>OX336390.1:221764770-223131104 GCA_946902985.2 Meconema thalassinum | reverse complement strand
CGAACAAGTTATGAAAAGGCTTTCATGTTTAGAAGGTCAAAATAGAAAATTCCATTTCGTACCCTATAAAGGAAGAAATTTGTTTTAACCTTGTAGATATTACATGTAAACCAGACATAACTCGTTTTAAGAACATTCTATTGACTTTCCTTGCGGCCCTGCGATAATGCAATATGTTTCTGAATGTGACCAACCATAACCAAAAGTTTTTAGAAGATTTTACACCTTTAAATGCAGTATTATCACATCCGACACTTAAATTTATGAATTGCTTCGAGTATACCATAAGTATGGGACGAAAAAAGTTCATATCGTTACTGATCCACATATTAAACAAATCGTGGGCATTATCTTAGTGACCGAATTATCACGTACATTGCATTCCCAAAAGCACGGTATGTTTTATAACTGTTTTATTAATTACGTAATTATATTCTTTTCTTTACTATACCGGTACTTCTACTGTTCAATACTATTTGTAGGCAATCAATCAAAATTATATTGTTTATTTGGTGGAGCAGTAAATATTAATCAAATCGTGCTTGCGAACGCACATAGTAGTCTTTCTCGATATAACGAATCACAACAGTAATTTTTATTTAAGTTAGCAGCTCCCACGTATGGTAAACGAACATAACACCATGTTCGTATGCTTTCTCGTTTGTTTCCGTTATTAAATACTAGCAAAAGTACCCGCTCTTCGAACGGTCTTCGGTATTACTAACTAGACGTTATCATTTGAACTACAGTTGCAATGGTTAGGGGCTTGTCATTCCTTCATAAGTTTTATCAGAACGAAGTTAGTTTTCTGGGTATATCGCAGATACTGTTAATTTAAGGGCCATAAAATGTGGTTTTCGGAGACCCTTTATAGACTCCCTAGTTTTGTGTCACACATTGAGAAGCGCAACATATGCTTTGGTCGTCCTTCTATGATAATTTTTCTTTTCGCCTATTTTAGCAAGTATTTTGAAAAGTTGTTCCTTATACCCACCCTTCTATGAGAAGTACGTTGAAGAGTTTTCTAAATGATTGGTGTATTGACTCATGGTTACAATACCTAATTTTACGATGCTCCAAGCACCCGAACATGAATGAATTATAGATGTACATAAACATAAAGATATATCAACCACACAGTATAAAACAAAATCATCTTTACGATGAACCCGTTTGTCGACAAAAATATGATTACTTAAAATGTGCTCTCAAACTAAATTCACCTAACGTGTACTTCCTGACGTGAAAATAATATTGAAAACCTCGTAGACGAAACGCAATATATGTCAAATTAAAACTGACCCCCCTCACCATTGTGGAAAGTCCCCATCCCCAGGAAGACCCCTTTAATAAATTATAAAGGCTTGTGGTATGAAAATTCGGGATATTTAGCCTCCAATGGGCCAAATTCCCAAAAGCTGCAAAAAACACTATTCCAATCCAGGAATTTTTGAAAATAATGTTGCTGTTTGGAGATATAATACAACTTCTGTACAACTTATCGCATATCGCACGTGTAAGTCACGTGTTAAAATTATAGGGTGCCCCTTGACCCCCTTAATCGCATTGTTGAATTTTACAGTCTATGTTTGATTCCACGATAACCTTATAGCCATTTACAAACTTTCACAGAAATGTAATAAATTGAGTGGCATTGCTTCTTACCGAAATAGATGGAAATTTGGATGTCACCTCTTGTGATACTGTTGTCATGGTTACCGGCTTGCATTACTTCATTCGTTTCTTCTTTTTCTTCTTCTTTGGGTTGGGCCAGCTAAGGACCACGACGTTCAACTTTTCAACTTGGCGAGGGACTTGATGTTTGTCCAATATTCTCTGGCTATGTTTCTCTTTCTCTCTTTTGTCCAGATGTTGCCGGTTTTCTTACAGGGTGGTCTGTCCTTCTGTTTAAGTATCTTTCTGGGTTGTGATCGGCTTCTAATATCACTTTTCATTATCTTCAGTTCTTGGATATCCTTGTTAACTACTGTTAGCGACGGTGCCAAGCTCTTTCTATTCCCCCAGTTGTTGAGAAGCCGGTCGGTTGGTCTCGTTGGGTTCATCCATGAGACATGTCCGTAGAAAGCCAGACGTCTCTTCCTGGCCACATCTGTGATTTTCTCAGTATATCTATATAGCTCCTGATTTGGTGTTCTTATGTACTCGACATCTATTTATTAGTTTATTTAATGAAATTAGTTTTCTGGGAATATCTCAGAAACGTGGTTTAGAGCCTTAAAACGTAGTAGCCACCGAGGGGCGGAAAATGAGTTTTGTCTCGTCCTGGTACGTCATAATATAACAATAATCATAATTATAATTTAATAATTTAGGGATAGCGATATAATAGACCTTTAGTACCACACCCGCCCGTGTAAATCACGTGAAAAAATTCAAGAGTACCCCTTGATCCCCTTAAGCACATTATATACGTATTGATGAATTTTACAGCTTAAGTTGGTTCCGTGATAACCTTATAGGCGATTGCGAACGTTCACAGTAATATAAACAAGTAGTTCCGTGAAGAACTATACAGCCTATTTTCACATATCCTACTTATGTTAATTGCCACTATCAACATACAAAATTTCAGTTTGATTACTGTAATAGATTCGTAGATATTGAGAACCGACTAAATATTTCGGATGGTCGCCATGTTGGATTTTATATATGTAGGTCCTAGAGTTATGTACTGTTGCATGAAGATTATTGTGTACGTGTAGCATTCAAACTTCAATCGCATGATTAGGACACAAGAATTAACAAAGAGGTTTTAAGATTTCGCACAGCTGCCATCTTGTGGTTATGGAAACAATTGAAATAAATTAGATCCCAGTGGATTAACATTGGTATAAGGATTTACTGTTCCAAGTTTCACTGCACTCGGATGGTAAAATTGCGAGAAACTCCATGTGAATATTTTTCTTCGCGTCGCCGCCATGTTGGAATTGTGATTACCAGCTTATTTAAAGTCCTATAGGTGAACTTAAGTTCATAGCCCCTATAAACATTAAAAAATCAGCTTTATTGCTATAATAGATACGTAGATGTTCAGAGCTGTCTAAATATTTCGGATGGTCACTATGATGGATTGTTAAATGTATAGGCCAAAGAGTCATGTACCATTAAAGGAAAATTATTGCGTAGGTTCATTATTCAAACTTTCACTTCGATCGCATGATTATGACACAAGAAATAAAAACTTAATTTTGAAATTCGCACAGCCGCCATCTTGAGGTTATGTAAACAATTGAACTAAATTAGATACCAGTGCATTAAAATGTGTAGAAACATTTCCTGTACCAGATTTCATTACGTTTGGAACATTAAATCGGGAGAAATGTCTATTTAAAATTTTCAAATTCGCTTGGCCGCCATGTTCGGTTTGTAGTTAACCGGTTTTTGAAAGTCCTATAGATGAACTTCAAGTAGTGCCCTTTATCTCCGTACAAAATTTCAGGGTGATAACGCTAATAGTTTCAGAGATATAGAATGCCGGAGAAATATTTCGCACATCCGCCATCTTGTGGTTATGTAAACAATTGAATGATGTTAGATGTCGGTGCATTACAATGTGTATAAACATATACTGTACTTAGTTTTATTGCGTTAGGTTGGTTAAATCGCAAGAAATGTCTATTTAATAGTCGCAAATTCGCGTGGAAGCCATGCTGGTTTTGTAGTTATCAGTTTTTCAAAAGTTACATAGGTGTACTTCTAGTAGATCCCTTTATCACCGTAAAAAATTCCAGGTTGATATCGGGAATAGTTTCGAAGATATTGAATGCTGGTGAAATATTTCGCACAGCCGCCATGTTGAATTGGTGAGACGTAACAAAATTTGAAGGGCACGGTCGAGGTCGCCCGGAATAGTGCTATGAACTTACCGAGTTTTATTGAAATCGCTCCTGCCGTTTAGATATTATTAAGGGGACACACACACACACACACACGCACACACACACACACGGACAAAAGGTGATCTCATAAGCTTTTTTTTTAAAATTGAAAATAGGCTAAAAATGGAATGGACTTCAGAGATTGTGTTGCCATGGTTACCGGCTTGTATTCTTTCAATAGCTTAATAAATGAAATTAGTTTTCTGGGTATATCTCAAAAACTGTTGGTTTTAAGGCCTTAAAATGTGGTTTTCGGGGCCCGTAGGGCTCCCGAGTTTTGTTTCTCACATTGAGACGCTGAAAATGAGCTTTGTCTCGTCTTTTTACGCCCATTTCAGCATGCATTTTAAGGGGTAGGCCCTCTCTTATGAGAGGTATGGAGAAGAGTTACATCAATGATTACTTTCGTGCCTCTGATGGACATCTGTACCAAATTTTACGTTGATCCACTCAGCCGTTCTCGAGTGATGCGCGTACATAGTTGTACACAGACACACAGACAGACAGACAGACAAAAAATTTGTTTTCGCGCGCAACCGTCTTATGCCAGTCTGAAACGCGTTAATAACTCAAATTTCCGTGGAAATTCAGGAAAAATAGACAAACCTTCATTTTTATATATATTTTTTTACTAGCAGAAGTACCCGCTCTTCGAACGGTCTTCGGTATTAATAACCAGACTTTATCAATTGAGCTACTGTTGCAATAGTTAGGGGCTTGTCATTCCTTCATATGTTTATCAGAACGAAGTTAGTTTTCTTGGTATATCACAGACACTGTTAATTCAAGGGCCTTAAAATGCAGTTTTCGGAGACCCTTTATAAACTCCCTAGTTTTGTATCACACATTGAGAAGCGCAACATATGCTTGGTCGTCTTTCTAGGATAATTTTTATTTTTCGCCTATTTTAGTATGTATTTTGAAAAGTTTTTCCCTATACCCACCCTTCTATGAGAAGTACGGTGAAGAGTTTTATAAATGATTGGTGAATTGACTCATGGTTACAATACCTAATTTTACGATGCTCCAAGCACCCGAACACGAGTTATAGGCGTACATAAACATAAAGATATATCAACCACACAGTGTCAAACAAAATCATCTTTACGATTAGCCCGTTTGTCGCCAAAAGTATGATTAGTTAAAATGTGCTTTCAAACTAAACTCACCTAACGTGTACTTCCTGACGTGAAAATATTATTGAAAACCGTATTGACGAAACGCAATGTATGTCAAATAAAACGGACCCTCACCGTTGTGGAAAGTCCCCATCCCCAGGAAGACCCCTTTAATAAATTATAAAGGTTTGTGGTGTATGAAAATTCAGGATTTGTAGCCTCCAATTGCCCAAATTCCCAATAGCTGCAAAAACACTTTTCAGTTCAGGAATTTTTGATAATAATGTGGCTGTTTGGAGATATAATAGACCTTCTGAACTACATATGGCATGTGTAAGTCGCGTTTAAACATTGACCCCCTTAAGCGCATTGATGAAATGTACAGTCTATGTTTGTTGCCATGATAACCTTATAGCCATTTGCAAACTTTCGCAGAAATTTAATAAATGAGTGGCATTGCTTCTTACAGAAATAGATGGAAAGTTGGATGTCACCTCTTGAGATACTGTTGTCATGGTTACCGGCTTGCATTACTTCATTAAGTTAGTTTCTTCATGTTCTTCTCCTTTCATATGGTCCAGGTAAACACCACGACGTTGAACTTTTCAACTTGGCGAGGGACTTGTTGTTTGTCCAATATTCTCTGGCTATGTTTTTCCTTTCTCTCTTTTGTCCAGATGATGCCGGTTTTCTTCAAGGGTGGTCTGTCCTAAAAACTCTTCTGTTTAAGTATTTTTCTGAGATGGGATCGGCTTCTAATATCACTTTCCATTATCTTCAGTACTTGGATGTCCTTGTTAACTTCTGTTAGACATGGTGTCACGCCCTTTCTATTCTCCCAGTAGTTGAGAAACCGGTTGGTAAGTCTCGGTGGGTTCATCCTTGAGACATGTCCGTAGAAAGCCAGACGTCTCTTCCTGGCCACATCTGTGATTTTCTCAGTATATCTATATAGCTCCTGATTTGGTGTTCTTCTGTACTCGTCATCTATCTATTAGTTTAAAAAGGAAAGGAAGGAAGATTGTAGCTTTACGTGACCGTGAATCTTGTGATTATGAGCCACGGGGCCTCCATTTTACGTGGAATCCGAACCACAGGACATGGCATTTCACTTCGAAAATCTCACGTGCATTGACCGGGAATCGAACCCGGACCGCCTTGGTGAGAGGCATACAGCTAGACCGCTGAGCCACCACGCCCCTATGTATTAGTTTATTAAATGAAATTAGTTTTCTGGGAATATCTCAGAAACGTGGTTTAGAGCCTTAAAACGTAGTAGCCTCCGAGTCACCGAGGGGCTGAAAATGAGTTTTGTATCGTCCTCCTACGCTTTAATATAATATATATATACACCGCGGACAGGCCAACAAGGACCACGCAAATATCACTTCTTTATAGGTCTAGTTTCCTTCTTTCTCTTCCAGAAGTCTTTCATCCTGGTCGACTGTGCAGCTCTTCTTTCAGCAGTCCATTCTCCTCTGTTGAGATTTTTCTTCTCCCCGACAAGAATTTTGAGACCAACAATTTTTTTTCTGTACTCTATTCGATTTAGACAATCTTCTTCAGTAATTTTGAATTTTTGAAGTTCTTCTTTCATTTGTTTTACATAGCCTCCTTGTCCTTTATAGTTCCAGATTTTATCAAAAATTTGTTTGTTTAACCTTGAGCAATCCATGCGGACCATAATAATAATAATAATAATAATAATCATAATAATAATAATAATAATAATTTAATAATATATGGATAGGTATATAATAGACCTTCAGTGCCACACCCGCACGTGTAAATCGCGTGAAAAAATTCAAGAGTATCCCATGACCCCCTTAAGCGCACTATATACGTATTGATGAATTTTACAGCCAAAGTTAGTTCCGTGATAACCTTATAGCCGTTTGCGAACGTTCACAGTAGTGTAATAAATGGAATGACATTGCGTCTTACAGAAATAGATGGACTCCTGAGAATGTGTTGCCATGGTTACCGGCTTGCATTCTTTCAATAGCTTAATAAATGAAATTAGTTTTATGGGTATATCTCAAAAACTGTTGGTTTTAGGACCTTAAAATGTGGTTTTCGGGGCCCGTAGGGCACCCGAGTTTTGTTTTTCTCATTGAGACGCTGAAAATGAGCTTTGTCTCGTCTTTTTACGCCCATTTCAGCATGCATTTTAAGGGGGTAGGCCCTCTTTTATGAGAGGTATGGAGTAGAGTTACATCAATGATTACTTTCGTTCCTCTAACGGACATCTGTACCAAATTTTACGTTGATCCACTCAGCCGTTCTCGAGTGATGCGCGTACATAGTTGTACACAGACACACAGACAGACAGACACACATTTTGTTTTTACGCGCAACCGTCTTAAACCAGTCTAAAACGCGTTAATAACTCAAATTTCCGCGGAAATTCAGAAAAAACAGACACACTTTCATTTTTATAGATATAGAGATAGAGATTCCAACATTTTCTTGTAAATCATTACACTACTATTGCATGTTTTATTTTTGAATCCACATAGTACTATTCCTTGAAATATCCGAACTACGAGACAATATCCCGTTAGCCACCGGCTCTCCCCCAGGATTCCACACGTCGCACAAACATTCTGTGGGGTACCGCAGTATCGAGGAAGAATCATTAATTTCGCCTCGACCCCAGTTTATTCCGCAGGTTCTATGGCATTAAATGAATGTTACCCTGCATGACTAATATTCGCGTAACTCCAATGTAGTTTAAAACGTCGTACACAAATAGTTCCACCGCTGAGGTTCGATTGGAGCATATCTCGAGATGCATCCAGAGTACCGACGTCAGTCTCGAGTATCTCGAATGCGAATTATGCTCATCACTACGTACGCCTCGAGATGCATCGAGACTACTGATGTCAGTCTCGAGTATCTCGAACGAGAATTATGCCCATCACTACTACTAGGAACACACAATGATGATGCAACGATACGCCGACGAACGACATGCACATGAGAACTGCGCAAAATCCAGTACTGTATATTTTGGTGCATACTGCACATTCACAGACTTTTGTTCCTGCCTTAAATATTAATTATACATTATACATCCACAAAAGCAAACTGCACAAACCATGGAGCAATCTGCCGAATATGACAATGTCTCTTGTCCTGCGAGTATTATAATTCGGTAGACGTTTTGTACTTTAATAGATGGACTGGAACGTGTAGCAATTATCTCGGATGCCTTTGTGTATGTGTTCCAGGGGATTCAATATGTTAATAATTTCATGTCCCACATTATGGTGGCAGATGATTTGATTATCCGATGCACCTTGCCTGACCTGTACTATTATGCTGTAATTTCGCATCCACCTCCGTGTTGAAATCGATACACGTGCCCACTAAATGCCCATATCAAGTTCAGCTAACCGCAAGATAATTTTCAGGTGGCTGAGCGCGAATCTCATAATACTCCTGTCTTATTTGATCCACTTCCGTAATTGAATGAGGTGACTTCCCAAGAAATCAATATAGCAGAAGGCTTTTTCCTACTGCACATGACTACCTGTAGTCAGCGATATCATACAATCCCTTATCACAAGACAGCTGTCTTTTGTCAAACGATGATCGGATTTTTTCTAACTTAAGAGCGTTCTTTACGAATCACCGAGACAAATTGTATATCACAAGTCTAAAATCCTTCAAACTGTCTGGATAAATCTCTTGGATGAAACAACAAATACAGGGTCATCGAAAAATAGATAATTTCTCTTGCATACTTGTTGCTGTGTAGCAGCACCTTCGTGGAAGAATCTGCCGGTACTAAACCGTTGCCCAGGGATCGCCCGATTGCATTAACCACAATCTTCGGGGAGTCTTCTTCCTTGACCCGCATAATCACAATCCAAAATACACTGCTCACAAAAATTAGGGGATATTGTAAATCCAGCTATGTATGCTATTTGTTTCGTACCGCATTAAATGCAATCTCTTTCCTTTACTCCCAGTGAAGGTAAACATGTGTTTGCGTCACCCCTGTACATACACCACATGACGGAGGGCACTGTCCGTACAGTTGCTGTCAAAGGATCACACGGCGGTGGTTTGTTGCTGAGGTCAGAGCAATTCCATTCCCGTTGTCAGTTAGTGAATGACGTGACTTAGGGACAGCAATGCCTCCACAACGTGATTTACCTGAATCAATGACTTGGATGGCCATAGGACGGATGGAAGCTGGACAGACACAAGAAGTTGTGGCTCGAGCCCTTGGGGTGTCTCAAAGTGTGATCTCAAGACTGAGGAATCGTTTTTAAACAACAACTACTGTTCACAGAAGGGAAGGACAAGGCCACCCACGGGCAACAACAGCAAGGGATGAGCGTTACCTCGTGTTAACAGCCCGCCGGAATAGACGGCAGCATGCAACTCAACTGAGAAGTGCCCTTCTAACATCAACAGGATGCAGAGTATCAACCCAAACTGTCCGTAACTGACTTCATGCACGTGGCATAGGCCCATGGTGTGTACCAGGTTAACTCTACAACACCGTAGAGATCGCAGAAACTGGGCGGAGGAGCGTCGTGGGAGGCATGCGGAAAGGAGCTCAGTTCTGTTTTCTGACGAGTCGTGATTCAACGTGGAATCGGATAGTCGACGTGTTCGCATCTGGAGGGAACAAGGGACATGAAACAACCCATCTTTTGTACAAGAAAGGTCCCCATATGGCGGTGGTGGGTTGCTGGTGTCGGCTGGAATTAGCCAGGGTGGACGTGCGGACCTCTGCATCATCCCACGTGTTACTGTGACCGCTGTAAGGTATCGAGACGAGATTCTCCGACCTTTTGTCGTGCCGTATGCTGGTGCCATAGGTGCTACCTTTGTGTTTATGGGCGATAATGCACGTCCCCACAGAGCTGGGTTGGTGGACGACATGCTGGAGGAGGAGGGTATGCAGTGGCCAGTTTCCTCGCCGGACTTAAATCCGATAGAGCACGTGTGGGATGCATTAGGCAGGCGCATTGCAGGCAGACCAGCACCTCCCACAACTGTTCTACAGCTGCAGATTGCTCTTAAGGACGAATGGTCACGTATCCCCCAAGAACTCATTCATCATCTCATTGCATCGATGGCACACAGGTGTGCAGCAGTGCTAGCCGTTCGAGGAGGCCATACACCATACTGAAGAACAATATTCACCCATGGCCCACGATTACGGTAGTGTTAATGTTGCTTTGTTTGTTGGCAATATTCTCTCTTCATTCATGTAATTTGATTCAAACACTCATCAGGGGCTCTCTGGAATCATGGGCTGCTTTATCTGACAGTATAGCATTATGTAAGTAATAAATGGTTGAAAAACTAAATGATCTCGTATATTATTGCATCATAATGAGCTGACCTTACACTATCCTCTAATTTTTTGAGCAGTGTATCTAGGAATTACTCTGGATCGGTCGTTGACTTTCAAACAACAGTGCATCAAGTTATCTATGAAACTTGGCTCCAGTGTGAATCTGCTCCGCAAGATTGCCGGTAGTAGTTGGGGTGTGGACGCCAACACTTGACGCTCTGCTGCACTCGCGCTTGTGTATTCTGCTGGTGAATACTGTGCACCTATGTGTGTGGACAGCGTCCACACAAAAAAGATTGATGTGCAGCTTAATGAAGCCATGAGAATTATCACTGGGACTGTCAGATCTACTCCCATTCAGTCCTAACTAATATTGCTCCGCAAGATCTAAGGAGGACAGCAGCTAAGGTAAAGTTCCTCAAGCCCTCAGGGGCTCACATCTAGTGGGACGTGGGTTAGTGACCACGGGACCCCAGCTGAGTCCGGCATTGCTTCCACTTACTTGTGCCGGGCTCCTCTCCGTCTTCTTTCCTGTCGACCTCTCTTGGTCAACTCTTGTTCTTTTCCGACCCCGACGGTATTAGGGTATCCTAGGCCTAGGGAGTCTTTCACTTTCCCGCCTTAGTTGGCTCTTGTCTCATCTTTTCTTTCTTTGGTGTAAATGTGTGTGTGCGTGACAGGAGGTGGAATCCTCCCCTAATCACAAGCTGAGTGGTCGTGGCGAGGTGATGAATGGCTACTGGGTGAGTAGTCACAAGCGACCCACCTCCAGATACCTGGCGACCTCTGGAGAACCTTAGCCTTACCCCGGGCAAGCGGGGCTCTGCCGGGGGTTGACTTTTAGTTCCCTAGCTACTCGTGGGACCAAACATAGCGTCCATTATTTCACAGGGTGGCTCCCTTACAAAGCCGTCTTTAAAATTTAAGAAGAGAAAGTTTATGCCTCTAGTTTCGCCGCTTGATGAAAAGGATTCAACGTTTTTCCCTCGGTACCTTATGGTAACAAGGACCGATGGGCAAAATTTTACAAACGTTGATCCTTTTGATTTACATGATGCAATTGAGGGGAAATGGGGCGATGTAGACACAGTAAAAAAGCTGCGAAACGGCGCACTCTTGATAAAAACTCAAGGAAAGAGACAGACAGATGGTCTTCTTGGGACGACAAGTTTCGGTGGTTTTCCAGTCGAGGTAGTGAAGCACCAGTCCCTAACCCTGAAGAAAGGTTTAGTATTTCATAGGGACCTGGTGAACACTACCGACGAGCGTATCCTGGAACGAACTGGAAAGCATGGCGTTGTCGAGGTGAGACGAATCAAACGTAAGATGAATGGTGTACTAGTTGACACCGGGGCGTTCATCTTATCGTTTGAGTCGGATAGCCTGCCCAAGAGGATCAAAGTGTCAATGTACACTCTCGATGTGCGACCGTATATTCCATCTCCATTGCGGTGTTTTCAGTGTCAGCGATTTGGACATACCTCATCTCGTTGCTCGGGAAAGCCTATCTGTCTTTCCTGTGGCAAGGCCACTCATGAGGGAGCGGAATGTACACCACCTCCCGCATGTCCAAATTGCAAGGGAGAGCACTCTCCTCGCTGGAAGGAATGTCCTGCCTTCCTAGAGGAGAAGAAAATTCAAGAAATAAAGACCTTAGACGAGCTCTCCTACACTGAAGCACGCAGAAAATATCGCTCCATGGCCTCTCCTATTTTCTCAGTATCATATGCTCAAAAGGTATCAAACGAATCTAGTAATCAAGCGGCAAACTTGACATCGGCAAGTTCTAAAAGAGTTACCACTGTTAAAGGGGCTACAAATAGCCCTATTATCACCCCTGTTAGCCAGAAGAAGGTTACGGAATCTTCTTCTGGCATCCAACAAAAGGCGCAGGTGCCTCCAACTAAACCGGCGCCATCGGAGAAGGCAACTCCTCCGATAAGGCCAGTGAAGAAGCAATCTCCGACTCGTTCGAGGAGGAAGTCTTCGCCGGCCACGGCTGGATCCACATCCAGCCAAACAAAACAGGGAACAGGAACGGCGGGTAAGAAAGAGACTGTTCATCGCCGTCTCTCTTGCCCTCCTGCTGAAAAGGCAGCTCCAATACCTGCTGGCAATTCTGCTTCCACGACCACCGGAGGAGCAGTCCTAGCAAGTGCTGCATTGTTTGGCAGGACGGAGACGTCAGGGGGGAAGGGACCAACTACTTCCCCAAATAGACGTCAACGCCGGTTCAAAAAGAAAAATAGTCGGGACGTGCCGGGGACGGACTCCCAGTCATCGGACCGGGAGAAGGTCCCTCGTCACCGCTCTCGCTCTTCACCAAGGACGAGACCCGGAAAGTCCGGCGATAACCGTTCGCCAACCAAGAGAGCATTCGCTCCGTTTTCTTCGTCCTCCGAAGGAGATGTGGAGATTGAGGAATGCTCACCTACCCTATCACCCACTCCTAAGGATAGGGATGGTTGGCAAACGGTTAAGCATAAGTAGACGACTATCTTCTACTTAAGTCCACACTATGGCACTATTACAATGGAACTGTAATAGCTATTTTCGACATCTCGCTGAAGTACGCCAATTGATTTCTCAGTTTACGGCAAACATTGTCTGTCTTCAGGAATCCAGGTTTCGTCCTGGACATGATACAACAATGCGACACTTCAAACTCTTCTCTAAAGACCGGGTGGACGGAGCTGTGGCCGCCGGTGGCGTCTGCACTCTCGTCCACTCTAGTCTCTTTAGTGAAGAGGTGCCGTTGCGTACTCAGCTAGAAGCAGTTGCAGTTCGTACTTCGTTGCCAGTAATGGCAACAGTATGTAACGTGTACATCCCGCCTGATTCTCAACCGGATTACGGACAGCTGGAGGATCTAGTCTCTCAGCTCCCACCTCCTTTTCTCCTTCTGGGAGATGTTAATGCCTACAACACCATCTGGGGCTCCGCTACCACTAGCGGTAAAGGGAGAGATTTTGAGAGGCTGATCAGGCGGCTGGACCTGTGTTTGTTGAACACAGGGGAACCTACGCACTTCTCTATTGCACACGGCACGTATTCAAGTGTCGATATTACCCTGTGCAGTCGTGCGCTGGTTCCCCTGCTACAGTGGGGTGTACACGACGACCTTTGTAATAGTGACCATTTTCCAATTATCGTTACTCTTCCGAACCAGAGAGCCATCGAGTTACCAAGTCGATGGCTTCTCCGTCGGGCTGATTGGCCAACTTTCACGGCACGTGCGGTGTTTGCCGAAGATACCTTTGAGAGTGTCGACGATCATACCATTCACATAACGAATGGTATTTTGGCTGCTGCTGAGGAAACAATACCTTCCTCATCCGGAAACTCACGCCGGAAGCTTGTCCCTTGGTGGACAGCCGAGATTGCAGCAGCCATTAAAGATCGTCGACGTGCTTTCAAATGCTATCGGAGGCAAAACACCATGGCCAACCTTATCACCTTCAGAAGGATGCGTGCCAGAGCCCGATATCTGATTCGGGAGAGTAAGAAAACGACGTGGGAAAAGTATGTGTCGTCCATGACGGCGCATACTCCATCATCTCAAGTGTGGACTAAGCTTCGCCGGATCTCCGGACTCCCGACATCACTGTCGATACCCGGAGTGTCCATCAATGGAGACATCATCACGGACCATCTCGCCATTGCCAACAGCATTGGCTCGCACTTCTCCGATGTATCCTGCTCCGGGAGTTACGATCCTACATTTCTGGCTCTGAAGCGGGAGGCAGAGACTCACCCCTTGTCCTTTGCCACTGCTGCTTCGGAGTCCTATAATGTACCATTCTCTGAATGGGAACTGCGCAGTGCGCTTGCACTGTGCAGGGATACGGCTCCTGGACCGGATAACATACATAATCAAATGTTAAAGCATCTGTGCGAATCCAGTATAAAACAACTGTTGATCCTCTTTAATCGTATATGGATTGAAGGGGAGTTTCCATCTCAATGGCGAGAGGGGATCGTGATACCGATTCCTAAGGCTGGAAAGGATCCCAAGTTTGTAAGCAGCTATAGGCCCATTTGTTTGACAAATGACCTATGTAAGCTGCTCGAAAAGATGGTGAACCGTCGACTGGTGTGGTTCTTGGAGGATAAAGGTCTCCTGTCTGAGTACCAATGTGGATTTCGCTCTCATAGGTCCACCACTGACCATCTGGTGCGACTTGAGAGCGCCATACGGGAGGCTTTTTTCCGAAAGCAGCACCTAGTCACGGTTTTCTTTGACCTCGAGAAAGCCTACGACACCACATGGCGCTACGGGATCCTTTCCACCCTTCACAAGTGGGGACTCCGTGGTAACTTACCGACTTTCATTGCGAATTTCATGTCCGTCCGACTCTTCCGTGTAAGGGTCGGTAGGACATTATCGCAATACTATACCCAAGAAAATGGAGTTCCTCAGGGTTCAGTGCTGAGTGTCACCTTGTTCGCGATTGCCATTAATGGCATTGTTGCCGCCGCCGGGTCCGCGGTAGTTCCATCGCTGTATGTAGACGATTTAGCTCTGCATTACAGCTCTGGAAGTATGGCAGTCGTGGAACGGCAATTGCAGCTAGCTATCAACCGGGTCGACACGTGGGCTCACGACCGGGGTTTTCGTTTTTCAGCAGCGAAAACCTCCGTCGTCCATTTTTGTCGGCTCCGGAGGCTACATTTACACCCTGAACTACATCTCAGGGATGCTGCGTTGCCGTTGGTTGACACTTATCGCTTCCTGGGGCTCCATTTTGACAGCAAGTTAACGTGGCAGCACCATATACGGCAATTGAAAATGACATGTCTCAGGAAACTGAACATGCTCAGGTTTCTTAGTGGCACTACGTGGGGGGGCTGACCGTGCGGTGCTGCTACGGTTCTACCAAGCCCTCGTCCTGTCCCGGCTAGACTATGGTTCTGCGGCATACGGTTCAGCAAGGCCGGCAACCTTGAAAATGCTGGACAGTATCCACCATAGTGGCGTTAGGCTGGCTACCGGTGCCTTCCGGACCAGCCCGATACCCAGCCTACTCGCCGAATCGGGTGTTCCACCTTTAAATTATAGACGCCAACATATGCTTTTAGCATATGCTGCCAATGTGCGTCAAATGCCGCATCACCCGACCTATCAAGCTCTCTTCGGTACCCAAAACCACCAGGGTTTCGCCAACCGGCCTCGTGCCACTCGGCCGGTTGGTATTAGACTTGATAGCTCGTGTACTGAAATAGGAGTGGCTGTAGGTCCCTGTATGATCCGGACATCTAGCGAGGTGCCTCCGTGGCAAGTCCCGCGTCCGGAAATTCGGTTAGATCTGCACCGAGGTCCTAAGGTGAACACGGATGCCTCCGTTTACCGGAGGCAGTTCCACAGCATAGTTCACCAATTTCCGGACGCTGGTATTCTATACACGGATGGTTCGAAGGTGGACGAGAAAGTGGGTTGTGCTTACGTTATTGATGGTGCAAATACCAAGATCTCTTTGCCTGAGGCCTGTAGTGTGTTTACTGCGGAGCTCGTTGCCATCTATGAAGCTCTGCAGTTTGCACTACAGGATGCACGAATCCACTTTCTCGTGTGTACCGACTCTTTGAGTTCGTTGCAGTCAATTGCTACATGTTTCCCGCAACACCCCCTAGTGCAGCGAATCCACGACCTACTAGCCGGGCTGTGCCACGCTGACACTCGAATCACCTTTCTGTGGCTTCCAAGCCACATGGGAATTGCGGGAAATGAGTTAGCAGATCAAGCTGCAAAAGAGGCGGTATCACTACCACCTCGACCAATGGAGGTACCCGCTAGAGATATTCGCTCTCAGTTACGCCTACAAGTTCTGGCTTTTTGGGAGAGTCAGTGGCTAGCTGACCCACTGCCCAGTAAACTGAGAGCGATCAAGGGAACTACTCGCGTGTGGCGGAGCTCCTTCCGGGCCCGGAGAGAGTCCGTCATTTTGTGTAGGCTAAGGATAGGTCATACAAGATCCACCCACTCGTACCTAATGAGAAGGGAAGACCCCCCACTTTGTACCTGTGGAGCAGTATTCACCGTGGCCCACATTTTTACCGAGTGTGTGGATCTTGCTGACTTACGAAGAAACCTTGGTTTGCAGACGACACTCAAACTTATATTAGCCGATGACGCGGTGGCTGCTGATCGCGTTATCCGCTTTATAAGTGAGAGTGGGTTAGGGCCAGCAATCTAAATTTTCCAGTGAACATTGACTCAACGACTTGTTCGTTTTTGAATGATAATGGTTTTTTCCCCGTAATTTTTGTTTATTTTTATAATTTTTATTTTTATTTAATTATTTGTTTTTGTTATATTAATTTTTGTTTTTTTTAAATTTAGATGTCCACCTCAAAATTTTAAATTCAATTCAAAATTTGTATTCTTTAATCTGTGTTAAGAGGGGCAGATGACCTCGTAGTTCCGCCCCTTAAAACAACAATAACTAACTAACTAACTAACTAAAGTTCCTCAAGAAGATCACATATCAGAAGAACTCTCCCTTGTACGATGCCCTACGAGATCCACCAACAACTCGGTCTGAAATCACGCAAGCCACCCTGGGTTGATTTGGAAAGTGTCAGTTCTTTCAACGTGACCTCCAA
Organism: Meconema thalassinum; assembly: GCA_946902985.2. Lineage (NCBI taxonomy): Eukaryota > Metazoa > Arthropoda > Insecta > Orthoptera > Tettigoniidae > Meconema > Meconema thalassinum. The sequence goes on along the minus strand of OX336390.1, from coordinate 223,114,164 downwards.
ATGGCGACATCGCTGGCAAGGGCATCCACCCAACAATACTTATCTGGTTCAAGATCCGACAAGGAAGGTGGAGGGATTCCATCTACCACGACAAACCTGGTCGAAGCTGAACCGCATTAGGACGGGTCAAGGGAGGTGTGGTCACACCTTGAAGAAGTGGGGTTTCTGTTCATCTGCTGATTGCGACTGCGGAGCGGAAGACCAGATGATGGACCATATTGTTAAGGAGTGCCCCCTTCGAGCATTTGATGGTGATTTGAGGACTCAACACCAAGTGCGTCCGAGTGCTCTGGACTGGTTGTCAAATTCACATTTCCATTTGAATATATTTGAATATTTTGTATACTTGTAAAGCCATACGATATATATTGAAAAATAATGCCTAGATTTTAAATAATTGCTATAAAAATACTAAAGGTAATGCAATGGCTTTATCCTTAAAATGCGTGGAGAAGATAACACATTTTTCATACCTTAGTAACATCCAATGTGAGTTCTATTTGTTGCTCTCCAGACGTCTAATGTGTGTCAATGTGTGGTGCGGGTTACTTCATGACCAAGTTATTGAACCTTTCTTTTCGCTGAAGAAACAATTACAAGTCTAATTTACCTCGACGTGCTTGAGCAGTTTGTGTTCACTAAAACCAGTCGGTATTTACCAGTGGTTCTTAACCAGTGGTCCGCGAGTGCCTCGTGAGTGGTCCGCGGGAGAAAAGGGTCCAGCAGCATGTATAAAAAAATCTTCTCGGCACGCCGGAAGGCGGAGGTAGATTTCACCGGGCAAACTAGAGGATAGGCTATAATAGGCAAAATATGCAGGTTTTCGTAGGAGGATCAGACCTCATTTATTGCGAGAAAGTATTTTACAATTGGAGGTTAATAAACTTTTTTTTCGTCTTTCTATGCATATTTTTTAACATTTTATTGTCTTATGGGGATGGTAATCTTCTTGTCATTTGGGGTTCATTTTTATACTTGTGATCACACTGTCCTTATGCAAGGTTTTGAACTGATGTTTAATTATCTAACAGTCTGTTACTTCTTCACGCAAAATTTTATCTGGTTGGTTGGTTCCTCAGTTTAGGGGCTGCGACAACGCGGTCATGTAACCCCGTGTACATTGGGTGTGTGTAGAATCTGTCTGATAAACGCTGTTAATTGTGATGACTGTATTAGTCTGTAATTCAGGTAAGGTCTGCAGAAGGTCAATTTTAAGTAGTAGTACTGTGCCCTTTTGTACAAGAAATATGCAAATCACTGTCCAGCTGCTCAGTCCTCTTTGGTGGCATAGAACGTCCTCCCACTGAGTGATTCATACATTATAGGATCAAGCTTAGGATAACACTTCCCTGAAACGAAATTCAAAATCCTACTATAAAACTATTTAATTATCAAAATTTGGCGCAACAATACATAAAACAAACTGAATCAACTTCACACTTGTTCTAATGAACAAGGAACAAATACACATTTATCAAAAAAATCAATAACTGTGGTTCCACTGAACCCTAAACAAATTTATCAAAACTGATTTCACTTCCATTTAGCAACGTTATAAAATTCTCTCAAAAATGAGCTCTAAAAGTCTCTGAAAAATTATTACATATAATTTTCTGTTTAAAGACACATTAAATATTCTCAATTTGAATATATTAAAATTATGAATTAATAAAATTTAATGGTATCAGCAATTACCATTCATTTGGGTACCATCTGATATTCACAATATATCATCCCTCTCTCCATCACTGTCAAACTGTATTTGTTTTCGGGAATCTCATGCACCACAAGCGTTGGAGATTACTGATTTACTCAACTCGAAGTAGACTCCCAGCTACCCGATATCTCCGACAATCACTTGGGAACAATAACAGTTATCATGCAACAATACAAAGGGATTTTCATTATTGTCTCAAATGACAATCTAATTATTCATGAAGTGCGGATCTATAATGCAACGGCAAGGATAGATAATCATAGTAAAACTCGGTACAGATTACCGGTCCGTTAAAGGTTTATATAGCAGAGTGCAGACAGGGTCTGTCTCTGTTCTTGGTCTACCCCAACAGTGACCTTCATTAAGAAAACGCCGAGACACTTCAGGCTTAAATTTATGAGGGTGGAGGCGAGTCAATGCTCCCTCCTTCCTGGACAGCCCTTTACACACAGCTTTCGAACAAGCGTGAATCTGAAACTTGGAAAGGCTACACACCACTTTCATTTAACAATATTCTGAGGTTCTAATTACCTATTTCTGTAGCTCAGGTATAATTATAATTTCGGAGTTTTAACACTTGGAAGTAAGAATACAATAAAACCAATCATAATTAAGGGGCTTCCGACGTGAGAGAATTCCTGTTCGATTCTCTGGCCAGCCTCTTAGGATACTTCCATTTTCGAGGGCTTAGGGCTAACTCCTAGAGCGAGGGTATCTGAACACTCCTCGAAATAATAATAGCGACATTGGGAAAAGGTATTCGCACACAATTCCGCGCTTGACAAATAATGTAGCACCCTTTTAACGTTTGTCACTGCAAACACACACATAATCATTTACTTCTGTCCAGCTGATCTCCGCAATTATAACCTCCTGGCATTATTTTCACCGCAATTATAGCGTGACCATTAATAATATAGCGCTCATTGGCGTCAATCAATACATTCGTGATGTCTTCCAAAGTCTACATTTATTTTAACGTAATTAATTAATTTCTTCGTCCACAAATAATAGATTTGCCTTTAACTTAATCTCGACTTTTCATTTACAAGAACACAACTGGTTCAATAATTATCATTATCATTATTTTTAGCCTACTTTTCACATTTTGCAAAAATGAGGAAAAAGTAGACTTATGAGATCGGGCAAATGTGTGTCTGTCTGTCTGTCTGTCTGTCTGTCTGTCCTTCTGTCTGTCTGTCTGGCTGTGTGTGTGTCCCCCCTATCAACTCCTAAACGGCTGAAGCAATCGAAACAAAATTTGGTAGGAGTAAAGATCTACACCTGAATATCTCACGGCCATATTTGAAAATGATGTCAGTGCTACCAACTGCTAAAAAATCGCAATTGAAATTTGAGCTCCATGTTGGATATCTTGGAAAGTATGAATGGGAGCTATTTCAAAATTGGCACACGTACAGATCATAATATTTCAGTTTAATTTCCACGAGGCCAAACATGGCAGTGTTGCCAAAATGATTATAAGCCTCCTGATAGGTCCAATTTTAAATGCATATAACTTCTACACTATCAATTGGAATTCAACCAAATTTCGTATGTTGTATGTGTACATAACCAGATATGACTGAGCGTATTCTTAAGACCTACCAGGGCTGCCAACTGTTAATAAATGCTCCTAATTTATTTTATCCAAATACCAATATATCAGAAAGTATGCAAGTCGACAGCTTTAAACTATGCACACGTATAGTACCTGACATTCTATATTAATTTGGAGTAACTTATATACGTCAGTGCTACCAACATGATTCTAAGCCTGCTGACAGGTCCAACTTTAAATACATGCAACTTCCATACTATCATTTGGATTTCAATCAAATTTCGTATGTGCTATGTGTACCATAACCGATATGACTATGCGTATTCTAAGGAGCAACCAGGGCTGCCAACTGTTAATATGTGCTGTCCCTATTTTTGTTACCCTAATATCAATATATCAGAAAGTATGCAAGCCAATAGCTCTAAAATTTGCACACGTATAGTACCTGGCATTCTAGACGAATTTGGAGTAACTAATATACGTCAGTGCTGCCAACATGATTCTAAGCCTGCTGATAGGTCCAATTTTAAAATGCTTGTAACTTCTATACTAACTAATGGATTTCATTCAAAATTGGCACAAGAATAGATCATATTATTTCAGATTATTTCTGACCAATACATGCATGACATTGTTTCCAACATGATTTTACGCGCGCTGTTAGATCCAATGTTTAGCTGCATTTAACGTCCATGCTATTCATTGGACTTCAACCAAATTTTGTATTTTGTACCTTAAGAGATGGAACTAAGAATATATTCAGTCATCAGGGCTGCCAACTGTAGTGTTCTATTAGGATACATTATGCCAGGTATACAGTATTTCGAACTAATTGGAAATTTCGATATTAGCAACTTAATTTCGTCATTAATCTAGATAGGTTCATATTCTGTAGAATAATCATTGGCATGAAAAGTAGGCTGTATAGTTCTTCACGGAACTTCTTGTTATCATTATATTTAGCACAAAACGGCTCATACATGAATATTACTTCAATAATTGGTTTATTCATTACATTATTCTTATCATTTTTAGCACATAAAGCCTCCTACTTGAATATTATTTCCATAATTTTTAACATTTTTCTTTATATTATCCTGTTTGCCTCTTTAAATAACAATGTTTTTCATTTACTAGTATTCCACTGAATACGATTTTTTGTGATTACACAATACAATTTTTAGTAATATTTTTACTTTAATTATTAGATCCCGCACCTATCATTCTTACACAGTTTTACATCCCTGATTTTCAATGCTGGAGAATACTTTCTCCAGGGTTACCATTGTTACACGAGATTCCCGAATCCAAAACACGTAATAAATTTTTGTGTTACTTACATGATTTATCCGGCCACATTGTCCGAATCCCAGCGGAACGACATTTGGCCCACATTAGGTTTCTCACTCCATGATGATACACATATTCTCACTAATTAAATTGCCCTCTGAATTACACACTTTTAGATTAATATGAGGGATTACTCACATTTTACACTACATAATTTTTTTATAACTTTCACTAATATTTATATTTACACTCACAGAATTTCACTTTTGTGGCATCAAACACCGCCTCACACACGTGAATCCTTTCTGATCCAAATCCTAGGGGTGCAAGTTTCGACCGCTGCCTGCTACCTCCTATTTGGGTATTGACAGTCTCGTACGAAATCAACCTCCTTGGCTACGAATTCTCCCCTAATTCTGGTGTTGAATTTTATCGGCACTTTCAATACTGCACGATAATATTGTCTTTTCCGGTTTGCAATTGTCTATATGGGAAACGGTATGTTGTTATATTTACCCCTGAAGTAACTATACTGCGCTTGACAATTGTATTTAATACTATGCGTCTGAACTGAATTCTGACGGCTATTGTCTTTTCTTTGCGGAGTACTTCCTTGAAACTCCACGTGGCTACTGATGTCTATTTGTAGACTCCTAATTCTATCGCCACTTTGTTACGATAATCTCCTCAAATCAGGAAAATTAGGTGTTAGCTATGTTTGACCCTACTGTGGTTATACTAACGCACTGGAAAAACGCTTTAGAGTATCTAGTCTCTGCTGATGTCTCGTATACTTTCGAGATACTACGATGTCACTTCAAATACTAGTGTCTGGGCTTCAACTATCCTCGCCGGCTAACTTATGTTTTTGCTCAAAGTTGATAACTTGGCCTAACACCGTAGACTATTTTATTTTCGAAGTTCTGACGATACTTTCCTTTCGAAAAGAACTTCACGTTTTTAAAGCTCGGCGACACTGAAGCTGGACAGTACTTCTTCTTTTTAGAGTACTTCCGCGTCATGATACAGGTTCGAGTCCCACTGACTGAACAAGACTTCCGGTGCTGACGAGCAGCATGACCAATACGTGGTCGGATGGATTACTGCATTTACTGTTGAATACTTGTCGAACAGTATAACCTTCCCTGAGGTTCGCTGTAGGCTGAATTGTTGGTTGATCCAGCACGACCCGCTCCCGCGGTCGCTCAAGACTGAATTGTTGTCGAAACAGTACCGTGCCTCCCAGGCACCTATGGTAGACTGAATGATTTTGCTTGGGCTCCTGGCCCTTATATTTGATTCCGGTAAACATAAATACATTTCTCTTCTTCTCCACTACCAATTTACAAAATAATCGTCGTACGATGTTTAAAAAAATATCTCTGAAAAGCTGAGGTTTTAAACGTCTCAACAATATCTAAGTTTCCAGGAATCGATCGTACAATTCTTTAATATTAATTCAAATGATCTCTTCAACCATGTGGGCGGTGTATTCTTTTTTCTCTCCCACCATCAGCTTCTGGTTCGGGGACTCACCGACTACGTAATGATGAATTTGTATTTCTTTCCTGTACAATTTCTATGGACTTTATCCACTCTAAAAAATCTCTTTCCCTGGATAATTAACACTGATGGAGTCCTTTCTTTATTTTAATGCCCGCAAATGGCTTAATTTCAATTATTTCTCTAATTTCCTGGCTCCTCCCTTGAAGCAACGATGCCATTTTACTGTCGACTCAGGGCTATTTCCGAAACTACATCTCTCTCATTCAATGGAATATTTTTCAGATCTATATTTATCGCATGCGTAACCAGCTCTCTGGTGACTGTTCAGTGACCTCACCGGGCAGCTGTGGCCTGGCAATCTACGGTTGCACAACTTATCCGTGCCTCACGCAATATGATGCAGTATTACCTTCTCAACTTACTTCAGAACTCCATTCTAAAGCCTGCATTAATTCTTTCTTTTCCACAATACAAGGATATGGGTTCGATACTGCACCTCTCCCATGGGTTCAGTACCTAATTTTGTACCAAATACTACCGTCAACGACACCTATCTGAGAACTTGGCTGCTAGATGCCACCGCAACCAGCAACTTGCAACGAACATTGGAACTTCCTCTCCGAAGGAAAGCATGCTGAGGGATTTTTAGCGCTCTTAGAAAATCCGACGACTTTGGCCGGTTTTGAACCAGCGAACTTGGGCATATAAGTTCAGCATGCTACCAGTTAGCCGCTTCCCACATAGTCAGATGGGACAAGAAGTTCCGTGACGAACTAAAGAGCCTACTTTTCTTAAAATTAAGATTCATGCCAATGATTAATCTACAGTATATGAACCTATCTAGAATAATGACCAAATTAAGTTGTTAATATCGGAATGTCTTAATTAGTTCGAAATACTGTATACTAGGCATAATGTAGCCTAATAGAGCAATACAGTTGGCAGCCCTGGTGATTGAATATATTCTTAATGCCATCTCTTAATGTACAGAATAAAAAATGTGGTTGAAGTCCAAAGGACGTTACATGGAGTTAGACATTGGATCTATCAGTACACGTAAAAGCACGCTGGCAACAATGTCATGCGTGTGCTGTTCAGAAATAATCGGAAATATTATGATATATTTTTGTGTCAATTTTGGATGAAATCCATTTGTTAGTATAGAAGTTACATGTATTTTAAAATTGGAGCTATCATCAGGCATAGAATCATGTTGGCATCACTGACTTATTTTAATTACTCCAAATTAATCTAGAATGTCAGGTGCTATACGTATGCAAAGTATAGACCTGTTGGCTTGCATACTTTCTGATATATTGATATTAGGGTAAAGAAATAGACACCATTTATTAACAGTTGGCAGCCCTAATTGCTCTTAAGAATACTTTTAGTCATACTTATAGTCATATCTGTTATGTTATACAGACAGTATAGAAGTTAACGTATTTAAAAATTGGTCCTATCAGCAGGCTAAAATCATGTTGGTAGAACGTATATAAGTTACTCAAAATTAATGTAAAATATCAGGTACTATACGTGTGCATAGTTTAAAGCTGTCGGCTTGCTTACTTTCAGATATATTGGTATTTGGATGAAGAGCAATTATTAACAGTTGGCAGCCCTGGTGGCTCTTAAGAATACGCTCAGTCATACTTGCTTATGTGCACATATAGGGGACACACACACACACACACACACACACACACACACAGCCAGCCAGACAGAAGGACAGACAGACACATTTTGCCGGATCGATCTCATAAGTCTACTTTTTCCTCATTTTTGCAGAGTGTGAAAAGTAGGCTAAAAATGAATGTGATCTCGTCAATGGCGTTGTCTTGGCAACCTCTGATAGCTCATCCCTCATCAATTTAGAAGCGTTGTCATGGTAACCTCTGATGGCACTTGGCATTTTCTATAATTCCGAAATCATTTTTCTCATCCCTTGTCGTAATGGTGGGTCATATCAAAAATTCTTTCAGACAAACGTTTTAGGTAATTATTAGGGGAATATTTTCCATTTTGTACGGTTTTGATATTGTGCCTATTAAGAGAAATATGATTAATGTTTCCCGAAAAAAAACCACTTTTTTCCTCCCCTTTTGTCAATGGTTGGTGCTATCAAAAACTTATTTGACTTAAATTTTTGGCACTTACCCGACACATGTTATGAACTTTGAATAGATTCGATATTTCACGTATTAAGAGAGTTATAGCGAAATTTCACTTTTTCGAAAAAAAAAAGTCGGCTTGCCCATTTTCACCCCATTCGACCGATTTTGCCCATTAACGAACTCGACAGAGATTTTAATGGGATACGTATTATGTAAAACATTCAAAGTGATTGGGGCAAAATTACGGCAGTTATTGTGTCCACAAGAAACTAATATATATATAAATTATGTATAAACTTTTGAACTGACGGTGGTTTTGGGTCTGGGGGATGTGAAACGCGAAGATATGTCGAAATTTTCTGGAAGTCGAAACATGGTACCCATTGCAATAGTTAGCTTTCTAATGAAATCTACCTGAAACTGGCCAATAAATGGGGATTTCGGAAACTATGTGCGTTGAACGAGAATCGTCCGAAAGTATACGCGGCGATGACTATCATATTTTTAATTGAAATATCTTTAAAATAAGTGTTATTGAGGAAGGGTTACAGCTGATTAGGTGTATTGTGGGGAGGGGCAGGAGGGGTGGTCCGTACATGATTCAGTTTCACGCTGAGTGGTCCGCAGACTTCTACGGGTTCAGAACCACTGACTTAAACAGAAGATATCGGACAACAAACTGGACAGCGTGTCATTTTTATGCAAGGTGGGGCTCCGCCTCACTCACTACCTGCGCGCGGTACGCGATACACTCGACGCACGTCTGCCCAGCAACAAATGGATTTCACATTCTTCAATGCCCAAGATCGTGGGTTCAAACCCGGCCGAAGTCGTCGGATTTTTTAAGAACGTTAAAAATCCCTCAGTATGCCTTCATTCGGAGGGGAAGTAAAGCCGGCGGCCCCATGTCATAGATTTATGGCGTGTTAAAAACCTTCCACTAATTACACCTGTGTGAAGCTAAATTATATAGGTTAAACCTTTGACTGACGTTCTTAGGTTCCTCGTTCGTCGTCAAGTAGAGCCGACTGCGGTGGCATCTTGTAACTAAGTTCTCAACTAGTTGGTCGTCGACGGTGGCGTTTGGCGGCAAAAGTAGGAACTACTTGAAAAAATCCAATGTCTGCAGTGCTTACTTGAATTAAAACAGATACACTAATACAGTCATCACAATTAACACTGGTTATCAGACAGATTCTACACACACCCAAAGTACACGGGGCTACATGACCGCGTTGTCGCAGCCCCTAAACTGAGGAACCAACCAACCGGATTTCAAATTCAAACAATTCACACATTTTAAGGCTAAAACCATTACATTACCTGCAATAGTCCTTTTATAGCAATTATTTAAAATCTAGGCATTATTTTTCGATGACCCAGTACAGCAATTCAACGCCTTGTTACCCTGGATAAAATTTCTTGCCTTGGGATTATCAAAATTAACGATCCAATTATAAAACCTGCTGGAAGTTTGTCTATGACTCCGATCAACTTGGCTGAATCACAAGTGATTAGTGTGCTTCTTATTTATAGCTTGAGGTTGGACGGATTCCTCTCGATGGTTATGGTGTTGCGAATAGACCATGAAGCATTTCGTGCAAGAGTGCCATTACGCTCCCTCTTCTGACTCCAGTGTACTGTTACGGGGAGCAAGGCTTCAACTGGAGAAGCTTCCATTCTAATGTAATTGAAACTGAGTGGATTCTTCCATCTTTCTACTGTTTTTGTGTCGCAAACTTCAAACTGTCCAGAAAATTCCCTGGGATGAATCACCGGTGAACAGCAGTTCAACGCCTGTACGTCCCAGTTGTACACTGTTGCACTCAACAACTTGGGTTTGTGTGCATTTAGGCCACATGAGGTGTGTAATTTAAATAGGTACTTGCGTTAAATGGAACACTCAGTTCTGAGAAAGTGTTCTGTTAGAAATTAGCGGTAACGTTCTCGCCTGCTGTGCCTAAGGTTGCAGGATCGAATTTGAGAGTGCGCAAATGCGAGGGAGCCGTGCCAGTAGATGTACTGACACGTTCAAAATCCCCTTCGGAGCAAAATTCCGGCACCCCGGTTTCTCTAAATACCGCAGTAGTTAAAAGAAACGTAAAACCGATAACATTATTGTATTATTATTATTATTATTATTATTGTAAAAAAATGATCGTATTTAAAAATGTAGACTAATTATGATACCAAGTAGTTCCGTGAAGAACTAAATAGCCTATTTTCAGATATCCTACTTATGTTAATTGCCTCTATCAACATACAAAGTTTTAAATTGATTGCTGTAATAGATTCGTAGATATTGAGAACTGTCTAAATATTTCGGATGATCGCCATTTTGGATTTTTATATAAAGTAGGCCATAGAGTAATTGTATTATTAGATGAATATTATTCCGTAGGTTTATTATTCAAGCTTCAATCGCATGATTAGGACACTAGAAATAAAAACTAGATTTAAAAAAATTGCACAGCCGCCATCTTGGGGTTACGCAAAGAATTGAAATAAATTAGATGCCAGTGGATTAAAATGCGTATAAGCATTTACCGTACCAAGTTTCACTGCGCTCGGATGGTTAAATCGCGAGAAAAGTCTATTTAAATGTTTCTACTTCGCTTGGCCGCCATGTTTGTTTTGTACTTAACAGGTTTCTGAACTTTACGTAGGTGAACTTCTAGTGGTGCCCTTTATCACCGTACAAAATTTCAGGGTGATATCAGTAGTAGTTTCGGTGATTATGGAATGCGGATGAAATATTTCGCACAGCCGCCATCTTGGATTGGAAGGGGACACACACACACATACGAACAAAAGGTGATCTCATAAGCTTATTTATTCACAAATGAAAATAGGCTAAAAATTGATGTATTTTGCTTAGAAGTGTTACTGTTACGGTTTTCGTCGGTTTCCAGTGTTGCGGCTTCTGATCTATAAGCGGAGCGGCAATCTCTCATCTCGCACGGTGACAGCTATTGCCTAGACGAAGCTCTACCTCGTACTGAATGGATTGTTGTTACTTATTTTAGGGGCTGCGACATCTGGGTCATATAGCCCCCGGGGGTGTATGTGTGCGTGTGTGTTATTTTGTACGATATGCATTATAGTCTATTCACAAACACCCCAACCACTCGAGAGGATCCGTTCAATCTCAGGTTATAAACAAGATGTTCAGGAAAGAACATATAGCCTACTTTCTCCTAAATGCATGGGTATAGTTATAACTAGGATCCGGATGTTAATGCCGTAAAAAGTTTAAAAAATGAACTTAAAATTTTCAAAAATTACTCTAATAAATTACCTGAAAATTCGAAAAAAAAATCACTATCAAATGGAGAAGATGATCTTGCGACGAAAACAAGAGCATCTGTATACCTAAGGTACCGTTCTTCTGCATCCAAGATACATATTTTTCTGCTAATAGCAATTCTGAAATATTTTATTTCAATATTTTATATTATCTAGTATCAGCTACTAGCTTCTTCTTAACTCTGAGACGTTGAGAAGGCTGTGGATGACAACGTGTATCTTGTTTTCTATTCTCCTTTTGATGTGTAACACCTTTACACTCGGTTGCTGGATATTTTTGTGGGAGTGATTTTGAAAAATGGGACGGAAGTGGATCGGAACGATCGAAGTGGCACCAGCTGGCACAGTTCCGTTCGATCGAAGGGAAGTGTGCTCGAACGGAAGTGTGCAAGCTGGCATTGGTGGATCGAACTAAAGTGTAAGACGCACTGCCAACTCGATCGATCCAGCTGGCAGTGGTAAGAGAAACAATGAGCGCGCGGTGTCGGAAATTGATACCATGACGTACTCTCGGCCATGTGGAATGTAGGATGACATACTGAACGGTAAACGCTCATGTGAACTCTGGTGTCAAGTGATTGAAACAAAGCACATGGTACTTGTTCGAAGTCTTAGTTTCAGTATTTAAATGGTAAAATGTCTTAATATCAAACATTGTAAGTAGTCGGCATTGCCGGTACGGTATTATGTTTCAGCACAATGGCTATTCAAATATTAACCTACATAACGGTAATGCAGTCATCAATATAATATAATCGTTGTGGTTATACGAGAATTGAGCAAGTCTCCATGAACTATTGCTGAATACATTCTCTTTACTCAGAAGAGGGCCTATTCTTAAGGCATTTTAAACTCAATTTCACGCAGGAACATTATCGAAACAAGCAAAATATAAATGAAACTTAATTCCGTAATGCAGTATTATTGGAACGTGGAATAAGTCACCATCTTGTGCACAATATTTGCGTAGTCGAAATAGCCATGGGGTTAGCGCCTATGACTGTGAATCTAGAGATCTTGGGTTCGAATCCCGAACGGGGTAGATATTTTTGCTACCAGATTATCATTTTAAACGATATTTATCATATCAGTATGACTCATTTTAACAGAATCCATATGAAATTACGTGTTGGTCTGTGAATCAAGAGGTCCTGTTTATAAGGAATTTAAGGTTATGAGCGGTGTCACGTCTATTAATGTAGTTGATCTATATCGTATTCTTTATTTAGGCTAGTGCTGGTGGAAGCTACAAATCATCTAATAAAATAAGTTCCGTACTATAAACTACAATATCTGTAAAACACTCCCTTTACAATAGATTAATATTTGTGCCAATAATAGTATAAAATACCGGTGTATCAACAAATTCACGTGAGGTTTCTTCTATGTCAGATGTTACACATCATATGCGACTACTGTAAGGCTCGTAATTTTTTCTTTTGTGTTCTGTTTATGTGTGATGCTGCAGCCGCTATCAAAATCTGGTTTCAATAGCCCAGACTTTTAATAAAACATATACCTTCCATTGTAAAGTGCACAATATAACGCACAATTTTATATCGTCTGAGTAGTTATAAACCAATAAATATAAAATATTTCAAGTACAAAAGCTAACTCTAGTAGGTTTCGAACCTCAGCCGACTGCGTGAGAGACGAACACTATACTACAGAGCCAAACATGTCCTTAACACCTCAGTGTTATTAATCGACTTACATGCAACGTGTTAGCAAATATTGTCTTGAAATAAACGATTTCTTCACTTCAGTACATCTTCATTATAATAAATTAATTCATACAAAGTTTATATTATTTCTATCAGTAGGTTATATTGCGTGCAACATACTCAAGCTACTGAAATATAGGACAGGCACAAGAGGTCAGCTGCCATCTTGTCATGTGACAATTATAATATTCAACGGGTCACGCCATTTAGCATAGCTTAAACAATCCTCGGTTCGATAATCATAATTGGTGGGTCTTCAGTTGTGGGTTATAATGATTGGAGTAGATCTGATGGAAAACCACGGAAAACCACTTCCAGGATGGCTAAGATGGGAATCGAACCCTCCTCTTCTCAGTTCCAGCCCTCACACCAGAATTATTATATCTTGGCAAAGCGGGAAATCGAACCCAGACCTCTGGGGGCGACAATCAAGAATGCTAGCCGCTACAACACGTGATGTTTTACCGATTGGAAGTGTACAACTGTCACCTGAAAGCTTGTGAAGGCGGCTGGACATCTCTTTGTTGTCCGTGAGGGTGGTTCCCCTTGTCGCACACATCGCTATTACCATGTGGAAAACATAGAATGATTCTAATTTTCTGCAACGTTGCTAATGACAGTTGTTTGTGTTGTTGTTGTTGTTGAATTCAAGTAAGCTACCATATTGCAATTTCAACATGAATTTGCGATGTGTATTTACTTATGTTCTCATTGAACTTTTTAAGATGCTGTTGTGCATAATAATAGACTACTATATTAATAGGGTAGAATGGAATCTGATTGTCGACCGATCAGGGTAGCTACGCATGTTAAGATGAAAGACCATTGGGCCAGATTAACTTCGGACTTAGTAGACGAGTGGGTCCGAATCCCACCGCAGACATCCTAGAAATGGTTTTCCGTGGTTTCCCATTTTAATCTCCTGGCAAATTCGGGATGGTTCTTTCTAAAAATCCGGTTTCTCTTATTTTCAATTCCCCATTCATATCTTTATCTCTTTCATTAACTATTTTTTTAAGGACACTGGATTGTGACAATGGCCTATTTTACACAATTAAATGAGCAAATTAAAAAAAAACTGTGATTTCCGTTTGGGCAATGGTTATTAATTTTACACTAAAAAAGATGTAACCTTTCTAAGCCACCGCGATGGTGCTTTCAAATTTACTTTCATGTATTCAGATCCTTATCCTTGAGCGGTATGTGGCGATAAATGACGCTTTTGCTACTTCAGGAGCTCGGGACAGCCGAAGTTTTCCAAAGTGCTCTGATTATTTTCCTATGGCACTATGTGACAAAAGATGACACTATTTATCTCTACTTTTCTAACAGCCAATTAGATATAGGCCCTAGGCAGTGTCTTTTATTTCACAAACTCCTCTTTCTAATCATATTTTTCAATTCGTTTGTAAATTACATGTGTCAGTACTGTAGTTAGTAAACAGCCGTTTCCCTATTCATTATTGTCATTATCATTACGGGAAAATGACCTGAATGTTACGTCCATTATAATGTACTACTTATCACCCCCACCAGCACCACAAAAAGTTATATTTTAAAAATATTTTTCTGTTAGTTTAAATACACCGTGTCCCTAAAATCCGGTAACACTTTTCTTAATTTATTACACACAAACTACAAATGATACAGCTTTCCTATATATGTCATATTAAAGAGGAACTCAAATGGTTTTGTTAGATATTACCGCCAATGCTCGTAGTTCCCACATTCGCCGCAGTTAGCGCTATTGGCCACATTTGTAAAGATGGCGACTTTTGGCGGAGAGCAGGCTTTCTGTGTGTTAGAATTCCACACGAATAAGAGTGCTACGGAGTTGCAACGGAAGTTTAGGACTAAGTACCGTAAAGAAGCACCAAGCAGGAAGTCTATTTATGTCTGGTATGACAGGTTTGTGCGCTCTGGTTGCTTGTGTGTTAAGGAACGTAGTGGCCGACCAACAGTGAGTGCAGAGACCGTTAACCGTGTGAATGAGGCATTCGTAAGAAGTCCGAAAATATCTGTTAGTAGAGCATCGCGCGAGCTGCAAATACCACGTACGACAGTTTGGAAGACACTACGTAGGAGACTGTGCATGAAGTCGTACAAATTACAGCTCTTGCAACAGTTGAAAGGGAATGACAAACAACAGCGTTATGAGTTTTGTACCAGAGTGCAACAATGGATGACAGACGATGACGACTTCCTGAATCGCATAATTTTCAGTAACGAAGCGACTTTCCATACAAATGGTTAAGTCAACAGGCAAAACTGTCGTGTGTGGGGGACCGCAAATTCTCATGAATTCCTCGAATATCAGCGTGATTCACCTAAAGTGAAAGTTTTCTTTGCAGTGTCATCGTGGAAAATTTACGGACCATTCTTCTTCGCCGAATACACTATAATGGACACTCATACCTGGATATGATACAGCAGTGGTAGTTCCCACAATTGCAAGAAGATTCCGACAATTTCCTGCTCCAGCAAGACAAGGCACCACCCAATTACCATTCTGATGTCCGTGATTTTATGAACAACAGGTTACCTCAACGCTGGATTGGACAAGCAGGGAATAATGATAACTGTTTCGACAAGTGGCCTCCCAGATCGCCAGATCTCACTCCCTGTGATTTCTTCTTATGGGGGTATTTCAAAGACTCTGTGTATGTGTCACCTTTACCACAAAATCTCGAATAACTCAAGCGTAGGATTCATGACATTGCCCCCACTGTATCGGCTGATATGCTCCAAAGAGTGTGGCAAGAGTTCGATTACAGAGTTGCACATGGTGCCTATATCGAATCACTGTGAAATCGAACAATGAAACGTGAAAACAATGAAAACAAAACCATTTGAGTTCCTCTTTAATATCACAAATACTGTACATACGAATTCTTTAAAATTTGTAGTTTTTGTGTAAAAGGTTTAATAAATGTGTTAAGAAAAGTGTCAGTGTGAAATCAAACTATGAAAGCAAAACTATTAAGAGTTCCCCTTTAATATGACATATATAGGAAAACTGTATATTTTTTGTAGTTTTTGTATAATAAATTAAAAAATGTGTTACCGGACTTTAGGAACACCCTGTATTATGTGCCATTTCTGTAGTAGTATTCATTATCATCCATAAAACAAATAAATCCACCGGGCGAAGCCGGGCACTGCTGCTAGTATGAAATATTATTGTCTGATTATGTACAGGGTGTTCAAAAACAAGGCCACAGAAAACAATTCTAGTATATACATTTCTCAAGTTCGGTACACTTTCCTTGAAACTTTCCCTTTGGGGCTACTTTTTTTTTCAGGAATGTAAAGAACATTTGGCTTACAATATGAACGATTGGTTATTCTAGAATAATTATTTTGAGCCTTTTAAAAATTAACAAACTCAAAAAATATTTTTGCTCCTTAAAGTGTATGTTTTTGAAATGTATAAATTGAAAAGATAAAGATTATTTTAAATATATTTCGGCTCATTCTATAAAATTACATGGTTACCAATATACTGTATTACAAAAGATCAGGCCTGTAACTTAGTTCCTGAGAAAAATGCAGCCTACCAGAATCTCTGAAATCTTAGCTTGCTGGAATGTTTTCTGTGACCATGTTTGGGAACACCCTGTACAAAATCAGATAGTTATTGTTAGCAGGTTAGATCTTTGTTTAGTGTAAATTTAACCACCATTGACCAAACGGAAATAACAGAAATTTGTTTCTAAACTTTGCTCATTTAATTGTGTAAAATAAGCCATTGTCACAACCCAGTGTGCCCTTAAGGAGGGGCATTCGACCGTAAGAACCACACGCCACATAGACATTTATCTCACCTCTTTTATTTATTTATCGTATGGCTTTTAGTGCTGGGAGTGTCCGAGGACATGTTCAGCTCACCTGAGTCTGTAGCTGCTCTTAGCGGACACCCTTAGGGTGAGCTACAAGTTCCGTTCAATTTCAAGTAGTTCCAACTTTCGCTACCAGATATCAATGATACCTAGTGTTGAACGTTGGAACTTTGATAGAGCGTTCCGACGAAATCTAACCTAACAATTTAGCTTCACACAAGTTTAGTCTGTGGAAGGATCTTTTACATGCCATAAATCTATGACATGGGACCGCCGGCTTTACTTCCCCTCCGAAGGAAGGCATACTGAAGGATTTATATCGCTCTTAAAAAATCAGAACGACTTCGGCCGGGTTTGAACCCGCTATCTTGGGCACAGCAGTTCATCATGCTACCAGCTACTCCTCTTTCCCGATCCCGTGGAAATAGCAATATGCCTAATAGCCTATGGGCTGGACTACTACTCCGTCATACTGTAAATGAATGAAAGGATGAGTAGACGCCTCGCATTATCCGAATAAAAAGACTAATTTCTTCCAAGTCTCGATCCTAGAATTGCTGGGCTGGATGGAAGAATGAGCTTTTTTTCTCAGTCTTATTTTCGCGTGGCCTGTATTGTGATGTTTGTAACGGTCTTCGCTCTAGCGGGGAATTATATAAATCAGTGCTACTTTTTGCTTTATCTGCCCCGCAATGCGCTTTTTAAATCCCATTTTCATACTGGACTGTTGTGTTTGTATTCTTGCGCTCCTCTGGGCGTCAGATATAATTGGCATATAGAGTGGTCCACGCCTGGGCTCGCCAGAGGGAATTCATTGATGAGCTTGTCAGCGAACAACTGGATGCTTTGAGGGGCCATCTGCACCTTACAAACACAATATTATTGACATTATTATTAATAATAATAATAATACAGCAATGAAGTTCGGAGTCTGCTTCGGTGTCATAGCTGGTAGCATGCTGAACTGCTATTCCCAAGAACGCGGGTTCAAACCCGGTCGAAGTCTTCAGATTTTTAAGAGAGTTAAAGTCTTTCAGTTTGCCTTCCTTTGGTGGGGAAGTAAAGCCGGCGGGCCCATGTCATAGATTTATGGCTTGAAGAAGAACCTACCACTACAACTGGCAGTGTGTAGCTAAATTTGTAGGTTATGTGGTTTAGAAACGCTCTTTCAAGTTTCAACGTTTGCCGCTGAGTAACAGTGGCGTCTGGTAGCCAAAGTTGGAACTACTTGAAATTGAACTTTCATTCATCTTCATTCATTTTATCTCTCACTAACTCCTCTCATGAGGCTGGCGTCAGGAAGGGCATCCGGCCGTAGAAACCATCAGTCCCGTGGAATTTCATCGCATCTCATCCCCACTCTGTTGGAGAGGTAAACCTAGACATATTTATTATTATTTATTTATCGTATGGCTTTTAGTGCCGGGAGTGTCCGAGGACATGTTCGGCTCGCCAGAGGCTGTAGCTGTTTCAAGCGGACACCCATAGGGTGAGCTACAAGTTCCGTTCAAGTAGTTCCAACATTCGCTGCCAGATGTCACTGATACCTAGTGGTGAACCTTGGAACTTTGATAGAGCATTCCAACGAAATCTAACCTAGAAATTTTATTTCACACAATTTTAGTCTGTGGAAGGATCTTTTGCATGCCATAAACCTACGACATGGGCCCGCCGGCTTTACTTCCCCTCCGAAGGAAGGCATACTGAAGGATTTTAGCGCTCTTAAAAAATCCGACCACTTCGGCCGGGTTTGCGCTATCTTGGGCACAGCAGTTCAGCATGCTACCCACTACGCCACCGAAGCCGCTAACATAGACGTAGATAGACAGTAATTAAGTTCGGGAAATATTGTAAGGACCTGTCGAACGTAATTAATGGAAACTTGACTATTGCCCGCTGAGAATGGTACCTAATCCAAGGGGATCTTGGTATAGCGCCCGCTTTTAAGAATGTCATCACTTGAAGATGATCAAAGGTAACAGTAAAATGAAATGAAATTGAGCAAATGACTTTGAGGCTCTGCACCTTAAGACGACAGCAATCACGACATCCCAGCATTGTCTTCAATGTTAAACGCGTTAGATCTCGCCTTAGGTCGTTCGTCGCACAATGAAATGGATTATTATATTCTAACGTCCCTAAAGGGAACAGCTCCTTTGGTATTAATGGTAGCATTAACGTTCCCGAGATCAGTGCAATGTAAGATACACGCAGTTGTAATGATTCCCAACGCCACTAATTCAGCATATAGCCTTCTCACTGCTGAGTACTTAGCTCAGACATTTCAGCGCGCCATATCTTAAATTCATTGCTCTACCACTGTAGCGGTATAACGTTCCCATATTTGCTATGACAATTCTAGCTATCTCTGTGCCAGCTTCAATATCAAGGTAATGTTCTCAATATTTACACAGCTAATTCTATGTTCACGAATTTCCTCTAACATAACATTCACCGTTGTTCGTAGAATTAACACTTAACTCTTCGAGTGTCGTAGATAGAGTAAGCCTCAGATTAATATTTTGTTTGACAAAGTATGAATATAAACTCCTCGAACCTGATGAAACATCCTTTCCCCCCTCCCACAAGGGCTCATAAGAACCCCAGCTGAGAATGATATTGCTTCCACTTGCGTGATGAGCTTCTGTGCTTGCAGACCGCAGACGTATCATGAATTAAAAGGTAGCTAAAAAGTAGCTAATTTTTACTTCATCCTTATAGCGAACACCCTGCTAATGTTCTGTGACCGGTAAAATCCGTTTTCAAAGCCAAGCACATGCTTCCGATGTAAACAATATGCCAACAGCATATCGCCAAGACTGTCACTCTGGATATTCCTCGCATATCCGGTGGTCTTCTTTCCCGGCACGTGGCTCTTCAAGCGTTGCTCTGATGTACTAAGTTTCGTGAGGCTTTATCGTGACAAATCACTGCCAACTAGTGAGGCAAGTTGGCAAACACGTTGTGCTGTGTACACCTTGTAGAATATCTATGTTAAGTTTTGTTTAGCAGGTACTTTCCACTCTGTATATTTCAGTGATCGTTTACTGTGAAAGATAGGAAAGGTGAAGTAAGGTAAGTGTAGTAGAGACTGTGTTAGTGGAGATTATGCTTCTCGTTGATTATTTTTCGCCGTTGCTGCAACTCTCGTCAATCTGAGACAGGGGATATGTTTCCTTTTATCGCATTTCTTTTCTGTTTCCTGTCACGAGGTAAGCATTATTCATGCCGTGCGGGATCCCGTCTAGTTGAAGCCGCGACTCTGCTTTGTTTGCCAAGCTATGAGAGACCCGCAGCAGTCTGACCTTTCCCCACCCTCTGAGCCCAGAGTGAAGAAGATGGGCCTATCTCGCTATTGATATGCATGAGTTACGAGCTGGCTCGTAATTCTAAGACTTGCTGTGTGAAGGTAAAGGTTTATCTCGATATTGCTTTCTTCTCCTCCAGTGTGTGATAGAGGTGCAGATTTTCCCTTCCTTTTTTTTTTTTTTTTCTAGCACTTTGATATTCAGAGCTGAGTTTTACACTTTGGCGGAGGTTGGATGTGTGCTGGCTTTGCACACTATCAGAACGTGACGAATGGATAGTGTATATTCACAGATGCGTAGCTGAAAATTTGGAATGTACAGGTGCGTCGCCACCGGGTGGGCAACAAGCTCCAAACATGGAGAGCTTATTTACACAGTTTCTTATTTGAAGGGTTCATTCCAAAAACCAGACCAGTCAAAAATTGACTTTTTGAGATCAATACATCTTTTTTCTCTTCAAGGCCAGTTCTACGTATAGATATTATTGGTGTCTCCCAAAAGCAGATAGGTCGGGTTATATACGAGTGTGGAATATTGGAGAATTTACAAAAATAAGACAAATCCAAAGATTTTCCAATGCTTTTTAAAGATAATTAAATACCTGGAATGTTTGGCTTACAATAATGATTTGTACTTTGTTAGTATTGACAGAATACATAATGGTATTTGAGGATCAAAATATTTTTCATTTTTGTGTTCAATTTATTAATAATAATGTTACTAATGTAGCCAATGGCCATGTACTTTTCTTTTCAGGACTGGTCAGGGAAGGGATATTGGAAGGAAATCGGCCGTGGACCTATTGAAACGAACCGTCCCGGCATATGCCTGGTGGTGAAAATGGGAAACCACGAAAACCATTTTCAGGACGGCCGAGGTGGGATTCGAACCCACGCTCTCCCGATACCATCGAGGCACGAGGTAGCGCGTTAGCGCTCTCGGCCACCGTTTGTGTTCAATTTAAGATTTCGGCAAAAAACAGAGAAGTCCTTAGGAGATTTTAGGTTTTCTGAACTATCCTCATAAAAATATATTTCCTTTATGTGCAATGTTAAGCCTCCGTGGCTCAGGCGGCAGCACGCCGGCCTCTCACCGCTGGGTCCGTGGTTCAAATCCCGGTCACTCCATGTGAGATCTGTGCTGGACAAAACGGAGGCAGACAGTTTTTTCTCCGGGTACTCCGGTTTTCCCTGTCACAAATTTCATTCCAGCAACACTCTCCACTATCATTTCATTTCATCTGTCATTCATTTAATCATTGCCCCAGAGGAGTGCGTCAGGCCTCGGCAGCCGGCACAGTCCATATCCTCGCCGCTAGATGGGGACTTCATTTATTCCATTCCCTGACCCGGTCGGTCGACTGGAAGCAGGCTGTAAATGTTCATTTATTTATTGCAGAACAAATAGTTTATGCTATTATAGTGACCCCGTGGCGTAGCCGTGCGTGTTAAATCTCTCACCACGACCGCGTCCAGAGATCGGAGTTGACAGCGGATGTCCTGAGGGTGATTTTCTACACTCCCTCCCGACAAATACCGGGATAACAGGCTACTGTATATTGTTTTAAGTCCCGGGGCACCTACCGCTTTCCTGACACTAATAATTACAGTTACACGCACTACTACAGTCACCACAGAAACACAAGTTATCGGCCAAATTGATCACAAATCCAAGTGCACAGGATTGATGAACAAGATGTCCCATGCCCCTAGACCAAATTAACAACAATACTCGTAATCTACTAAGAATGATGTTAAGTAATCCGCCTGTAGGCTATAATACAAGGGTGTTTTTGTTGTTGCTGGATCGGGGCCAGCGGCCAACTACAAGGCGCGCGCACGCCTTCCGCCAGCCAACCGAACTTGTGCCGCAGATTGCGGAGGTAGAAACCGTAACCGAGTGCATTAATTAATGGTAAATTCACCAGCAAATCATGATTAAAGAAATTACATTTTCACAGAAAATGCTGCAAATGTTCTCCTTCAGCTGACCGACAGTCGTTGTGCCATGTGAATAAATTAGCGTTTACACGTTGTAATTCTCCTTCCGTAATGTGGGACATAATTCTGCTGCGGTATATTGTTTCAGCATTTTCAGCATCTTCTGTGAAAAGGTAAGTTCCTCAATCATGATTTGCTGGTGAATTTACCATTAATTACTGTACTCTGTTGCGGTTTTTATAGTACCTCCGCGCAATCTGCGGTCGGGGTTTGGTTGGTTGACGGAAAGCGTGCGCGCGCCTGGTAGCTGACCGCTGGCCGCGCTCCAGCAAACAATGAAAGAAAATGAAAATCCACAGCCTGCTTCCATTCGACCGACCGGGTCAGGGAATAGAATGAATGAAGTCCCCATCTAGCGGCGAGGATTTGAACTGTGTCGGCTGCCGAAGCCTGTCTCACTCCCCTGGAGCAATAATTAAATAAATGACGGATGACATGAAATGATAGTGGAGAGTGTTGCTGAAATTAAATTGTGACAGGGAAAACCGGAGTACCCGGGGAAAAACCTGTCTGCCTCCACTTTGTCCAGCACAAATCTCACATGGAGTGACCAGGATTTGAACCACGGACCCAGCGGTGAGAGGCCGGCGTGCTGCCGCCTGAGTCACGGAGGCTTTCCAGCAAACAAATCACCCTCAATTATTTTAGCAGCCCGATCGGATCAAATTTGCACTCAAAAGAAAGAGTAGTGAGGAATGCGTACTGATTTCATTAACATCGACAGTTTGTTTATAAACAAATGTTCAATCAAATAATCAAGACAAGACCACCTGCCAGACCTGTGTCGCGTCGAGCCTTACTGTTCTGCGAGACTAGTGCATGACAATGATGTTGAAATGCCAGATTTATCGCACGGGTCCCCTAGGCATCATATATGTTATTTCAGTAGTATAGATCCCTCCTGCGGCGCTCACAAGCAACCGATCGTGACAAATGAGCATTCAAATGAAAGAGAATGGACATTAGCAGTGACGAATTGCACTCTAATTTCATAAATATCTACAATTTCTTAAAAACTGTACGAAGTGTGCGATTTGCAGATACTGTTGCTGTAGAAAAATACGCTCCTTAATTGCTGCCCACTTCAAGTTTTGGCCGCTGTGACGCCTGTTTCATGTCATTTTAACATTCTGAGGTCATTCCTTTATCATTTTGCATGGATTTCAGAAACAGTAATTCAAAGGAATGAGTTCTCTAATCGTATAATTTCATAACTATCGAAAAACCTGTGAGTGTTATGATGATCCAAGTTTCAGAAGGCAGAGAACGTAGAACTTGGAATTCTAACTGAAATGTAAATGGTGTTCTATAGGCTAATCATTTG
Organism: Meconema thalassinum; assembly: GCA_946902985.2. Lineage (NCBI taxonomy): Eukaryota > Metazoa > Arthropoda > Insecta > Orthoptera > Tettigoniidae > Meconema > Meconema thalassinum. The sequence goes on along the minus strand of OX336390.1, from coordinate 223,090,475 downwards.
TTTGTAATAAAAACATTACAACCTTTCTCCTTAAGTCTCTCATTATAAACCTATTGGGGAAAGTGTGGTTATGAACATGCCAGACTTATCGCACGGGTCCACTAGTTAGTATATATTTTCTTAAAAGAAATATTCTAATGGAGGGGTGTGGGACACCTTAAGTAAGACTCCGACGAAGTTACAGACTCTCGTCCTCGTTCATAGCGTGCAGCTATCTTGGAATGTAGGCCTACACTTTCCACTTTGCAGCTTTCAGAATTCGTCGTACACTTGATCGGCTTACCCCGCTTTCGCGTGCACCCTGATTCACAGATTTTTGAGGTGACCTGGTATAATGTTGCAACTCAGCAGCGCTGGAAGCTGGACTTGTTGATGTTTTAGTCGGCCATCGTACCGCATCGGCCCGAGAGCGCAACCCACTACTACTCCTAGGAACAGGTTGTTAGACATCACTGGACAGTACACTAAAATATGCAGATTTTTATCACATGGTCTGTTCTGCAGTAGCTTCTTATGCAGTCAGCATTAAAAATCTCTTAACTTTGTAGTCAAAATCAGATGAGACTAATTGCTTGCTAAGATATTATTCTCTTTGGCTGTTGCCGCTGAGTGCAAATCGTTTGTAAGCTGTAATTACGAGGGCTTTGTGAGCTTCCTCTTATCTAATTGAAGTTCCATTGTTCTCTGATATTTAGAAGAATGACACAAACTGCTTGAAGAAATGCATGCGTGAATATAAACACTCCTCGTGTTTACGGTTGCTTTAGTTTTGCAATCATCTCCAGAATACGAGGGTGGATTGTAAAGTCTCTGCCCCTATTTTTTATAGCCAAAACAAAATACATACAGGTAATTACAAATATACGTGCAGCACCGTACACTATTTTTCCACACAGTCTCCACGTTTGTGCAGACATTTGTCCCATCGCAGCACTAAATTTGAGATGCCCCTGTAGTAGAATTCAGCCAGCTGACTGTGGAACCATCATCGGAATGCTGTCTTGGCGTCATCGCTGCACGTGAATCGCTGTCCTGCCAAGAACTTCTTCAGTGGTCGATGGCAATGCGAGACCACATGTGGCAACCAGAACCGCCCACAAGCTCCGGTCATTTCACTGTGAGAGTCTGGACCACCCAGCATCAGTCCGGACCTCGCCTCTAGTGAGTTCCACGTTTTTGCTCCGCTGAAGAAGTTCCTGGCAGAACAGCGATTCACGTGCAACGATGTCGCCAAGACAACAGTCCGACGATGGTTCCATAGTCAGCTGGCTGAATTCTACCACAGAGGCATCTCAAAATTAGTGCTGCGATGGGTCAAATGTCTGAAGAAATGTGAAGACTATGCGGAAAAATATAAGATACGTAGAACAGCAGATTACGTATATTTGTGATTACCCTTATGTGTTTGGTTTGGCTAAACATAATAGGGGCAAAGACTTTTAGATCAGCTCCCGTACATTTATACATACTCTTTCTCCAGTAACGTATCCTGGAAGGAAGGTCTGATGACTTGATCTTACGGTTTTGTGAGAACAGTATTCCTCAAGTTATCGTTGGTTTGTCATCTATCGCGGTGATGCATGTTTATTGATTCAAATTGTAACTTGATTATTTCTCGCAGTACAGTATACATTAGTTCTATGTCTGTCTGGAGCAGCATCTATCCAGTTCAGGGCTGAACAAGATTTTCGAACCAATGCAAAGCTGTCGGTGACGATTTGAACTCGACCTCCTAGTGGCTTAGCGGAGAGCATTCTTGAATGTCGCTCCGTAGGTCCGAGTCCGGGTTCGATTCCTGGCTCTGCCAAGTTGTTTAATTCTGATCTGAGGGCTGGAATGGGGAACACTCATTCTCGTGAGGAAAAACTGAGAAGGACTAGGTACGATTACTATCTGAGTCATCCTGGAAGTGGTTCTCCGTGTTTTCCCTCTTCTACTCCAGGAAAATTGCGGGAGGGTTCCTAACTTAAGGCCACGACCTCGTCCTCCCCAATCCTCTCCTGAATTACACACTAATACAGCCATCAAAGTAACACAGATTTTTAGACAAAAATCTCACTCAGCTCTTGTCGCTTCCGCCTCCCGAGTTGGAGTGAACCCCGTCCCACTCCTTATATCAGAATTAAGTTTCTTGACAGAGTTGGGAATGTAACCCAGACTTCCGGGGTGACAGCCAGGAATGGTAGTAGGAATGACGTTAAACTGATGATATTTATTATTATAATTATTATTATTATTATGTTGTTGTTGTTGTCATTGTGATGTTAATTTCTTTAATCCTGATACTTAATCTATTTTCTCTTAATTTTGAGGGGCAGATGACCTCGTAGTTCCGCCCCTAAAACAACAATAGCTAACTAACTCTGTTAATCTTGTGCTCGCAAAAACATTTCTCAACACAAAAATGCCATAGGGTAATAAGATATTAAAATTATATTTATATTTATTTCGTAAACACCGACAGTAGTGGCTATGCTGGCTAAAGCGCAGCATTAGGTCATGGGGCCAAGCTCTCTGCTGACTCGGTAGACGCGTGGGTTCGAGCCGCACCGTCGGCCGTCCTTGAAATGGTTTTCCGTGGTTTCCCATTTTCAACACCAGGCAAATGCTGGGACGGTACCTTCTGACAGGCCACGGCCGCTTCCTTCCCCATCCTTGCCCAGTTTCATTCACCATCATTCATTTCATCTCTCATTAACTACTCTCATGAGGTTAGCGTCAGGAAGGGCATCCGGCCGTAAAAACCATCGCCACAAAGACTTCCATCGCATCTCATCCCCGACTCCGTTGGAAAACGGGAATAATAAGGGGCAGACATACATACATTTATTTCGTAAACATCCAAGATAGAAAAACAAGATGTTCAGTAAAGAACATATAGCATACTTGCTCCTAAATGCATGGGTATAGTTATAACTCATAGTCCTTTTCAAGGATTATAATTAAATGTTGGTTGTAGTAGTTTGTTGAAATACAACGTGCTATACGGATATTATACTTTGATTGATTGAATCCTCACCTGAATTATAGCCTATATGCACACACTAATTCAGCCATCACAATAACACAGATTTTCAGACAAAATCCGACATTCACCCAAGTACTCGGGGCTAAATGACATTGATGTCCATGCATCTCAAATGAAACAACAACAGCTTCCTATCCAAATCCTTCCTCGTATAAAAGGACAACAACAATGGACTCGACCGTGGATCAAGGACAACGAATTTTAATCGCTGTAGTCGAGTGTTAAAATATGTGGTGTTATAAGTGTGTATATATATATAATAGATTCTATTGTAGATAAACTCTATATAAGCTTAACATTATAACGTGTGATTGGTTATAAATCAATAAATGCAAAATAAAAATCAAGTAAGAAAATTTGAACGTGCTTAGTTTTGATCAACGGACCTCTAGACTATGAGTCTAGAACGCTACCACTACGTTACACTGGCGTTTTTATAAATCATTTAACAGGATACTAAATATGTATTATTTTGTTTATTGCATTCCTCAAAGGATATAAACTTACGAAGTTACTGAAATCTGGATTTTGGAGCAAATAGTAGCCTCCATTGTGACCCAAGGGGACGGCACGGCCCAGCACGATATGGCACGGTCAGCCTGACCTCTTGGTCACTTCTACGGTTACATATTCTATTATAACATGCTAATATCCTACCGGTCACCTCCTTGAGGACAGTTTAATCCTCCCTATGTACGATAAGCTGAATTCTTGAGGCCTGGCCTTGTTGAATCGTAAGTTACGGTTAGGCTATAATACTTGCAAGATTCATACATCCGCCATATTGAAACTATTTGACTGATGACCTTGTAGTTTGGGGAGGGGAAAAAAGCGTCCCACATTAAGATATATATTTGCAAAATTTGGGAGAGATCAGATGATTAGGTTAGTCGTAATTTGATGTAAGCTGAGAACATTTGGGTGGGCGCCATTTCTTTTTCGTTATGATGGTGGCAATATACAACATGACAATGACTTGTCCTTTGCTAGTGCTACCTCTGTACCAAAGTTGGTTCGATTTGGTTTCGACGTGTTTGAATTGATGAGGGGGATCTATTTGCACACATACACGGACGCCATCTTCAAAATATTTTGATGATGACCTTATAGTTTGGGTAAAAGACGCTTCCCACTTGAAGGTATATTATTGCGAAATTTGGTAGAGATCAAATGATTAGGTTAGTCGTAATTTGATTTAAGCTTTGAACATTTGAGTGGCCGCCATTCGGTTTCCGTCTAGATGGTGGCAATATAACACATGAAATTAAGGTGTCCATTACTAGTGCTACCTCTGTACCAAATTTGGTTCAATTTGGTTTCGTCATATTGAATTGATAGCGGGGAGACATATATTCACAATCACACACACAGACAGACTGACTACTTTTCGCCCGTGTAGATCTCATACTCCTACTTTCATTTTTTGAAAAAAGTCGAAAGTAAGCTAATGATATGGAGTAAACCTTGTTTTATTAAAATAATTACTAATATAATTTTCGTAAATATAATTTTTGTGTTCTGATGAAGGACTATTTGTATGTGAAACATATCGCCGGTTCTATTATGATAATAATTTCCTGGCCCTTTAACGACAGAAACTGTGTTTGTAGCATGTTCCAATGATGGGATATTATGCTAATTCTACGCCGAGCCGCACCACGCCGTCTTGTTCTCCTTTCTTCTCTCGTTGTAAATGTTTTATGTGCTGGAGGAAGCTACATCCACTACGCTCCATTGCTTCCCGCTAAATCTGTCGTCTTTAAAGAGACAAGGATCTTGTAACAAAGCGCACTTACTCCAGTAAGCGGTTTCTCTATGGGTTGTGGTTGGTTGAATAGCGTCAGATGAATGTATGAAGGAATAGTTCTATTTGTTCTTGCCTTATTTTGCGAATAAGGACATTGTTGTTCACAAATCCCATTTATTTGTGTGTATATAATTTGTCTGACAACGTGAATTACCGATGATGATGATGATAGTGATAATTTGGTACCTAAAAATACTTCTATTATTGAAAGCTTTTTGGTCAATACAATTGAGCCCAATTTTATTATATTAGGCGGTAAAACAAATATATAAAAATCCTGGCGTAAAATAAATATTACATGAGATATTTATCACAAAATAACACGCTTTTATGTACAAAATTACACCCCCACACACTTTTTTGTGTGCATAAAAGCGTGCTATTTTGTAATATAAGGTGCGTTCAAAAAGTAACGAGCCGGAGGCATAGTTATAGAAACCAGTACCTGTGTGTTAGAAGTATTGGCTCTGGCTGTTGAGGCACTTGTCCCACTGTGACACGAGGCGGTGAATGGCTGTCTCATAAAATTCCCTGGGCTGCGATGTGAACCAGTTCCGCACGTACAGCTGGACGTAGGCGTCCAAGGTGAATCATTGGCCCCGCAGAGCCCTTTTCAGGGGACCAAACATGGCGTAATCACAGGAAGAGAGGTCGGGACTGTATGGAGGGTGGCCGAGAACCTCCCATTTGAATTTCTGCTGGAGTGCCGCGACTGTGTTGGCCGTATGAGGTCGTGCATTGTCGTGGAGCGACCACGGCGGCTATGGCGTTCACTGTCACTCGGCGGTTCTGGATAATGAGTGCATCAACCAGCTGGACGTTGTCATCGGTAATGCAGGGGGGTGCCCCAGACCGGGAATCATCGGCTAACGACACCCGTCCTTCCCTGAAGCGCTTGTGCCACGCCTTGACCCTAGCAAGGGACATGCAGTGTTTGCCGTACACTTGTGACATTCGGTGATGAATGTCCGTTCCCCCTACTCCTTCCGCTGTCAGAAACCGAACAACACCTCTTTGCTCTTCGGTTGACGCCTCCATGTCATTGTTTGCAATGCGACTGGCAGCGTTAGACGATTGATGCATGCTGCTGCTCGCTTTGTATCGTCACGTGACGTGCACGCGTGCCCTCTAGCGACGGGCTGTGACCTTCCACGCTCTGGTCGGAACCACACCTCGTTACACACGCCACGATTAGCCGATGTCGTCACCGGTTTGCGCATTCCAGCCTCCGGCTCGTTACTTTTTGACCGCACCTTATAAATATCTCATGTAGTATTTATATTTCAAGTTAGGGCGTTTAAATACCTGTTTTCCCGCCTAATGTAATTGGGCACAATTTGTGTTAACCGACTGGAAAACTTTCTTTAATAGAACTAGGGAACACTGAAAAATGGCTTCTAATACTTAAAGAAAATACTTCGCCGTATTACTAGTATATCTCTAACGCCGTACGGAAAACTTTTACACTCTGGTGGTTCTGGGCCCTATTTATTTATTTATTTATTTATTTATTTATTTATTTATTTATTTATTTATTTATTTATAGTATGGCGTTTAGTGCCGGGAGTGTGCGAGGATATGTTCGGCTCGCCAGAGCTTGTAGCTGCTTCAAGCGGACACCCATAGGGTGAGCTACAAGTCCCGTTCAATTTCAAGTAGTTCGAACTTTCGTTACCAGATGTCAATGATACCTAGTGGTGAACGTTGGAACTTTGATAGAGCGTTCCAACGAAATCTAACCTAGAAATTTAGCTTCACACAAGTTTAGTCTGTGGAAGGATCTTTTACTCGTACATGCCATAAATCTATGACATGGGACCGTCGGCTTTACTTCCCCTCCGAAGGAAGGCATACTGAAGGATTTTAACGCTCTTAAAAATCCGACGACTTCGGCCGGGTTTGAACCTGCTATCTTGGGCACGGCAGTTCAGCATGCTACCAACTACGCCACCGAAGCCCTTAATACGAATTAACAACTATTCATACCTAGGGAGCAGGGACCGTTGAACTCCGTTCCCGGATATAGCAAAATAAGAAAACTACAAATCTCTTTAAAATGTCCATGTGTATTGACCATTCCATTGGCGTTGTGTTGGTCACTGTTGGCATTCTACATGCTTACAACGGTGCAGCATTGGAGGTTCAGTAATGGCTGGCCGTCTCTTCCCATATGTCAGGCTGGGTGGCCTCTTTGTTCCCTTCTGGGGTTACGGTGCAGCTGGCCGTATTGAATTTTGCCTCTCCTCCTTGTACTCTCATCAAAAGAAAAATGCAATTTCATTCTCCATGGTCCAAGAATCTTTACTACCTACCGCAAGAAGCTTTAATCCCGTCCGCAAACTCTCCAACTCGGCGGCGTGGTGGGTTGAGAGGGTTCCTAGCTGCGCAAAACTGTTGTTACCTGCTGAGGATGTTTTGTGTAGTTAGAAAAAATACAATGGATTCACTCCCTTACATTCTGTAAAATAAATTGAGTGATTGTGTCAAACAACAGAATTGCTTTTCAGTCTGTCAACACAAGTGTGTCCAATTAGATTGGGCCAGAGGTAACAATTATTTATCACCCCATTGTCTGAATGAAATGATCTTCTTCTTCTTCTTCTTCTTCTTCTTCTTCTTCTTTGCGAATGGGTCACTTAGGACCACGCGGAATCAACATTTTCTGAGCTTTCCTCCTTGCCCAATAGTTCTTCATTTTCACTGATTGCTGTAATTTCTGTTCCTCCGACCAGGTACGTCGCTGTGGTTTCTTCTCATCTTCCTCAAATCCCCTTGTGTGAACAATTTTCCGGATCATATTTCTATATTGTAAATTTGGTGTACCCAATTCATTAAGGTCTTTCTCTACTTGTTTATACCATTTTGGTCTTGTGCGTTTGATTTGCAGAAATTTGTGGATTCGATAAGTGAGTCTGGTAGGATTCATTCTTTCCAAATGGCTTAGAAACTGAATTCGTCGCAATCTCATTGTATCAGTTAATTTAGAAACTCTTTTATAAATTTCGGAGTTGGGTTTGGGGTAGTGTATGCCATTTACAATTCTGGGCCCTAAGATTTTCCTCATGATTTTCCTTTCTTTAATCTCTAATTTTTCCTTTAAGGTCTTACGATGTAAACTGAGCGTTTCTGAAGCATATAGAGCTTCAGGTTTAATCACTGTACAGTAATGACGAATTTTGTTGTTCCAGGACAAGCTTTTTTTGTTATAAATATTCTTTGTGTGTTGAAAAGCAATTTCCATTTTCTGAATTCGTGATGCTACAGATTTATTTTCATAGCCATTTTCAGTGATCCATTCACCTAAGTATTTAAATTCGTTCACTCTTGCAATCTTATTGATACCAATGACAATTTCAGGTGGACCATTCTTAATATTTGTCATAAATTTAGTTTTTTCATAGGAGATTTTAGGTAGATTTCATTAGAAAGCTAACTATTGCAATGGGTCCCATGTTTCGACTTCCGGAAAATTTCGACATATCTTCGCGTTTCACATCCCCCAGACCCCAAAACCACCGTCAGTTCAAAAGTTTATATATAATTTATGTATATATATATATATGTATATATATATATATGTATATCAGTTTCTTGTGGACACGATAACTGCCGTAATTTCGCACCAATTACTTCGAATTTTTTACCGAAGATGTATACCTATAAAATCTCGGTCGAGTTCGTTACTGGGCTAAATCGGTCGAAGGGGGTGAAAATGGGGGGCATTTTTCGAAAAGGTGAAATTTCGCTATAACTCTCTTAATACGTGCAATATCGAATCCATTCAAAGTTCATAATATGTGTCGGATAAGTGCCAAAAATATATATCAAATAAGTTTTTTGATAGCACCAACCATTGACCAAAGGGGTGGAAAAAAGTGGGTTTTTCGGGAAACATTAATCATATCTCTCTTAATAGGCACAATATCAAAACCGTACAAAATGGACAATATTCCCCTAATAATTACCTAAAACTTTTGTCTGAAAGAATTTTTGATATGACCCACCATTACGCCAATGGACGAGAAAAATGATTTCGTAATTATAAGAAAATGCCAAGAGCTATCAGTGGTTGCCATGGCAACACTACTAAATTGATGAGGCATGGGCCATCAGACGTTGCAATGACAACGCACTTGCACGAGATCAGATTCAGTATTTCCATCTGATTAAGTGGTTGGTTGGTTGTTTCTTAAGTTTAGGGGCTGCGACAACGCGGTCATGTAGCCCCGTGTACTTTGGGTGTGTGTAGAATCTGTCTGATAACCGGTGTTAATTGAGATGACTGTATTAGTGTGTGTTATATGTTTGTTAATTTAAGTACTGCAACTAACAATTTTTCAGATAGTTCCTACTTTTGCCGCCAAGCGCCACTGTCAACGACTACGAGGCCAAGTTCAGAACTGAGCTACTAGACGCCGCCGCAGTCGGCTCTTGGCAACGAACATAGAAACCTAAGAGCGTTGTATACATTCTTAACCTATCCAATTTAGCTTCACACAGGTGCAATTAGTGGAACGATCTTTAACATGCCATAAATCTATGACATGGGACCGCCGGCTTTACTTCCCCTCCGATGGAAGGGATATTTAACACTCTTAAAAAATCCGACGGCTTCGGCCGGGTTTGAACCCGGTATCTTGGGCATAGAAGCTCAGCACGCTACCGACTACGCCACCGAAGCCGCCTGGCAAAGCGGGAAGCGGCTTCGGTGACGTAACTGGTAGCATGCTGAATGTCTATGCCCAATGTCGCGGTTTCAAAGCCGGCCGAAGTCGCCGGATTTTCTAAGAGCACTAGAATCCCTCAGTATGCTTTCCTTTGGAGGGGAAGTTCCAACGTTCGTTGCGAGTTGATGGTTGGGGTGGCATCTAGTAGCCAAGTTCACAGCTAGGTGTCGTTGACGGTAGTACCTGGTAGCAACATTAGGAACTACTGCTTGAAATTGACCGTCTGCAGTACTTACATGAATTAAGACTAATACAGCCATTACAATTCACACCGTGTATCAGACAGATTCTACACTCACCCAAAGTACACGGGGTTAGATGACCGCGTTGTCGCAGCCCCTAAACTGAGGAACCAACCAGAGGTAGATTTCATTAGAAAGCTAACTATTGCAATGGGTACCATGTTTCGACTTCCGGAAAATTTCGACATATCTTCGCGTTTCACATCCCCCAGACCCCAAAACCACCGTCAGTTCAAAAGTTATATATAATTTATGTATGTATATGTATATCAGTTTATTGTGGACACGATAACTGCCGTAATTTTGTACCAATCACTTTGAATTTTTTACCGAATACGTATACCTATAAAATCTCGGTCGAGTTCGTTACTGGGCTAAATCGGTCGAAAGGGGTGAAAATAGGGGGCTTTTTTTCGAAAACGTGAAATATTGCTATAACTCTCTTCATATGTGAAATATCGAATCCGTTCAACATTCATACTATGTGTCGGATAAAGCCCAAAAATGTATGTTTGAAGAGTTTTTTTTATAGCACCAACCATTGACCAAAGGGGTGGGAAAAAGTGGGTTTTTCGGGAAACATTAATCATATCTCTCTTAATAGGCACAATATCAAAACCGTACAAAATGGACAATATTCCCATAAATAATTACCTAAAACTTTTGTCTGAAAGAATTTTTGATATAACCCACCATTATGCCAAGGGATGAGAAAAATAATTTCGGAATTATAAGAAAATACCAAGACCTATCAGTGGTTGCCATGGCAACACTACTAAATTGATGAGGGATGAGCCATCAGACGTTGCCAAGATAACGCACTTGCACGAGATCAGATTCAGATTTCCATCTAAGTGTGAAGCGGCTTCGGTGACGTAACTGGTAGCATGCTGAATGTCTATGCCCAAGGTCGCGAGTTCAAAACCGGCCAAAGTCGTCGGATTTTCTAAGAGCGCTAAAAATCCGTCAGTATGCTTTCCTTTGGAGGGGAAGTTCCAACGTTAGTTGCGAGTTGCTGGTTGCGGTGGCATCTAGTAGCCAAGTTCACAGCTAGGTGTCGTTGACGGTAGTACCTGGTAGCAACATTAGTAACTACTGCTTGAAATTGACCGTCTGCAGTCCTTACCTGAATTACAGACTAATACAGCCATCCCAAAGTACACGGGGTTACATGACCGCGTTGTCGCAGCCCCTAAACTGAGGAACCAACCAAAATCTCTGCGGTAGATATAATTTTGCGTGAAGAAGTAACAGACCGTTACATAGTTGCACATCAGTGTCGAAACCTTGCATAAGGATAGTGTGACCACAAGTATAAAAATGGACCCCAAATGACAAGAAGGTTACCGTTCTCATAAGACAATAAAATGATTAAAATAAGCATAAAATGACGAAAAACAAAGTTAATTAAGCTCCAATCATAAAATACCTTCTCGCATTAAATGAGGTCTGATCCTTCTACGAAAATCTGCATATTCTGCCTATTTTCGCCTATCCCCAAGTTTGTCCGGTGAAATCTACCTCCGCCTTCCGGCGTGTCGAGAGGACTTTTTTTAGTCCTATTTTGGCTGCTTGCTCCTCCAGTATAACAAGCTGTTTCTGTGCATCAGCGACATTTTTGGCAATTAGTGCCAAATCATCAGCAAACGCTAGACATCTAAGACAATACCCTTAATCTTTGGGCCCAGGCGGTGAGATGGTGCACCTGCTTTCCTCCATTCTCTGACAACTTTCTCAAGAGCACAATTGAAAAGTAAAGGGGAGAGCCCATCCCCTTGACGGACACCTGTGTTTATTTCAAACTCATCACTACAACCACCCATAAATTTAACTTTAGCCTTCGTTTCAGTTAGTGTATCTTTAATATTTCTTGTTTTGTTATCAAGTCCAAATTCTGTTAAAACATTAACAAGTGACATGCGATCTATACTATCATAGGCCTTTTTGAAATCGACAAATGTGATGACATAATTTTTGTTTGTTGTGTTCCGAAAATATGATATAGTATTCTTCAGGTTCAGAATTTGCTCAGCACAGGATCTCCCCTTTCTGAATCCACCTTGGTATTCACCAAATCCTTGGGTCAAGATGACTCTCTGCACGGTTGAGTAGAATTTTTGAGAGAATTTTATATGTGACTTGAAGAAGGGAAACACCTCAGACCTGCTTCCTTTTTTATGTATGGGGTGTATTATTGCCATCTTCCAATCCTTTGGTATTTTTTCAGTTTGACAGATGTCCAGCATAATGTCGTGAAGTTTTTTGATGAAATTTTCCCCTGCATTTTTCCAAAGTTCTGCAGTTATTTGATCTTCTCCTGTGGCCTTGTTATTTTTTGGTGATTGAATTGTTTCTCTAATTTCCTGAACTGTTGGTGGGGCTGAATCTTGATTAATTCGGTTAGAAGTGAACTGAAACTTTTCCAGAGGGCTTTCACTATTAAGTAATTTAGAAAAGTATGCTGCGAGGATTTTGCAGTTAGCATCAGTGGTATAAGCCATTTCTCCTTTATAATTGACAAAATGGAGTGATGGAGGAGAATATTTGGTTAACTTTTGTTTGAAAGTTCTATAATTGTTCCTTGAATTATGTTGTTTAAAGTCATCTTCTATAGACTGTAATTTCATATCCTCACTCAGTTTACGAATTTTCCTTATTGATTTAGTAACAACCTTTCTAACATTTTGAAGTTCCTGAAAAGTGGCTGGAGTTTTATTGCAAGACCAATTATGCCAAGTTTTTTGTCGAAGTTGTATTAACTCGTCGCATTCATCTGTCCACCAAGGGTGTATTCTTGTTCTTCTGAGTGGTGCTGTAGTTTCGGCTGTGTGTAAGAGTCCTGTTTTAATTTGTGTCCAATTTTGTGGATCTAACTGTTCTGTACCTTTCTTAAAGTCTTCATTGCTTTTAATACCTGCTGTGTCGTACTTTCGTTGTGGAGCTCGCTTCATAAAGTTTCTCTTTTCAGAGATCATATCCAGGGAAAATTTTGTTGGATAATGATCAGAGTCTAAATCCAGTCCTTTCAGAACTTTGAGTTTCATGATTTCAGATGTATGCAGGCGGGAAATCAGCACATGATCCAGTTGATATTCACCTAATAAGGGATTAGGTGCGACCCAAGTCTTAGTTTTAGAAGGGCTTTTCTTGAAAAAGGTAGATTTAAAAAACAAGTCATGGCTGATGCATAACTCAATGAGTCGTATGCCGTTCTTATTGGTTTGTGCATGGCCGGACCATTTCCCAACCCAGTATCGATATTTCTTCTCCTTTCCTATTTGGGCATTAAAGTCGCCCATAAGGATTTTGACATGATGACTTGGAATTCTTTGTAAAACACTGTCTAGCTGATTCCAGAACTGCTCTGTTATATGAATTATTTAGACATTTCTATCACAAATTGAGGGGTTAGGGGTTGGGGGATAATTGAATAACATGTTTCGCTCGTCAGGCGAGCATCGTCAGTTCCCAATATAGGCTACAAAACAAAATTGCTCATCTGATAATACTTGCTGATGATAAAGATATCTCAAGCCCTTCAAATTCATTAACTTGAAAATAGAAATGACTGTGGGATATAGCTCTCGTTGGTACGGTCATGTGAATCGGTCGAGTAAAACGTGAAAATGTGACCACAGTTGGGATTCGAGCGTGAATCTCCAGCTGTCCGAGCATGTGCACTTAGCCACTTAGACAAATGCAGCTAATTGTTAGAGGGAGAGGCGCTGTTGCGACGGTTCCCGGAATGATGAGGATAAATCTTTGAATCCCTAGACATACACAGATCCACCTGTGCGCCGAAGTAAGTGGCTAAACGCACATGTCCGGACAGCAGGAGATTTGGGTTCGAATCCCGGCTTCATTCATAATTTCAAGTCTACTCGGGAAACATTAAAAGTAGCAATGTTGCATGAATTAAAAGGAAATATAATTTATAAAATCGTGGGGAATATTCAAATTATGCAAGTATTAGCTTTTCAAGACACGAGTGCCGCTGAACTTAGATGCGCCATCGTTTGTTGATCATAGCAGCTGGAGCCTTGCGGCAAGAGGCAAGGGTACTCAGCGGTGACGAAGTACAGTCTGCACTTAAGTCAAGCAGTATTGCACGCGCTACATGTGTAGAGAAGATATATTGTGAACGTGAACGGAACAATTAATAATAATAGCAGCGAATTAAGATTGGTGCCTTTCTAATTGTTTCTCAACAGTATACCTAAGCGTATCAGAAGCTCATGTCACCACGGAGAGGAGACTACTGGAGCTGAGACATATTCTACTCGCGCGACTGTACCTGTCAATCGAGCAGGCTGACATCGTGACACAAGTAAACAAAGAATATTTCCCACCTCGGCCGCCGGCACTCGTATCTTGAAAGCCTGGTACCTAGCTTACATTTTCAGATATTTATTTGGCACTAGAGCTGGGATTGGTCGCCAGTTAAGCAAGATTTCATCGAGATAGTTTAGTTTACGTCAGCTAAGTTCCCCTGTAAAAAGAAAGTGACCATATCCCAGTCTACAGTTTTGGATCTGGCATTTGATGCAAACCAGTGCAGTTAATGAAGTTTTGAATCTCCTCGCGTTTGAATGTGGCACAGCATGTGTGTATGTAACTCGTCTAACTTTTCTCTTTGATGGGCCAATTCAGAATAACTTCTTTGATGTGAGCAACATCGGTTTTCTTTCTGAATGTATTGCCTGTGGGAGCCTCGCATGCAGTACGTTCAGATCGGGCGGTATTGAATTCCTGCTGCCGGTCTCCATGCATGCTTTTTTTAAAATTCCAATCTCCGTCTTTGTGTGTGCTTTCATTACGAACGGATTGGTTTCCATTTAAATTTAAGGTTCTTATATTCCAAGTATTGTAGTTTTTAATATACCCACTCGTAGTGACTCACATATTTGAGAGATTGAATATTATTTAAGTCTACAACGATTCGAGACGAAGACGCTACATTTTAAGCAATGCGAAAGGTAGGGATTTCGTTGAGGAGGCAGAAACTGTTTTCGTTCTACGCTACGACCACCTTCATCGTGAGCAATATGCACCATTATAGCCCACGCTGAACTTATTCGTTTTAATGGACAGCAGTGAGAGTTGATGGTAGGATGAGTTGTTGATTTAATGTTGTTACACGTCTAGGGCAGGGCTATAATCTTTCACCACTACCTTTATTGATGTGTAACATCTTTCCGCTCGGTTGCTGGATAGTTTTGTGGGAGTGATTTTGAAAATTGGGGACGGAAGTGGATCGGAACGATCGAGCTGGCAGTGGTGGATCGAACGGATGTATGCACTGCCCGCTCGATCGATCGAACGGAAGTGTACTAGCTGGCAGTGGTGGAAAACGGAAGTATGCACTGCTCGATCGATCGAACGGAAGTGTACTAGCTGGCAGTGGTGGAAAACGGAAGTATGCACTACCCGCTCTATCGATCGATCCAGCGGGCAGTGGTAAGACCCAGCTGACAGTGGTACGAGAAACAATGTATATGACATACTGAACCGAAAACGCTCGTGCGAACTCTGGTGTCAAGTGATTGAAACAAATGACATGATACACGTTCGAAGTCTTCGTATCAGTATTTAAATGGTAAAATGCCTTAATATCAAATATTGTAAGTAGTCGTCATTGCCGGTATTGTGTTTCTGCACAATGGGTATTCTAATATTAACCCACATAACGGTAATTCAGTCATCAATATAATATAATCGTTGTGGTTATACGAGAATTGAGCAAGCCTTCATGAACTATTACTGAATACATTCTCTTTACTCACAAGAGGGCCTATTCATAAGGAATTTTAAACTCAATTTCACGCAGGAACATAATCGAAACAAGCAAAATATAAATGAAACTTAATTCCGTAATGCAGTATTATTGGAACGTGGAAATGAGTCACCATCTTGTGCACAAAATTTGCGTAGTCGAAATAGCCGTGGGGTTAGTGCTTATGACTGAGAATCTAGAGATCTTGAGTTTGAATCCAGGACGGGGTAGATATTTTTGCTACCAGATTATCATTTTAAACGATATTTATCATATCAATATGACTCATTTTAACGGAATCCATATGAAATTACGTGCTGGTCTGTGAATGAAGAGGACCTGTTTATAAGGAATTTAAGGTTATGAGCGGTGTCGCGTCTGTTAATCTAGTTGATCATATCGTATTCTTTATTTGGGCTAGTGCTAGTGTAATCTACTAATCATCTAATAAAATGAGTTCCGTATTATAAACTACAATATCTGTAAAACACTCCCTTTTACAATAGATTAATATTTGTGCCAGTAATAGTATAAAATACTGGTGTATCAACAATTTCACGTGAGGTTTGTTCTATGTCAGATGTTACACATCATATGCGACTACTGTAAGGCTCGTAACTTTTTTATTTTGTATATGGGTCATTTGTTGATATTCAAGATCAAACAGTGCCGTATCCACAAGGGATGTAGGCGACCCCATTTAAGTTCCTGGCTGTGTTAAGGGATTACTAACCAGGCGTGCTGAGGTGGAGTTTACTTGTGGTATGGTGGTCAGTTCCTTTTCACTCTTCCTCCTCATGCCACAGCATCCCGTAGGTTCCCATTTAGCATCACGACTTTGGAAACCCTTGTACCGGACTATACCAAGACTTTTTAATTATCGGCAGAGCCGGAAATCGAACCTAACAATGCTAGCCAGTGCACCACGAGGTAGTCATGCTCCAGTCATAGACCCCCAGTAAAAGTTACCATCACAGTGTTTTAACATGTCTAGCCGGCTAATTGTTCGTTCTATAAAATCCATGTTACTATACCTCCAGTCACCTCAAGACCTAAGCGTCCCTTTGATGTTCTGGTCTGTGAAAAGGCAAATGCGCTGGGAAATAGTTTTTTTATATATATATATATTTTTTCATTTTTTGCTTGTTTTTGGAGTACAAAATGTTCCAGCACATGTTGCTATGTTTCCCTAAGCTGGCTAGATTACTTTTCAGAATTTCCTTTGTAAAAATCTATGATAAATGTTTAATTTTCACGTTAATTGGAAGCACTACCAACCTAGCTTTTCATGTGATGAATTGTGTGGGTGAATATAGTTCTAAGTGGTATTTGGAACGATAGGCAGAGTAATTCAGTACGAATTTGATATATTACAGTTTGTTGCGTATAAACCTTGTTTGAGCGGCAAAAGAGCACCCGAGTAATTCGATTTTATGGCGATCAGGCTCAAATGTTGCCAACACTGTTACGATTGCACAAAGTTCAACGTGGTTTCCTCAAGTACACAACGTGTTCAAACTTCAGCTGTAAATCCTGAATCACCAATAAAATACTTCAAAGGTAATAAAAGTGGAGAGAAGTTAAGTATAGGTACAAACAACCGATTTTAAATGTATATTATACAGTAGTAGGTTGAGAGATGGAAATCTAGAGTTTCCATGCCGGAAACACTATAAGGGACAGTGAGAGGAGATGCACAGAGGGATATTTTCCTCAGGACCTGACCAGGCATTCAGGGACGGCTGCACCTTAGAAGCTGAAGTGCTACAGCACATGTTTTCTAGCGTATGGCTTTTAGTGCCGGGAGTGTCCGAGGACATGTTCCGCTCGCCAGTTTTGTAGCTGCTTCGAGACGGACACCTAATGGGTGAGCTACAAGTACCGTTGGGGAGGAAAGTGGGAATGTAAGGACGAGGAGTTGGAAGGTAGCAGCTGTGACCTATAGTTAGGGACCAACCCCGGCATTTATTTATTTTTATTTATTTAATAATTATTAGATACAACCATGAAAAGGTCATTTTACACTAATATTTTGCCTGGAAGGAAGATGGGAAACCACAGAAGACCATCTTCAAGGTTGCTGGCGGGGGGATTCGAACCTCTTCGCCTCCCGGATGTGAGCGACTGCCAGCTGTCATGCCGTAACGACCACGGATAACTCACCCGGTATGGTTTTATATGAAAATTAATTATTTTAATAATATTATCTACAATAACATACAACGCATTAAAAAGACGTCAGCCAAAGAATACCGTAGCAAATACAGTATTTCAACTCCTCTCACAACGAGGTATCTAATAGTGTTCACCACTGCTCGTCCGATACTGACTGTGCAGATCGCAGCTCACTTGTCAGCAAGAATTTCTACGTTTATTGCCAGCAAACATGAACTCTGCCTATTGCGCATGCGTGCCAAACCTTTTCGTTGTGCTGTTGGGACAACAGCCAAGACCAGAGCCTAGACATCACAGCCTTTCTTGGTTCAAAGACAGAGAGGCAGCACTGGTCACACGAAATCATTTTGCGTGATCACACCGAGTGTTTCTGGGTTCGTGAATACAATTATTTTGTAATTGCAGGAGTTATTGTGTGTTAAATTAAATTGTATCAGGAATGCATATACTGTATGTGTAATGATGTGGCCCGGGCAAATGCCCAGTGGGCAGGACATCTATAAATGGACATTTGCACGGGCATTTGCCCAAAGCAGTTTTAAGCGCCCAAAATCTGGGCATTTAAGAAAACTTGTGATTGTTACTAGAGCATCTAAAACATAATAAAAACCATTAATCAAAGGTACATTTCATGGATAAACTAGTAATGCCCGAATATTGCTAATAATAATTTAGGTATCCTGTGTCAATGTTGTCAATAACATCTAAATGAGAATTATGTATATCTGGTTTGAATAAAACATTGTATTACTGAGTTAGGCCTACTCATTTATATTTAGGAAGGAGTTTGATTATGGTGTGAATAGTGGATTTGGGTGGAGGGTGGATGGGCTAGGCCCTGGGAAGCCATTGTGCTATGATCTTGGAATGGAGGTAGGGTGGTTGTAGCCTTGAGATTGGTGAGGCATTCTACCACCAGCAGCCCAGCCCAGTTAGTTGTGAAGTAGAACTGTCTGTTGAGTGGTCGAGTCTGAGATTTCTTAGGCTATTTATATTTTTAAGTGTTAGATTAAATAATTACAAAATGCTTAGGAAAGAAGGACCTATTTGGAATTTTTGTAATTTGAAAGGGAAAGGAGTATCTTGTAAATATTGTAATAAGGACTATTAACAGTCACATTGTAACAAAATGGAAAAGCACATAAAGAAGTGTTTTAAGTGCCCTCAGGATCTTAAAAAAAGTGCTTCAGTTAGGTACAATTACAGTGGTTGAAAAACCTTTTCGAAAGTAAGCCCCCTTATGACTTATGAACCTTTACTAATTGAAGTGGATGATTTCAACAACAAATCTGCAGTACCAAGCACATGCTCAGCCTCAGAACCAAAATCAAGTTCTTTCAGGGAATTCCTACAACAACTTCCGCAGCCTATTTTGGCCTCAACTCATGTTTTTATGGATATATATATATACAGTAGAATACATATATGTAGATACATGTATGGCTAAAACAATATTTATATAAGCGTTGCATTATGAATATGTCTTTAAAAGAGGTAAATGCTCAAAATGCCTGGGCATTTATGGGTTTTGGGCATTTGCCCGGACATTTATCCTGGACATTTGCCCCGACTTATAAATGCCTAGACATTTTACATCACTATGTATGTGTTTGCGTGTTTGTACAGTATGGAAAACTCAGTGAAGAACCTCTTGAGTGTTTGTATATGTTTCTAAATATTTTTCTTCTTCTTTTTTTTTTTGGACGCGGGACGGCTTACAGCACACAACTTATTTTCTGAACCAACTGCCACTGCTGATATTTGGTACAGAATCACTTTGTGGGTGACGAATGAAATTATTCTATAAGTGATTGCAGTAGCATGGCTGTTTGGGAGAACCATTTGCCGTACGCAGATCCACACCGAGCCTCATTTCTTCGTTTTAGTATGCCGCACAACCTGGTGTAAATTGCGTTGGGTAAACCGTTAAAGATACCGCACGAAGCCGGGGCGGGTTGCAAGTTAAAAAAAATCAATTTCCCAGCAACGTGAATATACAAAGTGATATTCCACTTCAAATGTATATATACCCACACAACAAAATATATGTTTTTCCAACCTGCAAATGTTAAATTAACACATTACATCGGTTCCACAACCATGTCATTCCTACTTCACATCGGGCTGCTTATGGAGAAACATATTTCACATTAATTAATCATTATCTCTTAATCCTCGGACACTCGCGCTAGTAATAGATACATACAGGATGATTCTTATTAACGTTTAAAACTCTCTGTAGCGACGTAATTTGGCAAGTAATTTGATATAGGACACTTAGGGTCGCAAGTGTCCGGAAATACCTTGAAAGTGAACCAAAACTCTTAAACATATGACGTCATCAGGTGACGGCTCAGCTCGAGCGGTCAAGTCCGTGATTCCTTACGCGCATCAAAGCAAACGTAGAATATCATATCACTCTGGTTCCGTGTCCTGCTTCCACTTGAATGGAGAAGAGATTGAACAAAGAAAGCTAATGGATAGGCCCCAGATTTGAACCTCGAACCCCACGCGCCCAAATCGCACACGCAGACTCGGAGCATGAGTGATATGACATTCAACGTTTGCTTTGGATCCTTTGGTGTGCGTAAGAGAGCACGGGCCAGACCGCTCGAGCGTAGCCGTCACCTGATGACGTCATATGTTTAACAGTTGTGGTTCACTTTTAAGGTATTTCCGGACACTTGCGACCCTTAGTGTCCTATATCAAATCATTCGTCTCAATGCCATCTACGTCACTACATAGAGTTTTAAACGTTAATAAGAATCACCCTATATGTAACCCAAACAATTATTCAATCTGATGGACTCGCACACGTTATTTTTGGTGTTCAGTTTCTATAATATGATAAATAGTAGTATATATACGTATTCTAAGCTAAATCTGAAGATTTTATGTAGGCATTTATCTTCACACGGAGAGAAAATACAAACTTAAGGAGAAAATTCTATTTTATCGTACGTCCTTGGTAAAATTTCAACAAAAATAAAACTAATGGAACTAAAACTGTTAAATTATTTTTATGTAAACCAAATACTTACATTAGTGCATATTTGGATTGGAATTGAACAAAAATAAAAGTAGGTCAGATAATTTCCTTAGAAAATCAGCACTTATAATGAACAATTTCAGTATTTTCATTTATTTTTTCTCCAAGTTTTGAAGTTTAATTTTTGCCCTTTAGGCTACAATCTATAGGCCAGGCAGTCCATACGCATGCTCAAACAAATTTGTCACTCAAGCATTCTGTGCAAATGGACACAATGATCCGAGAAGATCTTCATCGCACTTGGCGCATCTGTTCCTTGTTGATTTATCCCTTCCTCGTCCACACATGAAGCAACAGCCTACTTTATTTCCACTACACCCAACCTATCATTACTTTCATCTAAACACTGACTGATTTGAAAGTCATCTATTGTACATGACCGCCTCCTGTGAGGCAACGTTTCCTTTGCACGTTCAATTCTGAAACAGCGATGCTCGCGCGGGCAACTATTGTAGCCCAGACGAATTCTAATGCAATTGGTTCAGTTGGAACACACCCTTCTGTTAAATACAGGGTGTCTTTTATGTACCTTTGGAGAATGATAGGTCGTCTAGGGGACGGGTAAAGAAGTAATTTGAGATAGGGAACTTGGGTTCGGAGCGGCCTCCTTAACCCCTAAAATAATGATTGATTCAGGCCCTCCAACCTGTAAGTTAGGCAACCGACCCAAGCCCCTAGTTCCTTCTCAATCGTTTAACTCTTGGCAAGATTCATCTCACCATGTGGCGCTGGCGTAATGGATAGTGTTCGCTTCTGCGAATGTTTTTTTTGTGGCTATGTCTCCCGCACGGTTTGAAACACTCGTTCAATTTTGCCCCATTATTTTTTTCCGTTATAATTGCAGTATGAACACGGTGTTCTGATTATTTACTTAACTTACGTTTCATTTGAATTGTTGTTCTTTATTATTCTTGTCAACTCACCTTTTTCTGAAGTGTCTTTCTAGACGCACCATACTGTCACACTTTTTCATGAGGTACTGTGCTCATCTCAGCGGCAACCGTCGCAATGTGCTTGGGGCTGTGCGCTGATTGGCTGTTTGTCGCCCCGCCTTCATTCTGGATTGTTCGACGCGCTGTCGTCATTTCCACTATAAATTCTCCGCTTCGCCGTTCTGCGGCCTTGTCTACATCTACCTGCTTGAACCAGTCTGACCACGGCTGCCTGCCGTTCCACAGCAAGGCCCTTCTTGGGAAGGCCCTGTTAGTAAACATTGAGTGGCTGGAACCTTGCCAGGCGGCATGCTTCATCACTCGGACTCTGTCATGCTGGGCGAGGCATGAGTCAACGACCTTCACCTCAGTAACTAAGTCAGCCCGCTAGCTCACTACAACTCGGCGATGAGAAACTACAATTGATTGTAAACCGCCGGACGGATCATTACCAAGAGGTCTGTTCCTGCGGGGTGCAATTCGCCAAGGGAGCCACCATCCATCTTTCTCGGAACGCATGCCGAGGCAGCTTAGAGGAAGCCTTCGTTTGGATCACAACCCGCTTCCTGCGGGCCAAATACTAAGTACCAAAGTATCGAATTATTGGTAACGTGAACTACCTTCACTTGGTTTATACATTTTTCAAGGCTAAGCCTTTTTTCTTGCTTCTTGCTTGTTTTTAGATATTTTTCTTAAACATACTTTTTTAATCGCCTTTATATGGCCTTTTTATGCATTTTTATTATAATTCTTCTTTATTCTAAGTTTCCTGGAGAAACCTTGCATTTTTATTAGCTTCTTTTAATTATTCTTCTAAATGAAAATGTTTGTTATTGCTTCACAAATTAAATAAATGTATCAAACCTTGGTTATCAATATTTGGTCTCTTCCTCATCGCTCTATTTAAATTTCACTGTGTGCCCGAATCCCAATCCCCCTTTTCCCAGTTGGGGTGCTAACTACTCACCCCTTTTCCATGGTACCTCAAACCCGGGATCGAACCCAGAACCTTTATTCTGAGACCACAAATTCTATTCCAAAAAAAAACAGAACTTGTGTAATCTAATATTTGCCTTATACATTTCAGTATATCGTGGCTAGCGCAGGAGATCTGCGGGAAAGCGGAGACAATCCCAGCTTACTCCATAACTGGTTTCTTTCTGGAAAGCAGGTCTGTCTGGTGCCGCAAGCAGCTTTGGTAGGTGAGTTATTCCAACTTCCCAGCCATGCCAGTAATAATAGACGATAAACTGTTAAACTCTCGGGCGGCCTACAAAGGTCAACTTACCCGTTTTCAAAAATATCTAGCCACTCTACCGAAAGAGGAACAAAATCTTGATATTATATCTCAGCGTTTAAAAGCTTTTGAACAGGCGTACGAGAAATATGATCTCGTGCAACTTGAAATTGAAATCAAAAGTCCAGAACATCAATCAGATAGGGAAGAAGTAGAGAGTAATTACTTTGATACACACGCTCAGGCTGTGGCATTAGTAAGAACTTTGACCCTGGCGTTGAAGGTAGAGGAAACTCAAGGAAGAATTAGCGACCATGGGAATGGTATCAAACCATTGCTACCTAAAATTGAAATTCCGCATTTTTCAGGAAAGGAAGAGATGTGGCAATCATTTTTTGAATTGTTCAGTTCATTAGTACATAATAATGCCACACTTCCGGAAATTCAGAAATTTCATTACTTAAAATCCATTTTGCAGGGGCCACCCCTTCAACTTTCAAGAGAACTTCCCTTAACAGGAGAAAACTATAACATTGCTATCGAGCTTCTTAAGGGCCGTTATGGCAATGAAAAATTATGTTTACAGAGGCACATTCAAGCCTTATTTAACCTGCCCGCATTGCGAGCTGACAGCTTGTCAACACTGCGAGCCTTAAGTGACACGGTCCAACTACACGTCAGAGCATTGGCACGGTTGAATCAACCGGTCGAGCATTGGGATTTATTCTTAGTTCACTTGGTTACTTCTAAATTTGATTCATCAACTTTAAAGGCATGGGAGAGGGAACTAACAAATGACACTTCATATACTTATGGCTCATTGCTTACGTTTATGAATAATAGATGTCAGGTTTTGTCAGCTGTAGCTTGTCATATGTCAGGGAGTGCAGATAACAAATCTAATGTTGTGAAACCAGTCGGTGCCAAAATAAACAAATCTGCTGTCTTTACTGTTCAGCATAACTCAACGGATTGTATTCTCTGTAAAGCTCCTCACAGGTTATATTCCTGCGTTGCCTTTAAAGCCCTTTCTACCGATGAAAGACGCAAATTAATAGCTCAAAAAAGATATTGCTATAACTGTTTGTCAACTAGGCATATGGTGCCTGATTGCTTATCTAAAAATACTTGCTCCCATTGCAAGGCTCAACATCATACCTTGCTTCATAGGTTTGAAAAGCCACGTCAGGCTCCTTCCCCTGGATGTTCTAAAGATGCATCCCCAGGAGCTAATGCGCAATCTTATACTCAGAGCTCTAGCTCAATTCGTAGTTCCCAGGTGCTACTATCAACCGTGTTAATAAAAGTTCAAGACTCTTCTGGTAGATGGCTTGAAGCACGTGCCCTATTGGATAATGCCGCCACCCATGACTTCATAAGTGAGCGTCTCATTAAGAAACTTGGTCTTCCCAAGCAACCTACAGTAATTCAGGTTACCGGTATTAACAATAGCAATGTAAAATCTTTGCATTTTGTTCGTGTTAACATCAAAGATGCTGTTAATTCTAACACAACATTTCAGTTGAATTGCCTTGCCATTGATACTATTGGCAGTAATACCCCTAGTACTTCTTTTCAAATTAGAAAGTGGCAATTTCCTCATAACATTCAGTTGGCGGACCCAACATTTAATACGAGCGCCCCGGTAGACATACTTCTCAGTGCCCAAGTATTTTGGCAATGTCTCCTTAGCTCTAAGGTTAAAATATCACCTGGAGTGTTTGTTCATCATACCAAGCTAGGTTGGTTAGTAACGGGTCAGGTCCCTCGTAAGTCGTTTCAAAATTTCTCTCAATGTCATTTTGTCAATACAAGTCTCGATTACAACTTAGAAAGATTTTGGAAAATCGAAACTATAGATTCAGTTTCACCTTCCTCGGTTGAAAATGAAATGTGTGAAAAACTGTTTCGTGAAACAACCAAACGCAATTCAGAGGGTAGATTTGTTGTAACAATGCCCCGAGTGGATAATCCACCTCTTTTATTTGAAACACACCCTAGGGCTCTTAGAGCACTCTATGCTGTGGAAAACAAATTTAAACGTGACCCTGTTGTTAAAGCTCAATACTCCACGTTTATGGAGGAATATGAGGCACTTGATCACATGGAGGTTGTTACCAAGAAAGATGATGCTTCTTATACCCCATCTGAAGTCATTTACCTCAATCATCACCCAGTTTGGAAGAATGAGATTTTAAAGGAAAACATAAGGGTGGTCTTTAATGGCTCTGCTTTGGATGCCAATGGAACTTCTCTGAATGACACATTATTATCAGGCCCCCCTATTCAATCTGACATTTCTTCTGTTTTAATGAATTTTCGCTTGTTCCCTATCGCAGTGATATCTGATATCAAGCAGATGTATAGACAGATTTTGGTCGATCAACAACAGCGCGACCTTCAGAGAATTCTTTGGCGCGACGAGCCTACTAAACCTGTCAAGATCTTTCGGCTAAAAACCTTAACCTATGGACTAAAGCCTTCTGCTTTTTTAGCCATACGTACGTTGAAATTACTTGCTGAACAGGATGGCCCGTTGTATTCTCCTAAGGCTTCTGAAGTGTTAAAATCATCATTCTACGTTGACGATTTTCTTCATTCATTTGAGTCAGTGCCTGAAGCCCTGCAAGTCTCTAAGGATTTGACAGCTTTGCTTTTGGGAGGCGGATTTTCCTTGTGCAAGTGGAACTCTAATTCAGAAGAATTCCTTTCTAAATTTCCATTAACTTCAGTCTATAACGACTCAGTAGAGCTTCTTCATGAAAATAATTCTATCAAAACTCTAGGCATCTATTGGAGTCCTCAAAAGGATTTTTTCTTTTTCAAAATTAATCTCAGTGACATCAAACCGCAAACTAAGCGGCAAATTTTGTCTGAGATTGCAAAAATATTTGATCCTCTCCAATTTTTGGCGCCAATTATCGTCACAGCAAAACTTTTCATGCAAGACCTTTGGTCCTTGAAAACTGGTTGGGATGAACCAGTTCCTTCCGAGTTGCAAAAAAATTGGATTTCTTATAGAAATAGCTTGGAAGATCTCTCCAATGTCATTATCCCGCGAGTGATTATTCCCTTTCCCTCCTGTGGAGGATATGAACTTCACATCTTTGCCGATAGCTCATTGAAAGCTTATGGGTGTTGTGTGTATATTGTTTGCCGCAATTTTGACCAGTCATATTTCTTTTCCAATTTAATTTGCGCTAAGTCAAAGGTGGCTCCTCTTAAATCCTTATCCTTGCCACGACTGGAACTTTGTGCTGCTCTTCTGGCGGTTGAATTATCGGTCAAAATCCGCCAATCTTTGAAAATCCGATTTAGCAAAACTTACTTTTGGAGTGACTCAGCCATCACGTTGGCATGGATTGCCAAACCCTCCTCGCATTGGCAGGTGTTTGTAGCTAATAGAGTGTCCAAAATACAACAATTGTCTAACTTTGAACAATGGCATCATTTATCTGGCAAGGAGAATCCTGCAGATGTCATCTCTCGGGGATGTTCCCCTCTTATGTTGGCTAACCTGACATTATACTGGCACGGTCCTTCTTGGCTTCTACAAGAACCTTCCGCTTGGCCAAATTTTCCTCTTCCGGAATTATCAGACTTGCCAGATGTTGGTAAGATTACTGGATCTTCTCTTTTCGTTTCTGACTCTCCCCTTCTCTTGCAGCGATATTCCTCTTTTCATAAATTGGTGAGGGTTATGGCTTATCTCCTTCGTTGGAAATATTTTGTGGTAGAACAACCTCTTTTTCCTAAGCCATATTTAACCCTTTCTGAATTAGGTTTAGCCACTACAAAAATCTTATGGCTTACTCAACAAGAAATATTCTCTGAAGAATGTCAGGTGTTGTCTCAAGGTCAATCCCTCAAGAAATCGAGTAGGCTATCCTCACTCGCCCCCTTTTTGGATGCTGATGGTTTATTAAGAGTGGGAGGACGTTTATCTTTGGCTGATCTTTCTGAGGATAAAAAACACCCAATTATTCTTCCTTCAAAGCATCATGTCACTTCACTAATCATTCGTCAGTATCATTACCAGCATCTTCATGCTGGAACCCGTACATTACTTTCCATCATTCGGGAAAGGTATTGGCCCATAAACGGAGTCCATGAAGTTACCTCTGTTATCCGGAAGTGCATTCCATGTTTTAAATCCAACCCTAAAATTACCACTCAGCTCATGGGTGATCTTCCCAACTTTAGATCTGCCCCTGCTAGACCTTTTGCCTTTACGGGGGTGGATTATTCCGGGCCTTTTGTTTACAGAAAAAATTCTCCTGAGGCCAAAAGATGTATTCGTGGAAAACTCTATATTTCGCTGTTTGTATGTATGGTCACCGGAGCGGTACACTTAGAACTAGTTACCAACGCCTCTACTGCTTATTTTTTGGCAGCTTTTGCCAGATTTTCTGCTCGCCGAGGGCTTCCTTCAGAAGTATTCTCCGACAATGCTAAAAATTTTATCGGAGCTTCTGAGCAAATTAAGAGAGCTCTTACTCAAAATGCAGCGCTGGAAAGGATTACTGATTATGCTCACCAGAGAAATTTCAAGTGACACTTCATCCCCCCTTATGCGCCCCATCAAGGTGGACGGTGGGAGTCTTGTGTGAAACTCACCAAGAAACACCTTAGACGTGTTTGTGGCCACACCCCCCTATCTCATGAAGAGTTTAACTCCTTAATTATTTTTATTGAGGGCATAATTAATTCTCGTCCTTTATCACCCTTATCTAATGACCCTTCAGATCTTCTACCATTAACGCCGGGCCATTTTCTTATCGGTGGTCCTTTGACTGCCTCCCCATCTTTATTATATTCTAATTCTCCATCTTCTTTAGCCATTTCTTGGCGCAAAATTGAAAGTTTGCGCAACAATTTTTGGCGCCGCTGGAGGTTGGAATACCTCGGTTTGCTTCAGCAGCGTGGCAAATGGCGTGTTTCCTGCTCTAACCTTCAGATTGGGGACTTGGTCCTTTTGAAAGACCCTAGTCCCCCTCTTGTCTGGAATTTGGGTAGGATTGTTGAGTGCTTTCCTGGCAGAGATGGTAGGATTCGCGTAGTAAAACTGCAGACTTCTGCTGGCCAGTTTCTCAGGCCAATCACTATGATTGCTCCTTTGCCACGCGAGACCTAACTTCTGCGCCTTCTTACTGCAATTTTTTCTCGCCCCTCCCAGCATGTTCGCTTCTGCGAATGTTTTTTTTTGTGGCTATGTCTCCCGCACGGTTTGAAACACTCGTTCAATTTTGCCCCATTATTTTTTTCCGTTATAATTGCAGTATGAACACGGTGTTCTGATTATTTACTTAACTTACGTTTCATTTGAATTGTTGTTCTTTATTATTCTTGTCAACTCACCTTTTTCTGAAGTGTCTTTCTAGACGCACCATACTGTCACACTTTTTCATGAGGTACTGTGCTCATCTCAGCGGCAACCGTCGCAATGTGCTTGGGGCTGTGCGCTGATTGGCTATTTGTCGCCCCGCCTTCATTCTGGATTGTTCGACGCGCTGTCGTCATTTCCACTATAAATTCTCCGCTTCGCCGTTCTGCGGCCTTGTCTACATCTACCTGCTTGAACCAGTCTGACCACGGCTGCCTGCCGTTCCACAGCAAGGCCCTTCTTGGGAAGGCCCTGTTAGTAAACATTGAGTGGCTGGAACCTTGCCAGGCGGCATGCTTCATCACTCGGACTCTGTCATGCTGGGCGAGGCATGAGTCAACGACCTTCACCTCAGTAACTAAGTCAGCCCGCTAGCTCACTACAACTCGGCGATGAGAAACTACAATTGATTGTAAACCGCCGGACGGATCATTACCAAGAGGTCTGTTCCTGCGGGGTGCAATTCGCCAAGGGAGCCACCATCCATCTTTCTCGGAACGCATGCCGAGGCAGCTTAGAGGAAGCCTTCGTTTGGATCACAACCCGCTTCCTGCGGGCCAAATACTAAGTACCAAAGTATCGAATTATTGGTAACGTGAACTACCTTCACTTGGTTTATACATTTTTCAAGGCTAAGCCTTTTTTCTTGCTTCTTGCTTGTTTTTAGATATTTTTCTTAAACATACTTTTTTAATCGCCTTTATATGGCCTTTTTATGCATTTTTATTATAATTCTTCTTTATTCTAAGTTTCCTGGAGAAACCTTGCATTTTTTATTAGCTTCTTTTAATTATTCTTCTAAATGAAAATGTTTGTTATTGCTTCACAAATTAAATAAATGTATCAAACCTTGGTTATCAATATTTGGTCTCTTCCTCATCGCTCTATTTAAATTTCACTGTGTGCCCGAATCCCAATCCCCCTTTTCCCAGTTGGGGTGCTAACTACTCACCCCTTTTACAGATAGCGTTGCGGTGCTTAACGCTGGTAGTCCCTACCAGCACCACATGGTGAAATGAATCTTGCCTAGAGTTAAGGGATTGAGAAAGGTAATAGAGGCTTGGGTCGGTTGCCTAACTTACAGGGCGGAGGGTCTGAATCAACCGTTATTTTAGGGGTTAAGGGGGCCACTCCGACCCCAAGATCTCTGCCTCAAGTTACTTCTATCCCCGCCCCCTACACGACCTATCATTCTCCAAAGGTACATAAAAGACACCCTGTATAGCATCAACAGGCAGCTACAGAGATTCTAGCAAAAAATATACTCTGCGCTACAACAAAATAAATCATTGGGCTACACCTGTAGCCCGCGCGATTATCCGAGGGTTAACAGTCTGCTTTTATTATTTTTAAATATTTTAGAGAGTAACTATTTTTAGAAATATTTAATTCATCTAATTTATTATAAGTTCAATTTTTACTTGTAGACCCATTTCTCTTAACTCGGGAGTGGGGGCGCGGGGTCTTTTGTGAGCTGGCGCAAATGCATTTTGTCAGAGTGAGCTTGTTTCTAAACGTAAGAGACCTTGGCTGCCACATACCTCTCCCCGCATTCTTTGCCGTTAGTCTGAGGTCGGTAACAATGTAGTGGAAGGTGTTCATTCTTAGAAACAGGGGTTATTGTCCAGCGGTGCGTGTTAGAAACCCCATAGTTGATTAATTGAAAGCCTGTTTTTTCGAAAGTTTTGTAAATATTGGTTGGATGGTTCCTTGGTGTTTCATTTAGCTGCTGGGAACATCGTAGGCCCTAATAATTAGCTTCGTGAAATCATTGGGTGTATAAAATTTGTTTCGTAACCTGTACTAATGTGGTATCTATGGATTCATGCATATTGTTCGGTTAATATGCATTTGGTTGGTTGGTCCTTAGTTTAGGGGCTGCGAAAACGCGGTCATGTAGCCCCGTGTACTTTGGGTGTGTCTGATAACCTGTGTTATTTGTGATGACTGTATTAGTGTGTGTTTCTGTTTTTAATTCATGTAAGGACTGCAGACGTTGAATTTTTTCAAGTAGTTCCTACTTTTGCCGCCAAACGCCACCATCAACGACTACTAGTTTCAGAACTTGGCTACCAGATGCCACCGCAGGAACGTAGGAACCTAAGAGCGTTTGTCAAATGTTTAACCTAATTTAGCTTCACACAGGTGTAATTAGTGGAAGGTTCTTTAACATGCCATAAATCTATGACATGGGACCGCCGGCTTTACTTCCCCTCCGAAGGAAGGCATACGCTCTTAAAGAATCCGACGACTTCGGCTGGGTGTGAACCCGCGATCTTGGGCATAGAAGCTCAGCATGCTACCAACTACGCCACCGAAGCCGCTTAATATGCATTTATTTTCAATAAAATAGCATGCAATTGAGTTAATAAACCCAATACATCAAAGTAATTTGGTAATTTTGTTATGAGAGCAAGTTCCGCCATAGGGGTCAGAAAGTCTCCCGTGCCATCAACGAGCGCCACCTTCCCACGTTAACAGCACTAAGAAAAGTATTGTCGGGGGAAGAAAAAATAATAATGAGTATTTATTATTTTTATGAACTTTCTATCATGTAATTACATTGACTTGTAACCGGGTGAGTTAGGGTGTGGCTGCAGGCAGTCGCTCACATCCGGGAGGAATGGAGTTTTGAAACCCCCCGCTGGCAACCTTAAATATGGTCTTCTGTGGTTTCCCATCTTCCTTCCAGGCAAATGCCGGGGTTGATCCCTAATTACCAGAGACGAGAATTATAGGCACTAAAAACAGTTTTTTTTTTTTTTTTTAAGCGTATGGCTTTTAGTGCCGGGAGTGTCCGAGGACATGTTCGACTCGCCAGTTTTGTAGCTGCTTCGAGACGGACACCCAATGGGTGAGCTACAAGTACCGTTGGGGAGGGAAGGAGGGAAGTTGGAATGTAAGGACGAGGAGTTGGAAGGTAGCGGCTGTGGCCTATAGTTAGGGACCAACCCCGGCATTTGCCTGGAAGGAAGATGGGAAACCACAGAAGACCATCTTCAAGGTTGCCGGCGGGGGGATTCGAACCTCCTCGCCTCCCGGATGTGAGCGACTGCCATCAGTCATGCCGTAACCACCACGGCTAACTCACCCGGTACTAAAAACAGTTAAAATAGGCAGACATATAGGCTCTTAAAATAGCCAAAATAGGCATGTAAATAGGCACTAACGTGTAAAATAGGCAACAAAATAGGCATGAAAAATTTTCTTGTAATTTAATAACATATTTAATTACTATAAGAAGAATTAACAATAAGCATCTTATAATTTAATAACGTACTTATCTTATATATAAAAGTGAAAGTCTGTCTGTCTGTCTGTATGTATGTATGTATGTGGGTGGATTTGTTCCGTATACAAATCTACACCGTTCCACCAATCTCAACCGAATTTTGCATACACATAGTTTAGGACCCAGAAGGAACGGCTGGCTACATGAATTTTCGATAGTCTTTCTCATTCTTCTGATTTCGGCCTTTTTGCACTCAAGCAAAGGCTAAAAAAGCAGAAAATATACTGATGAAGTAATACTGTAGCAAGGCCGGCCATCTCCATAGCAACAGTAGCTCGAGACGGGACCATATATCTTGGTAAGAGGCCATGCTACACCCACTGCCAGCTAGATCGCATCCCTCCAAGCTGCTTTAAACTGCCTGTCCATTCATCACAAGATAGGTTACAGCACCAACGCACTGATCGCCACTGCATTTTAACTCCCAGCTGGACCGCATCCCTCCTGGCTGATTTAAACTGCCTGTCGATTCAACACAAGATTGGTTACAGCACCAACGCACTGTGATCGCCGTGGCATTTTCACTGCCAGCTGGATCGCATCCCTCCTGGCTGCATGGCAACAGTAGCTCAAGACGGGACCACCAAGTTTCCATCTATCTCGGTAAGAGGCCATGCTACACCCACTGCCAGTTAGATCGCATCCCTCCAAGCTGCTTTAAACTGCCTGTCCATTCAACACAAGATAGGTTACAGCACCAACGCACCGTGATCGCCGCGGCATTTTCACTGCCAGCTGGATCGCATCCCTCCTGGCTGCATGGCAACAGTAGCTCAAGACGGGACCACCAAGTTTCCATCTATCTCGGTAAGAGGCCATGCTACACCCACTGCCGGTTAGATCGCATCCCTCCAAGCTGCTTTAAACTGCCTGTCCATTCAACACAAGATAGGTTACAGCACCAACGCACCGTGATCGCCGCGTCATTTTAACTGCCAGCTGGATCGCATCCCTCCTGGCTGCTTTTAACTGACTGCCCATTCAACACACAGGCGCGTACAGGATATACTGTATATTAATTCACTGTTAGGTTGCAGGCTGCAGCGCCAACCCAACGCGGCTTTTTTGGGGACGATACCTGAAACTAAGGGTTTTTAACTTTGAAGGCTTAATATCGAGATTGAAAAAACGCAAAAACATGGCACTAAGTTAGTTCTTTCGTTATTCAATCAGCATAAAGTTTATGATATTAATTCACACACATACTAACGGGTAAATTTTCAATATAAGGAAAAGCGAAATACAAAACGAAGGGTTGTTAAGTTTGGAGGCTTAATATCGAGATCCCAGGCGCTATTTCTGGTGACTTTCGAGAATTCTCATTCTTGTTCGTGGGGTAAACACATATTGAGAAATGAGAACATAATTCTGTCGAGCACACCAGCTGCAATAGAATGCACTTTAAAATACCGTCAAAAGGCATCAAATAGGCTATTATACTACAAATAGGCACAAACCCTTGAAATAGGCATTTATAGGCACAATAAAACCAACGAAATCTAGCCTAAAAGAACCTAAAACTGATTTATATCTCGAAAGCCTACGTTTCTAAACACAGGAATAAAACAAGATGTTCGGGAAAGAACATATAGCCTACTTTCTCCTAAATGTATGGGTATAGTTATAACTCTCTGTCCTTATCATCTCCTAATTTCTTCCTATTTGAAGTGCAAATTGGCACACAGGATTTGAACAGTGGCGTTCACACCATAGTTTATAATTTACCCCAGCACTTTGCAATTTCATCAGAAAACACTCCAAACACCGACTACTTACAATAATTGAAACTTCGTTGCTCTAATAAGGCCCATCTACAATGCGCAGTCGGCAGTCCGTAGTTGGTAGTCCTCGGTCGGCAGTCGCGATCGACTCCATGTATACTATAGGCACCATACACAACATGAAGTTACAGTTGGTAACTGGCAGTTGGCAGTCGCGAATTTTATCCTTGACTGCGAACTACCCGACTGCAGCAATGTAATAGCCAATCAGAGCAGATCAGAAACTGACGTCACGTTGTTGTTCTGAGTCGTGTACGAATGATATAGGACTAAGTGAAGTAACATCGCAACCCGTTAATTTATAGGCTAATCTTAAATACACGGTATTACAAAATAATCCATCTCCAAATCATCCATATTGCTAGTTTTGAGGTTATCAACAACGCCTCTGTGCACAAGGAATAAACGAATGTTACTGTATTATTACTCCTAGCAGTCGTTAAGACTGGGTTCACTAACTGGCCGGTATAGAGCGCTGCTCGAATCTATAGTTTCTGCATAGTACAACTGAAGGCTTGTAGATGTCACTCCGGTGGAGAATGTCGTTATTTTTTAATATATAATTTCCATTGCAAAAAGCACCATATAACGCTTTATTTTATAACGTCTCAGTACTCAAGAAACAATAAATATTAAAAAAATCAAGCAACAAATTTCTACTTTGATAGGATTTGAACCCCGGCCAGCCACATGAGAGACGGGAGCTCTAACCACACAGCCAATCGTACACTCATAACTATCGCGTTATCGATCAAATACATATAACGTACTGTATTAGCAAATAATCACTTGGGCTGAAGATTTCTTCACTGGAGTATATTTCAAACCGAGTTCATTTCATATTAAGTTCATATAATTTTTATCAGTAGGTTATATTGCATGCAACATACTGAAATTAGTAAAATATAGGTCAGAACGAGAGATCAGCTGCCATCTTGTCAAATAGCCGAGACGATTCAGATTTTTAAAGTCACTTCTAGATTGTAATATTACAATATAAACTTTTAATTTCGAACGAACCACGTCACTTAGAACAGATTAAACGATTCTTGGTTCGATAATCGGAATAAACGAATGTTACTGTATTATTACTCCTAGCAGTCGTTAAGACTGGGTTCACTAACTGGCCGGTATAGAGCGCTGCTCGAATCTATAGTTTCTGCATAGTACAACTGAAGACTTGTAGATGTCACTCCGGTGGAGAATGTCGTTTTTTTTTAATATATAATTTCCATTGCAAAAAGCACCATATAACGCTTTATTTTATAACGTCTCAGTACTCAAGAAACAATAAATATTAAAAAAATCAAGCAAAAAAGTTCTACTTTGATAGGATTTGAACCCCGGCCAGCCACATGAGAGACGGGAGCTCTAACCACACAGCCAATCGTACACTCATAACTAACGCGTTATCGATCAAATACATATAACGTACTGTATTAGCAAATAATCACTTGGACTGAAGATTTCTTCACTGGAGTATATTTCAAACCGAGTTCATTTCATACTAAGTTCATATAATTTTTATCAGTAGGTTACATTGCATGCAACATACTGAAATTAGTAAAATATAGGTCAGAACGAGAGATCAGCTGCCATCTTGTCAAATAGCCGAGACGATTCAGATTTTTAAAGTCACTTCTAGATTATAATATTACAATATAAACTTTTAATTTCGAACGAACCACGTCGCTTAGAACAGATTAAACGATTCTTGGTTCGATAATCGGAACTGGTGGGTCCCATGTTATGGATTATAAATTTTGCATAATTCACACGGCCGCCATCCTGAAATGGTACGTTTGATGACCTTGTAGTTTGGGCACAAGACGCGTCCCATATGAAGGTAGGTTGTTACCAAATTTGGTAAAGATCTGATGATTAGTTTGGTCGTAATGCATTATTAAGTTTTGACCATTCGATTGGCCGCCATTACCTTTTGGTAAAGATGGCGGCAATATAAAACATGACACTGAGGTGCCCTTTGCCAGTGCTACCTCTGTACCAAATTTCGTTCAATTCGGTTTAACCGTGTTCGAATTGATAGGGGGGGACAGACATTCAGAGTACACACACTCACTCACACACACACACACACACACACACACACACACACACAGACTCACCCACACTCATACACACACACAGACAGACACACAATTTTTGGCCCTGTGTTGTTCTCATAAGTCTACTTTCATTTTTTGCAAAAATCGAAAGTAGGCTAATAGGCAAATAGGCAAATTCCCGTCTCTACTAATTACAGGCCACAGCCGCTACCTTCCAATTCCTCGTCCTTACATTCACACGTTCCTCCCCAGACAACATTCCACAAGCGACGGTACTTGTAGCTCACCCCATGGGTGTCACCATAGAAGCAGCTACAAACTCTGTCGAACCGAACATGTCCTCGGACACTTCCGGCACTAAAAGCCATACGCTAAAAAAAGAAAAAAATATAATGCCTTCCAAATTCATACATGTTTCCTTTTTTTATATTCATTATACATTGCTGATAAATGTGACCGGTTCTTTAGAATAATAATAATAATAATAATAATAATAGTTGTTTTGATTTAAGGTACCTCTCAAACTTTGACAATAAGGGTCATTTGCGAGTCATGGTTATTTTCTTGTGTCTACGCCTTTATTTACTGTTGATGTTTTCTTTTTAACATTTTCGAAGGTCACTCCAACTTATGACTTAACATTTGTTGTATTACTCTTTGCTTGTCTTACATAACATAAATGAATTTTTAACATTTTAATGTGCATTTATAAGATATTTTATCTCCACTTTTATGATCTTTACTTCGAATTTCAAAATTTACTGTAAGTTATAATTATACCATTTAGATCAATCTTAAGTTTGTAAGAATTATTTACTTTAAGGAGTATATTTAATTGATGACGAAGTTTTCAATGTAACTTAAAATATGTTCAATACCAAACATTTCTAACGTTTTGTTAACATGAATATTGACTGTTGGATTTAATTGTCTTGTGTAATGTCTTACACATTGAATGTCTATTTGACTACATTGTTTGCTAGTCACAGATGTAACCCCATTTCTTGTCATCTCGTGGTCTCAAAGGAGTCTTCATTAAATATGGTAATAACCACTGGAGCAAGCTAATCAGACGCGATCTCATCAAACAGACCGATGATTATTGAATGTTGTCTAAGGGGGACGCCGTAATGACCTATGACGTGATTAGCGCACGGCCATCAGTCCATACACAATAAAGACCACTGGCGTAGCCGCGTGCGTTAATTCGTGCGATGTGGAGCCTCAGCAAGTAGAACCTCGATATCTCGATACCTTTTGAGGATCCAACCAGCCTCCAGGCTAACTACCTAGTGGACAGGCGGCCCAAGACTTGAAATAAAGCACATCCCTTCATTTCCCTGGAGGGAGGAAGGAAACACCCGGGGAAAATCCACTCAGAATACCTGTTGTCAGGATGCGGTGCCATTAGTGACGAACGGCCTCCTATGGAAGGAAGAGCTAGTTTTGACAGTTGGGTCACATTGTCAGTAGCGTACAAAAGAATGCCGCCGCGTATTTAACCCTCCGTTAGGCGCAACCTAAATAATAACACCGTCGGGCGCAACTAATCTGTCAAATTAACCAATGAAATATATGTTTAATTACATCATATCGCCTAGAAACAGTAGGCTACTAGAATTGGCATCTCATTTAACTGTTGTATTTTTAACTTGAAGAAGGGGAAATATCCAGCTTGAATTATAAAAATTATAAAATTCTCAATTTTTACTAAAATTAAAACAACTACATGTGATGAACTGACTCAAATTCTGCAATCATATTACACCCAAACTCTTATTATTATTATTATTATTATTATTATTATTATTATTCATGTGCCGTGTCCTCTAAGAAGGTTGGCGATCATCACAGCAATCCGGTTTTTGGATCTATCAGCACTGAAAAGTTCACTGGAACTACACTTGAACATTTTTTGAAGGTTGTCCAACCAAGAGATCCTTCTTCTTCCTTGACTCCTTCTGCCCTCAACCTTCTCGTGAATAATTTCTTGTAGAAGACTATACCTGTCTCCTCGCGTTATATAACCCAAGTATTGTAACTTCCTAATTTTGACACAGGTAATTAATTATCTCCTTATCTTTACCTATCCAAGCTTTTTTTACTGAGGCTTAAACAAGTCACAGATTGAATTGTTGTTGTTTGAGTCTTCAGTATTTTGACTGGTTTGATGCAGCCCTCCATGACTCCCTGTCCTGAGCTAATCGTGTCATCTCTACATAGCTACCATGCCCTACATCCGAGGCAATCTGTTTAACATATTCTAACCTTGGTCTACCCCTACAGTTCTTGTCCTGGACCCTTCCTTCCATAACTAAGCTTGCTATTCCTGGGTGTCTTAGTATGTGTCCTACCAACCTATCTCTTCTCTTCATTAGCAGTCGCCAGAAACATCTCTCCTCTTCCACTAGTCTTAACACCTCTTCGTTTGTAACCCTATCCACCCAACTGATCTTCATCATTCTCCTGTAACACCACATTTCAAACGTTTCAATTCTCCTCTTTTAATTAACTCAAATATAGGAATGTTTTCATCGACATTAGAAAAAGAAATACATACTCATGCATAAACAAAAGAATAACTTACTAATACTTACGCAATCGGGCGCACATAATGAATCGCCTCACCACGGAGTAGCGAAGGGCACTGAAACAAGTAGGAGCTCACCCTCACGCACCTGGCGGGGAGAGCGGATGCTATTGTGACGCGCGCACAGTTCATAGGAAAACCCAAGCCTGGGAGGGAAAAAGTATTTCCCCTTAATCTTACAGATTAGGTGCGCCTGACGGAGGGTTAAGTAACATACGATGTGAAGTTTAAATGTAGTGTGTAAGATCGATAGAATATCTGTGCAGCACTGCGAGACTAAAATTCGATGCGAATGACAAAAGAGATCTAAGAAAGAAATGTTTATGATACCATAAAAGTTTGTTAGAAAAATATGCGAAATGGTCAATTGGTAGCCCTAACCTGAACTGCGTGCCCCCTTTTTCGTTATCGCCTCAATTATTATTTCAGCGGGGCCCGTCAAGTTTTGTTAGACCCTTACGACATGGGGTCAGGAGACCCGCGGATGCCATTGAACCGCACGGTTTATAAGGCAAGGGTTACCTCTCTTGGTTGAAATAAATTCAATAATTAATCGGACTAAACCTAAGTTATACACAGACAGAATGACGAGTTATCAAGCCAGATATCTCCCACTGCATCTCGAGCAGTGGTTTCGCCATCATACTGGGAGCTGTCACAATCGGTCAACATCCCGTCGCTAACGGGAAACACAGGACTATGAGAATTTATAGCTCGTCGCAAATGGGCCATTTAATGATCACTTCATGATCCGTCGCAAACGGGAAGACAACGCTATTAGTGCCTTCGATATCTGGACTCTTCCAGATCATCCTTTGCACGGCCACACTGCGGGGTATAATTGAGACGAGAATGCGCTGGACTTTTAGGGAGACAAAGAGTGTAGGCTGAAATTTGACTTAATAAAATGTAGCCTAACGTGATTATTTGTAATGGTACTTGTTGGATGATTAGCTCTCATTGAACTGTATTGTGTATTTGGCTGTGATTACGTTCTGTGTCCCCAGGGTTCACGAGTGGGCGTGAGTGGTGGACGGGGTGAACGTGATTAACAGCCTACAGCAATCAATGTCCATCACCTGCTGGCACTCGCCTCGCGCTTAGCTGCTCCCAAAGTCATCGCTTGACTGTATTTTGGCTGTAATTTATAGTTATTACTAGACCTCAGATTTTCAGGCATCGCAAAGTACTGTTTTAGGCAACTAAAATAGGCCTTAAAACTGGTAGATTGGGCTCCAACCTATTAATGTTGGGCACAACATATATATATCAGGCTGCAACCTATGAATGTTCGGTAGTAAATTTTTTTAAAATGAGTGATCAGATAATGCATAAATAAGTAACGACAAGAACACAATTTATTTGTCACTAAAATAAACAATGAACAATTTTTCAGGAACTAGGAGCAAGACTAATTACAGATCCAATTAACAGTCTCTTTATGCAGCTTGTTAATGTCCACTACCATAATTGGCTGCACAGTAGGCTATATTACTAACATATGTTTCCAAATTTTCAACGGTCAGTCTGCCGTATGCCTTTTGTCCGACAAAATCATTTTAAAAACAGAAAACACCTTTCAACTGAAACAGATTTCTTACCCTGCACACTCTTATCTGCATTCCTGACAACTTTCACTACTGTCATCTCTTGGAAAGTGACCTTCGGTGCGCAATGAACTGCAGTAAAGTCGAACGACTCGATTCAGTACATGTTACTCCTTTATGTATTCTAATCTTTTTCAATTACATTTTTTTTAGTCGGTTTACCCTCCAGGGTTGGCTTTTACCTCGGACTCAGCGAGGGATCCCTCCTTAGCCGCCTCCAGGACAGTGTCCTGAAGCTTGAAACACCGGGTCGTGGGATACAACTGGGGAGATGGGACAAGCACCTCGCGTAGGTGGCCTCATAAGGGATGGGAAGATTGGGAGGGATAGCCAAGGAAGAGGGAAGGAGGCGGACGTGGCCTTACGTTATTTGATTTACTGTATACAGTAATACTGTATATATCGGTAGATCACAAGGATTATCTATAATAATAATAATAATAATAACCCCAGGCACTACAGCCCATGAAGGGCCTAGGGCTACCAAGCGACCGCTGCCCAGTCATTCGGCCTGCAGATATTGGGATGACGTGTGATGAGCACATCGGGTCCCCTCGGCCGTAATCTTTCTTTTCGTGATCAGGGCGCTGCCTCACTGTCAGACATCTACTCAATTTTCCTCACGAGGCTGAGTGCACCTCGTTCCAGCCCTCACGTCAGTTTCTATAATCCCTGACGGAGCCGGGAATCGAACCCGGGGCCACTGGGTAAGAGGCAGGCACGCTACCCTAACACCACACAGATTATCTAAGCACCATTAATGTTATGGATAGAATGAAAGCTATACGGCAAACAAACAAACAAACAAACAAACAAACAAATGAATAAAGCAAATAAATACACAAGGACCTAATTGGTTCATTGTTATGCACTAATTATAATAAATTAATGAGTGCAGTCAATGGCCAAAATGTACTGTAGGTATGTCAGTTAATATAAACTGATATAAATTTTCAGTTATTCTCAATGAGGTAATAATAAAATAATAATAATATCGTATGGCCTCGGGTGCCGGGTGCAAGCTTTGTTATTTGACACCCAAAGGGTAGCTTGTATGTCGAATTTCGTTGTTCCTTGAAGCACTATGAAAGTCAAGGAGGGTAGATATCTAAGCTCCTTGACACTATAGCGCTTTCTAGTAGAGAAATGAGGAACTTTGTGTTGGCAGAAAATCCCGAGACTAATTTTGCCATTATGAACACGGCCTACTGAATTCAAATGGATTCTTTAACATGCCAACATCGTATGGCATGCGTATCGCGATTTTTGCCGCCTTTCAAAAATCACTTAACCACTGCCAGGAGCGAACCTGCAAGCTTTGGGTTAGTAATCCGACACGATAACCACTCACCCACCGTGGCAAGCTAATGACGTAATATAACTACATCATTGGTTATTCCTCTGTGCATAACTTCTCAGAGATTTAACTCTGTTTTTACATTTGACACATGGTATATTTTAGAAAATATGTCACAGAGATCGCGCGCACAGTCTTGTATGGGGCTATAGTTAAAGCGGATATACTTTGCATGGCTTTGCGGATAGCGGATAAGCTGCGGATAATGTTGGGAGTAAATTTGCGGATAGTTTTTAGAATACAATCCGAACTTGTTGAATATCATGGGGAAAGTTGGGTAATCGTGCGCACCTATGTTTTTCGAGTTGGTAGTACAACCAGCAACTCAGTTC
The DNA here is from genome assembly GCA_946902985.2 of Meconema thalassinum. NCBI lineage: Eukaryota > Metazoa > Arthropoda > Insecta > Orthoptera > Tettigoniidae > Meconema > Meconema thalassinum. The sequence goes on along the minus strand of OX336390.1, from coordinate 223,049,096 downwards.
ATTGCTACAATACCCTCAAGCTGTCATCGGACCTATCAGTTAGGGTCAGTCAGCATGATGCCAGTTGATATGTGATAACCGTGAGGCTTGGTTGAAGAAACTTAACACGTTGCATGTTATTTCCTGTAGCCAGCAAATAAGAAGGTAAGCTTACAGTTGTGATTCAATTATTATTTAAAATTAAATGTAGTTTTTACCGTGGTTTTGCATGTATTTATTTTTCAATATAATAGATTAGTTTACCGGGTTTTAGTGACTTATGTTTTAAAAGCAGAGTGGGGTAATGGTGCGCGGAACATATATGATACAAGTAAATACAACGCGTCATTAATGGCAAAATATTTCGTGTTTGTTCTCCAGATGCCAAGAAATTATACGTGGAAAACGGAGAAAAACTCCTACCCAGCAGGAGGAAAATGTGCAGAAAGCTCTACGTGCAATTAGGGATGATGGGAGGAAAATAAGGGAAGTGGGGAGAAGTTTCAACATTAGTATGGCTTTCCAACACTCATCCCATGCGCATAATTTCCCAACCCATTAGCATGATTACCCTGTTAATATTATTGTAATGCCAGTAGATTCGGATAACAAACTTGTGGATCAAAGTCGCGTGGATGTGGGGCGGATGCGGATATCCGTCGTGCGGATGCAGGGCGGATGCGGATAACAGTCGTGCGGATGCGGATAACAGCCGGGCGGATGCGGATAACAGCCGGGCGGATGCGGATAACGTTTTGTCTATCCGCGCAGGGCTCAGCTATAGTACGTCTTCGTCCCGCAGAGCACTAATTATGAACTCTTGTGTTTGTTCAGTTATCCCAGTTACCTGACGACAACATGATCTCGGCAATGCGCATTGTATCATCTCACGGGGAATTATTTATGGCTGCGTGATTTATGGAAGCTCCATAATTACGACTGCCGCAAGAGCCGTCAGAAGTCACAGTAACGAATGCGGTTGTTCAGCTACATGCAGACGTCTGGGGTTCCTTTGTAGTCGGCAGCTTCAGCACTCCCTTAATTGCTGCTCTTAGCAAATTGAGCTAAGTGTTGGCAAGTGTTTCATGGACTCACTATATAATTCAGCTAGAGCGCTTCAGTTCTTCATTGGCAATATTCTCCCCCATGACAAGATCATCCTCGCGAAATATTCGTCAATTACTTCCAGCTGCCTGGCAAATAGCGAATGGAACCTTGAGTCTCATAGTTTAACTATTTTCCAAGTCGTAGACCTTAATTCCCCATTGGTTGTTATTATTTTCTTTGATTTACCCAAAATTTGGTACAATTCAGTCTACAAGATACTGATTTGACAATCAAGTATCCTGTAAACCTTACTGAGATAAAACAAAAAAAGCCTAATAATATGACACGTATCCAGCAGTACTGAGGAGATATCAAGAATCTGTCATTCTTATGGTTCACCTATCCATTGGACATGGTGGGACTGACAAGACCATTGCAACCATCAAGGAGTCTGCCATCTGTATTCTGGCAATCAGATGTTTCATTTGCAGTTCCTCCAAAGCCATTACCAACGTTATTATTATTATTATTATTATTATTATTACTATTACTATTATTTAACCTATGTCCGGCTCCGTGGCTAAATGATTAGCGCGCTAGGCTTTGGCCCAAAGTGCTCCGGGTTCGATTCCCGGTCGAGCCATCAGGGATTGCAATCTCCTGGGGTTGATTCCCGTGGCTCGAGGACTGGGTGTATGTGCCGTCTTCATCATTACTTCAACCTCATTACTAAGCGCAGGTCGCCTATGGGCGTCAACTAAAAAGACCTCCACTCGGCCTCTCCGGAGGCCACACGATCATTATTATTATTTAACCTATACAGTACATTAATAACACAAAACTCAAGGCCGTCAACTAGGAAATAAATATGATCGCCCCAGGCACAACAGAGTTGCATCTAGCCCGCGTCTGGAAATCTATGCGTGTTAAAGCAAAGCAAAGCCAACTCCGTACAGGCCATGGAGGCCCTGGGAGTAGTGGAAGGTAGAGGCTCCCCCTTTTTGTGATATCGGCACTAGATGGAGTCGACCGCTTCATGACCGGCCGTCTTTGCTCCCAGGAATTACCCTGGTACTCATTTCTGGCGTAGGCTCAGTGGACTCCAGGGTTATTTCCGTTTCCGAAATTGGTAGTTTTGTTTCTAAAACCCACTACCTGGTTGGGGATCGAACCCACTCCCTTTCAGTTAGAATCTCAGCGCCTCTACCGACTGCGCCACGCAGCCTCCAAATCTATGCGTGTATTGGCAACTCCAGCTATCTGATATGACATCTAGCGGTAAAAATGAGAAACTTACCAAGTAGGGTACATTTGTCACGTGGTGACTGTTTGTATATGGTTTCTTGTATTGATAAGCAGATCGTGGTAAATTCTTCGTGTTTACACATAAGTTATAAGTTTTACTCGTTGATAAGAGTGCAAAATGAGTAAAAGCAAAGTATATTGCTCAGTTTACGGCTGTAAGTCGATGTATAAGAGGGCTGCGGATATACGTTTTCATCACTTTACAAAAGATGCAAATAGCAATAGCCGAAAGGTGACGATACCAAATAAATATGGGCAACAAGAGCGGGTGGGACCACTCACCACTACACTCACTGACGACAGGACGAATTGTTCACTTACGCCGAGCCAAGCCGCACCTGGACAGCCAAGCACAGGCTCGCCGAGCCAAGCCGTACCAAGACAGCCAAGCCTACACCAGCCTAGGACAGCCATGCTTCATCAGTCAGGTATCCTTCCCCGCTCCCTAGTTCATTTCCAATAACCCTACCAACCGCCATCACCTCGCTCTGCGATATCCGAGCCATTCCACTACGAGTCATATAGGTCTAATTTGACTTCGCCGGGTTAATACCTACCATCCAAATCAAGCAATTCATGTCTATCCCGAGTTTTAATACGTACAAGTTAAACTCATCCCTTCGCCCTACCAATCAGCAAATAATTTCTAGAGTCTATGGTACAGTGAGCAAACTTAAATATAGCTTTTAAACGTAACAGCGCCATGACTCGAACTGCACAAAAACAAACACCAGCAGACAACCGATGCTTGATAATATGCAATTGACACATAAAATCCAGTGGAACACACAAATTAGATCACGTGTATCGCACATTTATACATATACAATTGAAAAGCACTGTCATTATTTTAGGGAGCACATTTACTGATTATAACCGAAAAATAAAAAAAGTGTTCCATATCAAACGTGTGTTATTGAGTATTTTTACCCTACTTATCCAGACCGACCGCAGCGCCCCAAGTGTTAGTTTGAGTTGCCAATAAAGTCAATATGTAAAGTACGGACGGTACGTTGTGACACTTCAAGGTCACGGTACGGTATGAGTGGTGGAGAGCCGGATGGCTGGAGGAGACACCCCTAGCATAACTGCGCCGAGCTCAAGACGATCGCATGTACAGATTTTAAGCATTAACCCGAGTGACTACTGTCTCGCTGGGAGCTGGGGCGTCAAAAGTGTCTGACCATGATTGGCGCGCGTAGGCTACATCTATTCTGATGATCATGAAAATTGGTCGATGTTTATATTATTTCCCAGGTCACAGAATAGAGTAAATTTAGATTTTATGTGGACACTGGAGAGGGGTTGTCAATTGATATGAACACTAAATAAATAATTCGTCGTTTGAAAGATCTAAACGAGTTATATTTACATTGCGCTGATCACGCACCCCGTACAATCCGCAGATTATATATGAACTGATTGCCATTCGTGCTTCGATTCGCAAGATTATCCGGGACCAATCACAGGTTTGATTTATTATTATTATTATTATTATTATGGTGTTTGAAGCCATTTTTAGCCTGTTTTCATGTTATGAAGAACAAGTAGTTCCGTGAAGAAATATACAGCCTATTTTCATATATCCTACTTATGTTAATTGCCTCTGTCTACACGGTGCCACGGTGGGTGAGTGGATAGCGTGTCGGTCTACTAACCCCAAGATTGCAGGTTCGCTCCTGGCCATGGTAAGTGATTTTTGAAAGGCGGCAAAAATACGACACGCATGTCATACGATGTTGGCATGTCAAAGAACCCATTTGAATTCAGTAAGACGTGTTCATAATGGCAAAATTAATCTCGGGAGTTTCCGCCAACACAAAGTTCCTCATTTCTCTACTAGAATGCGCTATAGTGTTCAAGGAGCTTAGATATCTAACCTCCTTGACTTTCATAGTGATTCAAGGAACAACGAAATTTGACATGCAAGCTACCCTCTGGGTGTCAAATTACAAAGCTTGCACCCGGCATCGAGGCCATACGATATTATTATTATCTACATACAAAATTTCAGTTTGATTGCTGTGATAGATTCGTAGATATTGAGAATCAACTAAATATTTCGGATGGCCGCCATGTTGGATTTTATATATGTAGGTCCTAGAGTTATGCACTGTTACACGAAGATTATTGTGTACGTGTAGCATTCAAACTTCAATCGCATGATTAGGACACAAGAAGTAACAAGGAGATTTTAAAATTTCTCACAGCTGCCATCTTGTGGTTATGGAAACAATTGAAATAAATTAGATGCCAGTGGATTAACATTCGTATAAGGATTTACTGTACCAAGTTTCACAGCACTCGGATGGTTAAATTGCGAGAAACGTCCATGTGAATATTTATACTTCGCGTCGCCGCCATGTTGGATTTGTGATCACCAGGTTATTTGAAGTCATATAGGTGAACTTAAGTTCATAGCCCCTATGAACATTAAAAAAATCAGTTTGATTGCTGTAATAGATTCGTAGATATCAGAGCCGTCTAAATATTTCGGAAGGTCGCCATGTTGGATTGTTAAATGTATAGGCCATAGAGTCATGCACCATTAAAGGAAAATTATTGCGTAGGTTCATTATTCAAACTTTCACATCGATCGCATGATTACGACACAAGAAATTAAAACTTAATTTTAAAATTCGCACAGCCGCCATCTTGAGGTTATGTAAACAATTGAACTAAATTAGATACAAGTGCATTACAATGTGTATAAACATTTACTGTACAAAGTTTCATTGCGTTTGTATCATTAAATCGCGAGAAAAGTCTATTTGAAACTTTCAACTTCGCTTGGCCGCCATGTTCGTTTTGTAGTTAACCGGTTTTTGAAAGTCTTAATGAACTTCCTGTAGTGCCCTTTATCTCCGTACGAAATTTCAGGGTGATACCGCTAATAGTTTCAGAGATATAGAATGCCGGTGAAATGTTTCGCACATCCGCCATTTTGTGGTTTTGTAAACAATTGAACCAAGTTAGATGTCGTAAACAATTGAACCAAGTTAGATGTCGGTGCATTACAATGGGTATAAACATATACAGGTCCAACTTTTATTGCGTTTGGTTGGTTAAATCGCGAGAAACGTCTATTTAAAAGTCGCAAATTCGCGTGGCCGCCATGTTGGTTTTGTAGTTACCAGTTTTCAAAAGTCACATAGGTGACTACTGGAAGTTCATCTATGAGACTTTCAAAAACCTGGTGATCACAAATCTAACATAGCGGCGACGCGAAGTATAAATATTTAAATGGACGTTTCTCGCAATTTAACCTTCCGAGTGCATTGAAACTTGGTGCAGTAATTGCTTATACAAATGTTAATCCACTGTCATCTAATTTATTTAATTGTTTCCATAACCATAGGATGGCAGCTGTGGGAAATTTTAAAATAGCGCTTTTATTTTTACTTCTTGTGTCCTAATTATGTGATTGAAGTTTGAATACTACACGTGCACAATAATCTTTATGTAACAGTACATAACTCTAAGACCTACATATATAAAAATCCAGCATGGCGACCATCCGAAATATTTAGTCGGCTCTCAATATCTAGGAATCTATTACAGCAATCAAACTGAAATTTTGTATGTAGACAGAGGCAATTAACATAAGTGGGATATATCAAAATAGGCTGTATTGTTCTTCACGGAACTACTTGTTCAGTATTGCCTTATTAAACGAAGTTTGACGCTTTTCAGTTGGTCAACACGATTGTACCCAAATGAGATGGGTTATTCCCTAATCCTGAAAAAAATAATTACGTGAGATTAATAAATTCCCTTGGATGACCGGTTTCGATCGTCACACGATCATCATCAGATCCATTACACTTTGGCTATAAAATCTAAGTCTGAAAGTATGGGCGAAAATAGTTACAATATATACATTTATTTAGTTGCAGTATTAGTTGAGGTAATGCAACTCGTCAACATTTGTTAGTTGTTGTTGTTTGAGTCTTCAGTCTTTTGACTGGTTTGATGCAGCCGTCCATGCCTCCCTGTCCTGAGCTAATCGTTTCATCTCTACATAGCTACCACACCCTACATCCAAGGCAATCTGTTTAACATATTCTAACCTTGGTCTACCCCTACAGTTCTTGTCCTCGACCCTTCCTTCCATAACTAAGCTTGGTATTCCTGGGTGTCTTAGTATGTGTCCTACCAACCTATCTCTTCTCTTCATTGGCAGTCGCCAGAAACATCTCTCCTCTCCCACTCGCCTTAATACCTCTTCGTTTGTAACCCTATCCACCCATCTGATTTGTTAGTTATAGTCTCTCCCTGTGATGTTTTGTTAAGGTACGGTACTGGAATTGGTGATTGACTTCCAAAATTTGCTTGTTTATAGTGAATATGTGATTGTTGTTAAATGATCATTTCAGATTGTATTGCACAGGCTACTTATCTGGATGGGTCTTGCGTGGTCCTGGAGAGAGCAGTTGTCTTCGTCACTATCTGCTCTCAAAAGTGTTCCTATTGTAAATACGGTACTTCATCCCATACTTTCAGACATAGATGTTATATACTAAGTATAATGGATCTGATGATGATCGGGTGACGATAGAAACTGGTCATCCCAAGGTATTTATTAATATCTTGTAAAAGGAAATCAGGATTAGGGAATGACCCATCATAATTGGGTACAATCGTGTTGACCGACTGAGAAACATCAAACTTTGTATTATTGTTATTATTATTATTATTATTATTATTATTATTATTATTATTATTATTATTATTGTATTCCCTTGGTACTGCATAATGAGCAATATTTTCGACCGAACATGCCTTCATTTTCCCTCATGGAGAGTTTTAATGTGACCTCTCGATTTGACGTGAAGTATTCTCGTCACTGTGGAGCGACTGTGGAAACCGGGGAGATAATCCTCGCTGGCGGTGGTTGGCAGTGCTGTGTTCTGTTTAGACAAATGAGACGTTATTTCTCATTCGCATGGTTCTGCGGCGTATTTTGGCGCCGTTCAGTGCTAACGACCCTCAACTTAGCATGAAAAAGCGATGTTAAACATTTTCCGAACGGACTACTCGCTTTCTAACTTATAGCAGTTATTTGAGAACAGAGTTTGGAAAATACATGGCGAATTACTGATAAATAGCGCCTCTGAAGAGTACCTTACAGTAGTTGTTGCTGTTTTAAGGGGCGGAACAGTGAGGTCATCTACCCCTTAAGTTACAGAAGTTGTTGCTGTTTTAAGGGGCGGTACAGTGAGGTCATCTACCCCTTGTGAAGAGTAAAATATGTTTCTTCTCAATAGAAGAGTGTACCGTAAAAGACTCATACTAAGGTATTTGTTAAGACTAGATTATGTTGTTGTGCACTGTATTTATTGTGTCACATGATCTGATCTATTATCTGTCTGCTCTTGAAATAGGCATTAGGATTGAGAAAGAGCCGACCGTGGCCTTAAGAAATGCAGCATCTCGTGCCTAGAGTAGAAGAGAGGAACCACGGGAAACCTTTGTTGTTGTTGTTGTTGTTGTTGTATAGACTATTTAACCGAATTTCGATGTACGTCCTGAAAGTAAGTTCCATCTATTATTATTATTATTATTAATAATAATAATAATAATAATAATTGATATAATTAATTCAAAGAAGGTCAAAATCAGTTGGTTAGAAGAAATCAAACAGGACTTAAAGGAAATAAACATTACAGAAGATATCATCATGAATCGCAAGACTTTTGGAACCCGAGTTACAAATCACACTTTCACTGAAAAAGCTAAAAAGACCACTGGAAAATAATGGACGGAGGAACGTAAGAAGGGGCATAGCGAGTTCATGAGGAGATTTTGGGGGGAGGAGAAGAAGAGGAAAGCTCCATCAACCCGAGTCAACAAGTTCAAGCGCGCTCCCTAAGTGGGCAAAACGAAGTAAGAAAGAAAGAAAGAAAGAAAGAAAGAAAGAAAGAATAATAATAATAATAACGTCAAGAAAGACCTCCAAGAAATGGGTCTACGACCAGATGAGGCGCACAAACGAGACCTTCTCCGAACAAGCATTGCGACTTTTTTTATAATTTTATTAATGCAGCCAATGGCCATGTACTTTTCTTTTCAGGACGGGTCAGGGAAGGGATATTGGAAGGAAATCGGCCGTGGACCTATTGGAAGGAACCGTCCCGGCATTTGCCTGGTGGTGAAAATGGGAAACCACGTAAACCATTTTCAGGACGGCCGAGGTGGGATTCGAACCCACGCTCTCCCGATACCAGCGAGGCACGAGGTAGCGCGTTAGCGCTCTCGGCCACCGCGGCCGGTTTTTTTGGGACTTTCCGAGATGAGAAATGGACAACAGATGCAAAGTGGTCGGATGAACGCCATGCTCGACACAGCAGGCTAATGAAAACCTACTGGGTCACTCGTAAATTGAATTAACGCCAGAATGTATTGTGGAACTTATCGTGGTCCCTAGTTGGCCGATTAGCGAATAATAAAAATAAAAAATAAAAAAATAATGATATTATTAGTTTTGCGTCCCTTTTAACTACTACGGTTTTAGAGACGCCGTGGAGCCAGAATTTTGCAAAGAATGTATGAACCATATGAATGTGAAAACCGAGAGAGCAGGAGTTAGTACTTCCAATTCGAGAAGGTTTAGCTGTCGAGGAATGTAATGAAGTGAGTGTGAAGGACTAGGACAAACATAGCCGGAGGGGAAACATGAGATTGACGGAGTCCAATGACGACTGCTGCTGCAGCTGAATTACCTGATCTTTCGATCTGAAGGGAGAGTTGGTTAACTTGATTTAACTCGAGACGCGTGCTTTGCCCTAGTTTGAGCGTCATCTTCCTTGTTTACTGCCCGCCGTAACGTAAATAGCACTGGGGTGGTCAAGAGTATTAGCCCTTCAAGATACGATTTCCGCTGAATTTGGCTGCGCCAGCGTTTGTTGATAATAGCTAGAGCCCTGCGCGGATAAACAAAACGGTATCCGCATCCGCACGACTGTTATCCGCATCCGCACGTTTGTTATCCGAATCTACTGGCATTACAACAATATTTTTAATTAGATAAAGCATACAGTATTAAAGCAACACAGTTAGACATTCGAGGAGAAAGTTGCTCCCATAAGAGATGTGTCATGTGCTATGTTTATGGAAGATCTACACAGGCTACCTCAAGAGCCTGTTGACTGGCTTCTCCATTCGGATCTGCAGCTCTAAATTAATCATTAGCTTGCCACGGTGGGAGAGTGGTTAACGTATCGGTCTACTAACCCCAAGCTTGCAGGTTCGCTCCTGGTCGTGGTAAGTGATTTTTGAAAGGCGGCAAAAATTTACGACACGCATATCATACGATGTTGGCATGTCAAAGAACCCATTTGAATTCAGTAGACCGTGTTCATAATGGCAAATTTAATATCGGGAGTTTCCGCCAACACAAAGTTCCTCATTTCTCTACTAGAAAGCGCTATATTTTTCAAGGAGCTTAGATATCTAACCTCCTTGACTTTCATAGTGCTTCAAGGAACAATGAAAATCGACGTGCAAGATACTCTCTGGGTGTCAAATAACAAAGCTTGCACCCGGCACTCGAGGCCATACGATATTATTATTATTATTATTATTATTATTATTATTGTTATTATTAATAATAATACTAATTAATCATTTCAGACTACGAACTTGAGAATATGTAATACTGTATATATTTGTAAATAGCTATGTATCACTTCATCATACGATAAATAAGTTAATAAATAAATAAATAAAGCCTGTAGTGACCCTAGAAGGGCAAAGGCCTCCCTCGAAAGGGGAGCTTATTGATTATATTTCACGTGGTGAGGTAGTAACAAAATTTGTCACTATGATAGTCATAATGTTCTGACTTGACTAAAACCTACTATCCATAGTTGTTTATTTTCTTAGAAGCACTTTATAAGTAAATAAATATATTTCCGTTGACTTTTCAAGAAATGGAAGATTTTTCCTGTAGGCCTACTATTGAGACGGTTTGGAAGATTTTGGTACAAACCACACCTTCTAACTCCCTCTGGTTTAGCACTTGAGTTTTGTGAAACATAAGTTACACCATAGCTTATTGTATGATAAGATTTTTTCTTGTATTTATATATCTCGAATACACAACAATTCGAAGTATTTTTTTAAATTTCCGGAAGCACTTCGAGAAGATATCGAAATACGACTGTATATTGTGAACGGGCAAATTAAAAGTAATGAGCGAGTTAAGAATTGCGCGTTTTAACAGCACAGCTAAGCTTAATAGAAGCTCATGTCACCACGGAGAGTCAAACAGTGAAAGGCTACTCGACGTGAGCTATAAACCTTCCACCGCGACTGTACCTGTCAACTAAGCAAGCTGACAACATGACACATGAAAACACAGAATAGTTTCCCCCGCGGCCACCGGCAGTCGTATCTTGAATGGCTAATACGGTATATTTTGTTTCGATTGCTGTATTGCGTAGTGGCTAGCATTCTTGGCTGTCACCGAGGAGCCCCGGGTTCGATTCTCGGCTCTACCAAGAAATTTATATCTGGTCTGATGGCTGGAACGGGGTACACTCAGCCTCGTGAGGCAAAACTGTGAAGAGGTGGGTTCGATTCCTACTTCAGTCATCCTAGAAGTGGTTTTCCGTGATTTCCCCACGTTTACTCCAGGCAAATGTCGGGATGGTTCCTAACTTAAGCTGCCACTGCTTCCTATCTAAATCCTACCTTAATTTCAAAATACGCACACCAGTACAGACCTCAGTGGCACAGGTTATCAAACAAATTCTACACACTCCCAAATACACAGGACTGCATGACCACGATCTAGCAAAGCCCCTAAATGAATCGACAACAACGCTTGCTGTGAATGCGAGAGGAGAGATCTCGCGGTCTGGGATGTCTGAACATATGTTAATCTACAGGGAGCGGCAAAAAGATCTGACGGTTTTTAAATCACAACAACACAAACATTTTAAATGATACAAACTATTTTATTACTTATAACAGCAAGGTGTACATGTCAATTAATAGAAAACATGAAAGAACAATAGATTATAACTTTTAAGATTTGAAGATAACGTCTTTTGCATGCGGCAAAAAGATCTGACGGTTTATGTCGTCGTACGGCTGAGCGAGTCGAAGGGAACGCGTTCCATCTCGTAACACAATTTTGTTGTGGGTGAGTAATTAAAATTACTACAGGTTCAGCCTTAAAACGTACGTCGACAGGCCGTCCAAGGTCAGCCAGGACACCAGAAAATGTTTAGCGAGTGAGACAAGCTGTGGTAACCAGTCCACGGCCACCGGCTCGTAAACAAGCTGCTGCTTTGCAAATGTCTGATCGAACAATGAGACGAATATTGCGTTTCGATTTGCATTTTCATCCGTATAAAATGGTTATTGTCCAGCAGTTGAAGTCTAATGACTATGCAAAGCTCCAGTGCAAGACTGGAAGAATGCATGGCAAATGATGGGCATAATTTGAAAGACGTTATCTTCAAATCTTAAAAGTTAAAATCTATTGTTCTTTCATGTTTTCCATTAATTGACATGTACACCTTGCTGTTATAAGTAATAAAAGAATTTGTATCATTTAAAATGTTTTTGTTGTTGTGATTTAGAAACCGTCAGATCTTTTTGCCGCTCCCAGTATAAATATAAGATCCGCCTTGTCAAACACTACAAGGTAGTTTACTAGTTACAATATATTGAAATTATTCATGTTTTATCGGTTATTGCCGTGTGAGAATAAAATTAAATATGCATTTTATGAACAGATGTTGAAATAAATGACAGACTTCAGCATCTCCATTTCGTGTTGTTGTTGTTGTTGTTGTTGTTGTTGTTGTTGTTGTTGTTGTTTCATTTGAGGAGCTCTCTTGGACATCGTGGTGTATTTGTGTGTGGGTGTATTATATTTGGCTGATAACCTTTGTTGTTGTGAATAGCTGTATTAATGTGTGTATTTGTAATTCAGGCGAGGATTGGGAAGGAGGCGACTGTGGCCATCAGTTAAGAACCATCCCAGCATTTGTCTGGAGTGGAAGTGGAGAACCACAGAAAACCATTTCCATGATGACTTACTTACTTAGTTCCTCCCATGCTAGGTAGCATATCGGGCAACAAGTTTCCTCCAGCGAAATATATAAGACCACCTCCTGGAAGTGGTTTTATGCGGTTTCCCACTTCTACTCCAGGCGAACGCCGGGATGTTTCCTAACTTAAGGCCACGGCTGCCTCCTTCCCAATCCTCGCCGGAATTTCAAAATCACATACTAATACAGCCACCACAGTAACACAGGTTATCAGACAAATGTACACACCCAAGTACACAGAGCTAAATGACCCCAATATCGAAGCCCCTCAAATGAAACAACAGAAGTAGTTTTGAATGGTTTCCCACTTCTACTCCATGCAGATGCCGGGATGTCCTTCCAAATCCTCGCCTCAGTTACAATCACACACACTACTGCAGGTACCACAATAACACAGGTTACTAGTCAAATTCCATACACAGACAGCCCCTGAATGAAAACAAAAAATATGGCACTCAGATCGTTAGCTAATTATAAAACCGTATTCTGCCTCATATCTGCCCTTACCATTTCAACGGGTTCGAAGACGACATGCGATGAATTCCTATGTGGCAGGTGGTTGTTAGGGCTGGACACCCTTTCTGTTACTAAACTCTTTAGGGGAACTATTGCGAGATGAAATCATTGAAGATGAATTAAACTGAGCAAGGGGTTGGAAGTAAGCATCTGTGGCTTGTTATATAGATTAAACCCTGCGCGGATGCTGATATCCGCAATTTTTTTCACCGTGTGGATAGAGTTTGCATGGCTGTGCGGATAGCGGATAAGCTGCGGATAATGTTTGGAGAAAATTTGCGGATAGTTTTTAGAATACAATCCGAACTCGTTTATTAACATTAGTAGGACCCGGATGTTTAAGACGTATCATATGTTTCCGTTTTGTTTTTTATGACAAATGTAAGATGATGATTTAAGCTAATCTCATTGAAATTATGTCATTAAGCATAATTAACACTCCGAACAGGAATGAGTTGCAATTCTGTCTGTGTAACATTCATTTCAAACCTAGCACATGACATACATAGCCTAAGGGAACGACGTTTTCCTCTAATGTCTAAATATGTTGCTTTAGTAAAGTATGCTGTATCTTATTAAAATATTATTGTAATGCCAGTAGATTCGGATAACAAACGTGCAAACTTGGAAAAAAAAAAGTCGTGCGGATGCGAATAACAGTTGGTGCGGATGCGGTCAACGTTTGTTTATCCGCGCAGGGCTCTATATATAGACGGTAATGTCCCATTATTTACCTCTTGGAGCGTACCTACTCCTGTCGGTTACAGTATAGTAGTACTTATCATTTAAACAATTTTTTGACCACGAATGCTCATAATTTTGTAACCAAGTGACTGGCGATGTTTTAATTTCAGATTCAGATATATATTTTCCAACAAAATATGTCCTCAAATGGAGATACTTCATTTTTGAATCGCACTGAATGTAATCGAGAATAAGGGATATAAAATGCGAATGAAGTGGTTTCCCGTATTTACTGGGTTTTTATTTACAACGCGAAGTACAGAGCAAACCGTGCGGCAAATGACAAAATAAATTGGATTTCTAAACCTTGCTGTATAAGTGGAGCGGGCAAAACATCTGATTCAGCGTAGCGTCTTGGTACTTGACTGCACAATGGAAAATATATAGCCCTATAACGTAAACTCTTGAGTGTGTCGCAGATGCCCTGTGATTTTTGATCGCGAGACTATGAGTCTCGTAAAACTACGTACAAACTTCCTTCCTTCCTTCTTTCCTTCCCTCCTTCTGTCCTTTCTTCCCTCCTTCCTTCCCACCCTCCTTCCTTCCTTCCCTCCTCCTTCCTTCCTTCCTTCCTTCTTTCCTTCTTTCCTTTCTTCCCTCCTTCCTTCTTTCTTTCTTTCTTCCCTCCTTCCTACCCTCCCTCCCTCCTTCCTTCCCTCCTTCCTTCCTCCTTCCTTCCCTCCCTCCTTCCTTCCCTCCTTCCTCCTTTCCTTCCCTCCTTCCTTCCCTCCTCGTTCCTTCCTTCTTTCCTTCCCTCCCTCCTTTCCTTCCTTCCTTCCCTCCCTCCTTCCTTCCTTCCCTCCTTCCTTCTTTCCTTCCTTCTTTATACCATCCTTCCTTCCCTCCCTCCTTCCCTCCTTCCTTCCTTCCCTCCCTCCTTCCCTCCTTCCTTCTTTCCTTACTTCCTTCCCTCCCTCCTTCCTTCTTTCCTTCCTTCCTCCTCCCTTCCCTTCCTCCTTCCTTCCTTCCCTCCTTCCTACTTTCTTTCCTTCCATCCTTCCTTCTTTCCTTCCCTCCATCCTTCCTTCCTTCCTTCTTTCCTTCCTTATCTCCTTCCTTACCTCCTTCATTCCCCCGTTCGTTTCCTCCTTCCTTCCTTCCTTCCTTCCTTCCCTCCTTCCTTCCTTCCTTCCTTCCCTCCTTCCATCCTTTTCTCCTTCCTTCCCTCCTTCTTTCCTTCTTTCTTTCCTTCCTTCCTTCCATCCCTCCTTCCTTCCTTCCTTTTCATACCACAATGACCAGGGGAAATTAATGAGAATTATGAGATTAATCAATAAAAAAGATACGAGCCTTACAGTAGTCGCATATGATGTGTAACATCTGACATGTTATCCTACTCGTATACTACACAGCTTGGACATTCTTAAAATGTTAATTTACGCTCCATTTTCAGACTGGTTCTATGATGAATGTATAGATTGAATTGGAGATATGCTACTGTCACACTTGTGGCGCAGCTGTTAGTCTCTCACCAAGGTAGGCCTGGTTTGATTCCTGGTCAATACATGTGAGATTTTCGAATTGAAATGCCATGTCCTGTGATTCGCATTCCACGTACAAGGGAGGTACCGTGGATCATGATTGTGAGATTAACGGTCACTCAAAACTACAAGCTTGCTTCCTTCCTTCCTTCCTTCCTTCCTTCCTTCCTTCCTTAATAATTCATAATAAAGTGACACACAACGTCGACTGTACTCTCAAATACTGTGAGCATACTCCTCAGTAACTATATCATTCATTATTTTCAAGACTTTCATACAATTCGTCGTAAACAATCAAAACATGCCTTCCTACAATCATGAAATGACCTAATCTCAGCTTTTATTCCACTCATATAACAACATTCTGTTATGCATTTAATATTTGACTAGCCTACTCAACCACAGCTTGACAATAATGCCGCTTACTTAAATGTCATTTGTCGTCTTTGTCCTACCCCATGTGATGTTCAACCTTGAACGTCAAGCTTCATAAACTGCTCAATGACAAATGCAAGTCGGTGAAACATTTGCCACTGTGCTCGTCAAACCAGTGCCTGCTAAATGCACTGCCTACTGTATTACCATAATATTCTCGCGCTACAGAGCACACACTGCCATGTTTCCAATACACACATTTTCAATTGTTATTGTAAAAGGGAGTGTTTTACAGATATCTTATATATTAAAATAGTTTTCAGAAATGTCACCCTTTACTAAAACTAAAATATATCGGGAAGTATTTGCGCAACGACGACGTTTGTTGTCTTAAAATGTAATGCCCGTCAAGCACCGTCGATTGATACCCACCTTACATGATTATATCATTCGAGTATTAAAATAATTGCGAATATTACTTCCTTCAGGGTCTCATGAAAATAGAATCGAATGACTTGACGGACATATTGTCGCTAGGTGACAACGACTAACACTGTATCATGATATTCAACGCCACCCCAATAATAAATCTAACTTGATATTAACAGAGAGTTCCCTAATTACGTCATGATATCGTTAACTTCTACCTGCTCCACTTGGGCGCTAATGTCGCATGTATCCAGACAATAAGTAGAAGGGGATTCTCTGCACATAATTTAATTAAAACTTCTCAAAGAATGGATTACTTTGAGACTGAAATGCTCATGCACAATCAGCAGTCATTTTGCTAATGACACTGTCATTTCAACATCTGTTTGAATGACAACAAATACTGTATACGAAAGACAACTAATTTCACGAAGATGCCGCTACAGTCGAATGTTGGAACCGTCATTTTGAATTCTGTATCCGATCTTTATGTTATATAGTCTTTGGTCTCACCAGCTACAAACTGTCTTCTTTTCGTTTCATCATTCGTCCTCATAGGTTGTGTGCTCAATCAATACAATTATTCATATTATGATGAACGAGAGGTGACACTCAATTACAAATGTTATAAATATTAAAGGTGACGGTAATTGTCTGTTCAGGTCATTGGCATATTGTGAGTACAACAATCAGAGTTTATTTTCACAGGTTAGAAAGCGAATTGTAAAACATGTTACAGACAAGTGGAATAATTATTCTTCCTTTATTGTTGGCAACAGCGATATGTACGAAACTGCTATCAATACGAGCGATGATTACAAAATGTATATGTCTATGAATGGTGTTCATGAAGGTCATGTTGAGTTAGTTGTCGCTGCTCAAGTTTGCAAAATTGATATTTATTCGTGGATTACTACTGTCGTATGGAAGGTGATCGGTTAAAATATATACGTCATCAACAAACGAAGTTACGAGTTGATACATATGCCGGTTTAGCAGACGCCTTGCATGTACGAGCAGAAAATGAAAATCTCAGAGTCGGTCGTATTGTAGTTTTGCCATCTTCTTTTACAGGTAGCCCAAGGAAAATATTATCAGGATGCGATGGCGATAGTGAGGAAGTTTGGAAAGCCAGATTTATTCATTACGTTCACCTATAATGTGGGCTGGCCAGAAATACTTAACAGCATTCATCTCTGGGAAACGGCTAATAATAGGCCTGATATTGAAGTGAGAGTTTTCCATTGCAAAGTAAAGGAATTGCTACGATTGATTAATGTTAAGGACATTTTCGGTAAAAGCATATCTATATAGTGGAATTTCAAAAACGAGGTCTCCCGCACATCCATTTACTCTTAACATTAACGGAAGATTGTAAGTTTCGAGAAATTTCTGACATTGACAGTGTGGTGTCAGCCGAAATACCAGATCTCGAGGATGAAGCGCTATACGAGTTGGTAAGGCGTCATATGGTACATGGTCCTCGCGGATCATTGAATCCTTCTTCAGTCTGTATGAAGGATTGCGTATGTAAGAAAGATTTCCCTAAACAGTTTCAGGAAGAGACCAAAGATAATGCCAATGGTTATCCTTCATATAGGAGAAGAAATAATGGACGGATTATTATAAAAACAATTCGAGGCATTGACATTGAAATCGATAGTCGATTCATTGTTCACTACAATCCATTTCTTTTACGTTACTTGCAAGCTCATATTAATGTTGAAATATGCTGAAGTGTTCGGAGTGTTAAATACATCCACAAATATCTTATATATTAAAATCCACAAGTATGTGTATAAAGGTCATGACTGCTGCATTGTTAAAATATGTCCTGAAGGCGAAACGGTGAACTACGATGAAATTACTTCTTTCCTAAATGCTAGATATGTTGGTCCAACAGAAGCCGCATTAAGGATATTTTCATTTCACATGCATGAACAGTCACATTCTATCGTGCAATTACCAGTTCACTTGCCAAACTTGCAAAATATCTATTTTAAAAATGAAAACGCTCCTGATATTTTACTTCAAGCACAGTTGCGCAACACGGAATTACAAGCATGGTTCAAGTTAAATCAAGATTCGCAAGCCAGAAGTCCGTACATATATCCTGAAACACCAGTACATTACGTCTGGAATAAGAGCAACTGCCAGTGGCAAAAATGAAAACATGTTTCAAAAACTATATGCAGAATGTATAACGTTTCGCCTACAGAAAATGAAAGGTATTATTTACGGCTGTTATTGCTTCACGTCATAGGTGCTACCAGCTTCCAGGATCTACGAACATACAAAGCAGTTGTCTATTCTACTTTTAAAGAAACAGCTGAGCCATTTTATGAGAACTATGATTTACTTCTTTGTGCCATTTTTATCTGATGTGATGAATCTACGCCTTTGTGGTGCGTGAAAGCTTGGTCTGTGAAGCTATTAATACCATATATGGACATATCTACATCTTGTCCCCTTATTGGCCAGTGATTTAAATATTGGAAGGGGTCGTGACCAATCAAATTTTACCACGCAGTTACCTTTGTGTTGCGTCGTCATTTGCTTTGTTTCGAGGCATTTCTTTCTGGCAGCCAAGTAGGCTAGACGTATTCCCATATTCTAGGGAAAGTGCCCGCGTTCAAGGTGAAACCATGGCGAGGTGTCTGTATGTCGTAATCAGTAATTGCTTTACTGTAGTTCAGTTTCATATTTCGGCAATTTAAAACTCTCTTTCTGTGTTATTTTCTTTTGGTCGCGTGTACTTGCCCCCTCCCGATATTTTTTCTCCGCCCTTCGTGTGCGTGTAATTGCTGGTGAGTTTTGTTTTGTATGGTGGTGTTATTTTCATTTATTTTGATAACGTAGTTTTTGTACTTGAAGGGTTGAAAGTTATGTATGTGGGCTGTCTTCGTTTTACTCTGGCGTGCGTGACGGTGGGTTTGCCTACCTTGTAGGGGGCACCTTGTATCTTATCGTAGAACAACATAACGGGATTGGAGATTATTTTTCTTGCTTCCCGTAATGCTTTGTTCTTTATCTTAAAGAGTTCACAAAAGGAGGTCTCACCATTGCTATTTGCTGGTGACCTAACCTGTGATATTCTTGTGTCTGTGAATGCCCATATTTTGAGCATCAAATATTTTTGTCGTCTTTGTGTGCCCTTATCTCCTACGCATACTTTCGATTTTTAAAGTATATTTTTAGTGTTGCCGATAATTTAATGTAATTTTTCTTTTTGTCTAAATTCCTATTTTTTCTCGTAACTCACTTGATCTTGCATGTGCCTCCGCGTCTTTCTTCCTCACTCCTCCCCTCCCTCTCACCCCTCTCCACCCCGTTCTGAACCATTGTACCCCCTCCTATTTTGTTCATCCCTTTTGACACGCTTTGTCTAAATTTTAGAACGTATCTTGACTTCGTTGAGTGTAGTCGTTTCTGAGTTTTGTCTTTTTTATCTAATTGCGACATACTTACATTTAGTTATCGTTTTATCTTGCCTTGAACACGTTATCTTAACTTATCTTATTTTATTTCATTTTAATATAATTTAATTTAGTATATTTTCGATTTTCTTCCTAATTTGTATTTTTCTTGCGGTAAACTAATTTTGTGGTTAATTTGTTGGTCATTTCTCTTCTTGCTTTTAATATCTCTGGGATCGTTGCGCATTGTAGTTGTTATTTTAATACTTTTATTTTTGCCTAAGTATCTCTGCTTTTGCGTCACGCCTTATTTTAATTTTAGTAACCTTCTTCAAGTTTTGTCTGTTTTTTTGCTATATTTTGGTTTGTCGGTCTTATTAGCGTACTTGTGACGTTAATACGACCTACACGGCCTCTGATTTAAATTTGTTCATCTTTGGATTTTACTGTAGTTTAATTTTATTTAGCTTTCCCCCTTCCTTTTGGGATTGCTTTCTGGTTTGCCTTTTAAAATTTGGGCCCAGCGAAAGCCAAACAAGACTGCGATCTCCCCGTTTTTCTTTCCTCTATTTTATTTTATTTTATATTTCTTCGGGGATAGGGGAAGAGCTTCAGCTACGTTTCCACTGACGTCTGCTGCGTACGTAAGTATATGTTTATTACTATTACTTCATCTAAGTTGCGTACACAGCTAAGGAGCGAGGTTGGCTGATTGACGATTCTGAATGGCAGCGTTGTTTGGCAGAAGCGTCACAATTTCAGATGCCTTCTCAGTTACGACAACTGTTTTCTTGCATAAGTATCTTTCAGGCCCCTTCAAATGTAAGATAGTTATGGGACATTTTCAAGAATTCATTATCAGAAGATTATCTGCAGTTTCACGAACCTAACATTGCATATCAGTTCACTCTTATACATATTTCTAATACATTAAAGCTCCATGGTCTTCCCATTGCTTCTCTCGAATTGCCAGCTATTATTGATAATTTCCCTCAGACAAATTTACCAATGAATTATCCAAAACTTAATGAGGAAATTAAGTCGGTTGATAAACCAAGCAAATGGAAACCAAACGGCTATAATTACAGAAATTTTGGGGTTAGTAGAAAATAGCAATGAAAGGATGAGTAATGCATATTTCATTGACGGTCCAGGGGGCACCGGGAAAACATTTCTTTACCAATGCTTGATTCACAGTTGCACAAATCTGGGGTTAAATGTAGTTTCTGTTGCGTGGACTGGTATTGCAGCAATGTTACTACCTCAGGGGCGCACTGTACACAGACAGTTCAAGTTACCTCTACATTTACATGCAAGTTCTGTATCAGGGATAAAAGTTAACAGCAAGGAAGCTTTTTATATTCGTTCAGCAATTATCATCTGGGTTGAAGCCCCTATGGCTAATAAGCACGTGTTGATGTGCGTAAATCTGTTGCTCAAGGACATCGTGAATAAGGACGTGCCTTTCGGAGGAAAAATTATCATCTTAGGAGGAGATTTTAGTCAGGTATTGCCTGTTGTGCCTCACGCATCTAAAGCTGCATCAGTCCAAATGTCAGTAAGGTTCTCTCCTTTGTGGCCATTATTCAAAATTTATAAACTCAACAAAAATATGCGAGCGGATACAGATCAACGTGACTTTGCAAACTTCTTCATACAAATTGGTAACGGTGAATACCCTCACGTCGATGGAGACAATTCAGAATTAGTCCCACGCTGAAAAAATTTCACGCTTTTCAAAAATAGCGATTTTAGCACCTAAACATGGGCATTGTAAAGAAATCAATGACAAATTTTTAGACCTAATCCCAGGATCATCGAGAACTTACATCAGTGTGAATAATTTTATTACTGAAGATGAGAGTGAACTTCTACAATTCCCAATAGAATTTTTAGACAGCATAGGCATAAGTGGATTGCCACCTCATATCCTTCGACTAAAAGAAGGCTCAATTGTGATTTTGTTGAGAAATATTAATGTTACCGAAGGTCTGTTGAACGGTACAAGACTGTTGGTTTGGAAGATGCATGACAATTGCTTACACCTGGAAATTATTACTGGCGTAAATGTTAGAAACAATGTCCTACTTTCTCGCCTTGACCTTACGCCATCAGATACTTCTATGCCATTTTTCTTCAAAAGGAGGCAGTTTCCAGTACGTTTGGCTTACTATCAATAAAGCTCAAGGTCAAACACTAGGTCTAGTAGGCATTTATTTACCTCAACCGGTGTTTAGCCATGGACAACTTTACTGTATGCCGCACTATGACGAGCAAAATCCTTTCATGACGTCAAAGTTCAAAAAGAACCGAAAGGCAAGCGAACAGCAAATGTCGAATGGAAGGAAGTACTATTAGAATTTTGAAACGAATGGTGTGGAGGAGCACAGACCTCAACAAACGGGGCACATGTTAAATAACAATTATACAAGGACGTCCGCATCCCTAATACGATAACTGTCCTGTGGTAATGGTAAAAAATATACTATTGTCCAACATCGGTGATTACTATCCTACATCCTGTTATTTATTCCCTCAGTTCTATAACAAAGATATACTCAATCAAATTTACAGCTTAATAAATATTAATTCCTTCTGTGTGAGTTAGCTTTTCATTTCTCATCAATCGCCTTTACTTACTATTCTATCTCTAGGGATGGAGGCGATAGCTGTCTTTACAGAGATGTGCAAATTATTAGATTCGATGTCAGTTTTCCAAAATTGCATTTTTACTTTTCACGGTTTAATGCACTAAGTATGTTTACAAGGCGATGAAATTACTTCAAATGTTTAACCAAGACTCCTAATTATATTTTCATTTAAGAAACTCAAATTAAAATGAATTTTTAGATTGTCCACTCACAGAGGAGCCTTGCAAATGGCAAAATGCCACACGTTTCGTTTTTATTACTTCACTCTACTTTACGTGTGAATTTAGAGCGGAGTGGTTTGGGGTCTTTTAACTGATGACCGCTATTGAACTATTCAAAAATTCATGAACTATGCATTGACAGCACCTGACTTGAATTCTAAAGTCAGTGAAAAATTGAAAATGGTCCCAGCTCAGATATCCCTCGGTATCCAATAATCTGAAAGTTTCCAGACGCAATTCCTTATGGGAAAATGTGTAATTCCACGGGAGAGGAAACACTACTAAGTAGGACAACAAAAGAAGTTGGTCAATAAAATGATTTTGAATAAAAGTAATTATGACTAATTAAAATTATTTATTTAATTCTATTAATTTGCACACCTGTATATGTTAACCAAGAGTTACATCTCTAAATTCAAATATAAGAGACCCATCTTTTATTTTAAATTTATACCATTGTTCATAAGTAGACAAAACACCAAATTGTACCGCTGTAGCCTTAAATTGTGTGGATATCTCCACCTACTTAGTATAAAACAAAGTTCCCAATTCTTGGATGCAACGGGTAATCTCGAGAGCAAGTTGATGGATTTTGATGCGGTTTTCACCATTCTGTAAAGGATTTCTCGATGAAGGGTTAGGTAGAAAAACATTTATTTAATACCAAAAGAAGCCGAGCATTTACGATTTCAGTAAATTGGGTGGAAGAAAAACCTAACGTCCATGTGTCTTTTAAGCTTACACTGGGTAAACCGTTAAAATATCGATATTCTCTGAGAATTGTTCAGCATGAAAAGTTCTGAAAAAAAGTCCGCGACAGCTCCTACATCGACAACTGTAAGTGTTTTTACGTTTTCATTTCTTCCAGCAATCTCCATTCAGTGGAAATTTAAATTACTAGCTTCAGAGTGAGTTTACGAGCTTGCGAGCGACCTATCACCCTAGCTTCAGCCAGCATCAAACTGTCGAGTCGTGTCGAGTTAATTCTTCAGAGAAGAGTATAGCTTATGTGTTTGGAGTTAGCTGTTCACCTCGGCCTGATGTCCGTGCGCCTTTTAAGCTTACGCAGGGTAAATAGTGGGACACACACACAGAGGACAGGCAGACACCCACACATTTGATCTCATAAGTCTACTTCATAATTTACCCTAAAGCGTCGGTACCGTAAATATCTGTTCAGGTCACTAGCATGAAGACATGCAAATGCCATATGGACAGAAGTGCTGTAGGATTGTTGAAGTGAATGCTGCGGAGCAGCACGGGTCTTCTAGTTGTAGTTTATAATACGGAACTCATTTTATTAGATGATTTGTAGCTTCCACCAGCACTAGCCTAAATAAAGAATACGATATGGATCAACTAGATTAATAGACGCGACACCGCTCATAACCTTAAATTCCTTATAAACAGGTCCTCTTCATTCAAAGACCAACACGTAATTTCATATGAATTCTGTTAAAATGAGTCATATTGATATGATAAATATCGTTTAAAATGATAATCTGGTAGCTGGATCGATCGATCGAGCGGGCAGTGCATACTTCCGTTTTCCACCACTGCCAGCTAGTACACTTCCGTCCGATTGATCGAGCGGGCAGTGCATACTTCCGTTGTCCACCACTGTCAGCTAGTACAGTTCCGTTTGATCGATCGAGCGGGCAGTGCATACTTCCGTTGTCCACCACTGCCAGCTAGTACACTTCCGTTTGATCGATCGAGCGGGCTGTGCATACTTCCCTTGGATCCACCACTGCCAGCTCGATCGTTCCGATCCACTTCCGTCCCCAATTTTCAAAATCACTCCCACAAAACTATCCAGCAACCGAGCGGAAAGATGTTACACATCAATAAATTCACTTATATTTTCTCATTTATCTTTTTTACAGGTTTAGGGAAACACCCATTACAATTGCGTACAATCGTTTTGACCGACTAAAAAGCATTAATTTCGATTTCTAAGGCAACACTGAAAAATACTTTCCAACACGATAACAAGTATTGTAATTGTTGTGATAAAATGTCCCGTGATATTGGTGATGTATTCCGGTTCCGATCTTGCGGTCTCCGATGAGTGACTTGACCTGGATGCATGTGGCAGCACAAGTCGATACAACAAGCTCGATATTGAATATTGTATGAAGACGGCTTGAGTTTTATTCCCGCTGTCGATGGTGAGAGACGGGACATGCTAGCCACTAGCGGGATAAGCTTTCCCAAATGAGGGCGGGAGGCCGAGTTGGCCTCTCCTCTGAACTGTTCCGTCACAGGTTGCGGGGGGAAGGGGTCGTACCTCCCCAGATGGCATCATAGAAATAGTTGTTGATTCATTTGAGGGCCTGGCCTTTACACCGCATGATGGTCTCCAGAAACAATAGAGAAAGTGTCAAGATATATGAGTAAGATAAATACAATTTGATTCACAATTTCGCTGTAGACCGGCTGAATGTCTCCGTTGGAAAGGCGTTGGCCATCAATACCGTGTCTTCAATTCCGGCTCATTTCGATGGCATTTGAGACATCCGACAATCTCATGTCACTAATTTACTGTTTCGTTAAAGATGACGCCAGGGTTTTAGCATTTTTCAATGACGCTATCAGTTCAAAAGTGACCAAATCCACATTTTTAAGAGCTATTTTCCTATAGTCATGTATAGAGGAAAATCGCCTTTAAGGTATTGGGGGTTAGGCCACTATTACGCTCATATAATATTGCGTTATCGCGCTCTTATAATAAAGATTCCCTCCAGTGAAAAGTTATAACACCCTGGCGTCATTGAACCTGAAGCAGTCTAAGCGGACATTTAACACCATAACATTATTATTATTATTGTTATTATTTGTAATTGTGGTTCGAATTGAGGTAAGAGGCGGCCGTGGCCTTAATTTAGGTACTATCCCGGTATTTCCGTGCATACAAGTGGGAACCCAAGGAAAAACAACCTCTTCTCAGTTCTGCCTCAGGAAGCTGAGTTCAAACCCTCAGATAAGAATTAAGTACTTTATCTTGGCAGAGCGGGAAATCGAACCCGAATCTCAGGGGTGACAGCCTAGATGCTAGCCACTATGGCACGAGGTGGACCAATGTAACTTAAAACATTCACTCACAATAAGTAAAATAGCATACCATTAACTATTTCGGCTAGAAAATAGTTAGTTATTGTTTTAAGGGGAGGAACTACGAGGTCATCTGTCCCTAGACTAGAAAATAAATGAATGCATTATTATTGATATCTGATATTTTTTGAAGTTTTTACACTCAAATTGTAAATTGTTTAATGCTGCTGAAAATTGGTGTAATCGATACTTGCAGATATTTCATGTGTAATAGGCTGACACAAATATTGGCACTCAGCAATTTTTCTAGGTTTATGCCGTGTCTTGAGTGGGGTTTCACCTAGGAACACCAAGCTGGCTCATCAGCAGGTTCTTGGCGTCCGTGCCCGGCAGCCTTAACCTCCATATGAAGCCTTCATAGCGAGGTTAAGGCTGCTTGAGCTCTTAGGTCTCGCAGTAAAGAGGCGCAGGTGCGCTTCATAAAAGGGTAGGTAGCGCGCAATTCGCTACCCCTGTGGGGGTTCGTGCACGACACCAAGAGCCCGCTGATGAGCCAGTTTGGTATTCCTAGGCGAAACCCCACACAAGACACGGCATAAACCTAGAAACATTGCTGAGTTTTAATTCACTGGCCGTGAAGCCGATATGCAAATATTTGTATTTGCAACATTGCATGAGCTTATCTTACATACAAATGTTGAGCATGAGGGCACGAACTGGACAAATGGAAGGACATTTGTAATTTTACGTGACCGACGATCTCGCGATTATGAGCCACGGGACCTCCATTTGTACGTTTAATCCGAATCCCAGGACGAAATATTTCACTTCGAAAATATCATATGCCTTGGTAAAAGGCAAGCAGTTTTACCATCGAATTTTCACGCCCCCTACACAACCGGGACACATTCGGGTCCTCAGCCTGTCTAAAACTGGCCCGGCGGCTTTGCTGTGCACACTACTATTGTGATGGGAAGCTGCTGCAGCAAGTGCAAGTTTTGAATCCTGGCGCAGACATCAACCATCCTGAGTGTCCCTGAGTTTTTCCACACTTCGTCCAGGCCCCAATCCAGGAATTAAACTATAGTTCCATATTTAGTCACCACAGAAACACAGGTTATCAGTAAAATTCAACACCAACAAAAATACACGAGTTTGATGACCACGATGTCCAATACCCCTAAAAGGAACTAACGAATTCAATTAAATTCCACCGCAGTAATTTCTGTAATTAAACACTTTTTCTATTAAACAGACTTGGCCCAAAACAATTTTCCCATTAGTGTAAATACATTAAATTTGGTAAATGCCCGTAACACTCGGATGCCAGATGGCCTCCAATTAAGAATCGGCTCAATGTTCTTCGCCGTGGACTTGAGAGAATTGCGTTCAGTTAGTTGCATTACATTTATTCCAGGGTGTGTAGAGAAACAAATGATCTCGCAGCCTAGAATTCTCCTCCTGTTCCAAACTTAAGCCCTCAGCATCTTTGTATCTGTAATTCACAGTGCAGCGAACACAGGGAAATAAATGATCGAGACGATTACCCACATACTAAGGTGAGTAATGGTTTTGTTCACTGTAGCGAGGAATGCATGCTCGTTTGTTGCTACGTGCAAGTATTTATCTCGTGGGTATAATAGTTCCTCCGGAGAAATTTGAAAGTTCGTGGTTACTCCCGTACCTTAACTCGCGGAGAAATGTTTGAGGTCCTGGGGCCCTATTCTATAAACCATCAGAATCTAACCACTCGGTTCAATTTCAATCTGACACATTCAAAGTCGATCGACTTTAGCCCGTTTTGGTATTCTTTGGTCTGCCTCGTTGTGTAGTGCCTAGCACTCTTGGCTGTCACCGTGGAGGTCCGGATTCGATTTCACTTAGCCTCGTGAGGTAAAACTGAGAAGAGGTGGGTTCGATTCCAACCTCCGTCATCCTGGATGTAGTTTTCTCACTTCTACTCCAAGAAAATGCCGGGATGGGACCTAACTGAGGACCACGGTCACCTCCTTATCTGAATTACTACACACACTAATGCAACCATCACAATAACACAGGTTATCAGACAAATTCCACAGACAAGCTCCTCAATTAATTCACAACAACGGTATTCTTTAACTGCACTGGGAGCCGTTGAAACTGGCAGTGACCTCCAAATCGAATCTGCCAGTGATTAACCAATCACTATTTTGATCAGCCAATCACGTATAAGAATTTAACTGCATCTATGAAACCTTTGACGCCACCTAGTCAACGTTGTTTATGCAACCGCCACTAGTCTTTTCTCGTTTTAGAGGGCGTGGTGGTGCAGGGGTCAATCTGCTTGCCTCCTAACAAGGTGAACCTGGTTCGATTCCCGGTGACTGCTCTTAATCGGCTGCGTCTTTCATTTCGACTCGGAGATTAAATGAGGCTGACGTATGTATCAGTTAAGCGACAGTGGTAGCTACGCTCGCTAAAGCGCAGCGTTAGGCCATGGGCCCTAGCTCTCTGCTGACTCGGTAGACGTGGGTTGGAGCTCCACCGTCGGCCGTCCTGGAATGGTTTTCCGTGGTTTCACCTGGTTTCCCATTTTCAACTCCAGGCAAATGCTGGCACGGTACCTTCTGATAGGCCACGACCGCTTCCTTCCTCATCCTTGTCCAGTTTCATTAATTCATTTCATCTCACATTCCGGCGTGCAGGTTGCCCACGGGCGTCGTCTAGAAAGACCTGCATTCGACCTCTCAGGAGGTCACACGACCAAAAAATGTTTCAGTTTTATTTATACTAGATCACCAGTTGCACGAATCGTGATTGACTGTCGTTTCTATGCCAATGACAGCCCTTCGCGTGGCGAGTGAAAGAACTCTTTAGTTGAGAACAATGGTCAGTGGACTTGGTTCAAAATACGTTGGTGAAGAGGCGATGATTAGCACCCTTCCCTGCCAATGCGAACGCAATGTATTTTTTAAATCTTATAATTCATGTCCGTCTCGTGATGTAGTGATTAGCTTTCTTGGTTGTCACCGTGGAGGTGACAATAAATTTAATTCTGTTCTGATGACTGGGTCGGGGTACGCTCAGCGTCATGAGGTCGACTGAGATGAGGTGGGTTCGATTTGTACCTTAGCCTTCCTATAAGTGGTTTCCTACTTCTACTCCAGACAAATGCCGGTATGGTACCTAAATTAAGGCCATGGCTGCCACCTACCGCATTTTAGCCCCACTTACAAATAGGCCTAGACACACTAGTACATCCATGACAATAACATAGGTTATCAGACGAATTTACACATAGATACACACTGGGCTAGATTTGTGACGGTACGCACCGGTACGCCGTACCGAAACCTCTGATCGGGGGAAAAGTCGAATATATAACATAATTTTTAGAACTGTGGAACGTTAGTTGTAAGTCAAGGTCAACTTGGTCTTTGACTGGATAATTATTTCAGAAAACTGTAAAGAGAATATTATAAAACAAGAAATAAAATATTGTTGGTTAACTTGTGTGTATTTTCAAACCGACTGTATCAAATTTTTTAAATTACGTAAAAATCTATTGAAATAATGTACATTATTTGAATGGTAGCCTAGTCATTTGAATTAGTTGGGATGCCCTGATACATCGGATCCTGTTGAAAAGAAGACATACGCATTATGTAATACTAGAGGATGTGATGAGTGAGGGTGCATGTGAGTGTGCCTGGTGACAGACTGTTTTAGTGGTAGTATT
The DNA here is from genome assembly GCA_946902985.2 of Meconema thalassinum. NCBI lineage: Eukaryota > Metazoa > Arthropoda > Insecta > Orthoptera > Tettigoniidae > Meconema > Meconema thalassinum. The sequence continues at coordinate 223,020,096 of OX336390.1, read as the reverse complement.
TGTTGTTGGTGGAAATTTAGTATTTTTTTTGTTAGTAGAATATTGGTATTTAATTGTTAGTACGGTAGAAGGTTAGTATTTTTGTTAGTAGAATTGCTCTTTACTTATTCTGAAAGGGAGTAGCAGCCTTTCAGAATAAATCAATTCTTTACTAGTCTTATAGACGGTTAAGATATTGATAATATAAGCCAAATAATGGCTACACTGCGTCCTGCTGCACGGCTGAAAGCAACGGGAAACTACAGCCGTATGCTATTCCCGAGGATATGCACCTCTCTATGCATAATTACATGTGATGATGGCCTCCTCCCTTGTAAAATTTCAATCCGGAGGTAAACTAGTCCCCCGTTCGGATCTCCGGGTGGGGACTACTCGAGAGGGGGTTAACATCACAGAAGTGACAAAGAGGAAATCTGACATTCTACGGATCGGAGGGTGGAATGTTAGAAGTCTGCTAGGAAGTGGAAGGTTAGAAAACTTAGAAAGGGAAATGGATAGGTTGAGGTTGGATTTGGTTGGGATTAGTGAAATGCGCTGGCAGGAAGAACAGGACTTTTGGTCAGGAGACTATAGGGTCATTAGCACTAAATCAAACAATGGACAAGCAGGGGTTGGCCTCATATTGAGTAGAAAACTTGGACAGCGGGTGGAATATTATGAGCAATATAGTGAACGGATTATTGTAGCAAAAATCAATACTAAACCTACGTGCACCACAGTGGTACAAGTCTATATGCCTACCAGTCAAGCTGATGATGAGGATGTTGAAAAGGTCTACGAAGAAATAGACGAAATTCTGAGGTATATCAAGGGTGATGAAAATGTTATAGTAATGGGAGATTGGAATGCTGTGGTAGGAAAAGGGAGAGAAGGGAAGATAGTAGGAGATTTCGGATTAGGTGAAAGGAATGATCGAGGAAGCAGGCTGGTAGAATTCTGCACCGAGCATGAATTGGTCATAGCTAACACCTTATTCAATAACCACAACAGAAGAATATACACATGGATGAGACCAGGAGATACAGGGCGTTACCAAATCGACTTCATTATGGTCAAGCAGAGGTTTCGAAACCAGATTTTGGATTGTAAAACATATCCTGGTGCTGACATAAACTCTGACCACAATCTGGTTGTAATGAATTGCAGATTAAAGTTGAAGAAACTGAAGAAAAGTCAAAAGCCAAAATGGTGGGCAATAGACAGACTGAAAGAGAATGATGTAAACGAAAGATTCAAGAAGAGTATAAAGGAAGGACTAATGAAAAACCCTAAACAAACTTCAATTGCAGACGAATGGGCACTTTTGAAGAATGAAATAACAAAATCCGCAGAAGAAAACATTGGTAGGAAAGAAAGAATAGGGAGAAAACCGTGGATCACTCAGGATATACTAAAATTGATGGATGAAAGGCGGAAACACAAGAATGTAAGAGATGAAAAGGGGAAAGCAGAATACAGACGTCTGAGAAATGAGGTTAACAAGAAGTGCAAGGAAGCGAAAGAAGAATGGTTGAAAGAGAAATGTGCAGGTATAGAAAATTGTCTGAAATTAGGAAAAGTAGACACAGCTTATCGAAGGATTAAGAATACTTTTGGGGAAAAGAAGACTAAGTGCTGTAATATTAAGGACACAAATGGAAAGCCTCTAACAGATAGGGAAGAAATGGTTGAGAGATGGAAAGATTACATCGAGAGTTTGTATAAGGGAAAGGAGATTGAGAATCATGTAATGGAAAGGGAGGAGGAAATTGATGAGGATGCGAAAGGAGATTTAATATTGAGATCAGAATTTGATAGAGCTTTGGAAGACTTAAGCAGGAACAAAGCACCAGGCATAGATGATACACCGATTGAGTTGCTACGCTGCATAGGAGATGAAGGTCTGATCAGGTTATTTCACTTGGTGTGTAGGATTTATGAGACAGGTGAGGTACCCCCTGATTTCAAGAATAATGTAATCATCCCTATACCAAAGAAAGTGGGAGCTGACAGATGTGAAGATTACCGTACAATCAGCTTGATTACTCATGCTTCAAAGATCCTGTCTAGAATAATTTACAAGAGGATTGAAAGCCAGATAGAAACGGAGTTGGGTGAAGACCAGTTTGGTTTCAGGAGAAATGTAGGAACAAGGGAAGCTGTACTAAGTCTTAGGCTGATTTTGGAAGGTAGAATAAGGAAAGATAAGAGAACGTTCATGGCTTTTGTAGACTTAGAAAAGGCTTTTGATAATGTTGATTGGACTAAATTGTTTGACATTTTGAAATCGTTTGGAATAAAGTACAGGGATAGGAGGGTGATATACAATCTGTACAGAAACCAGACAGCAGTCATTCGAGTTGAAGGACATGAGAGAGAAGCTGGTATTCAGAAAGATGTAAGGCAAGGATGCAACTTATCACCCATACTTTTCAATCTTTACATTGAACAAGCAATGCAGGAAATTAGAGAAAAATTTAAAGTGGGAGTGAAGATTCAAGGAGAAATAATTTCAACTCTGAGATTTGCTGATGACATCGTCATCTTGGCCGATAAGCCTGAGGATTTGAATGAGTTTTTGAATGGTATGGACTCCGTCTTACGGAAAGAATTCATGATGAAAATTAATAAATGTAAAACAAAAATACTGGAATGCAGCCGAAATAAATCAGAAACCTCTATGGAGATCAAATTGGCAGGTGAAAAGCTGAAGGAAGTAGGAGACTTCTGTTACTTAGGAAGCAGAATAACCAGTGATGGACGAAGCAAAGAGGATATAAAAAGTAGGTTGGCTCAGGCAAAGAAAGCATTTCTACAAAAAAGGAATCTGCTGACATCGAATATAGATTTAGGTATTAGGAAGTCATTTTTGAAAGCCTTTGTCTGGAGCGTGGCGCTCTATAGAAGTGAAACTTGGACTATTGGTGCAGCAGAAAAGAGGAGAATTGAAGCATTTGAAATGTGGTGTTACAGGAGAATGATGAAGATCAGATGGGTAGGTAGGGTTACAAACAAAGAGGTATTAAGACGAGTGGGAGAGGAGAGAGGTTTCTGGCGACTGTTAATGAAGAGAAGAGATAGGTTGGTAGGACACATACTAAGACACCCAGGAATAGCAAGCTTAGTTATGGAAGGAAGGGTCGAGGACAAAAACTGTAGGGGTAGACCAAGGTTAGAATATGTTAAACAGATTGCCTCGGATGTAGGGTGTCGGAGCTATGTAGAGATGAAACGATTAGCTCAGGACAGGGAGGCATGGAGAGCTGCATCAAACCAGTCAAAAGACTGAAGACTCAAACAACAACAACAACAGCCTAGTTGACCCACATTAAAATTTAATATAGGCGAACGGCTGTGGTAAGAAAAATGCTGCTACAGCAATCTCAATTTACTTTAAAATTGCGATCAAAATTAGATTGCTGTTTTGACCACTGATTAATTTTTGAAGGTGTTCAGAAAAGCGTAAAAATATCGTTTTTAGAACTCTATATCCCCCCTCCCTCGCCCCCTCCCACCACCACCCGGTAGCCCACAGTACCGGAACCTCTTTTCCTACAATTCAAGCACTGGGTACACAAGTATTGTAAACGGGACTGATCTTGGCTGCGCCAGTGTTTGTTGATCATAGCAACTGGAGCTTTGTGGGACAAGAAGGTGGACACAGTGGTGATGTAGGACTGAGTCTACAAACGTCCAGCACTATTAACTGTTACAGGAACTCGTATAACCATGGAGAGAAGAACGATTACTGAGGCTATTGGAGCTGAATCATATCCTGTACCTGCCAACAGTGCAAGCTGACATGTAAATAAAGAATCCTTTCCAACTTAGCCACCGACACTCGTACCTCAAATGGGTATTAGATTTTTCTATCATGGTCGCCAACACTCGCAACTGAAACGGGTTATAGAACTTTCTATCATGGCAATCCGGCACTGCCAACTGAAACGGGTACTAGAGTTTTCTATCATGGTGACCGGCACTCGTAACTGAAGTGGATAATAGCTTTTTCTGCCATGGCCGCCGGCACTCGTAACTCAAACGGGTAATAGATTTCTTTCTATTATGACCGCCGGCACTCGTAACTCAAATGGTTAATACATTTTTCGATCATGGCCGCCGGTACTCGTAACTGAAACGGTTAATGAATCCTTCTATCATGGCCGCTGGCATTCCTAACTCAAACGGATAATATAATTTTATATTATAGGACTTTTATTTTATTTTTTGAAAGGGCTATGACCTAGAGCAGTGGTTCCCAACCTGGGGTACGCGTATCCCTTGGTGGTATACAACGGACCGCTTTGGGGTACGCCAAAATTAAAAGGGTAATGGTGGGCGCCATGTTCCCATCGTACGTTTCAGTCGTAATGTACCGGCGTGCAGTGCCGTCTTATTCACGCACGTCAAGATCAATGTTTCCACCCTATCCCATCCCCAGTCACTTTCACCGACCCACTGCTATTGTCTTGATTTGTCTAGTTTTGCCAAACTAATCGCTAGAATTAATTAGTTTCCAATAAAATCAAAAACAAAAATATGTTATGTACGGTACTGTATTGTTTATTTTCCTCAGCTAAATGTTTATACATCTTCATTTGCCCAAGGAAATGAAAGTAAAATTGAAAAATTATATTTAGCATTTTATTGAAATGAAATGCATACTAACAGCAAACAAATAATAAATGAAAAGTATTAGTTATACGGTATTTTAAAAAAAGGAAGTTTTAAATAGCTTTAAGTTATTTTTTATTATTAATGTTTTTATTAAGTTATGTACATATTGCCCGTAAAATATTGAACGTTTTAAAAGTTTCTTTTTAGGGGTACTACTTTAGATAAATATGTATAAAGGGGTTCGGGAGGAAAAAAGGTTGGGAACCGCTGACCTAGAGGATGACTTCCCTCCCTTGCTCCATGATACCGACAAGGACGTGTAATCTTAGCTAGTGCTAGATATTGAAAGACTTGCTCACTGCGATGCTATGTTTGCAATGATCGAATTTGCTCAGCGGCTGTGTGTAATAAGAGACTGTTGCGAGTGTTCTCGATATCCCTCCCATCGGATGTGATAAGATTGATCTGACCAAATCTCATCTAAAGCAGTCCACCAGCCCGGCCATTTCTGTAGCTCTCTCACGTGCCCCTCTGGATAATGGTTTCTGCTCCGTCGAAACGAGAGCTTAAATCGAGTGAGCTGGAAGTTGTTTGTGTGTGTTATGTTCGGATTTGGCCATGTGGATAGTAATTGTTGTATGAGCGAAATGGAAGCTCGGCTCTAATGCAGAAGAGCTGGATGAATGTCGCAGTAATGCAAGAGTAGGCATTACTGTACCGGTATTACGTATTTAATATTATAAGTCACCCCTGAGATCTGGGTTACACTCTTCTGGTATGAAGGTTGGAACGGAGTCAGGCAAAACTGAAAACAGGTGGGTTGGACACCCCTGAGATCTGGGTTACACTCTTCTGGTATGAAGGTTGGAACGGAGTAAGGCAAAACTGAAAACAGGTGGGTTGGATTTTCATCTCTATTCTACCGTAGGTAAATACCACAATAGTTTGTATCTTATTTTCACGTCTTCTCCTTCCCTCGTTAACACATAAGTACAGGGTGATTCTCTATGTAGTTTTCAACTTCAATAATGTGTAATTATTTATTGGAACCCCTTACAGACTTGGTTTATATGTCATTACATAGCAAAACACTTCAAGTTTTTTTGACAAATACATTTCGGTTCAACGTGTGCACCATATGTCATCCTGGACACATCCCAACGGAAGTCGATTTCCCGCCACGTATGAACCAGCATTTCCGGTGTAACAGAGGCGATGGCTGTTGTGATGCGATGTCTCAGTTCATCAAGATTTGCAGGTAGGGGAGGGATGTACACCCTATCTTTCAAAAGCCCCACAGAAAGAAGTCCAGCGGTGTGTAATCTGGGGACCGTGGCGGCCAGATGATTGGTCCACCACGACCTATCCACTTGCCTGGGAAACGTTGATCAAGGAATTCCCTCACGTCTGACAGGTAGTGCGGTGGGGCACCATCTTGTTGCCAACACATGCGCCCATCGTGGTCATCTTCATCCAACTGTGGAATAAGGAAGTTCTGTAGCATATCCAGATAAATGATGCCCGTGATGGTTCTCTCAGCAAAGAAGAAAGGTCCATACACTTTTTCTATCGAAACAGCGCAGAAAACGTTCACTTTGGGGCTGTCACGAACCAACTGCACGTGGTGCCCACGTGGTTTTTCCGTGTCGCAATACGACAATTGTGTGTGTTGACTCGGCCAGAAAGGTGGAAGGTTGATTCATCGCTGAAGACCACATTGTTCATGAATGACTCATCACGGCTGATGCGTTCCAACATGCCTTGTCAACACAGAATTCAAGTCGGGTATGTTTATCCGCTTCACTGAGTGCTTGAACCAAGGGCAATCGGTATGCTTTCATGGCCAAATGTGGACGCAACACCCGCCAAACAGTGGTCTGAGGGATACCAGATTCGAGTGACAGACGCCGTGTTGGTTTTTCCGGACTGCGGACGAACCTCTCCCTAACTGTTTCCTCCACATCGCCAGTCACAGGTGCACGGCCTGGCGCCTTTGTGTGTAGCACAGAACAACCTGTTTTGATAAATGTCTGGTGCCATTTGTACACTGTTGGTCTGCTGGGTGGGTCTTTGCCAAATTCTGTGTGAAACCTCCGCTGTACACTCGTTGCTGACTTGGTTTCTTCAAACCAGAACACGCACTTCGCTCTTTCCGCTCCAGTGAAAGACTCCATTTCCAACAAGTGACAGGTGGTGCGCGTGGCGGACAACTGTGCAATTACAAACTACGTGAGTCAAAACTTGAAGGGTTTTGCAATATAATAACATATAAACCAAGTCTGTAAGTGGTTCCAATAAATAATTACACTTTATTGAAGTTGTAAAATACATAGAAAATCACCCTGTACAGTAATGTTGTTTATTCTCTACGGGCTGTGCACAATCGTGGTCATGTAGCTCCGTGCACTTCGGTGTGTGTAAAAGTTGTCTGCTCTAGTTCACTCACTTTCCTCGTTAACATGCGGGTCGCCTTTGAAACCTAGCTGAGCGGATATGTTAACATTCCATGGCTACCTTCAGCCAAGGCTTTCCCAGCGCGAAGTTGTTTAAATGAAAGAATCAGTAGATTTACTAGCATGTTTAAGATCCCCTTCAGGGCAAATTCCGGTACCCCGGCGTCTCTGAAACCACGGCAGTTAGGAGGAACGTAAGATCGAGAACCTTATTATTATTATTATTATTATTATTATTATTATTATTATTATTATTATTATTAGACAATCCATATACACTGTATAATAAAAAAAAGAAACGACGCACCGGGAAGGCGTTGTCCGATTGTAAGGAAATTACGTATGCAAAGACATTCGGATCGAACATGCAACTGAGTAAAGCTTCGTGTCCAATGAATGAATTGCGGGAGCTCCCGCGCATCCGAACTGCGCATGCATCAGGTGTATATAAGGCGCGAATCTGAAGCGTATGCTCAAAGTAGCTGTTGCATTTGACTGCGATATCTCAACGTCGGCTGTAAGAATGCCACTCCGAAGGATTCGTGCTCATTACGAGCAGATGTCAGAGGTCGTGCGATCGGATTGAAAGAAGCTGGTTGGTCGAATCGAGCTAGCGCTGGACATTTCGGTCGAAGTGATACGGCGATCAGATGATGCTGGCAAGCGTGGGTCAGCAACGGCAGGCATCAGCGCCAGGACGGCAGTGGTCGACCGAGGGCCACAAAAGCACGGGAAGACAGAGCGATTGTCAGAACAGCTGTCACAGCACCGGAGTAAACATTATCAACGATCCATCGTGTGACCCGCACACATGTGTCCACCATGACCATCACCAGACGCCTGAGCGACAGGAATTTGCGCTCGCGCCGCCCATTACGCTGCTTACCACTCACGCCTGTTCACCGTCAAGTCAGATTACAGTGGTGCCGCGGTCGAGCAACGTGGAACTGCGCTGACTGGGGACGTATAGTCTTTAGTGACGAGTCCAGTTTCCAACGGTGCCCCGACGACAACCGCAGACGTGTTTGGAGACGTCCAGGCCAGCGTGAGGATCCTGCCTTGACTATCGCATGCCACACAGCCCCACAACAGAGGGTGATGGTCTGGGATGCCATCTCCTTTGATAGCCGGACCCCTCTGGCACACTGACAGCACAGCGGTATGTTGATGACATTGTGCGGCCGGTTGTGTTACCGTTCCTTCAGAGACATCCAGGCCTTACTTCACAACAGGATAATGCCCGGCCGCACAGGGCAAGTGTTGCTATGGACTGTGTTGAAGCTTGTCCTATCCTTCCTTGGCCAGTTCGGTCGCATGATCTCTCTTCCATAGAGCACATTTGGGACGTCATGGGTAGGTGATTGTGAACATCCCGGAATGTCGCCGATTTAGCCCAACAGTAGGAGACCATTTGGCAGGCCAGGGGTGGACCAACACCTTATTGACGTCCTCACTTCGTAACGCTCTAACTCTGCAATAAATCATTCGATCGTTCTGCACTTTTGATCTTTTGTTTGTTGTTCAATGTTCCTCACATCCACCGATTTTGATTGCCATCGGAGAATTCATTCCTGGTGCGTCGTTTTTTGTTGTTGTTTTTTTGTTTTGTTTTTGTTTTATAGTGTGTGTGTGTGTGTGTGTGTATATATAATACGCTAAGGTGAATGTTTCACAAAACTCAAGCTCCTAAACCAGAGGGAGTTAGAAGGTGTGGTTTGTACCAACATCTTCCAAATCGTCTCAATAGTACAGGAAAAATCTTGAATTTCTTGAATAGTCAACGGAAATATATTTATTTGCTTATAAACTGCTTTTAAACAAATAAACAAGACTACAGCCCCTGGCAGAACTGTGTCGCGTAAAGCCCGCGTAGCACTAAAGCCGGACGGATAGTCTGTACACATGGGGCGCACACAGCCCATTATACGAGAGTTCACACACGGGTCCGCTAGTTACATATAAATTCGCTAGGGCCATCTAGGACCACGTTAAGTCTTCTTACATTTGGCTATCTTTTGCGCTCTGAATTCCCTCATCCTTTGGGAATGAGCCTGCTTGTGTTCCTCTGTCCAAGGGGCATCATGTCTTCTTTTTGGAGGCAATACATAATGTCAAAATAGTGCACACATTAAAGAATGTTGGACACTGTTATATAGGCTAAGCGTATTGTCCGTTATTTAAAGTATCTATGGTGTAGTAGTATCGAGTACCTATATACCGTACTTGAACCGAATATACCAATATAATGCCTCAGGTGTACTGTGCAGTAGCTTTGTACAGTTGATAGGATTAGCTCAGGGCAGGGGAGTTACTAGGACTACATCAACCCAGTCTAAGAATGTACGACTTTGACACACATTGTATTTTTCATTGACTGCTTATTTTGCATTTTTTGTTCGTAATTTGAGCGTTAAGTTATAATTATGTAAAAGCACAATATTTGATCGCCATTGAAGAACACACCTATACCGTGCATGACTGTTTGACACTGGTTCGTGCAGCAGTTAGCCAACACTAGGGTGACCCCAGCCATAATTGAATTACTTGCTAAATAATAGAGGTAGTGCGCCACTCATTTGGTGGTAATTAATGTGCTAATTACTAACAACCCCAGGACGGATATAGAATATTAATATTGTTATAACATCAAACCGTTCTTGTTTGTAATTCCATAGATTTCACCATTCCTAAATCCGGTATTCATTTGCAACTTTCGCCTCACTAGTTCCGTGTTCTGGTTTAACCTACCAACTATTTTTTTTTACCGGTATAGAGGAAGGTATTTTTTGCCAAGTGTGAGCTTTCTTCGGCTAATAAGGGAATCAGTTGATGTTCTCGCCGGTCAGGAAGATTAACTCAGTCTAAGGTGCTCGTTGTGCGATGTTAAGGAAGTTTAATTGTTTTCGTAGTTCGTAAGCCTGTGTAAAGCCAAAAGGTAAGCTTTACAGACTCATAATCGGTTATTATTAATAAATGGCATATCTTGCAAGAATTCTTAGGGGAATACTAAATTCAGGTTAGGTTTCAAGTGTTTATTTCCATCTGTTGGTTGCGTCAATTATACCACCACGTGGTGTCATAAATCGTACTTTGTTGATTTATGGACACATATTGGGTCACTATTCAATTTTTCCATTAGCTACTGTAACATAGCAAATAAATAATATTATATTATATATGTTTCACCCGAGGGATTCCTGAACTGGCTCCGGTTTTTCGCCTTTTCCCATTCCCTTTGGGACGGACCCTCTCCTATTTCCCTTTGCTATCTGCCTTTCGTGACTTTCCTTCCTTCAAATTCCCTTAATTCTCATTCTTCAAAGGTTCAAAGCATTTCCTTTCCTCCTTTGTTTCATTTGCCTTCTTCTTGTTTCATTTCCTCTTCTACTATGTAAGTTACTAGTTAGTTTTAGTTATAGTTTCCCTTTCATATTTATTTTCAGGATCACCCAAAACCATAACCCAGTTGTAAGGGCCTTTAAAATAGCAATCATCATCATCATCATCATCATCATCATCATCATTAATAAAAACAAAGTGTAGGTTCTGCTCCAGTTAATTTCTGCGAAGCTACAAGGAAATGCTGGACGGTAGCATGACGGAGGCGCATGTAATAAGACCACGCCTGTAATCTGGTCGCTTGTCAACTCCAGTTGCGAGGGTACACCGCAAGTTTATGCGGCCAGCTTTTTCGTGTGCCACCACTGCAGATGTTAACTGTATATTATAGTCTCCCCACACTGTTGTAGCGATACACACAGTCAGTGCAGCAAGTTCATACAATCGTACAGGCTCCTCAAACAGCAAGTCCGGAGATAAGAGGTTTCAGTCCCGGCGGTGACAGTGGCTAGTGTGGTTTTAGAAAGATTTCATTAGAAAGCTAACAGTTGCAATGGGTACAATGTTGCGACTTCCGAAAAATGTCAACATATCTTCGCGTTTCACATCCTCCAGTACCCAAAACCACTGTCCGTTCAAAAGTTTATATATACAGTAGGCTATAATAATTATTTATTTATACAATATATACCGGGTGAAACAGCTGCCCCTAATAATATTGTTTTATGCAGCCCAACTAGCGATGTTATCAGTAAGGTCGATATTTCTCCGCTTGCATTCCGTATGGTATTACCCTTTCACGAATTGATTGCCGGCGGTCGAGATGGGAACTATTCTTTGTTTACTTGTGTCACACGTCAGCCTGCTTCATTGACAAATACAGTTCCGCGAGTAGGACGTAACTCAGTTCCAATAGCCTCAGTCATCGTTTAACTGGCCATGGTGACATGAGCTCCTGTGACGCGCAATGCTGCTTGACTTACGCGTAGAATGCGTTCTGTCATCGCTGTGTTCCCCGCTTCACTGTGCGGAGAAGCTGCTACAATAAACAAGAGTAGTTCCGTGAAGAACTAAATAGGCTATCTTCATATATCCTACTAATATTAATTGCCTCTATAGACATACAAATTGTCAGATTGGTTGCTGTAATAGATTCGTAGATATTGAGAACCGTCTAAATATTTTGGATGGTCACCATGTTGGATTTTTATATTATAGGCCATAGATTTATGTACTATTACATGAAGATTATTGTATAGTTGTTTTATTCAAACTTCAATCGCATGATTAGGACACAAGAAATAAAAGCGGGATTTTAAAATTTCGCTCAGCCGCCATCTTGTAGGTATGAAAATAATTTAAATTATTTAGATACCAGTCGATTAAAATTTGTATAAGCATATACCGTATCAAGTTTCACTGCGCTCGGATGGTTAAAACGCAAGAAACGTCCATTTGAATATTTAAATTTCGCGTTGCCGCCATGTTGGATTTGTGCTCGCCAGGTTATTGAACATCCCATAGGTGAACTTATGCTTATAGCCTCTACACACTTACAGAATTTCAGTTTGATTGCTGTAGTAGATTAATAGATATTGAGAACCGTCTAAGTATTTCGGATGGTCGCCATGTTGGATTTTAATATATGTAGGCCATAGAGTTATGTAATATTAGATGATGATTATTGTGTATGTTCATTATGCAAATGTTGATTTGGATCGCATGATTAGAACACAAGAAATAAAAACTTAATTTTCGAAATTCGCACAGCTGCCATCTTGAGGTTACGTAAACAATTGAACTAAATTAGATACCAGTGCATTTCAATGTGTATAAACATTTTCGGTGCGAAGTTTCATTGCGTTTGGATCATTAAATCGCGAGAGACGTCTATTTAAAACTTTCAACTTCGCTTAGCCGCCATGTTCGTTTTGTAGTTAACCGGTTTTTGAAAGTCTCATAGATGAACTTCTAGTAGTGCCCTTTATCTCCGTTCAAAATTTCATGGTGATACCGGTAATAGTTTCAGAGATATAGAATGCTGGTTAAACATTTCGCACTGCCGCCATCTTGAGGTTATGTAAACAATTGAACGAAGTTAGATGTCGGTGCATTACAATTTGTATAAACATATAATGTACCAAGTTTCATTGCGTTTGGTTGGTTAAATCGCGAGAAACGTCTATTTAAATGTCATAACTTCGCTTGGCGGCCATGTTGGTTTTGTAGTTACCAGGTTTTCAAATGTCACATAGGTGAACTTCTAGTAGTTCCCTTTATCACCGTATAAAATTGTAGGGTGATATAGGTAATAGTTTCGGAGATATTGAATGCTGGTGAAATATTTCGCACAACCGCCATGTTGGATTGATGAGACGTAACAAAATTTGAAGGGCACGGTCGGGGTCGCCCGGGATAGTGTTATGAACTTACCGAGTTCCAATGAAATCGCTCCAGCCGTTTAGAAGTTATTAGGGGAGGACACACACTAATCCATCACATACACACGCACACACAGACACACGGACAAAAGGTGATCTCATAAGCCAATTTTTTCATAAATGAAAAAAGGCTAACAAACACTGGTGCTGCCACTCTCAGCGGCAATCAAATCTTAAATGGATAATAATAACGCACTGCAAGCATGTCCTGCAAACGATACTGAACCCTCTTACTTTTCCCTCGATGTGGCTACAGATTAATGCGAGGGAAAATTAATAGCGCTCAGTATCGTTTGCAGGATATGCTTGCTGTGCATTAGTACCATACGGGATGCAAGCGGAGAAATATCGACCTTCCTGACAACACGCGTTAGTTGGGCTGCATAAATCAATTTATTAGGGGCAAATGATTCACCTAATATATATCACTTTCAAACATATAGGCCTACATAAAATATAACCAATCAAAATCTCGATCGAGTTCGTTATTGGTAAAAATCGGGCCAAAGTGTGTGAAAACAGAGGGCCTTTTTCGAAAAATTGAAATATCGCTATAATTTTCTTAATAAGTGAAAAATCGAATCCATTCAATGCTCATACTATTCTTCGGATAAGGGCCAAACATGTATCTCCGTAAAGTTCTTTTATAGCACCAACCATTGACTAAAGGGGTGGGAAAATGGAGTTTTTATAGAAAAAGAAAGATATAGCACGCTCAATAGGCACAGAATCAAAGCCGTTTAAAATGTTCAATAATCTTCTATAATTTACCTAAAAATTTTGTTTTGATGAATTTTGGATGAGCAAAACATTTTCGGAATTATAAGAAGATGGGGCGTTTCGTATGCTGAACACGGCTGGATGCTGGTACACTCTGCCTCGTGAGACAAAACTGTGAAGAGGCGGGTTCGTTTCCTATCTCAGCCATCTTGAAAGTGATTTTCCGTGGTTTTCCGCACTTCTACTACAAGCAAATGCTGGGATGGTTCCTAACTTTAAGCTACGGCCGTCTCCTTCTCCATCTCCACCTAAATTACATTAAAATACACACACTAATACAGCCATCACAATAAGACAGGTTATCAGATATGTCTCACACACACCCAAGTACGCGGGGCTAAATGGCCACGATGTCGGAAAGCCCCTAAATAGAATGCTGGTCACTACACCAAGCTGTGGACCAAAGTTGGAGAAGTGACTAGGGCATCAATATAGCACGTGGTTGTAAAGTTAAGATTATGACCTAGATCTGTTTGGTTGAAGCAGTCCATACGAGACCTGTGCAGCCAAGAGAAGTTGTTTAATCATATGAATTAACAATATATCTCGAGAAGTCGGTCGAGATGGCGTCACGGGCCGCGTGAACACACTGCCAATGCTAATGAACAGACTGGGAAAGTTTATATACGTTCTGTAAACTTCAAAATAATTGTATGTACCATAGTGCAGTAGCAGTCGAAAGCCTTGCAATATTTCAGAGGATGATCGTGTTGGAAGCCAATTTTCAGTGTTGCCCTTGTGATCGAAATTTGATGTTTTTCAGTCGGCCAACACGATTTTACCCAGACCCTAATCCTAAAAATATATGTACATGAGAGTAATATATACACTTGGATGGCCAGTTTCGATCGAAACTGTGTTATTGTGATGGCTGTACAAGTGTGTGTATTTGTTGTATGTATGTTGTATGACTACCCCTTATTATTCCCGTTTTCCAACGGGGTCGGGGATGAGATGCGATGGAAGTCTTTGTGGCGATGATTTTTACGGCCGGATGCCCTTCCTGGCGCCAACCTCAGGAGAGGAGTTAATGAGAGATGAAATGAATGATGGTGAATGAAACTGGGCAAGGATGTGGAAGGAAGCGGCCGTGGCCTGTCAGAAGGTACCGTCCCAGCATTTGCCTGGTGTTGAAAATGGGGAAACCACGGAAAACCATTTCAAGGACGGCCGACGGTGGGGCTCGAACCCACGCGTCTACCGAGTCAGCAGAGAGCTTGGCCCCATGACCTAATGCTGCGCGTTAGCCAGCGTAGCCACTACTGTCGGTAAGTGTGTGTATTTGTTAGTTGGGGGAAATTATTCGGAAGGAGGCGGTCGTGGCCTTACGTTAGGAACCATCCCGGCATTGGCCTGGAGTAGAAGTAGGAAACCACGGGAGACCACTTCCAGGATGGCTGAGATGGGAATCGAACCCTTCTCTTCTCAGTTTTACTTAATAGGGCTCAGTGTACACCGTTCCAGCCCTCAGATCAAAATTAAAATTTATTGGCAGAGTCGGGAATCGAATATTTGATTAATGCTGAAAGACCATTACGGGCGGGCATCAATTGCACTCGGGTACCTGAGTCAGGTAGCCAGGGTTACCTCAATTCCCCTCGACACTCCAGGTAGTCGCCAGAGGAGTCCCTCAACTCCGCTCGGTCGCGGTCTCTTTATCCTTATGCATTCTTAGAACGACACAAGTCTTCCATGCTCACTTCTCCCATTGATTACATTCAATGATTCTAATATAACTAATATAACTTCTAATAATTACAAATTAAGCATAACTTCTCAAAAATATCCTAGCGTGGTCAGTTATATTTCAGCAGTACAATAACCAACGCTTTAGTGTTTACATTTTTAAGTTTACTAAAATAAGTGGAACAGCTAATTTCAAAACATAGAGTAGACTTGTTTAACTTTTTGTTGTTACTTAGTCTACTCCTCATTTAACAATTTCTTATCACTTGTAAACTGATAAGAACAGACGAGATGATTGCATAGAAAAAGTAGTGTGCAGACGATATCTTAAATCCGAATAGCTGTTACGGTAAACAAGCCTAGCTGTATAAGAGTTAGAATTCATAACTAATTTGTTGTGTGGGAATGCAGCTGATTTTTCCGTTCTAGGCTGGAAAACAGTATTTTCAGCACCCGCAGCTGATATCGAAAGTATTTTAGGTACAAATTATACACCTATTATTATCTAAATTTAATTTTATAACTTCTGACTAGGTTAAAAAAAACATTCAAACAATCAATTATGCACCTGTTAAAAACAATGCATAAAATTTGTAGAAAAAAATAGAAAACTTGGCAGACTTATTTAAAGGAATATTATGATTAATTTTAAATCACTTGTATTTTCTGCCATATAAGTTACTAGCAGAAGTACCCATTCTTCGAACGGTCTTCGGTATTAATGACTAGACGTATTCAATTGAGCTACTGTTGCAATGGTTAGGGGCTTGGAACCTGTTTGCAGACAAAGAAAAATGATTAGTTCAAATGTTCTCTCAAACTAAATTTACCTAACGTGTTCTTCCTGACGTGAAAATAAAATTGAAAACCTCGTAGACGAATCGCAATACACGTCACATACAAACTGACCCTCACCGTTGTGTCAAGTCTCCGACCACAGGAAGACCCCTTTTATAAATTATAAAGGCTTGTGGTGCATGAAAATTCAAGTTCTTAAGCCTCCAATGACCCAAATTCTTAAAGGCAACAAAAAATACTATTTCAAATCAGGAGTTTTTGAAAATAATGTTGCTGTTTGGAGATATAATATACCTTCTGTACGACATATCGCACGTATAAGTCGTGTGAAAAAAATCTCGGGTACTTCTTGAACCCCTTGAGCGCATTGATGAATTTTACAGTTTTATTTGGTTCCGTGATAACCTTCTAGCCATTTGTAAACTTTCACAGAAATGTAATAAATGGAGTGGCATTACTTCTTGCAGAAATAGAAATAGTTGGATGTCACCTTTTGAGATACTGTTGTCATGGTTACTGGCTTGCATTCCTTCATTAATTTATTAAATGAAATTAGTTTTCAGGGAATATCTACCGACAGTAGTGGCTACGCTGGCTAAAGCGCAGTGCTAGGTCATGGGGCCAAGCTCTCTGCTGACTCGGTAGACGCATGGGTTCGAGCCCCACCGTCGGCCGTCCTTGAAATGGTTTTTCGTGGTTTCCCCATTTTCAACACCAGGCAAATGCTGGGACGGTACCTTCTGACAGGCCACGGCCGCTTCCTTTCACATCCTTCTCCAATTTCATTCACCATCATTCATTTCATCTCTCTTTAACTCCTCTCATGAGGTTGGCGTCAGGAAGGTCATCCGGCCGTAAAAAATCATCGCCACAAAGACTTCCATCGCATCTCATCCCCGACCCCGTTGGAAAACGGGAATAATAAGGGGCAGACATACAATACAGTTTTCAGGGAATATCTAAGAAACTGTTGGTTTAAGAGCCTTAAAATCTAGTTTTCAAGCACCCTTTACGGCTCTTTAGGGGCCCCGAGGTTTGTTTCTGACACCAAGGGGTTGAAAATGAACTTCGTCTCGTCGTTGTACGCCATAATATAATAATAATAATAATAATTATAATAATAATATCTATACCTCGGGTGCCGGGTGCAAACTTTGTAATTTGACACCCAGAGCGTAGCTTGCATGTCGAATTTCGTTGTTCCTTGAATCACTATGAAAGTCAAGGAGGTTAGATATCTAAGCTCCTTGAACACTATAGCGCTTTCTATTAGAGAAATGAGGAACTTTGTGTTGGCGGAAACTCCCGAAATTAATTTTGCCATTATGAACACGGCCTACTGAATTCAAATGGGTTCTTTGACATGTCAACATCGTATGACATGCGAGTCGTATTTTTTCCGCCTTTCAAAAAAAAATAATCACTTACCACGGCCAGGAGCGAACCTGCAATCTTGGGGATAGTAGACCGACTCACCCACCGTGGCAAGCTAAATAATTATAATAAGTTAATAATATAACAATATAGGGATAGGGATATAATAGACCTTCTGTACAATACCCGCACGTGTAAATCGCGTGAAAAAATTCTAGAGTACCCCTTGACCCCCTTAATATCATTATATGTATTGATGAATTTTACAGCTTAATTTGGATCCGTTATAACCTTATAGCCGTTTGCAAACCTTCACAGTGATGTAATAAATGGAATTACATTGCGTCTTACAGATAATGTATGGACCTCTGAGATTGTGTTGCCATGGTTAATGGCTTGCATTCTTTCAGTAGATTAGTAAATGAATATAGTTTTCTGGGTATATCTCAAAAACTGTTGGTTTTAGGGCCTTAAAATGTGGTTAGGGCCCCCGAGTTTCGTTTCTCACATTGAGGGGCTGAAAATGAGCTTTGTCTCGCCCTTCTACGCCTATTTCAGCATGTATTTTAAGGGGGTAGGCCCCCTTTTATGAGAGGTATGGAGAAGAGTTACATCAATGATTTGTGTCGTGCCTCTGATAGATATCTGTATCAAATTTTACGTTGATCTACCCAGCCGTTCGCGAGTTATAAGGACACGAAGTTGTCCACAGACAAACAGACAGACAAAAAAAAAATTTTTTCGCGCATCCGTCATAAAACAGTCTGAAACGCGCAAATAACGCAAATTTCCGTGGAAATTCAGAAAAAACATACAAACTTTCATTTTTATATGTAGAGAGATATAAGTTATAATGTGTCAAACACTTTATACGATTTAACGAATAAGCGGACTTTACATCAGAGCAGTTGACCAATGGCACATCAATGTCTTGCGAACACCACCACGCCATCGGTCAAGCGCTCTGAAGTCAAGTTCGCTCATTCGTTAAATCAGATATGGACATAATACATAAAGAACTAGATATTAATCTCTGTTGTTAAATAAAAATATGGACAGGAAATGTGCTGCAGGAGGTGTTTGACCCGGCCCTTGGTATGCGAGCAGGTGGGTTATGCATACCTGCCAACTTTTACGGTTTATCCGTAAAATTTACGGAAATTGCAGCATTTTACGGTTTTACGGATGAACGGTGTCATTTTACGATTTTGCGGACAAAAATTTGAAACGATAATTTACATTCGATAATACCGCCCACTTCCGTACAATCGATTGTTTGCGTGGGTCGGAGGCAAGTCCACGATAGTCGATAGCTCGTTCTTTGATATGATTCGTACTTTTAACCGTGTGGTGGTTGTGTCGTCATTTGTAATTGAATTTGAAGCCGGGATAACCCTTCTTCCATGTGTCGATAGGCTCTGCTTCGCATATTCTTTGTTCCGCTCCGTTCGCTCGTTGCGATTTAAACCATATTCTTTGACCACGTTAGTTGTTCATTGTTCGCGAAGTTGGCGTTCCTTGAATGTTTTCGTCTTTTAAGGTTATGGCATATTTTAATGAAGCGTTCGAGTTTTTGTGCTATAACTTCGTGCTTCGCAGTTTCCTGTATTCCTTCGACTAATTACATTCGTTCCACGTGTGTGTGTGTTTTTTTTCTACCATGTGCATATTCTTTCTTCACGAGGTTGGCGTCGTTTTCATTTAATGGCTTTGTGTGTCTTGACATGTTTTAATGAAGTGTTGGCTGTCTTAAGTGTTTTATGTTATAATTTTATGTGACGTTCAGTGATCCAGGTTCCTTTCGATGTTTTAGTAGATATCGAGAATGAACAAATCCAACAAGAAACAGTACTTCCAGACATTTAAAGAATCATACTCGGTTGATTTTCCGTGCATACTAAAATCAAGAAAGAGAGAAAAATTTGCCTTTTGCACGGTATGTGGGTGTGATATTAATATTGCACATGGTGGAAAAAACGATTTAAGTAATCATGTGAAGTGCGGTAAACACATTAGTTATGTTAAATCGAAGGAAGATAAGCAAGAAAATCAACACCTTTTTTGCTAAGTCTGGAAACGTTGACAGTGACGTAATTAGGGCCGAGTGTCTGTTTACTTCCTTTTTGGTGGAACACAATGTGCCCTTAAGTGCGGCTGATCATGCTGGTGCTTTATTTAAGACGATGTTTCCCACATCAGAAGTTGCAAAGAAATATAGTTGTGGTCGCACGAAAACGACATGTATTGTAAATAAAATGGCAAAAATGCATCATCTGAAGTCGTTAAGTGCCTTCAGAACGGACCGGATACAGATAAATCCCTTTTCTTTTCATCAGTGAGAAACTACTTTTATACTGCCTGTGACTACATCATCAACAAGTTTCCACTCAAGGATGACGTGTTAAAGAATGCTCAAGTTGCTAGGTTAGACAACATTGAAGATGCACAGTTATCTTCCATTCGTTTTTTCTTGGAAAAGTTTCCTATCATGTTATGCAAGGAAGAGAATGAAACTACAGATGAGGTGGTGAATGAGCTTCAGAGGCAGTTCACAGCTCTTCAGGTAGATGACACTTTGGCTGCACATCAAGATGCTGCAAGTGATTCCAGTTGGGCACAAATATCAAGAATTCGTGGAGCCGATGGACTTCTTAAGTATAACCGAATTTCTAGAGTATTGCTCTCTATTCTCACCATACCCCATAGCAATGCAGAATGTGAACGTTATTTTTAGCCTTGTGAAGAAAAATAGAACACTGTTCAGGTCATCCATGTCCAATGAATCTCTGGAGTCTATTTCTATTTTGAAGACCAGGCGTTCTGGTCCCTGTTATGACAAAACATTTTCTCAAGAATGTTTGCAGGAAGCTAAAAAGGCCACAACCATGACTTAAAAGTCGAACTAGCATGTGATTTGCAGTGTGTATTATATTATTTCTTGCCTGTGTTACGTTAAACAAGTTTTATTGTTTAAAGCCTTTTTCAATTATCGTATATCAGCTTAATCTATCAAGGAAGTCCTGTTATGTCTGCTCCAAACCAATATTCACCACGCCTGCTGCTGATTAACATGGATTTCTTCTTGATTGTTATGTTCATCTACAAATCATAGTAAGTAGATATGATTTCATTGAAGTATCCTGTTTAAAGCATGAATTATTGTATTTTGTAGCCCAGAAGTATTATTATTTTCGTCAAGCCGGGGTATGTCGAAAATCGTTAATTTTTTGTCGCGCGTGAGTTTTACTGATAGCCCTTTTCAAAAGTTGGCAGGTATGGTTATGACATTTGTTTACGTAATTGGGGATTACCCCTTTGCCGACCCCTTGCCAAAGCCTGAGCGGAGTTGAGGAACTCATTTATGGGTCCCTTGGAGGACCGAGTGGAATTAAGGAAAATCGAGGGGAATTGATGTTCGACCACGACGACACCACGTATACTCTCAATTTAATCCTCAAACAACGACCATCGCCACAGCACTCTTATGTCCCCTGGTAGTCTTATATCTGCGTCAGAATGTCATTATTACTTGACGCCTCTAGGGAATATTATTACATGTCCGCAAAAACATATCCTTTGTAAATGTGAATTAAACACATTTCATTCATATTGTGACGAATATTCTGCATATACAGTATGTTTATGCCCCTTAGGGTGTGTTTTAAAATTCAGCGCTGCTCGGAAGGCCTTGCGGTTAGTTAGCCCTCTGTATTTCTAAACATATAAATGCAAATGTGTTATCGTTGTTTTTCCCTCAATGTAATTATGTGTAGCACTACGTGAAAATTGGTCTGCTCACTTGTCTGTGTAGTTTAATTCGAATAGAGCTTCAAACACAGCATTCGACTAATTTAATACGAATGATCAAAACTGTTTGGAGCTGGAAGTTGTAATGAATGTATCTCTTTCTGTTCAGCTGATTGCTCTATCTGTTTTTGTAATAAGATAATCCATGGCTGCATATTAGTTTCGCTTTGTGTTGCAAAATACACCATGTTGTTGTTTATGTCATACTCTGTTGAATTTTTAGCGGCTTCGGTGGCGTAATTGGTAGCATGCTAAGCTTCTATGCCCAAGATCGTGGGTTCAAACCCGGCTGAAGTCGTCAGATTTTTAACAGCGTTCAAAGTCCCTCAGTATGTCTTCCTTCGGAGGGGAAGTAAAGCCATAGATTTATGGCACGTAGAAGAACCTTCCACTAACTACAATTGTGTGAAGCCAATTTTATTAGATTTGATTATCGCTCTAGTAAGTTCCAACGTTCGCTGCCAGGTGCCGGATGCGATTGCATCTAGTAGCCAGGTTCGCGGCTAGATGTCGTTGACGTTAGCGTTTGGTAGCAACAGTAGGAACTACTTGAAATTGATCGTCTGCTGTCCTCACCTAAATTACAGATTACACCCTTTAATACAGCCATCACAATTAATATCGGTTATCAGACAGATTCAACACACACCCAAAGTACACGGGGCTACATGACCGTGTTGTCGCAACCCCTAAACTGAGGAACCAACCGACGATCTGTTGAATGTTCTGGATGTAAATCACATATCGTCACCTTTCTTTAGAAACCACGTATGTCCTAAAAGCAAAATAAGCGTTGTATGCTCACATACGTGGTTTTTAAATAAGAACTCTCCGACTATTAGACATAAAAGGTTTTTAAATTCATCTCCAGAGGAAATTCTGTCGAATATAGACTTAAGAGGTTTTTAAATTCCGATTCCGCTTTGAATTCTGATTAGGAAAGAGATAGCATTCAATGTTGAGAAAATTCAGACTTATGAGGTTTTTAAAGAAAGGTGACGATATATTTTAGCCTCCTGTGGTTAGTTGTGACCGAAAGTCCCGTATATTGTAGATAATGTCCGTGTCGCCTTAAATGAGTTAGTAACAATGTAACATTACCATTTGTCCTCTATCACTACAAACATGGTGATTTATAGTAGTCTATATATTTCTTTATTGTTGTGTTGAATCCGAGGTGTATTTCATTTTGCTACGCATGTTTGCAGACACTGACTTGTAAGTTGGCAGTATGAGCTGATCGTCGTATGTTGCTTTGACGTCATTCTGACCTCACCAATCTTTGCTTCAATAGACAGTGATAGCAACGCAATTACATAACCTATAATTCAAATGAATATATTTTCACTTCATGTAGATTTAAATTCTACATTGTATAGTTAAATAGAGAGCCTTTTACGTGACACCAGCCAATTAACATAATTGCTTTTCAGTTGGTCAACATAAGTATGTCCAAATAAATTGGGCGGGAAGTAACAATTATTTTATCAGTCTATTATATGAAAGAAATGTTATTTGGATTATTTATACATTAACGCACTTCTGTAACAAATAGTGGGGTTTAATTGGTTGACATGTTTCGCCCATCAGTAATGTGGATATCGTTTGCATGGCTGTGTGGATAGCGGATACGCTGCGGGTAATGTTTAGTGTAAATTTGCGCATAGTTTTTAGAATACAATGTTGAACAGGATTTTTGTGAAATACCTTTAGCTTTTGCTAAGATCTGCGTCTGTCACGTTTCTTGTTAGTTCCCTATTTGCTTTCTTTTCGATTGTATGAGAATAGTCTTACTAGAGAAATGAGAGAAGCCAGTCATGGAAATACCCTCAATTAGTGTTGACTTATGTAAAAACAAGTTGTTCCGTGAAGAACTAGACAGCCTATTTTCATGTATCCTACTTATGTTAATTGCCACTATCAACACACAAAATTTCAGTTTGATTCCTGTAATAGATTCGTAGATATTGAGATCCGTCTAAATATTTCGGATGGTCGCCATGTTGGATTGTTAAATGTATAGGACATAGAGTCATGTACCATTAAAGGAAAATTATTGCGTAGGTTCATTATTCAAACTTTCACTTCGATCGCATGACTACATCACAAGAAATAAAAATTTAATTTTAAAATTCGCACAGCCGCCGTCTTGAGGTTATGTAAACAATTGAAGTAAATTAGATACCAGTGCATTACAATGTGTATAAATTTTTCCTGTACCAGATTGCAGTGCGTTTGGAACATTAAATCGCGAGAAAGGTCTATTTAAAATTTTCAAATTCGCTTGGCCGCCATGTTCGTTTTGTAGTTAACCGGTTTTTGAAAGTCTTATAGATGGACTTCCAGTAGTGTCCTTTATCTCCGTACAAAATTTCGGGGAGATACCGCTAATAGTTTCAAAGATATAGAATGACAGTGAAATATTTCGCACATCCGCCATCTTGTGGTTATGTAAACAATTGAACGAAGTTAGATGTCGGTGCATTACAATGTATATAAACATATACTGTTCCAATTTTCATTGCGTTTGGTTGGTTAAATCGCGAGAAGCGTCTATTTAAAAGTTGCAACTTCGCTTGGCCGCCATGTTGGTTTTGTAGTTAGCAGGTTTTCAAAGGTCACATAACTGAACTTATAGTAGTTCCCTTTATCACCATTCAAAATGTCAGGGTAATATCGGTAATAGTTTCGGAGATATTGAATGCTGGTGAAATATTTCGCACAGCCGCCATGTTGGATTGGTGAGTTGTAACAAAATTTGAAGGACACGGTCGGGGTTGTCCGGCATAGTGCTGTGAACATACCGAGTTTCATTGAAATCGCTCCAGCCGTTTAGATTTTATTAGGGGGACACCCACACACGAATCACACACACACACGCACACACTTACGGACAAAAGGTGATCTCATAAGCCTATTTTTTCAAAATTGAAAATAGGCTAATAAGGGGATTGAATTTCTCGTCAATTGTCTAAAAGTGTTGATTTAATACTTCATGCTTTATCTAATATAAGTAAAATAATAAATGAAATAACCCCTGGCAGTACAGCCCATAAAGTGCCTAGGCCTACCAAGCGACCGCTGCCCAGCCTTTGGCCTGCAGATATTGGGGTGAGGCGTGATCAGCGCATCGGGTCCCCTCGGCCGTTAATCTTGGTTTTCGTGATCGGGGCGCTGCCTCACTGTCAGACAGCTACTCAATTGTCCTCACGAGGATGAGTGCACCCCGTTCCAGCCCTCACGTCAGTTTCTAAAATCCCTGACGGAGCCGGGAATCGAATCCGGGGCCTCCGGGTGAGAGGCAGACGCGCTACCCCAACACCACGGGGCTTTTATCTAATAAATAAAAATAAAAAAATGTACTGTCAGTGGATTCGGATAACAAACGAGTGGATGTGGATAACAGTCGTGCGGATGCGGGGCGGGTGTGGATATCGTTTTGTTTATCCGCACATGGCTCTAGTAATGAACCATCCAAAGAGGATGCACTATTCATGGATGCCAGAAAACTGGAATTAGTCAGTCAATTCAAATACCTCGATATCACATTCCAGACGCGTGTGGAATGTTTTGCGGTCCTAATGCCAGAGCCACAGCTGAAATAATAGCGATGGCTGAAATACCTCACCTCAGTCGTTTGTACATGTATTTAGTGATGGCAACGAAGCTTTTCGGGCTCAAGATCGTTCCATTTCTATCGTCTGGTTTAGAACTTACATGGAAATATCTCACTAGGAGCGACTTGCTGAAACTAGAACAAGTGAAATCTCTCTACCTACAGACGGTCTTATGTATCTTATGTATGTTTCATGACCCGACAATCGCCTGGCAGTGTGGATGCGTTTGACACATACCACTCCCTAGCGTGCCCACCATACAGCAACTATGAAGTGGTCAATGCATGTGAGATTTTCGAAGTGAAATGCCATGTCCTGTGGTTCGGATTCCACGTAAAAAGTAGGTCCCGTGGCTCATGATCTCAAGATTAACGGTCACGTTAAACTACAAGCTTCCTTTTTCCTGTACTGAATAGTAGTATTTTAATGTTTCATGCTCGTTGATCTGGATTATAGCTTGTAAATTTTATTGACTAATGTTATGTTTACTCTTTGCACATTGTGCGCAGTAAATTATTATATAATTGTTCTGTTGGACGGTACATTCACATTCGGATGGGAGGCGTGACAAATCAGAAAGAAAATAATGGAAAAGGTGAGCGGTATTGGAATTTCAGAGACGATATATTCATATTATTTCCCAGCCCTTTTAAATGTGGTGAAACTTGCCACTTATTACGCGGTACGTTATTCTTTTACAATTATGTGACATGTGCTCTCTTTGTTTCAGGTAAGGAGTTTAGAATGTGCCCTACTTGTTGCATGTGGTGAAGGAGATGTCCTTTGGGGTAAGTAGAGCACTTAGTGGGTTATGTTGATCATATTGTTTTAATCCCTTGGTTGGGGGGTAGTTGGGATAAAACACGGCTGTGTCACTGTGCTAATTTAGAAGACTGTTCCTGGGTGAGAGTAGCTTCCCGTAGCCGGGAGAGCTTACTAGTGTAGTGTGTTGGTGTTTAGTGTTTAATCTCTCGGGGCTGTCCCTGCAAGATGCAAATATCTGCTAGGGGATGGATCTCTAAATGCAGACTACTATACTGGCCTGCTAGCTGGGCGGAATGAGTGATACAATAGACGTGCTAAGTCAGCGGCTCGACGCTATGCAGTCGAGTCGCGTGCTGTGAGTACAATGTAGTCTGACAAAGCAATTACTGGCTACTACGGTCACGGGCAATTGTGACGAAGGTCAGGTGGGGTATGAGGATGTGAAGTGGAGTGTAATTAGTAATGCAAGTGTAGATTACTGACCATTTATTTATTGGTCAGTAGATGTAGATTGGTATGTCCCTCTTGGGGAAGTTAGACAAGTATAAAATACAATTTGTGTGTACAAGTTAGGGGTAGGTGTTTACAAGAATTAAAGGAGTCTGAACACGAGCTGAATCTCACCTGGTGATAAAACTGGAACAGACGTCGGACAGGGCCGCTGGCGAAGCACAGAGTAGAACAGATAATGGCTACAGTTTGGACTCCATTCTTATACCTTCCGCGGGGCTGCTTGGTCAGCGTTGCGTAAATGTAGCTGCCCCAGATAGTTGTTAGTGTAAATGTTTGTGTATGTTTTGCAAGTAGTTTGCTAACCTCCCAGGCTGGGTGGCCGCCGCTTGCTGTGTATAGATAATGTCCTGGTCTTATGGTGTTGCCAGTTGGGGTGGTTTTGGTAAAAGATGGGGGGTGGCTCTCAGGGGGGTACTGCCCCCCGGGCTGTACAATATCACCTGTACTCAAATAAGTGTTATACCTTGTACCTTCTTTAGTACACTTGACGGCCAAGCCGTGCAAGGTAAATCGCCCACTAAGACCGTCATGGGAGGGGTGCAACATGTTCCGAGTTCGGAGGTTCGAATCCCGGCATTGGCAGTGGCTATCTTTAGTGTTGTTTTTTTTTTTTGGTGTGTAACATCTTTCCACTCGGTATCAGGATATTTTTGTGGCACTCGGTAGCTGGACATTTTTGTGGGAGTGATTTTGGAAAACGGACGGAAGTGTATGGGACGGAAACAATGAGCGTGCGTGGTGGCGGCGATCGGTACTACGACGTACTGTGGGTCATGTGGCTATGGGGAATGTATATCGCATACTGTTTAGTTCAAGGTTTGGAGACCCCATTTAAGATATTCCTACAATAAATCATCTTCAAGTTGTCGTTCTTTGGTGTGAAAATATTCATTATATCATAATTGCTGAAAACAAATACGATTTATTAAATCTTGATACTTTTGCTGTATTCTTATTTTCTTTCTGCACCCTCTACAGGCAAATATCGGAATAGTATCGTAATTTAACTCCCAAGGCAAACTACCTCACCCCCTACTAGAAATATTCCAAGTACACAGTTTAACAGACAATTACAACACACATCTAAGTACACGGGCTGGTCAGACAGTACAAATAAGAAAATTATGAGCCTTACAGTAGTCGCATATGATGTGTAACATGTGACATGTTATCCCTCGTTAACAGTGAACTCAGTTGGTTGTTGAAATAACTATTTGTAAAACTGGAGTGCCAAATCCTGACCGGTTTTCAGCAAATATGATATATTTTCACACCAAACAACGACAACTTGAAGATGATTTATTGTAGGAAGAATATCTTTAATGGGGCCTCCAAACCTTGAAGTAATTTTGTATGCGATATAGATTCCACGTAGCCACATGGCCGACAGTACCTCGAGTGCTTCCATTAAATAAGAATACAGCAAAAGTATGAAGACCATAATTGTTTTCAGCAAATATGATACAATGAATATTTTCACACCAAAGAACGACAATTTGAAGATGATCTATTGTAGGAATATCTTTAATGGGGCCTCCATACCTTGAAGTAAGCCGTATGCGATATACATTCCACATAGCCTCATGGCCGAGAGTATGTCGTGGTATGAATCTCCGCCAGCACGCGCGCTCATTGTTTCCGTCCCATCCATTTCCGTTTCATTGTTTCCGTCCCATCTATTTCCGTTTCATTTTTCAAAATCACCCCCACAAAAAAATATACAGATACCGAGTGGAATGATGTTACACATCAAAAATTATGAGTAATTGTAGAGTACTGTAAGAGTACTGCTAAGTTTTGAAGTCATTTTATCAGTATTGTCTGTACAAACTGTTAGTTGTAACTCTTCAGTTGGTCAACACAAATGACTGGGTGGAGGTCAAATGTACAATGTAATCCCGGAAGTAGAGAAGGCTATAGCGCACACCTGTACAACAACCGTGCTATTAAATGCATGTTCAGGCGCGGATCTAGAGTTTGGCTTGGGGGGGGGGGGGGTCAGAGAATCGAAATTGTTAAGAACAAGTAGTTCCGTGAAGAACTATACAGCCTATTTTCATATATCCTGCTCATGTTAACTGTCTCTATCAACATACAAAATTTCAGTTTAATTGCTGTAACAGATTCATAGATATTGAGAACCGTCTAAATATTTCATATGGTCGCCAGGATGGATTTTTATTTTTGTACTATTACATTAAGATTATTGTGTACGTGCGGTATTCAAACTTCAATCGCATGATTAGAACACAAGAAGTAGAAACGAGATTTTAAAAGTACGCATACCAGCCATCTTGTGATTATGCAAACAATTGAAATAAATTACATGCCAGTGGATCAACATTTGTATAAGCATTTAACGTGCAACGTTTCACGGCACTCGGATAGTTAATTCGCGAGAAACGTCCATTTAAATATTTATTCTTCGCGTCGCCGCCATGTTAGATTTGTGCTCACCAGGTTACTGAAAGTCCTATAGGTGAACATATGTTCATAGTCTCTATGAACATAAAAAATTCAGTTTGGTTGCTGTAAAAGATTCATAGATATTGAGAACCGTCTAAATATTTCGGAAGCTCGCCATTTAGGATTGTTATATGTATAGGCCATAGAGTTATGTACCATTCAAGGACAATTATTGCCTAGCTTCGTTATTCAAACTTTCACTTCGATCGCATGATTACGACACAAGAATAAAAACTTAATTTTAAAATTTCGCACAGCCGCCATCTTGAGGTTATGTAAACAATTGAATTAAATTAGATGGCAGTGCATTACAATCTGCAAAATCATTTACTGTACCACATTTCACTGCGCTCAGGGAGTTAAATCACGAGAAAAGTCTATTAAAATATTTCAAATTCGCTTGGTCGCCATGTTCGTTTTGTACTTTACAGGTTTATGAAATATACATAGGTAAACTTGTATCAGTACCCTTTATCACCGTACAAAATTGCATGATGATATCTGTAATAGTTTCGGAGATATAGAATGTCAGTGAAATATTTCGCACAGCCGCCATTTTGAGGTTATGTAAACAATTGAACTAAATTAGACTCCAGTGCATTACAATGTGTACAAACATTTGCTGTACCAAGTTTCATTACGTTTGGATAGTTAAATCGCGAGAAATGTCTATTTAAAAGTCTCAATTTCGCTTGACCGCCATGTTGGTTTTGTAGACACCAGGTTTTTGAAAGTCTCATAGGTGAACTTCTAGTAGTGCCCTTTATCACCGTACACAATTTCAGGGCGATATCGGTAATAGTTTCGGAGATATTGAATGCTAGTGAAATATTTCGCACAGCCGCCATGTTGGATTGGTGAGACGTAACAAAATTTGAAGGGCACGGTCGAGGTCGCCGGGAATAGTGCTATGAACTTACCGAGTTTCATTGAAATCGCTCCAGCCGTTTAGATTTTATTAGGGACACACACACACACACCTCACACACACACACACACACACACACACACACACACACACACACACGGACAAAAGGTGATCTCATAAGCCTATTTTTTCAAAATTGAAAATAGGCTAAAAATGGTAGACTATCACTAAAAACGCAATCACAAAATAAACAAACGTACAAAACCAGACCAATTTTTTTGCAAGCTACATGGATAGAAATTTGATGCGTTTAGCGCACCAAAAATTATCGTACAAATTGCAACGGCGTGTTTTGCGACTTTTACATCGAACTTCGAGAAAAGTATCAAGGTACGTTACCGTTTCGGCAAGTCGAGTTGGTACCGACAAAGGGAGAAAGTCACAGCTTAAATTGCCAACCATGCTTGCAGGTTGGACGTCAGGCAAAATTTTTTGGTACGAAAAAAAGCTCCAAATTCCTATCCGTGCATTGCTGCACATTCATCGTGACATCACTACTGTATAAACATCGATTCGGTAATCACAAGGTTTGCTAAACAAAACAGACGAGTTGATTTTGTTATATAAATAATCGTTTTAATATAACAGGTATGTACAGTTGTAACAGAACATAATAATTGCAATAAAGATATTTTCAGTATTGAATAAAATGAAAAAAAAAACTGTTTTTCAGTTAAAATTCGTTAAGTTTTATTTGTCTGGTTATTGTGTTTTCGGTTTTTGAGTTTGCAAAAAAAAAATTGGTGTTCGTTTAGGGGGGGGGGGGTCTTGACCCCCGTGACCCTCCTCCCCCTCCCCCCTTGAATCCGAGCCTGTGCATGTTCTAATTTGCTATATTGTGTTTGTTTGCACTGTATACACGTGCATAATACTCTTTCGTAATGTTAACAAACACTTATGAAACAAATTAGCCTTACATAACTAAGTTCAAACTCAGAATCGTAATATAAACATTCATAAGACTCAATATACTAAGTATTGTAAGAAAAGAAATCTTTGAAGCCATATTTCAGTGTTGCTTTATTAACAATTAATATTGTAACTTTCAGTCGGTCAACACAAAATAATTCCAATTACTGGAATATGCGAAAAAATAACATGAAATAAATCACATGTCAATAAGATATACGTGGTACAGTCATTAAGTTCTGAGGCTTGACGCCTGGAGGATAGGCCACCACACGACTCTGTATGTTGCACACGCTGCCGCATTACCCGGCGTACACATACACAGAACCACATTCACCTACAAAATTGTCGCCGTTGGCCGTTATGCACTTTTGCCAACGTTGGTATAGCTGCTGGAAGCAGTTGGCAGGAAGGTCCCGTATGGCTTCTCTTGTGGCCGTCATGACCTCTTCGGACGGTCGAAATCTGCGCCCACGTAGGAGTGCTTTCAGCCGAGGAAAGAGAAAACAATCGCAAGGGGCGAGATCTGGTTAGTACGGAGGGTGGGGCAAAACTGTCACATGTTGCCTTGTAAGATCCTCTTGGACAAGGACAGAGCGATTTGCAGGGGCGTTGTCGTGTAGTAATAGCCAATTCTTTGTACGCCAAAGCCCAGGTCGCTTACGGCGAATTTCTTCGCGTACACGGCCAAGGATCTCCTTGAAGCGGGTTTTGTTTACCGTTGCACCGTCTGGTAGGAATTCCATGTGAACGATTCCATTTGAATCAAAAAACAGTTCCTGCATCACCTTGCCTTTTGACCTGTCTTGTCGTGTTTTTTTTTCTTCTGCCGTGGTGATGATGGCGTTTTCCAGGTGGCTGATTGTCGTTTCAGTTGCGGACCGTAAAGGAAACACCATGTTTCGTCCCCCGTTATTATCAGGTTGAGAAACGTCGGATCATCGTCAGCACTACCGGTACTTATGAGGTCACCACAAATCGTCATGCGATCTTCACGTTGGTCTTGCGACAGGATTCGTGGCATACTGTGCTGGGTAACACGAGACATGTTGAGGTCATCCGTCAGAATTTTGTGGCACGTACCATGACTGACCCCTACTGCTGCCGCGAGAGCGTCTACCAATTGGAAGCGGTTAGCACGCACCAACGTAGCAACTTCTGGATCTTGCGTTCCGTTCGAACTGTTTGTTGCCGACCAGTACGCACATCATCTTCCAAACTGTCCCGTCCTTGCACAAAACGTCGGTGCCACCTGAGCACAACACTGCGACTCACTGCGTCTTTACCGTACACCTGTTGCATCATTTCAAACGTTTCGGCAGCGGTTTTGCCTAATTTCTAGCAGAACTTAATGTTTGCCCTTTGCTCCAACTGTGACATGTCAAGGTCCGACTGGCGCATTCAACTCACCGTGACAACAACGACCGTACGTCTGCTGCCAGTGCATGCACTCAGCTGTGATTCTTGCAGGGACGAGACACTAACTGACATGGTACCATACCATGGCGCCACCTCTAGTGCCGTCATGCGGTCAGTCTTAGAACTTAATGACTTTACTACGTATATTTTTATGGACTATTGAAGAAGGATAAAAGCTAAGGAATGCCATGTTTCGCTCGTCAAGCGAGCATCATCAGATTCAAATGTACAATACAAATGGCTCTACAAAATACTACCAATTCTACAGTGACACCCACAGACTGTCTCTGCCCTCCAAAAACAAAAAATAACAATTAAAATTTCTATCAGAATACTTAGTAAGTGTGGTAATTATTACTACTAAATATTAAGGTATTAAGCACCGAAAAAAGAATTTATATATGGATACATTGGATAACTCAATTTCTTCTATAATAATTTCATAGCCACATTACATTTACTGTATATATCACATACATGTTCACGTCAGTCGTATAACTTACAAATTTTCCATGCACATATAATAACCACATCACTGTTTTAACGTCCAGCTTCTTTTTATAAAGATTTATATCTTCAATTTTATAGCACATTGTAACAGGTCAGATTTTAATTTTTTAACGTATTTTTCAGCCCTTCGACTATTAGCATTTTAAGTAATTATTTAGATAACAACTTTTGATAAGAACATTCTTGTCTTGCTTCTTTTCGTATAGTTCTCGCTTGCTGAGCCCAAGGTTGCAGGTTCGAAACCTGGCGCAGTCAGCGGGCATTTGAGGGTGCGCAAATGTGAGGGAGCCGTGTCAGTAGATTTACTGGCACGTTAAAGATCCCCTTCGGGGCGAAATTCCGGCACCCCGGCGTCTCTAAAAGCCAGTGTAGTTAAAAGGGACGTAAAACCAATAACATTATTATTATTATTATTTTCGTATTTTATATAACCGAGCACCGGTGCATCAGAGAAACTGCTGGCAACTTTGACGGAGAAGAGAGAAGAAGTACAACCAGACTTTTATGGCACAGGGGCCATGATAGACCGTTCGTGAACAAAAGCTAATTTCGAACTAAGACATGTCATTACAAGATTGGCAGTTCACGGTTTTCACCACCTACTCTGCAAATCAAAACACTTCCATGACACAAGTATGGACTGTGAGTGCACACTATGTGGAAAAATGTGTGAACGGTACCACATAGAATTCTGTACAAGAAGAACAATGTCTATAAGTGGTTATGCAAATATGTAACCTATATGCAGTTATGGCTATTTGGCTGCGTTAAATATATTATTATTATTAGTATTATTATTATTATTATATAACACTGAAGAAGGTAACCATGTGGCCGAAACCAGTACTTTGATTAAAGTACAAGGAAGGTTTCAACTTACTGAATATTTTAATATTATTCCACTTAGTAATAAAGAGGTTTATTGAAAGGGGTCCCTAATGATGCGATGTTTATGTGCTACAATAGCGCCATGGATACGGGATGAACGCAGTACAGAGGTTGCAAAGCACGGGATCATTAAATGGAGATGTACGGTATCATGGCTAGAAGAGGAAGGCACTAGAATAGGATGGTTATGACCTCAACGTCACAGTGTTTGACTACGTGCGATCGATAACCACAAAAGGCAAGTGTCCGTTAATAGCCCAGAAATTATGGAAGGAAAATAGCGGGGAAGGTTTATAGCCAAATTCCCGTACAAGCCATATGCTATTTATTTAGAGTGTTTTGCGATGTTTGGTCATATATCCCCGTCTACTTGGGTGTGTATGTGTATTGCCTGGTGTCTGTAGTAGTGTGTGATTGTATTTGTAATTGAGAGTAGGATTTGGAAGAAAAAGCCTCCGTGGCTTAGGCGGCAGCACGCCGGCCTCTCACCGCTGGGTCCGTGGTTCTAATCCCGGTCACTCCATGTGAGATCTGTGCTGGACAAAACGGAGGCAGACAGGTTTTTCTCCGGGTACTCCGGTTTTCCCTGTCAACATTTAATTCCAGCAACACTCTCCACTATCATTTCATTTCGTCTGTCATTCATTTAATCATTGCCCCAGAGGAGTGCGTCAGGCCTCGGCAGCCGGCACTGTCCATATCCTCGCCGCTCGATGGGGGCTTCATTCATTCCATTCCTGACCCGGTCGGAGACTGGAAGCAGGCTGTGGATTTTCATTTGGAAGGAGGCGGCCTTTGTCTTAAGCTGGACCCCCATCCTGGCTTTTTCCTAGAGTAGAAGTGGGAAACCATGGAAAACCACTTCCAGGATGGTTGAGGTGGGAGTTGAACCCATCTCTTCTCAGTTCTAACTCACGAGGTAGATTGTTCCCCGTTCCAACCCTCAGACCAGAATTAAATTTCTTACCAAGCACCAATACTCAACATCATTAACTCCAGAAGAATTCAATGGACTGGTCATTTAGTAAGGATGGGAGATGATAGGATGGTCTTACAAATCTTTAAAGAAGAACCTAGAGGAAATAGGCCAGTAGGAAGA
This sequence comes from Meconema thalassinum, assembly GCA_946902985.2. Lineage (NCBI taxonomy): Eukaryota > Metazoa > Arthropoda > Insecta > Orthoptera > Tettigoniidae > Meconema > Meconema thalassinum. Next base: position 222,985,708 of record OX336390.1, on the reverse strand, counting down.
CCACGAAGTTCCTGGAAACATGAAATCCCCAAACTTTGTAGACCTCTGAATGTTGACAACTGGCAAGAACTCGCCCAAAACAGAGTTCAGTGGAAGCATTTTGTGAGATCGGTGCGGGATCTTCGAGTCCCATAGAAGCCTTCTGAGTGCGAGTGAGTGAACAGAGCCGGGAATCGAACCCAGGCCTGTGCGGTGACAGCCTAGAGTGCTAGCTACTACACAACGAGACGGACCCCATGATATAGATCCCTAGTCTTCGTGATGACAGCCAACTGTGGTAACTACTAAAGGGCGCCAGGGAATGTTCTCCGCAGTGCCTACAAGCTGCTGCGAGAGATTACGTCACCAGTTACGTTGGCAGCACGGCTGTCGCTTGTATAAAAAAATAGTAAACTTTATACTCACCACAGCCATTCATAACATACTGTTGCACTGTTCCAATAATCTAACAATAAGCACTGACGATTTCGACAGCCCACAGCCCACACATGTGGCCTTCACCCTATCAAGGACACTGTGCTGCCAACTAAACAGATGACGCAACCTCTCGCAGCTGCACGTAGCCGCTACAGAGAACATTTTCAGGCGCCCTGTACAATCTGGCTGAAAACAATCGAGCGGAAATACCTTTTCGATGAGTACATACAGTGAATGATGGTAGAACGTATGCTTGTCACTACTCTTCCTAGCCCACCAGGTCTTGGCCCCATGATAGTCGCGCAGTAGATTGAGAAATACCAGTTATCACGGTGCATATTAATGAGAAAGCCTCTAAGGCAAACTTTGTCCCCAAATGGAGTGGTCTCTTAGGGATTCATAAGCGCTTGAATAATGTATGTGCCCGCTTACAAAGCGGGCGAGTTCTCTCAAGAATGGTCAAAGAGTGGTCGAGACCTTTGAAGTAGAGACCAAAGCATACTGCGGAGATTAATTGAGAACCGAGGTGACCCGGTGTTCATCAATGTGATATTTTGCTATTAATAGTCCACGCAGGGTTGCCAGCGTCAGTGGTTTACCACCAAATCAGCCGGTTTCATGTCTCTCCTAGAGCGTGACATTTGAGATGATAGCGGAATGAGATGCTGACTTGTTTCTAATACACTATTTGGAGTGGGGGAAGAAGGAAGGAAGAACGGAAGGAATGGAACCTCGCGATCATAAGCCAAGTAGTAAAATTACAGGACAGCAAATCCTACAAGAAAAAAATAATATCCTAAACTACTGAAATTAGCCAAAATACTTTTTGTATTGATGAAAAAAGTATTGATTATCGACGTAGCTAAGCATCAAAGGACACGTTTAAAGACATTCTTCGAATATTATACGGACAAAATTGACAGACGTCACCTAATACAACAAGGAACTTACAACAATACGAGACAAAATTTTTAACGTAACATGCACCACTAAATTAACAAGTAGTTCCGTGGAGAACTATACAGCCTATTTTCATATAACCTACTTATGTTAATTGCCTCTATAAACATACAAAATTTCAGTTTGATTGTTCTGATAGATTCGTAGATATTGAGAACGGTCTAAATATTTCAGATGGTTCGCAGGTTAGATTTGTATTTATGTACTATTACATGCATATTATTGTGACGTGTGGTATTCAAACTTCAATCGCATGATTAGAACACAAGAAGTAAAATCGAGATTTTAAAATTTCACACAGCTGCCATCTTGTGGTTATGAAAACAATTGAAATAAATTAGATGCCAGTGGATTAACATTTGTATAAGCATTTAACGTGCAAAGTTTCACGGCACTCGGATGGTTAAATCGCGAGAAACGTCCATTTAAATATTTATACTTCGCCGTTTAGAAGTTATTAGGGACACACATACACAGACACCATCACACACACACACGCACACGCACACACACACACGGACAAAAGGTGATCTCATAAGCCTATTTTTTTTCATAAATGAAAATAGGCTAATAAATGGCAATTATAATCAACAAATCCAACTCGAGTTATAGACTTCATAAATAACAGATTTTATAGACTTTAACCAGGACCACCTCTCAACGTAAATCCAGTTAACATTACATGGAAATTCAAAGCAGTTTTATTTTTATTTTTTAAGATAAATATTATTATCGTTTATTCCCCCTTAAGGAGAGCGTTTAAACACAATCAATTTTCATGTTTCTTTTTCTGTCCCTTTCTTCTTTCTTCCCAAAAACCTTTCATATATTCACTATGCTTCCTCTTTCTCTCGTCTGTCAAGTTCTTTCCTGTTTTTTTGTTTTGTTTTTTTTGCGTTTGCTCAAATTTCTGTTTTCTGATTTTTTCTCTGTAGGCTACATTTTCCTGTCTGCCATGTCTTCTGTAGAGATGTTTATTTTCTTGAGGTCTTCTACGGTTTCTTTTACCCAATTGGTCTTTAGTGAACTATTCATAACTACATAATTATTTAAAATCTTCTTGGTCAGTCTGTCTTCGATCATTCTACGTGGGTGTCCATTAAAATTTGTCCTTATTTTCCTGATGTTGTTTGTATAGTTCTATTATCGTTCTCTTTAAACCTTAATCCCTCTTTCTAAACTGGCCCGTAGATCTTTCTCTGTATTTTTAGCCTATTTTCATTTATGAAAAGAAAAAGGCTTATGAGATCACATTTTGTCCGTGTGAGTGTGTATGTATCTGTGTGTGCGTCCGTGATTGTGTGTGTGTGTGTGTCCCTGTAATAACTTCTAAACGGCTGGAGCGATTTCAATGAAACTCGGTAAGGTCATAGTAGTATTTTGGCCGACCCTGACCGAGCCCTCCAAATTGTATTACGTCTCACCAATCCAACATGGCGGCTGTGCGAAATATTTCACCGGCATTCTATATCTCTGAAACTATTACTCATATCACCCTGAAATTTTGTATGGCGATAAAGGGCACTCCTAGACGTTCATCTATGTGACTTTAAAAAACCTTTTAAATACAAAACGAATATGGCGGCCAAGCGAAGTTCAAACATTTAAATAGACTTTTCTCGCGATTTAACCATCTGAACGCAGTGAACCTTGGTACAGCAAGTGACTATACAAATTTCAATGTGCTGACATCTACTTTAGTGCAATTGTATAAATAATCTCAAGATGGTGGTTGTGCGAAATGTTAAAATTAGGTTCTTATTTCTTGTCTTTTAATCATGCGATCGAAATCAACGTTTGGATGATGAACGTACACAATAATTCTCATCTAATAGTACATAACTCTATGGCAGGCTGTTCCAGCTGAGCTGCTCGCTTGGGAGCAGGTGAGTACTCGCCGCCTTTCGTGAGTAAACCTGCAACATGCAATACAGCTCTGCTGTGGGGATTCCCGTCACTGCGCGGTGGATACATCAACACTGGCAGGAAGCCCATGTACTTGTGTTATGACCTTCAACAGTGACGTATTGGCTATGACCCCCAGTCCCTCTCCAACCGTGCTCCAAGCATCACTGCTGAGTACTCTGTGTACGCATACTCAAACTCGTGGTCTATGGCCTACATATATTAAAACCCAATATGACGACATCCGAAATATTTTTATGGTTCTCAATATCTATTAATCTATGGCAGCAATTAAACTGATTTTTTATGTTGATAGGGGCTATAAATATAAGTTCATCTATGGGACGTTCAATAGCCTGGTGAGCACAAATCCAACATGACGGTGACGCAACATTTAAATATTCAAATGGACGTTTCTCGCGATTTAACCATCCGAGCGCAGTGAAACTTGGTACGGTATATGTTTATATACATTTTAATCCACTGGCATCTAATTCATTTATTAAATTATTTTCATAACCGCAAGAACAAAATTTTAAAAACTCGTTTTTATTTTTATTTCCTGTGTCCTAATCATGCGATTCAAGTTTGAATAGAGCATAACTCTAAGGCCTATTTATAAAAATCTAACATGGTGACCATCCGAAATATTTAGACTGTTCTCAATATCTACGAATCTACAATAGCAATCAAACTGAAATTTTGTATGTTGTTAGAGGCAATTAACATTATTAGGATATATGAAACTTGGTTATTTAGTTCTTCACGGAACTACTTGTTATATTTAGGATAATATTTACATACAAATTGCTTAGTTTTATACCTGAACAAAATCTTTCTTAAATGATATTTGTAAGGACGTCCATTTTAATAGAATTGTAATTCAAATTGTTATTCTTAGAGTTTATCCTTTACTTGCTATAACGTGTCATTTATTTTTCTATCCTACGTTTGTTAAGTTAGAGCAAAGCAACCCATGCTGAAGATGTCCCCATTGAAAACATGTTACATTAAATTTATTAATTAATCGTGTCAAAGAACATACGACAAAAAACAATAGAACAATTACATTTGGTACTACACACATCAAAAAAAGTTTTGCATCACCTCGGTTCCCAGATCTCCGGCATATAGACGTTGGCTGTGTATATTGTATCCAAGATACAGTCCCTTTGACTGTTCATAGATGTCACTAAAACTGCTCAAAGATGTAAACAACCATGCATGAGCAGGGCCTATTAGACGGAGGGGGTACGACAGCCGATCAGTTCCAGTCATTCCACCAGGACGAAGGTACGCTGCTCATGTTGTCTGTAGTTCTACCATGCCTAGAAGGTCAATACCGCAGTTCGATCGCGTCCGCATTGTTACTTTGTGTCAAGAAGGGCTCTCAACAAGGGAAGTTTCCAGGCGTCTCAGAGTGAACCAAAGCGATGTTGTTCGGACATGGAGGAGGTACAGAGATACAGGAACTGTCGATGACAGGCCTCGCTCAGGCCGCCCAAGGGCTACTACTGTAGTGGATGACCGCTACTTACGGATTGCCGCTCGGAGGAACCCTGACAGCAATGCCACCATGTTGAATAATGCGTTTCGTTCAGCCACAGGACGTCGTGTTTCAACTCAAACTGTGCGCAATAGGCTGCATGATGCGCAACTTCACTCCCGACGTCCATGGCGAGGTCCAGCTTTGCAACCCCGACACCATGCAGCGCGGTACAGATGGGCCCAACAACATGCTGAATGGACCCCACGGAATTGGCATCACGTTCTCTTCACCGATGAGTGTCGCATATGCCTTCAACCAGACAATCGTCGGAGACGTGTTTGGAGGCAGCCTGGTCAGGCTGAACGTCTTAGACACACTGTCCAGCGAGTGCAGCAAGGTGGTGGTTCCCTGATGTTTTGGGGTGGCATTATGTGGGGCCGACGTACGCCACTGGTGGTCATGGAAGGCTCCGAAACGGCTTTACGATACCTGAATGACATCCTCCGACCCATAGTGCAACCATATCGGCAGAATATTGGAGAGGCATTTGTCTTCATGGACGACAATTCTCGACCTCATCGTGCACATCTTGTGAATGCGTTCCTTCAAGATAACGACATCGCTCGACTACAGTGGCCAGCATGTTCGCCAGGCATGAACCCTATCGAACATGCCTGGGATATGTTGAAAAGGGCTGTTTATGGACGTCTTGACCCACCAACCACTCTGAGAGATTTACGCCGAATTGTCGTTGAGGAGTGGGACAATTTGGACCAACAGTGTCTTGATGAACTTGTGGATAGTATGCCACGGCGAATACAGGCATGCATCAATGCAAGAGGACGTGCTACTGGGTATTAGAGGTAGTGGTGTGTACTGCAATCTGGACCACAAATGCTGAACGTCTAGCTGTATGATGGTACAACATGCAATGTGTGGGTCTCATGAGCAATAAAACGAGCTGAAATGTTGTTTGTGTTGATCTCTATTCCCTTTGTATTTAACGGTTCCGGAACTCTTGGAACCGAGGTGATGCAAAACTTTTTTTGATGTGTGTATAAGAAAACCATGAAATCCCTGTATACATTGCATAATTGATTAAATATAATTATATTATACACACACCCATACTCAAATCCAATACTGAGACCAGAATTTTGCCAACTCGCAAGCTTCAGGTGTTCCGTCTATCAGGTTCCGTGGAGAACATGTGATGAGACACAACCCGCAAACGAGGAGGTGACTCATAGTCTGCTCTTCACCACACTCACACAAAGTCGAGTCACAGGCAAATCCCCACTTTTTCAAATTCGTCTTTGACCTCCCCACTCCTATGCGCAGCCTGTTGACGTTGACCAGGTTTCTTCGTGTCCAGCGGGCAAGTGTTCAGTGGTAGCGTCCATCCTGCAGAGTCGTTAGATCTGGAGCGCCAAGAGAGCAATCTAAATACTGAAGGAGAGACTGTCAAATTTTCAGTGGCGTGAAGACAACTTCTTCTTGATTTGAGTCTTTGAGCTGCATACAAAGGATGGGTTTGTTGGGTCAAAGTTTTAGATTTCACTAATCTGGCTGCCGATTCACGGCGGATATCTGGAGGTAAGATACCCGTCAGATAGTAGATTTTATCAAGCGGCGTAGATCTGGGACAACGTGTAATAAGTCTCTAGGTCTCATTTGATGCAATGTCTACCTGCTTAGCGTGGCTAGATCTATACCAGACAGGGCATGCATATTCTGCTGCTGAATAGCAGGCTGTGTTCCCCAAGTTACATCATGAGATGGTGTGTGTCTGTGTGTCTGTCTGTTACTCAATCACGCAAGAACCACTGGTCCGATTTAAATTAAATTTTGCATGGATGTATCTGATTTACCAGGCTTACATATAGGCTACTTTTGATTTCGATATTTTTCACTATTTAAAAATGGCGGCTATTTTCATATTTCCATTTCTAATAAAAAGAGAACGCTAAGAAATAGCACTACGAGCTTATTAATTTTCTATCCGAAAGGTCCTTATCACTTTTCGTGTATCTCCAACGGGTAGCGAGTAAAACCTAAATATGTATTTTAAAACACGGTCAACGCCGAGCGATGTTAGTCTATGTTAGTCTCTACATGAAATGTTTTATTTATAGAGGTAGTTTGTGGGGTCCAAAACTAGACGTGATTTTGAGTCTAATTTTATACTCTTTGTGCCGGTTATGGTATGTGAGTATTTGGATCTTTTCTACTTTACACGGTATGCTTTCATCCTTTTTATCGATTTGTTTTTTGTTAAATGAATATTTCAGTTGGTCAATATTTATCTGCCTTTTGTCGTTTTTTACTATAATCAGAAACCCATGTTCACAGTCGAATGAGTCGGAGACTAACGACTGTCACATTAGTTTATTAATCTTACTATTTCTAGGTTAGATTTCGTTGGAACGCTCTATCAAAGTTCCAACCTTCACCACTAGGTATCATTGACATCTGGTAGCGAAAGTTGGAACTACTTGAAATTGAACGGAACGTGTAGCTCACCCTCTGGGTACCCGCTGGAAGCAGCTACAGACTCTGGCGAGCCGAACATGTCCTCGGACACTCCCGGCACTAAAATCCATATGATAAATAATAATTAATCTTACTGCAGAACTCGGCAAATTTATTTCAATAAAGTAGGTATTTTGACTTTCACGGCCAATTAAAAAAAACCGCACAAAACGCGGCGTAAACCTAGAAAAGTTGCTGAGTTTTAATTCCATGGCCCTGAAATTCAATATACAATCAATTTGGAAGCCTTTATAGGGAGGTGAAAGACTGTTTTAGCCTTTAGAACTCGCAGTATAGTAGCTGAGGTGTTCTAAATAAAAATTGAGGTATCGCACAATTTGCTACTCCTTTGGTAGTCCGCAAATGAACCACAAGAGCCCGCTGATGAACCATCTCGGAGTTACTAGGCGTAATCTCTCATAAGTCACGGCATAAACTTAGAACATTTTTCTGTGATTAATTTGTTTTTGTTATTATTACTTGGGATGATTGAAGTTTGTTCCGTTACTGTTACTCTTTATCATGACATGGTACGTACTTTCCGCAATATTACTCATTGCGGATTTGGTAATTGCTATCAAGTTTGATGTATTTTTAGCATAATGTTTATATGTTTAAATATAGTATGGAGACGTTAAACGATAGGTGTTCAATATTTAAGACAGGTTATTTAACTTTTACTACATAGAAGCTGATATTTATTTCCAATATTTAAACGCACTTTCTCACCTACAAAGCGGAGACAGACAGGCTTTTCTCTGGGTAGTCCGGTTTTCCCTGTCACAATTTCATTCCGGCAACAATCTCCAGTAACATTTCATTTCATCCGTCATTCATTTATTAATTGCCCCAGGGGAGTGCGACAGGCTTCGGCTGCCGGCACAGTTCATATCCTCGCTGTTAGATGGGGATTTCATTCATTCCATTCCCTGACCCGGTCGGTCGACTGAAAGCAGTCTAGGGATTTTCACTTTCCTACCTATGATTAATAATTTGGTGAGTGAAAATGCATGTAGTATACACATGTAGTTGGTAACATGGAAATAACATAACTACATTAGGAATGTGTGATTATATATAGTCTATTAATGATTTAGGCCAGCAAGTAGTAAAATCCGTTCGAAGAACGGGTACTTCAGCTAGTTAAATAATATAACAAGGAACAAGGTTTGGTTGTTACACAGAGGCCCATTCTAAAAAATATGTCATAATTGCTAATTATACTCAAATAAATTATGAAACACCATTTCATGAATAATTTTCAGGACGAATTCAGTAAAAAATATTAAATTGAAATTAAATTCACCCAAATATTAATTACAAACACAAACATCTTTCTAATCAGTGTCAGTGTGATTTCCAGGCTCACATTGTGAACAGATTACAGTTTTCTTGCTATGTTTGCCGTTTCATTTCCATAGTTGTGCATTATTGGAACCTATATAGGAATGGCTGACGTGAACATCCCTAGTATTTATAAGTTGACAAATATTGGTCCTCACTTGGACCAAGGGAGCGCCTCACAGGCCCATAGCGGTTTAGATTTGCTAAAAAAAAAATGTTTTGTTGGTTGGTTGGTTCTTAAGTTTAGGGGCTGCGACAACGCGGTCATGTAGCCTCGTGTACTTGGGGTGTGTGTAGATTCTGTCTGATAACCGGTGTTAATTGTGGTGACTGTATTAGTGTGTGTTATCTGTTTTTTAATTCAAGTAAGGACTTCAGACTTTTGAATTTTTCAAATAGTTCCTACTTTTGCCGCCAAACGCCACCGTCAACGACTACTAGTTCAGAACTTAGCTACCAGACGCCACCGCAGTCGGCTCTTGGCAACGAACGTAGGCACCTAAGAGCGTTGTTTAAATTCTTAACCTATACAATTTAGCTTCACACATGTGTAATTAGTGGAAGGTTCTTTATCATGCCATAAATCTATGACATGAGACCGCCGGTTTTACTTCCCCTCCGAAGGAAGGCATACTGAGGGATTATTAACGCTCTTAAAAATCCGACAACTTCAGCCGGATTTGAACCCGCGATCTTCGTCATAGAAGCTCAGCATGCTACCAACTACACCACCGAAGCCGCCATAATTAGTTTATTATTATAGTTAACTTATGACTCAAATAACAATATCATTTTTCTCAACAATTCAAAACTATGTATCCCATTACAAAAAGCAATTTATTCTGACTGTGGCTCCGAGCCCCCCTTGGTCCTTATAGGTTTAACGGAGTTACTACGCATACTTAACGCATTATCCATTATAGTTAATATTTTTGCTTATTCTTATACATGGTTTCAGAGATTAGCCTGTCTTAACTAGGAGACCACCTCGTGGTGTCGTCCCGGAGGTCCCGGTTTAATTTTGGTCTGAGGGCTGGAACGGATTACACTCAGTCTCGTGAAGAAAAACTGACAAGAGATGTGTGTTTTTTCTTATAACCTGTGTTATTGTGACGGCTGTATTAGTGCGTGTATTTGTAATTCATTTGAAGGTTGGGAAGGAGGTAATAATAATAATAATAATAATAATAATAATAATAATAATATCGCATGGCCTCGGGTGCCGGGTTTAAGCTTTGTAATTTGACACCCAGAGGGTAGCTTGCATGTCGAATTTCGTTGTTCCTTGAATCACTATGAAAGTCAAGGAGGTTAGATATCTAAGCTCCTTGAACACTATAGCGCTTTCTAGTAGAGAAATGAGGAACTTTGTGTTGGCGGAAACTTTGGAGATTAATTTTGCCATTATGAACACGGCCTACTGAATTCAAATGGGTTCTTTAACATGCCAACATCGTATGACATGCGTGTCGTATTTTTGCGGCCTTTCAGAAAAAAATCACTTACCACGGCCAGGAGCAAACCTGCAATCTTGGTGTTTAGTAGACCGACACGCTATCCACTCACCCACCGTGAGGTGGCCTTTTGTCTTAATTTAGGAACCATCCTGGATTTTTTCCTGGAGTAGTGGGTAAAGCACGGAAAACCACTTCCAGTATGGCTGAGGTGGAAATCGAAGTCGCCTCTTATCAGTTTTGTTTAACGGGGCTGATTGTACACCGTTCCAGCCTTCAAACTTGAATTAATTTTCTTGGCAGAGCCGGGAATAGATCCAGGACCTCCGTGGTGACAGCCAAGAGTGCTGCTAGTCACTACTTTTCCAGTGTTTTCCGTGGTTTCCCCATTTGCAACACCAGGCAATTGCTGGGACGGTACCTTCTGATAGGCCACGGCCGCTTCCTTCCACATCCTTGCCCAATTTCATTCATCTTCATCCATTCCATCTCTCATCCCGACACGCAGACCTGCACTCGGCCTCTCAGGAGGCCGCACGACAAAAAAGAAACCAGCACATTATAGCATATTATGTACTATTACACTGTGTGGGGTAGCTTCTTCTGTTTGACAGTAACACAGATTATCAGACAACTTCTACACACACCCAAGTAGACGGGACTACATGAGCACGATGTCGCAAAGCCCCTAAGGAATCAACAGCAACAAGCCCATACAGTAGGCTAAGGATAGCTCATACGAGATCCACCCACTCGTACCCAATGAGAGAAGGAACCCCCCCCCCCCCGCACACTTAGTACATGTGGAGCCGTTTTCACCGTGGCCCACATTTTAACCGAGTGTGTGGATCTTGCTGACTTACGAAGAAACCTTGGTTTGCAGATGACACTCAAACTTATATTAGCCGATGACGCGGTGGCCGCTGATCTCGTTATCCGCTTAATAAGTGAGAGTTGGTTAGGGCCAGCAATCTAAATTTTCCAGTGTACATTGACTCAAAGGCTTGTTCCTTTTTTGAATTCTGATTTTTTGTTTATTTCGTAATTTTTGTTTATTATTATAATTATTAGTTTTAATTAATGTTTTGTTTTTTATTAATTTTCGATTTTTTCATATTTAGATGTCCACCTCTATATTATTAATTTGATTCCTAATTTGTATACTTTAATCTGTGTTAAGAGGGGCAGATGACCTCGTAGTTCCGCCCCTTGAAACCTCAATAACTAACTGACTAACTAACCACATGCAGTAGTTAGTTTTTATCCCTCGGACTGAAATTCATGAGCTGCTTGATTAGTCGCGAGTGAGACAGAAACTCCGTGCTGATTTGTCCATTGTTTGTTGACATTGCCGAGGGATCATGTAGGCTACTGTTATATGGCTCTCTTCATTAATAACGCACTCCAGATTATCGAATTATCTTGTAACGAGTGGTCATGCAATTGAAATGTTAATTGTCGCTGAATGTTAAATGTCTGAATAATAAAAATGTTTTTGGTTATTTGCTGCGATGTTCTCTTTTCAACCGAATAAGCTTTAGTTAATTTTAAATTCCACTTGATGCGAAAATTGTGCTGCTTCCATTAACTATGCAGTGATACGTGCTTGGTCCCAAATGAGATTTAAGTTCTCCAGTCTGCAGGAAATCAGATAGGACCATGTATACCAGCGAATATCCGTTCAAGCCTTTAGGGAACACAGCATAACAAATAGTATAAACTTTATTTTGTCCTGTGAATGAAATTATGTGGTTTCAGTCGTTATTAATGAAGTGAAGCGGAATATGCAAGTAAAAATACTCTTAAGACATGCAATTTACAGCCGCAATTGTATTATAGGCGAGTTGCATACGGCTGTTTATGTTTGACGATAATTATAACATATGTTCTATCATAAATATTCATAAATATCTGTCGAGATTCTGTCGGTTGAATTCTTCTTCTTGGGAATTGTGTGGGCTCAGCATTTGATCTCTACCCAATAACGCATCCCAAAGCTTTGAAACATTCTTTATCCTGTAGTAACACCATCCACAAAATAGGCTGTTACAAACGCTTTAAATCGTATTATCAACTAGTTATTCTTCAAGTTCGATGCGTATAGAATGTCAACGTAACGCAAATCAATAATTGAGTCCCAAATAGAACAGTTATGACTTCTGACGGCAAAGTTTCGGGTAAGAAATCCATTTACTGAACAGAGAGCTGGATTATAATTTACGTGGAACTAATGTCATACGCATGCTTCCTCCAGGACGCTCTGGTGTGTTTATGTCAACAACGGCATTCACTAAAATTGTCGGCGAAATCTTCCGAATGTGTAGAAATTGGAGTTGCGCAAATTAAGGTACAGTGCTATTTCTTTTGCAATATTGCCCAGTTTGTTTATGCATTGTAACTACAATGGTTGATCCAAGATAGGCTACGTTGTCAACTTTCAAATCATGTAATTCATGTCCGACATGTTGGATTTTGAGTTCATTTTATAGGCTATCCTTACCTAATTGGTCAAACTCAGACACTGTAACTTGGTCGTCAAGCCATCTGTTCTGTATGCTTCTGAGTGCCTTGTAATGACCAGAATGGGCCCACTCAGAAAACTGGAGTTATAAGAGAGGAAGATCCTGAGGAGGATATTAGGTCCAATTAGTAAGGAAGGAGCCATTTACAGAATCCGTCATAATGATAAATTGTATGAACACCGGGAGGACATCATCACGTCTACAAGGAAAAGACGCCTGACCTTTTATGAACACTTGACACGTCTGGATTCCGAAAGACTCACCAGCAGGATATTCACAGAACAGGAAGAGGCAAGGCTTCTAAGATCAAATGGATTGCGTCAGTTAAGTCAGATATGGAGCAACTAGATATCCCACTGAAACAAACACGTAACCGTCTGATGTTCCATCAGGTCATCCGATAGGGCGTTTTCCCAACGTCCCTTACAAGTAAGTAGACTACAGGAGCTAAGTGGACAGAAGAAAGAAGACTGACTCATTGTCAGAAAATGAGGGACTGTTGGAAGAAAAAGAAAGCAAGAACTTGTACGCAACTTAAGATGAAGTAATAGAAATAAACATATACTTACGTACGCAGCAGACGTCAGTGGAAACGTAGCTGAAGCTCTTCCCCTATCCCCGAAGAAATATAAAATAAAATAAAATAGAAGAAAGAAAAACGGGGAGATCGCAGTCTTGCTTGGCTTTCGCTGGGCCCAAATTTTAAAAGGCAAACCAGAAAGCAATCCCAAAAGGAAGGGGGAAAGCTAAATAAAATTAAACTACAGTAAAATCCAAAGATGAACAAATTTAAATCAGAGGCCGTGTAGGTCGTATTAACGTCACAAGTACGCTAATAAGACCGACAAACCAAAATACAGCAAAAACCAGACAAAACTCGAAGAAGGTTACTAAAATTAAAATAAGGCGAGACGCAAAAGCAGAGATACTTAGGCAAAGATAAAATGTATTTAAATAAGAACCACAATGTACAACGTTCCCAGAGATATTAAAAGCAAGAAGAGAAATGACCAACAAATTAAACACAAAATTAGTTTACCGCAAGAAAAAATACAAACTAGGAAGAAAATCGAAAATATACTAAATTAAATTATATTAAAATGAAATAAAATAAGATAAGTTAAGGTAACGTGTTCAAGGCAAGATGAAACGATGACTAAATGTAAGTATGTCGCTATTAAATAAAAAGACAAAACTCAGAAACGACTACACTCTACGAAGTCAAGATACGTTCTCCAAAATTTAGACAAAGCGTGTCAAAAGGGATGAACAAAATAGGAGGGGGGTACAATGGTTCAGAACGGGGTGGAGAGGGGTGAGAGGGAGGGGAGGAGTGAGGAAGAAGACGCGGAGGCACATGCAAGAACGAGTGAGTTACGAGAAAAATAGGAAATTAGACAAAAGGAAAAATTACATTAAATTATCGGCAAAGCCAAAAATATACTTTAAAAATTGAAAGTATGCGTAGGAGATAAGGGCACACAAAGACGACGAAAATATGTGATGCGCAAAATATGGGCATTCACAGACACAAGAATATCACAGGTTAGGTCACCAGCAAATAGCAATGGTGAGACCTCCTTTTGTGAACACATTAAGATAAAGAACAAAGCATTACGGGAAGCAAGAAAAATAATCTCCAATCCCGTTATGTTGTTCTACGATAAGATACACTCGGGATGACAGACCCAAAGGTGCCCCCTACAAGGTAGGCAAACCCACCGTCAAGCACACCAGAGTAAAGCGAAGACAGCCCAGCCCACATACATAACTTTCAACCCTTAAAGTACAAAAACTACGTTATCAAAATAAATGAAAATAACACTACCATACAAAACAAAACTCACCAGCAATTACACGCACACAAAGGGCGGAGGGAAAATATCGGGAGGGGGCAAGTACACGCGACCAAAAGAAAATAACACAGAAAAAGAGTTTTAAATTACCGAAATATGAAACAGAACTACAGTAAAGCAATTACTGATTACGACATACAGACACCTCGCCATGGTTTCACCTTGAACGCGGGCACTTCCCCAAGAATATGGGAATACGTCTAGCCTACTTGGCTGCAAGAAAGAAATGCCTCGAAACAAAGCAAATGACGACGCAAAACAAAGGTAACTGCGTGCTAAAATTTGATTGGTCACGACCCCTTCCAAAATATAAATCACTGGCCAATAAGGGGACAAGATGCAGATATGTCCATATATGGTATTAAGACATCAGAGGGCTATTAATAGCTTCACAGACCAAGGTTTCACAAAGGCGTGCATTGATCACATCAGATAAAAATGGTACAAAGGAGTAACTTATATATCACATAAAAATGGCTCAAACTTAACCGAAGAGTAGATACCAGCCCCGTGGTCCTAAGTAGGCCTAAACGATAAAGAAAGAAAAACAGACATTTATTGATGGAACACCGGGTGAGTTAGCCGTGGTCGTTACGGCATGACTGTTGGCAGTCGCTCACATCCGGGAGGCGAGGTGGTTCGAATCCCCCCGCCGGCAACTTTGAACTTTGTGGTTTTCCATCTTCCTTCCAGGCAAATGCCGGGGTTGGTCCCTAACTAGAGGCCACAGCCGCTACCTTCCAACTCCTCGCCCTTCCATTCCAACTTTCCTCCCCAACGGTACTTGTAGCTCACCCATTGGGTGTCCGTCTCGAAGCAGCTACAAAACTGGCGAGCCGAACATGTCCTCGGACACTCCCGGCACTAAAAGCCATACGCTACAAAAAGAAAATTGATGGAACCTATTTTACATTGTTTACAAGCTTAGTAATACAGCCCAGATCCCGCCAGGTTATAGGAGCGTCCTATTGGCCTAAATTCTGCCTAACACCACCCCACCAACAAATGAAAAGTGTAGATCAGAGGTATCCATACAGCACGCCGGGCGCGCTGGCGTACGTCTTGCGCGGACGGCCATTCAGCGATGATGGAAAAGGAAGGAAGGAAGATTGTAGTTTTACGTGACCGTGAATCTTGTGATTATGAGCCACGGGAGCGATGATGGGGGAAGACTATATATCAGTCTCTCTCGCTCGCTTTCCTGTCTCATTCCCTCCCGCACTGCCTTCGCTGTGTTGTGGTTGATCGTTCGAACGTCAAAAGGTATTCAGCATATTGTAAATATGAAAACAAATTGGAACTCAACGTAATCAAGGGAAAGAAGCAACAATAATGTGACCGAAATTGCAATGCATTTAATGAGTTACATGATGCTTTATCAGTATTTCTGACACTGACAGCGGTGGCTACGCTCTCTGCTGACTCGGTAGATACGTGGGTTCGAGCAGTCATTGAAATGGTTTTCCGTGGTTTCTCATTTTCAACACCAGGAAAATGCTGGGACCTTACCTTCTGACAGGCCTCAGCCGCTTCCTTCCACATCCTTTCCCAGTTCCATTCATCTTTATCCATTCCATCTCACATCCCGGTGCGCAGGTCGCCCACGTGCTTCGACTAGCACTCGGCCTCTCAGGAGGCCACACGAAAAAAGAAAAGTATTTCTGACTGGTTTTAATATTAAGCACGTAATCTCCAAATACCAGTACGCGGAAAAACGCATGAAACACAATCTAGATGTGTCGGACAACCATCGCATCGGATGAACAGTTTGTTTGTTCACATTACGTCCGGCCCGCTAGCGATCCCACGTTGACCCTGTTAGACGCGGCGAAGAGCTGTCGCAGCGCCAGCAGTCAGGGTAGGCAACCGAGAGCCAAGAGAGGCAGCAGCCAGGCTGCTGTGGTGTGGCGCAGCTTAGCTAGCTCGCGGAGAGTGCAAAGACTGCAAGCCGCTTATGTAGATTAAGGTCGGCCCAAAATACAATTCATGTTATCCTTTTTGGGGTTATGCTGTGTGGAAATGAATGAAGTATTAAAACACCCTATACGTTTTGTGAGGGACCTTGCCTCCGTTTTCCATACAACGTTAGGAACTTTTCCGGCATTTCTCTGGAGTCGAATGGGGTAGGGGAAGGTAAAACACTTCTAGAATGGCGTAGGCGGGAATCGAGCCCACCTCTTCTCAGTTTTGCTTCACGAGGTCGATTGTACCTCATTTCCGATCCAGATAAAAATTTCTTGGCAGAGACGGGAAAAGAATCCAGACCTCAGATGTTACAGCCTATAATGCTATCCCTTAAATCCCTTACATTTCGCCGCATCCAGGTAGACTATGGTTGGCACCGCTGATTGTAACTCCCTAACAATTGTGTGCTTTTTAATCGGTTCACTTTGGGGATAACATTTGTTATTAGAGCGAAATTGTTGGGATCTCTCTGTATAGTTGGTGTACTTTGCCTTAATTAAAGTAATACTGCAGTAATTAAAAATTCGCTAATTCCAAGTTCGCTGTTGTTCGTGAGTGTGCTACATTTGATATTTATTGCAATGGCACTAGTGGATTCAGCCATAAGGGATGTGTGCCGGCCTGTGAACTGTTCTGTTAATACTTTATTCACTTTGAATTTATATCCCCCAGTGGCCTAGTAACACTTGTTTTCCCATTATTATTTTTTCCATTCCTATTATTAAACACACACATCAAAAAGAGAATGCTTTACGTCTTGTCACTGTGTTGCTATTGCGGCCGATCCCTTGCCAACCCTTAAGTTATTTATAAACACACTGCCCCTTAATACTCCAATAACTAACTAACAGTCTCGTGACTGGAGTTGGGTACGACGACATTGGAAAATTTTCTATCACATAAACCCTTAAATCATATAACTAGTAACAATAAAACTATAGAATGATTCCACTGCAAATACACTAGAAGTTTCTTGCGCATGCTAATTGTTTTGTTTATTTTACTGACTTATTACTGTATTGTGTTTTCTAAATTGTACACACGTGTACCAGGTATACAGGGTGATTCTTATTAACGTTTAAAACTCTCTGTAGCGACGTATATGGCATTGCGACGAGTAATTTGATATAGGACACTTAGGGTCGCAAGTGTCCGGAAATACCTTAAAAGTGAACCACTACGTCATCAGGTGACGGCTACGCTCGAGCGGTCTCGCCCGTGCTCTCTTAAGCACACCAAAGCATCCAAAGCAAACGTTGAATGTCATATCACTCTGGCTCCGAGTCTGCGTGTGCGACTTGGGCGCGTGGGATTCGAGGTTCAAATCCAGAGCCTATCCATCAGTTTTCTTTGTTCTCTCTCTTCTCATTTCAAGTGCAAGCAGGACACGGAACCAGAGTGATATGATATTCAACGTTTGCCTTGATATGCGTAAGGGAGCACGGGCTTGACCACTCGAGCTGAGCCGTCAACTAATGACGTCATATGTTTAACAGTTGTGGTTCACTTTTAAGGTATTTCCGGACACTTGCGACCCCAAGGTGTCCTATATCAAATTACTTTCCTAAATGCCATCTACGTCGCTACGGAGAGTTTTAAACGTTAATAATAATCACACTGTATACACTTTTACTTACGTAGTTAATAAAACCTTTCAGACAAAACGAACCTAACATAACGACATTCAATTGCAAATCGTAAAAAATACACCAAAGACATTGGCGGCTTCGGTGGCGTAGTTGGTATTGAATATATTTATTCCACCTTTATCAATAATTATAATTATTATGAAATTAATTAATAAATAAGTACCAGTTTCGGCCGCATTGTGGCCTTCATAAGCGTTGTGTGGATCTTAACACATTAAACCAAATGCGAGCATGCAATAAGTTACTTCAATTCGATCGAAATGTTCTAAAATTAATTTGTAATTAATCTTAACAGTCAAATTGTCAATATAAATATGGAGTAATATTGTCTGTAAGTTGGGATGTGATTAAGTTCCTATTTCTACGTAATGTCAGATTACCACTAGTGTCGATATTACAGCTGTTATTTTATGTTATTCATTCATGATATTCGCGTTTATTGTATTTAAAGTGAGAACACTGCATTGAGATTAATGACAGTGTTTTGCTCATGTTGAATGCATGCATGTAAAATTTTATGCGAGTACAAGAATGTGGTTGCAGAATTATCATCAGTAAACTTACTCAGTATGGAATTTATAATTTCAGAAATACAAGCCAGTCAAACACCACATTTTACCTACAACATTCTTATGAATTGGGTGTCAATTGTGTTCTTTTTTAAACCTCCTCTCCAAACAATATTTTGGAAAACAGTTTTCGAAATAAACTTTCAGTGAAATATACAAGGAAACACGTTCACTCGATAAGAGAATTGACATTTATGTCAGTCAGCTACGGAAACTTTGGAACCAAGTATTTAGTATATTTTTTGTTCTTAAGCCATGTTTTATATCATAGTAATTGCCCAGTGTTCCTGTGTCCTATCATGTTATTAGAAGTTTCAATTTACTCCCACCACAACGTTTATATATACATTTTATTGGTGAGGTGCATTGTAAATGTCAATCAGCCACATATACACACATCAAAAAAAGTTTTGCATCACCTCGGTTCCCAGATCTCCGGCATATAGACGTTGACTGTGTATATTGTATCAAAGATACAGTCCCTTTGACTGTTCATAGATGTCACTAAAACTGCTCAAAGATGTAAACAACCATGCATGAGCAGGGCCTATTAGACGGAGGGGGTACGACAGCCGATCAGTTCCAGTCATTCCACCAGGACGAAGGTACGCTGCTCATGTTGTCTGTAGTTCTACCATGCCTAGAAGGTCAATACCGCAGTTCGATCGCGTCCGCATTGTTACTTTGTGTCAAGAAGGGCTCTCAACAAGGGAAGTTTCCAGGCGTCTCAGAGTGAACCAAAGCGATGTTGTTCGGACATGGAGGAGGTACAGAGATACAGGAACTGTCGATGACAGGCCTCGCTCAGGCCGCCCAAGGGCTACTACTGTAGTGGATGACCGCTACTTACGGATTGCCGCTCGGAGGAACCCTGACAGCAATGCCACCATGTTGAATAATGCGTTTCGTTCAGCCACAGGACGTCGTGTTTCAACTCAAACTGTGCGCAATAGGCTGCATGATGCGCAACTTCACTCCCGACGTCCATGGCGAGGTCCAGCTTTGCAACCCCGACACCATGCAGCGCGGTACAGATGGGCCCAACAACATGCTGAATGGACCCCACAGAATTGGCATCACGTTCTCTTCACCGATGAGTGTCGCATATGCCTTCAACCAGACAATCGTCGGAGACGTGTTTGGAGGCACCCTGGTCAGGCTGAACGTCTTAGACACACTGTCCAGCGAGTGCAGCAAGGTGGTGGTTCCCTGATGTTTTGGGGTGGCATTATGTGGGGCCGACGTACGCCACTGGTGGTCATGGAAGGCTCCGAAACGGCTTTACGATACCTGAATGACATCCTCCGACCCATAGTGCACCCATATCGGCAGAATATTGGAGAGGCATTTGTCTTCATGGACGACAATTCTCGACCTCATCGTGCACATCTTGTGAATGCGTTCCTTCAAGATAACGACATCGCTCGACTACAGTGGCCAGCATGTTCGCCAGACATGAACCCTATCGAACATGCCTGGGATATGTTGAAAAGGGCTGTTTATGGACGTCTTGACCCACCAACCACTCTGAGAGATTTACGCCGAATTGTCGTTGAGGAGTGGGACAATTTGGACCAACAGTGTCTTGATGAACTTGTGGATAGTATGCCACGACGAATACAGGCATGCATCAATGCAAGAGGACGTGCTACTGGGTATTAGAGGTAGTGGTGTGTACTGCAATCTGGACCACAAATGCTGCAAGTCTAGCTGTATGCTGGTACAACATGCAATGTGTGGGTCTCATGAGCAATAAAACGAGCTGAAATGTTGTTTGTGTTGATCTCTATTCCCTTTGTATTTAAAGGTTCCGGAACTCTTGGAACCGAGGTGATGCAAAACTTTTTTTGATGTGTGTAGAATGGCTTTATAAGCTACTGTTTTTGATAGAAGATTTTGTTGTTGTTGTTGTTGTTTATTTTAGGGGATTTACGACATCGTGGTCATGTAGCCCGGGTATGTTGGTGTGTGTAGAAAGTGTCTAGTAACGTGTGTTACTGTGATGTCTTTACTAGTGTGTGCATTTTTAATTGTGATAGGATTTGGGTGGGAAGTGACCGTGGTCTTAAGCTCGGTGTCATCCCGGCATTTGCCTGGAGTGGAAGTGGAAAACCATGGAGTACCACTTCCATGTAGTCTGAGATAGGAATCGAACCAGCCTCTTCTCAGTTTTGCCTCACGAGGCTCGTACCTCGTTTCAGCGTTCAGACCAGAATTAAATTTCTTGGTAGGGCCGGGAATCGAACCCGGGCCTCCACGGTGACAGCCAAGAATACAAGCCATTACGCAACGAGGCGGTTTTGCTAGAATATGGTAATAGGATCGTCTGCAGTTTGGGAGGGGGTGATTCTCTCACTGCTTCACTCATTTATCGGCGAAGATGGGAGATGTGTGTGTGTTTGTTTGTGTGTGCGTGGTGAGGCAGGGCTTGCCCTATTTGCATCCGCCGTCATTAAACTGGATTTCCACAATTTCTCGGAAGGAAATCATAGCAATGAAACTGGTAAATTTATTTAGAAACACCGTGTATAAGAAAAGCCCAGCTCCAGCCGGATTATTTTGATGTGTTGACTGAAGTTGCTGGGAGCCGACATCGAACTGTGTTCCTGGCAAGGCTCCAGAACTAACGCTCTTGTTACGAAACGCAAACTTTTCTAGTTACAAGCGGAGAAGCGAGGCGTTTCATTTAACTTACTTGTGGTGACGAGACCTTTTTTGTAATAATTCGTTGACCCCGCTTGTCGCAGACTAATCTCACAGGCGTGACCCGACACCGGGTTACATCTCACTACTTCTCGTACACTCTGGGATGGGATTGTGTAATTTCCTACTTTTTCTGTAACTTTTACTTGAATCGACAATGACGCGGGGTAGTGGTGGCGAAAAGCGACCAACTTCTGTGAAGTGAGAAAGTATGCAAGTCACAATAAGGAATGCCTATGTTTATTTTTGCACAATCTCCTCCTCCGGCTTCCGAATCATAATCCTGTGGAAAAAAATGTATTCACTCCGGCTTCTCCCAAAAATTACATATTAGTGGACATAATAGCATACCGTGCAAAGTAATTCAGTACGTGAACCCGCAAACCCATGAATCCTATATATATCTCCGAATTCGAGGGACGAGTGGGTTCAAGGAATCTGTTACTCCACGACATATTGAATCAAAAAATTAAGATTACCTAACCTGAAAAGGTAGTCAAGATATATCTTTATATATAGTCTGTAAACGACGCCATTATTGAAGTTAATCGAATTCTTTCCAATTCCCATCAAATATCAAGTGACTATCGGGGAATACTTTTCTTTTTCAAATAATATACAAGGCACCTCCCGAAATTAAGTTTACCTATAAAAAAAAACTTAGTTGAAGACAAATTGTCACCAGACACAGCAATGTTTGAGCTATTTTTCGACACAACTCCCACCAGATTCGAGACTCCTGTCATATCGTGGGTTCAACTTTTGTATCCCTGTGTAGATTATTTATTTGTTTATTTATTCCTTCTTTGTCAGTATGTGAGAAGTTGGTTGGTGAGCCTGGTT
Source organism: Meconema thalassinum (assembly GCA_946902985.2). Classification (NCBI taxonomy): domain Eukaryota; kingdom Metazoa; phylum Arthropoda; class Insecta; order Orthoptera; family Tettigoniidae; genus Meconema; species Meconema thalassinum. The sequence goes on along the minus strand of OX336390.1, from coordinate 222,963,500 downwards.
CGATGCATCCTGAAGACTTGTCCAAAAAATGCTAGACGTCTCTTCCTGGCCACGTCTGTAATTATTTCAATGTATCTATAGAGCTTCTGGTTGGGTCGTCTTTTGTAATTACTCCCTTCATTGACTGGTACCAATATCTTCCTCATTATCTTCCTCTCTTGGATTTCTAGTTTGTCAGTGAGTCCTTTCCTGTTTACCATGAGGCATTCAGAGGCATATAAGGCTTCAGGGTGGATGACTGTCTGATAGAGCTACATGTTTGTGTTGCGGGAGAGGCACTTCTTATTGTAGGTGTTCTTAGTCAGTTGGCATGACAGTTCTAGTTTATTTACTCGAGTTGATAATGTTGTTCCTTCGGAGAGATTGGGTTACAACCATTCACCCAAATACTTGAATTTGTTGGTTTTCTTGATCCTTCCCTGTTCTGGAAGTATGTTTATGAGGTGATTCACTGATGTTCGTGATGTATTGTGTTTGCTCAAATGACACTTGTAGTCCTTTATTTATTTATTTATTTAATTGTTTGTTTGTTTTAAGGTCGGATGAGTGAGGTCATCTGCCCCTAGTACAGAAATGCTCCAAAACACGATGTTATGTCCTGTCAAAGAACCACAGCAGTGGAGAATTCATGACTGATGAGATTCGCCTCACGGCTGGCTTTATAAGCACGCCCGCTCTATTCTCCGAGAGACATCACGTTCCTCTGTCTGTCAAGCCCTTCTTCGTACTGCTAATCCCATGCGGGTTACATTCGTGTCTAGTTTTACTGCGTCGATATTCAGCACCTGAATACTTAATGCTTACATAAAACTACTGTACATTTACGAGAATAAATAATGCGTTGGCTCCTGTTGAGTTTAGCTTGTCAGTATTCTTCCATTATTCACACTTCTTTGTGTTCCTGTGTGTAAGTGCAGAGGTAATAGTCGCTTCTCCGCGCTGCTACAAGCCATTCCACACAGTACCCGAGTTTTGTGATGCATATAAATGCATGTAAATCGCTTCTCTGGGATGTAGTCTTATACTACTTTTTACCAAACCACAGAAAAGGTATTCACAGCCTTAGTTTAAAGTTTTGCTATTACATCGCGAGAACCATCGTTGAAATTACATAATAATCTTGCCACGACATGATTATGAATATATGATCAGCTCACTTTTGTCTAGCTTACTGTTTCATCAGTGAGGAGTTACATACGTGGAGCTTTTATGGTTGTGCAATTATCTAGCGACTAGTAACAGCACATGTTTAGTTAAAGGAAATAGAACTATTGATATCGCGCCAGGAGATGGCAGTTGGGTTTGAACTCTAGATGTCTTCCCGCTCACTGCGTATCGCGCATTCCCAAGACATTAATAAGTTGATCACCAGATGCTTCGCTCACTCAGCACATTCCTTCTTTCTTTTCGTTCTCTTTCTTTGTTTCTTTGTGACTGGCCGCGTGTCGTCTGCTGCTCCTAAGGTTGTGGAATCAAATCCCGGCGCAGTTAGTTGGCATCTAAGGGTGCTTAAGTGTGAGGGAGTCGTGTCAATAAATTTATTAACACGTTAAAGATCCCTTTCAGAACAAAATTGTAGCACCCTGACGTCTCTAAAAGGGGCGTAAAACCACCAATGACATTATGATTACTACATTATACAGTATTTATTTGTATTCTGTACTCTGCAAATGAGAAAAGTTGAAAGGGGGCTTCAGTGACATTTTGACTGACAACTCAACGTCAGGTTTATGACAAACGGATGTAAGCAGAATGGGATTAGTTATTGAGGTTTTAAGGGTCGGAACAACGAGGTCATCTGGAAGTAAGGTAACAATAATACACACACGTGAAGCCCGATAACAACCATTACCATGCGGGAAAACGATGTATTTAGATTTGGAAGAGGCGGGCCGCGCATGTGTACTGCAAGACCCCCATCGCAGCGTGTTGAACTATCATCTGCAGGCGCGATGACAATAGCACTGGTAAACTGATTTTGCATTTTATTTTATTTTATTTTATTTTATTTTATTTTATTAAAAGCAGATTTAAACGCTCTTGACAAACAAATAAATATATTTCCTTGTACTTTTCTTGAAATGAAGGATTTTTCCTGTACTATTGAGACGATTTGGAAGATTTGTCACAAACCGCACTTTTTAACTCCCTCTGGTTTCAAAGCTTGAGTTTTCTGAAATATACACCTTAGCGTTATATATATACGGGAGACTTTGATAACTCTGCAGTACGGCTTATACCGCAATACTTGAAACATAATTTTTATGCAGGGATACCCCCGAGTGTTGAGTCAACTAAAAGTCCAAATGATAATATACGTTAATTTATCCCTTTTGAGGCCAATATAACTTGAGAGAACTTTGGAAAATGTGTGTGTTTTAATGGAGTTTCTCTCTTTGCTCCAAGTAATTAATTGATATTAATTGCTATTAATTGCTCACTACCATAGATTTATGAAATCAATATTTAAATATATATATATATATAAGAATGTTTTTACTTCATTCTGAATTGTTTACCCCCAACTCAACAGTAAGTGTTATTCCGTGATCGTCTTCGGCACTGCATACCCTGGTATATCACTATGACCGCGAATGTGCCTACTTCTTCGAAGAGAGTCGTCGATAAGCATCTGTGAAGCGACGATATAGGTATTGATGTACTGTGCTTAAATGCAGCGAACGAAGTTCGGTGTTTCAAATCCCATCCTCACTCCAGGCGGAACCGTAGCATTCTCGTGAGTAGCGAAGCGTATTGCAATGCAAAATCCATGACTGAGAAGACAGTGTTTGTTCAAAATATTGAAATGTATCCATATATTTATAATCACATAGTCCCGTGGTACTCTAAGAAGTATCATCAGCTATGTGATCTTATTCCTTACTCGTACGAAGCTTTAGCATTTAACCGTCGGCAAATAAAGCGTGAGCAGAGAGTCATAAAAAGGGCATGTTATTACTGTAAACATGTTTAATTGATTTAAAACTGATCTCAAGCAAAATAGATTTATATTCGTAGCCGCCATTGTGACACGGACTTCTAGAATTTCTTTGTACGCAACGTTGACGTAATAATGGAATCTGCTGCTATATTTGTGTGTGAAATGGCTTCCATGATGAATGATATTAAAACATCAATAACTAGAACTAACTATACATTTTTGCGTTGTTGTTAAAAACACAGCCATCTTTTACTCAGTTGCAAACTTTGTCGTAGAGAACCAAGAATCGCTCAAAACCATGAAATGATTTTTCATATTAAAGAGAACATTGAAGTAAGTCAATTTTATTATTACTTGAAGTCTTGCGAACCAATCGCTTGCTGCAAACACTGCCCATGACTTTGCCAGGCTATTTTATGATTTTATTAATACAGCCAAAGGTCATTTATTTTATTTTTAGGACCGGTCAAAGAAGGGATTTTGGAAGAAAATCGGCCTTGGAGCTGGTGAAAATGAGAAACCAAGAAAACCATTTTTGGGATAGCCGTGGTGGGATTCGGGCACACGCTCTCCCGATGCCAGCCAAGCATGAGTTAGCGCGTAGGCGCTCTCGGCCACCATGACCAGTAGGCAAGCCGGAAATCGAACCTGGGGCGTCCGGTTGAGAGGCGGCGCGCTAATTCAACACCACAGGACCGGCATTGAGGGTACCATACTTTCATTTTATGGCGAGGCAGCATCTTTGCATCGAATCACGGAGAAGTCTCTTTTTCTATGCTTCATGGGCATTTCATGCGGATCAGTGGCCAAGTGTCCAGCTCATATTTCCAAGATCGCGGCGATGAAAAAGGATTTTTGGATGGCGAGAAAATTCCACGCTCCAAGTTCACGTCCTAGTTGTCACTAGTCACTAAAAAGGAAGCGTAGGCTATGTTTATTTCTATTGATAATATATTTTATTTGCTTCTTTAAATAACTGCCAGGCTTACTCGCTAAACTTTTGTTCAGTATTGTGCTGGTGCATTCCTTGACTGATCTCTACTTAGTATAAAACAAAGTCCCCGATTCTTGGATGTTACGGGTAAACTCGAGAACCCCTGGATGGATTTTGATGCGGTTTTCACCATTCTGTAAAGGATATCCCGAGGATGATTTCTGTAGAAAATAATTTATTTATGATCAAAGGAAGCCGAGCAGTAACGATTTCAGTGGAAAAGTCGAAAAAAAATACCGGCGTCCGAGCGCTTTGTAAGCTTACGCTCTGCAAACCGTTAAAAATATCTGAATACTATGAGTGTAAGAATTGTTCAGCATGAAAAGTTCTACAAAAAAAGTCCCCGAGAGCATATGTCTATCTTCAATACATCGCCCACTATAAGTGTTTTTACGTTTTAATTTCTTCCAACCATGTCCATTCAACTACTGAGGCGACAGTTTACGAGCTAGCTAAGGGCGAGTCTATCATCCCTGTTACAGCCTAGCTAGCGGGCGAACCTATTGCCCCAGATACAGCCAGGAGCAAACCGTCGAGTCGTGTTGAGTTAAGACTTCTGAGAAGGGTTGTTGTGTTTGGAGTTTCCCTTGAAGTGCAACTCGGGTTTTCTTAATTTCGCCTGTGAAACACAGTCAAGTTAGGATTGGACGGAAGGAGGATTTGAGTTTCATTCACCTCGCCATCCCCTGGAAGTGCAACTATCATTTCGCCTGTGAACTTTTCGTTCCGCAAAATTCACAGTCAATTTAAGATTGGACGGAAGGGGGATTATATTATATTAAATTATACCGATTGGCGTATAATCTCTACTTAGTATAAAACAAAGTCCCCGATTCTTGGATGTCACGGGTAATCTTGAGAACCACTGCATGGATTTTGATGCGGTTTTCATAATTCTGTAAAGGATACCTCGAGGAAGGTTTATGTAGAAAATAATTGATTTATGTTCAAAGGAAGCCAAGCAGTAACGATTTCAGAGAAAAAGTCGAAAAAAAATCCTGGCGTCCGTGCGCTTTTAAAGCTGACGCTGGGCAAACCGTTAAAAATATCAATATACAATGAGTGTAAGAATTGTTCAGCATGAAAAGTTCTACAAAAGCGTACCCGAGAGCACATCTCTATATTTAATATATCGTCCACTATAAGTGGTTTTTTTTTTTAGATTGGACGGAAGGGGGATTTGTGTTTCATGCACCTCGCCATTCTTAAATTACGTCTGACAAAACTTTGTTGCACATGCATCTCCATGATAATATAGTTAATAGTCCAGTCAGTGATTTTAACCCATCATGCCGAGACGTAAAATGGATATAGATCGTAGTTTATTGACATCGTAAAGAAGCGCTTATCACGTAATGCATTCACAACTGTTCCCGGGTGAAGCCGGGTCGGGTTGCTAGTTAATAAATCAAGACGGCTACTTGTCTGTTGAGGTCCTCGCCTATCCCGAAATCGATCGCTGTATCAAACTAAAGCTAAGTCAGGTTTCTAGTATTATGATAAGTGCCTGTTTTAAAATACTGTATATAGGCCTACTACTGGTTGTATGGCTCAGACGTAACGTTCTGTGTCCAAGGTTGCAGGATCGAATTCTGGCGCAGTCAGCTGGCATTTGAGGGTACGCAGATGTGAGGAAGCCGTGTCAGTAGATTTACTGGCACGTTAAAGATCCCCTTTGGGGCAAAACTGGCACCCCGGCGCGGAGTCTCTAAGAGCTGCAGTAGCTAAAAGGGTTGTAAAACAATTAACGTTATTATTATATTAGAGAAAAATGATAACTGATTTTTAGTAATAAATTAACATAATTAGAGTTGTTTCAGTTATAATTTATACATTTTTTTAAAACTGAATTTCAAACAAGTTCCAATTTCAAACAAATTCCAAAGAGTGGTAGAATTGTACTAATTCGCAGTGCCAGTGGTCGGATGCAGCTCCTTGTTGAAAAAAGAATCAATTATGAAAGTTTTAGTGAAAGTGTTTATTGAACGTTTCGAAAGTGAATCATCCGGTATGACCGAGAGCAGTTTCTTACGATCATAGCTTTCCAGGAGGATAATAACAGCGGACTGTTTGCAAAGCAAACAGTAGAGCGCCAGAGGTCTGCACATGGCCGTCCTTATCTAAGCCTAGCGCAGGATTAACAAAGAGTCGCTCTGAATACATTACGGCTATCGCCCTGGCATGGCGTGGCGCTATGCTATACTGCGGCAAAATAAATATCTACCGTAGCCGATCACATGCCCCTATGTAGACATGGGGTTCTTCATTATATTGACCTTCATCCTATAGATTCTTATAATAATATCAGATGGATGAACTTGCAGTTTATCAGCCGAAACACAGTATGTACCTGCATTTGCGTTTATGATGTTAACTGACCAAAATATTGGAATGCAGCCGAAATGAAACAGAAACATCTATGGAAATCAAATTGGCAGTGAAAAACTAAAGGAAGTAGGAGACTTCTGTTACTTAGGAAGCAAAATAACCAGTGATGGACGAAGCAAAGATGATATAAAGAGTAGGTTGGCTCAGGCAAGGAAATCATTTCTACAGAAAAGGAATCTGTTGACATCGAATATAGATTAAGGTATTAGGAAGATCATTTTTGAAAGCCTTTGTCTGGAGCGTGGTACACTATGGAAGTGAAACTTGGACTATTGGTGCAGCAGAAAAGAGGAGAATTGAAGCGTTCGAAATGTGGTGTTACGGGAGAATGATGAAGATCAGATGGGTAGATAGGGTAACAAATGAAGAGGTATTAAGACGAGTGGGAGAGGAGAGATTTTTCTGGTGACTGCTAATGAAGAGAAGAGATAGTTAGTTAGTTATTGCTGTTTTAAGGGGCTTAACTACGAGGTCATCTGCTCCTAGAGAAGAGATATGTTGGTAGGACACATACTAAGACACCCAAGAATAGCAAGCTTAGTTATGGAAGGAAGGGTCGAGGACAAGAACTTAGGGGTAGACCAAGGTTAGAATATGTTAAACAAATTGCCTCGGATGTAGGGTGTGGTAGCTATGTAGAGATGAAACGATTAGCTCTGGACAGGGAGGCACGGAGATCTGCATTAAACCAGTCAAAAGACCGAAGACTCAAACAACAACAACAACAGACCATAAGCAAAACCCTAGAATATTTTAATCAGGGATGGCCGTCCAGGAGTGTATAGTACGTATTTGCATGTTTACAGTTTGTTTATTTATGCCCAATTTTACATTTTTTGGTCCTACCAAGCTAACGCTTGTCGGTAGGTTCCAATTATAGTTACAATATATATGTTAACAAACACAATTAAATTTACACAATATACAATTATTTTATATAGTGCCCGTAATAATAATTCACAAAGATATTCAATCAGCTCATAACAATTAATATTGGTTAAAATTATTATAATATGTTAATATTAATATAATAAAGAATTTGTAGTAAGTTATAATATTTTAACCACCTTAAAACAACAGTTATGTCGTTACTATTGTAAAAACTTAACTTAAAACTTAAAATTCAAATGTTACTATCATGTTCATAGTCTTAATACATATAAAAGCAGTTGTCCACTTAGTCTAAGGAGTTATTTACTATTCAATTTTTTATATCTTTTTTGTTTTTGACATACTCTCAAAGACCAGCAGTGAATGTGGTAGCTTGTTAAATAGAAAAGGTACCATGTAAGCTAATGTTCTTTTGCCAAATTCATTATTTGTTTTTGGAATTACAAAATGTGAATTCTTAAATCTTGTATCCTTTTGATGTTTTAAATGATCTTTGAAAGTACTATTTAAAAAATTATCCATAATTATCATTAAATATATTAGGCCCGTACAAGCCTCCGTAGCTTAGGCGGCAGCACGCCGGCCTCTCACCGCTGGGTCCGTGGTTCAAATCCCTGTCACTCCATGTGAGATCTGTGCTGGACAAAACGGAGGCAGACAGGTTTTTCTCCGGGTACTCCGGTTTTCCCTGTCACAAATTTCATTCCAGCAACACTCTCCACTATCATTTCATTTCATATGTCATTCATTAAATCATTGCCCCAGAGGAGAGCGTCAGGCCTCGGCAGCCGGCTTAGTTCATATCCTCGCCGCTAGATGGGGGCTTCATTCATTCCATTCCTGATCCGGTCGGAGACTGGAAGCAGGCTGTGGATTTTCATTTTCATATTAGGCCCCTACAAGGCATTATCTGACAATTGGAGAACAATATCACTGGTGAGTATAATCCACGCCTATCACCATGTCTTACAAAGAATTTAAGGAAACGTGTCTGAATGCTGGTAATTGTATTAATATAAGTATTTGAAGCAAGTCCCCAAGCCTTTATTCCATATCGAATTATACTTTCCACTAATCCATAGTATGTCATTCTTAGCACTGGGGTAGGCATATTTTGCCTCAGATGGAAAAATTTACTTAAAATTATTCCTAGTTTGGAAGTAACTTGATTAATATGCTTGTCCCATCTGAAATTACAATCGATATACACACCTAAGTATTTTTGAACAGTTACATTTTTACTGTTGTACAGTTTCTACACTTATTGTTGCTACTTGCCATGCAATCGCAGTCATGTATTCTTAGATGTACCTTTTGTAATAAAATCATTGGAGACTGAATGTGCATTGTTGTTGTTTTTGCACTATTAATTATTAAGCCATGATCATGTGCCCATCTCTGTAGCACGTTGAAATCTGCTTGCAAGAAATTTTCTGCCTTGTTAAAATCCTTATGAACTGATACCAATATCGTATCATCAGCATATTGTAGTATTTGTGTGTTCTTCATATGCTGAGCAAGATTATTTACATATATCAAGTACAGCAAAGGTCCCAGGTTACTACCTTGTGGAATACCCATTCTTATTCTTTTCTCTTCACTATATGTTTCACCAATAATAGTAATAATAATAATAAAAATAATTTTAAAAAACCTATTTTGACTACACTAGCCTGGTGCAAGTCTTGGAAATTAAGGTTGTTGATTCATTATGGCTTTGTGACATCGTGGTCATGTAGCCGCGTGTATATGTGTATATGGAATTTGTGTCACTGTGATGCCTTGCCTGTACTAGTGTGTGTGTGTGTGTGTGTGTGTGTGTTTGTAATTGAGGTAGGGTTGGGATAAGATGCGACCGCGGCCGTAAGTTAGTTACCGCCTCGTCTCATTTTTACCTCACGAGGCTGAGTGTACCCCGTTCCAACCCTCAGACCAAAATTATTTCTTGGCAGAGCTTGCGCGGCGAGAGCCTAGATTGCTCTTGGAAATTAACATCGCATGACGCTTGGGTGATTTATATTTCAACAATGCCATCCCAGAACTTCAAGACCAGAGGAATTTGTTTGGCAGTGCTGGGATTTGAACTCGGGTGTCCAGGATGGTAGAGAACTATGATAACAACTGCACACAACCCATAATAACTATAATAATAATATTATCCTATCCACAGGCTAGTCTAACTGTCTCACATACTCTTTCGTCAGATAATGTCGACACAACGCACTGCACTGCAGAAGATACTTGTGGAGCAAGTGGATCACCAACTGGGTGAATATCAGGCGGGATTTAGAAGAGGAAAATCATGTGTTGAACAAAACTGAAGCCTGAAACGTGTCCTAGAAAATTTTAGCTCAAAAGATTTAGTAGTGTTTTTTTTTTGTCAATTTCATGAAAGCCTACGATTCAATCGACAGGGAAGTTCTATTTAACACATTGGTGGTATTTGGGGTCGATGCCAAAACAAAGGAAATTACATATATTTAGCAGACATTAACGGGCACTCATTCGAAAGTAAAGTTTATGGGAGAGATTTCCGCGGAGTTTGAAATTAAAACAGGGGTCGACAGGGTGATGGACTGTCACCAGTTCTCTTCAACTGTGTGTTGGAGAATATTACCCGGGAATGGGAAAGAGAACTGGATATGAAAGGACTACTTAACCAAGTATTCATTGGAGGATCGAAAAGTGGTGTCAAGATCAATTCTTCTTGCTTTTGCTGACGACCTCGCTTTATTGTCGAGGAATACTGATGCAGATATAGAACAACTGAATGTCCTACAACGCCAAGCGGGAAAAGCCGGACTACAAATTTCTTAAAAAAAAAAAAAGAACAAGGTAGGCTATATGACCAACATCAAAACAGCTCCTCGTCACCTGCAGACCGAGCATGGTAAAACAGTCAGAGTTGACAGCTTTAAGTACCTGGGTGAAATCGTGCAGTTGAAAACTAGCGAAAGGGTGGCCAATAATACCAGACGAGAGAAGATGGCTGCGGGTATCTGCAGAACATCCACTTTATACTAGAAGAAAGCCATCACGAAACACGCTAAATTACGGCACTATAATACAGTGATAAAAACGGAATGCCTATATGCTAGTGAATGCCTCCACATGACAGGGAAGGCAGGTTTGAGGGACGCTGAGAAATTCGAAAGAAAGATCCTTCGCAAGGTAATGGGTCCAAAGATTGTGGACGGCCAATATAGGTTTTGAGGAAGGGAAGAACTCTACCAGGGCAATGAAAGGTTGATGGAATATACGGGAAAACGGAGACTCAAATTCTATGGGCGTTTATTTCGAATGGATGAGCGGAGACTTACTACGAAGAATATTTTTTAGAATACTCGACAGTAGACCTAAGGTGTCTGAAAAATGGTCCAGGGAGGTGCGGAAGGATCTTCATCAGGTTGGACTAAAGTCGGAAGACATTTCAAACCGCGCTAAGTTTAGGTCAGTTATCGACAAATTCCAAGGACTCCACGACGAACCAAAAATGAACAGGGGTTGGACGAAAGAACGAAGACAGGTTGCCAGAGAAAGACTGCGAAGATTTTGAGCGGCGAAGAAGGCTTCCAATAATGTGTAATTGTTGCCTAACGTGGTCTTCAAAGACCGTAAACGAATTTAATATATATATAAGAAATTTTAGAAACCTCTGATTTGCCGTCAAAATAAATGACTTCCTAGAATTATATTCATGTAGGTCGATGTTTCATGCAGGTCTTATCGTGGCTTATTGGGAAGTACAGTATGTTCTCTATGTCCGCCCTATACCTCAGTAAGAAAATTACAAACGTTTGAATGCTAATGAGGATTTCACTGTGTAATGTTAGCAGCCAATGCAGCAGACATGCATCGTTTATGTTGTTTATAAATGTCAGTTTAGAAGCAAAAAACCTAATCTAATCGCGGAGAGCAATCTGCACATACAGTAGTTAGCTATTCATGATTATTAGGTCCGTTCAGCATTCAGTGTGCCTGCCGACATGAATGTGCTACAATATTGTGTATAAGCCTCGATAATAATCTGTGAATAAACAGAGAAGAGGGTCGCCACTGTAAAAATGGCGCGTCGCACTCATAACTCTTGGTTATTCTGCTGGGAGAGATTACACTGACCCTAGCGCTGCAGCATCGGCTTAACCACTGGAACACCAGGAACGAGAAATAAAGAGTCGTGTGCAATATACCTCTCGGTTTGGCACAAAATTTAATAGACCTGTTTCAGGCTAAATGCATTGAAAATCATTCTAATGGAGTCCAAGAGCTTTCTGTCCATTTACGGGCGTAATGACGAAGTGGTCAAGCTGCTCCCTTCTCACCAAGATATTCAATTTCCGGTTATTTCATGTGAAATTTTCGAAGTGAAGCGCCACGTCTTATGGTTTGAATTCCAGATTAAGAAAAATAAAGATCCTGTGGTCCATTATTGTGACACTACGGTCACGTAGAACTTCAAACTTCGTACTTTCTATGCAAAAATATCTACTTCCGATGCGAAATACAGAACAATATGTCCCAAAGTTTGTTCCGTAGTGCACAGGGAAGGTCGTGCAAGTACTACTGTACTGCGGGTTCAACGCCTGTGTATTATAACTAGCTTTATTACCCGTTAGACCACCTCGTGGCGGAGCCGCTAGCGTTCTTGACTGTTGCCTTGGAGGTACGTGTTCGATTCCTGGCAGTGTCAAGACTCAATTCTGGTCTGAGGGTAGAAACGGGGTACACTCAGCCCCGTGAGGCAAAACTGAGAAGAAATGGAGTTCTATTCCCATCTCAGCCATCCTGGAAGTCGTTTGCTGTGGCTTCCCACTTCTACTCCAGGCAACTGTAGGGATAGTTCCTAACTTAAGGCCACAGCTATCTTCTTCCCATTCGTCACGTGAATTATAAATACACACACTAATACGGCCATCACAATAAGACAGGTTATATATATATATATATTTCGTTTACGGCCTTTGAAGACCACGTTAGGCAACAATTATATATTGGAAGCCTTCTTCGCCGCCCAAAAGCTTCGCATTCTATCTCTGGCAGCCTGTCTTCGTTCTTTCATGCAACCCTTGATCATTTTTGGTTCGTCGCGGAATCGTTGTTATTTGTCGATAACTGACCTAAACGTAGCGCGGTTTGAAATGTCTTCCGACTTAAGTCCAACCTGATGAAGATCCTTCCGCACCTCCCTGGACCATTTGTCGGACACGTTAGTTCTACTGTCGAGTATTCTAAAAAAGTTACAGTCAGTCTGAAAGACTAGACTTTGTATCATTTTAAATGATACAAATGCTGAAAAATGCTAGAAATGCTAGACTCTTAACATGTTAGAAAATTATCTGCATAATACTTATCTTGCTTATCTTGTTTCAAATTACTCGCGAACGGCAAGTGCAAAGCAAGGGCAAAGCAAGGTCCAGCGCGCGGAATGCCGTCACGCTCACCAGAGTGCGCTGGGACGTGCCCCTTCCATCCAGTCTAAAACACTTATAGTTGACGATGTATTGAAGATAGAGATATGCTCTCGCGGACTTTTTTGTAGAACTTTTCATGCTGACCAATTCTTACGCTCATACTATGTTGACATTTTTAACGGTTTGCCCAGCGTAAGCTTAAGAAGCGCACGGACGCCAAGTTTGTTTTCGACTTTTTCACTGAAATCGTTACTGCTTGGCTTCCTTTGATCATATATAAATTATTTTCTACAGAATCTTTCCTCGAGATATCCTCTACAGAATGGTGAAAACCGCATCAAAATCCATCCAGTGGTTCTCGAGATTACCCGTGACATCCAAGAATCGGGGATTTTTGTCTTATACTAACGAAGTAGAAATTGTCGGGATACACATGCACCAAGCAGTACTATGACGTCACACACCTCAGTGCATCTGGGTACATTTCGTCCCGTCCCGTGACCGTAACGTAACGCCAGACCCCAGCGTAACGACGAAGTCGACACAATCATCTAAAATGATAAAATCCTCTTCGTAAGTCTCCGCTCATCCATTTGAAATAAATGCCCATAGAATTTGAGTCTCCGTTTTCCCGTATATTCCATCAACCTTTCATTGCCCTGGTAGAGTTCTTCCCTTCCTCACAACCTATATTGTCCGTCCACAATGTTTGGACCCATTACCTTGCGAAGGAACTTTCTTTCGAATTTCTCAGCGTTCCTCATGCCCACCTTCCCTGTCATGTGGAGGCATTCACTAGCATACTCGTATAGGCATAAGACAGGTTATCATGATTTGGAAAAGGAAGACCATGGCCTTAAGCTAAGAACCATCCCCGAAATTGCCTGGTGTAGAATTGGGAAACCACGGAATACCACTTCTAGGACATCTGAGGTGGGAATCGAATCTATTTCGTCTGCCGTTTGGAGGGTGTGATCGTAATTCAGTAAGCACTCGGCATTACTGTGGTACATGACATTCAAATACTCCTGTCTGTGTTTTGTTTGCGGGGATATCGTTAATTGTGCATTCATTTAGGGGCTTGGCTACTTCGTGGTCATGTATCCCCGTGTACTTGACTATGTGTAAAATCTGTCTAACCTGACTCATTGTAACGTATATAGCAGAGTGTTAGGATTTGGAACGAGGCGGCATTTGCCTGGAGTTGGAAGTGGTAGCCCACTTGAAAACACACTTCTATGACAGCTGAGATGGAAATCGAATCCATTCCTTCTCAATTTTACCTCACGAGGCTCAGTGTACCCCGTTCCAGCCCTCGCACCAGAATTACATTTGTTGGCAGAGCCGGAAATCGAAGCCTGGACCTTTCTATCAGGAGACTCAACACATACCCCGAGACTACAGGGGTTTATCCGCGAATATCCACAAAAATGATTCGCCATGCGCGTATAGTTTGCATGGCTGTGCAGAAGCGGATAAGCTGCGGATAATGTTTGGAGTAAATTTGCGGATAGTTTTCAGAATACAATCCGAACTTGTTGAATATCATTACTAGGACCCCGATGTTCATGACGTACATATTTTCCGTTATGTTATTTCCATGACAAATGTAGGATGATTTAGGCTAACCTCCTTAAGCATAATTAAGTTAATACTCCGAACTGAAAAGGATTGCAATTCTAGCTGTATAACAGTCATTTTAATTTTAGCACATGCATACATAGCCTACGGGAACGACTTTCTCTTCAAATGTCTAACTGTGTTGCTTTAATATTTTACGCTTTATCTAATAAACTAGCAGTAGTGCCCGGCTTCGCCCGGTGGATTTATTTGTTTTACAGAACTGGAGCGCTCAAGGATAAGGATCGGAATAAATGAAAGTAAATTTGAAAGCACCAACGCTTATTGCAGCTGATAACCTCAGTATACTGCACCAACACCATCGCCCTTATACAGAGACATACTATTGCCATGATGATAACTGTTTAAGGGGCCTAAGAAATCTTTTTGAACTAATTACTTCCCGTGACTGCAATTTATAAGCAGCTCGCAATTCTGCACCAGAACATTGGTAGGGGCGACGTGATGCTGCCCGCATTACATGGCAACAATAGACTTCGGTATTATTGAAGCCGTTCTGGAGCGCTTGTTCCCCCGACTTACTGAACAAAAATCAATCTCTAAGGTTACCTGAGAGGTGTAGCCTAATGCTACATAGCCTAAACTATTCCTCTTGAATCAGGCTATCATATACAAAAGGAATTTTTCGAATCCGACCGGTAGTTCCAGAGATTAGCGCGTGTAAATACTTAAACAAACACACAAACTCTTCAGCTTTATTATATTAGTATAGATTAAAAATATTATTGTAATGTCAGTAGATTCGGATAACAAACGTGTGGATGCGGATAACAGTCGTGCGGTTGCGGGGCGGATGTGGATAGCGTTTTGTTTATCCGCGCAGGGCTCTAACTATAAGTGGCACAGGGATAGAAAATAATTAAAATATACATGGATTGTTTTTTTAGTTTTGGCACCAATGCTTCAGTGCCAAGTTGCAACAATGTTGGGTGCTGCCACTTTTACCGACGGTTGCTGCCCTGCATCCCCTCCCTAAGAGCACATGACCTCGCCCGTTCTCACCACCACTCGTGCGCACTCGCGCCTGTTATTTGAGTAGTGTGAGACCAGTGCTCGCGAAAGACAGTTGCAATGTTTTCCAAGCAGGAGCAGAGAACATGGATAAAAAATCAGTGTGCTAGGTGTCGCAGTGCTAAACAGTGTCACCGAGGATTGCAGGAAGCATGCGGTGCAGCTGCGTTATCGTTCAGAACGGTAGCAAGATGGGTTGCAGCCTTTCGAGATGGGCCCGAACGTGTGGAGCACATGCCTCGATCTGGTCACCCACCAGTAAGTGATGACTGATGACAATGTACAGATGGTGTCCGCGTTAGTAGAGGTGGATCGGAACTTTACGATTCGTCAATTAGAGCAAGATACCGGACTGGCGCATTCAACTGTCCTCCACATCTTGAAGGACTTACTGAAAATGAGGAAGATTGCGTCCAAATGGGTTCCGCATGATTTAACCGACATGCACAAATGGCTGCGATATGACGCTTGTCGTATGCACTTGCAGCGTTATGAACGCGAAGGAGAGGCCTTCGTACGGCGTATCATAACCATTGACGAGACGTGGGCCAGATCTTATGAGCCACAGTTAAAACGCCAATCGAACGAGTGGCGGCACCACGGATCACCACGGAAAGAAACAGTTCGACCAACCCCCACCAATGTGAAGGTAATGTTGATTCTTGCTTATGATTGGGATGGTGTGATCATTCACCATACTGTTCCCCGAGGGCAAACCGTTAATGCGGCGTACTATTGTTCGTTTCTGCAAGACCATCTCTGAAGAGCTCTGAGAAGGAAACGGCGCCACCACATGGTTACACCGCCCATCGTTCTGCATGACAATGCTAGGGCACACACAGCAGGCGTTGTGTCGGCATTGTTGGATCGCTGGGACTGGGAGGTCCTCTATCATCCCCCATATTCTCCCGACATCAGTCCCTGTGACTATGATCTCATTCCGAAGATGAAGATGACAATGCGCGGGGAGCGCTTCCGTACCATTGAAGACGTTAAGCAGGCTGCCGAGCGCTCTCTTCGTACCATCAATAGATAGGGCAGTGCCAACAGGATCCAACGACTTCCGCAGCGCTGGGAACACGTTGTACGCTACGGTAGGGTCTACATCGAGGGCCTGTGAAACTTGGAACCATCTAAGTGAGTTATTAATCCAGTTATAACTAAGGTGCCAAAACTTAAAAAAAACAACCCATGTACAAAGGTAGCAATAGTAATGTAGTAGACTGCAGTTAGTACCTTATGGTGAAAATCTGCCCGAACCAGCGAGCGAAGAGGGGAAAGGAGGGGAAGAGAGTTAGTGGAAGCGGTCACTGATGCTGTACTCCTGGGAGACGATAACGTGCAATACAGTTAGGCCTGTTACACACACGGCGGATATTTTCGGCCGGAGATTTAACCGTCGCCGCTGGGAGGAAAAGTTTTCGTCGTTTTCGTACGATTAGTTGGAGCGTAGGTTCTGAAACCAACTCACCTCCTCAGATGTTCAAATTATTGATTGCTTGTGTAGTTTGAAATAAACAGAGAAACTTCTAGCCTTATTATTATTCCATCGTCGAATGAAAAGGAGAAGAAAAATCAACTGATTTGGGTTCATCCAATTAATGAAAAGAGAGATGTGGTTGGCACTTTGTACACGTTATTTGAAGAATTGAGGCAGGTCACGTAGGGCGCTAGTTCAAGATGGCGGTAAAACTTCCGTCGACTCCAGTGGAACCCGTCGGCTGCACAACTACCGCCAACGGCAAACTGACCGATCGGTATTTCTTCCGTCTAATGTGTAGTTAGTTATTGTTGTTTTAAGGGGCGGAACTGCGAGGTCACGTCTAATATGTAAGCTCTAATGTACTTCAATGGGATACCGTTGGAACGGCAGTGACGTTAATTTATCTGGACCTGTTAAGAGATGATGAGTACATTTCCGTAGCTACTAGCAAAGTGAACATTCCTCCCCTCTCAATCACGCTGCAGCACATGGACCCGTCCGCACACGGAATCCGTTGGGTGCGCATGTGCCGCCAGGTAATAATTGCGGTATACTGGGCCATCCATCCATATACAGTGTATTCGCAGCCGAGGTGGGGTTCCGGTTTGTTTTTATTGCGTGTGGTCTTCTGAGAGGCCGAATGCAGGTCTTTCTAGTCGACGCCATAGGCGACCTGCGCGTCAGGGTGAGAAATGGAATGGATAAAAATGAATGGAACTGGGTAAGGATGTGGAAGGAAGCGGCCGTGGCCTGTCAGAAGGTACCGTCCCAGTATTTGCCTGGTGTTGAAAATGGGGAAACCACGGAAAACATGTCAAGGACGGCCGACGCACAGTGGGTCAAAATCGAAATCTAGAAGAACAAAATTATGTATTTTCATCATTAAAAAATAAAAATGTATTACTTCTACAGCATTCTCATATAATTGCCGCTCACTATTCTGGGATATGAACGCATCTTAGTGTAAATAAAATGACCTAACGCTGCGCTTTTATTGCTTCTTCCCTGCCGGAGCAGCGGTGTTGCGGTGGAAGGGAGCGCTCGGTGGCGATAACTGGTTTATCAAGGTTATCCAACACTTAGTATCGGTGGAGGATGACCCTGTAATTGTTTTGTCTGTAGTAACGCGGGAGGATTTGTTTCGAGACTTACCTTCAGACAGATCTCCAATGACGTATCTCGTGTACAGGATTCTCTCACCTCACTCGCTCAGCCTATTCTTTTTGGCATGAATGCCTCTTTTGTCTGAGGCAGTCTCAAGTTTGGACCATCTGCGAATAATTCTGACAAGGGGACATGCGTGTTATGTGGTAATTTACGTCGTAACTACTATGGTTTTAGATGACGTATGGTTTTGATTTGTGAAAATGTAGCCTATACTAATTCCTATTTGAATCGGGCCCTTGGCCAGTTTTCAGCTAATGAGAGGCTCTGGCCTAGCCCGTAATGACGTCATCCTACCGGCCAGCCAATACCGTACCTGTATCGTTAATCTGTAATCGGCTTCAATAATGAGACAACATTTCGTTTGGTTAGCGACGTCAAGTTCGACATCAGCTTCGAGCTATTTCAAAGTAACTTAAATTACCCTCATTAAATATTCACCCTGCTGGATTATAGAGGAACGGCTTACTCTGCACTGCCCTACAGAGTTTTATTAGCTGAACTAGCTGTACCCGGCATGCGTTGCAATGCCAATCAAAGAAAGTGTTGGCGTTGTAACTTTGTTTGTTGAAGTGGTTTTGGATTCCCAATATTTTTTTTCTTTTTCCGTTAAACTACTATAAACTATTGTAAAATTGATTTACTATCTCAAAAAAATCATGGGAGCGTGCTCAACAACTCACCAATGTTTCATCACAATGAAATGAATGGTATATGAACGCATACGGGACTTTCTTGAAACGATTCGAGCGCCGTCACCCATTTGTTGAATATACTCGTACGCTACCTATTGTAAAATGGATTTACTAAGTCGAAAACCTTCCCTGACATGTACACAATAACTCATGAAAGTTTCATCGCAATGGGATGAATGGCATATGAACGCATACGGGATTTTGTTTAAACGATTTGCGCGCCGTCACTCATTTGTTGAATCTACTTGTGCGCCACCCATTGAAAATCGGATTTACTAATTCATACACCTTCGCAGGACTGTACTCAACTCACCAAAGTTTTATCATAATCGGATAAATGGTAGGCCTATATGAACGCATACGGGACTTGGTTGAAACGATTCACGCGCTATCGCTCATTAATTGAATCTACTCGTGCGCTACCAATTGTAAAATGGATTTACTAAATCAGAAATCTTTGCGGGAGTGGAAACAACATTTCTCCAAATTTCATTGCAATCGCATGAATGGTATATGAACGCATACGGATTTTTTTAAACTATACGCGCGCCGTTACTCATTTGTTGAATCTACTCGTGCGCTACCTATTGTAAAAAGGATTTACTAAGTCAGAAACCTTTCCTGGATTGTGCACAACAATTCAATAAGAGTTTCATAGCAATCGGATGAATGGTATATGAACGCATACGGGACTTTGTTTAAGCGATTCGCGTGCCGTCGCTCATTTGTTGTATCTACTTGTGCGATACCTATTGCAAAGTGGATGTACGAAGCCAGAAACCTTCCCTGAAGTGTACACAACATATCACCCAAGTTTCATTGCTATCGGACGAATGGTATATGAACAAGGGGACTTTGTTGAAACCCTTCGCGCGTCTTCTCTCATTTGTTGAATCTACTTGTGTGCTACCTATTATAAAATGGATTTACTACGCCTGAAACTTTCCCTCGAGTGTACACAACAACTCACCCAAGTTTAGTCGCTATCGGACGAATGGTATATAAACGCATACGGCACTATCATTTGTTTAATCTACTTGTGCGATACCTATTGTAAAGTGGATTTACTAACCCAGACCCTGAAGTGTACACATCATGTCACCCAAGTTTCATCGCTATGAGACGAATAGCATATGAATGCATACGGGACTTTGTTGAAACGCTTCGCGCGTCGTCGCTCATTTGTTGAATCTACTCGTGCGCTACCTATTATAACATGGATTTACTAAGCCAGAAACTTTGCCTGTAGTGTGCACAACCTCTCACCCAAGTTTCATCGCTATCGGACGAATGGTATGTGATCGCATACAGGACCTTGCTGAAACGCTTCGTCCGTCGTCGCTCATTTGTTGAATCTAATCGTGCGCTACCTATTGTTAAGTGGATTTCCTTAGCCAGAAACCTTCCCTGAATTGTACACAACATCTCACCCAAGTTTCATCGCTATCAGACGAATAGTATATGAACGCATACGGGACTTTGTTGAAACGCTTCGCGCGTCGTCGCTCATTTGTTGACTCTACTCGTGCGCTACCTACTATAACATGGATTTACTAAGCCAGAAACTTTGCCTGTAGTGTGCACAACCTCTCACCCAAGTTTCATTGCTATCGGACGAATGGTATATGAACGCATACGGGACTTTGTTGAAACCCTTCGTGCGTCTTCTCTCATTTGTTGAATCTACTTGTGTGCTACCTATTGTAAAATGGATTTACTAAGCCTGAAACTTTCCCTCGAGTGTACACAACAACTCACCCAAGTTTCATCGCTATCGGACGAATGGCATGTGAACGCATACAGGACTTGGTTGAAACGCTTCGCCCGTCGTCGCTCATTTGTTGAATCTACTCGTGCGCTACCTATTGTTAAATGGATTTACTAAGCCATAAACCTTACCTGAAGTGTACAGAACATCTCACCCAAGTTTCATCGCAATGAGATGAATGGTATATGAACGCATACGGGACTTTTTTTAAGCGATTCGCGTGCCGTCACTCATTTGTTGAATCTACTCGTGCGCTACAACTTTCATATTTATTCACCTTTTAAACCTTCTCTGGACTTCCACAAGTAACTCAAGACAAACATTAGCCAAATCGGTCCAGCCGTTCTCGAGTTTTAGCGAGACTAACCAACAGCAATTCATTTTTATATATAAGATATACTCTGCAATGGCTTGACTACTTAATACATCACATATTTTAGCGATCATGGGCCACGCGACCTTCCCTTTACTTGTAGTCCAAACTGCCCAGGGTGACTCCACTTAGAAAATCTCATATTCAATAATCAGGAATTGAACCCAGTCCGTCTTGGTAGGAGGCAAATAACCAGACTGTTATGCGGTCAATTCCCTATCTTTAGAAAAAAACAAGATGTTCAGTAAAGAACATATAGCCTACTTTCTCCTAAATGCATGGGTATTGTTATAACTCTTTGTCCTTTTCAAGGAGTTGTAGTAGCTTGTTGAAATACAACGTGTTATACGGATATTAAACATGAATATGAGGTGCCCTTTGCTAGTGCTACCTCTGTACAAAATTTCATTAATTTCGGTTTCACCGTGTTTGAATTGATATGGTTAATCGATTTGCACACATACATGGCCGCCATATGCAAACTATTGGACTGACGACCTTGTAGCTTGGTCAAAGAACGCCTCTAGCATACAGGTATGATGTTGCAAAATCAGATGTTTAGGTTGGTCGTAATTTGATTTAAGCATTTAACATTTGGGTGGCCGCCATTACGTTTCCATCAAGATGCCGACGAAATAAAACATTACGTTGAGTTGCCTTTTGCAAGTGCGACCTCTGTACCAAATTTCGTTCAATTCGGTTTCACCGTGTTTGAATTGATAGGGGGAATCGATTTTCACACATACCTGGCCGCTATCAGCAAACTATTGGGCTGATGACCGTGTCGTTTGGTCAAAAGATGCTTACCATATAAAGGTATGTTGTTGTAAAATTCAGTAGAGATCAGATGATTAGGTTGGTCGTAATTTGATTTAAGCTTTTAACATTTGGGTGGGCGCCATTACGTTTCCGTCAAGATGGTGGCGATATAAAACATGACACTGAAGTGCTCTTTGCTAGTGCTACCTCTGTACCAAATTTCGTTCAATTCGTTTTCACCATGTTTGAATAGATGGGGGGAATCGATTTGCACACATACATGGCCGCCATTCGCAAATTATTAAGCTGATGACCTTATAGTTTGGTCAAACGATTCTACATACATAAAGGTATATTGTTGCAAAAATCGGTAGAGATCAGATGCTTAGGTTGGTTATAATTTGATTTAAGCTTTGCACATTTGGATGGCCACCATTACGTTTTCGTCAAGATGGCGGCGATATAAAACAAGACGCTGAGGTGCCCTTTGATAGTGCTACCTCTGTACCAAATTTCGTTCCATTCGGTTTCACCGTGTTTGAATTAATAGGGGGAATCGATTTGCACACAAACATGGCCGTAATCCGCAAACTATTGGGCTGATTACCTTATAGTTTGGTCAAACGATCCTACATACATAAAGGTATATTGTTGCAAAAATCTGTAGAGATCAGACGATTAGGTTGGTCGTAATTTTATTTAAGCTTTGCCCATTTTGGTGGCCGCCATTACGTTTTCGTCAAGATGGCGGCGATATAAAACATGACACTGTGGTGTCCTTTGCTAGTGCTAACTCTGTACCAAATTTCGTTCAATTCGGTTTCACCGTGTTTGAATTGATAGGGGGGGGGGGGGACAGACATTCAGAGTACACACACTCGCACACACACAGACTCTCACACACACACATAGACACAGACAGACACACTTTTTTTTCGCCCTGTGTTGATCTCATAAGTCTACTTTCATTTTTTGCAAAAACGAAAGTAGGCTAATAACGTACCTTGTAGCGGTTGTAACTTTAGAGATGTCGCAATGTCATATTGTTGCCTTTAAAGGTATCTGACGCAATTAATCACGTTCAATGCCATCAGACTGAAGAACACATAAAAAGCGATGTGACTACTAAGGGGTAAGGATCGTTTAAACGATTGCACCGAAAAACATGTTATCGATATGCAGGATTCAACTTTAATACTGCATGTGGTGGTCCTGATTGCTGCTTTACGGAGCGCAACATCAAACTAATTATTTGTCTTTTTTAAATCGCCAAATAACGGGAATTAGAATATCATACGGAACAACAAATATATTTCATGAAATATCGCTCAAAGTACGAATTTAAAATTTAATTTGGAAAATATGAATACCGTTACGTGGTCGGAAGACTCGAACATGAATTATTTGCAACATTATTAAATTTGTCGTTTAGTCTTTGACATAGGGAAGTGATAATAGGCTTGGATCAATTTGAGAGATGGGAATTTAAATTGTAGCAAGTCTTCAAAGCGGAATTTTGTTGGATGGTTGTCAGTTGTGCTGTTACCTACTTGTTACAAACCTGCTTGAAGGACAGAGAATTTGGTTTTGAGTCCTGAAGGCGATATCATTTTTAATTCTCAACACTTAATATTCCATTGTTATCAACTTCAAAATTTCGCTTGAAAGAGTGATTTTTACCTGTTATATTTCGTGATAAAACGGATTTTGTGTTGGGATTTAATGTGTTTTAAAAGTCTATCTAGCAACTGAAATGATTTTTTCTGTATTTTAGCTCAGGAATCTAGCTTTTTTTGGAGGCGAATAGAGTAAACATAAATTCGTAACACTGCTATTTTAAAATAGTACATTATGCAACGAGCCTATAATGGCAATAATTTAGACACAAGTATGTTTATAAAACGAGCGTATGCGAGTTTTATAATTTCCATACGAGTGTCTTAATTACCATTATAGGCGAGTTACATACGACTGTTTATGTTCGACGATAATTATTATAACTATTTTATGTTCGAACACAAATATTCACAAATATCTGTCGAGATTTCGCCAGATTTATGTACTGAACAGAGCGCATGAGACGCAGGGAATGCCTTGTATTTGACCATGGCCACCTCGATTACTCGACTATGATACTAGGCCAGGCAGTGTGATTTACATTAGAAGGCCGTGGAACTCAGCGCATCCAATTATCTAATTGGTCAAACAACTGTTTCTTGAGCTCTGATTGGTGGGAGAAACTGTTTCATAATGAAAATATAGTGTTATAATGAGCCTCATTACAGTACAGTTTTCTGACAGATAATAGTCAGGGTCGAACATAAACATTATTAACAACACGCCCCAGCTTCGCCCGGTACCGTCAACGCTTTACCTAGCGTAAGCTTAAAAGGCGCACGGACGGCAGGTCCCAGACGCAATTCAGAAAAGCCGAGGTGAACAGAGAAACTCTACTCCAAACACATACTCTTCTCTGAAGTCTTAACTCGACACGACTCGACAGTTTGATGCTGACCGAAGCTGGGGTGATAGACTCGCTCTCTAGCTCGTAAACTCGCCCCGAAGCTAGTAATTTAAATTTCCACTGAATGGAGATTGTTGGAAGAAATGAAAACGTAAAAACACTTATAGTGGGTGATGTATTTAAGACAGAGATATGCTGTCGCAGACTTTTTTCTAGAACTTTTTATTTTGAACAATTCTTACACTTATAGTATATAAATATTTTTAACGGTTAACCCAGCGTAAGCTTAAAAGGAGCACGAACGGCAGGTTTTTCTTAGACTCGATTCACTGAAATCGTTACTGCTCGGCTTCCTTTGGTCACAAATGAATGTTTTTCTTCAGAAACCTTCCTGGAAAAATCCTTTACACAATGGTGAAAATCGCATCAAGATTCATTCAGTGGTTCTCGAGATTACTTCCATAATCGGTGACTTAGTTTTATAGTATGTAGAGATGAATTAGGTTTCACTCTCAAATGTATAGTAGTATGCTGTATACTAGGGGCAAGCAAGAGGTGTAGAGCGAGTGAACTGTGTAGGCCAGCCATAAATACGTAAGCAGTAAGGGCAGAGTGTAGCATATGAATTATTATGAATGAGAGGCTCGTCTGCACACAGGCGCCACGGTGTCTGGCCACAGTGGTTACATTGCATTGGGCTCCCAAACACCTCGTGTCGTGAGCATTGCTAGTTCTTCAACACCACCTACAAAATAGTTTTACAGTTCGTATAGTTTTTGAACGCGTGTCATTTCTCAAGATATTTGTTTGGAGTGTGTTGACCTATGGTTGTGAAACTTGGGAAAAGTAAAGAAATAAAACTTGAGGCAGCTGAAATGTGGTTTTGGAGACGAATAACCCGAGCAAGCTGGATGGAAAGCAAAACAAATGAGCGTGTTCTGAACCAAATGCAGGAGAATCGATGCCTGTTGAACACCATCAAGAAAAGGAAAGCAAAATTCATGGGACACGTACTCTGACATGACACTCTCCTCCAGGCAATTCTTGAAGGAGAAAGTTTGGCAAAGAAACCATGGGGACGACCACGACAATCATATCTCAAGAACACTGTTAAGGAAATGGAATGTGACTCGTATGCCAATATGAAGAGAACTGCTGAAGACCGTAAGAAATGGCTGCAACGACAAGGCTTTTAGCCTTTAGTAGCCGATGATGATGACGATGTTTCCAAGAGGGATAGGCTACATACAATTGGTGTTTAGCGGTTTCTAGGTTTAGATCCCACATATCAGGATGCGGTGGGCTGCTTATTTCTCAGGCGACACTCACGCCGCGCATGACATTCCGGAATGCATTTACTATTAACCCCTGGTACTATAGCCAATGAAAGGCCTAGGCCTACCAAGCGACCGCTGCCCAGTCATTAGGCCTGCAGATATTGGGGTGACGCGTGATTAGTGCATCGGGTCCCCTCGGCGGTTAATCTTGGTTTTCGTGATCGGGTCTCTGTCTCACTGTCAGACAGCTACCCAATTGTCCCCACGAGGCTGAGTGCACCCCGTTCCAGCCCTCACGTCAGTTTCTGAAATCCCTGACGGAGCCGGGAATCGAACCCGGGTCCTCTGGGCGAGAGACAGGCGCGCTACCCCAACACCATGGGGCCGGCGTATGCATTTACTACAGGGAGTCCGGGAATGTTCTCCGCAGTTGCTACGTGTAGCTGTGAGTGGTTGCGTCATCAGTTTAGTTGGTAGCACGGTGTCCTTGATAGGGTGAAGGCTACATGTGTGGGCTGTGGGCTGTCGAATTCGTCAGTGTGTATTGCAATAAGCCAGCATGTGTGTCATCAGCACTTCTAACATCAGTTATGAATGGCTGTGGTGAGTATAATGTTTACTGTTTGTTTGTTATGATACAAGTGACAGCCGTGCTGCCAACGTAACTGGTGACGTAATCTCTCGCAGCAGCTTGTAGGCACTGCGGAGAACATTCCCGGGCGCACTGTATTACCCGTTTAAAATATGAGTGCCGGCGGCAATGTTGGAAAGTACTTTTTGTGTACATCTCAGCTTGCCTTGTTAACAGATACAATCATGCGGGTAGAATAAGACACAGCTCCAGTAGCTTTATGCCTGTATCACACGACACTCTTTAGCATGGAAGCTTCTACCAGTACGGGTATATACGCTGGTATTCACGCGTCCATTACCGTGTAATTTGTACATTCCATGCTAAGTTCTGCCTTCCATAGTAGCTTCCATACAATTCACGAAATTGAACAGGTGCTATTTTCCTGGCAGTTTGCATGGAAGTTTGAGTGCAACAACCAGTCGGATTGATTTTCTCGTTCTAGTAGATATCTTATCGAAAACATAAACAAATACATTTGTTATGTAGGTAGGCCCTCGAATAAATACATCTGAACGAAACTATATTTTCTCTAAACGGCGTAGGTGTGAAAAGCGCTTGCTATATCCAGTAAATACAGAACGTGTCATATTATTATTGTTCTATAAATATTGAACTATTGAAATTCTTATAGTTATCACGAATAGTATCCGTCTATAGTTTTGAACAGTATTTATGGAAAATAGAATTTTAAATGAGAGAAAACATCTTTACAATCGTCCTCGTAGATCATGTAGACAAAACTAAGTTGCAATATTGCTGTACGACGTGAGGAGGATATAATAAAATAATTAAAAAGAAGTACAAATTTTCGCCGTTGGATAGCCTTGAACCCATGATCTTCAAAACAGCGAGAGGGCGCGAAACCACTTGCACACTCTCCCGACAGTTCCTGAAGCATTTTGTTGCGCTTCTTATTGATGCGTATGGTTAAATATCCAATTATTAAAGTTAGATTTTAAATATTGATTGGAATGTATTCATTCACTACCAGGCATGTTTTCAATAATGTTCTTAAAGCAAGTTTCAGGACCACTTTGGCCATAATAATACGAATCAACCGTAAATATTACCCCCGAAACGACAACCGTCCTCCATGTTTTATTTCTTACAACTTGGCGCACGAAATGCTAGCGTGTGTTACACTTCGGTCATAAAAGTAGGTGTACAGACGAGGATGAACAGAATTATACAGAATTTTGTACCAGCGATCACAACAGCTTCCTTGTCAGCAAGTGTCGTGTGATACAGACTTTAGTCAACGTTCTCTTTTCCGTGCCGACATGTCCTGCTATGCCTAGCAGTGGTGGACTTCTGTGGCTACTATACTCCGTCAATGTTGTGTTCCCCATCCTCATCCCGCTAGGCTCCAGCGGCTACGATCAGCAAATGCTAGGCTTTGAGATATCGTGGCTATATAGCCCCGTGTACTTTGGTATGTGTGAAATTTGTCTGATAACCTGAGTTAATGTGCTGGCTGCATTAGTACGGATTTGTAATTCAGATGAGGATTATTTTCCCTGATACACTATTTTTCGAGGGTTTAACCCTCTTCTTTCTTGGACTAGCTGCGTGGCTCAGCGGTAACGTTCTCGCCTGCTGATCCTAAGGTTGTAGGATCGAATCCTGGCGCAGTCATTGGGCATTTGAGGGTGCGCAAATGCGAGGGAGCCATGTCAGTAGATTTACTCGCACGTTAAAGATCCCCTTCTGGGCATAATTCCCGCACCCCGGCGTCTTTAAAAGCCGCAGTTGTTAAAAGGGACGTAAAGCCAATAACATAATTATTATCTTGTTTCTTTTCTGTACGAAGACCTAAAGCAGCATCGCGCATGATGCACCCAGCATAGCGCAGCACCTTCAAGGGCTTGCGGCTTGTGGATTCGGGAGCTAGTGACCCCAAGGGATTCCTCAGCTTGATCCGGTTTTCGATCCCGTTTCCATATGACTTTCTTGGATTTTTTTTTAACACTAAAGACATATGACTCAGATGCAGGGTGTCTAAATAAAGGTGTCTGGTATTTTAATGGGTGAATATATGGATCCAAACATGAATAAAATGTCTAATAAATATGGATCCTGCAGCACCTACTTTCTGAGATCAGCTGCACTGGTATCTTGAACACGTAATACCTGTCTGTCTGTTAGGTAGTCAGCCCGAAGGCTGGTTGGATCCTCAAAAAGTACCGCCGTTACGTTATGTGAGTAGATACCCACAAAAACCCAAGGCAGCGCTATTTTGAGGCGTTCTAGGCAAGAAGAGGAGTGAGGTAGTTTGCCATTGCTTTCCTCACTGAGTCAGAACAGTAGTCCTAACCCTATGAGTAAAACCTTTCACAGCATTCACAGGCACTGACTGTGCCCCAAATGCCATTACTAAGCACCACCCATACCTCAGTAGCTTCCATATAATCACAGCCATGAGTGAGACTGAGACATCGGTGAAAAGCCACCTTTTACTCTAGCCTGTGCCAACTGACAAATGCAAATGTACTGTATTCATCAAGAGATGGCAAACAGGCCATCACGTAATACCATACAATACATATGATAACCACGAGATCGACAACATAAAGTGGATTGGTGATGTATAGTAGGGCTGTACAGATTCGAACATGGATATACAGTAGTCGAATTGCTCGAATAATTTCGAATGTGAATATCTGATTCGAACTTGCGATTTGTTCAAGTATTCGAATTATTTGCAGATTCGAATTTCCAACCTATTAGAACTTCCGAAATATTCGCATTAGTGAAATGAATCGACTATTCAGAGATTCGACGAAAAGATGGAATCATTCAAATTCAAAGAAAGCGCTTAGGGAAAAGACAGCAAGAAAGAAATAAAGAAAGGAAAGAAAGAGATAACAAGTGATGCTTGTTTTACATTATATTTATTTATAAGGATGTATCAGGTTGAATGGGAAAGGGGTTGACCCCCATCTGACCCTTCGGATTTGCCTCTCGTCCACTGGACATATTTCTTTACACAAAGTGCTGTAATATTTCGGGTATTTATTTCATCTTTGAATAATTTAAACTTACGGACCCATGCGAGGTCTCGTATAATGGTGGGTTGTGTGCGCCCCATGTGTATAGACTACCTGCCCTGCCCTAGTGCTATGCGGGCTGTACGCGACGCAGTTCTGGCAGGGACTATCGTCTTGTTTATTTATTTAAAAGCACTTTATAAACAAATAAATATATTTCCGTTGACTTTTCAAAATATGCAAGATTTTTCCTGTACTATTGAGACGATTTGGAAGATTTCGTAACAAACCACACCTTCTAACTCCCTCTGGTTTAGGAGCTTGAGTTTTGTGAAACACACATCTAGCGTATTATATTATAAGATATTTGATTTGGTCAATTTATTTTAATAATGACTATTTGAAATACTCGAATACTTCGAAGGATTCGTACATCCACATTGTTCGAACATTAGAATAATCGAATATTATTTTCGAAGTTTGTATTGGCGAATATTCGAAGTACCGGCAGTCGAATGAATCGAATGATTATGTAGCCCTAGCCTAATGTATAGGCTTGTATACTACAAGGCCTGTAATGGAAACTGTCTGCGAACGTTGAGCTGTGTAATTTTAATGCAGCGTGGATTTAAATTCAAACAGATATTTATTACTGGTGACCTTTACCCTGTTTAATTACATAAATCTACTCATTAAACCATTACCTCATGACGATGTAATACAGGTATGTATTTGTGAACTGCAACAAATCGATAAAACCTGAAGATAATACTGTATATCATGTGTCGAGTCCTGCGTGGATGAACAAAACGTTATCCTCATCCGCATGACTGTTATCCTTAACCGGCATTCACATGACTGCTATCCGAATTACTGGCATTACAATAATATTTTTAGATAATAATAATATCGTATGACCTCGGGTGCCGGGTGCAAGCTTTGTTATTTGACACCCAGAGGGTAGCTTGCATGTCGAATTTCGTTGTTCCTTGAAGCACTATGACAGTCAAAGAGGTTAGATATCTAAGCTCCTTGAACACTATAGCGCTTTCTAGCAGAGAAATGAGGAACTTTGTGTTGGCGGAAACTTTTAATTAATTTTGCCATTTTGAACACGGCCTACTGAATTCAAATGGGTTCTTTGACATGCCAACGTGCAGGTCGCCCACGGGCGTCGACTAGAAAGACCTGCACTCGGCCTCTCAGGAGGCTACACGAGAAAAAAATCGTATGACATGCGTGTCGTAATTTTTGCCGCCTTTCAAAAATTACGTACCATGGCCAGGAACGATAAAGCATAAAGTATTAAAGCAACACATTTAGACATTTGAGGAGAAAGTTGCTCACTTAGAGAATGCATGTCATATGCTAGGCTATGTTTAAAATGAATGTTATACAGCCAGAACTGCAACAGTTTTCAGTTTGGAATGTTAATCCCTCCCTATATTATTCTGCTAAGGTCCCATTCCAGTTTTGTACCGAAAATAAGGTCCCATTAACACCAGCCTACATATATGGGGTACCTACAGGTTCAGCATAACCCAATGCGTAAGCGAAACGCACTCACTTACTCTTTAAATGCCTCACAATTAAATAAATACCTTAAAACATGTATATCTACAATGAAATAATGAAAGAATGCAACACGGTAACCATGGTAACAGAATCTCACAGGTCCATCTATTTCTTTATTCGAAGAAGAGTCCATTGCAGGTTCCGTGCTGACGTTTTGTATACTTAATTACCATCTATTTCTGTAAGACGCAATGCAATTCCAATTATTACATTAATGTGAAAGTTTCCAGACGGTTATAAGGTTATCACTAAACCAAATTAAGCTGTATAAGTCATCGATACATACCGTATAATGCGCTTAAGGGGGTCAAGGGGCACTCTAGAATTTATTCACGCAATTTTCACGTGTGAGTGTGGTACGAAAGGTCTCTTTCACCCGACTATAAAGGGTTTCCGAAAACCACATTTAAAGGCCCTTAAATTAACAGTGTCGGTGATATTCCCAGAAAACTAACTTCGCTCTGATATACCTATGAAGGATTGACAAACCCCTAACCACTGCACCAGTAGCTGAATTGATAAAGTCTGATTATTCATACCAAGGATAAATCAGTCATAGCATTCATGATTGAGATTTTGCCAAGTGTACTCTTTACAACTAGAATATTTGCGGGCGAAGCCGCGACGGTTAATGTTAATTATGCTTAATGACATCATTTGAATGAGATTAGCTTAAATCATCGTACATTTGTCATGTAAAACCGAAGTGGGAGACTCTCGAGCACCTGCCTTACAGTCCTACATGCGGTTATCACCCCTTCGGTCGCTTAAAAATAAAGCCTTGAAGGGTCTACGATTTCTGTCGGACGAGGATGTGCAGCAGGCGGTTCCGCACTTCTTCGTGCAGCAAGACACGGTGTTTTACCAACCCGGTGCGTCGGTTGGATGAGTGCATTAATACTCACGGCGATATTGCCTGATTGGCTTACCGATTCTGGACTGTGCGACTTTCAGTCGGAAACTTTTTGATCACGCCTTATATTGTTATATACAGTGTTACCACTGTCCTATTTTCTATGACTATAATTTTATTATAATGTAACATATTATAGGCTACTGCACTAGTGAGTTTAGTAATTGTTTTGTCATTATCTAGTAACTCGCTGGGCTACCGGATATTTGTTTTGCATATTTAGCGGTCATGGGATGTGTGTCCATACGCAGTGAATTTTACAGACATTGGGTTGATGTACGAGGCGTCTTAGCATCGCTCTTTTGTTGGTGTGCAATGTTAACGACAGCCAAATTTAACATTCAGTCAATTATTTTTAGCCTATTTTCAATTTTGAAAAAATAGGCTTATGAGATCACCTTTTGTCCGTGTGTGTGTGCGTGTGTGTGTGTGTGTGTGTGTGTGTGAGAGAGGTGTGTGTTGTGTCCCCCTAATAACTTCTAAACGGCTGGAGCGATTTCAATGAAACTCTGTAAGTTCATAGCACTATTCCGGGCGACCTCGACCGTGCCCGTCAAATTTTGTTACGTCTCACCAATCCAACATGGAGGCTGTGCGATATATATTTCACCAGCATTCAATATCTCCGAAACTATTACCGATATCACCCTGGAATTTATTACGTTGATAAAGGAAACTACTACACACATCAAAAAAAGTTTTGCATCACCTCGGTTCCCAGATCTCCGGCATATAGACGTTGACTGTGTATATTGTATCAAAGATACAGTCCCTTTGACTGTTCATAGATGTCACTAAAACTGCTCAAAGATGTAAACAACCATGCATGAGCAGGGCCTATTAGACGGAGGGGGTACGACAGCCGATCAGTTCCAGTCATTCCACCAGGACGAAGGTACGCTGCTCATGTTGTCTGTAGTTCTACCATGCCTAGAAGGTCAATACCGCAGTTCGATCGCGTCCGCATTGTTACTTTGTGTCAAGAAGGGCTCTCAACAAGGGAAGTTTCCAGGCGTCTCAGAGTGAACCAAAGCGATGTTGTTCGGACATGGAGGAGGTACAGAGATACAGGAACTGTCGATGACAGGCCTCGCTCAGGCCGCCCAAGGGCTACTACTGTAGTGGATGACCGCTACTTACGGATTGCCGCTCGGAGGAACCCTGACAGCAATGCCACCATGTTGAATAATGCGTTTCGTTCAGCCACAGGACGTCGTGTTTCAACTCAAACTGTGCGCAATAGGCTGCATGATGCGCAACTTCACTCCCGACGTCCATGGCGAGGTCCAGCTTTGCAACCCCGACACCATGCAGCGCGGTACAGATGGGCCCAACAACATGCTGAATGGACCCCACAGAATTGGCATCACGTTCTCTTCACCGATGAGTGTCGCATATGCCTTCAACCAGACAATCGTCGGAGACGTGTTTGGAGGCAGCCTGGTCAGGCTGAACGTCTTAGACACACTGTCCAGCGAGTGCAGCAAGGTGGTGGTTCCCTGATGTTTTGGGGTGGCATTATGTGGGGCCGACGTACGCCACTGGTGGTCATGGAAGGCTCCGAAACGGCTTTACGATACCTGAATGACATCCTCCGACCCATAGTGCACCCATATCGGCAGAATATTGGAGAGGCATTTGTCTTCATGGACGACAATTCTCGACCTCATCGTGCACATCTTGTGAATGCGTTCCTTCAAGATAACGACATCGCTCGACTACAGTGGCCAGCATGTTCGCCAGACATGAACCCTATCGAACATGCCTGGGATATGTTGAAAAGGGCTGTTTATGGACGTCTTGACCCACCAACCACTCTGAGAGATTTACGCCGAATTGTCGTTGAGGAGTGGGACGATGTGGACCAACAGTGTCTTGATGAACTTGTGGATAGTATGCCACGACGAATACAGGCATGCATCAATGCAAGAGGACGTGCTACTGGGTATTAGAGGTAGTGGTGTGTACTGCAATCTGGACCACAAATGCTGAAAGTCTAGCTGTATGATGGTACAACATGCAATGTGTGGGCCTCATGAGCAATAAAACGAGCTGAAATGTTGTTTGTGTTGATCTCTATTCCCTTTGTATTTAAAGGTTCCGGAACTCTTGGAACCGAGGTGATGCAAAACTTTTTTTGATGTGTGTAGAAGTTCACCTATGCGACTTTTGAAAATCTGGTAACTACAAAACCAACATGGCGGCCACGCGAATTCGCGACTTTTAAATAGACGTTTCTCGCGATTTAACCAACCAAACGCAATAAAACTTGGTACAGTATATGTTTATACACATTGTAATGCACCGACATCTAACTTGGTTCAATTGTTTACATAACCACAAGATGGCGGATGAGCGAAATATTTCACCGGCATTCTATATCTCTGAATTTATTAGCTGTATCACCCTGAAATTTTGTACGGAGATAAAGGGCACTACTGGAAATTCATCTAAAAGACTTTCAAAAAGCGGTTAACTACAAAACGAACATGGCGGGCAAGCGAATTTAAAAATTTTAAATAGACCTTTCTCGCGCTTTAATGTTCCAAACGCAATGAAATCTGGTACAGGAAATGTTTATGCACATTGTAATTCAATTATTTACATAACCTCAAGATGGCGGCTGTGCGAATTTAAAAATTAAGTTTTTATTTCTTGTGTCGTAATCAAGCGATCGAAGTGAAAGTTTGAATAATGAACTTACGCAATAATTTTCCTTTAATGGTACATGACTCTATGGCCTATACATTTAACAATCCAACATGGCGACCATCCGAAATATTCAGACGACTCTGAATATCTACGAATCTATTAAAGCAATCAAACTGATTTTTTTATGTTCATAGGGCTATGAACTTAAATTCACCTATAGGACTTTAAATAACCTGGTGATCTCAAATCCAACATGGCGGCGACGCGAAGTATAAATATTCACATGGACGTTTCTCGCAATTTAACCATCCGAGTGCAGTGAAACTTGGTACAGTAAATCCTTTTACGAATGTTAATCCACTGGCATCTAAGTTATTTCAATTGTTTTCATAACCACAAGATGGCAGCTGTGCGAAATTTTAAAATCTCCTTGTTACTTCTTGTGTCCTAATCATGCGATTGAAGTTTGAATGCTACACGTTCACAATAATCTTCATGTAACATAACATAACTCTAGGACCTACATATATAAAATCCAACATGGCGACCATCCGAAATAATTAGTCGGTACTCAATATCTACGAATCTATTACAGCAATCAAACTGAAATTTTGTATGTTTATAGTGACAGTTAATATAAGAACGATATATGAAAATAGGCTGTATAGTTCGTCACAGAACTGCTTGTTCACTTCGTGTTACACACTCACCGCTAAAGACAGCGAAACACTACGAATTTCAGATTAAACTCGACGTTGGACTATGACATTAGAACAATATGGCAATTTATCGTAAGTTATTTACCCTAATTAGTACAATAACTGAAACACATTATTGATCAAGACAATCACAACAGTGCACAAGTACGAATTTGGAAATGTTGAAACCAGGAATCCATCGTACTGTCCTGCGACATTTTGCACTGTATGATTACGAATGTTGTAGATGTAGACAAACCGTAATGTTCACAAAAATACGCGGCACGTTCGTGGTTATTGTTGTCCGAAGGCGGGAAATGTTATCATTGGTGTTCTGATTATCACAATCAACAATGTTTATCCATAACTATTGTTGTGCTGAAACTTCTCAAATGAGCTAATTAAAGCATGGAACATTGCCATTTCGCTGCAAAGTCACAGCATTCAATACCAGGTTTGTAACGGTCAAACATTGAGTTTTGTCTTATATTCGTAGTGTTTCTCTTTCTTCTTTTTTTTTTTTTTTTTTTTTTTTTTTTTTTCGGTGAGTGTATTTCAAAGTCTAGTCTATGTTTAGTTAGGGTCAGAAAAATACGATGGGCTTGGTAAATTGTTTGAAGATTATTCTTTTTCCACTTAAAAATGGAATGCCCCGTAGAGGCGTGGATTTGGTACCTTTTTATAATCACGCTTTAATAGTATGATTCTTTTTGGCGTCATCCCTTTCAATTCGCCACCAAGGGAGAGAAGAGGCTTACTGCATCATATGCCACTCAAGCAGGTCAACTGCTTCAAGCGCCACACAATATCAATTGAATGACGGAACAGAGCAGCGTGTTTTGCCTCAGGGGGTCACGTGCCACTAATTGTCATTACTCATTACAATGCGTGCGTCATCAGTGCCGCGTTAGCAACACTATATAATGATTCCCGAAAGCGAACGTATTTCCCAGCTTCTGGTCCAATTTCCAGTGAAGTGCTTGTATAAATGACTGAACCTCGCAGAGGCTCGTGGCAAACGGCGCACTGAGGGTAGCAGCGTGTCGAGCAGGGCACTGCCGCTATAGCAGCAGCGTAGTGCCCAACTAGTTTAACACTTATACACGTTTTCACATATTTAATAATCATCATTACTTACATGAATTTCAGATTAGTTGTTCGAAATACTGTCCTTCATTTTCCAGACCGACGTAGGAATTTTAGGTACACTCGCTGTAATTCATCCTCACTGATACTTGGTATCAGTGCAGATATTTCGTCCTCGAGAGCCTCCAGCACGTGGTGTATACCTTTTGGGATTCCCCCACAAGTAAAAATAGCATGGCGGTGAAACTTTCGAACACATTTACTGTGTAAGACTTCTTCTTGGGAAGATAAGTTTCCACTACGACAATTCGTTGTTTTGTTGTATACTTAACTATGTTAACGGGAAAAGAGATAGGCTACAGTACTTTACCACAAGTCTGAATTATCTCAACTAAGGTCTCTTTCCAGCTGCGTATGTAATGAATGATATCGTTTCGTCCCGCTGTTTTGTAATCGGTGCATGGCTAGTTATCAGGCAGTGACTCATCATGACCCGTCAGCCGCACGGTCTCTGCGAGGTTCCGTCATTTAGAGAAGAACTTCACTGTATAAATGATCCAAGCTATGTACACACAGGGGCTACATTTAAATACATTAATATATACATTGTGACGATCCATTATCTCCTAGCCAGATATGGCGAAAGTATGTGTCCCACCAGCCTATCTCTTCTCTTCATTAGCAGTCACCAGAAATATATCTCCTCTTCCACTCGTCTTAATACCTCTTCATTTGTTACTCTATCTACTCATCTGATCTTCATCATTCTCCTGTAACACCACATTTCAAACGGTTTCTTCTCTATTCTACTGCCCAAGTTTCACTTCCATAGAGCGCTACGCTCCAGGAACAGGCTTTCATAAATGACTCTCTCGCTAGAGGCTCCGAACCTTGTAACTCGGCTGGACAGACTAAGGATAATTCTAAGGATAATTATGGCAGAATCGGTGTGATATGCTTTTGTTCATGTGATTCATATGCTGTACTGTGCCACAATTGGTACTGCTTACAAATACAAATTACAGTATTGATGTAGTAGCGAAGTCTAAAAAACACTGATAGTCAGACTGAAAGACTAGACTTTATATCATTTTAAATGCTACAAATGCTGCGTGAACTCTAAGTCCGTTAAAAAAAATGAAGCAAGTGCAAACCAAGGTCAAAGGAGGTAGCTGGCTGGATGACGTCACGCTCACCGGAGCGCGCGGGGAAATGAGGAAGCTCAAGCAGTACTATGACGTCACACACCTCAGTGCATTCTCGGTACATTTCGTCCCGTCACCGGAACGTAACACCAGACCCCAGCGAAGTAGACATAATCATTTAAAGTGATAAAATGGTATCGGTTAACACTTAGACAAGGGTTATTTCAGCTTGCAATAAAACATAAACTTCCAGTGAAACGAAGGTTCAAATCTTGTTTTGGAGCAAATCCAAAAGTTCATAGCTCTATTAGAGATTATGTGAAAACAATCGTTACGCTCCACCTTTGGAATTTTTGGGGTTCTCTTAGAGAAATTTCGTATACGAATGTATAAATTACAAAATGAATGTAAATTCCCGTTTCCAACGTAGTCGGGATGAGTTGCGATGGAAGTCTATGTGGCGGATGGTTTCTACGAATGGATGCCCTTCCTGATGCCAACCCTATGAGAGGGGTTAATGGGAGATGAAATTAATGAAACTGGGCAAGGATGTGGAAGGAAGCGGCCGTGGCCTGTCGGAAAATGCCGTTCCAGCATTTTTCTGGATTTTTTTTTCGTGTGACCTCCTGAGAGGCTGAGTGCAGGTCTTTCTAGTCGACGCCCGTGGGTGACCTGCGAGTCGGAACGAGAGATGAGATGAATTGATGAAAGTGGATAAGGATGTGGAAGGAAGTGGCCGTGGCCTGTTGGAAAGTACCATCCCAGCATTTGCCTGGAATTGAAAATGAGCAACTACGGAAAACCATTTCAAGGATGGCCGACGATGGAGCACGAACCCACGTCTACTGAATCCGCAAAGAGCTTGTCCCCATGGCCAAACACTGCGCGTTAGCGAGCATAGCTACTGCTGTCGGTAATGTATTAATTATAATACCGGCTGATTTGAGACTAGTACGGTCTTTACCAGAGGTTGTGTCGTAGCACAACGGCAGCGTTTAGTGCGAACAGGGTAACGGCGGCGTTTCTTTGAACCGTAGGCGGTAGGTCTACAGACCCGCAGTACAGTTGTGCAAGAACAGTTGCCGCCAGATGTACGTCACGGCGTTCCAAACCGCAAGTAAGATGCATGTCGGTGAACACGCTAGTGGTTTTTCTGCACGGACATTGCGGTTGGCTTCCTCACGACTAAAACAGACACGAGCAAAATGCTCCCGCCTACACACAATGTATCTCAGTCAGGTGGTTGTGTGGCTGAGAAATGTGGGCAGATGAACTGCTCCTGTGTTACGAGCTTGAGGTGGAAACGAAATGTTTCTGTGCTCTGGAGCAGATCGACTGCTTTTGGGTATGTAGAGCATGATTTGTTTATTACTAGCACCTTCTGTTTACTTAGTGGTTACAAGTGGCTAGGTTGCCTTTTTTCCTCATAAGCCTTAATGGTTTGGTTGCAGAATCGCCCCATGATCTCGCCTCACTGAATTAGATTGATTGTTAGTTAGTTGTTGTTTTAAGGGCGAAAATACTAGGTCATCTGCCCCTAATTAGATTTTTGATTTTGTTGTGGAACACTGGACATTTATACATATCGCTCTTTAAGAATTAAACGGAAGCATTATATCGGTATATAATACGTATATAGGCCTAACACGTCATAATACCATTTATGGTACATTCACGAACATGTGTTTAAATGCCTCAAATTCATATGCCAAAAGTGGGATTTGAACTCGCGCCGTTGGAAAAAAAAATGATCGAAATGTTTGTTGTGTTGATACGTGGAACATCAAGGTAATCTGCCAGAGAAGAGCGACTTCGATTTCATTTCGTGTATTCCACCCCGCAACCATGGGAACTCATTGTTCAAAATGTTTAGTTTGGCTAATACAAAGGTAAACAAGATGTTCAGTAAAGAACATATAGCCTACTTGCTCCTAAATGCATGGGTATTGTTATAACTCTTTGTCCTTTTCAAGGAGTATAATTGAATGTTGGTTGTAGTAGCTTGTTGAAATACAACGTGCTATAGGGATATTAAACATGAATATGAGGTGCCCTTTGCTATTGCTACCTCTGTAAAAAAATCATTCAATTCGGTTTCACCGTGTTTGAATTGATAGGGGAAATCGATTTGCACACATACTTGGCCACCATCTGCAATCTATTGGGCTGATGATCTAGCAGTTTGGTCAGAATATGCTTCCCACATAAAGATTTGTTGTTGCAAAATTTGGTAGAGACTAGATTATTAGATTGGTCGTAATTACATTTTAGCCTTTAACATTTGGGTGGCCGCGATTACGTTTCCGTCAAGATGGCGGTGATAGAAAACATGACACTGAGGTGGCCTTTTCTAGTGCTACCTCTGTACCAAATTTCGTTCCATTCGGTTTCACCGTGTTCGAATTAATAGGGGGAATCGATTTTCACACAAAGAAGGCCACCATATGCAAAATATTTGGCTAATGACCTATTAGTTTGGTCAAAGGATGCTCCCTCCATAATGGTATGTTGATGCAAAATTTGGTAGAGATCGGATGATTAGGTTAATCGTATTTTGATTTAAGCTTTGAATATTTGTGTGGCCGCCATTACGTTTCCGTCAAGAGGGCGGCGATATGAAACATGACACTGAGGTGCCCTTTGCTAGTGCTACCTCTGTACCAAATTTCATTCCATTCGGTTTCACCGTGTTCGAATTAATAGGGGTAATCGATTTTGACACAAAGATGGCCACCATCCGCAAACTATTAGGCTAATGACCTATTAGATTTGTCAATGGATGCTCCCTCCATAAAGGTATGTTGTTGCAAAATTTGGTAGAGATCGGATGATTAGGTTAGTCGTAATTTGATTTAAGCTTTGAACATTTGTGTGGCCGCCATTACGTTTCCGTCAAGATGGCGGTGATATAAAACATGACACTGAGGTGCCCTTTCCTAGTGCTACCTCTGTACCAAATTTCATTCCATTCGGATTCACCGTGTTCGAATTAATAGGGGTAATCGATTTTGACACAAAGATGGCCGCCATCCGCAAAATATTAGGCTAATGACCTATTAGATTTGTCAAAGGATGCTCCCTCCATAAAGGTATGTTGTTGCAAAATTTGGTAGAGATCGGATGATTAGGTTAGTCGTAATTTGATTTAAGCTTTGAACATTTGTGTGGCCGCCATTACGTTTCCGTCAAGATGGCGGCGATATAAAACATGACACTGGGGTGCCCTTTGCTGGTACTACCTCTGTACCAAATTTCGTTCCATTAGGTTTCACCGTGTTCGAATTAATAGGGGCAATCGATTTTCACACAAAGATGGCCGCCATCCGCAAACTATTAGGCTGATGACCTATTAGTTTGGTCAAAGGATGCTGCCCCCATAAAGGTATGTTGTTGCAAAATTTGGTAGAGATCGGATGATTAGGTTAGTCGTAATTTGATTTAAGCTTTGAACATCTGTGTGGCCGCCATTACGTTTCCGTCAAGATGGCGGCGATATAAAACATGACACTGAGGTGTTCTTTGCTAGTGCTACCTTTGTACCAAATTTCGTTTAATTTGCGCTCACCGTGTTCGAATTGATAGGGGGGGACAGACATTCAGAGTACACACACTCACACACACACACACACACAGACTCACACACATACACACACAGACAGACACACTTTTTTTCGCCCTGTAGTGATCTCATAAGTCTACTTTCATTTTTTGCAAAAATCGAAAGTAGGCTAATAATCAAGGTTTCATTATTACTATGTTATTATCTTTATATATATAGCCTAATTCTTCGACACGTGTGTATGTGACTGAACTCCTCCTAAACGACTGAACCGATTTTGATGGAATTTGGTATGTATATTAGGGTGGGTCCATGTATGGTTTAGATTCACAATCTGATCCGGTAGGTGGAATAAACACAATTTTAGAACCACAATTTACACACAATTTTAGAACCACAATATACAGTCAAAAACAGTCGTCATGGAAACCACTAGCCTTGGCCAAGACCGACTACAATAAATCAGAACATAATGCCACTATCGATATCGTAGAAAATGGCGGAAATCGTAGGGGATTGTTTACATTTGGTCAACCAACATTTAAGTGGGTCTGCTGCGAGAATTTCGTTCAAATGTCGCATATTTCAAGTGATTTCGAGCTGTTATATATTGTAATAGTGTACCTTAAGTAGTGAAGTGCACTGTGAATAATTATAAATGCCGAAGATACGTAATGTGAGAAGCATTGGCTGTTTATTGTCATTACTGTGTACCTGCCTGTAAATTTAATACTGCTGAAGATACTTCAACTTTTAAATTTCCTAAAGACAAATCTTTGAAAGAGAAGTGGATGAGAAATATTCACCGGGATCATTTTCGAAGTTAAAACAGTTGTATTTGTTAACTTAAACATTTCGAACCTAAATTTGTGGTTATGAAAATTGCCATACTAACCCCTGATACCATTTCGACAATTTTCCCAAATCAACCGTCCTACACAACTCCTGTTTGTTAAAGTAGATGATGGTAGTTTTAATGACATACCAGCAGTGTCAGTGTCTTCTAAAGTGTCAAGTTCTTTAAGTGTAAATATATTCTATAAGAATCATGAATCAATAATCTTTGTGTGCTTGTGGAAAAAATTCAAGTGGGTACTGTAATCTGATGGAAGCAGTGATTTTAAATGCAACAGGTATGTAAATAGAATTATGCTCCTGTTAGTATCACAAGCTAGGGGGCCTGGGGAGTTATCCCCAGATTAGGTTTGTTTTTGTATATACATTTGTCTGTTACTAGGTTAGGTAGGCCTACTGCCTGGCCGAAAATTACTGTTAGTAGGCTACCACAAGCAAGGGGGACTGGGGCGTTAGTCGCTGGTTAGGTTTGTTTTTGTATTAAAAACATTAATAAGATAGAATGTATGTCCGTTGGAATTCTATACACATCGAATTTGAAGAATGACAA
The DNA here is from genome assembly GCA_946902985.2 of Meconema thalassinum. Taxonomy (NCBI): domain Eukaryota; kingdom Metazoa; phylum Arthropoda; class Insecta; order Orthoptera; family Tettigoniidae; genus Meconema; species Meconema thalassinum. The sequence goes on along the minus strand of OX336390.1, from coordinate 222,921,586 downwards.
GTTCATAATACAGTAAATTTTCATTTTAAAGAGTTTGTAACATCAATTGTGTGTTATTGGCAAATGCTATTTGAAATAAAGTACTAATGAGAGTACTTATGCGCCATCTGTTGGAGTTAGTTCAGGATGTCCCGATACAGATAGAAGCGAGTGCGATCTCACAGCTCTCTACGCTCAAAACAAACAACCTACGGCCGTGTTTACCTATACTTCGGGTTGGCAATATCTTATTTGTCAAATAAGCCACGCCCTCTGGCCGACACAACTGAAATTTCACTATATAGGCCTAAGTCGTGTTATAAATTGGGATGGTGGGTGGGTTATAGACAGCGGAGGAGACTACATCTATTAGCAGATCACTGTTGTTAAAAAAAAGGCAGTCATCGGAACGCGTTAGGCTGTAACCATTGTCAAAAACCATTGTTCTGGATGCGTTAAGCTGTAACCATTGTAAAAAAACATTGGATTGGACAAATCGAAGGCTGCGGCTTTGATTGCGCGCAGCTATCGGGGCAGATTGATACAAAACCATTGATCTGGACGTGTTAGGCTGTAACCATTGGATTGGACAAAACGTAGGTTAGAATGGTCGAGTGTTGGTGCGGCTAGTACCGTAATGGTGAGGTTGGCAGTACTGTTCTGACGATGGTTGATGTGAATAATGGCATCCACAGCTGGAAATTCACCTATAGCCTATAATAACAAGGGATTTATTGCAGCCAATGCCCATGCATATAATGAATAAAATCTAAAATCATACAGTAAACTAATTGTTATTCCCTAGGAATATCAAAGATTCATGTCTTAATGAACAGAATATAGCATGGTATCTTCCATATTGTTCTCCACAGCGCTCACACAAACATTCGTCACACGGATGATGGAACTTTTTGGTGCGACACATTTTATAAGGAGGAGAGTTTGACGTATACGAACAAAAGGATGATGTACATATGTACTACGAGATACAAGTAAAAGAGGTACTTTTGAACATTTAGGCGAATGGTAAACTAAACTGAACTTACGCCGAAATACATATTTCAAAATATCATAGTAATTTGATACTTAAAATGGCTAGGAATATATGCCAACATTAAATATTATATTGCAGCCTGGTTGTTCATCATTTTATCCTTAGATCAAAGGCAGCATACACAATAACTAAGTTATAGGCCTACTGGCAAAAAATACAAGTCGTACATACATTAAAATGAAATAAAAATAAGGTTAGGCTGGTAATGACTAACAATAAAGAAGAAGAAGTATGTTAATTGGTATTCAACATTCATATGTGTGTGAATATGCATAACCCTATAACTAAACAATTAAATAGATGCTTGATGAACAAAAATACATAGCCTGCTTTATTTATACAAAACAACCACATGTTCAATATTCTTCAAAGCAATGGGGCATGGTGGCGCAGTGGTCAAGCTATTCACCTCTCACCAAGGTGGACCAGGTTTGATTCACGGTCATTGCAAGTGAGATTTTGGAAGTGAAATGCCATGTCCTGTGGTTCGGATTCCACGTAAAATGGAGGTCCCTTGGCTCATGATCACAAGATTAACGGTCACGTAAAAACTACAAGCTTCTTTTTCTTCAAAGCAGGTCGAAACTTCGACCTCACATAAGTCATACAGCAAACGAACAGGTCCTGCAGGGAAGATCCCTTAAGCCGAATTATTTTTATCGTCTCCAAGACTGACATCATAAAAGTATACTGGAAAATGTGAAATTTTATGCCTATGCTGATGAAGAAAGTAACAGTAAATATTAGGCTACTTGTCGTTCAATAACTCTCGGTCTTTTCTTGGGTGGCTGAAGCCGATGCTGTGGGAAATTGCAAATTGCAGGTACCGCATCATCTTTAAGCAGTGGTTTGTTTCTATTTGAATGAAACAAGTAGCATGTTTATAAAAGTTTTCACAGCTATAACCCATTTCTTTAATAGGCCTACATCTGGGCGTTTCCATGGAAATCTGTAATATAAGCTAGACGTAGGTTATAATTCTGTGACTAACTTAATAACTTATAACCTACAATAGGGCCTACGTGTATTTGTCATACGTGCTATTTAGGCCTATGTCAAAATTTGATGTAAGACATATCCATAAACGCAGAATAGGCTACTTCGAAATAAAGTAGACCGTAAACCTACCGTATTATTGGAAAATACCATACATATAACGTTGCACAGAGGTACGTACGTTCAAATATATGAAAAGAATCACGACATATCAGCTGACATGCAACCTAGAGTTAAATGGTATGACAGTTTTTGGTGCGACTAGTTACGCCTGGCAGTGCACCAGGAAGCAGTTTTCAGCGAGGGTTACCATGGGAGGATTTGTTCCAATAGTACCGACAGTTCAATGGTCTCAGCTCGCCCCCCCCCCCCCCTCCCCCCCCCCCTCCCCCCCCCCCCCACACACTCTTCCAATCGTAAAAAAACATAGTGTCCGTGGCGCAAAAATCCTACCAATGTTCTTTGGCTCTAGTGTGTCCATGAGTTTTACATATCCTGGAGTAGAAGGTAGCAGCATTTGAAGTCTGAGTTCTTCTACATTATAAACCTCGCGAGTCACCTCTTACACCGGTCTTGAAGGTGTATACTTTGATAAACCCAAGGCCTTCTTTATGTAAGTCGCCTTCAGTTTCTCCATATTGTTCCAAATACTTCATATTTAAATGTGTCCAAATGCTCTCCAGTCCATAAGTCACAATACGGGTAACATTTAACCGCAAAAGTTTTAAGGCTGTTTTTATAGATAGCTTAGTCAAATGTTTTATGTCGTTGAAGGCTTTGGTAGTGACGCTGGGTCTATCCTTGATTTGCAGTGTGAAAACATTGCCAGTTGACTAATGTAGGACCTAAGTAGGACTACTTGTAATGTGGTACACCCTCAAGCGGTTTTCCTGCAATGTGGAAAATTGCTGGCTTTCCCCCTTTCCTAAAGGTCATAGATTTAGTCTTGTTTCTGTTTAACCTAAGGTCATTGTGTAACACCCATAATTCAAAGGGATCGAGAGCAGATTGCAATTCGACCTGTGAACTTGAAGCGAGCACCATGTCATCTGCGTATATAAATGAGATTACCCGCTCTGATAATATATCTGTGATATTATCTGCCATAGCAGTGATAAATAACACGAGGGCTTAATGGGTCTCCTTGTAGCAGCATGCCTGTAGTCTGCTCAATTGGGCTTGATGTTGTAATGCCTTCGTTAATGACTATATTGTTAGAGCCTAAAATACTTTTGACAAGATGTTTAGTGAAGCTGTTACCTCTCAATAGTCTGTCTAGTTTTTCCAATATTTTCTTCCTGCTAATCGAGTCAAAAGCTTTAGAGAAGTCAATGAATATGGATTGTAACTTTCCCTTCGGTACTGACAGGGTAGACGCAATCTCAGTTTGAAGACTTCGAATTGCCTGGATTGTGCATCTTTCTCTCCTGAAGCCAAATTGTGAGTCACAATGCTATTTGGGATGGCTGGGTGGGTCACATACAGCGGAGGAGGAAGCATCTTTTAAAACATCATTCCCTGATTTATTTCTCGTTGTTTGATAAGGTATTTTGGCTAATTAATGTACTATAGAGAATATTATCGCTCGTTCTACTTTCGTTCAGTGGTACCATTCTGTTTTAGACCACCTCGTTGTGTAGTGCCTAGCATTCTTGGCTGTCGTCCCGGAGGTCCGGGTTTGATTCTCCGGCTCTGCCAAGAAATTTCTCATGTGAGGGCTGGGATGGGGTGCACTCAGCCTCATGAAGCAACTTAGTAGAGGAGGGTTCAATTCCCACATCAGTCATCCTGGAAGTGGTTTTCCATGGTTTCCCCACTTCTAATCCAGGCGAATGCCAGGATGGTTCCTAACTTAAAGCCATGGCCGCTTCCTTCCCACTACAATACCCAATTTACAAACACACTAGTTCAGCCATAACAATAACACAGGTTATCACACAAATTCCACACACAAATACATGGGGCTACAAGACCACGATGTCGTAGCCCCTAATATAAGCAACAACCATTTATATTTGCATTTTATATTTGCCTAGGCCCTTCATGGGCTGTATACTGTCAGGGGTTGACTTTGTTGTTGGTTGACTATTCTTGTAGTTCCATTTAGAAATATTTGCATTTTTTTAACATAATGTCTTACCTCTGCTTTATTTATGTCTGTATTTTTAGCTACTGTCTGTTCTCGTTGCTTGTAGCGAAATACGTCAGGGTTTCATATTGAATTTGTGCCTTATTACATAAAAACCTGTAATTTCTGGCGGAATTTAATCAAATATGCGAATGTTTGTCTTCGAATTTGCCGCTATTTCGATGGCGCCATGCCCGCCAGTTGCTACAGCTGTTCCCCTACGATTTCCGCCATCTTGGTTTTGATGTTACGGTCTGAGATATTGTAGTCGGTCTTGCCTTGGCCTTCGTGAAAGCTGATGTCTTTGGACGGTTTGTCTCTGCACGTTAGAGCCACCTGGTCGCAACCTGTGCAATTACCGCCATTACATACACTCCTCCCGTGGCGAAAAGTTGTGTTTTATACCAAAGGTGGCAGTGATGTCGAATTCGACTGTTTGTCTCTGCACGTTAGAGCGTTTCAAAGTCCCGTATGCGTTCATATACCATTCATCCGATTGCCATGAAACTTGGGTCATATATTGAGTGAGCTCCAGGGAAGGTGTTTGGCTTAGTAAATCCATTATACAATAAATAGCGCACGAATAGATTCAACAAATGAGCGACGACGCGCGAAGCGTTTCAAAAAGGTCCCGTATGCGTTCAAATACCATTCGTCCGATAGCGATGAAAGTTGGGTGAGATGTTGTGTACACTCCAGGGAAGGCTTCTGGCTTAGTATATCAATTTCACATTAGGTAGCGCACGACTTGATTCAACAAATGAGTGACGACATGCGAAGCGTTTCAACAAAATCCCGTATAAGTTTATATTCCATTCATAGATTGAAATGAAACTTTGATGAGTTGTTGTGTACACTTAAGTGAAGGCTTCTAACTTAGTAATACATTTCACAGGAGGTTGCGCACGAGTAGATTCAACAAATGAGCGGCGACGTGCGAAGCGTTTCAATAAAGTCCCGTATGCGTTCAAAAACCATTCGTCCGATAGCGATGAATCATGGGTGAGATGTTGTGTACACTTACGTGAGGGTTTCTAACTTAGTAAATCCATTTTACAGTAGGTAGCTCACGAGTAGATTCAACAAATGAGCAACGACGCGCGAACTTTTAATCAAAGTTCCGTATGCGTTCATATACCATTCATCCGATTGCAATGAAACTTGGTTGAGATGTTAGGGTTTCTAACTTAGTAAATCCATTTCACAGGAGGTTTCGCACGAGTAGATTCAACAAATGAGCGACGACGCGCGAAGCGTTTCAATAAGGTCCCGTATGCGTTCAAATACCATTCGTCCGATTACGATGAAACTTGGGTGAGATGTTGTGTACACCCTACGGAAGGTTTCTGGCTTAATAAATCCATTTTACAATAGGTAGAGCACAAGTAGATTCAACAAATGTGTGACGGCACGCGAATCATTTCAACAAAGTACCGTATGCGTCCATATACCATTTATCCGATTGCGATGAAACTTTGGTGAATTGTTGTGTACACTCCAGGAAATGTTTCTGTCTTAGTAAATCCGGTTTTTAATAAGTAGCGCACGAGTAGATTCAACAAATGAGCGACGGCGGGCGAAACGTTTCCTCAATGTCCCGTATGCGGTCATATATCATTCATCCGATTGCGATCAAACCTTGGTGAATCATTGAGTACACGCCAGAGAAGGTTTCAGGCTTAGTAAATCTATTTTACAATAGGTAGCGCATGAGTAGATTCAACAAATGAGTGAAGGCACGCGAATCGTTTAAAGAAAATCACGTATGCGTTCATATGTCATTCATCCGATTCCGATGAAACTTGGATGAGTTGTTGTGTACACCCCAGGGAAGGTGTTCAACTTGGTAAATCCATATTACAATATTGGTACCGCACGAGTAGATGTAACAAATGAGTGACGACGCGCGAAGCGTTCATATACTATTCATCGATTGCGATGAAACTTTGATGAGTTGTTGTGTACACTTACGTGAAGCTTTCTAACTTAGTAAATCCATTTCACAGTTGGTAGAGCAGGAGTAGATTCAACAAATGAGTGACAGCGCACGAATCATTTAAAGCAAATCCCGTATGCGTTAAATGTCATTTATCCGTTTGCGATGAAACTTTGGAGAGTTGTTGTGCACGCTCCAAAGAATGTTTCTAAATTAGTTAATTCAATTCACGATAGTTTAGAGGCAGTTAACAGAAATTTTAAAAAATATTGAGTATCCAAAAGCACTTCAAGAAACAAAGTTACAACACTTTCTTTGATTGGCAGGACAACGTCCGCCGGGTCAGCTTGTAATTATATAATACGCTAAGGTATATGTTTCACAAAACTCAAGCTCCTAATCCAGAGGGATTTAGAAGGTGTGGTTTGTACCAAACTCTTCCAAATCTTCTCAATAGTACAGGAAAAATCCTGAATTTCTTGAAAAGTCAACGGAAATATATTTATTTGTTTATAGAGTGCTTTTAAACAAATAAACAAGAGGATAGCCCCTGCCAGAACTGTGTCGCGTTCAGCCCGCATAGCACTAGAGCCGAGCGGGTAGTCTTACACATTGGGCGCAGCGGTCCGTTAGTTGTTATTATTATTATTATTATTATTATTATTATTATTATTATTATTATCACTGTTATATTTTGGCAAACCAGTTATCTGTCTAGGGTAATTAAGTTTGAAATAATTAAAGTAAAATGTTTAAAGACAGTTTTATTAAAATATTTAATGTAAGTTTCCTATAGTCTACATTTCTTAAATAATTTTGAGGTATCATCTGTCCATTCGATCATTCAGCCTTCACTTACTCTACTCTCATATGCATCGTCCACGAGTCAATGCAATGAACTATGTGTTCTTCACTCATTCACCTGCTTCATCTAGCTAACGTTTTGTATCCTACTTTGTCAACAGTCTTCGAGAAGTACTCTCTTCAAGGATACCATTCCAGTCAAAAGTTGTTCTTTCTAAAACTGAATAATTGAACTAAAGTCATCTTTTATTTTCCATTCTTTATTTTGAAAAAAAAAAAGCAATTGTATGGGTTATCTTAGGAATTTAGTTTCTCTAGTTTTTCGTTTAGTCCCTGCGAGGCCAGTTCCGATTGTAGTCGCACATTGCCGGAAAAAGTAATTTCATTTAGTGTTATTTTGTTCATGCCATCTTAAACCCCAGTTGTATTTCTGTTTCATCCAATAATGCTTTGCTAAATGTAAGGGTCCTGAAGGGCACACTGGGGCGTGGTGGCTCAGCGGTCTAGCTGAATGCCTCTCACCAAGGCGGTCCGGGTTCGATTCCCGGTCAATGCATGTGAGATTTTCGATGTGAAATGCCATGTCCTGTGGTTCGGATTCCACGTTAAAAGGAGGTCCCGTGGCTCATGATCTCGAGATTAACGGTCACGTTAAACTACAAGCTTCCTTTCCTTTTGAAGGGCACAGTGAATTTCCAATTGGGAACTTCTTTAAGATTATTACTGGAACTTAGGGGGGAAATCAGGTTTCTTTTAAAATAGTAACATGTAATTGAATTGGGTATTAGCGTGTCTGAAAAAGATCGATGGGAATTATGGGTGGGCTCCTTTGATTGCTGGACTAAAACATGCGTCTGTGACGGTTAATGATTACGGCAGGTACATTGAGTTATATTTAATGTGATTTTTATCAGCCTATTTCAATATATAGAGTAGTAAAACAATTCTAGAAAGTGGTTGGTTCCTCAGTTTAGGGGCTGCGACAACGCGGTCATGTAGCCCCGTGTACTTTGGGTGTGTATAGAATCTGTCTGATAACCGGTGTTAATTGTTTTGGCTGTATTAGTGTGTGTTATCTGCAATTCAGGTAAGGACTGCAGACGATCAATTTCAAGTAGTTCGTACTTTTGCTACCAAATGCTACTGTCAACGACACCTAGCCGCGAACTTGGCTACCGCAACTGGTACCTGGCGGCTAACATTGGAACTTAATATAGCGTTAATTAAATATAACCTACAAATTTTGCTTCACACAATTGTAGTTAGTGGAAGGTTCTTTTACATGCCATAAATCTATGACATGAGCCAGCCAGCTTTACTTGGGCATAGACGCTCAGCATGCTACCAACTACGCCACCGAAACCGCCTCTAGAAAGTGTCTAGAAATAATTTTAAGTGGCAAGTTCAACGTCCATTCAACTGCTGCGTTTCTGGTGCTATTTAGAGTATTGAATGGTGTGACATTATTACTCCCATGGCGCAGTTTCATGCTATTAGATCGAAATGCTAATGCACCAAAGCGTTTCTGGACAACCCTTACCCCGCTTTCAAGGGTAGAAACGAAGTGAAGCATTGAGTTGCCTCCGTAGGTAAACTATAAGATAGGAAGACATGTATCGCTACCCCATGACCGTCCCAGTTACGAAAATATATGGTAAATTAATTCAGAGGATAACAATCAGTTCTATTAAAGTTCTTAGGATGTTAAGTTATTTCTATCTCCTCTCGATCGATTGAGACCAAGGAGTGCGCGATGGCAAGCTGCATCAACACCTGAGATCAAAGGTTTTTACTCCGTTTTTGCCCACACTCCCTCCAGGGTAATGCCATGATAGTATGGTACCTTATTTCAACTCTAGGGTCACCTACCACATTCTCTTCCCTAATGACAAATACCCTCACTACTACAATCACCACAGAAACACAGGTTATCAGACAAATTCAAAACACATGCAAGTTCATAGGGCTGATGTCCAAAAATGTACCAACTCACTAAAACTAATTAACAACAACAACCGAATCAATTCTCACCTCTATGCGGTTTACTCTTAGTCTGAGAGCTGGAACGGGGGGTACACTCACAAGGGAAGTATCAAGTAAGACAGGTCGAAACCTATCTTGAAACTTTGAGGACGCAATCGCCTCCAGATTGAACTGCAAGGCTCTGAAATTATGTGGCGAATCTCTCATATAAATCAATGGGAATTAGCGAGTACCGTACATGTTGGAAGGGACACCCCTTACGGCCCAGGCACTCAAGGCCGGTGGGAAGCAGCCGCATGCTCCAGTCAGCCTGGGCGTGTTGCACTACGTCCAGCAATAACTATAAACAACAATAACGAGTGCCGCAGAGATGTACAGCTCCGTCAGCCGTCATACCTGCGTACTGTACCCTTATATCTGGATGATCCACCAAAATCCAACGCTGGAAAAATAATGGATTGTAGCATCTTGAAGTCCCGGCTAAAAACAACGCAGTGCTACTTGGCGAAAACACTCAGAATAAGGAACAGGGATTTATCAAACAGAATGTGCTATAGTATCAAACTACAGAACAATAGGGTTCTCTAACTACTCAGGAAAGACGAGAATCCATGAAAATCTCGGGCGTAAGGATGCGGATAAGGTCCCTTGGGAACTTCCACCCTACAGCACATTCCACCACCGTTTAACTACAAAGACAATGCCAAAATTCTATAAAAGATCAGGAAATCATAAAAACGTGCCTGTCATATTTATTGACATTAACAAATACACGTTTCCTAACACTTGCATTCATAATATACATTATTAACGTTAAATTGAATTAAATGACGAAATGTCATTACTCTGTCACATTAAACACTTATTTGTTTCTTCTAGAAACCGATAAAATTGTTTATAGAAGCTTTAATAAGCTCAAATCAAATAATGAATTAAATCGCAGCAAACAACTGCTATGCCCTAGGTAACGTTAGTTTTATAACAAAATAAAATGTTACACAGTTTAAAAAAATATCCCCAAAATAAAATGAATTCACCCCTGACGTAGATCTCCGTCATTACAAAAACTATTCATTACTCTATACAATTTATCTCCCGTCTCCTATCACTTAAATCCTTCTCATAAAGCGATAAAGAATTCTCTACTCATATTTAAATTACGAATTAAAAATTACAATACGCATAAATATAACTTAAGCCTCCGTGGCTTAGGCGGCAGCACGCCGGCCTCTCACCGCTGAGTCCGTGGCTCAAATCCCGGTCACTCCATGTGAGATCTGTGCTGGACAAAACGGAGGCAGACAGGTTTTTCTCCGGGTACTCCGGTTTTCCCTGTCAACATTTCATTCCAGCAACACCCTCCACTATCATTTCATTTCATCTGTCATTTATTTAATCATTGCCCCAGAGGAGTGCGTCAGGTCTCGGCAGCCGGCACACTTCATATCCTCGCCGCTAGATAGGGGCTTCATTCATTCCATTCCTGACCCGGTCGGAGACTGGAAGCAGGCTGTGGATTTTCATTCATAAATATAACTATAACCTTTCCTTAAATTCTAAATATTATTTATGTACAACACAATATTGGCGTTGTAGTTCAACAACTACTCAATTTAAAATAAAATATTTACAACGGGCAAACTGCCTTCTTTACAGACAATATAGACATAAATTGTCTTCCTATTTCTTCACTCACATTTCAACGGAGTTTAGAAAATTTTCATTCACCATACTATGTCTTATTCGGAAACAATTGGGGATTCTATAATCCATACAATTTATTTAATCGTATGGTGAATTATACACAAAATTTACATTATACAACATTATCCACATTCTGAAACCAAGTTATGACATTTGGAGTGACAGGAAAAAGTTCAGCAGGGCTCCCAGGGAACGAGAACAGAGGGCAGCGTCGGAGCAGATGATCCATTGTCTGCTCCTCTTGATCACACTCGCACATTGCTGAATTGATCCAGCCCCATCTGTGTTGAAAGAATTTACAGCAACCATGGCCGGTTCTGGATCTGTTAAGACGGCACCACAGTTTCCTTGGGAGGTCAGAACCTTTCAGTTCCTTTGTAGGATCAAGAGAATGGGCACTTGTCCCCGCTGTTTTTGTTGACCACTCGTTTCTCCAACTTTGGTTTAAATTAAACCCATTCACATACAGTATTTCTGCAGTAACACATGTTGGCCTCCTAGACCGTAGTCGCTGTTGTGAGGGATGGCAAAATTCATGGTATAGTGGTAAAGTAGGTGAAGCCCTGATCTTCTTAGCCTCTCTCAACAATGCTTGTTTCCTTCTTAGATGTGGTGGAGGAATGTGGCTCAGCACAGGCAGCCAATGGCAAGGCGTTGACTTAATAGTACCAGTGATGCATCGCATTGTATCATTTAATCTTGAGTCTACTTTATGCACATGTGCACTTTCCAACCACACGGGTGCACAGCATTCTGCTGTTGAGTAGACAAGGCTAATGCCAGTTAGGCGTAAGCAGTCGGCAGAGGATCCCCAGGAAGTACCACTAAGTTTATGTAGGATGTTGTTTCTTGCAGCAATTTTATGGGAGAGCTTGGTGAGATGCTCTTTGTAGGTCAGGGTTCTATCCAAAGTCACTCCAAGATAAGTAGGAAAGGGATTGTATCTAAGTTGTTGTCCGTCAAGCAAAATATTTGGTTTGTAATTAGAAAACCGATGTGCAAGGTGGAAGCAAGATACTTCTGTTTTATTCAGGCTCGGAATCAATCTCCAGGACTGAAGGAAAGCTGATATTCTCTTAAGGTCTTCAGTAAGGGTGTTTTCTGCATCTTCAAAATTTCTGCTCTGCGTTACAAGCGCAATATCGTCAGCATAAAGGAACTTTCTTGCTTTAGTATTTGGCAAGTCATGAATATACAGGTTAAAAAGGATTGGGGCCAAAACAGATCCTTGTGGGAGTCCATTATTCAGCTTCCTCTTGTGACTTTTAGAGTCACCCAAGAACACCTCAAACTGTCTTTCACTGATAATGTTTGATGATAACAAATTCACAATTTCAAAAGATGGAATAACTTGAAACAGTTTGAAAAGTAACCCTTGTCTCCAGACAGTATCATAGGCTGCCGTGAGATCAATGAAGACAGCTGTGGATTTTAGATGGTTTTGGGAACCTGCTTCAATATGTGTTGTAAGGGCAAGAACTTGATCTGTGCAACTACGACCGTTTCGGAAGCCAGCTTGTTCAGGTGGTATGACATCTTCAATGTACGGTGCTATCCTGTTCAGAAGGACACGTTCCAGAAGTTTAAACATGGCGCTAAGCAGGACAATGGGACGATAGCTTTCAGGATTGTGTTCAGATTTACCTGGTTTCAGAATAGCTATAACTTTGGATAGTTAAAACTGTTTGGGTAGGTGATTCTTTTCAAGGATATATGTGAAAAGAGAAGTAATCCAGTTTATACTGAGTGGACCCATGTGTATGATGAATTCATTATAGATGTTATCAGGACCAGCTGCCTTGTTGGTCTTCAACTGCTTGATAGCTGCTACAACTTCTGCAACAGAAAACGCCCTGGATAGTTGATTATTTCTCTGGGCGTTCTTTTTGAGGAGAGTGAGGTTACGTTTCACCATTTTGGTGTGACACTTGTCTCGCTTTGCCCTTGTAAGATCTACCATTCTATTAGCAATGGTGTCAGGACTTAAAGTACCGTATGTCTTTCTGTAGTTTTTCTTACCAGTCAGTCCGTGAAGTATTCTCCAGGCTTTTCTGCTCGACTTTACAAAATTCATTTCTGTAACAGTTGCTTCCCACTTCTCTCTCCTGCTTTTATTGAGGGACAGTAGTAGCTGAGTGCCTAATGATTGATCTCCAGTACTTTGATATTCTTTATACAAGTCCTCACTGTCCTTATTCCATCCAGGCGCATATTCCTTCCTATAACCCCTAGGAATGTTTGCTTTTGCAGCCTTAATAACGAGTTAAACAAATTCGCCATAGTTGGTTGCTGTTGATTGTAAGTTCTTCTCAGTTAAGTTTTTATCAGGTTCCTTAGAGAATGCGTCCCAATTAGCGCGTTGAAAATTCCATCTGGGTAAGGGCATCGAATTCACAAGAGGGATTTTCAGCCCTACCTCTACAATTACAGGACGGCGTTGGCTGTTTGGAAAGTTAGACAGAACATTTCGTGAGGTATATATGGGTTGCGATAGTTGATCCATAGAAATAAATACTAGATCTGGGTTGTAGTCCCTATTCCAGCGTGCGGAATTGAAAGTACCTTTGTCCTTTACATCAAACACCAGATGTAAATTGGATATTTCTGCCCATAAAAGTAATGTCTCTCCATTATCATCTACTGTATCATAACCCCATGATGTGTGGTGGCTGTTAAAGTCACCAGTATAGATACATGGATGGTCAAAAGTAGGCAGTACATCTGGAGTCCAGTTTATGCATGGAGGGTTGTACATATTGACAATTTTTAGGCCATTAACCTCTATCACTAATAGGAAGGTATTGTCTACGACTGTGGACTCAAGAACTTGGACTGCAGTCAAGCTGGACTTGGCATAAGTGGCTATACCATACTGTGGATGGTGGATGGCATTTACTAGGGTATAACTTGGAACCCATACAATTAAGTAGACATAGTTCATAGACCTCCTATAACTGGTCTGTCATCAAATAAAAATACTCAATAAAAATATAATCTTCCAGTTCGTTGAATAATTACCGTAAATTCAATCTCTGATTAGAAACCATTTAAATAGAACTCAGTTTACTCTCAGTTTCAACAAAGATCCATTGATCCTATAATTTCTTTCAGATACAGCTTCATCTAGGATTCGCTGTCGTAATGCATTCAAGCAGTTTCAACTGTATGAGACTATTTCAATAACTTCAAATATTAATAAATACCAACAATACTGCTTTTTCTTAAAACATCCTATTTTCCAACATCAAAATGTGCGGAAGTCTGTCACTACAGACATTCCTTCAACAATTGACCAATGGCTTCACAATGCTCATTGTCATACAACAAATACCTCCGTCATCACGGGAATAAATAGATCTCTCCCTTAGAGATACTTCGCAGTTTCTTCCAATAACATATTCTTCTCAACTAACTTCTTGTTAACAAATTCTTCTCATAGTTTCAACATCCTTAATAAAAATATGTAATAAAAATACTGGTTCTATCGATGAATTAATACAACAGGTAATACAATAAAATACTAGTCTTCTAATAACAATATTATTCCTCTTATATATCACTCACATTTCCATAAAGCTTCCTATTAGCTGTGATATTTCCTTCAAATCTTTCTTCAAAATCGTATTACTTCAAAAATACGCTGTAATTCGTATTTACTAACTTCACAATACATTCTCTTATAAATTCTCTCTTTAATATATTTCTCATAAACATTTATACTTAACAAGCTGTACCCGGCATGCGTTGCAATGTCAATCAAAGAAAGTGTTGGCGTTGAAATTCTGTTTATTGAATTGCTTTTGGATACACAACATGTTTTTCAATTTCCGTTGACTGCCTCTAAGCTAACGTAAAATGATTTTTCTAATTTAGAATCATTCGTGGGGGCGTGCACAAGCCCTTTCAAAAGTTTCATCGCAATCGGATTAATGGCATATGAACGTATACGGGATTTTGTTTGAACGATTCGTGCGCTGTCACTCATTTGTTGATTCTACTCGTACGCTACCTATTGAGAAATGGATTTACTAAGTCGAAACCCTACCCTGGCGTGTACACAATAACTCATCAAGGTTTCATCACAATTGAAGAAGGTTATATGAACGCATAGGGGATTTTGTTGAAACGCTTCGCGCGTCGTCACCCATTTGTTGCATATACTCGTGCGCTACCTATTGTGAAATGGATTTACTAAGCCAAACCCTTCCCTGGCGCGTACACAATAACTCATCAATGTTCCTTCGCAATCGGATGAATGGTATATGCACGTATACGGGGTTTTGTTTAAACGATTCGTGCGCTGTCACTCATTTGTCGAATCTACTCGTGCGCTACCTATTGAGAAATGTATTACTAAGTCGATGCCCTTCCCTGACGTGTACACAATAACTCATCAAGGTTTCATCGCAATCGAAGAAGGTTATATGAACGCAATAGGGGATTTTGTTGAAACGCTTCGCGCGTCGTCACCCATTTGTTGCATCTACTCTTGCGCTACTTATTGTGAAATGGATTTACTAAGTTGAAACCCTTCCCTAGCGTGTACACAATTACTGATCAATGTTTCATCGCAATCGGATGAATAGTATATGAACGCATACCGGATTATGTTTCAACGATTCGCGTCCCGTCACTCATTTGTAGAATCTACTCGTGCGCTACCTACTGTAAAATGTATTGACTAAGTTAGAAACCGTCACGTAAGTGTCCACAACATCTCACCCAAGTTTTATCGCTATCGGACTAATGGGGTATGAAGACATAGGGGACTGTATTGAAACGCTCCGCGTGTCGTCGTTCATTTGTCGAATCTACTCATGTGCTACCTACTGTGAAATGTATTTACTAAGCCAGAAACCTTCCTTGGAGTGTCCACCATATTTCACCCAAGTTTCACCGCTAACGTCAGAATGGTATATGACCTTATACGTGACTTTGTTGAAACGCTTCGCGCGTCGTCCCTCATTTGTTGTATCAACTTGTGCGCTGCCTATTGTATAGTCGATTAACTAAGCCAGAAACCTTCCATGAAGTGTACACAACATCTCACCCAAGTTTCATAGCTATCGGACGAATGGTACATGAATGCATATGGGACTTGGTTGAAACGCTTCGCGTGTCGTCGCTCATTTGTTGATTCCACTCTTGCGCTACGTATTGTAATATGGATGTACTCAGCCAGAAACCTTCCCTGGAGTGTACACAACATCTCACCCAAGTTTCATCGCAATCGGATGAATGGTATGTGAACGTATACGGGACGTTGTCGAAACACTTCGCGCGTAGTCACTAATTTGTTGAATCTAAACGTGCGCTTCGTATTGTATAATGGATTTACTAAGCCAGAAACCTTTCCTGGAGTGTACATCAGATGAATGGTATATGACCTTATACGGGACTTTGTTGAAACGCTTCGCGTGTCATCGCTCATTTGTTGAATCTACTGGTGCGCTACCTATTGTAAAATGGATGTACTAAGCCAGAAACCTTCCCTGGAGTGTACACAACATCTCACCCAAGTTTCAGCGCTATCGGATGAATGGTATATGACCTTATATGGGACTTTGTTGAAACGCTTCGCGCGTCGTCGCTCATTTGTTGATGCTACTCGTGCTCTACCTATTTTTAAAGGGATTTACTAATCCAGAAACCTTCCCTGGAGTGCACACAACATCTCAGCCTAGTTTCATCGCTATCGGACGAATGGTATATGAATTCATACGTGACTTTGTTGAAATGCTTCGCGTGTCGTAGCTCATTTGTTGAATCTACTCGTGCGCTGCCTATTGTAAAGTGGATTTACTAACGCAAAAAATTTCCCTGAATTGTACACAACACTTTACGTAAGTTTCATAGCTATCGGACGAATGGTATTTGCATGCATACAGGACTTTGTTGAAACGCTTTGCGTGTCGTCGCTCATTTTTGAATCTACTCGTGCTCTATCTACTGTGAAATGTATTCACTAATTTTGAAACCTTCACGTAAGTGTATACAACATCTCACCCAAGTTTGATCGCTATCGGACGAATGGTATATGAACACATACGGGACTTGGTTGAAACGCTTCGCGCATCGTCGCTCATTTGTTGAATCTACGCGTGCGCTACCTATTGTAAAATGGATTTACTAAGTCAGAAACCTTCCTTGGAGTGTACTCAACATCTCACCCAAGTTTCATCGCAATCGGATGAATGGTATATGAACGCATAGGAGACATACACACCCACAGACAGACAGACAAACTATCACGTAAAATTGATTTTTAGCCTATTTTCAATTTTGAAAAAATAGGCTTATGAGATCACCTTTTGTCCGTGTGTGTGTGTGTGTGCGTGTGTGTGTGTGTGTGTGTGTGCGTGTGTGAGTGTGTGTGTGAGAGGTGTGTGTGTGTGTGTCCCTAATAAAATCTAAACGGCTGGATCGATTTCAATGAAACTCGGTAAGTTCATAGCACTATTCCGGGCGACCTCGACCGTTCCCTTCAAATTTCGTTACGGCTCACCAATCCAACATGGCGGCTGTGCGAAATATTTCACCAGCATTCAATATCTCCGAAACTATTTCCGATATCACCCTGGAATTTATTACGGTGATAAAGGGAACTACTATAAATTCATCCATGTGACTTTTGAAAAACTGGTAACAACAAAACCATCATGGCGGCCACGTGAATTTGCGACTTTTAAATAGACGTTTCTCGCGATTTAACCAACCAAACGCAATAAAACTTGGTACAGTATATATTTATACACATTGTAATGCACCGACATCTAGCTTGGTTCAATTGTAAACATGACCACAAGATGGCGGATGTGCGAAATATTTCACCGGCATTCTATATATCTGAAACTATTAGCGGTATCACCCTGAAATTTTGTACGAAGATAAAGGGCACTACTGGAAGTTCATCTATAAGACTTTCAAAAACCGGTTAACTACAAAACGAACATGGCGACCAAGCGAATTTGAAAATTTTAAATAGACCTTTCTCGCTGATTAATGTTCCAAACGCAATGGAATCTGGTACAGGATTTGTTTATACACATTGTAATGCACTGGTATCTAATTTAGTTCAATTGTTTACATAACCTCAAGATGGTGGCTGTGCGAATTTTAATATTACGTTTTTATTTCTTGTGTCGTAACCATGCGATCGAAGTGAAAGTTTGAATAAATGATCCTACGCAATAATTCTTCTCTAATGGTACATAACTCTATGGCCTATACATTTAACAATCCAACATGGCGACCATCCGAAATATTTAGACGGCTCTGAATATCTACGAATCTATTATAGCAATCAAACTGAATTTTTTAATGGTCATAGGTGCTATGAACTTAAGTTCACCTATAGTACTTTAAATAACCTGGTGATCACAAATCCAACATGGCGGCGACGCGAATTATAAATATTCACATGGACGTTTCTCCCAATTTAACCATCCAAGTGCAGTGAAGCTTGGTACAGTAAATCCGCATACAAATGTTAATACATGGCATCGTAATTTATTTCAATTGTTTCCATAACCACAAGATGCCAGCTGTGCGAAATTTTAAAATCTCCTTGTTACTTCTTGTCTCCTAATCATGCGATTGAAGTTTGAATGCTACACGTACACATTAATCTTCATGTAAAAGTACATAACTCTAGGACCTACATATATAAAATCCAACATGGCGACCATCCGAAATATTTAGTTGGTTCTCAATATCTACGAATCTATTACAGCAATCAAACTGAAATGTTGTATGTTGATAGTGGCAATTAACATAAATAGGATATATGAAAATAGGCTGTATAGTTCTTCACGGAACTACTTGTTATATATATAGATGTTTGTTAATTATGTCACCAAATATTTATAACCAGATCTGTCTAATACGTTATCAGATCGTGACTTTACATGGATCTTTAAGAATCGCATTCTCTAAAATAACATATCTCTGTATAAAATTCTTGGAACAAATTTCCATTATTATCATCGTTGTCAAAGAACGATATAATGCAATTCAAAACTGACAAAATGTGATCTAAACACATTTAAACTTGACCATAAAAATATTCTGAACTAAACGTTACCGTATCTCCTCCTTCAAATTTCGAAAGTCGCAAAATTCCAAAAAATTAAATAACAATTCTAAATTGTCAAAATCGACGAAAATCGAGAATAAACATCCACATGACGTAATTACGAAAATATAACATCGAAAACTATAACAATATTATGAAAACGTAGAAAAATGGCATTAATAAAAAGTTGTCGGATATTCTCAAAAGCTTCTACAAAATGGGATATATCGTTGGTCATGAGACTACCTTGTGTTGCGTTATAGATGACTAGAAGTGGGCTTTCTTCGCTATCACTCAGGAACGGATCGTTTCTGATAGCTCGAAACTCCGTGATGTCGTGTGTGCCTCTTCGATCTCCTACAGAAGTTTCCATGCGGTCAGGTACGGGATTTGAACTCGAACATCTTCGTGTGGCCGTCCTTTCTGCTAGGCTATCTTCTTGTGTGAGATGGGAAACCCTTTCTCTCTTGATGGCACTGGGATCAACCCTAGCCGCCCTCGTTTGTGGAATTCTTCTGTCTTCTTTCGCCCAATTTCTGATATAAGCATTTGTCATTTTAGTTGGTGAAATGACTTTGTAGATGTAGAATATTTTACATGGGAGAGACGAGATGTTAATCTCCCCCCACGAGATTGATGTTATGTCATTTCGAATACTCTCGCTGTCATCATAGTTCTGTTCCCATTAACATTTTAGTTCGTCATTACTTCTTCTGTAGATTCAGTCGTATTTTCCTCCCTCAACTTCAGCAATTTCGACATGGTAGAAATATGTAGAATAATTTCAATAAGCTTTAAATATAGTTGTATGTCGACTTGATATACATGCACAAACTAAGTGTCTTCGTTCTCGTTGCTAATTGCGTGCCGTATGCATCTTCTTCAAAGATATAATAATCTCTATCAGCTTTGTTCGATTGTCGAGTATTTGGCTGTCACGTCCTCTTCTCATGAAGTCGTAATTGTTAAGAGCCTCGATTCTCCTCTCTGATTCCCCTCGTCAATACTCAAGTTAGGATCTCCTTTCAGAACATGGATCTGATTGGTTCCTTATTAGCGATTATGGTAATAATCCTTAATTGAACATTTAATTAGCCGCAATGTTAATAAATAGTTCTTATTTATTATTTAATATCTTCCATGATATTACGATGTGTTAAAATCATGCTGGTAATTACATTGTTTGCTCTTATCTAAGTAAGGTCGCTTCTCATTGGCTGTTCGACACGCGCCAAGCTCGAGTCTCCCCTTCTCCGAACCTCTAGTCACACTTCCTTCGCGTGCGTCTTTCTGCTCGACTCGGAAGTCTTCGAGTATCTCCGTGCATGATAGTTCCATCATTCTTTAGCACTGTGCTGCCTAGTGCTAAGTCGCTCACGTGACTACGAATAATTTCCTCATAGGTCGGCTCGGTTAACTGGTTAACTCGGCGAGATGTACAAACCAGTTTCGTGGCTTGATTCCAGTGTCGCTATATTTTATCATTGGCCAGTTAGAAAACTTTTGAAAATACGAATATTTACAACCTCACTTACATATACGAGTACAGTACCAGGATGTCAGGTACGATTTCGGAGCCTTGCAGTTAAATCTAGAGGCTGATTTTCCGCAGGTTGTCCTCTTAGGGGGGCATGGTGGCGAAGTGGTCAAGCTGTTGGCCTCTGACCACGGCAGACCGTGTTCGATTCCCGGTCAATGAATGTGAGATCTTCAAAGTGAATTGCCATGTCCTGTGGTTCGGATTCCACGTTAAAAGGAGGTCCCGTGGCTTATGATCTCTCGATTAACGGTCACGTTAAACTACTTCGTTGTCCTCTCTTACAACGATTGCGTCCACAAAGTTTGAAGATAAGTTTCGACCTGTCTTACCTGATACTTCCCTTGTCAGTCTCGTGAGGCAAGACTGAGAAGAGGTGGATTCGATTCATATCTCAGCCATCCTTGAAGTGGTTTTCCGTTGTTTCCCACTTCTATTACAGGTAAATGCCGGGAGTGTACCTAACTTACGGCCACGGCCACTTCATATCCAAATCCTACTTCAATTACAAATACACACACCAGTACAGACATCACGGTGACACAGGTCATCAGACAAATTCTACACACACCCAAGTACACGGAACTACATGACCACGATGTTGCAAAGCCCGTAAATAATCAACAACAATAGCTGTTTACTTTGGTACAGTTTCACTGTAATTTATTTTACATTGCTACTTCTGTATACTGTATTTATTATCCACCTGTTGTGCTGTTCCGCACCTTTTGTTTGACCGCACCTTTTGTTTGAAAACAAACTTCCTCCGTAGTAAAGCCGGCGGTCCCATGTCATAGATTTATGGCAGGTTAAAGAACTTTCCACTAATTACACCTGTGTGAAGCTAAATTATATATAGGTTAAACATTTGACTAACGTTCTCAGGTTCCTACGTTTGTCGTCAAGAGCTGACTGCGGTGGCATCTGGTAGCCTATCTAAGTTCTGAACTAGTTGGTCGTTGACGGTGGCGTTTGGCGGCAAAAGTAGGAACCTACTTGGAAAAATTGAATGTCTGCAGTCCTTCCTTGAATTAAAACAGATACACACACTAATACAGTCATCACAATTAACACCGGATATCAGACAGATCCTACACACACCCAAAGTACACGGGGCTACATGACCGCGTTGTCGCTGCCCCTAAACTAAGGAACCAACCAACCAACCAACCAAACTCCCTCCGTACTAGCGAGCATGACTTATATCATGGGCTGACTTAGTAAATCAAACCAGTAGTTTAAGACGGGAATGTTTTCTTTCAATAATGTTTATAGCGCTGAGATTGGTGTTAATACATTTTAAACTCATTCTTTTAAGGGGGAACATACAGCTTAAGGAGCTACAAATATAACTATTTTTAATATTATAACCATGGCTGTCTTAGATCTTGTAGAACAATTATATTCATTTCCAAGGAAACACACACATCTTTCTATTAGAAGCAACTTTTTAAATTCTAAAAGTTCAAATCGTAACCATTTTTATCCATTTTTCAAAATTTGGTCCTTGCTTTGTACTGACCTTTACCGTTTCCCTCATATTTCCCATCTTTATGAGAAGTTTTGAACTTTTCTTTTTTAACGTGGGTGTTAAAACCTTCAGGTACAAAATAAATCTCACATATTTCCACATTACTAATTAATGAATTAGTTGTGTTTATTCTTAAGGCTAGATGTATTTCTGGTGTAATTTTATTACAGTATTTTTGTAATCTATAAACTTACAAACGTAAGTCTAGTAAAATCTTCTTTAAAAAGTGTACATTGACTCAAAGACTTGTTTTTTTATTCTGAAAATTTTCCCGTAATTTTGTTCATTATTATATTTACTAGTTTTATTAAATTTTTGTTTTATTAATTTTTGGTCTTTTCGAATTTAGGTGTCCGCATCTAAATTTTAATTCAATTCTAAATTGGTATACTGTAATCTGTGTTAAGAGGGGCAGATGACCTCGTAGTTCCGCCCCTTAAAACAAAAATAACAAAACCTGAAGTTATACAGAACTCAAATAAATAAGTAAATTCTTTAAATTTCACCCTGAATATCGTCTCACATCACATTGGGTTTCTTTGTATCAATTGTATTTATTGTGCATTTAAATTAACCCATCTAATCAAATTAAGGCTTGACTTTAAAAGTTACGTGTATGTGATCCTGCCTTATTCTATTCCCCTCTCGCACAATGCATGCTATTATTCTGGTGTACACTCCTCATGCTTGCTGATAGTAAGGCTTTGTTGTGGTGTAACATCGCTTCCTGACCTCGAGCCATTGGGTACAATACATTCTAATAACTGTCCTATCCCTAAGCAGTTCCTTGCATGTGGTCTCTCCTTTTATTAATTCATAAATCTCACCCAAAGGCTTCGCTGCTTTCTGTAATTGTTTTCTTCGACAAAGAGCAAGACTGCTCATTTAGTCGTTGGGCATTCAAACGAAGACCCTCTGTGGCAACTTAATCCCTAATATCAGTCTGATGAAAAAGTTAAGCCTGCTTTTCTTCTGAGATGGTGTAGAACAGTGGAGCTCTCCCATTCGAATCAAGCGTCCGGCAGTTTGTCGTGGAGAACTCCTTTTGCGGAAACTCACAAATTGTGTGTTTTATATTGCCTCAAATCATCATGGTAGTTCAACGTTTTGCTACATTGTGGTAAATTGACGTCTATATAGGCGATATCTGTAATGCAGTTTATCGACAAGGGCATGAAATGATGGCCACACAGTTAACAAGAAATGAACTGAGCCTAATGCTTGCTGGTGCTCGGCTGGTTTGGTCCCCACTACAAGCCCTCAAAATCTGTAATGGGAATTTAGAAACACCCTGTATATTTACCAATGGTTGCTATTATGAGCTCAATTAAGGCTTCAGTGGCGTAGTCGGTAGCATGCTGAACTGCTGTGCCCAAGATCGCGGGGTTCAAACCCGGCCGAAGGACGTTTGTAGTTTAATGTGACCGTTAATATTGCGATCATGAGCCACGGGACCTCCTTTTTACGTAGAATCCGAACCACGGGACATGGCATTTCACTTTGAAAATCGCACATGCATTGACCGGGAAACGAACCCAGTCCGCCGTGGTGAGAGGTGGAGGGGAAGAAGAGCCGGCGGGCTCATTTCATAGATTTATGACATGTAATAGAACCTATCACTACAATAAATTGGTAGTGTGTAATCAAATGTGTAGGTTATATTTGATTAGAAACGCTCTATCAAGTTCCAACGTTCGCCGCTAGGTGTCAGTTACATTGGCATCTGGTAGCGAAAGTTGAAACTACGTATAAATAAACTTCCTGGGAGCCTACGGGCGTTAAAATAAAATACCCTGCTATGGCCATTGGTTGCAATTCATATATAATAATAATTATTATTATTATGAGCACAATTTTCTGTTTTTCGTTGCGATAGAGTTTTTATGAATAAATAGTTATAATGAAGTTAACGTTCGAATAATCAATGTGTTTCGCGGATTTTTCTATAGTTATTCATGACTGACGCCAATTTTCGAATCGTAAGCTTAAATCCCCACCTTTTTTTTTTTTTTTTTTTACAAAAGGAGGTCTTTGGCAATAGTTGCTGTTTCATTTGAGGAGTATGGACATGGTATTCATTCATCCCCGTGTACTTGGCTGAGTGTAGAAATTGTCTAATAACCTGTGTTATGGTGCGTGGTGTCTTTAGTGCTGTATGTGTTATTGTAATTCAGGTAGGAAGGGAAACGGCCGTGGCCTTACGTTTAGGAACCATCTCTGCATTTGCCTGCTGAGGTGGGAATTGAGCCCACCTCGTCTCAGGTTTGCCTCTTGAGGCTGAGTGTACCCTTTTCTAGCCCTCAGACCAGAATTACATTTCTTAGCAGAGCCGGGAATCAAACCCGGACCTCTGAGAGACTCCAGCCAAGAATGCTAGCTGCTTACCACTAGGTGGTCCACATTTTTAGCCTACATTCGATTTTGGAAAAAATGAAAGTAGACTTATGAGATCAACACAGGGCCAAAAATTGTGTGTCTGTGTGTGTGAGAGAGAGTGTGTGTGTACTCTGAATGTCTGCCCCCCCCCCCCCTCCTATCAATTCGAACACGGTAAAAACCGAATTGAACGAAATTTGGTACAGAGGTAGCACTAGCAAAGGGCACCTCAGTGTCATGTTTTATATCGCCGCCATCTTGACGGAAGCATATGGCGGCCACCCAAATTTTAAAAGCTCGAATGTAATTACGACCAACCTAATCATATGATCTCTACTACATTTTGCAACAACATACCTTTTTGTGGTAAGCATCGTTTGACCAAACTACGAGGTCATCAGCCCAATAGTTTGAAGATAGCGGCCATTTATGTGTGCAAATCGATTCCCCCTATCAATTCTAACAAGGTGAAACCGAATAGAACGAAATTTTGTACAGAGGTAGCACTAGCAAAGGGCATCTCATATTCATGTTTAATATCCGTATAACACGTTGTATTTCAACAAGCTACTACAACCAACATTCAATTATACTCCTTGATAAGGACAAAGAGTTATAATAATACCCATACATTTAGGAGGAAGTAGGCTATATGTTCTTCACTGAACATCTTGTTTCTGTAGCGTGTGGTGACAAACAAATGCTACTGCATTCATCAAGAGATGGCAACAGGGTGTATTGTAATTTGACTGTATGAATGTAGTAATATTTAGTTGCTTTATTGTATGGTTTGATGACTTAGTGAATATTTCTACTTTGTGTTGTATGAACAAGACAGCTATTAAATATACTATATGCAAATTTATTCATGGCGTAGACAGCTACGTCTTCAGTCGGCCAATACAGAATTTGAGAAGTTTGTTTGCTTCATTTAAGTTATGCATTGGTTTCGTTACTAACTTTCCGCATTCTTGGCGAAGAGCAACATCGTACTTGATTTGTGTGCTATTGGTTGGTTGGTTGGTTGGTTGGTTCCTTACTTTAGGGGCTCCGTGTACTTCGGGTGTGTGTAGAATCTGTCTGATAACCGGTGTAAATTGTGATGGCTGTATTTGTGTGTGTTATCTGTTTTAATTCAGGTAAGGACTGCAGACGATAATTTCAAGTAATTCCTACTTTAGCTACCAAATGCCTGCGTCCACGGCACCTAGCTTGCGGACTTGGCTACTACATGGCATCGCAGTCAGCACCTGGCGGCGAACGTTGGAACTAATAGTGCGTTATCAATTCTAACCTACAAATTTTGTCTTCACCCAAGTGTAGTTAGTGGAAGGTTCTTTTTCATGCCATAACTCTATGACATGGGACCGCCGGCTTTACTCCCCTCCGAAGGAAGGCATGCTGAGGGATTTTTAACGCCCTTAAAAAATCCGACGACTTCGGCCGGGTTTGAACCCGCGATCTTGGGCATAGAAGCTCAGCATGCTACCAACTACGCCGCCCTGTGTGCTCTTCACCACCAAAATACGTCCATTACTGTAGAAGTTACATACTCTTCCCTCGCATTTGACACTGTGTTAGGTCGTCATCTTGTGGATATTTTTATACCAATGGCTACATCAGATACTTACCTAGTTACCTAATCCTAGTTAATGGACCCATGCGTGAATTGTATAAACCATCCGTCTTTATTGGTATGCGGGTTTGACGCGACAAAGTTCTGGTATGGTCGATCGTCTTGTTTATTTTTTTAATAACACGTTTTAAACAAATTGTGAATATTTATAAAATCAGAGTGCAATTCGGCTCTGCTGCGGGTAATTCTCTTTAGTTTGAAAGTTACGATCGGTTACTTGTAGGACTGACTACGTGGTGCAGAGGTAACGTTCTCGCCTGCTGTTTCCATGGTTACAGGATGGAATCCTGGCGCTATCAGTTGGCATGTTAGGGTGCGCAAATGTGAGGAAGCCGTGTCAGTTGATTTACTGGCATGTTAAAGATCCCCTTCGGGGAAAAAGTCTGGCACTCCGGCGTCTCTGAAAGCCTCAGTACTTGTAAAAGGATGTAAAACAAAGAACAGCGCCCCGTGTGTATATAACACCCGCCCGACTTTGCTGCTATGCGGGCTGGACGCGACACGTTTCTGACAGGGGCTAATGTCGTGCTATTTGTTTGAACGCACTTAATAAACAAATAGATATAATTTCGTTGACTTTTCACGAAATGCAATATTTTTCCTGTACTATTGAGAAGATTTTGGTATAAAGCGTATCTCTTAGCTCCCTCTGGTTTAAGAACTTCAGTTTTATGAAACATACACCTTAGCGTTTTATCTCTACTTAGTATAAAACAAAGTCCCCGATTCTTGGATGTTCCGGGTAATCTCGAGAACCACTGGATGGATTTTGATGTGTTTTTCAGCATTCTGTAAAGGATTTCTCGAGGAACATTTAAGTAGAAAATAATGTATTTATTACCAAAGGAAGCTGAGCAGTAAAGATTTCAGTGAATCGAGTCGAAAACAAACCTACCGTCCGTGTGCCTTTTAAGCCTATGCTGGGTAAACCGTTAAAAATATCTATATAGCCTACTATGAGTGTAAGAATTGTTCAGCATGGAAAATTCTACAAAAAATAAGTCCGTGACTGCATATCTCTATCTTTAATACATCGCCCACTATAAGTGTTTTTACTTTTTCATTTCTTCCGACAATCTCCATTCAATTACTAGCATCGGAGACGCTGGGTGAACCGTTAAGGATACCGGGCGAAACTTCCTCTGTAGTTTTGTATTTGTCAATGTTAACACGGACGCTTATCTTGCAGTATGATTAATATGTGTGTCCATTGTTAGCAAGATCACGATCACGAACTTCATGTTGATGAGGCTTCCTTTTAAGCCATCGTCAATGTCGGAAGGATAAGGAACAAGGAATCTAGGGTGAAAATTTCCCCCCGCAAGTTGCTCTTTTCTTTTTCCCCTCTTTTTCTATCGGTTGATTGTATCGGTTAATGGAACGATAAATGAATGAGCTTCAAATATTATTGGCTACTGTAGCAACGCCAAATACGTCGCTGAAAGCAGCCTCCTCGTCTGGAACAATGAGAGAGTGAGGGGTGTAGAAACAGATGATGCCGCAATGGTAACTGAAAATAGGGGATCCTGGAGGTGACTTTCTCGCAACAGAGGCTTGCGTACTAAACTGGACGTTGAGAGAAAAAATAGTCTCAAATGAAAATGTTCAATGTACTTTTACAATAATTTCAATTTGAAGATTGCTATTCAGATCTTTAAATTTTAACATAATATGGGGTTTTAAGTTAAATAAACTAATAGCCTTCAAAGCTATAAGTAAAATACATATTTTTAAACCTTAGTTGTCTATGTACAAGATTTAAAATAAAAATAAATCGAAGTCCTCGTTTGGTTACTGATCGTGGTAGCAAGTGTATGGGATCAGACTCTGGGTTCGGTAGACTAATGAGTGAGATTCGAAACTCACTGTCGGCCATCCTTGAAATGGTTTTCCATGGTTTCCAATTTTCATTTCCAGGCAAATGCCGGGATAGTACCATCTAATAGACCGCGGCCGCTTACTTCCAACTCTTTGTCCAGTTTCACTCATCTTCATATATTTCATCTCTCATTAACATTACTTTTATACACTGTTCTCCTTTGAAAGCGAAACATCGATACAGGAATACTTGTTGGTGTCGTAGGATCATATCGATATTTTCATCATCTCGATAATCTCACTATGTCCCAGGGCGTCATTGATTGTCGAAGTATTTAGACACGTGTGTTAGTTCTTTGTCCACTATTGATGCATAGTTATCGTCGTGAGTGTGCTGTTTCACTGCGTCAGTGTGTGGACTATCTGAACTCGCCAGCCAGCTAGGGCCTGTCGATGTTTTGAGTGCAGCTAGCGTGCTTCCTGGATTCTGTCATGCAGGTTAGTTGACTATTGTGTTCCAGTGTTTTGTTTGTGAGCTTGCTTTGAGTTAACGAGTCCTGCCAATGTTCCTATATAATAATTTATTGCTAATTCGCTTTGTATGGACTGTTTTTGTTAATCATGTTTTTGTTCGATTGTCAATGTTTCATTTTTATTTCTTGAAGTATTTTAGTGGATTGGTGAAGTAACCATTGAACACCTCGTGTTGTAGTAACTAGCATGCTTGGCTATCATCGTAAGAGACCCGGGTTCCATTTTCATTCTATTAAGAAATTTAATTCTGGTCTGTGGGCTGGAACGGGGTACACCCAATCTCGTCAGACAGACCTGAGAAGAGCTGGGTTCGATTCCCATGTCAATCATTCGAGAAGTGGTTTAATCGTGGTTTCCCTACTTCTACTACAGAGAAATGATGAAATGGTTCTTAATTTATGGCCTCGACCGTCTCCCACCCAAATGGTAACCCAAATTACAAATACACACACACACTTATATAGCCATCACAACGATACAGATTATGACAGATTCCACACACACCCATGACCAGATCTCGCAAAGCCCCTAAACGAATCATCAACAACAACAGCAACAACAATTAATGAATTATTAGATATGCATTCTGCACGAGATATTTAGTATCTAAGCGCGTATGACTACGAAAGTTTGGTCTGGTGTTTTATTTCCATGAATGATTTCACTGTCATAGTCTTCTTTACAACTCCTGCTGTGTCCAAGGTTGCAGGATCGAATCCTGGCACAGCCAGTTGGCATTTGAGGGTGCGCAAATGCGAGGGAGCCGTGCCAGTAGATTTACTGGCCCGTTAATGATCTCCTTCGGGGCAAAATTCCTTCACCCCGGCGTCTCTAAAAGCCGCAGTACTTCAGATAAAAGGGACGTAAAATCGTTATCGTTGTTGTTATTAGTATTCATTACAAGTATGATTTATAAGTTCTCAGTTGAATATTCCTGCCGTATTGTCATTCTCTGTATACTGTAGGGAACGATGGCCGTAGGGGCTGGTGTAAGCTTCCAGTAGGCTATATCTCACACTTTGAAGGGATTATAGAACAATAATAATTCTATACGTAAAAATATCTATCGCAATCTCCCATTTTTATGATTTTATTCGCTTCAATTATATTTATTTTTAACGTTACGCTTGATTTAGTTAATTTTTAATGAGTTTAGGTTCTTGTATCAACGTTTACGTGTTATATGCTAACGGTTGCCTGTTAATTTAGGAGTTTAATTTTGCGTTATAAATCTCGTATATTATTATCCACATATATTGCGAGCCACAGCAAAAAAGTTTAAAAAACATTCAAAATTTTACCGTACCGTGTGTTTCTTCTTTCGTTCAAAATTACCTGTAGAGCTTTTACATTTGGGATGTTAGTAAAATATGAGCGAGGGAATGCGCACTGTGCCTAACAAAAATAACTGTTGCTCATAAGTTTTTAAAAGGGACGTGCGAAACATGCGAAAGTACTTACCGGCAGCCAGGGTGGCGGTTTTTGTGCAGCTCTTGTCAACAGAAGATATGTAGCTATGCTAGTATGGGGTCACCTGCATTGCCGTCACATGGTCAGCCCAGCACAGTTCACTCTGGAGTCCTCTCGACTATCTCGATATGAGTTTTATTCTTTTGGATTTAGTAGGAAAATTGTTCTAATATATTTATTAATTTCTTATGGAGAAATGTTTTAATTTTTATTACCAATTATTTAAGACTTTATTTATTAATTTTTAATAAATTATTTGGAGTGACTTTTTGATTTTAGGAATAAAGTTATAAGGTATTTAATGAGGACCTGGCCTCGATATATTAATATTATTGATTTATTGGTTTGTCATTATGTTGTGTGAGTGATGACGTGTTGAGTGTGCCCACTGCCGCGTAAGGGAGTTGCTGCTGCTGCCCGTGTCTCGGTGTATCTCGCGCGCCCCACTGCCGGAGACTGGAGTGCTGTACCCTCGCTGCTCCTGTCCGGGAGTCTGTGACGCGAACGCCCTGCGCCTCGACGCGACGTGACGCCAGCCTGCACTCATCCCATTCTTCCTATCTTCCTCGATTAGTTCTCTCCTTTTACTCTGGATTAGAGATACATAGTTCACTCAAACGACGGATTTGCAAAATGTGGTTAGGCCTATACTGTTTTTCAGCAAGCATATTATGCTTTACACCAGGCGTTCTCAGACTTTTTAAGACTATGAGCGCCACCTTAATGCCATACCAAGTACCCGGGCACTATTAAATCGAATATAATAATAATATACTGTTACATAAACTTTCTCGACCAATTATATACAGTACAGCATATAGCTTTGGGGCTGTTAGGTCGAGTGGAAATTTTAAATACCGACGTTTCGAGACAATTGCTTGTCCCTTTGTCAAGGTTTTTAATGAAAGTAGGAATGAGTAAACAATGGCATGTAGCCTCCATAGATAAAAGGTATAAGATAGGAAGCCATGTCGAAACAAATAGTTACTCCATGACCTCCTGAGACCAAGAGGAAGTTGGTAATGAAACTATACACTAGAGGACAGCCATGATCAACTTAGGGCCGTATTCACCAACGCCAGTAATTTTACTAACTTGGATTATAGCTGCAAAAATCTCAGATAATAGCGATGTCGTTATTCACCAACACATCTCGAATAGGGATTATCCTGGTTAATCACTTTACTGGAGAAAGGTTGACCGGTAAAATGCCAAAAACTAAGATAATCAACAGAAGAAAATGGCGCGCAGACGAATGGAATGCTTAATAAATGCTAGAGAAAACGATAGCGAAAAAGAATATCAGCATGCCTATGAAGGGAAACGACCTAGGTGGATAAAAGACCTTGCCTCATATTTTTAGGATTACGATGATGTTGATTTTATCACACGTTTTAGGTTATCTAAATTTTCTACTTTTTCAGTATTGTCCATCACAGAACCTAACCTTGAATTTGCAACGGACAGGCTATCACTCCAATAGGGAGTATATACTGTAGAAAGCATTTACTGTAAATTTAACAAATGAATAGCTATATTTGTGGTCTTTCAAGAACCATTCTGAGTCGCCAATAAATCAATTGCTGCTTTCATTAAGGTGTTATGCTACTGGTAGTAATCAGCTGAGCGTAGCGGATTATGCAGGGGTGAGTCAACCAACAGCTTGCCGAATCGTACATCGTGTGAGCGCTGCCATAGCCACTTTACGACCTCGTTACATCAGTCTTTCGCAAACACCTGAGGCTATAATGCAACACTTTTTATAACATTGCCAGATTTCCAAAAGCAGTAGGGGCAATGGACTTTACCCATATTAAAATACGGTCTCCTGGAGGTAATCATGCCAAATTATTCCGAAACAGAAAGGGTTATTTTTCGCTGAATGTGCAAGCAATATGTAATTATAATATGGAATTTACTAACCTTGTGGCTAGATGGCCACATGGTTACGATTTTCAACAACTGTGTACAACAAGCCAGGTTCGAACAAGGTGTCTACGGGGATTCAGTATTATTAGAAGATGCTGGCTGCCCTTGTAGATCGAACCTAATGCCTCCTCTGGATGCGTTTCGCACACCTGAAGGGAATCTTTATAACGAGTCACAAATAAGAACAAGAAATGTGATAGAGCGAGTGTTGGGCATATGGAAGCGAAGATTCCCGGTTCTTGCTTTAGGTTTGAATTTAGAGTTAGAGCACATGTTTCCAGTGATAACTGCTACGGCCGTTCTACATAACATTGTGCGACAAACAGGAGAAGAGCTACCTCAGGACGATCCAAAGCTAGAACTACCAGTACCATGGGCTGAACTTTTAAGGGACGGTCAAATTGATGGACAAGCTGATCGATATAAGGTGGCTTGTTGGGACATTTTTGTGAGAAGAACACTAATTGATACGTACTATAGAAGTATTTTATTGGGAATGTAACACTAGTATAATGAGAATGAAAATATTGAATTACATTGATTTTAATTGCTTTTCCATTATTTGAGATATTAATTGGCCTCTTCTTACGTTTCAATTCAACACTTGACATTATTTACGAATATCTACTGTTCTATATCTCACACCTAACCAATAAAGCTGTGGAACAGAACTTTGTTTTGACAATAAACATATGATTTGCGCGGCGCTAGTCAACTGTTTCCAGTGCATCTATATGAAAATTTCAGCGATGCAGTACACATTGAACCGAAAACTAAGATTTGGAAAACCGGGATAATAAAGGCAATGGTGAATAGCGATGTTTATGTTATCTGAGATAATAGTATTAACCGAGTTTTCGAAATCTTAGATAATGGAAGAGTTTACCGGCGATGGTTTTTTTTTTGTCGTGTAGCCTCCTAAGAGGCCGAGTGCAGTTCTTTCTAGTCGACGCCCGTGGGCGACCTCCGCGTCGGGATGGAGAGATGAGATGAATGGATGAAAGTGGGCAAGGATGTGGAAGGAAGCGGCCGTGGCCTGTCAGAAGGTACTGTCCCAGCATTTGCCTGGTGTTGAAAATGGGAAACCACGGAAAACCATTTCAAGGACAGCCGACGGTGGGGCTCGAACCCACGCGTCTACCGAGTCAGCAGACAGCTTGGCCCCATGACCTAACGCCGCGCTTTAACCAGCGTAGCCGCTACTGTCGGTACCGGCGATGGTGAATACGGCCCTTAGGGGATAACTATTTAATAGAGTTATAAGTCTACAGGGGAGAAAACTTCACCAAGTAGGGTGATAAAAGATGTCATCAGTGGTTCAATAAAATTATTTTGAATTTAAACCAGAAGTACCGAGACCAGCTAAAGAGCCTACTTTGCTTAAAATTTAAGATCCATGCCAATGATTAATCTGTATGGATCTATCTGGAATAATGACGAAATTAAGTTGGTAATATTGACATTTCTAATTAGTTCGAAATACTGTATACCTGGCATAATGTAGCCTAATAGAGCACTACAGTTGGCAGCCCTGGTGACTAAATATATTCTTAGTTCCATCTTTTAAGGTACAGAATACAAAATTTGGTTGAAGTCCAATGGATAGCATGGACGTTACATGCAGTTAAACATTGGATCTAACAGCGCGCGTAAACTCATGTTGGCAACAATGTCATGCATGTATTGGTCAGAAATAATCTGAAATAATATGATCTATTGTTGTGCCAATTTTGAATGAAATCCATTAGTTAGTATAGACGTTACAAGCATTTTAAAATTGGACCTATCAGCAGGCTTAGAATCATGTTAGCAGCACTGACGTATATTAGTTACTCCATATCAATCTAGAATGCCAGGTACTATACGTGTGCAAAGTTTAGAGCTATTGCATTGCATACTTTCTGATATGTTGATATTAGGGTTACAAAAATAGAGACAGCATTTATTAACAGTTGGCAGCCCTGGATGCTCTTAAGAATACACATAGTCATATATGTTAGGGTACACGTTGCACATACGAAATTTGGTTGAAATCCAAATGTTAGTATAGAATTTACATGTATTTAAAGTTGGACCTCTCAGCAGGTTTAGAATCATGTTGGTAGCACTGACGTATAAAAGTTACTCCAAATTAATATAGAATGTCGGGTACTATACGCGTGCATAGTTTAAAGCTGTCGGCTTGCATACTTTCTGATATATTGGTATTTGGATAAAAGAAATTGAGAGCATTTATTAACAGTTGACAGCCCTGGTGGCTCCTAAGAATACGCTCAGTCATATATGTTTATGCACACATAGCACATACGAATTTGGTTGAATTCCAATTGATAGTTCTGAAGTTATATGCATTTAAAAATTGGACCTATCAGCAGGCTTATAATCATTTTGGCAACACTGCCATGTATGGCCTCCTGGAAATTAAACTGAAATATTATTATCTATACGTGTGCCAATTTTGAAATAGCCCCCATTCAAACCTTCCAAGATATCCAACATGGAGCTCAAATTTCAATTGCGATTTTTCAGCAGTTGGTAACACTGAAATCATTTTCAAATACGGCATTGAGATATTCAGTTATAGATCTTTACTCCTACCAAATTTTGTTTCGATTGCTGCAGCCGTTTAGGAGTTGATGGGGGGGGGAGGGGGGCACACACACACAGCCAGACCGACAGACGGACGGACAGACGGACACATTTACCCGGATCGATCTCATAAGTCTACTTTACCTCATTTTTCCAAAATGTGAAAAGTAGGCTAAAAATTTGTCTGATTTAAATTGTCTAGTTGATTCTAATAATGTGCACTCCTCTGTATTGAAAGTTATTAACCGAGCAAGTTGTAACTTCGGAATCGATTCTTCTGGTAATTAAGTACGTAAAACTCGAGCAAGCCAGCAAGCTAAGCTAATCTATGCATTATGCCACTCTGTAAATTGTTCAGTTTTCTTGAAGAACTCTCGCGTGTGTATAAACCACTCGCCCGGCTTTATTGGTGTGCGGGCTCGACGCGACACAGTTCTGGCAGGAGTTATCGTCTTCTTTATTTGTTTAACCGCACTATTAAAACAAATTGTCGATATTTATGAAATCAGTGTGCAATTTATTTATTTATTTATTTATTTATTTATTTGTTGATGGTACACAACAGGGCTCAGTGTGCGCCCCAATAATAGTGCACCTACACAGTAAGATACATTTCCTGATATGTCTGCATTAAGTATTAATATCTTAATGTAATTCTTAAAACTAAGAAGTTCACACAGATCAAAATGCATAGTAGTAAAAAGATAATATAAAAACTAAATCTAAATATGATCTAATGCCAAATATAAAAACAGGTTTTGAAATTATTACATAATAAACTAAAAGGTAACATCAATAACTAGGGAACAGGCCTATCCACATATATACATTGTTGATTCTGTTATGTGTGATAATTTTATTTCAAGTATGAATTAGAGTGACTGGGTTATGATTTCCAAGAATGGTCTGATTGAGAGACAGAAATCTAGTTTCCAGTTTACACGAACCGCATCGTTGTAAATACTGCAAAGCCTCCATACAGGTGAATTGTTATGTGAAGTGGTATTGGTTATATCAGTTTTGAATGTTATGGTTGATCTTGTAGTTAAGCGAGGGATGTTGAAATTTAGGAGCGATAGGAAAAATGAGTTATCAATTTGACCGTTAATGACTTTATAAAGGAATTTCATATCATTCACTTGCCTTCGAGACTCCAAACTAGTCATGCCGAAATTCAACAAAAGTTCACCGTAGGGTACCATGTGTGGGTAATTGCCCGTTATTTTGAGGTGTAAATATCTGAGGAATTTCTTTTGAACTTGCTCAATGGACTTAATGCATGTTTTCTGCCAGGGACTCCATACTTGGCTGGCGTACTCGAGCTTGGATCTCACCATGGCAGTATAAAGTTTTATGCAGGTACTGGTCCTAATGAATGACTTAGTGTTTCTTATTATAAACCCTAACATGCGGTAAGCATCCCCGACCGTCTTTTGCACATGATAAGTGAAAGCAAGCTCCCGGTCAAACAGAATCCCTAGATCTTTCTTCTCGCTTACTGTTTTCAATGACTTAGGTCCAATTCCATAAACAAATGTGATTGGGTTCTTCTTACGTGTAAAGGTCATAACAACACACTTCGGTACGTTTAAGTATAATTTGTTTTCTATACTCCATTTGTGTATATTATTTAGGTCATTTTGTAGTAGAGTGCAGTCATTAGTGGAAGAAATTGATTTAAAAATTTTGAAGTCATCTGCATATAAAAGACTATTTGAGTGCAGTATACATCGTGGCAAATCATTTATCATTGCTAGAAAAATCAAAGGTCCAAGGTTCGAACCTTGGGGTATTCCGGAATGAACTATGTATTCCTTTGAGACAATTTTCTGGAACAAAACAAATTGTTTCCTGTCTCTGAGATAGGAGATGAACAATTTTAGTAATGGGTGGGAAAATCCCAAAATACATAATTTTTTAAGAAGGATATCGTGATTTATTGTGTCGAAAGCTTTCTCGAAATCTGTAAATATGACATCCATCTGCCCTCCTTTATCTAACTCTTTAGATATAATTTGAGTAAAATTAATTGTATTCGTCACTGTAGATTTCCTGGATAGGAAACCATGTTGGTTATCTGTTACGAATGGTCTGAGAAATACTGATATTCTTCCGTGCAATATGAATTCAAATACCTTGGCTACTGCGGATAAAATAGATATAGGACGGTAGTTATTAATTAGTGATGGGTCTCCCGATTTTAGTATAGGGCAGACGCGAGTGATTTTCCAGGCGTCAGGGAACGTACAAGTTTGTATGGCTAAGTTAAATATAAAGTGTAACGGGTCCCTGAGGCTTTCAGCACATCCCTTAACTACATACGGTGGAATATTATCAGGACCAGCCGACGACTTAGGTTTTAATTTTTTAAATGCCATTTCTATCTCTTCCTTTGAGACAAGTTTTATGTGAAGGGTGTTGGGAGTATTCGAATTGCAGGCTGGGACTTTGTATTGGGCTGACTGAGAGTCATACACTGATTTGAAATATGACGCGAAACCTTCAACAATGGAATCACCCCTGTCCAATTCTTCATTATTATATTTAAAAGTGTCGCATGAGTTCCTATTTTTTTTCTTGTTTTTAATAAACGTCCAAAATTTCTTTGAGTCCCTGCTAATGTTTTGTTCAATATTATGGATATATTTCTTATAAGAAAATTTAATGTCCTTTTTAATTTCTGACCTTAATTCTTCAAAACGTAGTCTATGATGATTTGAGTAATGTTTTCTCTTCCTATGGTGTTCCTTCTCCTTCAATTTACTCTTTATTTCCTTAGAGAACCAGACAGGATATTTTCTGCCCGTTTGTCGTTTACATATAGGAACGGTTTCGCCAAGTACTGTGTTAAAAATCTGATAAAACAGGTCTACTGCAGTATTTACATCAGTGCACTCGTATATTTGACCCCAGGCACTATCCCGCAACCGAGTGTACATTTGCTCAAAATCGGCTTCCCGGAAGTTATAGGTATCATTAGGCTGGATAATTACTTGGTTTCGACATATAGTTAGAGTTATTTCCACATCCAGAGCTGGGTGATGGCGATCCTGCGGTAAGAGTGGGTCTGTGTTTTCCGTTACATTTATGTTGGGTTTATTGGATAGAACTAAGTCCAGCGTCCTCCCGTTACGGTTTAGTACTGAATTATAAGATTTTAGCTGAAGATAATTAATAAAATTTACGAGTTCTCTTGTGTGAATATTGTCATCTTTAATTATTGTACTTTGTATTGTTGGGATATTGAAGTCACCAAATATTAATAAATTTTTATCATATATTTCTGTGCGGGATTCCATCCACCGATATAGTTGCCTGTACGATTCTACTTTTGAAGCTGGTGGGATGTAAACATTACAGACGTACCAAATATTTCCTGAAATAACCAGTTTCACTAATAGACATTCCAAGCTGCCAGTCATTCTTTCGACCTTGAGTACTGTTAATCCGCTCCGAACCAAGACAGCCACCCCACCCCCTGTTCTGGCAGGCCTCTCAGCCCTGTATACTCTGTACATATCACAACAGACCTCACTGTCAGCGATTTTACTAGATAACCAAGTTTCTGTAATTAGAATTAAGTCATGCTTTTTGGTGATCAGGTTTTCATTGAATAAATCTAATTTTGTATTCATTCCTCCTACATTTTGATAATAAATGGATAATCTAGATTTTGATACCATTAGAGAGTGTTCAGGTCATCCTCATTTCGAATTACGATGACTCGAGAACCTTCAGATTTGCGTATTTTAATGTGTCCATTTCTTACCCACAAGAAAGAATACTCCTTCTCTCTCCTGATGTTCCGAGCTTGTGACAGTAATTTCCTCTTCTCTGGTGATAAACTTTCGTTCACATAAATTACACTGTCCCCAGGAAGACCGACGTGACGAGTGGAGAGATTCCGTTTCACCCGGCGACGCTCCATGAAACGCTCCTTATCGTCCCGCCGAACGAATTTTAAGATGATGCCACTGTGTTGATGATTAGGTGACTTAGGCAGTCGATGACAGGCATCTACCATTGTTTCAGTGATGACCACATCCAGAGCTTGACCTACTTTCTTCACAGTTTCAATAATGTTTTCGTTAGGAACTTCCGGGACACCGTGTATTTCCACCGTATTCCTACGTGTGTACTGCTCAGATTCTCCTAGGCGGTTTTCTAGGGATTTTAGCTTCGCCTTGAGATTGACATTTTGCTGGGTTAATGTGTCAATCTGTCCTTTACATTCCTTAATTTCTGTCTGCTGTTTAGAAATTAATGTTACACAATCGTCTAGTTTCTTATGGCACAATTCCAATGAGTTACCTAGATCAGTCTCTCTCGCTCTTTGTTCGTCTTTTATGATTT
Source organism: Meconema thalassinum (assembly GCA_946902985.2). NCBI lineage: Eukaryota > Metazoa > Arthropoda > Insecta > Orthoptera > Tettigoniidae > Meconema > Meconema thalassinum. Next base: position 222,883,155 of record OX336390.1, on the reverse strand, counting down.
TAAGTTGTTCTTTTACGTCTTTCAGCATTCCATAAATATTCTCCATTGATGGAGTGTCTTTGTCACTTACACTGTCACTTATAGTTGCACTATAATCCACACATTGCACACACAGCCACTCGGTGAATCTGTTCAATGTATTCACACATTTCTTATGGAACCACTTTTTACATGAACCACACTGTACCTTTCCAGCCTTCCCCAAGCTACCACCACACTCTCCACAGTCGCCCATGTTGCCAATGCAGGTGAAAACTCCTATTTAACCAATTTACGAGGTAGTTAGTAATTCTAACTGATGTTCTCATTAGTTACTGGGCAACGTATGCACTTATATTGTCGGGTGACAAATATGGTTTAGGTTCTTCCTCGAATACACTCTTAAATACACAATGTTTTCGGAGCTACTCCCTGCCGTGTTGTTCACTCAGCCGCCATGTTGCACAGCTGTGGGTATTAGCCTACTTTCGATTTTTGCAGAAAATGAAAGTAGAGTTATGAGATCTACACAATGCCAAAAATTGTGTGTCTTGTCTGTGTGTGTGTGTGTGTGTGTGTATGAGTGTGTGTACTCTGAATGTCTGGTCCCCCCCCCCTATCAATTAGAACACCGTGAAACCGAATTGAATGAAATTTGGTACAGAGGTAGAACTAGCAAGGGGTACCTCAGTGTCATGTTTTTATCACCGCCACCTTGACGAAAATGTAATGCCGGCCACCCAAATGTTAAAAGCTTAAATCAAATTACGACTAACCTAATCAACCGATCTCTACCAAATTTTGCAACAACATACATTTATATGGCGAGCGTCCTATGACTAAACTACATGGTCATCAGCCGAATAGTTTGCAGATGGCGGCCATGTATGTGTGCAAATCGATTCACCATATCAATTCAAACACGGTGAAATCGAATTGAATGAAATTTTGTACAGAGGTAGCACTAGCAGAGGGCACCTCATATTCATGTTTAATATCCATATAGAACGTTGAATTTCTACAAGCTTCTACAACCAACATTCAATTATACTCCTTGAAAAGGACAAAGAGTTATAACTAGGGCTCGGATTCGAGCATATTTGCATAGTTTTTTGCTGAATAGTACACATTGAAAGAAGACTTTCGGTGGTATTTTCACCTCTCTGGGTCCACCAGAATTGAAATTTATCGAGCATATAAATGCATAAAACCGCGGTTTCCAGAATAGAAGCATATAAATGCATAATCTTGTGGTTTTCGTCTAAATAGTTTGTTTTACTTCGAATCCCCCTCGATTTCGGGCCCTGACCATCCTTAAGGTTCGAAAACAGAAATAATTATTGAAAAGCCTATCTGGTGCGTGTAATAGAACCGCAGGTTTTTAACCTTTAGTGAGGTCGTTCTCGTCAATGCAACTTTCATTGACTGATTTAAGAAAATCATTCAAAACTGAAAACATAGAAAAAAAAATATTGTTGTACAGACCAATGCAGATCTACTTCATTGACTCGCCTAATTCTTAACATTTTGTAAATGAACTTTTAAACTGTAACTTTTATAAGAAAACTTCTCTTATATATACTTCAAAAACTTGAATGCGAGTATATTGCAGTGTATCATACATACAATTAGAAAATAGAGCTCGTATATAAAGGTATGTTATTGGTTTTTTCGTTTCACTTTCCTTTCTATAGTTTTTAACGGTGTTTTTCGAGCATATGCTGCATATTTAACCCCATATAATGTTTTTTCGAGCATATCTATCTAGCATATAATGTTTTTTTCCGAACATAACTATCGAGCATATAATGGTTTTTTCGAGCATAGCTATCGAGCATAAAACATGGTTTTCGAGCCTATCTGGAGATTTTATCGAGCATATAATGGGTTTTTCGAGCATATCTATCGAGCATAAAACACATGGTTTTCGAGCATATCTTGAGATTTTATCGAGCATATCGATCCGAGCCCTAGTTATAACAATGCCCATGCATTTAGGAGAAAGTAGGCTATATGTTCTTTACTGAACATCTTGTTTTTTCTTTCTTTTGATTGTTCATCTGTTACGATCGGTTACTTGTGGGACTGACTGCGTGGTGCAGTGGTAATATTCTCGCCTGCTGTTCCCAAGGTTTCAGGATCGGTAGTTAAAAGTTAACATCATTATAGGTTACTTGTGAGCGCCCCATGTGTAAGTATAGTCCACCCGACTGTCTTTACTGTTATGCGGGCTGGAAGCGACATGTTTTTTGTTTTGTTCCTGACCACCATAATTTGTTTGTATTCAGTCGTTTGCTATTGTCAATGCGATTAAAATTGGAGGGTTCCGTCAAGATTTACACGGCTATACAGTACAAATTTCTTTAAATAATTCAAAGTAGGAAATACGCGATGGATATTATGAATACAGGATATGGCTCTCAAAATCAGAATGATTCTACATGTGCTCTTGTATGGCTGCGGCCCGGTGTTATGATTATCAGTATGTATTACTGGATGTAACTGGGTTATGTTTTCACAATTGGGGTGTGATTGTTCTGAAGTGTATTCAGCTGGATAACTAGAGCAGGAGATTAACAAATTATTGCCAACTGACGTGTCAATGGCTGAATTACCAGCATATGAGCGGGTGGTTAGGCACTCTCTATCGTAGTGGATTCATTTGAGATATTTTATTGGCGAATAACTGGAGAATTATAATGATGTATATATTGGGTGGTTCACAAAGAGGGGATTCTTTTCTGTAGGCAATATCCAGTGTATAGAATAGTGTGGGGCTGCGTGGCTCAGCGGTTACGTTCTCGCTTGCTGGGTCCAAGGTTGCAGGTTCGTATCCTGGCGCAGTCAGCTGGTATTTGAGGGTGCGCAAATGTGAAAGAGCCGTGTCAGTAGATTTACTGGCACGATAAAGATCCCCTTCGGGGCAAAATTTGGCACCCCGGCGTCTCTAAAAGCCAGCATAGTTAAAAGGGACATAACACCAATAACATTATTATTATTATTATTATTATTATTATTAGAATAGTGTGCAAATTATTGTAAGCATTTTTCTTAACAGCGTTTTACGCAATTTAATTTAGAAACTGTAATGATAAATCTTCTATAATCAGGCTTTTATTTCTTAATTATTATTTTTTAATTATTATGAATGGGTTTCATCAGTTTATACGAAAGCACTGTTCAGTGATGCGATCCTTGTGATCTTAGCATGTTGGTTTTTGCCTTCAGTCTTCATTTTACAATTGAGCAAATAGTTTCGACCAGGTGGATATCAGGAGAGTGCTGGCCTTCAATAGGGGCTCGTTTTATGAAATTCAAACAGACGCTCTAAACGAACAAGCTATTACAACCGTGTTTTGGAATACATCCTCCTCCTGGACCTCAAGAAGTTCTTCGGTGACATACATTTTGGCTTTTATCTGGAGCTGAAAATGGAGGAACTATTTAAAAGACGGTCGACGTAGGACCACGTTCTAGTGGCGACGACTGTCTTAATGTACGCTCTCCAATTCTGACGTTCTGTTATCCCCTGCTATCTGTTCGCTGACTGGTTGCTGAAATTTAATTGATTTTGTTGTTTGATCATCAAATGGCCGACATCATACGACTCAGGGTTCCATGGATTTTTCCCTCTCTTCAAAAATGCTACTCGGTCGGGATTCTAACTCACAACCTTGGGTTCATAGGGGTGATTCAACCAGAAAGCTGCTTTCTGTTAGATATTTAGCCCGGACGTGTGTCCGATCCTCATAAATCATCCTACTGCCGTTGGTTATGTGAATAGATACCCTCAAAAACTCAAGGCAGCCCTATATTAAGCCGTACTAGACAAGGTGAAGAGTGAGGTATTTTGTTATTGCTTTCCTTACTGAGTCAGAACAACATCACTATGAGTAGTGGACGAACGGTATGGGGTGAGACTTCAAGGTAACGGTACAGTATAAGTACAGTATGAGCATGAGCGCTGGAGAAGAAATCCCTCACTTAACTGAGCCGAGCTCAAGACAATTGCGTGCACAAATTATATGCATTAACACGCGATGTCGACAGCACGGCGGATGACGAGTGACTGCTGTTGCTGTTTCCCCAGCACTGAAACGTGGCTGGAAATCTGTCTGCTCAGAGTGGTCAGCTTGACCTTGAAGCCTCGCCGCATACCATCCGTACGCTAGAACCTTTCACTGGTACTAGCTGTACCTTGAATGTCATTACTCAGCACCACCCATACCTCAGTAGCTTCCATATAATCACAGCCATGAATGAGACTGAGACATCAGTGAAAAGCCATATTTTACTCTAGCCTGTGTCAGCAGAGAAATGCAAATGTATTGCATTCATCAACAGATAGGGTTACCAGACGTCCGGGGAATTCCGGACATACACAATTCAAACGTTAGTCTGGGGTCCGGGAGGATTTTCTTTGAATTCGTAAGTGTCCTCCATTTTTTTTGAAACTAACATTTAAACAAATCAGTGGTTTCAAAACAACTTTTCGGTCGCGAAAGATGGAGAAAAAGAAAAAACAATGAGTTGCGATTGCGAGGAGAGTACTGTTATTACGATCTGTGGTGCTATGAATGTTGGCGAGTCAGCACTGTTGCTTGTGATTGTATTCTCATAACAGGTGTTACATTAAATCACGGCTAAACTCAATTTTTTACAATACCAAAACGGCAGTGTAAATTTATCTACCTTCTAGCAACTAGATACTGTAATTATAAAGCATTCAAAATGGGAAGAAACGAACATAAGCTCAGGTTCTAATTTGTCCTTCACGACAAAACAGTTCCTCTTTGAAATATGCAAGATGTTTCACAATAGAAATAATTAACCCGAATAATATCTATTAAATTTCTATTCTTCTTCTTTGTTCGATTTTGGCCTACTTTGGACCACGGGAAACAATTGACTTGCTGATTAGTCCTTTTTTCTGCTCCCAGAAACTCTTCATCCTTTCACTGTGGATTCTCTTCCTTTCTTCCGACCAGATGTTCTTGGCTCTTCTCCTTTGCTTTTCCTGGAACCCCTTGAATGCATCAATCGTACCTCGAAACAACTCTCTATTCTAGATCTCATTTGGACTGACCCCAACTTCCTCCATATCCTTTCTTATTTAATCTACCCATTTTGTAGTCGCTTTTATCTTTGTGTTGTAATTAAAGATCTTCTTCGTTAGTCGACTATCGCTCATTCTCGTAAGGTGTCCATAGAACTTCAATCTTCTCTTCCGTATGGTATCTGTGATTTTTTCTGCTTGTCCGTAAAGATCTTTGTTTCGCCTCTTCCGCCATGTACCATCATTTCTATTTTCGGGTCCTAAGATCTTCCTCAAGATTTTTCTTTCTTTCATCTCCAGTTCCTCTAATTCACCTTTCTTGTTCAGTATCAAACATTCTGAACTATACAATCTCTCAGGCTTGACAACCGTGGTCTAGTGTCTTATCTTGGCTCTGTAAGTTATTGTTCTTTTGTTGTACCTATTCTGTACTAATTTATATGCTAATTCCATCTTTCTATTATTATAATGTGTTTTTTTCTTTTTAGTGTTAGACTGGCAATCCGCCCCGGCTTCGCCCGGAAACTGAAGTTTCATTTATATAATTTATAGAGGAATCATAATTCATAGCAGAATTATCTTTATCGGACCGCAAACCATGAACATTTCTTTCCTGTGGGGATGACTCCCTTTGTCTTTGTGAATTCTTTCTTTCTCTCTTTTCTTGTGACAATCGAGAAATGATTTGTTGCTTAGTTTCATTGTTACGTGGTAAGTGTGTGTTTTCGATTTCATAGAACTACGACCTATATCCTTTTTCCGTCTCGGCATGATGGGTTAAAATCACTGACTGGACTAGTAATTATATTATCATGAAGATAGCATGTGCAACAAATTCTCGTCAGACGTAATTTTAGAATGGCGAGGTGCATGAATCATAAATCTTCCTTCCATCCAATCTAAACTTGACTGTGTATTCTGCGGAACAAAAAGTTCACAGGCGAAGTAAAGAAAAGCCGAGTTGCACTTTCAGGGACACTCCAAACACATCCACTCTTCTCTGAAGTCTTGACTCGACACGGCTCGACAGTGTCTGGGGTGATAGACCCGCTCGCCAGCCAGCTAGCTCGTAAACTGTCTCGAAGCTAGTAATCGAATGGAGATTGTTTGAAGAAATGAAAACGTAAAAACCGTTATAGTGGGCGATGTATTGAAGATAGAGATACGCTGTCGCGGAATTTATTTGTAGAACTTTTCATGCTGAACAATTCTTACACTCATAGTACTGTATATAGATATTTTTAACGGTTTACCCAGCGTAAGCTTAAAAAGTGCATGGACGCCAGTTTTTTTTTTCGACTTTTTCACTGAAATCGTTACTGCTTGGCTTCCTTTGGTCATAAATAAATAATTTTCTACAGAATCCTTCCTCGATATATCCTCTACAGAATGGTGAAAACCGCATCATAATCGGTGCAGTGGTTCTCGAGATTACCCGTAACATCCAAGAATCGGGGACTTGGTTTTATACTAACGAGATTTTATGATGGCCTACATTTTCCTGAAATGTCCTACATTTTAAAACATAATGTCCTACATTCCGCAAAAAGCATCTGGTAACCCTATCAAGTGATGGTAAACAGGTAGCAGGAAGCTGCAGTAAGAGTGAAATACAGTTCTCATATGCCTCCATTCTGCAGTCTCCTAAGCTACGTCATCCTTCGCCAGGCTAGTTATACAGCCCAACCGTACAGTACATTGAACATTGTCCTAGTGACTCAAGCACTTTCTGCCCCGTCTTTCTACTTCACTTGTCTAGAATGGCGGGATATAATTAAGGCAGCTCTTAGTTCTCTCAGTTCTCTCCTCCTGTAGTGTACATTTCTTTCTTGCCTCACGCTTTGATTCCATTGACTTCCTTAGAAATGCGAATGTTTCTTTCTCAAGATTCTTTTTTCCCTTCCTTCCATTTGTCTCGTCCTTTGTGTGCCTTGCTTTTTGTTCTGTCTGTAACTAAGTTTACTTTATTCTAACAGCATCACTTCCCCTAAGATGGGGGCTTTGTATTCTATTGCGATGGGATGGTATATTCTGAAGTCACTGCAGTAGCGTCAAGTAATTCTCCGGGCGAAGGTAACAAGCCACATGACAAATTCTTTAAGCACGTGAGTGATATTACTCGTTATACAAATTATATTGACCGCTCTTGGGGTCTAGAGGTAAATAGACTATATATTTTCGCCGAGATGGCCCGATATCGATTGTTTGCTCTGGCTCGAAGATTTGTAATACTGCTAAGAAACAAAAGTTTGATGCTTTTCAGTCCGCCAACACTTTTGTACTCAAATGAGATGGGTTATTACCTTATCTTGAAACAAAAATACATGGGATTAATAAATACCCTTGGATGACCAGTTTCGATCGTCAAGCGATCATCATCAGAACCATTACATTTAGGCTATAAAACTTATGTCTGAAAGAATGGGTGAAAATATTTACAATATATGCACTTATTATTAAACGGAACTGCGCACAAATGTGCATTATATTTTGGAGTAATCTAATGAGGAAAGTGTTCTCTTAGAGCATTCACTAAAATGACATCAACTACACTGATTACCACATTATATGCATACACACTGTCCATAAGGTTCATGAAAGCAACGTCGCACGCACAGCTTATGATGGAAGCCGGGTGCTGCAAGTTTATTCAGACCACTCCCCATTTCATAGTTAGGTTCAGTCCAATTTCTCTGGGACATGGCAAGTCCCATAGATTTCCACTCGCTTTCTTTGTCTCATCATTAGGAATTCCTGTTCTTGTCTTGTAGAAGGGAATTGTAATCGAAATCTTAAGTCTTCCATAAGAAAAGTTTCCCTGGCAAGTTCATAAACAAATCTGGAGCGCGTGTATTTTGATACTCCTAAGGCAGCCTTTAAGTATCACGCTTTGACTTTTTCAAGTGATCTGAGATCGCCCAAGCTTAATTTATCCCAGACTATGTTTAACCTATATGTGAGGACCGGAGTGCTAAGGCGGATTTCAGTGAAAGTCGAGATATTATGTTTCTAATATTAAAAATAGCTTTAGTGGCCGATGACACCCGCTGTTTTATGTGAATCCTGAAGGATCGCATAGTAGTTTGCAGAGTCAAGCCGAGATAGGTAAAGCTATTTACAATTTGAAGGGGAGTTTGTTTCAAAATTATACTGTCGTCCTTGGACCCTCGTCCGCCTTTCCTTCCGCCTTCTTGACGTTAACCTACAAATCGTTTGGTAGACGCCCATACCTCCACAGAGGAGACAGCCGATTGTAGCTCGCTGTTATCACTGGAGCCCAAAACCACATCATCCGCATAAATGTACAGTGTTATTTCCGGTGAGTCTTCTGTAATCTCTCGAACAACATCGTGGGTTGCGACGTTGAAAAGGAAGGGACTCAGGGGATCTCCCTGAAGTACGCCATTTGTTTGCAATATCTCTCTCGAGGCTGTTACATTGTCAGAAATGTGATCGTAGTTACTCCTTAATATATTATGGATCAGGATTGTGAGTGGCGTGTTGTCCTTCACCAACTCATCTAGTTTCGCAGAAATTATGACCCGGTTTAAGTTTTCGAAAGCCTTTGTAAAATCAATGAATACTGCGTGAAATTTGCCTCGTGGTGTTTTAAGGGCGTTTTCAACATCATCCTTGAGTTTTTTAATTGCCTGAATTGTACTCCTCCCCCTTCTAAATTCAAATTGCTCTTCTGGTATCTTACTGTCAATTTCATCGGTGAGCCGATTTGCCACAAGTTTAGTGAGCACTTTGAGAATATTATTTTCTAAGGCGATCCCTCTATAGGAATTCTGGTCATACTGGTCTCCTTTCCCCTTATAGAGCATCTTCAGTGTTCACAGTTTCCACGTGGAAGGAACCTCTCCTGATCTCAAACAAAGATTCATTAAATTTGTAAATACCGGTAATAGCACGGTACCTGCTGTTTTAATGTGCTCATTGAAGATGCCATCTGCCCAGACGCTTTTCCGTCCTTCAGAATCATTAGAGCACTACGAACCTGAACTGGTGTGAACAAGGGGATAGTAGTGTCATCTTGTTCAGGTGGTTTCATTTGGAATGCTGTTAAGGATCCCTTCTGATTCAATATGACTGTGAAGTGTTGCTCCCAAATAGGCTACTCATGTCGATTTTCCCAACCATTTGATTTTTCCTGGGTGTTAATGCTAAGTAAGGGTTCGCTTTCGCAGACAGTGACCAAGTTAACTGCTTTCAACAGGACCGCGCAAGACTCAACCAGATAAGTAGCCTGTACAATACAATCTGAATTGATTATTTACAGCAACCACATATTCACTATAAACAAGCAAATTTTGGAGGTCAATCACCAATTCCAGTACCTTAACTTAACAAAACATCACATAGACTATAACGAACAAATATTGACGCGTTGCATTATCTCAACTAATACTGCAATTAAATAATGTATATATTGTAAATACTTTCACACATACTTTCAGACTGGTCATCCAAGTGTATTTATTAATCTCCATATTTTTCCGGATTAGAGAATAATCAATCTCGTTTGGGTACAATCGTGTTGACCGACTGAAAAGCATCAAACTTTTGTTTACTAAGGCAACACTGAACAAGTAGTTCCGTGAAGAACTATACAGCCTATTTTCATATATCCTACTTATGTTAATTGCCTCTATCAACATACAAAATTTCAGGGTGATACCGCTAATAGTTTCAGATATAGAATGCCGGTGAAATATTTCGCACATCCGCCATCTTGTGGTTATGTAAACAATTGAACCAAGTTAGATGTCGGTGCATTACAATGTGTATAAACATATACTATACCAAGTTTTATTGCGTTTGGTTGGTTAAATCGCGGGAAACGTCTATTTAAATGTCGCAAATTCGCGTGGCCACTATGTTGGTTTTGTAGTTACCAGTTTTTCAAAAAGTCACATAGGTGAACTTCTAGTAGTTCCCTTTATCACCGCAAAAAATCCAGGCTGATATCGGGAATAGTTTCGGAGATATTGAATGCTGGTGAAATATTTCGCTCAGCCGCCATGTTGGATTGGTGAGACGTAACAAAATTTGAAGGGCACGGTCGTTCGGAATAGTGCTATGAACTTGCCGAGTTTCATTGAAATCGCTCCAGCCGTTTAGAAGTTATTAGGGACACACTCACACTCCACACACACACACACACACACACACACACACACACACGGACAAAAGGTGATTCATAAGCCTATTTTTTCAAAATTGAAAATAGGCTAAAAATGGCTTCAAACGCCATAATACTGCTAAGAGTTAGAACGGGTTACACTCAGCCTTGTGGGGAGACGTCCGAGAAAAGTGAGTTTGAATTTCATTCTCTTCCATCCTAAAAGTGGATTTCGATGGTCTCCCACTTCATCTGTAGGAAAATTTCGGGGTGTTACCATAATTAAACTCATAGACTTCTCCTTCTGAGGTACCGGTGTCGTCCAATAAAACCGCACATACTACTGTTCGCCACATTAACACAGATTGTTAGATAAATTACACACGTGCTCAATTACGCGGTGATGACCATAACTTCACAAGCTTTACAGTAGTATATTATTTCACCATCGGAGTTGTAAAGAGGAGCCTATATAATAGTAATAATAATAATAATAATAATAATAATAATAATAATAGTTCGTTCGTTTCCAAGTCCGATTAACAATTCCAAAGTTTCGCTGCCGCAATGGCCTTGTCACTTCCTCTATAAACATCTTCCATAGGGATTATCCAGAAAAGGGCAGATGAGCAGGTGTCTTGGATCTTGTTCTGCTCCACATTCACAAGAAGTGTCCGCGTCCCTCGGAAGAATGCCCCATTTTTCAAGTTAGTCTTGCATCGGGGGACGCCCACTCTTAGACGGTTAAGAGAATGGTCGGAAAGTTTTCTGCCAGGAGCTAGTTCTTCCTTGGGTGACATATCTTGGGACACTGAACTCCTCCATCTGTTCAGACGATTTGCTTCCTGTGTTCCCTGTGGTGGAAGAGTCCTGGCAATGAAACTCTTTCGGGATCTGAGGCGAGATTTTTCTGCCTGGTGACCGAACATTGGGTGTCGAGGGTCAGTCTTCTGCATCTGCACCAACGGCCCTCCGAATGTTAGGCGGTGCTATTCCTACAAGTGGGTACAGTTTCCGTACTGGAGTTGGTTAATAATAATAATAATAAATGGTGCAGGTCTATCAAAGGGACGCCCGTAAGCAAATTGGATCCATGGAATGTATTGTCCTCATTCTAAATCGTTCCTCGTGTAGCACAGCACATTCTTTATTATATTGTTTCGGCTCTTTCCAAACTCAATCCCTACATTTGCGGCACCATATTATTTAACATCGTTAAGCATGTCGAAGGAGCGTGATTGAATGTATGTAGCTGATCTTGCTTTAATGTCCTTCCAGAATTTCTTCATCTTCTCGCTATGACTCTTTCTGCGCTCCTCCGTCCATGTCCATGTTCTATTGATTGTAATGTTTGGGTGGTCAGAAATTTGCTGATAGTCGACTACTTTTCTGATTTACCTTTTTAGTAACATGTCTCTTGAGCTGAAGGTCTTTTTGCAACTCCAAGCAGCCAGTTGCTCTTAGCTTTTATAATTATTTTGTCAGCCTGTGAACGCTCCAGATTCCCTCAGTGCAAACAGGACCGAACATATTTATTGATTTATTTATTGATTGATTTATTTATTTATTTCATATTGATACGATATTAATCATATTTACATTGGGTCCTTATTGACAACTAATTCAACTAAATACCATTGGTAGACTATTTAATTTAATGATTATAGTTTTATTTAATGGATTTACGAGTTTTTCGGTTAATTTACGCGTCGAGTAAAACAGTTTTATGAACAAGTTCTGTAGTTGCTCAGCTCTGCTGTCATCCGTGTATCCGATGGGACCTTGTCTTAAGGATTTACTATCCTATCTTAGCATTCTAGTGTTCAGTGTTTATATGAATGGCGACTTGTGTTTGCCAGCCTAGTGTAGCGGACGACGCCCGTGATTGATGTCCGGAACTGGGTTGTATCTTCACTCAGACGCATTAGCAAAATGTCTACAAGAACAACGAGCTATGCCAAGAGAAGTAGCAAACTTTCTGTTTGGTTTTGTGGTAGCAAGAAAGCAAACTGAAAATGCTTTTACAAATGTTAATGTCAACGTCAGCGGTCAAGCTGTTTGCCACTCACCAAGGTGGACTGGGTTCGATTCTCGGTCAATGCATGTGAGATTTTTGAAGTGTGATGCGATGTCCTGTAGCTCGGATTCCACGTAAATAGGAGATCCTGTGGCTCAAGATTAAAGGCCACGTAAAATTACAAGATCCTTTCCTTATATTTTCACCTGTGACGTAATTTGACTTGTATTTAAGTGTTAATTATTGTATTTAATTTTCATAAATACCGTTTTGGGTTTGGTTGGTTGTTTGGTTGGTTCCCCAGTTTAGGGGCTGCGACAACGCGGTCATGTAGCCCCGTGTACTTCGGGTGTGTGGAATCTGTCTGATAACCGGTGTTAATTGTGATGGCTGCATTAGTGTGTGTTATCGGTTTTTAATTCAAGTAAGGACTGCATACATTTGATTTTCAAGTAGTTCCAACTTTTACTACCAAACGCCACCGCCAACGACCAACTAGTTCTGAACTTGGTTACTAGAGGCCACTGCAGTCGGCTCCTGGCGACGAACGTTGGAACTAAGAGCGTTAGTCAAATCTTAACCTATAATTTCGCTTTACACAGGTGTAATTAGTGGAAGGTTATTTATCATGCCATATATCTATGACATGGGATTGCCGGCTTTACTTCCCCTCCGAAGGAAGGCATACTAAGGTATATTAACGCTCTTAAAAAATCCGACGGCTTCGTCCGGGAACCCGCGATCTTGGGCGTAGAAGCTCAGCATGCTACCAACTACGCCACCGAAGCCGCTTCGTTTTGGGTTTGAGATGGATGTATTGCTTAAGGTATGTATATACGTAATAATAATAATAATAATAATAATAATAATAATAATAATAATAATAATAATAATAATAATATAATGACGCCTGGCACTACAGCCCGTGAAGGGCCTAGGCCTCCCAAGCGACCGCTGCCCAGCCATTTGGCCTGCAGATATTGGGGGTGACGCGTGATCAGCGCATCGAATCCCCTCGGCCGTTAATCTTGGTTTTCGTGATCGGGGCGCTGCCTCACTGTCAGACAGCTACTCAATTGTCCTCACGAAGCTGAGTGCACCCCGTTCCAGCCTCACGTCAGTTTCTAAAATCCCTGTCGGAGCCGGGAATCGAACCCGGGGCCTCCGGGTGAGAGGCAGGCGCGCTACCCCCCAACACCATGGGGCCGGCATGTATATGTCGTAGTCAGATAGTGAAATCCGTCATTTCATGAAAATCCTAGGCACTTCTTCATGAAGAGCCGGCATATGACGTAAAAAGGTACAGTAGCACTATTTGACGCGTGGTTTCATGAAATGACTAAATTTCGTCGTCACATAGTGTAATATTCATTTTGTACATCATCTGACGGGAAATCCAGCCCGTCACTTCATGAAGTAGCGGCAGCGGTGATCACGTGTGAGGGAAGTGTGATTTCCAAGAATTAATCGGATAAAAATGTGGACACTAAAGGGCTGTTATTTCCTCAGAAAGTGAACACTGTGACATAATACGGTACAAATGTATATTGGTCCGGACCTCATTTATCCTCTAAATTCCCTCCCCAGCATCTTGGCTTTGCGCCTAGAAGGAATATTTTGCTGCCGTACTGTGAACGGAAAAAGAAAGTCATTCAGATCCGTTTTGTTATTAAAACATGAGAGATAGATAACCGATAGCATAATATGACGTGGTTTCGCGGTTCCACTCTTTAAAATAACAAGAACTAACTCAATTACGGAGGCGCAATATCTTGTACCACTCTTAGCAGCACATGCTTCAAGTGAGTTTGTGGTCTCGGGCTATGGTGTTAGCTTCCGGTTCACTACGTGGTGAGTTCGAACTCCACTGGGGGAAGGTATTTTCGAAAAGTAACTGTTTCAGTATGTTTTTCTTCAGTATGCACATTTTAATATACCTTATACCTTAGTTCAGTTGTTGCCTGGTGTATTTATTTTAAGGGCTAGGGACATCTTCGTCATCACCCCCAGAGCTTTTGGGGGATGTTTTCTGATAATCTGTGTTTGCTTGATGAGTGAAATAGTATGTGGGTAAAGAATTTGGGATGGTATCCCGAGACTTGAAATAAAGTACCAACTGACATTTGTTAATTCATTTGGGGGACTTGGGACACCTAAATTATTAGCACCGTGTGATAGGGTGTGAATAGAACTTATATGTATATGTTGACTGAAGGGGTGGGTGGAACTGCATTAGGACAGGGATGGGGTAGGCGCCCCGGGACTTGACGTAGGGTACTATCCCGGCATTTGGGTGAAGGGAGTGTGGATAAGCCACGGGGAGAAACCACACTCTGGATAGCCGATGGCATCGCCGGGTTTTGCACCTACGATCTCCCGACTTGCTGCAGCTAATCAATTTCTATGTGGCAGGTGGTTTTAAGGGCAAATTCCCATCCTGATGCCAAGTTAATGAAAAGTTAATGAGAGATTGATTGAAACTGGACCAAGTATTGGAAGGAAGCGGTCTGTGGCCTAGCATTTGCCTTAGAGTTTAAAATGGGAACTACATTTTATGGACCGTTGTAAGTGGGGTTTGAACCACTCGACAAGTCCGTGTATAGCTTGGTTTCATAGCCTAGAGTGGAGTTCTCAACCCTGCATGTGCCTCTCTTTCCTTTTCCTGTCTCTCTCTCCGTCTGAAGTGCTGAAATATCTAGTGATTCACCGCTCCCCAGGCATGCTGCAACTGATTGCATGACTCATGCAGATAAGATCATTTACGTGTGTACAGTTGAGTCGAATCAGCATATTTCGTGTTACCCATAAAGCAGGGATGTCCAATTATGATTACTGATGATTAAAAAATAGGCCTACTATTTTACAAGTTAAAATTTTCCTCTGTCAAACCTTCTAGTGAAAACCCTATTATTCTCGTTCATGCAACAGAATTTGAATTAAAGAATGGATCTCAGGGGAGGTTGTGCTCTGCTCGTATGACGGGAGCACCAAATGTCCTTTAAAGAGCACTGTGGAGCTCCCTTGCACCAGGTTAGGAACACCTGGCCTAGAGCTTCGCGTTAGTGGATGTAGCTACCGCTGTTGGTGATGAATGATGACAAACACACATAATTACTATTATTATCATAACATGCAAACTCTCCTTCACTTGTCACCCACAATAAATATTAGCAGATTTTAATACAGCATTTAGGCCACAACTATTTCCTCTTTGGTTGATTGAGGTTCTAGAGCTAATTCAATCGTTATAATCCAAAGAACTTAGGCTACTATGTATTTAATTTTGGGAAGTTCTAAATAATACAGTGCAGCCTCAAGTCACGTCACCCTGCAGGATGTTCAACTTTCCTTGCGTGACAACGTACGTATAGACTACTAGGTTGCTAACGCCCCCATCCTCCTTCAGCCAAAGAAATGAAGCTGTTGCCATTTTTATCCCAGCAGAAATCCCTCAACAAATATTTTACAGTACACTATGCAATCAAAGTATTCTAATGTATGTATGCATTCATTTATTCAATTTAGGCTATTTATTTATTTATTTATTTATTTAACAATAATGTACACAGACATAAGCCCAATTGTGTTTCTTCTTGACATATCAAGTTCAAAAATGCAAATTGCATCAATGAAGGGAGGTGTTTTGTTAAGGGACTAATTCACCGAATTAGTGTTAACCATTACTTATTTAACTATTTATTTCACTACACAACTATACAACAGACATATTCAAACATAGAACAACGAACAACAACTGCCACAGTCTTTTGTCACAGAGTCCAAACACCACAAGATGGCCCTCCAGCCAGCGGCCGCCATTTAGGGTCCAAAAACGACTTAGTAGACTCTTTTAACCAGTTCCATAACATCCTCCCACCTTTTTATCATACTATGATTAAAACCACTGTACTTCAAATATTACAGATCCAGGAAAATGTACAAATTGAGGCGGGATGGAATTCGTATCTTCCTCCCACACCTTGTCGAACTCAAGTGTGGAACACCAGGGGGCGAGACAGGAACATCAGGGCTCGATACAGGTGCACCAGGGCTCGATACAGGAACACCAGAGCTCGAAACAGGAACACCAGGGTCTTGATCCAAGACCTCTTCTTCACACTGCCACTCAGTAAACGGAGTTGCTTCTAGAGGATAGATGTTCTGCACAGGCCGTTTCAGCTCTCCAGTTGTAGTCTTCACCTTGACCACTCTGACGACATTTTCCTTTCCGGGATGTACTGAAATTACCCTTCCTAAAGGCCAGTCCATTCTACATGCACTGTCACTTCCAAGGATCACTACTTCTCCCACCTTCAATTCTCGATGTGAGTTTGCTTTGCCTTTTCCCGGTTTAAGTTGCCCTAGGTACTCTAGTCTGAATCTTTTTCGCAATTCTGCCCTCAAATGCTGCATGTGCCTGAACCGTTTTCCATGGTTTAGCTGATCAATGTGATCAATATCGGGTACTCCCACCCTCGGAATGTCCTGAAGAAACATTGGAGGTGTCAACGCTACCAAATCATTACTATCTTCAGACAAATAAGTCAAAGGCCGAGAATTGATGACTGCCTCTGCGTCCAACAGAACCGTTAATAGTTTCTCATAGTCTAAGGAGGAACGACCTAGTACTCATCGCAACAACTTCGTCAGCATTTGAACAATACGCTCCCAAAACCCACCCCACCATGCAGCAGTGGGAGGATTGAATTTCCAAACAATTCTCATGCACGTAGCCTCAACATTTATTTTGGTCAAGTCAACTTCACTGAAAGCATTTTCTGCTCCCACAAAATGTGTCCCATTATCACTGTAAATGATGTTTGGTCTTCCTCTTCGAGCGACGAATCGCCTCAATGCTTGCAGAACCCCTGGAGTAGATAGTGTCCTAACGAGTTCAAAATGCACAGCTCTGAAGACCGCACACGTGAATAGCACCACCCAGACCTTTTCACCTCCTCGGAGGTATAACGGGCCAGCCAGATCAATTCTTACAATTTCAAAGACAGAAGCGTCTCTAATCCGATCCTCTGGTAAAGGTGCAACTTCGATGGTAATTCCCTTCGCTTGGTGTCTTCTGCACCTGACACAGCTCGAAATCACCTTTCTTATTGTCCTTCTACCATTAACAATCCAAAACCGTTCTCGCAAAGTGGAGAAAAGAACTTGTCCTCCAGCAAGAGACATTTCTAGATGTTTCTCCATGATCATCATGTGAACTAGCTGGTGTTTAGCTGGTAGCAGAATTGGAGTGAGGAATTATTCATCGTCCGGTCTCCTTATTAACCTTGTTTTTACTCGAAGTAATCCTCTTTCATCTTCAAACACGTTCAGATTTTTGAAGGACTGCTCCTTTCCGGCGAGCATCTCTTGCGTAACGATCGTCAACAGTCTCCTTTCAGCTACTTGCAATTCTTCGACTTGGAGTTCCTTTGAAATACGTTTTTTGCCTTCTTTTGCTGTGTTGTGGATGAATCGTAGAATCCAGGCTATCCTGACAACTTTTGAGTACTTGGAAAAGTATTTCAGATACCACTTTCCTTCTGGTTCCACAGAAACTAGTACAGTTGAAATTCCTTTCCTTTTCTCTTCATTTACCCTTTCTTCATCAGGCAAGGCATTGTCGAGAGGCCATTCCGAACTAGGAGATCTCAGCCAATGAGGGCCCTCCCACTATTTCGACGTCATGAGTTTGGAAGCAGAACAACCCCTAGAAGGTAGGTCAGCCGGGTTATTCACTCCACGTACATGATTCCAGCTATCAAGGTTAGACAACTGTTTAATTTCCTTCACCCGATTTGCTACAAAAGTTCCCCAGACTTCCTTCCTCTTATCCAGCAGAGAGCTGTTATAGAGTCTGTCCAATAATATGTTGAAAGCTCTGCTAATCCTAAACTTGCCTTTATGGAAAATGCAAGGCGAGCTCCAATTGAACAAGCTAGGAGTTCCAACCGCGAAATAGTCAATTTTTTAGCGGGGCTACACGAGACTTTGCTTGAAGAAGCGTTATATTTGTGTCCTTTCCATCTTCTGAACGAAGAAACACAACCGCAGCATATGCTACTCCACTTGCGTCGCAGAACGTACGAAGGCTCCAAGATTCCTGTGTCTTGCAGCTTGCCATTTGTCTGGGAATTTTAATATCAGGCAATACCTCAAGTTCTTGATGTCAAATTTCAAACTTCTTCCTCATGTCATCCTCCATTTCTTCATCCCAGCTCATTTTCTTCCGCCAACTTTCCTGCAACAGCAACTTCGGTACTAGAGAGACAGGACATGTGAATCCTATATGATCAAAGATTCTCGGAGCAGCCGCCAATACATTTCTTCTAGTGATCTTGTCGCCAATCTTCGATATGTCAATTTTCTCACAAGAAAGAACATCTTCTGTCTTGTTCCATCGAAGTCCTAATACCGAGGTTACCTCAGAAACTGACGAGTCGCTCTCGGGAGAATTTAGACTTGTGTACTCCCAGTTACGAAGATCAAAACGTGCTCTGGCCAGCAATGCGGTAGATTCTTCTATAAACGTACTCAATTCTTCCTCATTATCCAAAGAGGTGATACAATTGTCTACATAGAAGGAATTTCTCAGTCTTTTTGCTGTCTCGTGGTAGTCGACGCTCTCTTTCAATTGAAGGTCTAGAACTGCTTCCAGCAGAAATGGGCTGCAATTTAGACCAAATACAACTCGGCAATGTCGAAAAACCTTCAATTCACTATCCTTTGAATCCTTCCACCACAAGAAGCGCAAGAAATCACGGACAGTTTCCTGAACAGATATCTGCAGGAAAGCCTTCTTAATATCGGAAATCACTCCTATCCTATTTTTTCGAAACATCAATAGAAGCGTGGGGATTTGTTGTAGCAAATTAGGACCCTTTTCGAGACACTCATTTAAAGAAGGAGTATCCTTCGATTTGCTGGATCCATCAAACACGGGTCTCACATTGGTGGTAGAGTTTTCTTTGAAGATTCCCCGGCGTGGTAAATAATAGCACAGGTCTTCCTTTTCTCCTTCTAGAACCTCTTCAATTATGCCCTCATTTATCCACTCCTGAAACACATTTCCATATTCTTCAAACTTTCCTTCTTTGGTCAGTCTATTCGAAACTGAGATCAATCTATTCTCCGCTATCTCCTTGTTGTTCCGTAAGTACTGTCGGCTCTCCAACCAAGGTAACGCAACTTCATATCGGCTATCCGCATTTACCTTTACAGTCTCTTGGAAGTAATGACGTGCAGCTTCTTCCATCTCTTCTCTCGACTTGTTTTCCATGGGGTCAGATATGCCTATAGTCTCCAAGTTCCAAAGGTCGGTTATAGAGGCAGATTGAATGAACAGGGTAATTGAATACAAAGCCAGGGAACTACCCTCTTCGTCTTTCAATTTACCAGTCACGGTCCAGCCAAGCGTTGTCCTCACAGCAACCAATCCTGATTCAAGCTTATGGGTTTCATTCAGCAAAAGACTCCTCGCAACATCAGCTCTTAGCAGGACTTCCACGTCGGATGGATTTGTTCCCACATCAGACAGCCATATCCTTTTTGCTTTCATTTCCTTCATCCACGGTCCGAACTTCAACCTTGGAATCTTCCCACATATTACCTTCTGGTCAATCAATTGCAACGTGGTATTAAAGGAACCATCACAGCTGCTTACATTCACATCATACAGGTGATGGTCTTCTTCGCGGGTCTCAGCGCCCCCAAACAACTTGTGGATCATCATCTCGGTCTTCAAAGGTTTATATCCCATTTCCTCAGCAGTCTTCCGTAAAATGTAGGATCTTTGTGATCCACTGTCTATTAGTGCTCGGACCATCTTCTCCTTTCCTTTATGTGTCAGTTTTATGCACAGCGTCTGTAGAAACACCTCCTTTGTGGCACTCTGAATGTTCATGGAGATATTGCTCTGCCTTTCCCTATCATCCTGTATTTTAGATTCAGGTTTCTTCTCGACCTTCTTTGTATTCAGTTTATGACACATGATCACAACGTGAGGACTAGTGCACAGTGGGCAACGAAGATGTGCCTTGAAATTTTTCATTCTGTGTCCTTCCTTAAGACAAGCAAAACAACAGTTTTCTTTGGCCAGCTTGTTGCGCCTTTTCTCTACACTCATTTGTTGAGCAAGGTGGCATTCCTTGCTCTCGTGGAATTTGCTACAAAACACACACTTTCTCTTCTTGCCTTCAAACTTGGCCGAAAACAAAGAATTCGCCGTTGGTAAATGTGTGTCGACATTTTTTCCTCTCACTCTCTCTCTTGTCTTTTCGTATCGGACAGACTAAAACCTGCCCGAGCAAAGGTTATCCTCTCTTCTCCCTCCACTTCACGTTTGAGGAAATTTAGAAGAGCCTCTAGCCTATCTTTCTGTTCACCAATCAACTCATCATTCGCTGATTGATTTCCGAGCCATGTCCTTAAAACATCTTCAGGTAAGCATGATTCCACGAGAGGGAACAACATGGACCCATACTTATCCCTTGTCACACCTATAGATTCTAGAGCTCTTAACTTGCTCTCTAATGTGTCATACAGTAGGCCTACAGCTATTCCTGATTTGTCATTGTTGTGCGACACATTCTGAATGACTAACCCAATAAGCTCCCTAACGTAGTACTCCGTCAGGAGATCTTCACGACCGAACCGATTCTTCGTGCACTCTATAACCTTTGGATAGTTTTCAGCGGTAGCCGGGAAACTGTTCAGAAGTTCTCTGGCACGACTGTCTGGTTTGGTGCACTGAATCAGATATTGAAATTTATCTTCTGATTCTATGTCACTATTTTCATGGATTCTCTTAAACATGCTCCAGAATCCTAACCAATCTTTAACGTCCCCTCCAAACTTGGCTAGTTCCAACCTAGGAAGTTTCAAGTTTCTTTTAGCTGCAGATGAAGCTTCAGAAATGTGTTCTCTAACCACACCAACATTCTCATTAGAGCAAATATTCGTCATCTTTAACATTACTTCATCTAAATTATCTCTATAAGTCTCAACTGCCCCGTACTCACGACTGTAGACATCACCCTCTTCTTCTAATGCTAGTTCCAGTATTTTTTCATCCAAAGGAGCAATTTCAGCACTTAACCTCTCCAATTTCATCAGCATCTTCTGTGCCGATTCCAGGTCAACTATTTCGCTGGTTAAATGACGCATTACCTCATTATACGTCTTTGTGTAGGACGCTCGAATTGGCTTCCGTTGTTTCACAAGCTTTCCATTGCCGTGTAGGCTAGGCTATACCAAGATTTTCACACACAAAGAAATCTTAGGTATCTTGCCGTAACTTCTCGTAATTTACGTATTAAATCACGTCGGGGTCACCATATGTTTTGTTAAGGGACTAATTCACCGAATTAGTGTTAACCATTCTGTATTTAACTATTTATTTCACTACACAGCTATACAACAACATAGTCAAACATAGAACAACGAACAACAACTGCCACAGTCTTTTGTCACAGAGTCCAAACACCACAAGATGGCCCTCCAGCCAGCGGCCGCCATTTAGGGTCCAAAAACGACTTAGTAGACTCTTTTAACCAGTTCCATAACAGAAGGAGAGAAAAAAGAATACACAATTGAAGAACAAAAAGAAAAACTACAAAAGAAATTATGAAAGTATGCATTACAGATTAGAAAAAGGTACTGTACAAATAAAAATGTAAAAATAAAAATACAAACTTCCACAAAAAAAGGAGAGATAGTGTACCCTTGGATAATAGCATGTAGACAAGATTCGATTTTCGGGGTCGTAATGGATTCTTGTGAATGTGACGTAGAGATTTTATGCTATCTAAAATAACTTCCAGGGTTCATAAGGTCAACTAAATATTAAAAAGCCAAGAAAACCACAGGATCTACTAACAAATGAAATTTAATAACTGAATCAAACATAAAACACTGAACAATAAACCACCCTGAAAATTAGTTCACTCGCACGTGAACAGATCTGACACTGACTAGCCTGACGTACCATGGTGACACGGCGTGACAGCTGTCAAACAAGCGTTGTGACTGCAATGTCACTTAATTCAATGTAACCAAAGTTACGGATCACAAGATCCCAAAATGACAAAAAAATAACAATACAAGAATTTAATATTTATGAGCGACACGCGTTTTAAGACTAGTTCAAGTAATGAGAACTATGATGGGCGCTCGTTTCCGACCAAAACAGTCGGTTCGGAACGAACTCTGTACTGCGAAGATGAATCACGGAAATGTGGGAACAACAATTACATAATTAAATACGCTACTGACATACTCTATTTTTAGATTACTACAACCAAATACACGTGTGTATTATTTAAAACAAGGGCTGCAGAAATTACCGTCTTATACCTCAAACACTAGGAAAGCATAACGTGACATGAACAAGTTTGGCCGGTTGCCAAATTATTTTACAATGAATACAATGGCCTTGGAATAAGAGCCAATAACAACAAATACAATTTTTTTAAAAAATCACACCGGAAATTTGGCGTTTAACAAATAAGTCGTAGTCATGATAAGAACCTTCAGATCCACAACATGGCAACTCCCCAAATTAAACCAAATAAAATAACCTCAACTCATCAGGCTTTAAAGCTAACCTTTACGTGTCATAACAGAGCTGAAGACAGCCGGGTCTGTTATCGCATATTTGAGTAAGTGGCTGATTCTTTCTCCCCTCGTAGTAATGTGTGTCACGCTAGATATAGATTCTGTCCCACATCCAGCGTCCAGCGACCTTTGCCTAACGTCACCTGTTAAACGCGTAAATACAAAATATCACATTATCTCAAAACATTCTCTCTGGGATTTTCAAGAACACATCTCCTGGTCGAACTTAGCCCCTTGAGTACTAAATCGCCGAAATAAGTGCTGTGGTCAAGACAGGTCTGGCCTATCCTCGCAATCACACCACAACTAAGTATTCGTGACACACCCTCGTAGATCTCGTCGCAGCATATGAACCAGCACACCTTTCAGATAAATGACACACAACTTGTCCAAATGACAATAAAGAAAATAATTACTGGGATCAGAATTACCCCAAGTTATAAAAGCAACAAACACACTAAAATTTCCCCCTTCACTAGTTTTTTTTACATTAACTTTAATCAAGTCCATTTATCATTGTCGTTCCTACGTTCTCATTCATGACTACAATTTTTATTGATACGTTAATCGTATGCGGCCATTTCGCTATAAAATTTACGTATACAGAAGGACAATATTTAAGTTACAAAAGTTACTGCACAACATAATTGTCACGAAATGCCAAAATTTACTACATGCATGTCAGTTAAGGAAATCAAACCCTAAATTTAAATTAAACCACACAAATAAAATCTGTACAAAGTTCCACACATCTCTCGCGATTCCCCCTCGTCTAAAATCAATAAATCAATTTTTAATACTCATCACTTAAACCGCTTTCCAGAGGCCTCCCGCCTCGTCATCTCCCACCATTAGGCCTTTTTAGCCCATAACACTCATGGTGATGGAGGATGAAACTTGTTGCCTTCGTTCCATGGTCGTCATCTTGCCGCTGTTAAAACACAATTAAATTAAAGTTTTAAAACTGTTAGCTATCTGCTTTATGAGTATTTTATTTCCTCATATAGTCCTATGCAGAACCGTAGACTTTCCCTATTTTATGGCTAACTGCCACCTCACAATTTATGAAATGTATAACTTAGTTGTCGACACACAACTAGAATTTTTAACATAGACCGTCATGAAGACGTCTTAAACTTGACTGTCGAAGAATAATTAGGAGTGACCCCGGTTCATCTCAGACATAGTTTATATACAGAAAGCATAAAAGTCCCCGTGGTAGGGGGTAATAGTTCCTCAATATTTTAAAAAATGGGCCTATAATTATGTGTGACCACTCAAAAAGCTTGTAATTTCTAACAGGTCGCGAATCTGCCGTCGAACACGCAAACTGATCGCTAGATCTTTTTATAACAGACTTGGCGCGACAAACACCCTGATGCTATGTTCTGGCGTCCTCGTCTCTCATTCGTCAGTTCAGTTGGCGTCGGAGTTCTAACCTTACAAATCCCGCCCTTATTTTGACGTCACGACTCTTCTCCTCTCTCTCACTCCCTGCCGTGGACAAAGCACCCAGGCTTGGTTGAGGGTCACGTACGCCTCAGCGTTATACCTGTTTTCTCAGAAGAATAAGAATAGCATTGGTTGTGAAACTGTCGATAGCTTCCACAGAACACGTAGCCCATCTTGCCAAGTCCAGTTGCTTGCTACATAAATTTTACTCAAATATCCAGCATCTCATGTATTTAGTATTTCCAGCATTTTAATAAATATAAAACATTATTATTGGTCACAATGATAAGGGTTCAATAGAGAGTAAAGAGTACCCGGTATTCCACGATTAGATTTAGGTTGTTATGTGAAAATTAATTTCGAATGCCATAATAAACAAACATTAATTTATTTCTTGGATTATAACATTTAAAAGAATTACTGTACGGCTTCATTGCGTCAGTCATTTCATGAAGTGCCGAATCAACAAACACCGGATCTTCATGAAGTGCCTCGGCTGATAATGTAAAATAATTTCTTACACCATCTGCCTAAATCGGTCCGTCACTTCATGAAGAAACGCGTCAGATGGTGTAACTACCTTTTTACATCATATGCCGGCTTTTCATGAAGTGCCTAGGATCTTCATGAAATGACGGATTTCACTATCTGACTACGACATATATACGTTTAGGAAGAAAATCGCCACTTTTGAACCGATTCCTCGGAAACTTTTACCGCATCACACATGAAACCCAGCCATCAATTTTCTGTATCAGTAGCTTTGGTTTCTGTTTTCCGTTCTTTGAAATTTTGAAACACAGCATTAAAAATGACAATTTCTCAAAATACCCTAAAATGACTAAATATTATTGAATCATTAAATTCTTTTACTGGGTTCTTCTATTTGACGCATATAATGTTCTGAAGTAAAATCGTGCAATTATTTGCAACAGATAGAATGTAGGAGTTATTTTATTGTGTCAATAATATTCCTGTGTCAATTTTTGGTAGATACCATTAGAAAGCTACTCATTTTTTAAATTAAGTAACCTGTGGAACATTATTGCTAGACTATCAACTTTAAGCTTGGAGGCCTATTGTGTCTATGATGAGAGCATCTGTGGACAAAAAGTGAAGAATTTATTATCAAAGGCATCTCTAAGTTCGTAAGAATACTCTTTAATATGTTTTCTGAGTGTGTCAATGACGGCAGTGAGCATAGCAGCAAGAAAATAAAACTTCAGACATTGGGACATTGAGGTACAGTACAGCATTTTATTATTACCTTATCGGGAATCGACAGTACATAGCATGATGATATGTATGCTCTATTTGTGATATTTTTGTGTAGATTTAACGGACGTTATGTTCTGTTATATTTTCGGAAACATTTTGCGTCAAAATATATATGTTTACGCAGTGTTAGCTATTACCATGGGCTTGCGCTAGGCCTACTAGATGACAGATGGGCCGCGTTGCCAAACGTAATGACACGGCTTGAGAATTGTAGACGGCGATGACTATGTATAGAGTGATCCAAACAAGAGCTATTTTGTTGAATCTCCATGCGTTCGTTGTTTCATAGAAGACGATCATGAAACGAGGTTTCCAAGTTCGAAATCCGAATGCGTTACATTTCTTCAGCATTCCTTTTGAAATAGTCTACCTTAAGAGAGGTTAGTATTGAAAGCCTTTTTATCAGGTTCACTTTATCATGTTCGCTAGATCTTCAGAATCGAATCTCAATTCAAATGTTGCCATTCTATCTGTTATGTCTACGCACACGCATGGACACGGCTGTCGCCAAATAATCGATGCGATGCTACACTTCACTAATGCACACCACGGAACTGCGGTCGCAGATGTGTTACCAAAGCAGGAAAAAGCATTCCATTAACAATCACAGCTGGGAGCGTTTCTCACGGACTGAAGAGTATTGTTCTGTAATCCGTGTGCCTTCGTTTCTTGCTACCTGGCTGCCGGAAGAAAGGCACTGGGCTACTTGAGAGGTCTCTATCGATAAGAAAGACGCGCAGGATGCTCTAGGCCAGGGGTACTCAAAACGTTTCCCTTCGCGCTCCCATTCGGAAACATGAAATATCTACCTCCCCCCTCTTATTCTTCTTTCCTTTCCGAAGGAGAGCAAGCACTATCACTTTCAGGGGCGTATTCTTAGGGCTACCGGGGCTACCGGCGGTAGACCAAGAAAATTACATGAAAAATAAATAACTTAACACCTTATCACAGTTTCAACAAAGCATTCAAACAATCGTCACTTTCATGCACGTTCTTCTTTATCGAAAGTAATAATGGTTAGTGGGTAGTCAACGTGGCAACGCAGTAGAAACCGACCAAGAAAGCGGCAGCCTTACGCCGCTCTCCCCATCTCTCCGCACACACCCCTGTTACGTGCAGGCACAGCGCTCATAGCGAGCAAGTTGCCGCTGCAGCCAGCAGTTTCTTTGAAGTTAAAAACGCTTAAAGCAAAACATAGCCTGCAATAAATATACATTATCGTGCGCATAGATGTGAATATGTTTTAGAAGTTGTACTATTTTCGATGCGTGATTTATTTAAGTGTGTACATGCTGAAGAATCTTTATGTAGTGTTTTGTTTTAACTCTACCAGTTGTGATTTTGTGAGAAGATTATGGAACAAACACCTGCGGGGGCTTTAAATGCTAATGACTGTATAATAGAGAGTTTGTTAGAAGTTCCTTTCAGCCGTCGTCCATACAGTGAGAAAGTACATATTATACATATGACAAGGCCTACACCTGAAATGCAATTGTCTGCCAATGTATACAAGTCATTTCACATCATCTACATATGCCAGGTGGTAGTTCTAAACTGTCTAAATTGTATTGCTGGCCGTGTTTGTTATTTAGTCGTGAAGTTAATGAAGGGTTTTTAAATATGAACTCTTTTCGCACGGCAGTTCGAAAACTTATTTTGTGTAATATTAAGCTCAGTGGTAGCCCAGATCTTAAGGCCAGTATGCGCCACTGATCACTTTCATGAAGTCTGTTAATAAACCACTTATCCATGGGTAATGGCGTTACTTGTATCACTCTATTGTAAATCCGGCTAACCACTTCCACTGAACACGCACTCGAATTCACCTGTTCACTCGCTGTCTTTGAACTGACTGCAAATGCCTGGCTGTATTCGAGTCGGCAATGGCAGAAATAGAAGAAGAATCTATTTTTGTAAGGAAATGGCGGTACATTGTCAAGCGGATTATTGTCAGTAGTGGTTGTTAAGTGTTTGGTAAGGAGATATCGCTGCGGGTGAAGGGTGAAAGGGTGCAGTGTGGGAAATGTTACTCTACACCTTTTCTCAGAATTCCTGCTGACAGGATCTACTGATCAGTTCTTGTGAAATAAGACAGCAAAAGTACGAGTTTATTAGTCTTGAATGGTCATGGAAGCTTCTTGCTTATGATAGGTTCATGGTTATGAGGATAGCAATATTTGTTACAAAATATGAAATAAATATTTCAATCATATAAATATTTCATTGCCTCCCCAATTTGAGAACCTCTGCTCTAGGCACAGACAGTAAGTTGCAGTATTATACGCTCGTCTTCACCCCAGTCCCCCAAGCCAATAATATGACTTTTTTGAAATCTGCATACTTATTCAACAGACCTGTATTCTACAGCAGTTGCTACTAGACATTCACATTTTCTTTCCCGACTGTAAGGGTCATTATCTTTGGCCCGCCTTCTGTGGTCTCGGGGTGCATATTGAGACCCCGGGTCCAAAGGTCGTTGGCTCGATTTCCCCTTCACCTGGCCTAGAAGTGTTTTTTTCACTTCTCTTCGTGACAAATGCCGCTTAAGGTCACTGACGCCTCCTACTGAATTCTTCTCCTAATTATAAACACACACTAGTACAACCATCACAATAACACAGGTTATTAGACAAATTAAAACTTTGAAGATGTTTAGACAGAGTAAGAGAATGCTGAAGGGAGGAGAGCAAGAGAGAGAGAGAGATGATGATGATGACTCTGCGGAATCGCTCTATTTCTAATCTGTATATTCTGCAATTCATATCTATAAATAGTTTCCTATGATCTGTTGCTGTTCACTATTCTGTATGCCTTCACACCCGTTGTTAAACTTTATTACATCAATTGCCCAACAAACACGCGAAGTACTGTATTATAAAATCAGGTCTGTATCATTAACACAATTTTCATTCGTGCTTTCCATTTTATGGCAGTAATAACGAATATTTACCACAATTTAACACGAAATTGTTGTGCTAGTATCGAGCTCATTTCCAGTATACAGCTTGTGTCAATTTTGTTTCACTCACTGTTCCACACAAAAAACATCACACTTTCGATTTGAACCAATAACATATTAGTGTTTGTTTAAAATCAGCCTATTATGATGCTGTTCGATATCATGGGTGCCTGTTATCGCTGAGTTCTCATCACACCTTCCTCTTCACCGATCACAACAATTACCGTCGTTCCTTTGTTCACAATGAGCATCAACAAAGGATAAGAGCAGGGTGGGGTTTTCTAACCCACGAGAGAGCGCGCCAACTCTTTTTAATCGAGAATCCGCGCAAGGTCGTTGCGACCGTGCATGTAAAAAAAATGATAATATACGAATATCATCAACCTAACTTTATTTTCTGTTTTCATGACTAAAACATTTATCATCACACACGGATGGGAACTACACTGCTCAACAAAAGTTTGGACTACCGCCATCAATTGTGCTGACGCAACCATAGAGGAGTGAGACTTCTTACCCCAAGATAAACTTGGTCTCATTCAGAGCATGCCTCCTCCGTGTGCGGGGAGGACTACTAAAGACTGATACTGATCATCATGAGATACAAATTTTTAATGTGTTTGTTTTCAAAAGGGACACTTAGAAGCGAGTTCGCTTTGTTTTTGTACCGTTTCATTGTTATTTAGCCACCATTGTTATTGTTTTCTAGTTTGTTAATAAGATATTGTTTAGACCTCAATGGGTTTATTATAAGAAGTCATTGTAGTAAAATATATACTGTACTAGCGGACCCGTGCGAGAACTCTCGCAGGTGTATAAACCACCCTCCTGGCTTTACTGTTATACGGGCTTCTATAAATACGTTTATTTTTTTAAACACACTTTTTAAACAAATTGTCGATATTTATGCAATAAGAGAGCAATTCATCAGTGCTGCTGGTTGCACAATGGGTTATGTGCGCCCCATGTGTACAGACTACTCGTCCGGCCCTAGTACTGTGCGGGCTTTACGCGAGAGAGTTCTGGCAGAGGCTATCGTCTTGTTTATTTGTTTGAAAGCACTTTTTAAACAAATAAATATATTTCCGGTGACTTTTCAAGAAATGCCAGATCTTTCCTGTACTATTGATACGATTTGGAAGATTTTGGTGCAAACCATACCTTCTAACTCCCTCTGGTTTAGGAGCTTGAGTTTTGTGAAACATACACCTTAGCGTATTATATATAATGAATATAGATATCTAGATTTTCCAAACTTTTGTTGAGCAGTGTATTTAACAACACACATACTGTAACGTTTTCACTTTGCTCCACGTTGAGCGTACAAGTGTAATGTTAATTAATGCCCCATGTTGGTAGCGACAAGTGTAACGTTTTGCTAGCCCACACGTTGAGCGACAAGTGTAACGGTTTGGCTGCCCCTAACTGTTGGGTGATAAATGTAACTGTTTACCTTTGCCTAAGCTATGTTGTTTTAATGGGCGCCAAGACCTCAACGCAATGCTGAAATCTAAATTTGTATTTAACAACGTCTAGCTCTGGTAGAACACCTTCAAGAATCTATTCACTCAGATCGTGGTATGATTTGATCATTAACCCAACAAACAATTGTATCAGGAGAAGGAATTGGTCTATATCTAATGCTACCTACTGAAAGCAAAGATTGCATTGTAAAAGAAATGAATTTATTATATAAAACAAGTATAGCAAAATTAATAATAATAATAAGTATAAAATTTAAATTGGAGCGTTGCGATTTTAATATTACCGATAGAAAATTACGTGAAAACGGAGTCTGATAAATTATTGATTTTACTCTTATTCCCAAGCTATGAAGTTACTGAAATATGAAATATAAAACAAAGAGAAACGAGAGATTGCGTATTTCTGCGTCATTCGCGCTTACCACTGGAAATGGCCGAAGCCTTTCCCTCGTACTGGATGATGCTGTGAGCTTCCCACAGTCTCCTGGACGTCTCCATCTCCGTCGATATTTGATGATATTCTGGTTGATTAGATAATTCTATGGTCCGTACATCGGACCCAAACACTCGTACAACCACACTGGTTAAGTTTTACTAAAGTTAGTCCTCCAATCCACGGAACATCGGAGCGACTCCCGCGTACAACCGTACTCGTTAAGTTCTATGCAGATAGTCCTCGTTCCACGGAACATCGGAGCGACTCCCGCGTGCAAACATACTCGGCAAGTTCTACACTGATTGTCCTTAACTCCACTGAACATCGGAGCTACTCCCTTGTGCAACGATACTGGTTAAATTGTATAACGATAGTCCCCGTTTCACGGCGTGCCGAACGATATATGCACCCGTCGCATCCCCACTCTTCATCCGACTTCTAGCTTACGTGGTCTCCACTGATTGGCTGAGCACCCCGCTACTTCCCCTCCTCTGGCTCATTACACACGGCGCGCGAGAGGGAGAAGTCGTTTTCCGTTCCATATATCCGCCTTTCCTTGACGCTGCGACCCAGGATTGCGTAATACTTCCCGACAAGATTAAGCGTGTACTTGAATTCCCAGTGAGTCACGTCTCTCGATATACCCTAACTGACGAAACTCCGTAAAATTCCGTAATCACATAATTTTCTATGATATTGTCGTTCGTAATAATTTGCTTGATAGCGTTTTCTAAGACATAGAAAACCTATCTGTATGCTTATAATTTTTATAAAATGCTCCGAAAATATCTTAATAATAATTATAATAAATTAATAATAATAATAAATTAACATGAAAAATTATCTTGGCTGAACAATTTGCCGCGTAAATAAATATAGAATGGCTTCCTACTGACTTATGCCAGTGGCATAAAAAACCCTCGAAAAACACGTTACATATTCGCCTCGGATCATCGGATGATTTACCGTGACGACGGTCCATTATCCGATTATCCCAGACACGTTAATAAACCCCATCCAAAATACATATTACATAAATGAAATCACCCTAAATTACAGATATATACACTCATAATTTTTCTTCACGCACTTTGCGTCAAAGTTTGTTGTCACTATGGATTGCACTTTGCAACCAGTCCAATGTTTTACATATAGAATAGTGTTCCACGGATATTTCCGCCTCTCAAATTTCTCTATGTTGGAGAAATAGACATAATTAATGTGTGAGCACTATGTATTTATGATGTCATATCACACGCATTGAAGGTGTTCTGATATATTTATATCTCCATAGAACTTCCTAATTTAACTGGAGGTCCCTTCCTTATGGTGAAATTTAATCTCACTTATCACTGAGCACACGATCACACTATTGTGGCAGCGCCTCGTGACCATAATACTTAATCTCTCTTTAAAGTAGATTAAATTAATATTGACTTCTGAAAAAAAAACAGTAAATGCGCATTACATATAACACCAAATATTTCTGTGCCGTAATCGCCCTGTCTTGTTAAGTTCCCGTAGACCATATTCTACTTATTACTAGTTCTCAACACAGATTGTCCTCCTCACACAAATGAAACCATTGTAGAAATTACCTTAAATTACACACTTACAAATCTTACATGGCGAGGCCGTAAACAGAAATCACGTGTGCTGATATGTATGAGTTTCATGAAGGACTGTCTCGCCTTCTGATGGCCCATCTTTTGCCTCGTGGACGCCTTAAGCAAAAATACCCTGTCCAAGCGCTCACCCATCTCTAGGAGGCAAATGGGAATTCACCAGCGCTACCAAATTCTGGCCTTGGTGTATCGAGACATTTTAGTGCTCAAGAGCATCCGACAATCCCGTCATATTTCCCTGTGCCTTAAAAACTCTCATTTACTTACATACTACCCCCCTGTGTGACTTCTGATACGCCTGCCTAGAAGACCATCTTCTCCCACGCACCAAATATCACACTTACTCATTTGATAGGCTGGCTCGCCAGCTAAACATCCTCACTTTATGACACATACTTTCGGAGACTATGTATATTATACGTCCCGTATAATCTGTTTCCCTCACTATTCTCCAGCACATATGCTGTTTTGCCAATACGTTTGGAAACTATAAATGTTACTGCGTCACCTGCTTCCAATCTTGCAAGTGGCTCCCTTAATTGAACGTCATCACGTTGCTCTACCTAGCATATTTCTCAGTATCTGTATCGATGCCCTGTTGCTACTGTCCACACATGCACATATTAAAATACCGTCCTCTGCTTTAACCACAGGATAATCCCTACATAAATTAGTGTCCCTTGATAGCATGTCTGCAAGAATGTTATCTTTACCTTTAATATATTTTACTGTGAATTCGTATTCCTGCAGAGCAAGAATCCACCTACTAACTCTGTTAGAACTGAGTTTACAAGTTCTCATATACAGTAATGCATGGTGATCTGTGTGGATCTCAAATTTCCCCCCTACTAAATACATTCTAAATTTCCCTAAACTGAAAACAATACCTAAAAGCTCTAACTCAGTAATCGTGTACCTTTTCTCTGCTGCTGTCAGTCCTCGCGAGGCTAAAGATACAATGCACAGATTACCCTCATCATCTTTCTGACATAATACTCCAGCAATGCCTATATGTGAAGCATCTGTTATAACCACATATTCCTTATCTTTTAACGGATATTTCAGCACTACAGCTTTCTCAAAACCTTCCTTCAGCGCTCTAAAAGCCTGATCATGCTTGGACTCCCATCTCCACCGAGTCCCACTTTTAAGCAATTCCCTGAATGGTTCTACCAACCCTGAGTATTTAAGAACGAACCTCCTGAAAAAGTTGCAAATTCCCAGGTATGTTTTTAACTGTTTAACATTCTGTGGCACCTCTGCGTTAAGTATCTTATTAACCCTACTTTCTTCTGGTGTTACACCTCTACTCGACACTCTATGACCTAAAAATGTCATTTCTGACTGACAGAATGACGACTTAAGACAGCTTCAAAGTGAACCCGGCCTGATCTAACTTCTGAAAAACTATATCTAAATGACTTAGATGCTCCTCAAAACTGCGTGAACTAATTACCATATCATCTATGTAAATGGTTACAAACTCTCCTGTGTCATCCCCTAATGCGATGTTTAAAGCCCTAATTAAAGCTGCTGAACTACTCTTTAACCCATAAGGTGTTCTACAAAATTGATAAAGGTTATAAAATTATGACTAAAAGCTGTAAATGGTCTATCTTCGTACATAAGTGGCACTTGCCAAAAACTGGAACTCAAATCTACACAAGTGAAATACTTCTTCCCCTCAAATGTTTGCATTAATTCCTCTATTGACATAGATTTCAGCTGATCTCAACTAATTCTACTGTTAACCAAACGAGCGTCTAAACAAATACGAACTGTGCCGCCGGGCTTGGGTACCGTGACCAAAGAATTAACATACGGACTGTTAGAGTGCTCAATAATCCCATCTTCAATCATCTGGTTAATTTGTGCCTCAACTGCACTCTGATTAGCGAAAGGTACAGGATATCGATGTCCTGTGAATACTGACCTATCAATAACGTTCAATGAATGTGTATAGCAATTGGCCATACCAATGCGATCCTCAAAAACTCTCCTATTACACCATAACACATCATAGAGCCGAACACACTGTTCATCCTCTATATTTCCCTGAAATGCAGCATCACGTAACGAGTCCTTTAGACTACCGTTCGTAATCACACTGCCCACAAAACATGGAGAACCCCGCTCTACGGCTGGCGATATCTCATTTAAAGTACAAATCACCCCTACAATACTACTCCTCTGAATATGGTCATTGAACGCTACTTCTACTTCAGAATCTCCCCATTTAAATTTCAAACTCCCTACATCATAACATAAGTTACCAGACACTCGACTTAGCCACTCTGAACCCAA
Source organism: Meconema thalassinum (assembly GCA_946902985.2). Classification (NCBI taxonomy): domain Eukaryota; kingdom Metazoa; phylum Arthropoda; class Insecta; order Orthoptera; family Tettigoniidae; genus Meconema; species Meconema thalassinum. The sequence continues at coordinate 222,848,829 of OX336390.1, read as the reverse complement.
GATTACACTGAATACTAAATTTGGAATTACAAGACAAATCTGCTTCTCTACATGATTATTAATTTTAATGTCTACTAAAACTTGCTTAGAAATTATTTGGACCTCTTCCCAACAGCTGTGATAACAAAAGTGGTTTTAATTGGCATCTCCTCAAAAATTACTCCAGTTCCTTTCATTTTATCATAAAATGCACTACTTATGCAACTCTTCATACAACCACTATCAATTGAAACATCTGTGTACGCCTCGGACACGTTAAATTTAACTATGGGGCTCTTACTAACCACTTCCTGAATAATACCTTCATCATTTAGTTCATGTAATAATTCATTTCTTACATTTAGGTCATAGGGTTCCTGTATAATTGTATGGACAGGGCATGCTACAGACTGAGATTCTGACCTTACATCGCAGCCTGATTCGCGTTTAAAGAACCGCTACAGCTGGCCGCAGTACTACTAACTACTGAACTGGTCTGGTTGTTCTGGGCTGTGTTGTCATTGTTTGGCTGTATATTACTACCACTAGGCTGTCCTCTTCCTTGACCCCTATTCTGGTTGTAATTATTGTCATTATAATTTCTCCCTTGATTTCCCCTGAAATCATTGTTTCTCCCTTGATTTCCCCTGTAATCATTGTTCCTCCCTTGATTTCCCCTGAAATCATTGTTCCTCCCTTGATACTGATTACCATAGCCATTTCCTCTGTTCTGATTTAGCTGATTATTGTTATTTCTATTTCGAGCGTTGGCCCCTTCGCCACCGTTCCCTTGAACTTCTTGATGCCTGGCTTCATTAGGTCTATTATTATTATTACCCTGGTTCCTATTGAAATTGTCCTCATAACCCCCTCTCCCTAGTGCATCAAATGTGCTTAACAAATTTTCTACTTGTGATATAGTCTTTACATTCTGGATACAAGCAGCCTCCTTGATCCTATAGGGAAAGTGCCTAAGTAGCAACCTCACCACATCACTTTCCTCCTTCAAGCCATCCAGATATTTACACACTAATACCTGCCCTAAAAAGTATTCGGTCATGGTGGAGCTTCCTTTAGGGTTATATTTACCACACACTACTCCCTCACGATGCTGCGACTGAATAACCTCATTCCAGAACTTTTCACAGAATTTCATTTTAAAATCATTGAAATCAGTAAACTTGTCTCTGTAGACAGCAAACCAATTCCTCGTTTCCCCCACAAACACTTGTTCTAAAATTTCAACTACCTGGCACCACTCAATACTACCATTTTCCAACCTCTCCCCGAATTTATTTTCTATAGTGTTCATGAACTCCATTGGGCACCCCTGTCGATTGCTGAACTTACCCAGTTCTACCTCCCTGTGTGTGCTATTCACAAAAACTGGCCTATTCTATTTTCTTGCCTGATCCTAGCTTTTAATTTTAATTCTAATTCTGCGATTTTCTCCTCAGCCTTCCTCTCAATACTGTTTACTGTTAATTTAATGTTTCCTTCTGATTCTTCCACTTTATCATATAGTTTTGCTTGTTTCTCCTCAATCTTGCTAATGCTCTCTCTATTACTCTCTCCTAAATCATGTACTTCTGCAACTATTTGTGAGTGGACTTTCTCAATTCTACCCCCCAGCTGTTCCTTAACCTCTTTAGTAGCTACCTGAATTTTGTCGATTTCTCCCCCCAATTGCTTTTTGACCTGCTGTGTTTCCAGTTGCACTAGTTCTTTTAAATTTTCAGCCTGTGTACTGATTCTAATTTCCAACTCCTCCTGTACTTTTCCTAATTTTCTGTCTACATCTGCAATACTCTCTTTAGCCTTTTCTTCCATCACCCCCCTGATCTCACCTCTAATCAGTTCGAATTTGTCACTCATTTCCCTACTGTTTTGTTCTAATTTAGCATTTAAAGTTTCAGTACTCTCTCTATTTTCCTTACTGTTTTGTTCTAATCTGGCGTTTAAAGTTTCATTACTCTCTCTATTTTCCCTACTGTTTTGTTCTAACTTAGCATTTAAGGCATCTGTACTTTCTTTATTTTCCCTACTGTTTTGTTCTAATTTTGCATTATTCTGTTCTAATTTTGCATTTAAGGCATCACTACTAACTTTGTTCTGATACATAAACTCTAGAAGTAAAGTTTTTAATTCTGGTTGGCCGCCTACACTCCCTGTTTCAGTATCGGGATTTACCTCCGCTACCCCGGTACTACCATCACTCGACATACTGCTCGTATCATCACTCTCCCGTTGATGACCACTACGTAACCTCATCTGTCTTTCTTTCTCATCCCCCATAATGATATACACTGATACAGACAAATAACCCCCAAAATACAGGCACAGAAATATATACCCTTCTCCTTCCACAAATGTTATTAGGTTTTCATCCCCACGTTGGGCGCCAATTGTAACGTTTTCACTTTGCTCCACGTTGAGCGTACTGGTGTAATGTTAATTAATGCCCCATGTTGGTAGCGACAAGTGTAACGTTTTGCTAGCCCACACGTTGAGCGACAAGTGTAACGGTTTGGCTGCCCCTAACTGTTGGGTGATAAATGTAACTGTTTACCTTTGCCTAAGCTATGTTGTTTTAATGGGCGCCAAGACCTCAACGCAATGCTGAAATCTAAATTTGTATTTAACAACGTCTAGCTCTGGTAGAACACCTTCAAGAATCTATTCACTCAGATCGTGGTATGATTTGATCATTAACCCAACAAACAATTGTATCAGGAGAAGGAATTGGTCTATATCTAATGCTACCTACTGAAAGCAAAGATTGCATTGTAAAAGAAATGAATTTATTATATAAAACAAGTATAGCAAAATTAATAATAATAATAAGTATAAAATTTAAATTGGAGCGTTGCGATTTTAATATTACCGATAGAAAATTACGTGAAAACGGAGTCTGATAAATTATTGATTTTACTCTTATTCCCAAGCTATGAAGTTACTGAAATATGAAATATAAAACAAAGAGAAACGAGAGATTGCGTATTTCTGCGTCATTCGCGCTTACCACTGGAAATGGCCGAAGCCTTTCCCTCGTACTGGATGATGCTGTGAGCTTCCCACAGTCTCCTGGACGTCTCCATCTCCGTCGATATTTGATGATATTCTGGTTGATTAGATAATTCTATGGTCCGTACATCGGACCCAAACACTCGTACAACCACACTGGTTAAGTTTTACTAAAGTTAGTCCTCCAATCCACGGAACATCGGAGCGACTCCCGCGTACAACCGTACTCGTTAAGTTCTATGCAGATAGTCCTCGTTCCACGGAACATCGGAGCGACTCCCGCGTGCAAACATACTCGGCAAGTTCTACACTGATTGTCCTTAACTCCACTGAACATCGGAGCTACTCCCTTGTGCAACGATACTGGTTAAATTGTATAACGATAGTCCCCGTTTCACGGCGTGCCGAACGATATATGCACCCGTCGCATCCCCACTCTTCATCCGACTTCTAGCTTACGTGGTCTCCACTGATTGGCTGAGCACCCCGCTACTTCCCCTCCTCTGGCTCATTACACACGGCGCGCGAGAGGGAGAAGTCGTTTTCCGTTCCATATATCCGCCTTTCCTTGACGCTGCGACCCAGGATTGCGTAATACTTCCCGACAAGATTAAGCGTGTACTTGAATTCCCAGTGAGTCACGTCTCTCGATATACCCTAACTGACGAAACTCCGTAAAATTCCGTAATCACATAATTTTCTATGATATTGTCGTTCGTAATAATTTGCTTGATAGCGTTTTCTAAGACATAGAAAACCTATCTGTATGCTTATAATTTTTATAAAATGCTCCGAAAATATCTTAATAATAATTATAATAAATTAATAATAATAATAAATTAACATGAAAAATTATCTTGGCTGAACAATTTGCTGCGTAAATAAATATAGAATGGCTTCCTACTGACTTATGCCAGTGGCATAAAAACCCCTCGAAAAACACGTTACAATACATAATATTAATGACTTTCTTATGTTTGGTGATAGTTTGAATTACTGATGGCATAGTACATTCTGGAGCAGAAAAGTGCACATTCCCAATAATTGGCAATCTATTCTTCAATTAACGTTATTTGTGTATTCGCCACATTGGCAAGATAACCACATTACAAAAGGCCACCAGTTTAAATAGGAATGGTTGAATTAGAATAATGAATAACAAAGTAGTGTAGACAACATCATTGCTGGAGTTAGTCACAGTAATAATTTAGTAGATCACAGATTAACAGACTTATACTACATGAGTATTAACGCAACAACTATAGAAGCGCTTCAAACCGAATGAGCAATAATATCTGTAAATAAGATTGATACGTTACACAAGTGTTTGCAAACTATTGTCATGTAAATCTTTACGTAGTATAAAACAAAGTTCTCGTTTCTTAGTTGTTACGGGTAATCTCGAGAACAACTGAATGGATTTTAATGCGATTTTCACCATACTGTAAAGGATTTCTCGAGGAAGGTTTCTGTAGGAAAACGTTCATTTACGACCAAAGGAAGCCGAGCTGTAACGATTTCAGTGAATCGGGCCGAAGAAAAACCTGCCGTCCGTGCTCCTTTTAAGCTTACGCTGGGTAAACCGTTAAAATTATCTATGTACTATTGTATGGCTGCATTCTATTATTTAATAAAGCAATGGGCCCTCAGCCCGCCGCTCCTCGCCAGGCGGCTGCGCCCGTACTGCTCGGCTTCGCCTCCTTTGTACACGCCCGGCTGGGTTTTGTATATAAGGAGCGGAGTCGGGCTGTCGGGAGCAGTCGTTTTGGTGGAGGAGCAGGCAGCAGCGAGTGTAAGAAATGTTCAGCATGAAAAGTTCTACAAAAATGTCCGCGACAGCATATCTCTATCTTTAGTACATCGCCCACTATAAGTGTTTTTACGTTTTCATTTCTTCCAACAATCTCCATTCAGTGGAAATTTAAATTACTATCTTTGGAGTGAGTTTATGAGCTAATGAGTGAGCGAGCCTATCACCCCAGGTTCGACCAGCATCAAATTGTCGAGTCGTGTCGAGTTAAGACTTCAGAGATGAGTAATGTGTTTGGAGTTTCGCTGTTCACCTCGCATTTTCCGAATTGCGTCTGGAACCTGCCGTCCGTGCGTCTTTTAAGCTTGCGCTGGGTAAACCGTTAAAGATACCGGGCGAAGCCGGGGCGGGTTGCTAGTATTATATAGACTATATATATCCTACAGTATATATATGTGCATAAATGTAATACATAAACATCGTTCCTTATCTAAGCTTAAGTAAGCAGATCTGATGGTAATAATAATAATATCGTATGTCCTCGGTGCCGGGTGCAAGCTATTTGACACCCAGAGTGTAGCTTGCATGTCGAATTTCGTTGTTCCTTGAAGCACTGTGAATGTCAAGGAGGTTAGATATCTAAGCTCCTTGAACACTATAGCGCTTTCTAGTAGTGAAATGAGGAACTTTGTGTTGGCGGAAACTCCCGAGATTAATTTTGCCATTATGAACACGGCCTACTGAATTCAAATGGGTTCTTTGACATGCCAACATCGTATGACATGCGTATTGTTTTAGATCCCTTATTTGGGGGTGGATCTAAAAGGGAGAGTTGCTGTACTAATTTATGAGTTTGTGCCTAAAGAAGGGTAGCTCCCCTTGACAGGGCAAGCTGACCGGTGTAGTGTGTTGTGGTGTGCTAGGAACTAGGGGGCGTTCCTATAAATAATGTGGTAGTATTTGAGGGGATGGGACCCACTGCAAAGGGTCGCTGTACTAGTCGCTCAGCTGACTGCTTGTTATGTAATCGACTCTGCTCGTATCAGCCGGGTGGCACGCGCTTCACTGGAGCACGCGAGCCGCTGTGAGGAATACAATGACGTCTGAGTTGGCGTTATTACTACGGTGTGTCACGTCTGACTGTGACGGGAGTAAGGAAGGGCGTTGGGATGTAAAGAGGCGTATAACAGTAATGCTAGTGTAGAGTGTGGACCAAGTGTTTTATTGGTCTGTGATATTCTTTGTGTGAGTCCCTTGTAGGGAATGAAATTATGTTTATAATGTGATACAAGTTGTGGGTTGCAGGTTACATAGTAGGACTCTGAACACGATTTGACTGACTCACCTCGGTTGACACCAGCGTAGCTTCGGCCGTCTTGATGGAGCACTGACAATGAAGAGAGAGTTTGACCTCATTAGGACGTCTTCTTATACCTTCTGACGCCCTCCTGTCAGCAATGTATTGGCCCAGTTAGTACTATGTCGCTGAGTGTAATGATTACGTAAGGCTTGAGCTGCTTTATGGAGTAGCAAGCTGTCCTTACAGTATTAATGGATGTTGCCCCGGCTTTCCAAGGGTTGCCATTTTAGGGGATTTAGCCAGATGTTGGGGGGATGGTCTCCAAGGGGTGCATACCCCTGGGATGCTGTACAAGAGTCTTCCTTCATTTGTTCGCGTCCTCGCGAACGGGAACGGAACTGGAAGTTGGGATGTTGACGTAGTGGTCCTGGAAAACCCTCTCGTATCTCCTGGTGGCGTCGTATCGAAGTGTGGGTGTGAGGTGAGCCCGTGTTCAGAGGGGAGGGTTATGGGATTTACATATATATGTATACATTGACATTGTGAAAAAAACAAACAAAAAAATTGACATTTGCGAAAGATTTGATTAACATTGGGAAAAAATTGACATTTTGAGAAAAATTGAACATTAAAATAAATTCGATATGTAAAAAAAAAATTGCCCTTGCATTTGCTGGCATATTGCTAGTTTAAAAAAAAAAAACATGGTTTCTGATGGTGACGTGTCACATATTTGTGCAGGGAGGAAAAACCCAGGGCCGAACGGATGATTGCGTCGTCCGCCCCATCTTAGGGAAAAAATGCTCCCTGCAATAAGAAAGGTAGAAGAAAATAGAAAAATGGGTGTTCCAGGGTATAATTTAAGGGAAATATTCAAAAGTATTTATTTGTGTGGGAAAAACGGAACACCCTGACAAATGGGGAAGTTAGAAGAAGGAAAAATGAAAGAAAACAAATCATACACATGATGGACATTGGCATTTTGGTGAACAAACAAAAATATATATAGTGTATAGTTGTATAAAGCTTATCCTGAAAAACTTATAAATTACAATGACCTTATGTCTAGTGGAATAATGGTATACAGTTTATCCTGAAAAATTATAATTTACAATGACCTTATGTCTACTTAATCGCGCTAATCCCTTATAATTATAGTTTTCATGAGGTACCTCGCGTGCACGCTACCCGTCTGTACGTACTCTTGCCGTCTCACGGCTGATTCTGTACGGCCACTTCTTGGTACGGTATAGTGGTCGTACCGCTTGTATGTGTGCTTAATACCTAACCTGTGAAGCATCCTCTGTGGGTGAATGCTTTCACACTTGACAATGAGAGTCACTGCCACAAACCGGTTGCGCCCTCATTGTCGTAATCTGCGTCACATTTTGACGCTTTATGTGTTTTAATTGAGTTGATCTGCCAGTAAGCCTGGTACCCCACAGGCACCAGTCCTGCTGTGCAGATTCATTTTAGAGTGTGTAGCTGAAAAAGAAAAATGTGGTGAGTGTTTGCGAGTGTGTCGGGATTAGTGCAAGTTGAAAAAAATAAAAAAAAATAGTACACATCATGGCATGCTGTAAATAATATGCCACTGCTATATGGCAGTGAAATTCCTGTCACCAGTTTTCTGTATCTGGTGACGATGCCTGTGAAAAAAAAATGGCGAGGTTTAGAAAAAAAAACATATTAGTACTGGTTGAAGCCGGTCTTTTACTGAAAAAAAAACATGATTAATGTTACTTAGCTGCAAGGCCGGGCTTACCCTATACGGTGCCGTAATGCCGTAAATAATATGTAGTTGGTCTTACCCCGGTAGCGGAATTGTGGTTACCGGGTGCCGATATATTCCACTTTGATTATTCCTATCTTAATCTAGTATTGTCGGGCTTACCTCGGTAACGGATTTAAAGTCACCGAGTGCCGATATATTCTACGGTGATCTATATATATTAAAAAAATGCCTTAAATGTAGGTTTATGTTACCTTATGTCTTACCTTACTTATTTAACTTATTGATAAAATTACTTAACTGTAAAACTATTCTGTATTTACATGCCGAGTGGACCTTATTCTAAAGCCGAAATGTGCTGTGCTATTATTAGCAACAGCTGTCAGTAAATTTGCTTACATCTAAGTGACCTTAACATGGCACTATGACTTAAGTACTAAGATTTAGATGGAGGCTGGCCGCTTGATTTCTCTCGCGGGGGCGCCCTTGTAGTACATTGTCGGGACCGGAACCCAACAATGCCTCGTAGTCCCCTCCGTTTTAATACTATTGTCGACATCTATTCTAGGTCTTAATACTAGTACTAACCTATTCGCAGGCGCCTTACGGTGCCACTAAGCTAACCGTTTCGCCCGCTGTAACTTTCGTGTTCATAACCGGGTGCTGTTCCTATTTGACGTAGGTGAGCCGCCCACTTGGCTCCTGTGAGGGGCGCGCAATGCCCCTTTCTTAATGCCCTCTGGTTGCCCGTTGCGTCGCCATTTATGTGGGCATTGGACAGTGTGGTCCAATGGCATAATAGTGTCTTCGCCTTAATCGGCCGTCGCAATCTGCTTTCGCAGTGATATTTGCCTCTATGGGCCGCCGTAGTATGCATTTTCGCATTGATATATAAAGTTGCCTCTATGGGCCGCCGTAGTATGCATTTTCGCATTGATATATAAAGTTGCCTCTATGGGCCGCCGTAGTGTGTTTTGCTCCAACGCACAGGAGTTTTGCTTCCCGCTATGGAAGCCGTGCCTACTTAAATTTAAACTGAACTAGAAGTCTAGTCATAATGGGGTCGTCTCTAGGGATAGCTCCCGAGGCCGGCGCGGAGTGATCTATTTCTCCCGCCATTCTCAGAAAGTCTCCCTGCAGGTCTTGGCTTCGACGACCGTGGCACAAAGTGGGTTTAGCATCCCTTCCTCCCAGGGGCGGTTTATGCGCACCTAGGATTCCAGAGCTTGCCCGACCAGGCCGCGAATGCTTTGACCTTACGTAGTTCGTCTGTTTGGTCTAGTCGTCAGTTAAGTGAGGTCGCTGCGCTGTCGCGCCAACTGGGGAAGGGTCCACATCGCCTTCCCCATCTCTCAAAGTGTGGTTCTCCTGACCTTTGGCTTACACCGTTGTCAACCATCATACCGTATCAGATTCCTTTGTAAGAGAGAAAAAAAAAATGTGCCGTAACCTGTGTGAAAGGTTCAACCTCTGTGTAAAATGTAAAATATTTCCAGTGTAGCGGGGTTGCAGATCTTCTAAGTACATAGGCTACTTCTGGCCTACCATCGCTATGTCAGCTTCCCAGCAATAATGCCTTCTTTACCTTAATGGAGGTGTTAGTAGGGTCTGTAATGTCAGGTACCCTGTTATTAGGATTTGGGGGTAGTTATTCGTTGAGTGGGCTTAAAGCATGGTAGGAAGGGTTTTGCGCACCTTTGGGTTCCACGTTAGTGGTGGCCTAGAACCGGTGGTGGCACTGGGATGCTTCTATGGTGAGTGGAGTGGGGAGGTAATTCCCGGGATTGCAAAAATACGAAAATTCATGCAGGTTTGATATTAAAATCCCTGGTAATTGGATGGGATACTCATGCATGTGTCTGGATATGAAGTTTTTGCCTTCATGTACGGATAGGTGTAGGATGGGGCATAATACCATATGGTCCTTTCATGCGGGAGTGTTTAAGTACTAAAGCATGGTTAATATGTATCTATGGCCTCCTCTCTCATTTGGAGAGGCGCATTATGCTTCTTTAATGTTTGCTGAGCCACCCCTAATACTCAGGCGGTGCAACGGGGCTCAAGGCGTAGCTTGCCTGCTCTTTAGACGCATGAAGTCCATCAACCCCAGTGTGTATTTTGTAATGTAGTGTAGCTGTTTATGGTCGTGTAGATGTGTTTGCGTTGTTTATGTCAGGCTTGAGAAGGTTATGGGAAGGGAGTAAAGTGGTACGCTGGTAGCCTGTTCTCCTGTCGTCCTCCCTTGGTCCATGTTGGCTTTCTATCCGCGCCTTGGGATAGTAGGGCTGCATGACCTAATCTGGTCGGCCATTTGCAGTGTAGATGTGGCCAGTGGTCGTAACGCGACTGGTCATGTGCTAGTCATCTGTAATGATTTATTTGGGGAATAGAATCGCGAAAAGAAGTTATTAAGGGGAGGTCCTGTTTCCTCAAAGTCCCTATGTTCGCTCCTAATTGGTGAGTGCGTGTGTGTGTGTGTGTGACTACGTTCCGCTACACCACGCGGACGGTTGGTCTGTTATGAGGCTAAGTCCTAATATGTATCGCCTTTGTGGGCAGAAGGCGCCCCTGGCTTGCCAACGTGCCCTTGCGACCGTGCCCTATAGGCCCAAGATAAGTTTCGCTGTGTCACGTCTTGTCCATTGCCAAATGATTTTGCAGTGTGGAGAAAAAAAAATGTATGGCGTTATAATTGTTATGTGTGTGTAATTTCATGGTCACGGGCTATACGCAATAGTGTCTCGTCACCGCAGTATTGCAGTGTGAATAGTCTGCAGTCAGCAATTGGTATGTGCAATTCTGCAAGTATGCAAGTGTGGTCATTGTTTTGGATTCCTAGCCTAATGTAGCAATTCGCCCTAGTTAGGTAATGACGTCGTGTGGCCATTGTTCTCTAAGACCTGTGTCTTGCGAAATTTTCCTACCTGTGTTCGTGAAATGTATTCCTCTATGCCTGGTGTAATTCGAAATTTTATGTCTGGCTTTTGGTGGGAGGAAATGTAGTATTCCCTGTTCATGCACTTGTATGGGCCAATTTCAGTATGATTGGACGCCTGAATAGCTGTTCTCCTTTGCGTCTAAATTTTCACTGGAACTCAGACCCGTGACCTTATGTCATTCTCTGTGTTTTATGTTTGCGTTGTGTGACAGGGCTTGGGGCTTTCCCAGTGTGGTCTTTGCTTGTGTTCCGTGTACCAAAAATACCATTGGATAGTTAGTTTTTGGTACGCGTGTGGTGTGTGGTCATGGGTTCGAATCCGGTTGTCTGTAAAGACTTGGTGTGATCATTTCCGTGCCGCATATAATATGGCATGTTCCCGTGGATGTGCGATACGCATATGAAAGCATACATCCCTGTGTAGAGTTTGTACGTTTTTGAATTCCCCACGTAGTGTAATTTTGGAAGATAGAGGGTCTCTAAATCGGGCGTGAATGATGTGTTGATTTCTGTCCAGTAGGCTTTGGCTCGCTTGTCTGCGTCGAGCAGTCTTGCTCATTGAGGAGTATGTTACAGCTGATACGACGGTGTTGAATTACGATGTTGTGTGCTTTCATTTGTTTCATGCTCTGCCCACGCCCTAGTTTTCTGCACGTGTGTGTGTGTGAACCTGATTGCTGCCTATAATGATTGCTAGCAGTGCCTCTCTCGCTGTAGAAAAAAAACTTTGTGGTTTAATATGACCGTTGATTTGTAGCTCATGCGCCAGGGGATTTCCGTTTTACTTGGAATCCAAACCACAGGCCATGGCATTTCATTTCGGAAATCCCATATGCGTTGTACGCGAGTGTGTCTGGTCCGCTAGTCGCGTATTTGGTGACCAGATGCCAGAGGCGACTGTATTGTTTTTCGTTTATGACCCGCTGTTAGTGGGACTGTCCCAATTAGTCTTAGCTTTCCCATTATCCTTATTCTACGACTGGATATTTACTCAACCTTATATTCCTGGTATTCAGAAGGTTGCGGGTTTGGAGACCGCCTTTTACCCAGAGTAATTGTTTCCGGCACCATGAAGGTTGTGTCTCCGGGACAGTTCTGGTGAGTGTTAGGATGGTATCCCGGTTCGGTCAGTGGGCTATTTCTTGGCCCTCTTTTCACGCCTGCCCGTGGGATTACTTCCTTTCCTTTTGGCAGTATTTCCGCCTTTACGTGTACCTATGTCTAAAAATTATGTCGTGAACACCATAAAAAATGTTAAAAAAAATAAAAAAAAATGGTGCTTGGGACCTGAGTGTAATATTTACCATTTTGGTAACGTGAGTACTACCGTAATCTGGTTACGTCTCAGGGGAATCTACCGACACTGTCTAGTACACATTAGGAAGGCCATTGTAAGACGTAATTGATATACCTGTATCCACGTCACGAGCAAAGCCAGTGCACTATGGGAGTCAAACCTGCCCTTCAAAGTAATTGTAACTCACCAAAATGACAGTGTCTCGTCCCGATGTGCAATTGGGCTTTTCAGTTGGCTAAAGCACACCTCACCAAATTTTTGAAGTTAGTTTGAGATTCTTAATTCCTGCCACACTTACGGCTTTCGCCCGCAACAGGAGAATCTATCAAACTGTGGAACCCTAACATAGAACGTTTAGTCATTTCTACTTAGAAAGACTCACTTAAGCTTTATGCTGTGATTTTATGCTTAAGTTGTGTTCAAAATATCTCTTTTTCGGCCTGAAGCCTGCTTGGCTTCCACTTGGCTTAGCATATTAGAGACTTTACGTTATGGCGTTAATCACTTCGCCCAATAACCATTGATGGCCTGAGAGAAAAATGCCATGGTTCCGAAAAAAAAACAAGAAGGATTTAGAATTGTTCCTTCTACTTTGGCTATATTGCACTGTATATACATAAAATAAGAAAGAAAAATATGCGATTTCATGTTTATTATATACTTGTTGGACCATTTTCTTATCGCCCCCGTGTGAAAGAACTTATGTGGTCTATAATTTTGGTGTTAGCGATGTTAGTTTATTTCTGTGGCCCTGGTGGAAGTCGTTATCCTCTTTCGAGCTTCAGTGCTCAGAAAGGTGAAGGGTTTTGCCCTGTTATTAGATTATAGGCCTTTGAAATCCACTGGGGTGTTCCTTTGCTACCTTCCGGCGGAATTTCTAGCAAAGTAAGCTTAGGCCTCCTTCCACCGTAGCGCGTGTCTATAGGTTTAAATGTACCTGTATTCGAGGGCCTAATTGTGCTTGACGCTGCCCTAGTAGATTTTACGGGAGTGTGGATATATTTGACTGCGTGGTTTTGTGGGGTAGGTGAGAACACCTTTCCTAATCCCCGTGTACTGTGTGGTAATGCCCGGTCAAAATGTTCGTGCGTATATCGTGCACCCTGAGGGCCTAATACCGGTGTTCGCCTTTGTTCTGGCAAATTTGCCCTTTGAACTGGCGGTAAAGGTCGCTTAATGGCTTGTGTCCGGCCTAGCAATGTGGTGGCGTGTAGTCTGACCGTTTTTCGGCCTGTGGCCACGGCCGACTCCTGCCAATGTGTTAGCCTATCTGTGTACGTGTATGTAGGCTTTATGTACTGTAGGGCGGGCTCTATGTCGTCAGCCCATGACGTGGTTATGTCCCTTTGTTTCCCTGTCATATCATGTGTGTTTAATGGCCCTGGCTTCAACTCCCTCTCGTCCCTCTGTTCCGAGGGGATTGTTCTAGGCTCTGCCCCTCGGTTTGGCAAAATTGCCTTCCGATCCGGAGCTGAAGGACGTGTGTTTGTGTTAGGTTTATTTTGTAGTAAGTTGGAGCCTAACCTGGCCGTCTTCTTGACTGTGGCCACGGCGAACTCCTTCCATTCTGTGGCAGTACGTGGCGAGAGGGACATCCTCGCAAATTGTCGAGTCAGCGTATCCACGCTTATGTCCTCTCTCGGGTGGGCTGATGGCCCTACCATGAACTCAAAAATGGCCTTATTGGCTTGTAGCTCACGGTATTTGTCCCAAATTTGGGTGTACTGCCTTATTGAGGCTCATGGCCTGCTTGCAAATTACTGTACTAATGTATTAATGTTTCTGTGCTCTGTATTGTTTTGTGGCCGCTAGTTGGAGAAGCGCTTGGACGCGAATTAGCTCCCTGTATTGGGCGTGTAAACTTGTGTAGTGCACCCTCATTCTCTCGAGGGTTGCATTATCTATTACGGGACCATGTGTGGTGATTAATTGTCGGTATATTCTGTGTCTTTGTATATGGAACCTATTGAGGTGTTCATGTATGTGATTCAAGAGTGTATGTGCGCATCTTAATCGCGCTGTCCTACCCTCTGACGGGGTGTATGGCTGTTTGCCCTGTATTGCCCCGATTTTTGTTTGGAGTGCCCGTATTTGTGTTTGCCGGCCTTGTATGTGCCCTTGGCATCTGAACAATAATGTTAATAATATTGGCGTACCCCTATTGCCTCTATGGCTTGCAATCTCTGCATGAGGTGCCATTCTGACTGCAGTGTATGGGCCTACAATAAGAATAAAAAAAAGTCTGTACGTGTTTGACAGTGTATTCTTATATTTCTTTGATTCTGTATGGGGTTAGGGGGTTGGTTTATTAAGAAGTTCCCCTGTGTAGCTAATTTGGAGCACACAAAAAAAATGGTGCTTTTTGTCTGGGGGAAAAATTTTCTCACTAATTTGCTTGGCTTTTTGCGGTACGGAAGGGGTCGTTTTACCTACGAGGGCTCGTTGGTTGAGTCCCTTTTCTCTATGCGTAGGACCCCGCCTCCACCAGTGTTTTAGATCCCTTATTTGGGGGTGGATCTAAAAGGGAGAGTTGCTGTACTAATTTATGAGTTTGTGCCTAAAGAAGGGTAGCTCCCCTTGACAGGGCAAGCTGACCAGTGTAGTGTGTTGTGGTGTGCTAGGAACTAGGGGGCGTTCCTATAAATAATGTGGTAGTATTTGAGGGGATGGGACCCACTGCAAAGGGTCGCTGTACTAGTCGCTCAGCTGACTGCTTGTTATGTAATCGACTCTGCTCGTATCAGCCGGGTGGCACGCGCTTCACTGGAGCACGCGAGCCGCTGTGAGGAATACAATGACGTCTGAGTTGGCGTTATTACTACGGTGTGTCACGTCTGACTGTGACGGGAGTAAGGAAGGGCGTTGGGATGTAAAGAGGCGTATAACAGTAATGCTAGTGTAGAGTGTGGACCAAGTGTTTTATTGGTCTGTGATATTCTTTGTGTGAGTCCCTTGTAGGGAATGAAATTATGTTTATAATGTGATACAAGTTGTGGGTTGCAGGTTACATAGTAGGACTCTGAACACGATTTGACTGACTCACCTCGGTTGACACCAGCGTAGCTTCGGCCGTCTTGATGGAGCACTGACAATGAAGAGAGAGTTTGACCTCATTAGGACGTCTTCTTATACCTTCTGACGCCCTCCTGTCAGCAATGTATTGGCCCAGTTAGTACTATGTCGCTGAGTGTAATGATTACGTAAGGCTTGAGCTGCTTTATGGAGTAGCAAGCTGTCCTTACAGTATTAATGGATGTTGCCCCGGCTTTCCAAGGGTTGCCATTTTAGGGGATTTAGCCAGATGTTGGGGGGATGGTCTCCAAGGGGTGCATACCCCTGGGATGCTGTACAGTATCATAATTTTTGCCGCCTTTCAAAAAAAAACACTTACCACAGCCAGGAGCGAACCTGCAAGCTTGGGGTTAGTAGACCGACACGTTAACCACTCACCCACCGTGGCAAGCTGATGATGATCGCTTGACGATCGAAACGTCATGTAACTTAATTATGTACCCCCTCCCCCATTTTTAGCCTACTTTCGATTTTTGCAAAAAATGAAAGACTTATGAGATCAACACAGGGCGTAAAAAGTGTGTCTGTCTGTGTGTGTGTGTGTATGTGTGTGTGTGATTCTGTGTGTGTGTGTGTGTGTGTATGTGTGTGTGTGAGTCTGTGTGTGTGTGTGTGTGTGAGTGTGTGTACTCTGAATGTCTGTCCCCCCCTATCAATTCGAACACGGTGAATGCGAATTGAACGAAATTTGGTACAAAGGTAGCACTAGCAAAGGACACCTCAGTGTCATGTTTTATATCGCCGCCATCTTTACTAAAACTGAATGGCGGCCACTCAAACGTTCAAAACGTAAAATCAAATAACGACTAACCAAATCATCCGATCTCTACCAAATTTGGTAACAACATACCTTCGTATAGGATGCGTCTTGTGACCAAGCTACAAGGTCGTCCGCCATACCATTTCAGGATGGCGGCCGTGCGAATTATGCGAACTTTATAATCCATATCATGGGACCCACCAGTTCCGATTATCGAGCCGAGAATCGTTTTAACTGTTCTAAAGGAAGAGGCACGTTCGAAATTAAAAGTTTATTTTGTAATACTATAGTGCAGACGTGATTTTAAAAAGCTGAGCTGATTCAGTAATAAGACAAGATGGCAGCGGATATCTTGTGCCTGACTTATATTTCACTAATTTGAGTATTGCATGCAATATAGCGTACTGATACAAAATAAATAAACTTTGTATGAAATGCTTTATATATAAATAATATACTCCAGTGATGAAATCGTTTAGTATAAATCATTATTTGCTAACAAGTTCTATGTAAGTCATTTTATATAGATCGATATTCGTTGACATAATTAGCTCAGTGGTAGAGCGTTAGCCTATCGCTCAAATGCCTATGGTTCAAACCCGATCAGAGCTAGATTTTTTTGCTTGGAATGTTATATGTTTATTGTTTTGTAATGACTCAGATGTTTTAAAATTAAGCGTTATATTGTGCATATTATGGTGTAAAAAATATATATAATTAAAACATAATTCGCCTGCAGATTTACTCGAGACATCTAGCTGCCAAAAAGGTAACTGCACGCCGACATACTTATTAACTTCCAGATTTTATTGAAAAGTTTCTTCTTCTGGCCGCTAGAATTCACTCGCTCTGTTAGGATTATATTGTTCGATATTTCACCAATAGATGTCACGACTAGTCTACGTGGGGCTCCATTGATTACTATGCCATTGGCATTCTATGCGCATCGAATTTGAAGAATGACAAGATGATACTACGATACATTTTTACTTTTTATTTTAAAGGGTTTGTAACAGCCTATTTTGCGTTACTTGAAAATGTTATTTGAAGTAAAGAACAAAACGATTTCACATAGTAACTGAGTTCAAGCCGTTGGTGTTAGTTCAGGTATTAATTATTACTTTTATTTCAGGCAAATAGCAATCGAAAATATCCACATAGTTTGTATACACACGTCTCTGTAGGGTCATGGAAAGATTTGTTAATTCAATTAGGTTTTCGATTCCCGGTCAATGCATGTGAGATTTTCGAAGTGAAATGCCATGTCCTGTGGTTCGGATTCCACGTAAAAAGGAGGTCCCGTGGCTCATAATCACAAGATTCACGGCCACGTAAAACTACAATCTTCCTTCCTTTTTTTTTCAATTAGGGTTGTGAAAGCCCTGCACAACCAGACGTGTAAAGACATGCCTCAACTCAAAGTTGGATGTTGCCCACGGCAGGTCGTATATGTAATAATAATAATAATAATAATCGATATTCGTTGACATAATTAGCTCAGTGGTAGAGCGTTAGCCTATCGCTCAAATGCCTATGGTTCAAACCCGATCAGAGCTAGATTTTTTTGCTTGGAATGTTATATGTTTATTGTTTTGTAATGACTCAGATGTTTTAAAATTAAGCGTTATATTGTGCATATTATGGTGAAAAAAATATATATAATTAAAACATAATTCGCCTGCAGATTTACTCGAGACATCTAGCTGCCAAAAAGGTAACTGCACGCCGACATACTTATTAACTTCCAGATTTTATTGAAAAGTTTCTTCTTCTGGCCGCTAGAATTCACTCGCTCTGTTAGGATTATATTGTTCGATATTTCACCAATAGATGTCACGACTAGTCTACGTGGGGCTCCATTGATTACTATGCCATTGGCATTCTATGCGCATCGAATTTGAAGAATGACAAGATGATACTACGATACATTTTTACTTTTTATTTTAAAGGGTTTGTAACAGCCTATTTTGCGTTACTTGAAAATGTTATTTGAAGTAAAGAACAAAACGATTTCACATAGTAACTGAGTTCAAGCCGTTGGTGTTAGTTCAGGTATTAATTACTACTTTTATTTCAGGCAAATAGCAATCGAAAATATCCACATAGTTTGTATACACACGTCTCTGTAGGGTCATGGAAAGATTTGTTAATTCAATTAGGTTTTCGATTCCCGGTCAATGCATGTGAGATTTTCGAAGTGAAATGCCATGTCCTGTGGTTCGGATTCCACGTAAAAAAGGAGGTCCCGTGGCTCATAATCACAAGATTCACGGCCACGTAAAACTACAATCTTCCTTCCTTTTTTTTCAATTAGGGTTGTGAAAGCCCTGCACAACCAGACGTGTAAAGACATGCCTCAACTCAAAGTTGGATGTTGCCCACGGCAGGTCGTATATGTAATAATAATAATAATAATAATAATAATAATAATATATATATATATATATATATATATTTTTTTTTAGGGGAAGAAATGCATTTACGCACAGAGTGTCGGGCTCCTGCTACTGAGTAGCAGACTACCGACTAAAACTCCCCCTTTACTTCTGAACACTAGCCTGGAACCGTTTAGCACATTAAAACAATAATAATAATAATAATAATAATAATAATAATAATATAATGTTATTGGTTTTACATCCCTTTTAACTACTGCTGCTTTTAGAGACACCGGGGTGCCGGAATTTTGTCCCGAAGGGGATCTTTAACGTGCCAGTAAATGTACTGACACGGCTCCCTCGCATTTGTGCACCCTCAAATGCCAGCTGACTGCGCCAGGATACGAACCTGCAACCTAGGGCCCAGCAAGCGAGAACGTTACCGCTGAGCCACGCAGCCAGTCCGGTCGATTATGTCTCCAGATCCATAACATTCTTGATATACTTCTTATCTTTCTTTCTTCCATGATGGTAGCAGTTTTTATCTAGATTGTGGCGTTTGGTAGAGGTAAATCGTTTCTATGGCCTTCAACAAAGAATAGTTCTATTATACTCTTTGATAATAACAACGAGTTATAACTATACTCATACATTTAGGAGAAAGTAGGCTATATGTTCTTTACTGAACATCTTGTTGTACATAAATCCGTGCCATGTTATATTTATTTCAGGTTACGGTGTATAAATACTTGTTCCCGCCTAAAATGTAATTGGGCAAAATTGTGTTGACTGACTGGAAAGCTTTCTCTAATAATACAATTTAGTGTACAAAGTTGCTCTAATCGTGTACTGAGTTATATGGGTGGGCTTCCCTCGCAGGTTGGGTAATGTGAGGCCGTAGCTCACATAAAGCTGCGAGATGTCCACGCCATCACTCAGCAGTGACAAATCTGCGGACCGAGCAGGTGTCCGCACAGTGCCCTATCGTCTTAAGGGAAACAGATGACGGCACTGAGTGCAATAAAACAAACGGAGCAGGTGCTTGGTAGCATGAGGAAAACAAATAACGCACACATCTGTGCTGGGATTAGCAGCGAAATAAGACGACACGGGAATGATAAATAGCAAGGCTATGTAATCTGGTAAGTGCTACCTCCAAAACTCACAGATTCATTCAGTAGCATGCATTAGAAGGATGAGTGACATTAAAATTTCACTACCTAGTGCTTCTAAAGGTTAGTTAGCTTGCTCTTATCAAAGGACAAATTAATCACTCCAATTCCAGAAGAGAGATAGAGAGAGAGTTTGATGAGCCAGACTTCTCTTACACCTCAAGCTCATTAAAGTTATGCAGCAACTAGTTATAATCACGTGCAAATTTATGTATGTATTAAGATGCAAAAGACAATTCTAGTGAGCTAAATTTAGTAAGATATGAAGGGCAAAGCTTCATGCTGTACTTTGCAGAACTTCGTGCTGCTATCTCTCTTTATCTATACACAGTTGATTCGTTTAGTCTGCACAAACAGCACTCGTCGGGTGGGAGTGCTCAGTATGAGTAGCGATCAAGGGCGTTGCCATTGGGTGGGTTTTGCCCATCGGTTACCCTTCTGGATTGTTTTGGAACGAGAATTAAAAAATGAATTACCGGTATTAGACGCAATTTTTCAGTGTTGCCAAAGAATCCATTATAATAGAATTAATAAATGTGAAACAAAAATATTGGAATGCAGCCGAAATAAGTCAGAAACCTCTATGAACATCAAATTGGCATGTGAAAAGTTGAAGGAGGTAGGAGACTTCTGTTACTTAGGAAGCAAAATAACCAGTGACGGACGAAGCCAAGAGGATATACACATTAGGTTGGTTCAGGCAAGGAAAGCATTTCTACATAAAAGGAATCTGTTGACATCGAATATAGTTTTAGGTATTAGGAAGTCATTTTTGAAAGCCTTTGTCTGGAGCGTGGCACTCTATGGAAGTGAAACTTGGACTATTGGTGCAGAAGTAAAGAGGAGAATTGAAGCGTTTGAAATGTGGTGTTACAGGAGAATGATGAAGATCAGATGGGTAGATAGGGTTACAAACGAAGATGTATTAAGACGAGTGGGAGAGGAGAGATGTTTCTGGCGACTGCTAATGAAGAGAAGAGATAGGTTGGTAGGACACATGCTAAGTCACCCAGGAATAGCAAGCTTAGTTATGGAAGGAAAGGTCGAGGACAAGAACTGTAGGGGTAGACCAAGGTCAGAATACGTTAAACAGATTGCCTCGGATGTAGGGTGCGGTAGCAATGTAGAGATGAAACGATTAGCTCAGGACAGGGAGGCATGGAGAGCTGCATACAACCAGTCAAAACACTGAAGACTCAAACAACAGCAATAGAATGAGTTTCAGTCGGTCAGCGATTGCGCCCAATTATTTTAGGTGGGCTGTAAAAATATTTAAACACCCTAATCTGAGAGAAATATTATATGCATTATCACTTAATAACACACAAACACGGGATCTGGGGCTGATTAAGTAGATGACGTGTTTGTGTGTTAATTACGTTAAGTGGTAATTAATTAATGCAATATTTCTTTCAGATTAGGGTGTTCAAATATTTGTACTCTTCGCCTAATGTAATTGGGCACATTCGTGTTGACCAACTGAAATGTGTTCTATTTTATAGAGAAATAAAAAAAATAAACATATTACAAAATGGATTATCATAGCTGCTTCTGAAATCTTCCCTGTAGGCACACCTCACGGCTGCTCGTGAGTGGCTGAATTCATATTAGCCCGCCTATAGATGTTGTGAATGCTTATCTCAGGGTGGTCCAACCTTTTGTTACGCGAGGGCCAATCAAACTTTAGTATAGGAATGTGAGGGCCAGAGACATTCCAGAAAGATAAAGTATTACTTATTTTACTCAAAAACAATTATTAAAAATTATATTAAAAGGATTTTAATATTGCTAGTTTATACCACTTCATTTTACTGTCGAGAAATCAGTGATAATTGGCCCTGCTTTCCTGATACAAGTGTATCAATGTCCACTGTAAGTTCAGTAAGGCACAGTCTCAGGCTCAATTCCTGTGCAGAACTTTCAATTCGATTTCTCGTTTTTTATTTAATTTGTTTGAGAGCAGATAAAGCACTTTCGTACGCATACGTACTGCTAAACAGCGATAACACTTGCAGAGAGAATTTAAGCAGTTCAGGAAAACGTTCTTTAGAAATTAGTTTCCAGAAATGTTCAGGGACATCACACTTTTTAGTCTGGTAGAATGGGTCTGCCTAAAGATCACAAATTTCCATTTGAAGGTCGCAGGGCACCTCATTCACTTCAATATCCATGGGGTTGTTGAACAGTGCAAGTTTTGGTTTTAGAGAGTCAAAATCCTGGAATCTGTTCTGGAACTCTTTCTTGATATCTATTATTATTTCATGAAACATACTAAAATTTATGTCACATTTTTTCTTTTTTCAACTTCTGACAAGATGGGAAGGTGCCATATTGTTTGCCTTCAATGCAATTTACATTGCTTAATTTTTTTGCGGAAGCTGGGAGATATTTTGTTTTTTGCCTTGTAGTTTCAGGTTTAAAGCGTTTAGATGGGATGTTGACTCTGTCAGAAAAGCAAGATTATTTAAAAACTGGATTTCTTCCAGTTTTTCTTGATACTCATGCCCAGTGTTTTCAATTTTGAGAAAAGCAAGAATTTCATTCCTCAACCCAAAAAACTGTTGCAAGCAATTTCCAGCACTTAGCCAACGCACTTCACAGTACAATGAAATGTCACCATACTTAGCTTCCAAATTGTCCTGGAATGCAATAAATGCTCTGTGTCTACAGGCTTTATTGCCTCCCCTTATTAAATTACAGTATTTACAACAGTTTTCATTGTCTCACTGAGCCTTATAATTTATCCACACAGAGCCTCCTGGTGGATAACGCAGTGAAAAAACAAAAAATGCAATCCTATTTCTTTACACATTCCCACTAAACCAATGTTAGGACGAACCATTGCTTTAGCTCCATCTGTTGCAATGCCAGAGCACTTCACAAAACCTCCATATTTAGAAACGATATCATCCAATGCGTTGTTAATGTCACTACCTTTTTTGCTGGTTTCTAATGATCTTAATTCCAACAGTTCTTCATGAATTTCAAATTCTTCGTTTATTATTCTGACGAAGATAAGGAGCTGGCCGATGTCAGCTATAGAGAGTAAAATTCACATTTTTCCAAACTGCTCTTGAGAGAACCTGAAACTTCACCAGCCATATCATTAATTCTTCTACTAACTGTCTGATGAAACAAGGAAACTGTTTCAAAATACAGGGACTTTGTTTTATATGTGACGGGGATTTTCGCTCGCCCGCTCGCCCACGTTGCGAGCCTGTTTCCCGCCAAGCACTTTACCGTAATTCGGCGCCCGGCCGGCAATGAGTCATTGAGTATAGGAATTTCAATGTTACGTAATGAAAATCGCATTGGAACAGCACACTGAGGACTAAACACGTCAACAATTGACTAATCTGAACCTCACGGTGTTAAAGCTCTCAGCAGACTGCAATGGAGGGACACTTGTGGCGCCAAGAAGCGCATTACGGCAAACTGCTTGGCGGGAGACTGGCTCGCAGCGCAGGCGAGAGGGCGAGCGAAAATCCCCGTTACATATAAAACAAAGTCCCTTAGCTATCCTATTATCTCCAAATGAAGTGCCATTTTTACAACACATCTCTTAATGAGCTCACCATCCCTGAAAGACTTTTAACTTTTAGCTAGCTCTAAACAAACCTCATAAGATGCCTTTAAACCAGCAGTGTTTGATGGTTGCTGAAATATATTCTTCTGTCTTGTTAGTTTCAGCTTCAAATCATTAAACACACAACTTCTGGCACTTCCCTGGTATTGATCGTATTTTGATTTATGCAAGCTGGTATAGTGTCTATTCACGTTATACTCCTTCGAAACACCTAAGACTTGAGAACAGATAACACACTGCGGTTTTCGATTATGTTGAACAAAAACGTAACTTTCCTGCCATTTTGACAGAAATTGTCGTTTCTCATCTTCAACACGCCGTGTATTAACTCCTGCCATATTAGGTACCGCTCTCGCAACAACGATGACAACAAACTCTCGTCGTACTATATCTCTCGAACGACCTCTCTCGTCAAAAGCAACCTCTTCGAACAGCCCTGCGCTCCCTTTTATAGGGAAATCGGGTGCAGCTCACGAACGATCGTGAACTTATCTGCAGCCAATCACTGGCAGCCAACCAGTTGTCACCTGGAGGCACCCCGCTTCTCGTGCCGTACGTATTCTTGGAAAGACAATTCTGATTACTGGCGTATTTTTCGGGATCTTTCCTTTCCCACCTGGTTCCTTCGTAACATTACTGAATGAAAGTGAAAATTAAAGTAGGCACGCCACGGATTATAACTGTCGAAGAGTGAAGGGCAGTAAGAAGGGCAAGGGCCAATACAAATGAACAGGCGGGCCGCACGCGGCCCGCGGGCCGCGGGTTGGACCACACTGGCTTATCTTATTATATAAAGCACTGCGCGGATGCGGTACCCTGCGGATAATGTTTCGAGTAAATTTGCGGATAGTTTTTAGAATGCAATGTTGAACTGGATTTTTTTAAATGTTAGTTTTTGCTAAGATATGCGTCTTTCACGTTTCTTGTTATTTCCATATTTGCTTTCGTTTGGATTGTATGAGAATAATAGAGAAATGAGAGATGTCAGCCATGGATATACTCTCAATTTGTGTTAACTTATGCAAAAAGAAAGAAATCCTTTATACCTGCGATTGCCTGTGTGGGTATATCCGACGACTAAGCAAGTGCTATAATTGGCCACCCACTGTTTAACATGCCGTTACTCAGAGGGACAAAACTCAGTCAACATTGTCTTGCGATTCACACAAAGCCTAGGGGAACGAATATCTCCTCAAATGTCTAAATATGATGGTATTGTAATGTCAGCGGATTAAGATAAAAGTCGTGCAGATGCGGGGCGGATTCGGATAACGTTTTGTTCAGGGTGTCTACTCCTCTGGAAAACATGGAAAACAGGGAAAACTCAGGAAATTTTAAATCCTGGAAAACTCAGGGAATTATCAGGGTATTTTAATGACACTCGGGGAATTTTGGATTTACAAGGTCCAACCTTGAATAATTGTAAATTAAGCATTTACATTTTGATGTGGGAAAAGTATATTCTGATGATGATTGTTTTAGATGTATGTTCGTACTGACGTTAAATCAGTAAGCTCCCATTTATTGCAAGATGAAGCTCACAAATTACTGTTCATGTGTATTTGTAACTGTATGATTTTTGAGAGCGTTGCTATTGACGAGCTACTTTCAATACTCGTAAGTACAATAGACAAATTTAAAAATTGGCAAAATGTAGAAAAATATATTTTTCTCTTTTATTTTTCAACTTTGACATGCTAACCTTTATTGTTCAAGCACTTTTTGAAATGCTGTGTAAGTACAATCTCTGTTTTATATATTATGGCCGCTCAAGGAATTTCTTGATTTATCCTGGAAAAATCAGGGAATTGTCAGGGAAATCTGTTAGTTGGTTTTGGTAGACATTCTGTTGATTATCCGCGCAGGGCTCTACTTACATGCAGCTGGGAACACACGATTCCCCAGGCCAAGAAATGCCCAAGGACGTAAAAATCGTGTAGTAGGAAGCGTTGTTTAGGATAAAACAGGTAAGGAAAGCACGCCGCATTCGGCTACGCTGCTAGCTACTGTGCATAAACCCGTGAACCAGAATACCAGACTTGACAAAACGATTTTGTGTGTTAATACGTAAATAAGATAACACGTTACAGACATGTTACCAGCTGGTATCTAGGTGAAGGTCATGGAGGTAGGCCATACGTGAAGACCGGTTCTGCGGAGAGGGAGGGAACACGTCAAACTACATTTCCGTCCTTTCCCCTCACGCTCACGCGATACTTCTAGCGACTGGCTGTGTGGCTCAGTGGTAAGAATCACGCCTGCTGTTTCCGAGGTTGCAGGATCGAATCTTGACGCAGTCAGTTGGCATTTGAGGGTGCGTAAATGTGAAGAAGCCGTGTCAGTAGACACGTTTAAATCATTTCCCCCCGCAAAACCACTAGTGTGTAAGGGTGCTTCCAGACCTGGGGAATCATAAGTTCCCGGCTGATAAGTCATATCCACCGTGTATAGTGCGTGACAAAGTTTTCTAATTTTCAAGCTGTGTAACTGCTGTGTCGATACTAGCAAGAGGAATTGTAGATATTAAAGGATGTGATTAAGAACGAGGAAAATAAACTAAAAAAAGGATCGAATCCCAACGCAGCCAGTTGGCATATGATGGTGCTTAAATGTGAGGGAGCCGTGTCAGTTGATTTATTAGCACTCCATTGATTATCTCCAGGGTGAAAATCTGGCTCCCCGGTAGCTTTAAATTCACAGTAGTTAAGG
This sequence comes from Meconema thalassinum, assembly GCA_946902985.2. Taxonomy (NCBI): domain Eukaryota; kingdom Metazoa; phylum Arthropoda; class Insecta; order Orthoptera; family Tettigoniidae; genus Meconema; species Meconema thalassinum. Next base: position 222,823,132 of record OX336390.1, on the reverse strand, counting down.
AGGGCGTAAAACCGTAATTTATAATTATTTTTTTTACATCTTTATGCCCTACTCGGGAGCACGATTGAACCTGCTTAGCTGTTGTGTTGGCCTTCTTTTCCTCCCAAAATCTCTTCATCCTCTCGGTGAGCTTCTTCCTTCGTTCTTCTGTCCAAGTTATAGTGGCTGTGGTGTTGGGTTTGTCTCCAAATTGGTGATTGTCGATTTTGGTTCTGAAATTACATCTGTCCTGTACAATGTCTTCTGAGATGTTCATTTCACGGAGATCTGTTTCAATTTCACAAAGCCAGCTGTTCTTGTTTTTTAATGAAAGGGATAGGTTGAGAATTCTTTAGTTAGTCTGTTATTGTCCATTCTAATAATATGTCCGTAAAATTTCAATCGTATTTTCCGAAAAGTGTGAGAGTTTTTTTCAGATTGACTATATATTTCCTGGGATGTTTTTTTCCTCCATATTCCCTTTATAAAAACTGGCCCAAAAATTGTTCGTAAAATTTTCCTTTCTTCTTTCTCTATGTCTTTGGTTAATGATCCACCACCAATGATTCAAGTCTTGGATGCATATAACGCTTCAGGTTTGATTACTTTATTATAGTGTCTAAGTTTTGCTTTCCGAGATCTTGATTTTTATTAAACGTGTTCCAAGTGAACAGAATTGGAGTACCAAACCCTTACTTGGTTGGAATGCAAAATCTGCTTTAGGTTAACTTCAGTAATCGTCAGGATTTGTATCAAGGATCTCGGAACGAATCAGCTCCCCAATCTGATAACTAGGGAACGGGTTTTTAGGTTTTCAAAACATAGAATTGTTTTTTCGGGTTTTAACAGGTAGAATAGGTTTTTAAACAGGTTTTCATGTTTAAAGTGTAGCAAAAGTTGACATAAACTGCGAAAAGCTTAACATTAATGCCTAATTGTCAGTAGAAAATATGATTGCTACGAAAGTGTAAATATTTTACATAATGATAACGTCATCAAATTATCACCGAGAACTTCACACTTTTAGGCAATATTTCCTTACCTTAAATATGCTAATGATTCAGATACAATATGTACAATCAAGGTTGTTACAGGTGATTTTCACATCTTGCCCGCTTAATTAATTTTTATTTAGATTATAGGAATCTTGGAAATAATAAGATATTTATTCCCACTGAAAAGTGATGAAAGTATTTGAATTTTCTGGCAGGTAGGATTTTTCTCAATCAATTAGAGCTGCGAATAAACACTATGTTCAGGTTTACTTTTAAAAATCATGGACTAAAAATTCAAATATACTACAATAAATTGAACAAAGCTGCAATTTGGTATTTTAGGTACTCGGATATCATTTGGGTTTTTAGGTACCACAGAATTCGTGAATATGGCTCTTTTGAGTGCTATTCTGAAAAGTATTAAAGTACGTTTGTATTTAGAAGTAAGGAAAGAAAAGGTTAAAACGTAAGAATCCAGTTCCTACTCATAACTTATTGTTAGATCAAGGAAGGAATCAAAGCAAGATTATAGTTTTACGTGACCATTTATCTCGCGATCATGAGCCACGGGGCCTCATTTTCTTTACGTGAAATCCGAACCACAGGACGTGATATTTCAGCCTGACCTTTGCACCTTAACGCTACCACAATATTGTTAGACTGTTGATATTTATAATAGTAATAATAATAATAATAATAATATCGTATGGCCTAGGGTGCCGGGTGCAAGCTTTGTTGTTTGACACTCAGAGGGCTGCTTGCAAGTCGAATTTCGTCGTTACTTGGAACGCTATGAAAGTCAAGGAGGTTAGATATAACTTAGCGCTTTCTAGTAGAGAACTTGTATTGGCGGAAAATCCCGATATTAATTTTGCCATTATGAACACTGCCTACTGAATTCAAATGGGTTCTTTAACATGCCGACAACATCATCAGATCATCAATTAAAGGCCAGGAGCGAACCTGCAAGCTTGGGGGTTAGTACACCGACACGTTAACCACTCACCCACCGTGGCAAGCTACTGTTGACAGTTTGTTACATGGGAAAATGAGGGAGAGTAGTGGATGGGGGATGCGCATTGCTGACAAAATTTGAGCACATAATTGTTGAATAATTCGTAATTGATATGAATGCTTTCACACAAATGAACAAATGCTCTACACCACAACAGAGGATTTACGATGGAATAACTTGGTCGTAAAATCGTTACACAGCTTAATTCGACAATAGCACACGTACTGTATACATTTTAATAATACATGATATATCAGCCCATTATAACTTGTTACTGACAAAGCGAACTGCTGTTATTAGCGTCATCAGCAGCAGCTCACGATACTGTGCATTATAAGTCTATTACCGCACCCGCACGCGAACAACATCCAAATTGAAAACTGCTGCTGAGTTCTTTGATAATGGTCAGTATCGACTGAAAGTAGAACAGCTCGGTTCATTACATTCTCTGCATTGCCGGTTGTAAAACTACAATCGCAGACACACATCGGATACAGTGAGAAGAAGTGGAACTTCGTACTTGCAACATACAACCACGGTCATTCATAGCAGGTGTTGGGAAGGTATAATAGTCTTGGAGCAAAGGGGACCTACTGTTGACCAAAATATCATGTGCACTCGAGTTTGTAGGTTGTTTGTGAAGTAACCAATAGATCTGCATAAAATCCAATAACATCATCATTTTCGTCGTTCTATTTTACGTTAGTTCATGTAGTTTGGATTTTTTAATTTATATTTTAATATTTTTTATGGCAGTTGGAACACAAAACGAGCCCGTTTTTAAGCGTGTTTCAACCATGCGTCACATTTAAGTTACCTTACAAAAATGATAACAACTTTCTTTCTTGGACACACAAAATTTTGAAATTAATAAACCAGTTATACAACATTCCAGTGTATATTGTGTTAAAATTTGGATTCGATCCGATGACGGGTTTGTGAGATAATAATTCATAAATGTGACGCATGGTTGTGAAACACGCGTAAAAACGGGCCCTTTTTGTGTTCCAACTGCGATAAAAAAATTAAAATATAAATTAAAAATTCCAAACCTACATGAACTAACGTTAAATAGAACGTCGAAAATGGTGATGTTATTGAATTTTATGTAGGTCTATTGGTTACTTCACAAACAACCTTCAAACTCGAGTGCACATAATACTTTGGTCGACAGTAGTGGGAAGTTTTGAAGAACAAAACTGTCCTTCGTTCCTCCTCATTTCGTTTACAAGGCGTTACTATGAGCAGTGTTTCTTTCTGAAGGAGTTATCTGGGGTATCAATGGGGAAAAAAATCATTCCGTTACCTTTGCAGACACGATGAAGTCTTTATCTCGCGACTAAGGATAAGACACACCAAGGTTACCCATAACTACCTCCTAGAAAGGAAACAATTATTTGTAACTCTTCAGTCGGTCAACACAAATTTGCACAATGACTGGGCGGGGTACAATGTATATAATGTGTAAATAACACTCCAGAAAAAGAATAAGTATTCGTTTATGATCACTATTATAGTGGGGCGATTTTTAGGTTTACACGTTTTGACCTTCAAGCGATCATCATCAGATCCTGATCACTGTGTTGGGTTTAAATTGATACACAAATATGTGATCTAACTACAAAGTGTAGTGCATGTTGGTGTTTATGTTCGACCCTGACTTTTATATGTCAGAAAACTGTATCATAACGCTGGTCATTATAACACTATTTTTCATTATGAAACAGTTTCTCCCACCAATCACAGCTCAAGAAACAGTTGTTTGACCAATCAGCTGAGGATAGCAACGCATCTGCGCTGAGTCAATGCCTTCTAATTTAAATTTCACTGCCTGGCCTAGTGTCATAGTGGGGCAATCGAGGAGGCCATGGTCAAATACAAGGCATTCTGTTCGTCCCATGCGCTCTGTTCAGTACATAAAACTGGTGAAATCTCGACAGATATTTATGAATATTTATTTATGTTCGAACATAAACAGTCGTATGCAACTCGCCTATAATGGTAATTAAGACACTCGTATGAAAATTATAAAACTCGCATACGCTCGATTTATAAACATACTCGTGTCTTAATTATTGCCATTATAGGCTCGTTGCATAATGTACTATTATAATACTATTCGCAATTTGAATCTCGTTATAAGGTTTGTTTGTTTATGTTTTCAGGGTTTGTGAATTACTTTTGAATTGGTATTATGCACGTGTATACAATTTAGAACAACACAATATAATACATAAGAAATAATATTAGAGCATGCACTTGAATTCTACATGTATAGGGTTACTTATCGCAGTAGAGCTGTTGTCATGTAGTTGCTACCTTATTGCCTGTCTCAACGCTACTGACTGTGCATGAAGCCGGAACAGCTTAGTTCGAATAACGTTATGCGCGACATCTGAAAGCAAAACATGTAACAGTCTCCTCACTGTCAAGGATATAATTTCTCATTGTCACTGCACCATTGGTTGCGCCAACATCATGGTACATCCAAGGAACTGGATGTGATATGGCTTCTACACCACTGAAACTTCAAGTCATCACGTTTCTCGAGGAGATTGGTATGTACTCCAAAAACTGATTAGTCTATCTACATTGTACTATTTCCAGACAATAATGTAACTTATGTACTCAATGGATTTTTGTAGCAGGAATGGGCAGCGCCAAGAAGCTGTACCGCGTCCGCCTACTTAAAACCCTCAATACATCAAATATAGCTACAAAATTCACCCCACCCATCAGAAACAGTAAACCATAAACATATGTTCAATGAAAATCATGAAATACATTAGCTAAATGTACCAAACACAGCTAAAAGGCAACATCCAATCACAGCGCACTATCAACCAATCATAGCACAAAATTCAAAACCACCCATGGCGCGCGGCGTGTGTGCTCGCTGGCGTGAACAGAGCGAAACGCAGGTCTTTAACACTTTTACTAGGCTATACAACGTAAGGTAACATGAACAAACTAAATATTTGAAATAATTTAAAAACTTAACACCGAACGTTAACTTTAAACTTACTAATCTGAAACCACGCCGGGAACCGCCGCTACGTGGCCGACAGCTGCCCCACTGGAAACTGGAAATTCTAATTATTAAAAAACAAAATTAAACCCCCATCAATTTTCAACCCAGGCAGAGGAGCGATTTGACGCACCGGTACCTGGCCCAATCGCTTCGCTCGCAGCCAGCGGCAAATTTCCAGAGACTAAAAATGACGATTTGATACCAGATTGATAACAATACAATTGTGGAAAAGAAACTCCCAATATAATTGATGTAACCTCATTTAATATTTTTTATTAATTCTTTTTTTATGTTTATATATCTTCTGAGATTAGCTCCCATTTTGAGCGGTCACAACTGTTGTGTTTTGAAAAAGTAGTTTGTTGCTACTACTTCCCCCAAATTACTGGCAAGTGATAAGTGATACGTTATTAATGATAGTTCTGTCAGGATGATCCACAATTCCTAATGTCGTTCGATTAGTAGGGAATCATTGCCATTTGGGGAGAGCCCCTTCTGTTTGATCTCATTTCACTTTGAGAGAGCGGCAAAGTAATCTGAAGCTCTTGAGTGGGGAGGGTCGACGCGGCGCGGCGGGAGTGCTCTTGGCAAAATCAAATATTTCGAGAAGGTGAAGCCAGGCAATCTCTCCTGTGTACATTTGAGCCCAAGTCGAGACGTATACCATTTAAATACATCTGGCCTGGCTCCAGGGGCTCACATCTAGTGGAACCCACCACGGGATTCCAGTTAGGCCCGACTCATGCCGTGCTTCCCTCTACCATCTCTCCTGTCCGCCATCTACAATCAACTCTTCTACCCGTACTTTTCCTATTAATTCTGGAGGAGACCTAATCCTGGCTTTTACACTTCTGCGTAGCATATTATTGAAAATATATGATTTTCATACCTTTCTGTGAGTCATTAGGAATTGAAAATACTGTATATTATCACTGCTGCACCGCAAATACAGGGTATTTCACTTAAAGTGGGGCCGGCCGCGTGGAGAGTCGGACGAGCACATGGCAACTCGCTTAGCTTGGGGTCGAGAGAGCACTCGTAAGAATCGCATGTAAGTTGAGGATGATGATAATTGTTGTTTAAAGGGGCATAACATCTTGGTTATCGGCCCCTAATGGTTTGGGTGATCGTGAAGATGAATATGAAATGTAAACTATAACTAAAACTACTAGAAGAAGAAATGGAAAACAAAAGGAGAATAAGGCAAATAAAGGACAGGAGGAAAAGAAATGCCCTCTACCCTCGAAGAATGCGGATTGAGGGACTTGGAAGGAAGGATAGCCATGAAAGGCAGATAGGAAAGTGAAAGAGGAGAGGGTCTGCCCCACAGGTAATGGTTAAAAGTGGGAAAACCGGGACCCAGCTCAGGAATCCCTCGGGGTCACCAACTCCCGAACTCACCAGTCGTGAGCCCCTGAGGATGTAGCAATATCTAGGGTGCACCAGAAGTTGTGGGGCTACATACACCCTGCCTCCTTGAGGGCCTTGAGCAGAAGGCAGGAGATTACATGAAAAGAAAAAGAAGGCTGACCCCCCGCAGAACGAGGGTATCAGAAAAGATGAGACAAGGACCAATTAAGGCGGGTAAGGAAGAGACTCCCTAGGCCTTGGATACCCTAATACCGTCGGGGTCGGAAGAGAACAAGAGTTGACCAAGTGAGGTCGACAGGTAAGAAGACGGAGAGGAGCCCGGCACAAGTAAGTGGAAGCCATGCCGGACTCAGCTGGGGCCCCGTGGTCGCTAACCCACGTCCCACTAGCTGTGAGCCCCTGGAGCGCGCATGTAAGTAACAAGCACATATAACACATAATCAAAGTAAAATCATTGTCACAGAAGATGTTGAAAATGTCCTCCACCTGCATCTACACTTTTCTGGCATCTTCTAAGGAAATTTTCATTCACACGCATTAGTTCATCTACCGAGATAGCCTCAATTTATCTCGTGATTAATAGTTTGAGTTCATCTAGAGTGTGAGAGTTTGTTGCATTTTTCTATTTTCCCCATAAATAAAAATTGAATCAATAGGCTTGAACACTTAGCAATACCACGGTATAAAATTATGAAACACGATAGCAATTAAACAATAACCACGTACACACGTTATAAACTTGTAGCACGTGTAACTTAAAATACACGAAATAACGAAGTCAACTCGACTCGTCAAATCGTGCGTCGCAACTGTCTTAGCTCCGTGTTGCAATGTGCTCGTCTGACTTTCGGCTCGCCCATCTACCGACAGCGTTTCGCCAGCCGTGAAGCCGGCCCGGCCCCATTTTGAGTGAAAGACCCTGCATTTGTTATATTAAGTAAATGAATGTTTTTATTTCTTAAAACTCAGTAATCTTTCTAGATTTGTGCCGTGTCATGTGCGGGGTTTCGCCTAGGAGCCTATCTTGGTGTTGCTAGGCGAAGTCCCGCACAAGACACGGCATAAAACTGGAAAAATTGCTGAGTTTTAATAATAATAATAGGTCCCGCTTCCCAGCCGAATGTGGATTCTTCTTCTACGCTATCAGGCCCAGTGGACCGCGCGCTGCTACAAGTTTCCTTCTCCGTCGTCTCCTATCCATAGCTGCCATCCGCCAAGTGTCTACGCGTATCGCTGCCTGTTGCAGATCTTCATGGAGTCCATCACTCCACCGCTTCCTTGGTCTCCCTGGTGGTCTTCTTCCTGTGGGGATGAAATCCAGTAGCTTCCGTGGCCATCGGTGGTCTTCCATCCGGGCTACACGTCCAGCCCACTGCAGTCTTCTGGTTTTGATGGTTTCAGCTAAGTTGGCATCATGGTACAGGTCTTCTACTTCACGATTGTGTCTAATCCTCCATTCACCCGTGTGTACATCCCTCACCGGTCCGAAGATCTTCCGAAGAACTTTTCTCTAAAAAACGAGTAGTTTATGAAAGTCCTGTTTTCGGATACTCCATGTCTCACATCCACAGCCGAATGTGGATGTGCAATCAAATAGAACAATTCACGCTAGATTCATTTTCCTGTGTTGTGCTCTCTCTCTCTCTCTCTCTCTCTCTCTCTCTCTCTTTTTTTTTTTTTAATTTTTCATATTCTTACCAATGGTGGCTGCGCGAAATATTGCATTAGTATTCAATATATTGGACCCTATTAGGGCTTTAAGTCTGAATTTGTGTGCCAAGGTATAGGATTATAAAACAAGTTTCCCGGCGATATGACGTTCAAAACCGTGACTAGCATGAAACCAGGATTCAAGATTCAATTGATTTGTCTCCAGATCTATTACAGATATGACCCTGAAATATTATACCGTGATGGAGGAATATTTTTTTAAAAAGTGATATGTTTTTCAAAATCCAATTTCATTTCCTCAGGTCGTATAGCGGTTATAAGCCTGGAATGTTATGCTATGACAAAGGACTATAAAACAATTGGTGTGTTTTTCAAACCGTGATAGGTTTGGGACCAAGATGGCGACTGCGCCAATGTTCAAAATCCAATTCCCTTTCCTCAGAAGCGATAAGAGCCATAAGCGTAGGCCAAATGGCTGTGAAGCGGTCGCCTAGGCCTAGGCTCTTAATGGGCTGTAGTGCCAGGAGTTATTTTATTATTTAGAGGCCTATAAAACATGTTTTTTATGACATTTGATGCTAAACTAGATGTTAGGATCCTTAAAACAACAAGCATCATTATCATTGAATGATTATAGATGTCCTGTACGTCTCATGTCAGTGGATTTGGGACGAGGTTGTGGATCTTGGTCATATCTTGAGCAGTTAATTTCCACGATCAGTAGGTCTATTCTGTACTGTCGCTCAGGGCCTCCCTAACGGTGTAATCGATCTTGGCTGTGGGAGGAGCCCGCCCAGGTACACTTTGATGATGCATTCCGCCCGTGACGAGCCACTCATTACTCTCGTCTCAAGATCTACAAAGGGCATGACGACTGCATTCGCTGCAAAGACTGGCAGGGAAAACATTTCGTTTATAATTTAGGAACGGGAAGTACCAGCTTCCTGAAACACGTAAAGTCAAGCATTTAAAGTACATTTTCGAGCCGAATGAGGAGTTGTGAAAGTTTTCCCTTGTAGATGAGAAAATATATGTGTGTATTTTCGCCAAACATCCTGCATCAAAATGACTGTTGAGTAAGAAGTGACAATGTAACCCGAGTCGGAATTTGAACCTGAATCTTCTGCTGTTTGGCCAGATTGTTTAACCACTGACACCTTGACGAGGACACATTTCCAAGACTCTCCGGGGGGAACTATTTCCTAAAATCATTTCTATGATTCAAACGAATTGTAAGTTATGTTCAAAGTTTGGCACATTGGTAGCTGTGGTGTCGTCTGCGAATTCACGGGAGCAACTCGACGATATCCAACAAGCCGGTCGTAAGCGCTCTTTTCATCCAAGACTTGTAAATATGTTAAGTCGAGGCGTGTTATGCGTCAGACCATCCAAAAGAGAACATTATATTCTTCCTCTTCCTTCTCGTCCTGTCCTTAACTATGCTATAGGTATCAATAAATTAATGCATAATTCACATAAATCTCGACCTAATTCTATATTTATAAGTTTTTACAAAATGCATAAACAGCGACATATTGCAGTCGTAGCTTCAAGTGTGGCTCATTACCGGAATATTGCCTAGTAGTTGGATTTTAAAATTATCCCTGAAGTACATTTAATATCAGTTTACATAGTTTTCAGTTATTCAACCAGTCCTTTTAGCCTACTTTCTATTTTTGGAAGAAATGAAATTAGACCTATGAGATCTGTCTCTGTGTATGTGTATGTGTGAGACAGTGTGTATTCGCCACCCTCCCCATCAATTCAAACACGACGAAACCCAATTGAACGAAATTTAGTACATAGTAGCACTAGCAAAGGGCACCTCAGTGTCATGTTTTATATTGCCGCCATCTTTACCAAAACCTAATAGCGGCCACTCAAATGGTCAAAACTTAAAATTAAATTACGATCAAACTAATAAACGGACCAAATTTGGTAACCACGTACCTTCGTATGGGACGCGTCTTGTGCCCAAACTACAAGGTCATCAACCGTACCATTTCAGGATGGCGGCCGTGTGAATTATGCAAGCTTTATAATCCATGACTTGGGAACCTCCAGTTCCGATTATTGAACTGTCCGAAAGGACGTGGGCCGTTCAAAATTAAATGTTTATATTATCATATTATAGGCCTACTGCAGAAGTGACTTCAGAAAGCTGAGCCGTCTCGGTTACCGGCCTTGAAATTCCCAGTTAGTGAACCCATGCATACGGTGTGAAAAACGTCCTCTTGTTGCCGATGGAGCGCACTTGCCCCCAAGAATAGGCTCGATTAAAAATTAGCTGTGCAGTTGGTTTATTAAATGTGTTTCTCCCAGTTATACGTTTAGACCAACGATGTTTTGTTTCAGTGTCAATTATTGCAAGTAGTCGGTGTTAATATACTGAATTCCTACGTTGTTTGGAGTGTTTGGTGATGAAATTGTAAAATGCTGGGGTAAATTATAAACAATGGTTTGGATGCTGGTGCAGCATGTGTGCCATTTTGCACTTCGAATAGGAAGAACATAGGAGGTGATAAGGACAAAGAGTTGTAACTATACCCATACATTTAGGAGAAAGTAGGATATATGTTCTTTCCTGAACATCTTGTTTATGTCCTACATTGCTTGTTCTTTTCCTTCAAGATGTTGATCACCATGCATTTCTTTTTCATTGCATCTGACCGTGTTCAATCACCAGGAGAATAAGACATTCTCTTTCAGAAATGCATCAAGTAGGCTTAAATAATTTATCTCTTTAGAGATTAAATTATAACTTTTCCGCCCTATGCGGAACAGTTGTACTTTAGAAATTAAGTGGAGAATTCTGGCAACTGTGCCCTTCTTCCTGCAGAGAAGCGAAAAATACAGTTGATATTCAGAAAATTCGATATATTATCTTTGTAATGTTTCGGGTACTATTCACTGGTTCATTTACACCGAATCAAGTTATAAAAGAATGTTTCAAAGTAAAAGTGAAGTTGCCCACTCTTAGCCCTTTTACCAGCTTGCCACGGTGGGTGAGTGGTTAACGTGTCAGTCTACTAACCCCAAGCTTGCAGGTTCGCTCCTGGACGTGGTAAGTGATTTTTGAAAGGCGACAAAAATCACGACACGCATGTCATACGTTGTTGGCATGTTAAAGAACCCATTTGAATTTAGTAGGCCGTATTCATAATGGAAAAATTAATCTCGGGATTTTCCGCCAACACAAAGTTTCTCCATTCTCTACTAGAAAGCGCTGTAGTGTCAAGGAGCTTAGATATCTAACCTCCTTGACTTTCATAGCGTTCCAAGGAACGACGAAATTCGACATGCAAGCTGCCCTCTGGGCGTCAAATAAAGCTTGCACCTGGCACCCGAGGCCATTCGATATTATTATTAGCCCTTTTACCGCCCCGGGTTCCTCAGCATGTCCGGGCCCAGGGGCTACAGCCCCACTTGTCCCTCCCTCTCCAAGGGGAGCTGCCTTAAATACATTTCTATCATCATATCAAAATAATATGATGTTTTGCGTTGGAATAGTTTCTTGATACCTGGCTCAAGTTGAACGCCGAGCAATGTTTCTTGGATTCGGGAGACAGAGAGCTTCGATTATAGAAAGCTTTTCAGTCGGTCAACACAAACTGTGCCTAATTACAGTAGGCGGGAAGACAAATATTTAAACGCCTTAACCTGAAAGAGATATTACATAAAATAACATACTTTTATGTACGAAAGAAGTACTTAATTGTATCACATGTTTTCATCGTCACGCGATCCTCATCAGGCTTAGATAATAATAATAATTGTTGTTTTAAGGGGCCTAACATCTAGGTTATCGGCCAAGGCTTAGATAAGGTACGATGGTTGTGTGTTATGTATTTCACTTATGTACAAAATAATATATGTGTATATGCAATCGTTAAATTACAAAAGATTATAATAACTTGTGTATGGTGTTAGTTTAACGACAGAAAAACTTTGTAAAATAGAATTAGGCAACGCTGTAAAATGGCTTCTAATACCGGTACATCAAAAGGTAGTTTTGAAACTCACCATCGAAATTGTCCGAGTTTTCTTTAGACTATCTTATTTATGGAAGAAATGGTTGAAGACAAGAACTGTAGGGGTGGATCGAGGTTTGAATATGTTAAACAGAGTGCCTCGGATGTAAGGTGTGCTAGCCATGTAGAGATGAAACGATTAGCTCGAGACAGGGAGACATGGGGAACTGCATCAAACCAGTCAAAAGGCTGAGAATCAAACAACACCAACAAACACGATATGCAATCAATGAAATTGTATATAATATCATCGTTGAGATACTTTTACTGCTCGACTCTAAGCTGCGTGAACCTGACAGGAATGTGCATCGCGGACTATGAGTAGGGGTGTTGACGAGTGATCAGCTTTCTCGGTCCGTGCATAGTACAGAACCAAATACATTGGTCGGTGACTCACCGAGTCATTCCTAACACCATAGTGGTTTGAGCAACGGCCGAATGTTAGCAGTATTGGAATAGAAAGGAATACTATATATCACGGTGGGCTGTTGACAGATCCTTCTCTTCACGCCCGACTCTTCCCTGCTCTTTCTCCTCACCCCGCAAGTTCATAGAGCTTGGACTCGAGCAGTATGTAGTTTCTAATTTCAACTCTTGGCAAATATTGGGTGATCCCTTTCTCAAGGTCACGGACACTTAATTCCAAATCATAGCTTAAATTGCATTTAAAGCCACCGGTTATCAGATTGAATTTCCATAAGCAGTAGAACTCGGGATTGATGCCCCTTAAATTAAATTCTTTCTCCCTACTACTTGTGTTGATTTGAGAACATTTTGTAAGGTACTTTAGTCGTCTTGTGTTCTGTACGTAATGTTGAGCACTTGTTCATTTTGCTGCGAGAGCTTTCAGCTCTTAATATGGAAGATGACTGGGCACAATAGGTGGAGATCAGAGCTATTGTAGCGGACCCATTCAAGAAATTGGACTCCCTCCCCTTTAGTTTGCGGATAGGACGGCTCGTACAATGAAAGTTACAGACTCTGTCCTAGTTTGTATGGCCGCTTCGTTAGATCTTAGGTGCTTATCTTAATATCTCGCCGGTTACGCCTTACGGAATATCAAAACTGTAGATTTGTTTGTAAGGATTATTCTTAAAGAACTATGAAATTAACTATGCTGTATTTTTGAAATGTCCCTAAAATAAGAGTTTTTAAATGCAATAGACCAGTAGATTATATCAAAATAGGCTAGTTAATTCTCTATGGAACTGCTTGTTTTCATTTCCCTTCAACCTTGGAATCCTTCCATATTTAACAATTTATTTATTTCTAAAAATCTCATTCTCGTTAGTTTCTTCTAATATGTTTCGTTCTATCTTTCTTAACTTCTTAAATCCTGCGTGTTGTTGATTTATTATTATTATTATTATTTCCTATCTGTACTCAGTAACTTATGTCCAAAGAAAAACTTGACATTTGGCGCGAATAATATAAAATCTGAAATATATAATATAAAATGGCCGCCTTGGGTTCGATTTGCTGATGTTTAACAAGTTGCGCACAACGTTGCCAGCGCGAGTTCATTCTGCTAGTGTGTAGATTATTATTAACGTATTATTATTATTATTATTATTATTATTCAGATTACCGTCACATGACTGCTACTTTCATACACTGCAATTAATATAGACTACCTCAAGTAAAGGTGTATGTAGCAAGAACAAAACATCCAATTTGGCCGAGTTAAGGGAGGTTTGAGCCGAAGACAGGACACTTGCTGCAAACATTTGATAAACGAAATGTTCAAGGCTCTTGAACGAGGAGTTCTGGATATTGCGATGGATGAAATTATCATTCAACTTCCTAATTCATCCACGTCATGTTCTGACGGATGATAAGAATTATATTGAAGAAAGGGTGGAAGTTGTCAAGCCCTGATACCTCAGACAGAGGAACTTTCATTTCCTTTTTTTTCTTCCAATAATCGCCAATAAAACCATTGCACACATCTTTATGCGTGATCTCGTAGTAGCGCATAACATTGTGTTTTCTTCTTTCTCTTCAAATCTTTTGGCATATAAAGCACCTAATAAACAGGATCTCCTGCTGAAAGAAATAGATTTTTCCCACGCAATGTTCAAGAAGGGTTTATACTCCATTGTGGTTCGACATGGCAGTAAACTGTGCCTTAACTACACTACGTTATCCCCTCTCAACAAACTGCGACGGGACCTCCCCTACTCCGCGCTCGACTCGTACCGAGCACCCCCGTTCTACAAGTGCTAGCGCTGTTTGTGCAGCCATCTTCCAAACGTACCACAAGTTTTGTCCATGCTATCGTATAGTTTAGTCCAATCAGTCTGTAAATGTTATCTTAAATCAAATCGGGTAGGTGTGAAGATTTTTTGTATGTTTTATATGGTTGAGGTCTAATGATGAGTCAAAGTTTTCGATCTCTGCCGAGTGCTGGGAGTTCCTGAAATATCCAAAACAACACGCGAAGTATTCGAGCTTCTTTCGGCGTTTCGTCCAAAGGGACTTACTACGTTTTTAAAGTCTAGTAAATTTGCAACAATATAAGGCAAGAGCGGTTTCACTGTACCTAATAGGTTTCAAGATAGGCTATAGTCTTAGATTTTTTAGCCTACTTTCGATTTTTGCAAAAAATGAAAGTAGACTTATGAGATCAACACAGGGCGAAAAAAAAGTGTGTCTGTCTGTGTGTGTGTATGTGTGTGTGTGAGTCTGTGTGTGTGTCTGTGTGTGTGTGTGTGTCTGTGTGTGTGTGAGTGTGTGTACTCTGAATGTCTGTCCCCTCCTATCAATTCGAACACGGTGAATGCGAATTGAACGAAATTTGGTACAAAGATAGCACTAGCAAAGGACACCTCAGTGTCATGTTTTATATCGCCGCCATCTTTACTAAAACTGAATGGCTGCCACTCAAACGTTCAAAACGTAAAATCAAATAACGACTAACCAAATCATCCGATCTCTACCAAATTTGGTAACAACATACCTTCGTATAGGATGCGTCTTGTGACCAAACTACAAGGTCGTCCGCCATACCATTTCAGGATGGCGGCCGTGCAAATAATGCAAACTTTATAATCCATATCATGGGACCCACCAGTTCCGATTATCGAGCCGAGAATCGTTTTAACTGTTCTAAAGGAAGAGGCACGTTCGAAATTAAAAGTTTATTTTGTAATACTATAGTTCAGACGTGATTTTAAAAAGCTATACTGATTCAGTAATAAGACAAGATGGCAGCGGATATCTTGTGCCTGACTTATATTTCACTAATTTGAGTATTGTATGCAATATAGCGTAATGATAAAAAATAAATAAACTTTGTATGAAATGCTTTATATATAAATAATATACTCCAGTGATGAAATCGTTTAGTATAAATCATTATTTGCTAACAAGTTCTATGTAAGTCATTTTAAATATAACGATATTCGTTGACACAATTAGCTCAGTGGTAGAGCATTAGCCTATCGCTCAAATGCCTATGGTTCAAACCCGATCAGAGCTAGGTTTTTTGCTTGAAATGTTATATGTTTATTGTTTTGTAATGACTCAGATGTTTTAAAATTAAGCGTTATATTGTGCACATTATGGTGTAAAATATATATTTAATTAAAACATAATTCGCCAGCAGATTTACTCGAGACATCTAGCTGCCAAAAAGGTAATTTCCAGATTTTATTGAAAAGTTTCTTCTTCTGGCCGCTAGAATGCACTCGCTCTGTTAGGATTATATTGTTCGATATTTCACCACTAGATGTCCCGACTAGTCTACGTGGGGCTCCATTGATTACTATACCATTATCATTCTATGCGCATCGAATTTGAAGAATGACAAGATGATACTACGATACATTTTAACTTTTTATTTTAAAGGGTTTGTAACAGCCTATTTTGCGTTACTTGAAAATGTTATTAAGCGTTATATTGTGCACATTATGGTGTAAAATATATATTTAATTAAAACATAATTCGCCAGCAGATTTACTCGAGACATCTAGCTGCCAAAAAGGGAACTTCCAGATTTTATTGAAAAGTTTCTTCTTCTGGCCGCTAGAATGCACTCGCTCTGTTAGGATTATATTATCGAAAATATCCACATAGTTTGTATGCACACGTCTCTGTAGGGTCATGGAAAGATTTGTTAATTCAATTAGGGTTGTGAAAGCCATGCACAACCAGACGTGTAAAGACATGCCTCAACTCAAAGTTGGATGTTGCCCACGGCAGGTCGTAATAATAATAATAATAATGTTATTGGTTTTACATCCCTTTTAACTACTGCTGCTTTTAGAGACACCGGGGTGCCGGAATTTTGGCCCGAAGGGGATCTTTAACGTGCCAGTAAATGTACTGACACGGCTCCCTCGCATTTGTGCACCCTCAAATGCCAGCTGACTGCGCCAGGATACGAACCTGCAACCTAGGGCCCAGCAAGCGAGAACGTTACCGCTGAGCCACGCAGCCAGTCCGGTCGATTATGTCTCCAGATCCATAACATTCTTGATATACTTCTTATCTTTCTTTCTTCAATGATGGTAGCAGTTTTTATCTAGGTTGTGGCGTTTGGTAGAGGTAAATCGTTTCTAAGGTCTTCAACAAAGAATAGTTCTATTATACTCTTTGATAATAACAACGAGTTATAACTATACTCATACATTTAGGAGAAAGTAGGCTATATGTTATTTACTGAACATCTTGTTTAAACTCACATTTAACCGTTTCTATTGAATTTAGAAGTTTCTATAAGTCGTGTTCAAAATGTTTCCGTTTGACGGCCGTAAAGTCCAGAATTGGTCTGACAATCAGGCAAAATCACCGTGAGTATTGAGGCACTCATCATACCGCAGCACCAAGTTGAAGATCCCCTTGTGGTAAAACACCGTGTCCTGCTGCGTGAAGAAGTCCGTAACCACACACCCTCGTCCGACAGGAATCGCCGACCCTTCAAGGACTTTTACAAGGGACCGAAGGCGTGATAATCGCATGGGGAGAGTTCAGGACTATAGGGTGGGTGGTCGAGTGTTTTCTTCTGCTTTGCGACCTTTGTGGTATGGGGACGTGCGTTATCATGAAGTAGCAGCTCCCTTGTCGCAGTTTTCCCGGACGTTCTGCCTTAATTACACGCCGTAATTTCTGCAGTGTTGCCCGTTCTCCAGTGATGGAGACACACGGTTGCTTGAAATCAGTAAGCAATTGGCCCCGGTAAACAAAGAACAGGGTGAGCAACATCTTTCCAGCGGATGGTTGGCTCTTGAACTCCTTGGTAGGTTAATACTGAGTATCAACACTACCTGAGGGAAGATGATGAGAAAAAAGGAAGTAGGTTTAGGAGTGGGAACATTTTTTTGACAAAGAGAACCCAACACAAAACCGAAATAAACTGAAGATTTAAAAGGAGTTTTACTGCACAAGGCCTGTGAAGTATCTAAAATGTGCGGGGACCTGTGTAAGGCTAACGGAGAGTGCAGCGTGAGCTGAGGTCGCCTGCAAGCCAGCGCTGTGTGCTCTTTCCCTCCCGAGCAGGTATATGGGTACTATGGGGATAGGTAGTACGCTAGCAAGCAAAGATATACAACCTGTGGCAATAAAGTTCGGTGAATAGTCCTCTACTATCAACATAGATGAACGATGCACGACAGTGACCCTATTGTCCTTCGAAATACTCCCCTCCCGTAACTATGCAATGCTGAGATCGGCGATACATGTCCTGGAAACTTTGCAAGAAGGCATCCTTTGGGATGGTGTGCAAACGGCTCGTCACGTGACATAAAAGTTCGGTGAATGGGTCTATATTACGAATGGATTGTTGGCTTACCTGAAACAGCAGTTACTGTCCTTCGAAGTAATCCCCGTGGATGGTTATGCACTTCTGAGCATGTCCGTACAAGTCCTGGAAACTCTTTAGGAATAGCCTTCAGTTGGGTCGTCACATTACGTTGGGTGTCCGAAATGTTCAAAACCCTCTGGCCCTTCAGGGCTTTTCGGTGACCCTGGACCTGGACCCCGCCACTCCATACTTTGAGGCTTGACTACGGGGTCGTACCTCAGACACCAGGTCTCGTCGCCCGTGACGATGATTTTCAGATAAGCCATTCCATTCCGCAGAACATTCACCCTTCTCATTGCCACCCGCCAAACAGATGTGCATGGTAGGTTGCATAAATTCATCCTTCTCACTGCAACCCGCCGAACAGGTGTGCATGGTAGGTTGCATAAATTCATCCTTCTAAACACGCATTTTGTCAAACAGGTCTTACACGTTGCGTTGTGTGTCGCCAATGTTGCCAGGTTGACCGTTATGACTTTATTCACCGTACGCAACGTGACGAGCCTTTTGAACACCATCCCAGAGGACGCCTTCTTGCGAAGTTTCCAGGACATATATCCTCGATCTCAGCATTGCAATAATTACGGGAGGGGACTATTTCGAAGGTCAATAGGGTCACTATCGAGCATTGTTCATCCATGTTGATAGTATAGGACTATTCACCGAACTTTATCGTCACAGGTTGTATGAAAGTAATTGGATTTATGTGTTTTCCCTTCAAAAGGGTTAGATTTTACTAAGCATTCTGAAACGCTAGAAATGCTTTTATTTTCCACCGCTGTAGGATCCCCGACAGAACGGCCGAATGCCCCCAGAGTGGGCAGAGATAAAGCAACTCTAGTGCTTTTACTAATGTTTTTATTATTATTATTATTATTATTATTATTATTATTATTGTTGTTATTATTAGTGGAAATTGTGAAAGAGTACCAATTGTTGCATCTAAAGCAGGCTAAACTCTTACCCAGCAGAGTGCCGACTAAAAGTTTAGAACAGAGGAAAAACCTCAAACCTAACTTAAACAAAACCAAAATTTTGAACAATAAAACACAAGTCAGAGAGAACAACGCTACAAGTAGGAAGCAGGCGGAGCAAGCTATACTTGCCTTAATGATTTATTAGAATTAGCTGTAATAGCTAAGAGAAACTTTGCAAATGTTGTTATTGGAAGTCTTGTTTTAAACGCAACAAGTTATAAAGTTTTTATTATTTCAGCGATTGCCTTTTTTATTTTGAATTAGAAAGTAATTTTGGGAGAAGAATCAGGGAAGAGAAGGTCCTGCCTAACCGTTATTCTAGCAATAGAGATAGAAGCAAAATAATAGATAATTTATTTAATAGTTGATATAATTTAGAACAATTAACAATTCTGTAGATTTAGAATCTTATTTTGAATTAAGAATAACTTCTTTAGTTTACAAATTTCGAGGTCTTAGACCTAATAATAAGAGGTTTACAATTAATAAATGATGTTCAACGACGTTCAGGTTTCGAACCTGTTACAAGCACTCAAACCTTAAAAGGGTTTTAAAAGTGTGCATACAACTAGGAGGTTTTAAACATATAATGATGATAGTAGGATTACAATTTTGATTAATGTTTCTTTGTGTTTGTAATTTTGGATATCAGGTACTGTACTAGATGAAACCCCCCCCTTTTAGGTAGATTTAATTAGAAAGCTAACTATTGCAATGGGTACCATGTTTCGACTTCCGGAAAATTTCGACATATCTTCGCGTTTCACATCCCCCAGACCCCAAAACCACCGTCAGTTCAAAAGTTTATATATATATATATATGTATATCAGTTTCTTGTGGACACGATAACTGCCGTAATTTCGCACCAATCACTTTGAATTTTTTACCGAATATGTATACCTATAAAATCTCGGTCGAGTTCGTTACTGGGCTAAATCGGTCGAAGGGGGTGAAAATGGGGGGCTTTTTTCGAAAAGCTATAACTCTCTTAATATGTGAAATATCGAATCCGTTCAAAGTTCATACTATGTGTCGGATAAAGCCCAAAAATTTATGTTTGAAGAGTTTTTTTATAGCACCAACCATTGACCAAAGGGGCGGGAAAAAGTGGGTTTTTCGGGAAACATTAATCATATCTCTCTTAATAGGCACAATATCAAAACCGTACAAAATGGACAATATTCCCCTAATAATTACCTAAAACGTTTGTCTGAAAGAATTTTTGATATGACCCACCATTACGCCAAGGGATGAGAAAAATGATTTCGGAATTATAAGAAAATGCCAAGAGCTATCAGTGGTTGCCATGACAACACTACTAAATTGATGAGGGATGAGCCATGAGACGTTGCCATGACAACGCACTTGCACGAGGTCAGATTCAGATTTTCATCTGACTAAGTGTGAAGCGGCTTCGGTGACGTAACTGGTAGCATGCTGAACTACTATGCCCAAGGTCGCGGGTTCAAAGCCAGCCAAAGTCTAAGAGCGCTAAAAATCCCCCAGTATGCTTTCCTTTTGGAGGGGAAGTTCCAATGTTCGTTGCGAGTTGCTGGTTGCGGTGGCATCTAGTAGCCATGTTCACAGCTAGGTGTCGTTGACGGTAGTATCTGGTAGCAACATTAGGAACTACTGCTTGAAATTGACCGTCTGCAGTCCTTACCTGAATTACAGACTAATACAGCCATCACAATTCACACTGTTTATCAGACAGATTCTACACTCACCCAAAGAACACGGGGTTACATGACCGCGTTGTCGCAGCCCCTAAACTGAGGAACCAACCAAAATCTCTGCGAGAGATATGATTTTGCGTGAAGAAGTAACAGACCGTTACATAGTTACACATCAGTGTCGAAACCTTGCATAAGGACAGTGTGACCACAAGTATAACAAGTAGTTCCGTGAAGAACTATACAGCCTATTTTCATATATCCTACTTATGTTAATTGCCACTATCAACATACACAATTTCTGTTTGATTGCTGTAATAGATTCGTAGATATTAAGAACCGACTAAATATTTCGGATGGTCGCCATGTTGGATTTTATATATGTAGGTCCTAGAGTTATGTACTGTTACATGCAGATTATTGTGAACGTTTAGTATTCAAACTTCAATCGCATAATTAGGACACAAGAAAAAACAAGGAGATTTTAAAAATTTTCACAGCTCCCATCTTGAGGTTATGGAAACAATTGAAATAAATTAGATGCCAGTGGATTAACATTCGTATAAGGATTTACTGTACCAAGTTTCACTGCACGCGGATGGTTAAATTGCGAGAAACGTCCATGTGAATATTTATAATTCGCGTCACCGCCATGTTGGATTTGTGATCACCAGGTTATTTAAAGTCCTATAGGTGAACTTAAGTTCATAACCCCTATGAACATTAAAAAATGCAGTTTGATTGCTAAAATAGATTCGTAGATATTCAGTATTGTTTAAATATTTCGGATGGTCGCCATGTTGGATTGTTAAATGTATAGGCCATAGAGTCATGTACCATTAAAGGAAAATTATTGCGTAGGTTCATTATTCAAACTTTCACTTCGATCGCATGACTACATCACAAGAAATAAAAATTTAATTTTAAAATTCGCACTGCCGCCATCTTGAAGTTATGTAAACAATTGAACTAAATTAGATACCAGTGGATTACAATGTGTATAAATATTTTCTGTACCAGGTTTCAGTGCGCTTGGAACATTAAATCGCGAGAAAGGTCTATTTAAAATTTTCAAATTCGCTCGGCCACCATGTTCGTTTTGTAGTTAATCGGTTTTTGAAAGTCTTATAGATGGACTTCCAGTAGTGCCCCTTATCTCCGTACAAAATTTTAGGGAGATACCGCTAATAGTTTCAGAGATATAGAATGCCGGTGAAATATTTCGCACATCCGCCATCTTGTGATTATGTAAACAATTGAACGAAGTTAGATGTCGGTGCATTACAATGTATATACACATATACTGTACCATGTTTCGTTGCGTTTGGTTGGTCAAATCGCGAGAAACGTCTATTTAAAAGTCGCTAATTCGCTTGGCCTCCATGTTGGTTTTGTAGTTACCAGGTTTTCAAAAGTCACATAAGTGAACTTATAGTAGTTCCCTCTATCACCATAGAAAATGTCAGGGTAATATCGGTAATAGTTTCGGAGATATTGAATGCTGGTGAAATATTTCGCACAGCCGCCATGTTGGATTGGTGAGTCGTAACAAAATTTGAAGGGCACGGTCGAGGTCGCCGGGAATAGTGCTATTAACTTTCCGAGTTTCATGGAAATCGCTCCTGCCGTTTAGATTTTATTAGGGGGGGACACACACACGAATCACACACACACACACACGCACACACACACGGACAAAAGGTGATCTCATAAGCCTATTTTTTTCAAAATTGAAACTAGGCTAAAAAATGGACTCCAAGTGACAAGAAGGTTACCGTCATCATAAGACAATAAAATGTTTAAAATATGCATAAAATGACGAAAAACAAAGTTAAGCTCCAATTTTAAAATACTTTCTCGCAATAATTGAGGTCTGATCCTTCTACGAAAACCTGCATATTCTGCCTATTTTCGCCTATCCCCAAGTTTGTCCGGTGAAATCTACCTCCGCCTTCCGGCGTGCCGAGAGGACTTTTTTTTTTTAACGAAAAGGCTATGGATTCCTGAGCATGCAGGACAAGAAGAAAGAGATTAATAAGAGGTTTCTATAACCTCTGTTATTGACGCAGAATTGAATAAGTGATACATTCAAATTGGGCAGGTCATCTTTTGTGAACCTGGATTAAACAAATTAAGTAAACATTTCACAATTAGAAAACTAGGGGTTCCTGATTACAACAGGAACAAGAAGTTACATGACGAACTAAAGAGCCTACTTTTCTTAAAATTTAAGAGTCATGCCAATGATTAATCTATATGGACCATTCTAGAATAATGACGAAATTAAGTTGACAATATCGAAATTTCTAATCAGTTCCAAATATACCTGGCATAATGTAGCCTAATAGAGTACTACAGTTGGCATCCCTGGTGACTGAATATATTCTTAGTTCCACCTCTAAAACTACAGAATACAACATTTAGTTGAAGTCCAACTGTTAGCATGGGCGTTACATGCAGTTAGACATTGGATCTATCAGTGCGCGTAAAATCATGTTGGCAATAATGCCAAGCATGTGTTGGTCAGACATAATCTCTTGTTGTGCCAATTTTGGATGAAATCTATTTGCTAGTATAGAAGTTACATGTATTTAAAAGTTGATCTTATCAGCAGGCTTAGAATCATGTTGGTAGCACTGACATACATTAGTTGCTCCAAATTATTCTAGAATGTCAAGTACTGTACGTGTGCAAAGTTTAAAGCTGTTTGCTTGCATACTTTCTGATATATTGGTATTTGGATGAAAAAATAGAGAGCATTTATTGACAGTTGGCAGCCCTGGTGGCTCTTAAGAATACGCTCAGTTACATCTGTTTATGTACACATAATACATACGAAATTTGGTTGAAATCCAATTGATAGCGTAGGAGTTATATGCATTTCAAAATTGGACCTATCAGTAGGCTTAGAATCATTTTGGCAACACTGTCATGTGTGGCGTCCTAAAAATTAAACTGAAGTATTATTATCTATATGTGTGCCAATTTTGGAATAGTTTCCATGTATACATTCCAAGATATCCAACATGGAGCTCAAATTTCAATTGCGATTTTTCAGCAGTTGGTAGCACTGACATCATTTTCAAGTATGACATCGAGATGTTCCGGTATAGATCTTTACTCATACCAAATTTGGTTTCGATTGCTGCAGCCGTTTAGGAGTTGATGGGGGGGGGGGGACACACACACACAGACAGACAGACATTTTCCCGGATCGATCTCATAAGTCTACTTTTTCCTCATTTTTGCAAAGTGTGAAAAGTAGGCTAAAAATTACATATTAAAACGTAGATTGTAACTACGGTTATTTAAACAGAATGAATAAGTTGAACATGGGGTGGGGGGGGGGGGGGGGGAGGGCGCCTAAATTTGGGCGAAGCCTCGTAGTGTAGTAACTAGTTTAAATTGTACAAATTCTGTTAGTAAGGGGAATAAGGAGTGTAGGAAACATGGGATTTGAGTCCTGGCCAGTTTTATTAATACGAACGAATCGCTACTCGGTAGATCGTTGAACGGACACTGTTTTGCACTAAAGTTTGTTGATAGATTGGAAGACTTCACTATTGCAGTAAGATGGGTCATCATATTACACCATGACGGGGTTTAGCAGTAAGTAGTCTTGATATTGCGGTTTATGGCTTCATTGAGTTTGACCCGAATAGGTTTATTGCGATAGGAAGTTTTTGGATTACAGTTAATAGTTCGGTTTCACTTAAGGGACACTAGGGCTGAGTTTTTCAACTTCCACATTTTTTATCAGAATGAGTTGAAATTTAAACTGCATACGTAGAATAGCAACACTAAGTCACATACCAAATTTGAAAACAATTGGATGAAATGTAATTGATTTTGTACTAATTATAATATTAAAATATACCGTGTAATCAAAATGCTCCATGCGCATTAGAAATTCTGTAAAACGCTTGATATTTTCATTACATATACATAAACCTATTCTAAATATTATAACATTGAGACATTTCAGGAAAGTGATACATGTTTGCTGTCAGATCAATTTTTTCTTGATGTATAATCATGTTTTATGAATTTTGAAAATTTTTCATAGTTTTTTATTTTTTGGAGTGTAATTTACAATGTGACGCGATATCGCAATGTTATCTTACAACACATGTGTTTCTGAATATCCAGTGATTTTTTTAGTAACATTGGTGAATATCTCATGCACATGGAGCATTTTGATTACCTAAAAATGTTGTTTGGAGATAAAAGCATTTTTATAAAACCACATGCTATATTAACCAGTTTGGCTCACCCAATGAAACTTTTTTGGAAAAAATCTGAAAAATACAATGTTTTGTTGTAGAGATAACGAGCATAGAGATCTTTCGTTTGAGTTAACCTACGACTTTCTAGGATTTCTATTTTTAAAACTATAGCCTACTTTCTATGATTTGCCTTCCATCCTCTTTTTATGCAGAGGATATTTAAAAATGTCGCTGAGCCTTTAAAAATGGCAGTGCATGAAAATTGTTTTACTGAAATGATCCACAGGGGTCCATAAGATATATACAGTATATGGGAAAAACAAAATACAGTTATTTTGTCATTTTTGCCTAAAAACTCAGCCCTAGTGTCCCTTAAAGTTTTGGTAATTTAGACAATATGGAGTGTAGTTCACACGGTTGATAGTTTAATTTGAATGGAAAGTTCCAGAAATGTAGTGACAGTTAAATGGAGCGGTAATAATCCCTCGAAGGCAAGTTAAGTTTTAGAAAGTTATTAATTGGCATAAATCCCTCGTTGCGGGAAAGTATTCCCTTACTTGGTGTAGAAAATGCTAGATTTCATGACTAGTAGAAAGCCTTGTTGGCTAAGAAAAGCGGTTCCCACGAGGGGTAGATGTTGCACAATTTTGTGAAATCCCAACTCTGCCTAAAACTTTTAGTAAAAGCATTCGAAATGTTGATTAAAAACCCTTTTTAAAATGTTTTAAAAGTTCAATGTAGGTGGTTACTTAACTTGCATGATGCTTGAAGTTGAAGCCTCCTTTCACCGTTACACGAAGAAACCAGACATGGCGCCGATTCTTAAACTTTCCTCATTTAAAGAGGAGGATAGCCTCTGACGGAGGACTTGACTGTTCACTCGACGTCCGAGCTAGAAGTGGGCGAGTAGAGAGGCACACGAGATAGCCCGAAAGACGAAGGAGTGGGGGAAGGAAACATAAGAGTCTATAGAGCGTCTCTACCTTAAAAGACAGTACGCATTAAATGTAGCGCGCTGATGCCAGATCTGCTGCATATACAAGTTCTGCAAGGTCGGGCACATGATATAACTTGACTCGTATACTGGCGTTCTTTTATGCAAAACTCGGGAAATTTCGAAAATATTTGTTTGTTGTATATAACTGTACCTCCTGCCTTGGAGCGAACGACGGTACAATATTTAGATAGTATACACCGAAGCTCAGAGCGCGAGACATTATAATAATTTATAATTTCCAATTATTCATGAATATGATATAAAATTACATAATATTACAATTTCTCGAATATCATAGGTTATAATACATTATAATATGGCATATAATAATGATAATAATAATAATATATTGTCGTCCACGTAATTTACCCAATTTTGTGTGGTCATGTGGTGGTATGCAGCCGAAATTAAATTACATATTCATTTCTTGTTTCTTGAATGAGACGTTGTTCAATTTTATATAGTTCTTCACTTGCGCCCATACCATTTCGATGGGATTAACTTCACTCTGGTATGGTGGTGTGGTATGGTGGCAAGCAAGGAACATTTCTCTGCTGTGATAGCCTGCATTGTCTATTACTAGGATAGATCATTCGGGATCATTGGGCAACAATTGCTCGGCGAACCATTTTTCATACATTTCACCTGTCATTTCGTCGTGAGTGGCTGCAGTGTTCTTTTGGCACAGATAAGTCTAAACCATTAACGAACCCTTGTTCATTCCCGGGACGAACAAAGGCAAACTACGGAAACCACTTCGAGGATGGGTGAGGTGGGAATCGAGCCCGCCTCTTCTCAGTTTTGTCTCATGAAGTTGAGTACACCCCGTTCCAGCCCTCAGACCAGAATTAAATTTATTGGCAGAGCCGGGATTCAAACCCGGGCCTCCACGGTGACAGCATAGTGACAGCCACTACGCAACGAGGCGGACAATTTATAAAGAACACAAGCTCCACTTCATTTCACCTGTCATTTCGTCGTGAGTGGCTGCAGTCTTCTTCACCTACCCTCCATAAAACGCAGTCGGGGATATACGCGTCACCTGAGTAAACAAACGTTCGCAGCGTCAGCGCTGTGCTGGGCGGGAGGACTACGCGAAGTGTGATAACATATGAATGCTATCTGATATCGAGCTCTGGTTTGTTTTAAAAACTATTTCAGACATTAATGAACATTTCTTCTCCCTTAGTTACCAACGTAAAGTCAACAGCAAAAATGTTTCTCGCTACGTATATTTTTTGTGACACCATCCCAGATTTTTCAAGTAACATTTAAGAAAAAAAAAACGAATAACTTTCTTATTATGAAAATAATTACTGCCCTGAGAAATAGGGCATCTTCTACCAACATCAGGCAATCTAAAAATGAATTCTTGATCTGTTGCGATCATTAGTTCATTATCTATGGAGTGATAAGTTTTATATCTGCAAAAATATAGATTGCCGCTAAAATATCGTAATTGTGAAAATTGGGCCATGTGTTAATTATTTATGACTTTTATTTTTACATCATCATAAAGAGCGGAAAATTCTCTATAAGACCACGCAAACATTTTCTTAGATTTGCCACTTTCAATAATTGGGAAATGGCAACATCGCTGGGGTAGAGGAGGACGAAGCTAATTGCAGGACATAGGAGTGCGAGTGAGAGACAAATACTGCATTGAGTGTAGGAAACATAGGAGAAAAAATCAAAATTCAACACTTTGACAATGGAGTACACCAAATAAATCTTCCTGGATATGATAGGTGACGACAAAGGCGAAGCCTGTTGGAGTGGTATGTAAGTCCCCTGGAGCTCGAAGAGTCCGAAGAACTTCGGCGGGTTGCCGCATGTTGAGCCAGTGAAGTTTTCACGGAATAAACTGAAACAAACTCAATAACACAATAAATGCCTGATCGAAGGAACAAGGAGATACAAAGGGATCACTGTTGGTGTCTGCGGGAGTAGTGGAGTAAGGCGGTTTCTGCGCCACTCCAGAACCCTCCTTGCCCCACTACTAAGCTTCAGCCATGTTAAGTATCTCTCGAACGCATGGTCCGATTTTGACAAATGAGGTGTCGTTGGACTCGGGCTGACGTCCTCTTTCCTATGGACCATGTATTATATTTTTCAAAAATTTTTTAAAATTTTTCGTTTTTGAAAATAGGCTATAGTTTGAAAACCAAACAGGATAGTACGTTGTTCCATGGCTCAAACGAATGGTCTTTATGACCTTTATTTTTTGATATAAAATTTTTTTAATTTTTATGTTTTTTTGAAAACACTCGAATTTTGAAAATCCTATATTTTGGAAACTAGGAACTCTACAAAAAAAATTGTTTCACGTAAATCAATGGTCCCTACCCCCTCTACCCCCAAAATAAATTTCAAGTCTCTAGGATGAAAACCTGCAGTAGTGTGGTAGTGACAGCTGCTTCCAAAAGCAAGTGGTGAGCCCCTGCGACCTTGGAATGGAAGGAGCCATGCTAGGAGGGCGTGCTTGGATTCGTTTTTTTCGTCTCGTCGTGCTCTTTACGGGAATGTCGGTGTCGAAAATGTGAAAATCTGGAAACACAGTCTTTTTGGGGTAAAAACGTGATTTTAGACTTTTTGCTATATCTCACGAACCAATAACGCTAGAGGCGTGTTCGACAGGTCCAAGGACTCGGGGTGACGCCCTCTCCGCTATGGACCACTCGTTATAATTTTTAATAAAATTGGAAACTCGATTTTGGGGTAAACACGTGTTTTTTGTGATTTTGCCAATATTTCACGAAGCAATAACGCTAGAGGCATGTACGACGGGTCCAAGGATTCGGGCAGACGTCCTCTTTGCTATGAACTACCCGTTGTAATTTTAAAAAATTTTGGAAACGCGATTTTGGGGTAAACACGTTTTTTTGTGATTTTTGCCGATATCTCACGAACCAATAACGCTAGAGACGTGTACGAGGTGTCCTAGGACTCGGGCTAACGCCCCCTTTCAAATGTGGTAGATATTTTTTTCCAAAAAGATAATTCACAAAGGGCCTAACGCCATACATGTTGAGAAAAAAAAATTCTTTACCGTTACCTGTTTATAATGTTTATGAAGCGTGGTGGTTGAGAGAGACGATACGGCTGGGTGTGTGTGTTTCAACGAACCTGTCGCTGACCACGGTGGCTATGTTTAATAGATCAATCGCTATTTCGACGGGCCGGTGTATGACAGAGCGAGCGTGCGTTTTCTGATATTTTACCTTTAACGTGTAAACGGTGATGAGAACTTGGTTCTATGTTGATCGAAGCGAGTACAGAAAACAAACTTACAGGAGGTGAAGGTCATTTGAGCTTATTGGAAGGCTCCGATCTGACTTGACAACAGGTGCAATGGAAAAAATGACCAAGACGCTTGAAGGTGAAATAATCTGACCATTGTGCTGGCAGGGAAGTGCGAAAGGCGTGCACACATGTGTGAAACCACAGGCACGCTAAACCAGTGACATCCTGTCTTGCTTCGTACGTGACAAAATGCAAGTCCATGTGAAATTTGATCTACCGCAGGTGTTCACTTTGGACGTTATCTGTCCACGTGCATGATAACTGTTAACAAGTCACATCCTGTTTTGCTTCGTACGTGACAAAATGCAAGTTCAGGTGAAATTTGATTCGGCACAGGTGTTCGCCTGGGACATTAGCTGCCCACGTGCACGATAAGAGAATGTTCAAAGCGCGGGAAAAAAAAAAGATTATACATGCAATGTGATATATAAAGACACGTCGCTGACATTTCCACTCGCACTTATGTGACTACTTTTGAACACGCTACAGCGTTGTGTGAAACACTTGGCCTTGTTTAACAGTTTTGGTGTTGGTGGAAAATACTTATTCTTGTTGTGAGGTAGGTATATATTTATTCATTTATACATTTATTGATTTATATATAAATACATGCAATTATTTATTGATTAGGTAATTAATGATTTTATTTATTTATTTGTTTGCAGATAACCGGCATACCTTACATGTCTGAGGGAGAAGAAACCATTGCATTTTTGAGCCCACTAGAAGGGAAAAGCAACAAGTCACTGCAAGTAAAGGTGAGATGATTTTTTTAAACTAACTTGTTTCATTTTTTTCTTTTATGTTTTATTTTATGAAATGTATGTATTAACCTGAATTTAGGTATTTATAGCGGTTTATTTTATTTATTTTTTAGAAACTTGGAAAGAATAGCCTTACCGCCGTAGCAGTCGCTGAAAAAAACCAGAAACGCACTAAAGCGAAACCACTGCCAAAGAGTGAACTGTTTAAAACTCAGGTAAGTCCAACTTAAAAATGCTATTCCATTTTACCACTACTGAAAACTCGTAGACAAAAAAAAATCATTACTTGTACATGACTGGGACAATGATTGCTTTCTTGATTAATGGCTATGTTGTTGTTGTTGACTGGGAAAAGTACAAGGCCATGTTGGATTTTCTAAAAATAAAAATAATAAATTTAATTTATGGGTGGTTCCCTATGGACTCAACGAATATCCACAGGTTTAAACATGATAATGTGAACAAAAATGACATGACATTCATTTTTGTTTATATATTGGTTAAAGGGAGGGTGGGGGAATGTAAATGACTGTAGCTTTATAAAAAAGAAAATAAGTACATGGGTTACTGTTAGTGCCAACATACAGTTTATTTTTAATGGTGTTTTGATATATTAATGCCAATTAACGTTAACGTTTTATTTACAAGTATTGATTGATTGATTGATTGATTGAGTGATGGGTTATTTTGTTTGCTTTTAGGTGTCGTCATGTGCCATTAACGTAATGAACAGACAGTGAACAAGCATGCATTATGCTTTAAAGTACTCTGTGCAATGTTAATAACTTACAATAAGAAAAAGTTTTATTATAACACATGGCGTTAGTACCAAATACAACAAGTGAGCAAGTTGGTTTACCACGTGGGTTAAATTTAAAATCAGAACATGATCGATGGTTAACATTTGAATCCTGGCCTGTAGGCTTTTTATCGACGCATGAACTTGCAAAAGCCGGTTTTTTTACTTGAACCTAGAAGATGTGGTGCGCTGTGTGTTTTGTCGTATTGAACTTTCACACTGGGAAGAAGGGGATGATCCCTTTAGAGACCATTTGCGATGGTCTCCTCACTGTCCTTACATGCTTGGAAAGCAAGTGGGTAACCTACCCGTGCATTCATTTTACCGAACCACAAGGCCTTTGGCCGCTACTTACGTTGCTGAATCACAAATAAATAATAATAATGATGTATTATCAGCCAACGGTAGTGTCGATATATGTGGTCCATATGCCATAGGCAGTGTTGAATTGGCGTGTGCTTTTGAAAAATTGGGAGTTTGCAAGACTAAAGCACTAGCACACTCAGAGTACAGCTCTGTTGAAGAACGTTTCGAATCTTATAAAAATGTTTGGCCATTAATATTAAAACACCTTACCAAACAGCTAAGTGAAGCTGGATTTTTTTTATACTGGTGAAGGGGATAAAACAATATGTTTTTATTGTGGATTTGCTTTAAAGGATTGGCAAATGACTGATGACCCTTTTGTGCAACACGCTCGTTGGTTACCAAACTGTAAATACATGGTGTTGCTTAAAGGTCAGGAATTTGTGAACACTATTCGTAAAGAAAAAGTGATTGCAGCACAAGACATAACAGTGCCTTTAGAGTTAGAGCACGCGGAGCAAATACATAAGGCTGAAAGAAAAGACTTGTGTTACGAACAGATACAAAAGTGTGACCAACAATTATGTAAAATTTGTTATCAAGATGAACTAGGTGTTGTATTTTTACCCTGTGGACACATGATAGCCTGTGTCAAGTGGGCATTAGAACTTAACACTTGTGCTATATGCAGAAAAGTAGTATCTGCTACAGTTAGGGCATTTCTTGCATAACTAGTATAATTTATTCGACATGCATAGTGCAAAATCCCTAATTGCACAATATTATTAAAGCTGTTTTAGAGTGTAATAGATATGCTTTTGTTTTGTTTATAGACTACTACAATGAATGTTTTGAATGCTGTGGGACAATCATGTGGCTTAGAGACAAAGAAGCTCAGCGAATTGCCAACGCATATTCCATTCCGCATTATCAAGATTCGGAAATTGAAAACAGCATATGGTGATCGTGTACTTTGTGTATGTGAAAACTTTGAGACATTTCTGCCTATACGGTTTAATGATATGTCGGAGAGTGTTTTTGATGAAGTCAATAATGCTGTGCAACCTGTACACTTAATTTATGAAGGTTTTAAAAACAATAGGTGCATGATTCGTTTTAATTAAATAAAAAAAAGTCAAATAATAATGGAAGATATAAGTCATGACAATGGACTGAAAGAAAAAATATGTGTATAGAATAATAATGTCTTAGTGTTTAGTATTGTCTTAAAAATATTATCATGAAACCAAAAAAAATGTACATAAAGTTTGTAAATAAATGAAAATAATGGTACAATGTTGTTTTATTTTCTATAGAAGTCAGAATATTTAACATTGCAGAGTATACATGATTATGACAATAAAAAGCACACTTAATACAAGTCTTTGCCTTTACGATAGTGTGTTATAGTTTTAAAAACAAAGCTTGTTGTAGATCTTTTTTCTTCCACGGTAAACAATAGGCATGAAAACGTTATTGTCCTGTTTTGGATCATTATCACTATCATAATCATAAGCTGCATGATCTATATCATTATTATTATAATCACGATAATTATCCTCAACATTATCCTCAACATTACTAAAACCAGTTAAATATTCCTGGTCCTCTTCCTGTTCCTCTTCCTCTTCCTCTACAGTGTCCTCATGTAGAGTCTGCGTGGCTTTTGATAATGTTAAGGGTTTTTTGAACATTGAATTATTTTCAATAGTAGTATTGTTTTGTAGCACTTGCTTTTTAACATTTTCATGATTTTCTGTTGACAGAAACAGTGTTTCATGCAGTACACTACATTGATGATCACTGACACTTAAAACAACACTATTTTTGCTTTTTAGCTCACTGCGACATTGTTTTGAACGTTGTTTTGTACAACGCCAAATAACAGTTCCATTTTTATTGGTTCGTTTCACAATATATGAATATCCTTTATAGAATGCATGAGGCTTACCATACCTAGTCACAGATACTTCCATATCAACTGTCAAGCTTAGACTAAGCTCTAGTAAAGACAACTTGGTAATAAGAACAATAGATTAATGTGCGAGCATATATGGGTGCAAATGTGGGAGCAAAAAAAAGTGGGAGCAAAAAGTGGGAGCAAGAATTGGGAGCAAAAAAGTGGGAGCAAAAAAGTGGGAGAAAAATTGGGAGCAAAAAGTGGGAGCAAAAATTGAGAGCAAAAAGTGGGAGCAAAAGTGGGAGCAAAAGTGAGTGTAAAAGTGAGTGCAAACGTGGGTTCAAAAGTGAGTGCAAAAGTGAATGTAAAAGTGGGTGCAAAAGTGGGTGCAAAAGTGGGTGCAAGAGTGGGTGAAAAAGTGGGTGCAAAAGTGAGTGCACAAGTGGGCGCAAACGTATATGCAAAAGTGGGTGCAAAAGTGGGAGCAAAAAGTGGGATCTGAAGAAAGTAGGAGCAATTATGAGAGTAAATGTGAAAGGAAAAGTGGGAGCAAGTATGGGAGCAAATGTGAAAGCAAAAGTGGGAGCAAAAAGTGAGGAAAAAAAAGTGAGAGCAAAAAGTGGGAGCAAATATGAGAGCAAAAAAAGTAGGAGCAAGTATGGGAGCAAATGTGAAAGCAAAAGGGGGAGAAAAAAGTGAGAGAAAAAAGTGGGACCAAAAAGTGTAAGCAAAAGTGGGAGCAAATATGAGAGCAAAAAAATGTGGGAGCAAAAAGTGGGAGCAAAACGTGTAAACAGAAGTGGGAGCAAACAAGTGTGAGCAAATATGGGAGCAGAAAGTGGGAGCAAATGTGAAAGCAAAAGTGGGAGCAAAAAGAGCGAGCAAAAGTGAGTGCACAAAGGGGGAGCAAAATGTATGAGTAAAAAGTGGGGTCAAATGTGGTGTTTTACTAAAACAATCCCCCCTAACCTAACCTAACCTAACTTTACTCAACCTAATTTCACCTAACCTAACTTCACCTAACCTAACCTTCCAACTCTCAGATCAAAAATTAAATTCTGACCATAGTCGCGTTGGAATCCAAAACCTCTGGGATAACACCCAAGTATACTAGCCACTACACCGCGAAATGGGCAAATTATCATGCAACACAACACAAAAATAAAAAGTTTTCTGTAGTGTAACTCATTGGCTGACAATCATAGTTGAGAATTCAAACCCAAGACCTCAGGACTTTAGTTTTGAACATTATCAGAAATATTATTCCATTTACATTTTGCTGTTGCTTATAGTTATAAGAGTTGGCATTAATATGGGAGCAAAAGTGAAAGCAAAAAGTGGGTGCAAGCATGGCTGGTTGTAGAGACTTTCATATCAACTAATACACATAAATTAAATTTTAGTAAAGTGACTTGGCTAATAATAATAATAATATTAACAGTTTAAAAAAAATTCAAGGGGATTGATATTTTTCAGGGTGTAATTTCCAAAGTACTGTCAAGAATAATAATTACATGAACAGATTCCAAGAACTCTTAGAGTGCTTTTAAGGTTAATGATTGGCTAGGAGTGAGATAGAGCTAGCTAACCTAAGTTAACCTCAGCTCAGTAAACCTAACCTTGTCACATGGCATGTTCTACAAGTATAGACTTGCTTTGAGACTGGCTATGACGTCACAGATGAATGGCGGTGGGAGGCTGGACACGACTTTTTATTACCCAAAAACATTGTCCTTTTTTGCCAGCCTCCCACCACCATTCATCTGTGACGTCATAGCCAGTCTCAAAGCAAGTCTATACTTGTAGAACATGCCATGTGACAAGGTTAGGTTTACTGAGCTGAGGTTAACTTAGGTTAGCTAGCTCTATCTCACTCCTAGCCAATCATTAACCTTAAAAGCACTCTAGAGTTCTTGGAATCTGTTCATGTAATTATTATTCTTGACAGTACTTTGGAAATTACACCCTGAAAAATATCAATCCCCTTGAATTTTTTTAAACTGTTAATATTATTATTATTATTAGCCAAGTCACTTTACTAAAATTTAATTTATGTGTATTAGTTGATATGAAAGTCTCTACAACCAGCCATGCTTGCACCCACTTTTTGCTTTCACTTTTGCTCCCATATTAATGCCAACTCTTATAACTATAAGCAACAGCAAAATGTAAATGGAATAATATTTCTGATAATGTTCAAAACTAAAGTCCTGAGGTCTTGGGTTTGAATTCTCAACTATGATTGTCAGCCAATGAGTTACACTACAGAAAACTTTTTATTTTTGTGTTGTGTTGCATGATAATTTGCCCATTTCGCGGTGTAGTGGCTAGTATACTTGGGTGTTATCCCAGAGGTTTTGGATTCCAACGCGACTATGGCCAGAATTTAATTTTTGATCTGAGAGTTGGAAGGTTAGGTTAGGTGAAGTTAGGTTAGGTGAAATTAGGTTGAGTAAAGTTAGGTTAGGTTAGGTTAGGGGGGATTGTTTTAGTAAAACACCACATTTGACCCCACTTTTTACTCATACATTTTGCTCCCCCTTTGTGCACTCACTTTTGCTCGCTCTTTTTGCTCCCACTTTTGCTTTCACATTTGCTCCCACTTTCTGCTCCCATATTTGCTCACACTTGTTTGCTCCCACTTCTGTTTACACGTTTTGCTCCCACTTTTTGCTCCCACATTTTTTTGCTCTCATATTTGCTCCCACTTTTGCTTACACTTTTTGGTCCCACTTTTTTCTCTCACTTTTTTCTCCCCCTTTTGCTTTCACATTTGCTCCCATACTTGCTCCTACTTTTTTTGCTCTCATATTTGCTCCCACTTTTTGCTCTCACTTTTTTTTTCTCACTTTTTGCTCCCACTTTTGCTTTCACATTTGCTCCCATACTTGCTCCCACTTTTCCTTTCACATTTACTCTCATAATTGCTCCTACTTTCTTCAGATCCCACTTTTTGCTCCCACTTTTTGCTCCCACTTTTGCACCCACTTTTGCATATACTTTTGCGCCCACTTGTGCACTCACTTTTGCCCCACTTTTGCACCCACTTTTGCACCCACTCTTGCACCCACTTTTGCACCCACTTTTTCACCCACTCTTGCACCCACTTTTGCACCCACTTTTGCACCCACTTTTGCACCCACTTTTACATTCACTTTTGCACTCACTTTTGAACCCACGTTTGCACTCACTTTTACACTCACTTTTGCTCCCACTTTTGCTCCCACTTTTTGCTCTCAATTTTTGCTCCCACTTTTTGCTCCCAATTTTTCTCCCACTTTTTTGCTCCCAATTCTTGCTCCCACTTTTTTTTGCTCCCACATTTGCACCCATATATGCTCGCACATTAATCTATTGTTCTTATTACCAAGTTGTCTTTACTAGAGCTTAGTCTAAGCTTGACAGTTGATATGGAAGTATCTGTGACTAGGTATGGTAAGCCTCATGCATTCTATAAAGGATATTCATATATTGTGAAACGAACCAATAAAAATGGAACTGTTATTTGGCGTTGTACAAAACAACGTTCAAAACAATGTCGCAGTGAGCTAAAAAGCAAAAATAGTGTTGTTTTAAGTGTCAGTGATCATCAATGTAGTGTACTGCATGAAACACTGTTTCTGTCAACAGAAAATCATGAAAATGTTAAAAAGCAAGTGCTACAAAACAATACTACTATTGAAAATAATTCAATGTTCAAAAAACCCTTAACATTATCAAAAGCCACGCAGACTCTACATGAGGACACTGTAGAGGAAGAGGAAGAGGAACAGGAAGAGGACCAGGAATATTTAACTGGTTTTAGTAATGTTGAGGATAATGTTGAGGATAATTATCGTGATTATAATAATAATGATATAGATCATGCAGCTTATGATTATGATAGTGATAATGATCCAAAACAGGACAATAACGTTTTCATGCCTATTGTTTACCGTGGAAGAAAAAAGATCTACAACAAGCTTTGTTTTTAAAACTATAACACACTATCGTAAAGGCAAAGACTTGTATTAAGTGTGCTTTTTATTGTCATAATCATGTATACTCTGCAATGTTAAATATTCTGACTTCTATAGAAAATAAAACAACATTGTAACATTATTTTCATTTATTTACAAACTTTATGTACACTTTTTTTTTGGTTTCATGATAATATTTTTAAGACAATACTAAACACTAAGACATTATTATTCTATACACATATTTTTTCTTTCAGTCCATTGTCATGACTTATATCTTCCATTATTATTTGACTTTTTTTTATTTAATTAAAACGAATCATGCACCTATTGTTTTTAAAACCTTCATAAATTAAGTGTACAGGTTGCACAGCATTATTGACTTCATCAAAAACACTCTCCGACATATCATTAAACCGTATAGGCAGAAATGTCTCAAAGTTTTCACATACACAAAGTACACGATCACCATATGCTGTTTTCAATTTCCGAATCTTGATAATGCGGAATGGAATATGCGTTGGCAATTCGCTGAGCTTCTTTGTCTCTAAGCCACATGATTGTCCCACAGCATTCAAAACATTCATTGTAGTAGTCTATAAACAAAACAAAAGCATATCTATTACACTCTAAAACAGCTTTAATAATATTGTGCAATTAGGGATTTTGCACTATGCATGTCGAATAAATTATACTAGTTATGCAAGAAATGCCCTAACTGTAGCAGATACTACTTTTCTGCATATAGCACAAGTGTTAAGTTCTAATGCCCACTTGACACAGGCTATCATGTGTCCACAGGGTAAAAATACAACACCTAGTTCATCTTGATAACAAATTTTACATAATTGTTGGTCACACTTTTGTATCTGTTCGTAACACAAGTCTTTTCTTTCAGCCTTATGTATTTGCTCCGCGTGCTCTAACTCTAAAGGCACTGTTATGTCTTGTGCTGCAATCACTTTTTCTTTACGAATAGTGTTCACAAATTCCTGACCTTTAAGCAACACCATGTATTTACAGTTTGGTAACCAACGAGCGTGTTGCACAAAAGGGTCATCAGTCATTTGCCAATCCTTTAAAGCAAATCCACAATAAAAACATATTGTTTTATCCCCTTCACCAGTATAAAAAAATCCAGCTTCACTTAGCTGTTTGGTAAGGTGTTTTAATATTAATGGCCAAACATTTTTATAAGATTCGAAACGTTCTTCAACAGAGCTGTACTCTGAGTGTGCTAGTGCTTTAGTCTTGCAAACTCCCAATTTTTCAAAAGCACACGCCAATTCAACACTGCCTATGGCATATGGACCACATATATCGACACTACCGTTGGCTGATAATACATCATTATTATTATTTATTTGTGATTCAGCAACGTAAGTAGCGGCCAAAGGCCTTGTGGTTCGGTAAAATGAATGCACGGGTAGGTTACCCACTTGCTTTCCAAGCATGTAAGGACAGTGAGGAGACCATCGCAAATGGTCTCTAAAGGGATCATCCCCTTCTTCCCAGTGTGAAAGTTCAATACGACAAAACACACAGCGCACCACATCTTCTAGGTTCAAGTAAAAAAAACCGGCTTTTGCAAGTTCATGCGTCGATAAAAAGCCTACAGGCCAGGATTCAAATGTTAACCATCGATCATGTTCTGATTTTAAATTTAACCCACGTGGTAAACCAACTTGCTCACTTGTTGTATTTGGTACTAACGCCATGTGTTATAATAAAACTTTTTCTTATTGTAAGTTATTAACATTGCACAGGGTACTTTAAAGCATAATGCATGCTTGTTCACTGTCTGTTCATTACGTTAATGGCACATGGCGACACCTAAAAGCAAACAAAATAACCCATCACTCAATCAATCAATCAATCAATCAATACTTGTAAATAAAACGTTAACGTTAATTGGCATTAATATATCAAAACACCATTAAAAATAAACTGTATGTTGGCACTAACAGTAACCCATGTACTTATTTTCTTTTTTATAAAGCTACAGTCATTTACATTCCCCCACCCTCCCTTTAACCAATATATAAACAAAAATGAATGTCATGTCATTTTTGTTCACATTATCATGTTCAAACCTGTGGATATTCGTTGAGTCCATAGGGAACCATCCATAAATTAAATTTATTATTTTTATTTTTAGAAAATCCAACATGGCCTTGTACTTTTCCCAGTCAACAACAACAACATAGCCATTAATCAAGAAAGCAATCATTGTCCCAGTCATGTACAAGTAATGATTTTTTTTTGTCTACGAGTTTTCAGTAGTGGTAAAATGGAATAGCATTTTTAAGTTGGACTTACCTGAGTTTTAAACAGTTCACTCTTTGGCAGTGGTTTCGCTTTAGTGCGTTTCTGGTTTTTTTCAGCGACTGCTACGGCGGTAAGGCTATTCTTTCCAAGTTTCTAAAAAATAAATAAAATAAACCGCTATAAATACCTAAATTCAGGTTAATACATACATTTCATAAAATAAAAAATAAAGAAAAAAATGAAACAAGTTAGTTTAAAAAAATCATCTCACCTTTACTTGCAGTGACTTGTTGCTTTTCCCTTCTAGTGGGCTCAAAAATGCAATGGTTTCTTCTCCCTCAGACATGTAAGGTATGCCGGTTATCTGCAAACAAATAAATAAATAAAATCATTAATTACCTAATCAATACATAATTGCATGTATTTATATATAAATCAATAAATGTATAAATGAATAAATATATACCTACCTCACAACAAGAATAAGTATTTTCCACCAACACCAAAACTGTTAAACAAGGCCAAGTGTTTCACACAACGCTGTAGCGTGTTCAAAAGTAGTCACATAAGTGCGAGTGGAAATGTCAGCGACGTGTCTTTATATATCACATTGCATGTATAATCTTTTTTTTTTCCCGCGCTTTGAACATTCTCTTATCGTGCACGTGGGCAGCTAATGTCCCAGGCGAACACCTGTGCCGAATCAAATTTCACCTGAACTTGCATTTTGTCACGTACGAAGCAAAACAGGATGTGACTTGTTAACAGTTATCATGCACGTGGACAGATAACGTCCAAAGTGAACACCTGCGGTAGATCAAATTTCACATGGACTTGCATTTTGTCACGTACGAAGCAAGACAGGATGTCACTGGTTTAGCGTGCCTGTGGTTTCACACATGTGTGCACGCCTTTCGCACTTCCCTGCCAGCACAATGGTCAGATTATTTCACCTTCAAGCGTCTTGGTCATTTTTTCCATTGCACCTGTTGTCAAGTCAGATCGGAGCCTTCCAATAAGCTCAAATGACCTTCACCTCCTGTAAGTTTGTTTTCTGTACTCGCTTCGATCAACATAGAACCAAGTTCTCATCACCGTTTACACGTTAAAGGTAAAATATCAGAAAACGCACGCTCGCTCTGTCATACACCGGCCCGTCGAAATAGCGATTGATCTATTAAACATAGCCACCGTGGTCAGCGACAGGTTCGTTGAAACACACACACCCAGCCGTATCGTCTCTCTCAACCACCACGCTTCATAAACATTATAAACAGGTAACGGTAAAGAATTTTTTTTTCTCAACATGTATGGCGTTAGGCCCTTTGTGAATTATCTTTTTGGAAAAAAAATATCTACCACATTTGAAAGGGGGCGTTAGCCCGAGTCCTAGGACACCTCGTACACGTCTCTAGCGTTATTGGTTCGTGAGATATCGGCAAAAATCACAAAAAAACGTGTTTACCCCAAAATCGCGTTTCCAAAATTTTTTAAAATTACAACGAGTAGTTCATAGCAAAGAGGACGTCTGCCCGAATCCTTGGACCCGTCGTACATGCCTCTAGCGTTATTGCTTCGTGAAATATTGGCAAAATCACAAAAAACACGTGTTTACCCCAAAATCGAGTTTCCAATTTTATTAAAAATTATAACGAGTGGTCCATAGCAGAGAGGGCGTCATCCCGAGTCCTTGGACCTGTCGAACACGCCTCTAGCGTTATTGGTTCGTGAGATATAGCAAAAAGTCTAAAATCACGTTTTTACCCCAAAAAGACTGTGTTTCCAGATTTTCACATTTTCGACACCGACATTCCCGTAAAGAGCACGACGAGACGAAAAAAACGAATCCAAGCACGCCCTCCTAGCATGGCTCCTTCCATTCCAAGGTCGCAGGGGCTCACCACTTGCTTTTGGAAGCAGCTCTGTCACTACCACACTACTGCAGGTTTTCATCCTAGAGACTTGAAATTTATTTTGGGGGTAGAGGGGGTAGGGACCATTGATTTACGTGAAACAATTTTTTTTTGTAGAGTTCCTAGTTTCCAAAATATAGGATTTTCAAAATTCGAGTGTTTTCAAAAAAACATAAAAATAAAAAAAAATTATTACAAAAAATAAAGGTCATAAAGACCATTCGTTTGAGCCATGGAACAACGTACTATCCTGTTTGGTTTTCAAACTATAGCCTATTTTCAAAAACGAAACATTTTAAAAAATTTTTGAAAAATATAATACATGGTCCATAGGAAAGAGGACGTCAGCCCGAGTCCAACGACACCTCATTTGTCAAAATCGGACCATGCGTTCGAGAGATATTTAACATGGCTGAAGCTTAGTAGTGGGGCAAGGAGGGTTCTGGAGTGGCGCAGAAACCGCCTTACTCCACTACTTGCGGGAAAGAAAGAAAGAAAGAAAGAAAAGAAAGAAAGAAAGAAAGAAAGAAAGAAAGAAAGAAAGAAAGCAAACAGCAGCAATTGCTAGCTCTAACTAGACGTGTATTCCAAAGAACACATCACTCCTTGGAACAAGGGAACGATGGATGACACCACTGCATCGTCGCGCTTTCGATTCCGGTTACCAGTAGTGGCGTCAGCTTTGGTCGCCTGCAACAATGCGCTCGTGAAACGTGTTGCCGTCAATATTGAAACGCATCAGGTGCTGCAGGCAAACAGTCATTCGGTGTGCTTTTTGTTCGGCGTTCAATGCACGGGGTATTGCTGCAGCAACGCCCTCAAACAGAAACGTTTTGATCACGCCTTATATAACAGAAAATCAATTTTAAAAAGTAAATAACAATGTAATGTATAATTTAGATTGAAATACATAACCTACCTCCTACATTTGAAAACCATGTTACATAGGTGGCCAAATTATGGGAAAGCTGAATA
The DNA here is from genome assembly GCA_946902985.2 of Meconema thalassinum. NCBI lineage: Eukaryota > Metazoa > Arthropoda > Insecta > Orthoptera > Tettigoniidae > Meconema > Meconema thalassinum. The sequence goes on along the minus strand of OX336390.1, from coordinate 222,781,175 downwards.
GAACCAAAATCGTAATTGCGAATTAAGATACAATACATTAAAATGTTCCGAGTCTCCATTTGCAGGACATTTCTTGGTTGTATTTTGCCATCCACCAAATCTGCTACAAGAGATCTTTTACAAACCAACATCATATTAATTTACGTATTTAAGGTTAACGCGTTGTTATATTATTTTATTTGCAAGCAATAGACATTAAAAGGCCAAAGGGTGTGCTGTCTATTCCAATACAGTACACGGCACGGTTTTTGATCGGGGGTTCTCCTTTCTAGTATCTGATAAAGGTAAATGTTTATAAAATTTCATAACAATTGAATCAGTAGTTCGTGAGGTAGGAGCATAATATTGAGAAACTGAACGGGTTTGTTCAACTACTTAGTTAGCGCCACCTTAAGAATTCTCACGTGCTTATGACCGGCCCATCTATACGTCAATTGGCGGCAAAGCCTGATCTGGTTAGGTTGCCACAAAAACACATTCTTTTCGTTAGGACACATGCTTGCCACGGTGGGTGAGTGGTTATCGTGTCGGTCTACTAACTCCAAGCATGCAGGTTCGCTCCTGGCCATGCTAAGTGATTTTTAAAGGCGACAAAAATCACGACACGCATGTCAAACGTTGTTGGCATATTAAATAACACATTTGAATTCAGTAGGCCGTGTTCATAGTGGTAAAATTAATCTCGGGATTTTCTGCCAACAAAAAAGTTTCTCCTTTCTCTACTAGAAAGCGCTATAGTGTCAAGGAGCTTAGATATCTAACGTCGTTGACTTTCATAGCGCTCCAAGGAACAATACAATTCGACATGCAAGCTGCCCTCTGGGCGTTAAATAACAAAGCTTGCACCCAGCACCCGAGGCCATACGATATTATTATTATTATTATTATCTATATATTTAAAACACTAAGCTGATTTTTGTTACCGCGAGATTGAGGGAACGGTAGAACCGATTCACTTCGTAGAGCAATCTGTCGAAAGCTGTAGGCCTGTAGATTTGCAGAGTGTCTTTAAAATAAACAAATATGTTACCACATATTTTTAAATTTATAAACAAAGCTGCAAAATTATTGGCTCAAGCGCATGCGCAGAATCATCTTGATTAATGACAGTCATGGCGGATGTCCACCGCGTTTTAATGCAATAGTTATTTATAAGAATTATAATAAAGGAGGGGAATATTGATTATGAAGTTTCCAGGATATAAACGGAAATAGAATATTATAAAAAACGGGAAATGTAGAAGAACTTATACGGACTGTTGAGAGTGAATGTTGTTTAAGTAACTTAATATTGCATTCTACTACCAGTGATTCCGTAGCTCAGACGGTAGCGTTCAAAACTCTTAATTTATGCATCGCGCAATGGAAGCAGTTCGAATCCCACCTCCGACATATATTTTTATTTCTCAATTATTCTTTCTGCCTATTGGTAATACATTGTCTTAACATATTTTACTTTTATTATTCCCATAAAGTAAGGAATTCTTCACGATTTACGTTCCCATCTATATATTTAAAACACTAAGCTGTTTTTTGTACACACGAGATTGTGAAAACCACTTAACCGATTGGCTTCGTAAGACATTCTAACGAAAGCTCTTGGCATGCAGATTTGCAGAGTTTCTTTAAAAGGAAAATATATGTTACGGTATATTTTTAAATGATTAAAGAAATATGTAATATTTGTCACTCCCGCGCATGCGCACAATGGCCTTTCTCAACAAGGAAAATGGCGATTCCGGTCGCGTCTAACTGAGATCTTTGTTCATGAGAATTAAAAAGGATCTCCAATAATGTTAGTTATGTTTTTACAATGTGCATTGAAATAGAATTATATTAAATAAACCACGAATTGAAAGACATAAACTGCAGGTTGAGTGTGTATACTGGTTAGATAGCTTAATACTGCAGTGTCACATAGTTGTCTGGTTGGCCAAGGGGATAAGGTTACTGGCCTGAAATTTGTATTATGCATGATCGAGAGGGTTCGATTCCCACCTCGGATATGTTTTTTTATTTTCATTTTCTTCCTTCCTACGATTGGTATTGCATTGTAGAAAGCTCTTGGCATGCAGATTTGCAGAGTTTCTTTAAAAGAAAAATATATGTTACGGTATATTTTTAAATGATTAAAGAAATATGTAATATTTGACACTCCCGCGCATGCGCACAATGGCCTTTCTCAACAAGGAAAATGGCGATTCCGGTCGCGTCTAACTGAGATCTTTGTTTATGAGAATCAAAAAGGGTCTGCAATAATGTTAGTTATGTTTTTACAATATGCATTGAAATAGAATTGTATTAAATAAACCACGAATTGAAGGACATAAAGTGCAGGTTGAGTGTGTATACTGGTTAGATAGCTTAATACTGCACTGTCACATAGTTGTCTGGTTGGCCAAGGGGATAAGGTTACTGGCCAGAAATTTGTATTGTGCATGATCGAGAGGGTTCGATCCCACTTCGGATATGTTTTTTTATTTTCGTTTTCTTCCTTCCTACGATTGGTATTGCATTGTAGAAACATATTTCACTTTTATCATTCCCGTCAAGTAACGAATTCTCTGTTCCCATCGAGAGGGTTCGATTCCCACCTCGGTTATGTTTTTTTTATTTTCGTTTTCTTACTTCCTACGATTGGTATTACATTGTAGAAACATATTTCACTTTTATCATTCCCGTAAAGTAACGAATTCTCTGTTGCCATCCTTTGCATGGTCGAGAGGGTTCGATTCCCACCTCGGATACGTTTTTTTAATTTTCATTTTCTTCCTTCCTACGATTGGTATTACATTGTAGAGATATATTTCACTTTTTCATTCCCGTAAAGTAACGAATTCTCTGTTGCCATCCTTTGCATGGTCGAGAGGGTTCGATTCCCACCTCGGATATGTTTTTTTTTTGTTTTCTTCCTTCCTACGATTGGTATTACAGTGTAGAAACATATTTCACTTTTATCATTCCTGTAAAGTAACGAATTCTCTGTTGCCATATCTATATATTTAAAACACTAAGCTGATTTTTGTTACCGCGAGATTGAGGGAACGGTAGAACCGATTCACTTCGTAGAGCAATCTGTCGAAAGCTGTAGGCCTGTAGATTTGCAGAGTGTCTTTAAAATAAACAAATATGTTACCACATATTTTTAAATTTATAAACAAAGCTGCAAAATTATTGGCTCAAGCGCATGCGCAGAATCATCTTGATTAATGACAGTCATGGCGCATGTCCACCGCGTTTTAATGCAATAGTTATTTATAAGAATTATAATAAAGGAGGGGAATATTGATTATGAAGTTTCCAGGATATAAACGGAAATAGAATATTATAAAAAACGGGAAATGTAGAAGAACTTACACGGACTGTTGAGAGTGAATGTTGTTTAAGTAACTTAATATTGCATTCTACTACCAGTGATTCCGTAGCTCAGACGGTAGCGTTCAAAACTCTTAATTTATGCATCGCGCAATGGAAGCAGTTCGAATCCCACCTCCGACATATATTTTTATTTCTCAATTATTCTTTCTGCCTATTGGTAATACATTGTCTTAACATATTTTACTTTTATTATTCCCATAAAGTAAGGAATTCTTCACGATTTACGTTCCCATATACTTTTAAATTATTAAATAAAAGATGGCCACAATCGCTTTCGCCATGAGAGACAATTGACGAACATGATTCATTTGTTGGACTCAGACATCGTGGTCACTCAGCCCCATCTACTTTGGTGTGTGTGTCAAATTTTCTCTGATAACCTGTGTTATTGTGATGGCAGTACTGATGTGTGCATTTGTAATTAAAGTGGGGAATGGGAAATTGGCGACCGAGGCTTTAAGTTAGGAACTATCCCGGTATTTACCTGCAGTGGAAGTGGCTAACCACGGAAAACCACATCCCAGATTGTTGAGATGGGAATCGAACCTTGCCCTACTTAGTTTTGCCTCAAGAGTGCGCCCCGTTCCAGCCCTCAGACCAGAATTACACCTGCAGTGGAAGTGGCAAACCACGGAAAACCAAATCCCAGATTGTTGAGATGGGAATCGAACCTTGCCCTTCTTAGTTTTGCCTCAAGAGTGCGCCCCGTTCCAGCCCTCAGACCAGAATTACAGTTCTAGAGAAATGACGAATAAAGGATTCACCGTATCGTAGTGTGATCTTTGTTTTTGAGAATTAAAAAGAGGGGATTGAAGAACTTCAGCAGGCGTTTGAGTTCGTTTGTTGTTTAAGTAACTTAATATTGGTTTAAAAGTCTGTTGACTGGGTGGCTCAGGGGTAACATTGCGGATCCAGGAATGAATTTTGCATAGTCGAAGGAGTCTCACCTCAGACATGTATTTTTATTTCCTAATTATTCTTTCTGGCTATTGGTAATTCATTGTCTTAACATATTTTACTTTTATTGATCCCGTACAGTAAGGAATTCTCCACGATTTACATTTTTTTTAGCGTATGGCTTTTAGTGCCGGGAGTGTCCGAGGACATGTTCGGCTCGCCAGTTTTTGTAGCTGCTTCGAGACGGACACCCAATGGGTGAGCTACAAGTACCGTTGGGGAGGGAAGGAGGGAAGTTGGAATGTAAGGATGAGGAGTTGGGAGGTAGCGGCTGTGGCCTATAGTTAAGGACCAACCCCGGCATTTGCCTGGAAGGAAGATGGGAAACCACAGAAGACCATCTTCAAGGTTGCCGGCGGGGGGATTCGAACCTCCTCGCCTCCCGGATGTGAGCGACTGCCATCAGTCATGCCGTAACCACCACGGCTAACTCACCCGGTACGATTTTCATTGCCATATACTTTTAAATTATTAAATAAAAGATGGCCACAATCGCTTTCGCCATGAGAGACAATTGACGAATATAATTCATTTGATGGACTCAGACATCGTGGTTACTCAGCCCCGTCTACTTTGGTGTGTGTGTGTGTGTAAAATTTCTCTGATAACCTGTGTTATTGTGATGGCTGTACTGATGTGTGCATTTGTAATTCAAGTGGGGAATGGGGAATTGACGACCGAGGCTTTAAGTTACGAACTATCCCGGTATTTACTTGCAGTGGACGTGGCAAACCACGGAAAACCACATCCCAGATTGTTGAGATAGGAATCTAACCTTGCTCTCCTGAATTTTGCCTGAAGAGTGCGCCCCGTTCCAGTCCTCAGACCAGAAGTAAATTTCTTGGCAAACCAGGGATCGAACCTGGAATTCGGGGTGATAGCTCAGAATGTAGCCTTCAGATTGGGCTTCCCTGTGTTAATACGATTTTTGACAAGCACTGAGCATATAGTCTAACTCTTAAACTCCCTCCATTACGGTGGCTGTCGAAGTGAGTCTATGCTCATTCCAGTAGTTGGCGAAGTATGCTCCCTTGCTTAATTTACTGTCATGGAAATGCAAAGGATTGTACCTACATCAGGTGATGGAAATTGCTTATTTAGAGCAGTTTCGTACTGTTTATTCCAAAATGCAGGACGTTATCCTGAGCTGCGTTTGCAAGCAAATTGCAAAAATTGTTGCTGGCATGAATAATTATAAGGATTTTATTATTGGCGATCAGTATCATCGCATTCTAATCAGCAACAAACTTGAGAATGAAAGTATCTGAACTTCATTGTATACTTGATTATTATTGTTTATTGATGATTTGTTTAGAGCACATAACAATGAGTCTAACCACGCTGTTGATTTTGGCAATGGAAGTATTATTTGCCATTTAATATTTGGCGGCTGCGTTGATGCAGGCCACTATAGTGTTATTGAATATGACGTTAATTTGGAGAGAAATGCTGCAATAAATATATCCATTTGACGAAAAGGAACATTAGCCACAAAAAAGTGGGAAATCGTAGAAAATACGAAGCCACTTTTAAAATCTAATATAAAAATGCCATTTCAGAAACAATTCCAGATATTATGCCGTACAGTGTATGGTCCTTGACGAACAAATGTAAACATTGTTCTGCACTGTATTTCTATAGCGAGAAATCTACGCCAGGTTACTTGGACCTTTGGTGTTGTAATGGCAAAATTAATCTTCCTAAATATAACATATTTGACAGACTGCAACAATTTTTCACTGGAAATGATATCTCAAGGAATTTAAGAGAGAACTTCGTTAATGTATATTCCAAAATTATAAGCGACGGTTTCTGCGGCCAGTTGTATATATTAGACTCCTCAGAATTCTTGAATTCCTTGGAATTAAGTGATTTGCTTCCACATACTCCAAACGATTGACCCATAGATATGCTCCTGAGAAATCTGAAGTTTCCTAAGGGCATCTAAATGCTACCATATTAATTACCGTAAAAGAAATATGTACGAAAATTGCTTGAATTTGGAAATAATAAGTGCAGTTAAAATTAGGCGGAGAGATCTAACCTTTCGACTTGATTCCATATTAATTATATGAAATATGCATGAAAAAGCTTGGATTTGGAAATAAGTGCAGTTAAAATTAGGCAGAAAGGTCTAATCCTTCGACTTGATTTAACACCACCGGATAAAACAATCATTTTCTTTTAAGAGGCAACATTTTCCGATTCGCTTGGCATACTTTATCACAATCAATAAAGCTCAAGGGGGAACTCTGGAACGTATAGGTCTCAATTTGCCTCATCAAGTTTTCAATCATGGCCAGCATTATGTTGCAATGTCTATAGAGTGCAATCTTTTGACGCCCTTAAAGTTTCAATAGTGCCAAAAATAATTGAACAAAGAACGTATATAATAACATTCTTCAGTAATTATTTTCTTATTGGCCGTCATGTATTGACGGGTTCCAACTAGTATACTTTTAAATTATTAAATAAAAGATGGCCACAATCGCTTTCGCCATGAGAGACAATTGACGAACATGATTCATTTGTTGGACTCAGACATCGTGGTCACTCAGCCCCGTCTACTTTGGTGTGTGTGTCAAATTTTCTCTGATAACCTGTGTTATTGTGATGGCAGTACTGATGTGTGCATTTGTAATTAAAGTGGGGAATGGGAAATTGGCGACCGAGGCTTTAAGTTAGGAACTATCCCGGTATTTACCTGCAGTGGAAGTGGCTAACCACGGAAAACCACATCCCAGATTGTTGAGATGGGAATCGAACCTTGCCCTACTTAGTTTTGCCTCAAGAGTGCGCCCCGTTCCAGCCCTCAGACCAGAATTACACCTGCAGTGGAAGTGGCAAACCACGGAAAACCAAATCCCAGATTGTTGAGATGGGAATCGAACCTTGCCCTTCTTAGTTTTGCCTCAAGAGTGCGCCCCGTTCCAGCCCTCAGACCAGAATTACAGTTCTAGAGAAATGACGAATAAAGGATTCACCGTATCGTAGTGTGATCTTTGTTTTTGAGAATTAAAAAGAGGGGATTGAAGAACTTCAGCAGGCGTTTGAGTTCGTTTGTTGTTTAAGTAACTTAATATTGGTTTAAAAGTCTGTTGACTGGGTGGCTCAGGGGTAACATTGCGGATCCAGGAATGAATTTTGCATAGTCGAAGGAGTCTCACCTCAGACATGTATTTTTATTTCCTAATTATTCTTTCTGGCTATTGGTAATTCATTGTCTTAACATATTTTACTTTTATTGATCCCGTACAGTAAGGAATTCTCCACGATTTACATTTTTTTTAGCGTATGGCTTTTAGTGCCGGGAGTGTCCGAGGACATGTTCGGCTCGCCAGTTTTTGTAGCTGCTTCGAGACGGACACCCAATGGGTGAGCTACAAGTACCGTTGGGGAGGGAAGGAGGGAAGTTGGAATGTAAGGATGAGGAGTTGGGAGGTAGCGGCTGTGGCCTATAGTTAAGGACCAACCCCGGCATTTGCCTGGAAGGAAGATGGGAAACCACAGAAGACCATCTTCAAGGTTGCCGGCGGGGGGATTCGAACCTCCTCGCCTCCCGGATGTGAGCGACTGCCATCAGTCATGCCGTAACCACCACGGCTAACTCACCCGGTACGATTTTCATTGCCATATACTTTTAAATTATTAAATAAAAGATGGCCACAATCGCTTTCGCCATGAGAGACAATTGACGAATATAATTCATTTGATGGACTCAGACATCGTGGTTACTCAGCCCCGTCTACTTTGGTGTGTGTGTGTGTGTAAAATTTCTCTGATAACCTGTGTTATTGTGATGGCTGTACTGATGTGTGCATTTGTAATTCAAGTGGGGAATGGGGAATTGACGACCGAGGCTTTAAGTTACGAACTATCCCGGTATTTACTTGCAGTGGACGTGGCAAACCACGGAAAACCACATCCCAGATTGTTGAGATAGGAATCTAACCTTGCTCTCCTGAATTTTGCCTGAAGAGTGCGCCCCGTTCCAGTCCTCAGACCAGAAGTAAATTTCTTGGCAAACCAGGGATCGAACCTGGAATTCGGGGTGATAGCTCAGAATGTAGCCTTCAGATTGGGCTTCCCTGTGTTAATACGATTTTTGACAAGCACTGAGCATATAGTCTAACTCTTAAACTCCCTCCATTACGGTGGCTGTCGAAGTGAGTCTATGCTCATTCCAGTAGTTGGCGAAGTATGCTCCCTTGCTTAATTTACTGTCATGGAAATGCAAAGGATTGTACCTACATCAGGTGATGGAAATTGCTTATTTAGAGCAGTTTCGTACTGTTTATTCCAAAATGCAGGACGTTATCCTGAGCTGCGTTTGCAAGCAAATTGCAAAAATTGTTGCTGGCATGAATAATTATAAGGATTTTATTATTGGCGATCAGTATCATCGCATTCTAATCAGCAACAAACTTGAGAATGAAAGTATCTGAACTTCATTGTATACTTGATTATTATTGTTTATTGATGATTTGTTTAGAGCACATAACAATGAGTCTAACCACGCTGTTGATTTTGGCAATGGAAGTATTATTTGCCATTTAATATTTGGCGGCTGCGTTGATGCAGGCCACTATAGTGTTATTGAATATGACGTTAATTTGGAGAGAAATGCTGCAATAAATATATCCATTTGACGAAAAGGAACATTAGCCACAAAAAAGTGGGAAATCGTAGAAAATACGAAGCCACTTTTAAAATCTAATATAAAAATGCCATTTCAGAAACAATTCCAGATATTATGCCGTACAGTGTATGGTCCTTGACGAACAAATGTAAACATTGTTCTGCACTGTATTTCTATAGCGAGAAATCTACGCCAGGTTACTTGGACCTTTGGTGTTGTAATGGCAAAATTAATCTTCCTAAATATAACATATTTGACAGACTGCAACAATTTTTCACTGGAAATGATATCTCAAGGAATTTAAGAGAGAACTTCGTTAATGTATATTCCAAAATTATAAGCGACGGTTTCTGCGGCCAGTTGTATATATTAGACTCCTCAGAATTCTTGAATTCCTTGGAATTAAGTGATTTGCTTCCACATACTCCAAACGATTGACCCATAGATATGCTCCTGAGAAATCTGAAGTTTCCTAAGGGCATCTAAATGCTACCATATTAATTACCGTAAAAGAAATATGTACGAAAATTGCTTGAATTTGGAAATAATAAGTGCAGTTAAAATTAGGCGGAGAGATCTAACCTTTCGACTTGATTCCATATTAATTATATGAAATATGCATGAAAAAGCTTGGATTTGGAAATAAGTGCAGTTAAAATTAGGCAGAAAGGTCTAATCCTTCGACTTGATTTAACACCACCGGATAAAACAATCATTTTCTTTTAAGAGGCAACATTTTCCGATTCGCTTGGCATACTTTATCACAATCAATAAAGCTCAAGGGGGAACTCTGGAACGTATAGGTCTCAATTTGCCTCATCAAGTTTTCAATCATGGCCAGCATTATGTTGCAATGTCTATAGAGTGCAATCTTTTGACGCCCTTAAAGTTTCAATAGTGCCAAAAATAATTGAACAAAGAACGTATATAATAACATTCTTCAGTAATTATTTTCTTATTGGCCGTCATGTATTGACGGGTTCCAACTAGTTATTATTATTATTGTTATTGTTATTATCAGGACACAGGAAATGTAAAGATTGTTGAAGATTCTGTGAGCTAATTAACAATAAATAATTCCGCTCTATTTAGCTTGACCATAATAATTTAGCCACCTGTGTATTTTTTATATTAATATCACTTGAACTCTGACACAAAAGCACGCCAGCCGTTTCGAAGTCAATGCTGACTGGTATTGGAAGAATTATCGTCTCGTCGTTTGAGTCCCTCCGTTCTAACAAGCTGGGAAACTTGTGTTTCTTGCAGCCCGTTGGCTTTATTTTGCGGCGTACAAAAGGCTTTGCAGACAAAATCCGCGGCAAATGATATAGAAGAGAGTTTGGCTGTGACAGTTGTGCATGGGACAACAAAACGAGGCGCACTGTGTACTCTGATGGATCGGCTCAGCGCTTCATCGCCGGTGTGTGATAGCTCTTTTATGGCCTCGAGCAGCTCCGACGTCGTATGCTGAATAAACTAACAGCCGAGTTCGCTACCTCTTAGTGAAGATTAACTTTTAACCATATACTGGCTTATTTCCCCCAACTAAATAACTCCTCACCGCCTAAGGTTATTTCCTCAAGATTACGACATTGGTCTTGTCTTTTTTATTTCACCTGTGGCATGTTAGCCACTTGGTCATAATACGACGGTAAACTTCGAGGGAATATATTCAGTTAAGTAAGTTATGATCCCTAGGAAACTGCCCATAAATTACATGAGACGTGTTTGAATAGTTCTGCCCTCAGAGAGCATGGCAAGAAGATCCCTCACCCAGGGCCTCACTAGTTGTAGAGTATGGCTTGATAACCATGGAACCCCCTTTGAATCCAGCATTGCTTCCGCCTACTTTTGCTTGCTTCCGATCTGTGATTTGAGTTGTGACATGCGTGAAGTCACTACTCTGTTTATTTGCAGAATATTACGGTATAATAATATGTTCGCATGTTACCACATTCCCATACTATGAATACGTGTAGTGTTTTAAAATTTGTTTTATTTATTTTGTCATTTATTTATTCATTACGTCATTTATTTAGTCAGATATTTATTTATTTATTTATTTATTTATTTATTTATTTATTTATTTATTTGTGTACTTGTTTATTTAGATAGATAGTCATATATTTCTTTCTTTATCGTGTAGGCCTACTTAGGACCACGGGGCTCGTATCTACTCTTCGGTAAAGTTGTTGCTTTCTTCCTCTTCTACTTCCAATAGTCCCTCATTTACTGACTATGTGTCAGTCTTCTTTCTTCTTTGCTCCTGTAGTCTACTTACTTGTAAGGGACGTTGGGAAAACGCCCTGTCGGATGACCTGACGGAACAGCAGACGGTCACAAGTTTGTTCCAGTGGGATATCTAGTTGTTCCATATCTGACTTAACTGACGCAATCCATTTGTTCTTAAAAACCTTGCCTCTTCCTGTTACTTTGAATATCCTGTTGGTGATTTTTTCAGACTCCAGACGTGCCAAGTGTCCATAAAAGGTCAGGCGTCTTTTCCATATAGACGTGATGATGTCCTCCCGGTGTTCGTACAATTTATCATTAGGGCGGATTCTATTAATTCCTCCTTCCTCTCCAATTGGACTCTATTAATTCCTCCTTCCTCTCCAATTGGACCTAATATCGCCCTCTGGATCTTCCTCTCTTTTATTCATTTAGACGTATAAGTATTTATTATTTTCATTTAAACATTTAATTATTTATTTAGCTAGTTAGTCATTTATTTAGTTAGATAATCATTTACATAATTAGTTAGATATTGCGTCTTTACACATTTCAGACTGCGTGATGACGAAGTGCGCGAATCCAGTCTGTTTTGGACGTTCTTTTAACTTGGAAATGGGTGGGTGGTTAGGAGTGATAATCGGTGTGTTTGTCATCCTTGAGCCTGAAGAAACGGAAATAATATGGGATAGAAATTCAATTTTCAATTCGTCTGTTGAATGATTGTATTTATTTGTATTTATGTATATTCTCAACTGTTTCTGTTGATAGTTATGACCATGACCATGATGACTTTTTAGTGAGCACCATTTTTCTGACATAACTAGATGCAGGGTAGGAACAACCGAACAAAGATCCACTGAATCCGACAGCCTAGCCACTGTATACCAATTTACGCCATTCGCGGGAGATTTGGGAGTCAAACGAGTAAACTATTTTGATTTGAAGTACCGGTATCCTACCGTATGAATACGCCAATGACGTGTAATTAACCCAGTCAAGAATAAAAGAAGTTGCAAGAAAACTATCGGTCACCTCGCACGGACCGTGGAGTGACTTACTTACTCCTGGCCGGAGACAGGGTATGATGGTCTATTCTCTTGAGTTATTTTATGTTTAATGCTATTTCCCCCTAACTCGGCTGGTTTTTCTCGACTAAGTATGTGTTAACATTGCTTTCTTGCTGTAAGTGAGTACTTGATTATTTACGGAACATCGAGTTAGTGTAATTTACTGTACTATTGGCGATTTAGAGAGCAAGGCTGTCCTCCATTTTTCTGTCATGGAACTTAACCGTCTTTACTTCGGTGACGGGGACGGGGAGCGTGATGGCGCAGTGGCTTAGCTGCTCGTCTTTTACCCGGACGGCCGGGGTTCGAATCCCGGTGACAGCGGGGTGGAATTTTCACCTGAAAAATCACGTGGCGTCAGGAAGGGCATCCGGTCTTAAATCCCCGGCCAAAACCAAAATGAGCCTGGTTGGCTCCGGCAACCCCAATTAATTGGGAAAAGCCGAAGAAAGAAAGAAAGAAAGAAAGAAAGAAAGAAAGAAACTTCGGTGACGGGGAAATGGCCTAGAAGTTGTCGTCATAAACTTTCTACCTTTACTGTATGAAACCGTCAAGGATGGGCAATGTTACTGTAGGTAGTTCTTGAATAAGACTGAAGCAAAGTACGGAATCTTGAATTCATGACAACAAGGAACAACAATCGAGGCAATAATTGACTCCTAACAATGAATAACTCATGAATTGTTGATACTTGTTAAACGAATTCCTCAGTTTCTTTATGTTTAGAGCGTATTGTAGTGGTATCTTCATTGTTTGTAAAACGGAAAATCACCCTGCTGAAGAGATGAAGAACCAAGAATATATTTCGGTCCTTGAAGGGCGAGATGTTCTTGGTTCAACTGTTCATTGATGTTCCTCCATTATCTAACTCGGTCCCATTCAAATGGGCTGGCCCTTCGTGTGCGATAGTATACGCGTGAGATTTTTAGAGCGAGTGTGCATAATATCACGTGAGATCCCTTGACAGTCTTCCGGAATACCCGCCCAGCACCTCGGTGCCACTATTCTTTGCGCTCACACATTACTACCTCTCGGGTCCAAGCTGCGTGAACCTTAGAGGAATGTGCATCGCGGACTATGAAAAGTGGTGTTGATGAGTGATGAGGTGTCTCGGTCCGTGCATAGTACAGAACCAAATACATTGGTCGGTGACTCACTCACTCATTCGTAACACCACAGTGGTTTGAGCAACGGCCCTATGTTAGCAGTATTGGAATAGGAATACCAGATATCACGGCGGGCTGTTGACAGACCCTTCTCTGCTCTTTCCCCTCACCCCGCAAGTTCACAGAGCTTGGACCCGAGCAGTATGTTGTCTGCGCGGTCCACATTTGGTCCACACGCTGATGGTTCGAGTAGAACACTAGCACACAGCGCATGTGCAGCGCGAGGATACTTACCGTTCTTCATTTGTACTGGTCACAAACGTATGATGGCTCGCTGAGCGCGGATACACCATTGCGCACGCAGATTGTACCGGCCAAGAAGGAACGGCCAATTCATATTAGTATCCAAGAGTCTAGTGCTTTTCATTCGGTCAACACGAATGTACCCAAAAGAGATGGGTTATGCCCTAATCCTGAAATAAATTACATGAGATTAATTGTTTACTAAGGCAACACTGAAAATATGGCTTCAAACACCACAATGTCATATTAGTATATTTTGTTGTTGTACTTTCTTCATAATACTCGTTGGGATTTGTTCGTAGTATTAGTTAAAATGAAAATTTGACAGGCTATTTCACCGGCAACAGTAATTACGACGTTGTGCGAAGCCGAGCTATCTCACTCGATAAAATGGTTTTCTGTGGTTTCCCATCTTTAACTCGAGGAAATGCCGGGATGGTAACTTCTAATACGCCACACCTGCTTCCTTCCTACCTCTTGCTCAATTTCATTCATGTTAATAAAGCTGACGTCAGGAAGGGTATCCGGACGAGGAAATTCATCTCATATCATCCTCCACACCGTCTAATTTAGTAATAAGGAGTATTTGAATTAGAATTAATTGTTAAAGAACTGCCATTGAGGTTAATGAGCTCCTTTATGTAGCGTATTCATTGTTCTAGCTTGGAGTATTCTAATAAGGAATTAAACCTAGATTAACAACTAATAAAACAAAATATACATTGCACTTATAACTTAACAAGCCAATTAGCAAACATAATACTACAGATTAGAATATAATAATTAAATAAATGAGCTACCTAACGTATTATTAAATCTATTGTAAAACAAATTGTAGTATGTTAAAAAAAAGGCTAAAATGTTTATATGAATCATGATATGCTCTATTATTAACATAAGTACGAGAGTGACATGATTACTCGAACTACTGTACTATCAATTCAACGGAAGTTGCATCTTGGATACTAAAAATATTATAAAAAGCTGTATGGGAAGGGTATATTTTCAAAAATGTCGTATGAACTATTTATAATTTTGAGTAGGCATACAGTGCGAACAGTAGACAGCCTATTTTAGAAAAAGTAGACGTATGAGATCGATCTTGGCATATGTGTGTCTGTCTGTCTGTCTGTCTGTCTGTGTCCCCGTATCAACTCCTAAGCGGCTGCAGCTAGTAAAACCAAATTTGGCATGAGTAAATATATTTACCTGAATATCTCACGGCCATATCTGAAAATGACATCAGTGCTACAAACTGCTGAAAAATCACAATTGAAATTTGAGCTCCATGTTGGATATCTCGGAAAATATACATGGGAGCTATTCAAAAATTGGCACACACAGAGATAATGCCATACCAGATTAATTTTCAGGAGCTCATTTTATATAACAGTCTTGCCAATATGATTCTAAGCCTGCTGATAGGTCCCACATTTAAGTGCATATAACTTCTGTACTATCAATGGGATTTCAACCAAATTTCGTATGTGTTTTGTGTACCATAACAGATATTACTATGCGTATTCTTGATAGCCAGCAGGGCTGACAACTGTTAATAAATGCTGTCCCTATTTTTTATTCTAATGCCAATAGGTCTATATCAGAAAGCATGCAAGCCAACAGCTCTAAACTCTGCACACCCTACCTGACATTCTAGATTAATTTGGAGTAACTGATGTACGTCGATGCTGCCAACATGATTGTATGTCTGTTGATAGGTTCAATTCTAAATGCATGTACCTTCTATACTAACAAATCGATTTCAACCAAATTTCGTATGTGCTTTGTGTACCATAACATATATGACTACACGTATTCTAAAGAGCCATTAGGTCTGCCAACTGTTGATAAGTGCTCTCTCTCTCTCTAGACTTTGTATCCTAATTCCAATATATCAGAAACTATGCATGGCAACAGCTCTAAATTTTGCACACATATAGTACCTGATATTCTAGATTAATTGGGAATAACTGATACATGTCAGTGCTGCCAACAGGATTCTAAGCCTGCTGATAAGTCCAATTTTTAAATTATTGTAACTTCTATATTAACAAATGGATTTTATCCAAAATTGGGTCAATAATAGATCATAATGTTTCAGATTAATTCTAAGTAACTTAACACATACATGACACTGTTGCCAACATTATTTTACGAGCACTGATAGCTAATGTAACATTTCATTTCTGAAATATAGATTATTCATTGGCATGAATCTTAAATTTTAAGAAAAGTAGGCACTTTAAGTTCGCCACGGAACTACTTATTTGTTAATTGAACTATTTTAGGTACACATTGAAGGTGTAGTTAGCGGTGTTTCAAGCGGAGGTAAGCTCGCAGCAGTCCAAAGAAAGCGTTAATCCAATGTAATGTTGTTAAGGTCAGAGCAGGAGCAAGTAATGTGTCTAGGGAAGTGGAATTGACACTGATTGATTTAACCGTTGGATGTGTTGTAATTACTGAGTCTGGCTTGACAAACTAATTCTCAAACTAACTTTGTGTCGACCGGGGATTGAGACTTCTTTAACTTAACAAAACCCATCGCTTGTTCCCTTAATGAGAATCCCTTGCTGTCTCTCTCTTTCCGCGTGCGAATTGGTTTGTTCAGATGTTCGGTAAAGATTCAAATGAAGTTGTTCGGTAAGCCAACAGAATATGCAGAACAAGCAAAGTTACTACCTCAGGTAAGTAATATTAATTGAGAAGAATTAATGCTTTTCAGACATCTCAATCTAGTGCCTCCGGTGTATTATTCGACCCGTGGTATTAGTCTTTGCCGTTTTGAAGTGATGTTAATTCATTTAGTGGTTGTAACATCGTGGTCTTTTACGTGTTCTTGGATGTATGTGTGTGTGTGTATGTATGTATGTATGTATGTATGTATATATGACATATGAATCGCTGCCAATGGCCATACGCTGGGTACTTTTGATTGAACGCCCGAGGGCTCCCAACAAGTTCAATTTCAAGTAGTTCCAACTTTGGCTACCTGAGGCTACTGCCACTAACACTAGTGGCGAACGTTGGAACTTGATAGAGCGTTTCCTAACTAGCCAAATATAACCTACAAATTTTGTTACACACCACCAATTGCAGTGGTAGGTTCTTTTACATGCCATACATCTATGGCATGGGCCCGCCGGCTTTACTTCCCTCCGAAGGAAGGCGTACGGTACTGAAAGATTTTAACGCTCTTAAAAATTGCGACGACTTTGCCGGGTTTGAACCTGCGATCTTGGGCACAGCAGTTCAGCATTCTACCAACGCCGCCACCTAAGCCACTCTATATGTCAGTACTCGTACATTAGTGATACACCCATTGACTGATAGAAAGCACTCCCTGTAGGAAGCGTCGCATCGCTATAAAACGGGAGTATGGGTATGATCAGACACTGGCCCCCTGCCACCAAGGCATCCGCCATTGCTCTCTAAGAAGGCACGCCGAGGTTACGTGTATGTATTTGACATAGTTATGGAGCAATCGAATACTGCCAGACATGCCTCTACAATTCTCACGGATACTATTTGCATCGTTAGCGGACTTGCTGAGAGAACGCACATCATTGGAATGCGTGAAGTTGGAGCTGGATAGTGGTATTGACCGGTTATGAGCCATCTGGGCCGTTAGTACCTTGCTGAGATGAATCAGTGGTCACCAAAGGACATGCATACTAAGCGACCAAGCACCCCGGCAGACCCCTGGAAGAGAGAACCGCTTCAATCTCAAGAGCAGCGGTCAGCGTCGTCTAACATCCACGCATGCTAGAGCACGGTTACTTTCTGATGGCAAAAAACCTCAGCTGCGCAGACTGTGAGTTTCGAATACAGGAGAGTCCATGTGCTGTAGCGTGAGTGAGAGGGGAGGAACGTTCACTTCGCTAGTTGCTACGGAAATGTCCATCTCGCTTCCTATAACACATTAGTGTGTCTCCCAGCGGCACAGCAATTGCTACCCTCCACCACTATTTTCCTTCTCCTCCTTTCCCTTCCAACCTCGAGGCTTCGCGCAGGTTGTGCCTCAGTTAGTAAACTAGCTCTACCTTCCTTATAGACCCCTGTCTGTGCCCGAACCATCTCGATACGGTTAGAGAGAGGGAGTGTGTGTGCTTTTAGAGGCGATTTGTAAGGAGGTGGCCGTGCTCTCAAGTGAGGAATCAATCATAGAATGTTTTTCAGTCGGTCAACACGATCGTTCCCAACTATATTAGTTGGGGAGTACAAATATTTAAACACCTAAAGTTGAAAGAAATTTACATGAGATATTTATCACTTAATTATCACACGTTTCGTACAACAACAACAAAAAACAACAAGTAGTTCCGTGAAGAACTAAATAGCCTATTTTCATATGTCCTACTTATGTTTATTGCCTGTATCAAAATACAAAATTTCAATTTGATTGCTGTAATAGATTCAATGATAATGTTATTGGTTTTACGTCCCATTTAACTACTCGGGATTTTAAAGACGCCGGGGTGCTGAAATTTTGCTCCCAAGGAAATCTTTAACGTACCAGTAAATCTATTGACACGACTCCCTCGCTTTTGCGCACCCTCAAATGCCAGCTAATTGCGCCAGGATACGAACCTGCAACCATGGGCCCAGCAAGCGAGAACGTTGGCGCTGAGCCACGCATCCAGTCTGTAATATATTCGTTGATATTGAGAACCGTCTAAATATTTCGGATGGTCGCCATGTTGGATTTGTTAATATATGTAGGCCATAGGGTTATATACTATTAGATGAAGATTATTGCGTAGGTTTATTATTCAATCTTCAATCGCATGATTAGGACACAAGAAATAACAAGTAGTTCAGTGAAGAACGAAATAGCGTATTTTCATATATCCTACTTATATTAATTGCCTCTATCAACATACAAAATTTCAGTTTGATTGCTGTCATAGATTAGTAGATGTTGAGAACCGTGTTGTTATTTCGGATGGTCGCCATGTTGGATTTTTTATATATAGGCCATAGAGGTATATACTATTAGATGAAGATTACTGCATAGGTCCATTATTCAAACGTTGACTTCAATCGCAAGATTAGGATCCAAGAAATAAAATAAAATAAAAAAATGCGCACATCTGCCATCTTGAGGTTATGTAAACAATTGAACTAAATTAGATTTCAGTCCATTACAATGTGTGTAAACTTTTGCTGTACTATGTTTCACTGCGCTCGGATGGTTAAATCGAGAGAAAAGTCTATTTAAATGTTTCAACTTCGCTTGGCCGCTATGTTAGTATTCTACTTAACAGGTTTTTGAAAGTGAATTTCTATTAGTTCCCTTTATAACCGTGCGAAAGTTCAGGATGGTATGAGTACCTAATAGGTTCGGAGATATAGAATGACGATGAAATATTTCGCACAGCCGCCATGAGGGATTGGTGTGACGTAATACAATTTGAAGGGCACGGTCGGGGTTGAACTAAACAGTGCTATGATCTTACCGAGTATCATTGAAATCGCTCCAGCCGTTTAGATTTTATTAGGGGATGGGGACACACACACACACAGACATACGCACACACGGACAAAATGTGATCTCATAAGCCTATCTTTTATATAAATGAAAATAGGCTAAAAGTAGGATGGAGGTTGTAAGTGAGGAATCATCCCGGCATTGTATGGAGTAGAAGTGGAAAAACAATTCTTGGACAGCTGAGATGGGAAAAGTACCCATATCTTCTCACTTTTGCCATACAAGATTCAGTGTACGTCGTTCCAAATCTCAAAACTGAATTAAATTTCTTGACAGTACCGGAAATCGAACCAGGGCCTTTTGTATCAGGAGTCTAACTACACACCTCGAGACTAAAGGAGGCGGTGACGTAGATCTTAGTAAATTGTTGTACGTGTTGCTGGGGGGGGGGGGGGTTAATGTAGCAGTTGCCGGAAGTCTCCTCTTAACCCAGTAGCGTGTCCGCCTTCTTGACCCAGTGAGTTGAGGCGTACGTATTTACTGGCTGTAATATGTCCCGGGAAACAGAAGCTATTTCATAACGGAAATTGCTGTTCTCTACGTCCTGTGTCTGTATCACACCTGTCATAATGACAGTGTGATGAGGGGCAAGTAACTCCAGGGAGTAGCCGCCCACAACTCTGGAACAGGTTTTCTAAATTGACACCCCTCCACAGTTCCATTACCTCAAATGAGAATTAAATTAGATGCAGCAAATCCTGTCGAGATCACCGCATATTGTAGCGGCTAACATTCTTGGCTCTCGCCTTGGAGGTCCGGATTTGATTCCTGCCTCTGCCACGAAATGTAATTCTGGTCTAAGGGCTAAAACGGTGTGCACTCGTGAGGTAGAACTGAGAAGAGTCGGATTCGATTCCCACTTCGACCATCTTGGAAGTGAGATTTCGTGGTTTCCCCACTTCTACCTTAGGCAAATGCCGGCATGGTTCCTAACTTAAGGCTACGGCCGCCTTCTTCCCAATCCTTGCTTGAATTGCAAATACCCACACTACTAAAGACACCACAATAATACAGGTTATCAGAAAAAGTCCAAACAAAGTACTTGGGCCTAAATGACCACGATTTTCAGGCCCCTCAAGATAGACAGCAAAAATGATACTGGAGAACACAATATTGGGTGTCTTAAGATGTTAGTCCCTTTTTGGGATGTTCTTGAGTCGTGGATTCTGCATATTAGCTCTCCTTCTCACGATATGGCATATTACATTATTCAATTAAGCCTAAATCATTGACAAATAAACACCATTTCTTCATTAAGATAACACATATTATTGGCACTAAGTTTTTAAATTTGTAGTTAGTCGTTATTCCATTTCTTGTTCACTATGACGTAATGCCTAGCCAGTCAGCAGCCACGCGACAAGTGAAGACCGTGTAACTTCACGAGTCGATTAAGTACGGAGCATATACTGTAGTATTTTGATGTGCATGTTTGTTTGTTGACTAACTATTATGTTGTTTTTTATTTGTACACAGGGTGATTCAGTTAAGATGACCACCTCAAATATCTACGGAACTGTTTAAGATATCGTCATTCTGTTTTCAAATTATTAAATCGTATTACGGAGCTCATACAACACGGTACATTTCGGTCCCAGCACATACTGTACGTATTTACCGAGAAACCGGTAGCAACTTTCGTTCTTTAAATGGGACTATACTAATTTCACCAACTGGACAACTAAGAATCAAGTGACAAGTTCAGTAATGTCCTTATTTGCAAATCCGACTAGTACCTTTTACGATATTAAAGGTTTCCATATGTGTGGGCATTGGACAGAAAGCGATGAGCCAGCTGCTGGAATGAGGAGTGCATGTTCTCTTGCGTGATCCACTCCTTGTTGAAAAACTCGCATACCGAATGTACAGTATTCCATTCATAGCATACTGTCATGTGTACATATTCAAAATCAAGTCCCTTATGTACGTGTGTCTTTTTCCCTCTCCACTTAGGCCTAGTCCTCAATCCTTGCGTAAATATCTGAAAACACCTCAATGGAGAGGATAAATAAAGTACGGAATTCTTGGGTGCTGGCGCCCCTACGACAATAACTTTTTTAATATTTTATTTAGACAATTTTACCCTCCAGGTTGGTGGCTCCCACGGACTCAGCGAGGGAACTCGCCTCTACCGCCTTTCCAAGCAGTGTCCTAGAGCTGGGAACATCTGGTCGGAGGGGATACAACTGGTGAGGTGTGATCAGCACCTCGCCCAGGCGGTCTCACCTGCAAAGCGAACAGGGGCCTCATGAGGGAAGGGAGGAGGGGAAGATTAGGATGGATAGGAATGGAAGGGGGCAGGAGGCGGCCGTGGCCTTACAGTAGAAACCATCTCGGCATTTGTCCGAAGACGATATGGGAAATCACGGAAAACCACTTCGAGGATGGCTGAGGTGGGGCCACCCGAGGCTGAGTAGACCCCGTTCCAGTCCTCATACCAATTTTCAAATTTCGTGGCAGAGCCGGGAATCGAACCCAGAACCTCCGGGGTGGCAGCTAACTATGCTGACCGCTACGCTACGGAGGCGAACGCGACAATAACTTAATGTAGCCTACATAATTATTAAAATCAGAAATGTAACAAATCTCGCCCATTTAGTTCATTGTGAACGTCTCGTCTAATGTTAATTCTTATGAGTCCGTTAATAATCAATCATTTTGAGAATATACACATTACAGTATGTATAGAATGGAATAAATGCGGTATGTGTTTGTCAACAAGGAGTGGATCACGCAAGAGAACATGCACTCCACATTCTAGCAGCTGGCGCATCGCTTTCTGTCGAATGCCGACACATATGGAAACCTTTAATATCTCAAAAAGTACTCGTCGGATTTGTAAAATAAGCACATCACTGAACTTGTCACTTGATTCTTAGTTTTTCCCGGGGTGAAATTTATATAGTCCCGTCTAAAAAAAACGAAAGTTGCTACCATTTTCGCGGTAAATACGTATGTGCTAGGAGCGAAATAGACCGTGTTGTATGAGCCCTGTAACACGATTTAAGAATTTGAAATCAGTATGACGATATCTTAAAGGATTCCGTAGATATTTGAGGTGATCATCTTAACTGAAACATCCTGTATACACCTGTGTAAACATTCTTTTATTAGGCCTACTTAATTCATAACATAAACCGCCAATTTGTGCTCTGAAAGAGATTCTGTGAATTAGATCAACAAAGAAAATTGTTTTAGTTGGTCTAAGTAAAATATGTTTTTTCCATACTTGGACGTCTCCTCATCATGATGATGTATTTCATTACATGACATTCGATGTTTTCCCTCTAATGCAAGACTATAAGCTCAGAAGCCCCAGCTTGAACAGCAAGTTTCAGTCAACAGCATTGTAAACAACAGGCTATAAATCCCAAGTGAAGTGATTTCCACATGCACAAACATTAGAACAGTGCTATATAAGTGTATTATCAAGAACCTAGCACTACCAATGGTGTTAATTTTTACTGATGTGCACTCACATTACTTCTCATGAGTAATATGTTCTTTTTCGCCTCATTTCATCCATTCACTCATCATTTTATGTATTTTTTATTAAGATATCTTTAATTATGCTGGATTTTGCAACTTAAATTATGGCTGAAGAAGGGACCAGTACTAGATGCCCCTAAACATGTACCATATAATAGCAAGTTTATAACTTGTTGTAAATAAATGTATTGACTAGGCGCAACAGTTTCTCCTTTGTTATATAATAAACCGCCAAGACAAAAACGAGACTCACCGTTGAACGAATCCAACGATTACTAACTACTGCAATACTGTAGTAGCAACTTAAAATAAATTATTTAATTAATTGATTATTGAGTGTAAATATTAACCGCTACACAGTGATCAGGACCTGATGATGGCCACTTGAGGGTCGAAACGCGTAATCCTAAACTGCTTCATTATCTGTGATAATCTAATTAATACATGTAATTTTTTCTAGGAGTGTCGTTACATATTTATATCTTGTACCCAGCCCATTCATTGGGCTGTGTCGTGTTGACCGACTGAAGAACTACAAATTAACAATGCCTAGCAGAAAGAGAACATCATACTTATGACACCTTCAATTTGGCACACCCGTGATTGTCTGCGATGTGATATTCCTGTACATTCTCGATGGAGGCTCCAACAATTAGCAGGTTCAAACCCGGCCGAAGCCGTCGGATTTTTTAAGAGCGTTAACAATCCCTCAGTATGCCTTCCTTCGGAGGGGAAGTAAAGCCGGCGGTACCATGTCATAGATTTATGGCATGTTAAAGAACCTTCCACTCATTACACCTGTGTGAAGCTAAATTGTATAGGTTAAGAATGTAAACTACGCTCTTAGGTTCCTAAGTTCGTTGCCAAGTGCCGACTGCGGTGGCGTCTGGTAGCTAAGTTCTGAACTAGTAGTCGTTGACGGTGGCGTTTGGCGGCAAAAGTAGGAACTATTTGAAAAATTCAATAGTCTGCAGTCCTTAATTGAATTAAAAAACAGATAACACACAATAAAACAGTCATCACAATTAACACCGGTTATCAGACAGATTCTACACATACCCAAAGTACACGGAGCTACATGACCGCGTTGTCGCAGCCCCTAAACTTAACAACCAACCAACCAACCAACCAACCAGGATCCAACAATAGTCCGCCATCCATGCGTCTGTTCTTCCGTGATCCTAATATCTAAATTACTGTAATAAATGATCTCAAAATATACAATATATACAATAAAGAGAACTAGAGCTGATCGAACAAAATGGACAGCAGTTTTGGAATCAGCAGCACAAATATGCCCAGAATCTGTTTTCCCCAGTGTAAACCTGCCTAAACCGGACCATTTATATACCGGAAACCTGGACAAACGGAAAACAAAATTCGGAACGGAGGTATTTCCTTTGTAAAATGACACTGTAAACGAAAAACTGACTAACGCGGAAACGGCAAGAAATTCCGGTACCGTAGGCGTACATAACCTGACTAAGACGGATTATCTTATCCTAAATACAAAGATATTTACAGTACTACATTTTGAGCGCGACTTTAGTTTCACCAAGGTTCTAGAAAACATAAACGACTGAAGACATTCTAAGTGCAGCTGATATTGCTACCGAAAACAGCAGGTGTGAAGTTATGGAAGAAATGGATGACGATGAAGGCAACGAAAGGGAGCTAAAAATACGCACTTTTTGAGAAGCACTATCTGTTGTGAGTGACCTTCAGGAATTGGCAGCTTCCAAGTATGTCCCAGAACTCCTGGAGTTAATGCAGGATGCATAGGAGACCATAATACGTTCTCTTGTAAAGAAGTCATGACAATGGACTTTGAAAGGCATGTGGAAACAAGCAGAGAAACTGAAATTTTGGTACGTAAGTTAAAAATACAGTGTAATACATGTGAACCTATTTTCTTTTTCATTTACAGACCTATATTTTAAATTATTATTTCATTGCAATCCTATGCGATAATACAGTGTTTATTTGTAGTTTATTTTGTCTTATTAACACTCAACCCTTTTTAAAACGGAAACCTGTGAAAACGGAAAAATAAATCCGGAACGATTGCGTTCCGCTTAAGGCAGGGTTTACTCTAATACCATATTCGTTTCAAAGTGGGAGCAGTATAATGCCGCTGTTAGCGATATCCGTAATGTTGCGAAACTTTGAGGAATGAGAGAGTTTACTGTACAGTTTAACTGCTCTGGCTGTAGGAATTGCCGCGTTGAAGATCCCCTCGCCTCGGGCACCTCAACGTGACGCGAAGTCTCTAAAGCCACATTTGTTAAAATGGATGTTAAACCCATAATATTATTGAAACTGCTCTCAAACCACTGGCAGGCGAATGGCTATGGGCCTGCTATGATTTGGCGTCAATGGAATCTATATGAATTCATATTTAAGTAGACGATAAAAACTTTATGAGCCTTACAGTGGTCGCATATGATGTGTAACATCTGACATAGAAGAAACCTCACGTGAAATTGCTGATACACCGGTATTTTATAATATTATTGGCACAGATATTAATCTATTGTAAAAGGGAGTGTTTTACTGATATTGTAGTTTATAATACGGAACTAATTTTATTAGATGATTTGTAGCTTCCACCAGCACCAGCCTAAATAAAGAATAGACTACGATATGGATCAACTAGATTAATAGACGCGACACCGCTCATGACCTTAAATTCCTTATAAATAGGCCAACTTGCGAGTAAATGCAATGTGCACAGCAGTAGATCATGAAAGGCTTGCCCAGTTCCCGGACCTCTTGATTCACAGACCAACACGTAATTTCATATGGATTCTGTTAAAATGAGTCATATTGATATGATAAGCAGCAGAGTATCAAGAAGGCAGTGCGAGAACAATCAAGAAGGCAGTGCGAGAGTAGAAATATTATCAAGTAGGCAGTGAAGAAGAAAAAAAGAGTTTTGGAATTGTTATGTATTATTGTGTGCAAATAAAAAAGATTTTTGTGTGTTGATGAATGTCCAGGAGGGATACGATCCAGCTGGCAGTGCGTCTTACACACTTCCGTCCGATCCACTTCCGTCCCATTTTTCAAAATCACTCCCACAAAAATATCCAGCAACCGAGTGGAAAGATGTTACGCATCAACAAAACCCGTGGTGCCACAGCCCGAGGAGGACCTAGGCCTACCAAGCGACCGCTGCCCAGCCATTTGACCTACAGATTGTGGGGTGATGTGTGGTCAGCGCTTCGGGTCTCCTCGGCCGTTAATCTTGGTTTTCGTGACCAAGATGCTGCCTCACTGTCAGACTGTCGTCACGATGTTGAGTGCACCCCCACGTCAACTGCGCTACACCAACACCACGGGGCCCGCTTTTTAAGTACATGGCATTCCAATATTATATTAGGTTGCAAATCAATTATGTGATACAAAGAGTTTTTTTTAGCTTGCCACGGTGGGTGAGTGGTCAACGTGTCGGTCTACTAACCCCAAGCTTTCAGGTTCGCTCCTGGCCGTGGTAAGTGATTTTTTGAAAGGCGGCAAAAATACGGCACCATGTCATACGATGCTGGCATGTCAAAGAACCCATTTGAATTCAGTAGGCCGTGTTCATAATGGCAAAATTAATCTCGGGATTTACCGCCAACACAAAGTTCCTCATTTCTCTACTAGAAAGCGCTATAGTGTTCAAGGAGCTTAGATATCTAACCTCCTTGACTTTCACAGTGCTTCAAGGAACAACGAAATTCGACATGCAAGCTACCCTTTGGGTGTCAATAACAAAGCTTGCACCCGGCATCCGAGGCCATGCGATATTACTATTATTATTTTTCTTTTTTACCGTATGGCTTTTAAGGCCGGGAGTGACCGAGGACATGTTCGGCTCGCCAGAGTTTGTAGCTGCTTCTATGCGGACACCCAAGGGGTGAGCTACAAGTACCGTCACGTGTGGAGTGTTGTCTGGGAGGAAAGTGTGTGTATGTAATGACGAAGAATTGGAAGGTAGCGGCTGTGGTCTATAGTTAGTGACCAACCCCGGCATTTTCCTGGAAGGAAGATGGGAAACCACACAAGACCATCTTCAAGGTTGCCGGCGGGGGGATTCGAACCTCCACGTCTTCCGGATGTGAACGACTGCCTGCACCCGCCTGCACCCACGCCGTCGACCACGGCTGACTCACCCGGTATACAAAGAGGTGAAGGGATTTAAGAGGAATCTTGGTAGCGTTGAGGTCGGATTGTCTTTTGTTGTTGTTGTCAACCTACTCTATGAACCGTCAACGACGCGGAAAGTGAAAGCTTTTACTTATTACGAGTATAAAAATTGAAATTGTTGGTGCTTTGTTTTAATAAAGCATTTTTTCTATGCGTTTCATTCCAACTGACTGTTGAAGGTCAGCCAGCACACATATAAAGATTCCAATAAATTGAGATTTTGAAAGCAATGTGTGTTGAACGAGAATGGTCAGATTTTACCGTGCCGACGACTATCAGCTGTTGAATTATAATACACTATCTTTAAAATAATTATTATCATTGGAATATGATACAAAATAATTTTCATAACCAATGTTTAAGACTGGTAAATACATTAGTTACCTCGCTGAATCAATGGCGCATTGTTCTCTGTATGATTCCAAGATCGCAGTTTCGATTCCCGGCCGATGAAGATCAAGAAAATTTCATTCCACTGCGAATCATAATGATGTTAGGTCGTAAGAGATCTCTCGTATTAAATCTCAACCACAGATCGCCCAATACATTTTGTGTTTGATTGTAAGGGGGGCCATGCAAGTTGAATGTAGAAATAGAAGAGTAGATCGCCTCTATGACTCAAACTCGAAGTATGTACATGAGGTAGCTAAGGCTATAGATAGCGATTATTATTATTATTATTATTATTATTATTATTATTATTATTATTATTATTATTATTATTATTATTATGCGAAACTAAGGACCAAGCAAATATAATTTCATTTTCTTCTCGTAGTTCTTCTCATAGTCTTCCTCCACACTTCCTTCATTCTTTCAGAGTGTTGCGCCTTTTTCCCTGCTGACCATCTTTCTCCCCTGCGTCTCTCTTTTCTCCCACAAGAACCTTTATGTTCGAAAGTATTTCCCTGAATTGTGTTCTGTCTCGACAGTCGTGATC
Source organism: Meconema thalassinum (assembly GCA_946902985.2). NCBI lineage: Eukaryota > Metazoa > Arthropoda > Insecta > Orthoptera > Tettigoniidae > Meconema > Meconema thalassinum. The sequence goes on along the minus strand of OX336390.1, from coordinate 222,753,382 downwards.
TGTAATTCCTAGCCTCCGGAGTTCTTCTTTCATCTTCTTGGTGTAACCCCCTTGGCTCTTCAGATTTTAAATTTTATCGAAAATGTGTTTATTTATTCTTGTTGGATCCATTCTAACCATATGTCCATAGAAACGTAAAGGTCCACGCTTTCATATATCTCCTTGTTTGATCTTAGTCTGTATGTTCCCTGTACCACTTATTATTGGGGCGTGGTGGCGCAGCGGTCAAGCTGTTGGCCTCTCACCACGGCGGACTGGGTTCGATTCCCGGTCAATGCATATGAGATTTTCAAAGTGAAATGCCACGTCCTGTGGTTCGGATTCCACGTTAAAAGGAGGTCTCGTGGCTTATGATCTCCAGATTAACGGTCACGTAAAACTACAATCTTCCTTTTCCACTTATTATTGTTATTATCTTAATGATCATCATGATTGTGATGATGATAATAATAATAATATCGTATGGCCTCGGGAGCGGGGTGCAAGCTTTGTTATTTGACACCTTAGTGGGCAGCTTTCATGTCGAATTTCGTGTTCCATGGAACGCTATGAAAGTCAAGGGGGTTAGATATCTGAGCTCCTTGACACTATAGCGCTTTCTAGTAGAGAATGGAGGAACTTTGTGTTGGCGGAAAATCCCGAGATTAATTTTGCCATTATGAACACGGCCTACTGAATTTAAATGGGTTCTTGACATGCCAACAGCGTATGACCTGCATGTCGTGATTTTTTCCTCCTTTCAAAAAAAAATCACTTACCACGGCCAGGAGCGAACCTGCAAGATTGGGGGTTATTAGTCCGACACGATAACCACTCACCCACCGTGGAAAGCATTGTGATGATGATAATCATGTGTAGTGGTGTTGCTAAACACGTTACATTGCTAGGCCATTGGGTCAGGCTACCTCTGGACTCGGAATACAAGTCGTAAACTGAAGTCCCTTCCCTTTCTATATTTCCAGGTACTTTGCAGGCACGACCGTTCAGCACGACTTCGATGCGGGAGATAGGAGGTTCGAATCTTGGCACTGACTGTGTTTTCACTGGGGTTTCCAAACTCCGTCGAGACAAATGCCGAAATAGTACCTTATCATAAGTCCCAGGGCACCTACCTCATTCCCAACCGTCATAACTACACTTACCACAGAAACACATTAAATACGCACCCAAGTACACGGGGTTGATAACCAAGATATCCCAACGAATTAACAACACTGGTGTATTAGTGAATCTGTGAATTCAGAAATACCTGTATTATTTCAATTCATTCACACAAGTTATTAACATTGATTAACGGGTATTTTTTGCGATCCGTAAAGCTTTGTGTAATTAGTTTAATTCATTGTCGAATAAATAAACAAGTAATATAAATGAATGTATCGTGTTACAATGTGCCTGGCAAAACGAGATGAGCTTTGTAATTAACCGGACTACCTGCTGTACGGCAGTTGAAGCTGTGAAACTAGTGAGTAGCGTAAACTCATCTAATTCCGTGATACTTATTGTACCCCTGCATACATAATGAACTGAAGTCTAGACAGAGCTGTTCGAGCAATGTGCCTTACTCCTCCAAACAATTCATCTAAAGCCTCACGTAGCCGGACATCGACTAGTGAGGTAGAAAATCGTTCCTAACATCCACAGCGAAGAAAAGGTGATAACTGGGTTTGTGATGCTCGTCACGAGGCGAAATGGAGTCAATTGGATTTGTTGCTCCTTTTGTGGAACTCCTTACCACGAAGAGTATCGTGTGATTCTCGTGCCAGGAAATGTCCACATGCTGATGATGACTAAGCATTAGGATGAGCCATCCTAGAAGTGGTTTTCCGGGATGATTCCTAAATTAACGCCATGGCCGCCTCCTACCCAAATCCTCACACCGATTACAAATACATACACACGCACACACACCTTATTACAGCCGATACAATGGCACAAGTTAACAGACATATTCTGCACAGTTCCAAGTTGATTTTTATACTTAAAACGCGTTGCGATTTGAACAATAGGTTTAGCGCGGCGTGCAGGTATTATTAGTTTGGTTGGTTGGTGCCCCAGTTTAGGTGCTACCATAACGCGGTCATGTAGCCCCGTGTACTTTGGGTATGAGTAGAATCTTTTTGATAACCGGTGTTAATTGTGATGGCTGTCTGTATTAGTGTGTGTGTTATCTGTGATTCAGGTAAGGGCTGCAGACGATCAATTTCAAGTAGTTCCTACGTTTGCTACCAAATGCTACCGTCAACGACACTTAGCTGTGAACTTGGTTACTAGATGCCACCGAAACCGGCACATGGCGCTGAACGTTGGAACTAACAGAACATTAATAAAATCTAACCTACAGATTTAGCGTCACACAATTGTAGTTAGTGTAAGGTTCTTTTACATGCCATAAATGTATGACATGGGCCCGCCAGCTTTATTTCCCCTCCGAAGGAAGACATACTGAAGGATTTTTAACCCTCCAAAAAAATCTGACGACTTCGGCCGGGTTTGAACCCGCGATCTCGGGCATAGAAGCTCACAATCAGCTTGGTACCAACTACGCCACTGAAGCCGCTATATTATTAGTTTATACTCGAATGGACATTATTTCTAAGTTTCACATGGGCAGTTTATACAACGCAGATACGCTATTCCGAAAGTATGATGCTTTTACCAAAGTCATAACACTGTATCCTCGAAATATCAGTCAACTTTCGGGTGACAGGTTTGACATGTCATGCCACTTCCATCATGTCTCTAATTTTCGTAATACATCGCGGAGATGTCCGGAGCCTGTGATGATGAGACGGAAAATAAGTTAAGTAATAATGAATTTCACTAGCCTGAAGACAAACTGAAGATCAATATCACCACCGTCTACTTGGGTATGTGCATAATTCGTTTAATAACCTGTGTTCTTTTGGTATTTGTAGTAATGTGTATATTTGTAGTTGATGCAAGGATTGGGGAGCCTTGGTCGTAAGTTAGGAACCATACCGACTTTTGCCAGGAGTAGAAGTGTGGAACTACGGAAAGCTACTTCTAGGATGCCTTACGAGGCTGAGTGCTCCCCGTTCCAACCCTTAGGCCAGAATTAAATTTCTTGACAGAGCCGAGAGTCAAAACCGAACCTCACAGACGACAGCCAAGAAAGCTAGCCATTGCAACATGAGGTGGTAGAATATTCTGTAGTCAAGATTAGATAAGAACCGTTTGCATCAACTTCATTTTAGTCCGGTCACGTTCTGTAGAATTATTTCATTTGTTCAACTCACAGTAAGAGTTACTCCCGCTAGTAGGCCTACAATCGTAACCAAGCCCCGGATATTTAGGTTCAAAAAAGTTAAAATGAGGTTGTTGTTGTTGTTGTTGTTGTTGTTTTAAGGGGCGGAAAAATTAGGTTCTATCCATCAGTATATTAGGATTTTATAGGATCTTACAGTATATGTTCAATTTAGGATTTTTTAGGATTTTTTGGAATATACTTTATAAGTGTATAACTCACTGGGCATGCTATTGTTTTATTATTATTATTATTATTATTATTATTATTATTATTATTATTATTATTATATTCGTTCAGCCCCCTAAGGAGCACGTATCTTTGAACTTCTTATTCGCCCAAAATGTCTTCATTCTCTCTCTCTGGGCCTGCCGTCTTTCTTGTGTCCATGTGTTTTGGAGTTTCAAGCTTTCCTCGGATGGATTCTTGTGTGCAAATTTGTGGGTGTTAATCTTTTGTCTGTATGTAGTTCTTGTTGCAGTCATTGGATCAATGTCGACTTCAGTAAGGTCCATGTGTGTATCTACTAGCCAGCGAATTTTGGTTTGTCGATTTCCATTGATAATAAGAAATATTTTCTATTGTTTTTAAAACACTGTTATTTTAAATTGTAAAAACTTAAATTAACTGTAACTTCAGTATGTCGATACCATGAATTGCATCCAATGGCCATAAGCAGGGTATTTTAATTGAACCCCCGTAGGCTCCCAGCTAGTTTAATTTCAAGTAGTTCCAACCTTGGCTACCAGATGCCACTGTCACTGACACCTAGCGGCGAACGTTGGAATTTGATGGAGCGTTTCTAACCAAATATATACATTTGGCTACACACTACCGATTGTACTGGTAGGTTCTTTTGACATGAGCCCGCCGGCTTTACTTCCCCTCCGAAGGAAAGCATACTGAAATATTTTAACGCTCTTAAAAATGCCACGACCGCCCGGGCTTGAACCCGTCATCTTGGGCATAGCAGTTCAGCATGCTACCCACTACGCCACCGAGGCCGCTTTAACTTCAGTATGTACCAACTTCAATTCAATACACCTACAATTTGTATGCCACTGAGAAACACAAATTAATTTCAAACTCTACATGCCCCAAAGTTTTCAGTACTCAGGAGCACTCCTAGTATGACACTGAACAATGAAGTAGGCTACTTTGAAAGATTCTCACGTGTAAATCCTCTTCTGTCTTCCGTTAAAATGCTCTTGAAACCGGAGAAACTGCGTTCCACTTCACATGAGGTAAGAGGTGCGCACTTCATTAGGTATTTTAGGTTCTATCACGCAAAGTAGGTCTTTTTTAGCTCCTAGCGTAAAATTAGGTCAATTTGTTGTTGTTGTTGTTGTTGTTTGAGTCTTCAGTCTTTCGACTGGTTTGATGCAGCTCTCCATGCTTCCCCGTCCTGAGCTAATCGTTTCATCTCTACATAGCTACCTCACCCTACATCCGAGGCAATCTGTCAAATTTTAACCTTGGTCTACCCCTACTGTTCGTATCCTCGACCCTTCCTTGTATAACTAAGTTTGCTATTCCTGGGTGTCCTAGTATGTGTCCTACAATTCTCTTCATTAGCTGTCGCCAGAATCACTCGCATTCGTCTTAATACCTCAAACATAAAAATGAACTAAAAAAACTGGAGAGTGAGAAGTCAGGATAAAATAGGTCAGAACCTAGGAATCCGGGTCTTGGTCATAACAGTAACTGAGGTATCAAATAAATTCCACGTAACCCAAGAGCACGGGTTGGAGACCGGGTGAGTTAGCCGTGGTCGTTACGGCATGACTGCTGGCAGTCGCTCACATCCGGGAGGCGAGGAGGTTCGAAACCCCCGCCGGCAACCTTGAAGATGGTCTTCTGTGGTTTCCCATCTTCCTTCCAGGCAAATGCCGGGGTTGGTCCCTAACTATAGGCCACAGCCGCTACCTTCCAATTCCTCGTCCTTACATCCCAACTTTCCTCCCCAACGGTACTTGTATCTCACCCATTGGGTGTCCGTCTCGAAGCAGCTACAAAACTGGCGAGCCGAACAAGTCCTCGGAACTCCCGGCACTAAAAGCAATGCGCTAAAAAAAACGGGTTGGAGGCTTGTATGCGAGGGTCTTAGTGACGGATGAAGAATGTATCTATTCTTAAACCCGATTACAGTAAACCCTTGATTTAGCGGACTTCGATTCAGACAACTGACTTCGGATTTAACGGACATAATTAGACCAACCGAGATTATTATTTTCTTTTTGTACGCAAGTTTACAACTAAACTGAAGTGTTATCTACGGCGCGTTCATCCCAAATTCTTCTTATTTAAAAAGTACAGTAAATACTAATTACTCATCCAATGGGTGTCCGCACAGAAGCAGCCGAACATGCCCTCGGACACTCCCGGCACTAACAGCCATACGCTAAAAGGAACCTGTTAAAGAAAGAAATAAAACCGCGTAGAATATTCCCGTTTATTAGCACAACCAAATGAAACTACGAAATAATTCTCCCCAAAACATTGTTTTATCGGCGGTAATCGTGGGTGCATGAAACATACAGCCATTTTTGAAAGAAAACACATCTAATCGATTGTTCCGCTGGCAATACAATCGTTCATTAATTTCGAATTATCCAATATTTGTTAGTACAAAATGGGCTCATGCAGGTTTTGTTAAAAAAAATAATGACATGGTTTTGGTGGGTAGAAAAAAGGGTAAAACTAAGTGTCTGTCCCCATAGTTAACTTTGTGAACAGTTTGCTTCAGCCATTGCGTGTAAAATACAGCATTTCTACTCTTATTGCAGCTACAGACTCTTAGCAGTTACATACCACCGCGTGCCAGTTTGAAGTGGTAGGGGTGAGAGATGGCTGAGAAACTCGGAAATAAATTCTTGGCGCGACCTCTCGTAGTTCAAGAAACTTGTCACGTCTCTACCGAAACTGCGGAGTTGAAAATCGGATGACTTTCAGGGTGATTAACTCTTTGCCATGTGCACGACCAGAGTAGCCCGAATAGTGAGATCCGAGGCAAATTGTTCAAATGTATTGCTACCAACACATCTGATTCAGTCTTTCATTGTATTTATTGACTAACTTAACCCTTCTGATGCCAAACATTTGATGAATGGTTATGTTAAAAATATCAAATTTAGTGATATTACAAGGCTTTCCCGGAGGAAGGTAAATATAATTTAATCGTATAAGTTACTGAATTGTATTTATTTTTAATTAATTTCTTTTATATCTTTCTCTTCAAATTTAAATGGGAATTTCTAACTCGTCATTAGTTGAAAATGCACTCTCACACTCTTCACTAAGCGTTAAAAACGTTATCTATTTCCCCTTCCTTGAAAGAGTAGACTTATTTATTTCCACGTATCGTAATTATCTCCGAGCAAAAACGTACACAAATACTACCGGTATCGTACTTCAAAGGATAACACGTGCGTGAAGTCAGCTGATTCAAAGAATACGGTACTACTTTTGAATACAGTTATTCACGGAACTTAAACACATCGATATATCCAGAGAGAATATGGTTCCCGCGTTGTTTACGTTACAATAGTAACAGCACTGCAGGGCTGGAAATAATAGTCTAATATTTAAAAAAATAAGAAACCGTTTCGATAGATTTAGCAAAACTTCCGTCGGCCGATATATCGGCCCCCTGGCACTAAAAAGGTTATGGAGAAATCTCGCATTTTAGCATCTCTGTCGTTGTGCATTAGCCTCGCACAACAGTGAGGCTCGACTCGATCCAGTTCTCGTACGGGCTGGATACGTACGGGCCCGACTTTACTGTTATGCGGGCTTGACGCAATACAGTTCTGGCAGGGGCTATCGTCTAGTTTATTATTGTTTAATCGCACTTTATGAAAGAAATGAGCAATTAATCATTGCTCCGGATAATTCTCTTTCTTTTGAATGCTTATTTATTACGATCGGTTACTTGGGGTGCCGCAAAAAGGTTCTATAGTACTGAAATAATATGTCATGCTGATGATGATTATTATCAGAAAGACGCTGGGAGCAAATTGCTGATCAATACAGTCATCAGAATATTGCAATTGTTGTTATTGTGGTTGATTCTTTATGGGCTTTGCGACATCGTGATCATGCAGCCTCGTGTACTTGGATGTTAGTAGAATTTGTCTGATAACCTGTGTCACTGTGATGCCTGTACCAGTGTGTGTATTTGTAATTAGGGTAGGAAGAGACTGTGGTCTTAAGTTGGGTACTATCCTGACATTTGCCTGGAGTAGAATTGGGGAAACCACGGAAAAACATTTCCAGAATCGAACCCGCCTCGTCTCAGTTTTGCCTCTCAAGGCTGAGTGTACCCCATTTCAGCCCTCAGACCAGAATTACATTCTTGGCAGAGCCGCGAATCGAACTCTGACATCCGGGGTGACAGCCAAAAATGCTAGCCACTACATCAGGAGGTGGTCATACTTGGGTTAGAGTTTCTGATTTTTTGGCATTTGCGGTAAATGTGAAGTTTGTTGAAACTTCGTAGGTGTATGTGCCTTCATGTTTTACTGTTCAAGCGATTCTGAGTTAGCGATAAAATGATAAAGTGATCAAAATGCTTAATTTTATATTTTTAAATGCTAAAAACCACAAACTCTAGCTTAGTTATAAGCGTGGGTGGAATGGAAACACAGGCCTGCGTTGACAAAAATACAAGGGAGTGATATCTGAACTTAATGTATTTTATGTTCGACCCAGGCGAAATGTAAATATTATATGTCAGACTACTGTAGACTACTATAATGAGGTTCATTATAGTACAAGTTTTCATTATGATACAGTTTCTCCCACCAATCAGAGCTCAAGAAACAGTTGTGTGACCAATTAGGTGAGGATAGCATTGCACCTGCGCTCACTTCCATGGCCCCCTATTTTAAATTTCACTGTTTTTCCTAGTGTCATAGTAAGGTATTCCAGGAGGCCATGGTCAAATACAAGGCATTCTCTGCGTCCCATGCGCTCTGTTCAGTACACAAAACTTGTGAAATCTCGACAGATATTTATGAATATTTATGTTCGAACATAAAATAATTCTAATTATCGTCGAACATAACCAGTCCTATGCAACTCGCATGTAATGGTAATTAAGACACTCGTATGGAAATTATAAAACTCACTACGCTCGTTTTATAAACAAACTCGTGCCTTAATTATTGCCATCATAGGCTCGTTGCATAATGTACTATTTCGGTGCTGATTTCGAAAACACTAATTAGAAAGCTCTAACATGTCAAATTTTCTTGAAAAATTCAATTGTACTTGGTTTTTTTTTTTTTTTTTTTTTTACATTCACCTGAGATTGAACATGATAGTAGAATGTCATTAAGAAATTTCAACGGAAAAAGACTACGTAACGTACTTTAATAGACCCTGTGTTTTGTTGTTTTCTCAGTTTAAATATTTTTCGAACGTTCATGTAAACATACATGTTATTTGTTCCCATTGGTCAATCGTCTATTTTATGTTAGTTTCTTCTAGAAACTGCACCATAGCGCCTTCGGTGGCGTAGTTGGTAGCATGCTGAGCTTCTATGCCCAAGATCGCGGGTTCAAGCCCTCCTTCGGAGGGGAAGTAAAGCCGGCGGTCCCATGTCATAGATTTATGGCATGTTAAGAACCCCTCACTAATTACACCTTTGTGAAGCTAAATTAGGTTAAAAATGTAAACAACGCTCAGGTTCCTACGTTCGTTGCCAGGAGCCGACTACGGTGGCGTCTAGTAGCCAAGTTCTGAACTAGTAGTTGTTGACGGTGGCGGCAAAAGTAGGAACTACTTGAAATACATTGTCCGCAGTACTTATTGAATTAAAAACAGATAACACACACTAATACAGCTATCACAATTAACAACGGTTATGAGACAGATTCTACACACACCCAAAGTACACGCGGCTACATGACCTCGTCGTCGCAGCCCCTAAACTAAGGAACCAACCAACCAACCAAACTGCACCATAATTTGATGTAAAATGTTTAAACTCAAGGGATTTTTTTCTCTCAATTTTAGCAAAATGATCCATATCGATTTTCCAAAAAGATAAAAGAAAAAAAAAACCTGACGTGATGGAAGAAAATGTAGGTCTTATTCGAAATAAGCACACCAAATATTACAAAAATTAGCGAAAACTTCTCTTGTATTTTTCAAAAACTTAAATTTTGCAGACCTGGGTAACCTATGTTATTGTGGTAATAGTTATACCGTGTGTATTTGTAATCAGGGCTAGGTTAGGCTAGGAGAGAGGCTGGCTGTGGTCTTTAGTTGGTACATCCCAGCGTTTGCCTGGAGTCAAGGTGGGAAAACCATGAAATTGGTTGTCCTCACGAGACTACCAGTTGTAACTCTCACACTTCCGTGGCGAGGTGTTAAAAGTGATGAATCTGATGCAGTCTGAATATTGCTCGTGTTATACGGTATGTGCTGCACCGATCTTTCGGATGACGAGCTGCCCAGCCATTGAATGGACTTCGCGGAATTCATCCAATTACTCGCTAGCGCCTCAGTGGTATTCTTGTATGTGACTGCCGTACGAAGCGAAATTCTATACCTATGTTCCGCAGCTGCCGTATGCCGAGTCATCGATCGGTAACTTGATCTGGAAGAGAATGAAAAACACTTAATTACCATTTTATAAATAAACTAGGGGAGCTGTGCGAGAACTATCGCATAATGTGTACAGACCACCCGCCCAACTCTAGTGCTATGCGGGCAAGCTGCGACACAGTTCTGCCAGGGGCTATCGTCTTCTTTATTTGTTTAAAATCACTTTATAAACAAATATATTTCCGTTGACTTTTCAAGAAATGCAAGATTTTTCCTGTACTATTGAGACGATTTGGGAGATTTCGTAACAAACCACACCTTTTAACTCCCTCTGGGTTAGGAGCTTGAGTTTTGTGAAACATACACCTTATAATAATATAATTATATTAGCGGACCCGTCCGAGAACTCTCGCATGTGTATAAACCACCTGCCTGGCTTTACTGTTATGTGGGCTTATATAAAAAATGTATTTGTTTAAACGCACTTTTTAAACAAATTGTGGGTTGTATGCGCCCCATGTGTACAGACTATCCGCCTGGCACTAGTGTTATGCGGGCTGGGCGCGGCACACTTCAGGCAGGGGCTACCATCTTGTTTATTTGTTTAATTGCACTTTATATATATATCCGTTGACTTTTCAAGAAATGCAATATGTTTCCTGTACTATTGAGACGATTTGGAAGATTTTGGTACAAACTACACCTTCTAACTCCATCTGCTTTAGGAGCTTGAGTTTTGTGAAACATACACCTTACCGTATTATACCGAGTCCGCAAAAAAAATGTATACTCTCTTTACAGAACAAAAACTGTTTATTGTGTGTTTCTTTTACATTTAAATTTTGATTACACACGTACCACTGTCTTCAGTTAAACATACGGTTACATGAGATGTTCGAAATGTTCCCCGTTTGCTGCCAGAAACATAGCAGAACGACGAGCGGTCGCTGCAACTACGCCCGTCAATGTTTGAATGGGGACCGCTGCACATGCCGCTGTAATCTCCTGGCAAAGGGCCTCCAGCGTGCGCGGCCTACTTCGATAGACTTGATTTTCCACAGATCCCCACAGGTAAAAGTCCATAGGGGTAAGATCTGGCGACTAGATTGTGGCGGTTGTCAACGTGGAGGTCCGGGTTCGAATCCCTGGTCTGAGGACTGGAACGGGGTACACTCAGCCTCGTGAGGCATAAATGAGTAGAGGTGGGTTCGATTCCCCCTCAGCCATCCCAGAAGTGGTTTGCCGTTTTCCCACTTACCGTACTTCTACTCTAGGCAAATATCGGGATCTTACCTTAATTGAAGCCATGGACACCTTCTCCTTAAATCTTATCGCCAGTTGCAAACACCAGTAGTCATTACAATGACACAGGTTATCAGACAGCTTTCGCACAATGTTCGATGTTATTGGTTTTACGTCCCTTTTAACTATCGCGGCTTTTAGAGACGCCGAGGTATCGAAATGTTGCTCTGAAGGGGATCTTTAACGTACCAGTAAGTCTACTGGCACGGCTCCCTCACAGTTGAGCACCCTCAAATGCGCCAGGATTCGATTCTAAAACCTTGGTCACAGCAGGCGAGAACGTTACAAGCTGCGCCACGAAGCCAGTCATCATTCATATAGTTCGATTGCTAAATGTTAAGTGATATTTTAAATAATAATATGTTTATTGCAGCAAACTTGACATACAAATTTACATAAACACTAATCACAAGAAAACTTGATCAATGATACATATCTTTCTGTACACATATACAGGTCGCGCATGAGCCATGGAATCTCTCGGTCCGGCATAACTTATGGTGGAAACCATGCACAACAAGCCTTGTGACAAGATGTCTAGGATGGTAATTCGCCTCCTTCCAATCCTTTCTAGTCATAGCATTTGTACTGTAGAAATTGACCCAGATTTCTCGTTTTTCTTTTCTTTTCTTGGTGTTCAAGTACTACTTCTTCATAAGTTAGCGTGGTTGGTAGCAGCATTTTCAATCGTAGATCTTCAAACAACATTGTTTCATTCGTCTTCTCGTAAAGCAGTCTGGATGGCGTAAATTTAGAAAGGCAAGGTGCTCGCTTCAGGAACATCCCTTTAATTTTCTCAATGTATTTTAAATTATTTCTTGTAAGGTACTGCCAAATTACTTGTATACCATAGATATTTTAAAGTAGGCCTTCAAAATACTATGAATCAGTAGACATCATATTCGTGCGTCTTTTAACCTAGGGTGAATTCCAAACAGAGAGTTACCACAAGAAAAATCGCTATCTGCAATCATTAGAGCACAAGTATGCTATTCTTGGGTGCCTTAGTATGTGTCCTATTAACTTCTCTCTTCCTGACATCTGGCATCAAGCAGTCAATAAAACGTAACTGAATAAAGCATAGTACAATACTGTATCTGTTTATCATTTTAACTTAATATTCAATGAAGACTAAATGATTCCCTTACCAAACATAAACTTATCTCTTCTCTTCATTAGCAGTCGCCAGAAATATCTCTCCTCTCCCACTCGTCTTAATAGCTCTTCATTTGTTACTCTATCTGCCCATATGATCTTTATCATTCTCTCTAACATCACATTTCAAATGCTTCTATTCTCTTCTTTTCTGCTGTGCCATCTGTCCAAGTTTCACTCCCATACAACTCAGGAATAGATGAGAAAGACATTCGGATCATCATTAATTTATACTGGGGTCAAAAGGCTAGTATCAGAATTGATGGACATATATCGAGATCAGTGGAAATAATACGTGGTGTGCGACAGGGATGCGTTCTTTCACCACTTCTTTTTATTATCTATGCAGAACAGATTTTCTCTGAGGCACTTGATGTCATTCAACACGGTATTAAAGTCAATGGTAATTAATAATATACGGTACGCAGATGATACTGTATTGATTGCAAATCTTTTCGAAGGACTTAAAGAGAGTGTTACTATGGTGTATAAAAAGAGTAAACAATATGGTCTTGACCTCAACATTAATAAAACAAAATATATGATAATATCGCGAAAACCAGCATTGTCACAAGTCCTTCTAGTCGATGGACATCAGATTGAGCGAGTCAAGAGTGTGGCTTATTTAGGACAGAATATTAATGAGAATTGGGATCCTTCGGTTGAAATAAGATGCCCTATAGAGAAGGCTAGATCCATTTTTATGACAATGAAACAACTACTATGCTGTCGAGATCTCAGTATGACGCTTAAGAAAAGAATTGTGAAGTGTTATGTTGTCTCCACCCTTCTTTGTGGTGTTGAAGCTTGGAACTTGTCCGTAGCTACAGAAAATAAGATTCGAGCTTTTGAAATGTGGATATACCGGCGGATTCTTAAAATCTCGTGGGCAGAACATGTGAGTAATGCCGAGGTTCTTCAGCGTGTGAGCAGCCAACCTGAGCTGTTAAACACAATTAAGAAGAGGAAATTAGAATACTTGGGACACATGATGAGGAATCCAAAATACCGTGTGCTCCAAGTTATACTTCAGGGAAGGAGACGAATAACTTGGATGGATAATTTAAGAACGTGGTTTGGGTTGTCTTCCACGGAACTCTTCTGGATAGCACAGGATAAGAAGGTGTTAGCCATGGTGGTAGCCAACGTCCGTATCGGATAAGGTAGAATAATAATAATAATAATAATAATAATAATAAGAAGAAGAAGAGCGACACTCTCCAGACAAATGCTTTCAAAAATGACATGTTCGACCATGGGGAAATGTAAATATTATATGCCAGAAAACTGCATCATAATGGGGCTCATTATAGTACAAGTTTTAATTATGATACAGTTTCTCCACCAATCAGAGCTCAAGATTTTCATTTCGATACAGTTTTTTGACCAATTAGATAAGGAAGCTTCGCACCTGCACTCATCGCACTCATAATCCAATAAGTCGGACATGAATTGAAAGTTGACAATGTAAAGGATATCGGATCAACCATTGTAGTTACAATCCCAAACACAAAGACAAAATCAGCACGAACTTTTACGTTAACAAGGAAATACAATGAAATATGCAAGAAATGTATGAATCTACGTCCAGAAGTTTACAACACACCATCTTTCTAGCCTATATAAATTACCGACATGGAAAGTGCACCCTCTTAAATATTCGCATAAATAAACTGGGGAATATGGGTAAACAAATATCACTGTTCCTTAATATCCCCAACTCCAATTTCTACGCAGGGCATTGCTTTCGTACGAGTACGGTGACAATTTTAGTGAATACTGATGTTGATATAACCACACTAGAACGACATGGAGGCAGCAAACATACGATATTTGATCTACGGAAATCAATAACCCAGCTCTGGTCGGTAAAGGGTTTTCTTATGCGAAACTTTTCCGCCAGATGTCAGACTGTTCTATGTGGGACGTCATTGATTTGTCTTCTGTTGACATTCTATACGCATCGAATTTGAAGAATAACAAGTTGATAGTACGATACATTTTAATTGTAAAGCGTTTGTAACAGCCTATTGTGTGTTATTTGAACCAAATAACAAACTGACCCCACCTAATACCTGTGCGCTATCTGTTGGCGCTAGTTCAGGATATCCCTATTGCACAATAAACAATGTTTCAAACCCTTGGAAACATGACATTGTGAAGCTGTTTGATCCTTACTGGGAACCCACCGCATGCGCCCTGTTCACTAAACTCAGGTGACAGAATCTCGACAGATATTTATGAATATTTCTGTTCGAATATAAAATAATGTTATAATTATCGGTGAAAATAAACAGTGGTATGCAATTAGCCTACAATGGTAATTAAGACACTCGTATGGAAATTATAAAACTCTGTTCGCTCGTTTTATAAACATACTCATGTCTTTAATTATTGCAATTTTAGGCTCGTTGCATACTGTACTATTCTGTTACCTAAATCTATATTAGATGTCAACAGATATGTTTCGTTGTATGCCATGCGATAAATAAGCCTTCTGCGCCCATTAGGAACTAATTTCTAGAGCTCATCGTTATATTTTTAAAACATCCTGCAGTTTATGATATTCGTGAATGGAAAAATGTATTTTAACTGTAAATTCAAACAACCAATCACAGTAATTGGACAAATGAATGGCCGTTATAATAATCACAACATTTTGTTTCTCTGATCATTAATTAACGAGTCCGAATCTGATATCAATAATTGCCAGTTTATAAATAATTTGAAGACCATTAGTAGATAAATAGTCAATTAAATATATTCAATACGCAAAGTACAAATATTGCTGTAACTTTCACAGGACACTAATGGAACTTGGATGTGTGAGAGCGGTGAAATTATACGATACGTTAACTCAGTACACCGGGATGGGATTATAGCCTGTACTAACTAAATATCCTTTGAGGCATTAAGCTCTATGGAATGAGACTCACAACTAGTAGGCCTATGCCTGTGCAACCATATATTGGCAGTGGCTGGTGTATGATGTTGTTAATTCATTTGAGGGGCTTGGAACATCTTGGTCATCATCCCCGTGTACTTGTGTGGGTATTAAATTTACCTCATAACCTGTGTTTTTGTGGTAATTATAGTAGTGTACGGTAACTGTAATTTTTAGGGTCTAAAATTGGGGTAGGCGCCTCTTGTCTTGAAACATGGTACCATCCCGGCATTTTCATGGAGGAAGTGAGGGGGGGGGGGGAATCCGAGTAAATCCGCACTCAAAATTGTCCCTGGCAATGCCGGGATTCGAATATTCGATCCCTGGACTTCCAGTTCCCCCCGTGACTACCTTGTGGCGCTGTGGTTAGCATTCATGGCTGTCACCCCTGAGGTCCGAGTTCGATTCCCGCCTCCTCCAAGAAATTTAATTGTGGCCTGAGGATTGGAACGGGGTACATTCAGTCTCGTGAGGCAAAACTAAGAAGAGGAGGGTTGGATTCCTACCTCAGCCATTCTGTAAGTGATTACCGTGGTTTCACACTTCTACTCCAGGCGAATATCGGGATGGTAGTTTGCCACGGTGGGTGAGTGGTTAACGTGTCGGTCTACTAACCCCAAGCTTGCAGGTTCGCTCCTGTCCGTGGTAAGTGATTTTTGAAAGGCGGCAAAATTTTACAACACGCATGACATACGATGTTGACAAGTCAAGAACCCATTTGAATTCAGTAAGCCGTGTTCGTAATGGCAAAATTAATCTCGGGAGTTCCTCATTTCTCTACTAGAAAGCGCTATAGTGTTCAAGAAGCTTGGAGATCTAACTTCCTTGACTTTCATAGTGCTTCAAGGAACAACGAAATTCGACATGCAAGCTACCCTTTGGGTGTCAAATAACAAAGATTGCACCCGGCAGCCGAGGCCATACGATATTATTGATGTGTAACATCTTTCCACTCGGTAGCTGGACATTTTTGTGGGGGTGATTTTGGAAAAGGGACGGACGTGGATGGGACGGAAATGGATGGGACGGAAGTGCACGGGACGGAAACAATGAGCACGCGTGATGGCGGAGATCGGTACAACGACGTACTGTATGCCATGTGGCTATGGCGAATGTATGTCGCATAAAGTCGGCCATGTGGCTATGTGGAATCTATATCGCATCAACAAACACTCCAAACAACGTAGGAATTCAGTATATTAATGCCGACTACTAATAATAATTGATTCTCGTTGGTCTAAACATATCACTGGGAGAAACACATTTAATATATATCTTCCGCACACCTAATTTTTAATCGACCCTATACTTGGCAGTGCGCTGATCGGCAAAACGAGGTCGTTTTCAATAGCATCGCTGGCATGGGTTCACTAACTGGCCGGTATAGAGCGCAGCTCGCATCAAGTAGGCAGTGGATTGCTTCCGCCACGGCAAATAACAATTCTGATCCATTACGGTCAGGATTTGGCAGTGGAGTTTTAGAAGTAGTTATTTCAATGACCAACAGAGTTCACTGTCAACAAGGGATTTGCGCTCCCAGGACACACATAGCAGGATAACATATCTCATGTTACACATCATATGCGACTACTGTAAGGCTCGTATATTTTTTTATTATTATATCGGGATGGTACTTAAGGCCACGGCCCCTTCCTACCCAAACCCTACAGAGACACACGTTATTAAATAAATTCTCCACACACCCAAGTACCCGGGTTAAATGATCATGACGGTGCGAAGTCCCTAAAACAATCATCAACAACAACAACAACTACTACTAAAAGGAAGCTTCCAATTATTTTTCCGTCGACCATTTAAGCGAACAGGTTATGCAGGGCAAATTGAAACTGGTAGTGAAACTTTGTTCCAAGTAGATGCTGAGCGCTGAGGTGGAACGCCTGTTGATGAGATCGATATGTCTCCTGCCCCACTGCTAACTAAATTAAAATAGACTGTATAATGAAGAAGACGTCGCCCCGTCTCGTTTGAACACCTTCCCGAGTTATTGCGAGAACCGGTGAAAAGGAAATACGGTAGTAGTGATCGGATATCATCCCTGACAACAAAATTGAGACAAAGGGGAGTGGTTGGTGACCGCGGGGTCCCGAGCTGAGTGCGTCATTGCTTCCACTTACTTATGCCGGGTTCCTCTCCTTCATCTTTCCAGTCGACCTCCCTTGGTCAACTTTTATAATGTTAGTGGTTTTACGTCCATTTTAAATACTGTAACTTTTAAAGACGCTGGGGTGCCGGAATTTTGAGGCGCAGGGGATCTTTAACGTGCCAGTAAATCTACTGATACGGCTCCCTTGCATGTGCGCACCCTCAACTGCCAACTGACTGTGCTAGGAATCGATCCAACAACCTTGGTCTCAGCAGGCGAGAACTGTACTACTGAGCTACGCAGCCAGTCAAACTTCTGTTCTCTTCCGACTCCGACGCTAGGGTGTCTTTCGTTTTCTTGCTTTAATTTGCACTTTACTTATACTCTCATTCCTCGAGGGAACATACCTCTTCTTTCTTTCATGTTATCTCCTGTCTTTATGGTACGAACCCCGCAGGAGTCAGGGTGTGTGTAGACCCACCATGCATGGAGTATGTAGGTCCTCTTATGCCCTCATGGGCTTACGGCTGGTGAGTTTGGGGAGTTGGCGACTCCGAGGGGTTCGTGAGCTGGGTTCGTTTTCCCTTTTCATCAGTGATTTTGTGGCGGACCCTCTCATCTTTCCCTTTCCTATCTGCCTTTCATGACATTACTCTCTTCCAAATCGCTCATTCATCAAGAGTTAAGGTCATCCCTCTGTCTTTTTTCCCCTTATTAGCCTACTTTCGATTTTTGCAAAAAATGAAAGTAGACATGAGATCAACACAGGGCCGAAAATATTGTGTCTGTCTGTGTGTGTGTGTGTGTGTGTGTGTGTGTGTGTGTGTGTGTGTACTCTGAATGTCTGTCCCCCCTATCAATTCGAACACGGTTCAACCGAATTGAACGAAATTTGGTACAGAGGTAGCCCTGGCAAAGGGCACCTCAGTGTCATGTTTTATATTGCCGCCATCTTTACCTAACCCTAATGGCGGCCACGCAAATGGTCAAAACGTAATAATGCATTACGACCAAACTAATCATCAGATCTTGACCAAATTCCGTAACAACATTCCTTCATATGGGACGCGTCTTGTGCCCAAACCAGAAGGTCATCAACCGTACCATTTCAGGATGGCGGCCGTGTGAATTATGCAAACTTTATAATCCATAACATGGGACCCACCAGTTCCGATTATCGAACCAAGAATCGTTTTATCTGTTCTAAACGACGTGGCACGTTTGAATTTAAAGGTTTATATTGTAATATTATAGTCTAGAAGTGACATTAAAAAGCTTAGTCGTCTCGGTTATTTGACAAGATGGCAGTTGATCTCTCGTTCTGACCTATATTTTGCTGATTTCAGTATGTTGCATGCAATATAGCCTCGTGATAAAAATTATATGAACTTTATATGAAATGAACTCTGTTTGAAATATACTCCAGTGAAGAAATCGTTTAGTCCAAGTTATGATTTGTTGGAACATTCTATCTAAATTGGTTCCTAACGCTTAGTTAGTGTGTGCTCGATTGGCTGAGTGGCTAAGGCTTTCGTCTTTCATCAGGCTGGCCGTTGTTCAAATCCTATCAGAGTTGATTTTTTTTGCCTTATTTTTTTATATTTATTGTTTCTTGAGTACCGAGACGTTATAAAATAAAGCATTATATGGTGCTTTTTGCATTGGAAAATATATATTTAATTAAAACAACATTCTCCACCGGAGTGACATCTAATAGTAATTAGGTGAACTATGTATGAGCTAACCAGAGCCATCTAGATGCGAGCTGCGCTCTATACCGGCCAGTTAGTGAATCCATGCCTACAGTATAATTGAAAAGTTTCTTATTTTCCCAATAGAGCGCACACATCCCCAAGATTAGGCGCAATTATCACGGTCAACTAGAATGACTGGCCCTGGTGCGTTTTCGTGACGTCAGCAATGTAGTTCTGTTGCACCACTGTCTGTAGTCTACTCTATGTACAACCAGTAGACCATTAATCGTTGTAGTTGTTCACAAGATAATACGTTTCATGAGAATATACAAAATACACATAACGAATGTTATCTTTCCCTGGCGGCTGCTTGTTAATTATGTTGATTTACCGTACTTGACGGTTACATAGTGTTCAGGGAGGTTACGAATAGCTATGTATGACGCTGGACAATGTATGCATGTATAAGTCTTATAATTGAAAGATATACCGTACATAAATGTATCAATTTTTTTAAATATATTCACGAACATAATATTCTATGGTCTTCGTTTTGCTGCCGGTGTGGTACCTAGTCATCTTGTCTACATCATTGAACCTGTATAAATGCTGGTATTCATTTATCACTTGTCTAACAAGTCGTTAGTCGGTGGCGAGTGTATTCCGCAGATCTCTTCTATAAACGTATTAATTTATGTTCCGCCCCTTGAAATAACAATAAGTTAATGATATCAATACTGTGCTGCAAGATTCTTTGATCTAATTATACTCATGTGCACATAATTTAACTCACAACGAAGGTCACAGACTCTACAACTCAACTTACTGTAGCCTACTCGTTGCAGCTATTAAAGACACAACGAACCCTTGGATCCTAGTTCGTGTGGATTTTTGTAACGAGTAACTTCAACAGGCGTAGTTTTGCAAACCTATACAGTATAATTTATTGTGTTTGAAAACATACGGACATCTAAACTGCGTCCATTTTATGAGGATTGATATAAAATATTGCATTTCTGCTGCTTATGAATTGCTCTCGACTTAAACGTATAAGCACCACAAGCAGTACATTGCCTACGTCACGGAAGGGTTTGGTTTACGCGCCATGGCCTGTCTTTCTCGTTACCCGTGCGCAATTTCAAATTAGCTGTGTAATAGGTACCAGTATATTAAATATGTTTCTCCCAGTGATACGTTTAGAGCAACGAATTTTCAATTATTGTAAGTAGTCGGTGTTAATATACTGAATACCTACGTTGTTTGGAGTGTTTGCTGATTAAATTGCAAAATGCTGGGGTACATTATAAACTATGGTTTGAACGCCACTCCTCAAATCCAGTGTGCCAATTTGCACTTCGAATTGGAAGAAATTAGGAAGTGATAAAGACAAAGAGTTATAACTATACCCATACATTTCGGAGAAAGTAGGCTTTATGTTCTTTCCTGAACATCTTGTTTTTTGTTATTTCTTTTCCTAGTATGTAATTTAGTACTGCCTATAGTTAATTTTGTTTCTAGTTTGCATTTCGTCATTTTTCATTGCCACCCACATCATTAGGGGCGGATAACCTAGCTTTGTGGCCCCTTAAACCATAATTTATCATCACCTCCGGTAGTGTTGTCGACTTTATCGCCGAGTTGCCTGATCTTGGAATTTTCACGTTTGTTTTGGTGCCAAAAATAATAAGCTATGAACATAATTGTATTTACACGACCGCATTGTTGACAGATGAGGGCTTTCAACTATTAAGTCGTGGGTTGTACAAATAGTACTTCTATTTAGTTTAGATGGAAGATTAACCATTAATTTTTGTGACGCATTCATTACATCCATCACGATGGAGGAAAGAACTATCTGAAGTACTATTTTAATTGATTCATTTCACAAGTTCAAACGTTGCGCGCTACTGCACTAGTTCCATGCAATTCCTGATTACGTGTGGTGCTACTGTATTCTCAACTTCAGAGTCTCTCCTAAACCACTGCAGACAGAAAGAGAGGGTAGAGGGAGGAAGTAGGAAGGGAAGGGTTTCAATCTCAAACTTACATTCAGTTGAGCTTCAGGAAACATTGTAGAGAATTGAAGTGCAAGATCAGCTCAAGAAATAGCATAATGTGGAAGTTGATAGGTTCAACATGGGGAGCGAACCCTCAGGTTCTACGTTCAACAGCATTGGGACTTTGCTTCGCAGCAGGAGAGTACGGATCATCAGTGTGGGGAGCATCTGCCCATACCAAGCAAGTGGACATAGCTCTTAACGAGTCCACACGTATTGCCACTGGATGTCTGAGACCTACTCCAGTGCAGAAGATCTACCCTCTCGCTAGCATTGCTCCTCCAGCTATTCGACGCGTGGTGGCAGCAGAGAAAGAGAGACAAAAGCTTGAGACAGATCCCAGACATTCTATGTTCAACCACAAGGTGACCACTCCTCGCCTAAGATCCAGGAAGGTTTTTTTTTTACGAGAACAGTACCCCTCCATACCAAATCAGACGTCCTTCGTGTGTCACTCTGGAAAGAAACAGTACCAGAGGGGTTTGCCCCTAAATAAGAACTGAGCAGTGGTAGTCATTTGCCTCATACCACCTTGAGGTCCTTAAACCTGATGAGAACAGGAGTGCCTAAGTGTCATAGCAACCTTGTGAAGTGGGGTTATGCAGAAGATCCAAGTTGTGACTGTGGAGAAATTCAGACTCCACAACCCCTGCTCACGTGCCAAGATCTTAATGACACCTGCAACCAGGAAGACCTTATGTTGGCCACAGACCGAGGGATAAGGGCTGCAGAGTTCTGGAAAGGAAGAATTTATTCTGTCTCCCGGACACGAAAATATAATATATAGTTGCACAAATAGTTTCTGAATCCTCCACATGATGATCCTGTTAGAGAATTATCTTCCTCTTCCTTTTGCCACCTTTTTGCATCTATTGACTACTTTGAGAAAGCCTGAAGGTCCAAGGTATTGACTGGGCGGGAATCTAACGAAAGGTCAGTGCCCAAGTGAATGCGTGGGGAAAGGGGTTAATTTCTAGTAGTTGGGTAAGGATTAGCAAGTGAAAGGCTATAATGGGTCTTTGTAATTAGGGTGAGTGAGTAGAATTGGAGTTACCTTAATGGTTTCACTTATAATCCAGGACACGCCACTGGTGTGACGCATGCGGAGTCGAACCCGCAACTATTGATTTCGGCACACGTTCTAATCGCTGAAAGTCTCCCTTTTTCAAAATAATGTCAATTCACTAGTGTTCGAAGTGGGATTTTCCTCTGTTGATAAAACAGCGATCTAGTGACTTTTGACTGCTACGTAGGGATTTTCACTAAATAGCTCATAGACTGGCAACAATCCAACACGTCATCAGTTATTATTAGATTGAGCGTTTCAGACAGTTAAAAGTTTCTTATTAGATGTGCACAATCCACTTGCTCAGTTAAAATGTGGGACACGGTGAATACAACTTCACAGCTGCAAACTGGATTAGGAGTCTTGTCTGTTCATCAGGTACGAGTAAGTACACCTTGTTCGGCTCACCAATTACCTGCATAAATATACGGCCTCCGTCCATGAAACTTTGTTTTTATTCATAGTTAAATTATATATATTTTCACCAGAAAATATAGTCTAGCTAATTGGGAAATCCCTTGTTCAGTGTGTGAAGTGGAGAGTGACGGGAAAGTAGTCTGTTTTTGAAGTTAGGGGTGCACCTAAATGCTATATTGATATGTTTGAACTGTATTTTAAGTTTTTATCCAGCTCAGCTTTGGGACTAAAGCATAGACTACTGGACATGGGTTCTCTGGGAATGTCTTTCTACAGACTTATCCTTATACCCTATCGTATTTCCTGCCTGTCTGCGGCGATAACTGATTTATTCAGGATCTCGCAACGCAGTTTGTATCGTCAGAGCTTATCGGCCAAGTGGAACCCCGCATTAGTTGTGGAGACACAATATATGGATGACCCTGTGGTCGATGCCGAAATGGCTACTGATTGCTTCATCTGCTTGATGGGAAAGATGGGCCAATAAGATTTTCTAAATTCATAAGAATCAATCTCAAGTTGGTATGGTATAGGCCCTTTTATAAAATAGATATAACTCCCGAGACAGACCTACGGCATGAGAAAAACTGGTGTATCTATTTTGGGTGTTTTCTTGTAATATTTACTATTTTGTATACCTCTATCCCCGCCCCCTCCCCTCCCACCGTGACATGCGCGCCACCCCAACACCACGGAGCCGGTCGTACTCCAAGGTTTGTTGAAGTCTAACCTCGGTCGTAATCCTCTAACTTATAGGATGACTAAACATTGTATTATGCCGAAGTTTGCCATCATACATGTAACGCAGCATGTGTGAAATTTGTCAATTTTATATTTAAAAAAAGGAGACCGTCAGTCTGAAAGACTGGACTTTATATCATTTTAAATGCTACAAATGCTGAAAAATGCTAGAAAGGCTGGAGGCTTTTCGCTTCGCTCGAAGCCAAAGACTCTTGACATGTTAGATGATCAAGAAAGTTACAAGTCAAGAGGGAGCTGGAGCGCGCGGTGAAAGGAGGGAGCTGGCTGGATGACATCACGCTCGCCGTGTCGTTGCCGTCTCGTAACGCCAGAGCTCACCGGTGAACTCAGTACGCATGTACCAAGCGATACTGTGACGTCACACACCTCAGTGCATTCTCGGTACATTTCGTGACGTCGCCGTAACGTAACGACGAAGTCGACTGTATCATTTAAAATGATAAAATAATTGCATTTATACAGATAAATTCCAATTTGTTATTATTTCTTCAAAACTTTAAATTTGGGCTCCCATAAAGGGTGAATTATCAGCTTGTGATACTCCTTGAAATTTATTCATGGAATGCACGTTTCTTTTGTTTTGGATAGTAAATATTTGTAGTTTTAGTGCTTTTTCGGATGTTAGGTTAATTAACTAATATTATTTTTATTTGGTTATTTATTTACTTATTTATTTATTTGTTTGTTTGTTTAGGTATGAAACTTAACATTTCTTTAAGGAAATGTCCGTAATAACGATATATTATTCATGTATTTTCTTACACTATTTTTCTCCATTATAAATGCCATATTTTGTTTTTAACTTGTGTTAGTAAAGTTGTTTTAGGGTCAGATGACCTTGATGTTTCGCCACTTGAAATAAAAATCACCCTACCAGCAATCCCTAGGTTAGGATTAAAACACTACGTGATAACTTAAAAAGCGCGGTATTTTGAGCTCGCACTGACCGTCGTCTTTCGAATCGGCTAGTCCTTCCTCAAAGCCTATTACTTAAAAAGACAAATTGGCCATACAAACGTTAGTGTGAATCCGGAACAATTTAGGGTATAATACAGATCATCGTAGTTTGTAATACTGTAAAATGCTTATAACGTATTCGACGTGGCAATTATTTCTAGGGTTATTAAACGAGCTGTTTCCAGGAGCACTTAGTGGTGCGGTGGGGCTGTGAGAAACGCGGGATTACAGGTCCCGGGGTGACAGGTGTTTGGTAAGAGGAAACTGTGGGAGCAAGTCATGTGCTGCTCTTGTAGCGAGATGCACTGAGGTATGAGGAAAGTGTTATCTCGCTTGGCGAGCAATATGCTCACCCTGGTGACAATGCGAGACCACATGTGGCAACCAGAACCGCCAACAAGCTACGGTCATTTCACTGTGAGAGTCTGGACCAGTCCGGACCTCGCCCCGAGTGATTTCCACATTTGTGGTGCGCTGAAGAAGTCACTGGCAGTACAGCGATTCACGTGCAACGATGACGCCAAGACAACAGTCAGACGATGGTTCCACAGTCAGCTAGTTGAATTCTACCGCAGGGGCATCTCAAATTTAATGCTGCGATGGGACAAATGTCTGAATAAATGTGGAGACTATGTGGAAAAATAGTGTAAGGTCCGTAGAGCAGTACGTACCGTAGTCTATATTTGTAATTACCTGTATGTATTTTTGGGGGGTTCTCAAAATAGGGGCAAAGATTTTTAGCCTACTTTCGATTTTTGCAAAAAATGAAAGTAGACTTATGAGATCAACACAGGGCGAAAAAAGTGTGTCTGTCTGTGTGTGTGTATGTGTGTGTGTGTGAGTCTGTGTGTGTGTCTGTGTGTGTGTGTGTGTCTGTGTGTGTGTGAGTGTGTGTACTCTGAATGTCTGTCCCCCCCTATCAATTCGAACACGGTGAATGCGAATTGAACGAAATTTGGTACAAAGGTAGCACTAGCAAAGGACACCTCAGTGTCATGTTTTATATCGCCGCCATCTTTACTAAAACTGAATGGCGGCCACTCAAACGTTCAAAACGTAAAATCAAATAACGACTAACCAAATCATCCGATCTCTACCAAATTTGGTAACAACATACCTTCGTATAGGATGCGTCTTGTGACCAAACTACAAGGTCGTCCGCCATACCATTTCAGGATGGCGGCCGTGCGAATTATGCAAACTTTATAATCCATATCATGGGACCCACCAGTTCCGATTATCGAGCCGAGAATCGTTTTAACTGTTCTAAAGGAAGAGGCACGTTCGAAATTAAAAGTTTATTTTGTAATACTATAGTGCAGACGTGATTTTAAAAAGCTGAGCTGATTCACTAATAAGACAAGATGGCAGCGGATATCTTGTGCCTGACTTATATTTCACTAATTTGAGTATTGCATGCAATATAGCGTACTGTACAAAATAAATAAACTTTGTATGAAATGCTTTATATATAAATAATATACTCCAGTGATGAAATCGTTTAGTATAAATCATTATTTGCTAACAAGTTCTATGTAAGTCATTTTATATAGAACGATATTCGTTGACACAATTAGCTCAGTGGTAGAGCGTCAGCCTATCGCTCAAATGCCTATGGTTCAAACCCGATCAGAGCTAGGTTTTTTTGCTTGAAATGTTATATGTTTATTGTTTTGTAATGACTCAGATGTTTTAAAATTAAGCGTTATATTGTGCATATTATGGTGTAAAATATATATTTAATTAAAACATAATTCGCCAGCAGATTTACTCGAGACATCTAGCTGCCAAAAAGGTAACTAGATTAACTTCCAGATTTTATTGAAAAGTTTCTTCTTCTGGCCGCTAGAATGCACTCGCTCTGTTAGGACACGGCCGACTGAATACGAGCTGCGCATTCAGTCGGCCGTGGTTAGGATTATATTGTTCGATATTTCACCACTAGATGGTACGACTAGTCTACGAGGGGCTCCATTGATTACTACACCATTGGCATTCTATGCGCATCGAATTTGAAGAATGACAAGATGATACTACGATACATTTTTACTTTTTATTTTAAAGGGTTTGTAACAGCCTATTTTGCGTTACTTGAAAATGTTATTTGAAGTAAAGAACAAAACGATTTCACATAGTAGGTGTTAGTTCAGGTTATTAATTACTACTTTTATTTGAGGCAAATAGCAATCGAAAATATCCACATAGTTTGTATACACACGTCTCTGTAGGGTCATGGAAAGATGTGTTAATTCAATTAGGGTTGTGAAAGCCATGCACAACCAGACGTGTAAAGACATGCCTCAACTCAAAGTTGGATGTTGCCCACGGCAGGTCGTATATGTAATAATAATAATAATAATAATAATGTTATTGGTTTTACATCCCTTTTAACTACTGCTGCTTTTAGAGACACCGGGGTGCCGGAATTTTGGCCCGAAGGGGATCTTTAACGTGCCAGTAAATGTACTGACA
Organism: Meconema thalassinum; assembly: GCA_946902985.2. NCBI lineage: Eukaryota > Metazoa > Arthropoda > Insecta > Orthoptera > Tettigoniidae > Meconema > Meconema thalassinum. The sequence continues at coordinate 222,726,632 of OX336390.1, read as the reverse complement.
CGGCTCCCTCGCATTTGTGCACCCTCAAATGCCAGCTGACTGCGCCAGGATACGAACCTGCAACCTAGGGCCCAGCAAGCGAGAACGTTACCGCTGAGCCACGCAGCCAGTCCGGTCGATTATGTCTCCAGATCCATAACATTCTTGATATACTTCTTATCTTTCTTTCTTCAATGATGGTAGCAGTTTTTATCTAGGTTGTGGCGTTTGGTAGGGGTAAATCGTTTCTAAGGTCTTCAACAAAGAATAGTTCTATTATACTCTTTGATAATAACGAGTTATAACTATACTCATACATTTAGGAGAAAGTAGGCTATATGTTCTTTACTGAACATCTTGTTTGATCTGCTCTCGTATATTGTATATCTTAACTCACGTATTCATAGACACAGATTAATAGCCTGAGAGTAAACGGTCCGATGATGATCGCTTGACGATCGAAACTGGTCATCCAAGTGTGTTAATTAATCTCTTGTAAATTGTTTATGGTTTAGGGAATAACACCGAATACAATTTGGGTACAGACTGAAATGTATCTATATTTCAGTTAATAAAGAAACCTACGTGCACCACAGTGGTACAAGTCTATATGCCTACCAGTCAAGCTGATGATGAGGATGTTGAAAAGGTCTACGAAGAAATAGATGACATTCTGAGGTATATCAAAGGTGATGAAAATGTTATAGTAATGGGAGATTGGAATGCTGTGGTAGGAAAAGGGAGAGAAGGGAAGATAGTAGGAGATTTTGGATTAGGTAAAAGGAATGATCGAGGAAGCAGGCTGGTGGAATTCTGCACCGAACATGAGTTGGTCATAGCTAACACCTTATTCGATAACCACAATAGAAGAATATACACATGGATGAGACCAGGAGATACAGGGCGTTACCAAATAGACTTCATTATGGTCAAGCAGAGGTTTCGAAACCAGATTTTGGATTGTAAAGCATATCCTGGTGCTGACATAAACTCTGACCACAATCTGGTTGTAATGAAATGCAGATTAAAGTTGAAGAAACTGAAGAAAAGTCAAAAGCCAAAAAGGTGGGCAATAGACAGACTGAAAGTGAAGGATGTAAACGAAAGATTCAAGAAAAGTATAAAGGAAGGACTAATCAAAACCCCTAAACAAACTTCAATTGCAGACGAATGGGCACTTTTGAAGAATGAAATAACAAAATCCGCAGAAGAAAACATTGGTAGGAAAGAAAGAATAGGTAGAAAACCGTGGATCACTCAGGATATACTAGAATTGATGGATGAAAGGCGGAAACACAAGAATCTAAGAGATGAAAAGGGGAAAGCAGAATACAGACGTTTGAGAAATGAGGTTAACAAGAAGTGCAAGGAAGCGAAAGAAGAATGGTTAAAAGAGAAATGTGCAGGTATAGAAAATTGTCTGAAATTAGGAAAAGTAGACACAGCTTATCGAAGGATTAAGAATACTTTTGGGGAAAAGAAGACTAAGTGCTGTAATATTAAGGACACAAATGGAAAGCCTCTAACAGATAGGGAAGAAAAGGTCGAGAGATGGAAAGCTTACATAGAGTGCTTGTATAAGGGAACGGAGATTGAGAATCATGTAATGGAAAGGGAGGAGGAAATTGATGAGGATGCAAAAGGAGATTTAATATTGAGAGCAGAATTTGACAGAGCATTAGAGGACTTAGGCAGGAACAAAGCACCAGGCATAGATGATATACCGATTGAGTTGCTACGCTGCATAGGAGATGAAGGTCTGATCAGGTTATTTCACTTGGTGTGTAGGATTTATGAGACAGGTGAGGTACCCCCTGATTTCAAGAAGAATGTTATCATCCCTATACCAAAGAAAGTGGGAGCTGACAGATGTGAAGATTACCGTACAATCAGCTTGATTACTCATGCTTCAAAGATCCTGTCTAGAATAATTTACAAGAGGATTGAAAGCCAGATAGAAACGGAGTTGGGTGAAGACCAGTTTGGTTTCAGGAGAAATGTAGGAACAAGGGAAGCTGTACTAAGTCTTGGGCTGATTTTGGAAGGTAGAATAAGGAAAGATAAGAGAACGTTCGTGGCATTTGTAGACTTAGAAAAGGCTTTTGATAACGTTGATTGGACTAAATTGTTTGACATTTTGAAATCTATTGGAATAAAGTACAGGGATAGGAGAGTGATATACAATCTATACAGAAACCAGACAGCAGTCATTCGAGCTGAAGGACATGAGAGAGAAGCTGGTATCCAGAAAGGTGTAAGGCAAGGCTGCAACTTATCACCCATACTTTTCAATCTTTACATTGAACAAGCAATGAAGGAAATTGGAGAAAAATTTAAAGTGGGAGTGAAGATTCAAGGAGAAATAATTTCAACTCTGAGATTTGCTGATGACATCGTCATCATGGCCGACAAGCCTGAGGATTTGAATGAGTTTTTGAATGGTATGGATTCCGTCTTACGGAAGGAATTCATGATGAAAATTAATAAATGTAAAACAAAAATACTGGAATGCAGCCGTAATAAATCAGAAACCTCTATGGAGATCAAATTGGCAGGTGAAAAGCTGAAGGATGTAGGAAACTTCTGTTACTTAGGAAGCAGAATAACCAGTGATGGACGAAGCAAAGAGGATATAAAAAGTAGGTTGGCTCAGGCAAGGAAAGCCTTTCTACAAAAAAGGAATCTGTTTACATCGAATATAGATTTAGGTATTAGGAAGTCATTTTTGAAAGCCTTTGTCTGGAGCGTGGCGCTCTATGGAAGTGAAACTTGGACTATTGGTGCAGCAGAAAAGAGGAGAATTGAAGCATTTGAAATGTGGTGTTACAGGAGAATGATGAAGATCAGATGGGTAGATAGGGTTACAAACGAAGAGGTATTAAGGCGAGTGGGAGAGGAGAGATGTTTCTGGCGACTGCTAATGAAGAGAAGAGATAGGTTAGTAGGACACATACTAAGACACCCAGGAATAGCAAGCTTAGTTATGGAAGGAAGGGTAGAGGACAAGAACTGTAGGGGTAGACCAAGGTTAGAATATGTTAAACAGATAGCCTCTGATGTAGGATGTGGTAGCTATGTAGAGATGAAACGATTGGCTCAGGACAGGGAGAGCTGCATCAAACCAGTCAAAAGACTGAAGACTCAAACAACAACAAAGAAATATGATATCAACCTGTGTTAGTGGGGTGTCTGAATTAGAGTGTTTATTTGTAATTCAAGTGAGAATTGGGAAGGAGACGGCCGTGGCCTTAAGTTAGGGCCCATCCCGGTACTTGCCTAGATTATAAGTGGGGAAACCACGGAAAACCTTTTCTAGGATGGAGGAGGTTTAAATCGAGCCTACCTGTTCTCAGTTTTTTCTCACGAGGCAGTGTGTGCCCTGTTTCAGTCCTCAGACCAGAATTACATTTCTTGGCCTCCATGTGTGATTAAGCTAATCTTGTTCTTACTTTTAACACGGTACCGTATACAAGAAGAAGGTCAAAGGAATGTTAGAAAAGGTGAAGAGAGAAATGTTTGATGCTCAGATATTTTTCTTGCCGGCTTGCTATCACTCAACTTGTGCCATCTCCTTTGTTTCAAACGTATACTAAAGCTTGCTTCTGTTTTTCTAACTTTCATATTTGCTCATTGCTGGTAGAATTTTAAACACGAGATTCCTCTCCGCGCGGGTAGAAATGAAAGAGTTGAAACAATGGCCAGTTAAACGCGAATACGGGGAAGATTTGTTTTGAGGAGCGCTTTGTTTGATGTGCTCCGTGAAGTACTGTGCAAACATAGTTGGGAGAGAAGAGGAGAGGAATTCATAACTTGGGTTGTAAGCTAACTTCACAACCGATACCTTTTTTCATGTGGGAGAGTTGGAGTTTCAATTGAACGTGGTTGGTTGGTTCCTCAGTTTAGGGGCTGCGACAACGCGGTCATGTAGCCCCGTGTACTTTGGGTGTGTGTAGAATCTGTCTGATAACTGGTGTTAATTGTGATGGCTGTATTAGTGTGTGTTATCTGTTTTTAATTCAAGTAAGGACTGCTTTTATTCGATTTTCAAGTAGTTACAACATTTGCTACCAAACGCCACCGTCAGCAACCAACTAGTTCTGAACTTTGTTACTAGATGCCACCGCAGTTGGCTCCTAGTGACGAACGTTCGAACCTAAGAGCGTTAGTCAAAGATAACCTATAATTTAGCTTCACACAGGTGTAATTAGTGTAAATCTATGACATGGGACCGCCGTGCCGGCTTTACTTCCCTTCCGAAGGAAGGCATACTGAGGGATTTTTAACGCTCTTAAAAAATCCGACGACTTCGGCCGGGTTTGAACCCGCGACCTTGGGCATAGAAGCTCAGCATGCTAGCAACTACGCCACCGAAGGCGCCTAATGGAATGTGGCTAACATTGGCGAGGAGTAGTGGAATCAACGTTTGTACGTCGTGTTAGGTTGTTTTCATGAGAAAGCTACCTACCTACTGTATTGCAATGGGTTCCATGTTTTGACTTCCGGAAAATTTCGACATATTCATTCCCCCAGACCGCGAAACCACCGTCAGTTCAAATGTTTATATCTTCTTCTTCATCTTCTCCTCCTCTTTCGAATAACCCATTTGGAGGGTACGATGAATCAACGTATTCAATTTCCTTTGTTTCCAAATTTATTTCATCCTTCTAGAGTGTCGATCTTTCTCCTCTTGAGTCCACTTTCTGCGAGTTGTTTGTTTCTTCCTTTCTTGAAATTCTGACGTTTGTCAAATCTTTGTCAATTTCAATGAACCACGTGGGTTTGGATTTGTAATTATTCACTAAGTTGAAGATCTGTTTAGGTAGTCTCTATTTTCCATTCTATAAATGTGCCCGAAAAACTGTAATCTTCTCTTTCTCATTTCATCAGTTATTTTTTCTCACTTCAAATATAACTCTCTATTTGGTCGTAACCTTTATTCTGCGTTATTATTTCGTTTAGCTCTCAGTATTTTTCTCAGAATTCGTCTTTCAGTCTTCTTTAATTTGTCCAAGTCACCAAATCTTGTTAATTTAAGTGTTTCTGCCGCATACAGAATTTCAGGTCTGAGCACTGTTTGATAGTGCCTTGAAATAGTGTTCCAGGATAAGTATTTTGATGTGTAACATCTTTCCACTCGGGATCTGGATATTTTTGTGGCAGTGGGTAGCTGGACATTTTTGTGGGAGTGATTTTGGAAAAGAGACGGAAGTGGATGGGACGGAGACAATGAACGTGCGTGGTGGCGGAGATCGGTACAACGACGTACTGGAGGCCATGTGACTATGTGGAATGTAAATCGCATACGGTTTACCTCAAGGTTTGGAGGCCCCATTAAAGACATTCCTACAATAAATCATCTTCAAGTTGTCGTTCTAGGATATGAAAATATTCATTATATCATACATATTTGCTGAAAACAATTACGATTTATTAAATCTTCATACTTTTGCTGTATTCTTATTTAATGTAAGCACTCGATACCTCGAGTGCTATATCGCATCAACTAACACTCCAAACAACGTATGAATTCAGTATATTAACACCGACTACTAACAATAATTGAAACTTCGTTGGTTTAAACGCATCACTGGGAGAAACGCATTTAATATACCTACTGCACACCTAATTTTTAATCGCGCCTATACTTGGCAGTGCGCTATATCGCCAATAAGAGACCATTTTCAATAACACCGTTGGCATGGGTTCACTATATGGCCGGTATAAAGCGCAGCTCGAATCAAGTAGGCAGTGGATTGCTCCCGCATACAGTTGCAGGTATATGGCACTACTGCAGATGCATTGGAGAACTTTGTTTTAATTAAATATATATTTTCAATTTCAAAATGCACAATATAACGCTCAATTGTATAACGCCTCAGCACTCAAAAAATTATTTAATGTAAGCACTCGAGATACTGTCGCCGGCCTCATGGTGTTGGGGTAGCGCGCCTGCCTCACCCCCGAGGCACCGGGTTCGATTCCCGGCTCCGTCAGGGATTTTAAAACTGACGTGAGAGTTGGAACGGGGTCCACTCAGCCTCATGAGGACAATTGGTTAGCTGTCTGACAGTGAGGCAGCGTCCGGATCACGAAAACCAAGATTAACGGTCGAGGGGACCCGATGCGCTGATCACGCGTCACCCCAATATCTACGGGCCAAATGGCTGGGCAGCGGTCGCTTGGTCGGCCTAGGCCCTTCATGGGCTGTATAGTGCCAGGGGTTGACTTTTTGTTGTTGTTGTTGTTGACTCGAGGTACTGTCGGCCAAAATACAGCACTATGTGTAATGTATATAGCATACGGTTTAATTCAAGGTTTGGAGGCCCCTTTAAGGAAATTCCTACAATACATCATCCTCAAGTTGTCGTTCTTTGGTGTGAAAATATTCATTATATCATATTTGCTGAAAGGATTTGGCACAGGAGTTTTACAAGTAGAGCGCGGTGGCAGAGATTGGTACAACGACGTACTGTTGGCCATGTGGCTATGTGGAATGTAAATCGCATACGGTTTATCTCAAGGTTTGGAGGCCCCATTACAGATATTCCTACAATAAATCATCTTCAATCTGTCGTTCTTTGGTGTGAAAATTTCATTATTTCATATTTGCTGAAAACAATTATAATTTATTAAATCTTACTACATTTGCTGTATTCTTATTTAATGTAAGCACTCGAGGTACTGTCGGCCAAAATACAGCACTATTATATCATATTTGCTGAAAGGATTTGTCACGGGAGTTTTACAAGTAGTTATATCAAAAATAATAATAATGAGAAATTACCGATGGTAATAACACGAAGGAATCCTTCATGTTTGCTGGCACAAGGTAGCACTATGAGTTCATTCTTTAAAAAAAATGCGAGTAAGTAATATGGAATAATTTGAATAATATGTCAGATGTTACACATCATATGCGACTACTGTAAGGCTCGTTTTTTTTATTATACTCGTATATATTTTGTCATATGAAAACACCTTTGTAATTTATGCATACGCGTTTATAATGCTATCCACTTTCCTAGGTACGGTATTTAAAGGAATTTGTTTTACATCCTGAACTGTCATGAATTGTCATATAAATATCACTTCCTTGTGGACACGATAACTACCGTCATTTTGCACCAATTACTTTCAAATGTATACATAAAATATAACCATACAATATCTCGGTCAAGTTCGTTAATGGAAACAATTGGCCCAAGAGGGTGGAAATAGTGGGGGGGGGGGGCTTTTTAGAAACAATGAAATATCGCTTTAACTTTCTCAGTATGTGATAAGTCGAATCCATTCGAAGTTCCTACTATTCTTCGGATAAGGGCCCAAGTCGTATCTCAGTAACGTTTTTTGATTGCCCCAATCATTACCAAAGGGATGAGAGAAATAGACTTTTGACAGAATAAAAATCATACCTCCCTTAATAGGCACAATATTTAATTACTTATGCTTCCTCGACTTACTAGGCTACCAATATACAAAGCTTATCAATCTTAATGAGGTGAAAGAAGAAATATTCAAAAGGTTAACAAAATACGAATAATGAACTATGAAATGTATCTCACACATATAAATTTTAATAAAAGACATGAAGAGTGGGCAAACCTCAACTAAAAATAAATAATTAAAATAGTTATTCAGCCTTAAAATACACATAATTTACGAATATAAGTGATTTCTCAAAATACTAATGGATCCTTCAAGGACTCTTACTGCTATGGTATTAAGTTAATGGTGGCATTTGAGATCCGAAATTTTCTACACGTTGCAGCAAAAAGAGAAGGTATTGTTCCCCGGGCCCCCACTAATAACCCAATAACTTCTATTTCTTGACGGAGGTATTTTCCCTTGTAGAAAGAGACTGTGGACACGTTTATAATGGTCGATAGTCCTCTAAAATTTACCTGAAACTTTTGTCTCAAAGAACTTTTGATATGACCCACCCGTAAGCCAAGGGATGAGCAAAATGTTTTCGGAATTACAAGGAGATAGGGCTTCTTCTATGCCAAACATGAGGAATTTTTGTAGGTCTATAACAATTGGCAGATTTAGTGAATTCGAAATATTCTTCTTTGCCCGGTGAAATCTACCTCCACCTTCCGAAATACCGAGAGGGATCTTTAGTTTAATTTCTTAGTTGTATTTTACATAGGCCTCGTACACTGCAGTAGAAGTCTTTGTGGCCTGGTATTCTTGCCCAAGAGGCTGAGGTGGTGGTTGTTGTTGTTCATTCATCTTTGGGGCTTGAGACATCTTGGTCATCCGTGTAATTGGGCGTGTGTTGAACTTGTCTGATAACTGGAAATATTGTGATGACTGTATTATGTATCCTCAGCAATAGCTACGCTCGCTAACGCGCAGTACTAGTTTATGGCGCCAAGCTATCTGCAGACTCGGAAGACGTGGGTTCGAACCCCAGTCAGCCGTCCTTGAAATCGTTTTCCGTGGTTTCCCATTTTCAACTCGAGGCAAATGCCGAGATGGGTCGTAACATAAGTCCACGATCGTCTCCTTCCGAATCCTCGCCTGAATTACAAATGCACACGCTACTACAGATACTACAATAGCATAGGTGATCAGACAAATTCTACACCAACCCAAGTACACGCGGTTAAATAAATACGATGTCCAGGCATCTCAAATGAAACACCACTACTCATTCTGTCAGGGATAAATCTCGAGAGTGAATAAGGTTGTTGATATTTATTTATTTATAACAAAGCTTGCCAAAATGCTAATAATTTAAACAATATTATTTGAAAAAGCATAAAAGGACGAAATAATCCAAAATATTCGATTAACTCTGGTGATATTATACAATCACAAAATAAAACAAAAAGATCAGGTGTGTATGTCTGTGTCAATCTCTCTTTCTGTCTCTCTCTCTCATTCTGGATGTAAGGCAAGATGAGCACATCACACCTTACTACGTGCAGCTGAAATGGCTGAAACTCCACGAGCGCAGGCAGCTATCAGTTGCCACTCTGACACACAAAATATTGCAGACCCCGTTATATATCTACAATGCCTTTATACCAAAGCATTCTGTTCATAATCGAGAAAATGGATACATAAAATTAACACTCCAGATTCCTATCCACCGAACCACGAAGTTCAATAAATCTTTTGTTTGCACCGCCTCACGCCTCTTCAACATCTTCGATTTATTCAAAGTTCGTCAACATTGAAAGCACTCCAGCTCTCAAAAGTCGTCTTCTATCCTGCTTCTTGGAGCAGTCACATCTGATTACTGCATTATGTTAAAATGTTATTTTTTACTTCAATTAAAACATCTAGCTGACAACCTACCTACGTTAATATCTTCTTGTATTATGGTGTTTGTTCTTTAAGCTTATACTGTGTCTGTGTGCACTCTTTTGTATATATTTCCCCCATTATTATTTCAAGCTGTACCCGGCATGCGTTTGCAATGCCAATCAAAGAAAGTGTTGGCGTTGTAATTTTGTTTCTTGAAGTGCGTTTGGATACACAATATTTTTTTCAATTTCCGTTAACTGCCTCGAAACTTTCTTCAAATGGATTTAATATTTTAGAAACATTCGTGGGAAAGTGCACAAAAACTCACCCATGTTTCATCGCAATCGGATGAATGGCAATGAACGCTTACGGGATATTGTTCAAACGCTTCGCGCGTCGTCACACACATTTGTTGCATCTACTCGTGCGCTACCTATTGTAAAATATATTTACTCAGTCGAAAATCTTCCCTGGCGTGTACATAACAACTCATCAAAGTTTTATCGCAATCGGATGAATGGCATAAGAACGCATATGGGATTTTCTTTAAACGATTCGCGCGCCGTCACTCATTTGTTGAATCAACTCGTGCGCTACATATTTTAAAATAGATTTACTAAGCCTTAAACCTTCCCTGGAGTGTACTCAACGATTCACCCAAGTTTCATCGCAATCGGATGAATGGTATATGAACGCATACGGGACGTTGTTGAAACGATTCGTGTGCCGTCGCTCATTTGTTGAATCTACTCGTGCGCTACCAATTGTAAAATGTATTTACTAAGCCAGAAACCTTCTCTGGACTGTACAAAACATCTCACCCAAGTTTCTTCGCTATCGGACGAACGGTATGTGAACGCATAGGAGACACACACACACACAAACTTACAAACTATCACGTAACATTCATTTGTATATATTATTATTATTATTATCACATTCATTTCACCACATAAGTTGGACATATCAACATATCGTCGGCTTGTTTGCAAGACGGTATGGCTAATTCTCTTAAGGTGGCACGTTGAGAAACGATCGAACAATGGAACAGGTCTCCAAGATGACGGCCTTCTGCATGGTGATATGTAGACCAGGTTGTATTCCCAATATTTCCAGATTGCGAGCCAGCGAATTAGGGACGATGCCGGTAGAAGAAATGTCTATGGGCAGAACCACTACACTTCCCTGTCTCCACATTTGCCGTATTTCCTCAGCCAAGGGCAGATATTTGGTGATCTTATCACAGCAAGTTTGTTGCAGATTGGAATTAGGCACTGCAATATCAATGAGGAAGGTTCTCTTCTGCACCTTGTCCACAAGAACTATATCTGGCCGGATCGCTGGTATGGTTTTATGAGTAATAACTGATCGGTCCCATAACAACTTGTGACTACTATTTTCCAAAACGGCGTCAGGAACATACTGATAGTAAGGCAAAGTATTTTCAGATAATAAGTGCTTTTGTGCAAGGTGTAGGTGCATTATTTTGGCCACTTGGTTGTGCCTTTTCAAGTAATCAGTACAGGAGATTGCTTGGCAGCCTCCTGTGATATGCTGGATTGTTTCCGGTTCTAGTTGGCATCTTCGGCATTTATCATCCTGAATATTTGCCTTAACTATATATTTAAGGTAGTTTTTGGTAGCCACAACTTGATCCTGGATTGCAACCATGAATCCTTCAGTCTCAGTGAATAGGTCCGCATGAGTCAACCAGCTGTTCGACGCTTCAATGTCGACATGTTTCTGGTTGAGATCATACGGATGACGACCGTGCAGAGCTTTCTGCGTCCACTGCTGAAGCTTGATGGCTGAACATTCCTCATCAGTGGCTAACTGTATATCCCTTACGTGAAGAAGATCCAGCGATGTACACTTGTCATCTGCCTTCACAGCGGCTTGATGTATGGGAGAGTCATGTCTGTCCAGAAAATATCTCTGAAGGTTCCTCACTTGCCTTGCGTGCAATTGGATAATGTCCGTAAGCCGTCGTCCACCTCTTTGGCGCGGAATTGTCAATCGCTCAACAGCTGACTTAGGGTGGAGACATCTGTGTTTTGTTAAGATGGTACGTGTCCTAATTAGGATGTTCTCCAAGTCAGTCAGCGTCCATTTGATAATACCGAAAGTGTATGTCAGAGCAGGAACAGCATATGTATTAATAGCCTTAAATGTGTTCTTTCCATTCAACTTTGATTTTAAAATCTTGTTAAGGCGTTGATTGTAGATAGCTACGGTTCTATCTTTAATACCTTTATGATCAATTCGATTAGATTGCAGGAGACCAAGATATTTGTAGGTCTCATTACCTTCCATAGCCTTTATGAAACAACAGTCATCAAGTTGAAATGATCGGGCCTCTAATTTTCCACGCCGAATGGTGAGGGTGCGACACTTATCTAATCCGATGGACATTCCAATATCAGAAGAAAATGAAGCAGTTATTGCAATTAGATTGTCGATATGCTTCTCAGACGATGCATACAGTTTAATGTCATCCATGTACATCAAATGAGAAATTTTGTATTTCACTATACCATGGTGCTTAATTGGAAAACCACACTTTGCATTGTTCAGCAATGATGATAGCGGATTGAGCGCCAAGCAGAACCATAGAGGGCTCAAGCTGTCACCCTGAAAGATACCCCTTTTGATTTGAATAAATCCCGATTCCATACATGTGTCTCCATTTGACATTGATAGGTTGGTCCCCCAATGAGACATCATATGTTGCAGACTTATAATGATGGCAGGATCAAGGATCAACTTTATATGTCTTCAGGATTTGGATTAACCAGGAATGTGGCACTGAATCAAAAGCTTTCTTGTAATCAATAAAGGTCATGTAGAGGTTAATCATCATCTTTCCTGCTTGTTCCATAGTTACTGCATCGATCACAAGTTGCTCTTTGCAACCTTGAGACTTCTTCATGCACCCGTTCTGCTTCTCAACCAGGATGTTATGAAGATTTGTGTGTTCATAAATCTTACGTGCAATGCAAGATGTAAATATCTTATACAGGGTGCATAGACAGGTGATAGGTCGATATTTGGAAGGGTCATTGGTTCTATCACCTTTTGGCAGAAGGTATGTTTTACCTCGCATCAAGTAAGAGGTGATAAGCTGTGGATTTTGGATGAAATCTGTGTAGCAGCGGGCAAGATGCTCATGAGTGCAAGTAAAACGTTTGATCCAAAAGTTGTGGATGTTGTCTGGTCCTACCGCTTTCCAATTTTGGGTCTCCTTAACCACACGGGTCACTTCTTCAGTTGATACAGAAGAGTCATTCATCGTGTCAATTTCTGAAATTCTTTCCTCTTCCTCCGTAATCCATTTAGAGTTGCTGTTATAATCTCCAGCATTCGACCATAGGGGAGACCAGAAGTTCTCTGCCTCTTTTTTTTTTGCGGTGAACTGCCCATTTGTGTTCCAGGATCGTCAAGATTCCTGTAGAACCGTTTCTCATTGGTAACAAATAGCTTGTTCTGTTGATTTCGTTCGTTCGATTCTTTATATCGACGTAATCTCTGTGCCTTTGCCTCAAGTTGTTGCTTTAATGTGTCCAGGATCTCAAGGGGGCTACGGTTCGAAGGATTGTACTTTGCATGTTTACTCTTCGTATGGCTCAACATTTGAACACATTGAACAACTTTCTTACTTCTAGTGCCTGCAACATACTGATGCATTCTTCCAATATTTACTCTCAGTTCATCAACAGACTTTCGTAAACGTATCTCCCAAGCCGGCATCTTCTTCTGTCGACCTGAGGCATATTTAGGTCGCCATAATCTACCTCCTGTCACACGTATCACAGCTATCGCTCCAGCGTAAATTGCAGTCTGAACACGGTTGAAACGATATGATTTCTGGGACAGATGCTGAGAGAGAATGTCGTTCATTGTTACAACAGCGGTATCAAGTTTCTTAGAGCAATGTTGGTTCGTGATCATGGGCCGCTCTATTGGATCAGTCCCTTCAAATTCTATGAGAGCCTTCCCAAATTCATCTTCAAGTTGTTTCCGCACTGGTTCTACGAGTGCTTCCGGCGATATATTTACATATTTGTCATCTGAAGGAAGATCGGTGTGCCTTTGTTCATTGACCAGAAGTGTACTCTCCTGATCTATGGATTCGTCTACAGAGTTATGAGTATTTTCGGCAGCTACGTCAACCATTAGCAGCTTGAGCTGATGTTCTGGGATAAGTTTCTTCAAAACTATAGCACGGCGCTGATCTGCTAGCCTCTGTTATTATTATTATTATTATTATTATTATTATTATTATTATTATTGTCATTATTATTGTCTTAGTGGTACTATCATTGTTGGACTATTATTCTTTATACTGTGAATGTTAGCGAAATGTTTTATTTTCATAAGCCCAAATCCTATTGTATGTAGGGCGATACTATAAAGGAGCTGTTAAGCTCTAAGTGTAGCCGTGGAAATAAATCAATCAAATCAATCTCCTGCCTCACGAGATTAAGTGTAACCCCTTCCAGCCCGGCCAACCAGAATTAATTGATTATATATTCGATTGCTGAGGAGAACTCTTAATGTCAAGAAACCAAAAGAAATTTCGCGACATTCTTAATTGGTGTGGAACTGAAACTCAGGGGTTGGTTGGTTGGTTGGTTCCTTATTTTAGGGGCTGCGACAACGCGGTCATGTAGCCCCGTGTACTTTGGGTGTGTGTGTAGAATCTGTCTGATAACCGGTGTTAATTGTGATGGCTGTATTAGTGTGTGTTATCTGTTTTAATGCAAGTAAGAACTGCAGACAATAATTTCAAGTAGATCCTACTTTTGCTACCAAATGCTACCGTCCATGATACCTAGCTTGCGGATTTGTCTACTAGATGGCATCGCAGTCAGCACCTGGTGGCGAACGTTGGAACTAATAGAGCATTATCAATTCTAACCTACAAATTTTGGCTTCACACGAGTGTAGTTAGTGGAAGGTTCTTTTTCATGTCGTAAATCTATGACATGGGACCGCCGGCTTTACTTCCCCTCGAAAGGAATGCATTTTGAGGATTTTTAACTCTCTTAAAAATCCGACGACTTCGGCCGGGTTTGTCCTGTAGTCTTTGCAAAGGTATCCGGCAACACTCTCCTTGTGAGGTGTTGGACGAAGAGAGGAGCCGACTGCATTGTGCTCCTGTAACGTAACCTCTCGGGCTGAGCAGCGCGCATCTCTTCAAGAATAAAATATTCTTCCGTTCACCTGCAGCGAAAACTCACTGGGGAGGGAGGAGGTCAATTTAGGAATAATTCCCAAGTCTCTCTTTGATTTGCCTTGAATTCATTTTCTGGCCGTGAAGTGACTTCATAAGAATATTCAAAGAGAACAAGTTTGCCTTTATCTCTCTCTCTTCCTGGAGGCTAAAGAAAATGCAAGATTCTTCAGTGAAGTGTTTAATTAAGTTTAATATACCTTACCATAATATGTTGACTTAATTTTAAAGTAGGTATATTGTCAAGTTTGTTTCCCCACCCAAAGGCTCACAGTAGATACAGTGTTTGAACTCCATTTATGGCGTTTAATTTACTGTAATTGGACAGATTATTTTAATCGCCTATACGTTTGTAATGATGTCTTCCTACGTGCGCCGTATTTCGCTACCGTCTGTCTGGTGGGCTATCATTAAACATTCCCATTTCCTATAATTTTCTTTATCTATCTCACCGCCACATTTGATGGCGAGTATGCCCATTAAGCGGCTTATTGCTCTTTGTAGAGGATCACCATTTACAAGTTGCACGAAAACAAAAGCCCCTTTCCAAACTGAATCGTTTCACAATTTCCCCATCATAATGGAGATTATGTCAAATGAAGAAGTAAACGATAACATAATGAATCAAAGGATTTTGTTTTACCAAGAACAACCACAATAAAATACAGCTGTAAGAAAGAAACTTACAAAAACAGATTATAATACTCCCTCACTGGAACGCCTAGTCGCCATTAGAATTGCTCATTGAAACCAGCCAAGCCACTCCAACCATAATAATAAAATGCTAACAAACGTGGAAGAGAGTTAATAAACTACTTTCAACGGAAATTTCACATAAAGAGCGAAGAAAGACAAAGGCTTATAAATACAAGAAATTGATCATAATAATCTGGCCAGAGGTGAAAGGGCACCTCAGTGTCATGTTTTATATCGCCGCCATCTTGACGGAAACGTAATGTTGGCCACCCAAATGTTGAAAGATTAAATGAAATTACGACCAACCTAATCATCTGATCTCTACTAAATTTTGCAACAACATACCTTTATGTGGTAAGCATCTTTCGACCAAACGACAAGGTCATCAGCCAAATAGTTTGCAGATAATGGCCATGTATGTGTGCAAATCGATTCACCATATCAATTCAGACACGGTGAAACCGAATCGAATGAAATTTTGTACAGAGGTAGCACTAGCAAAGGGCACCTCATATTCATGTTTAATATCCGTATAACACGTTGTATTTCTACAAGCTACTACAACCAACATTCAATTATACTCCTTGAAAAGGACAAAGAGTTATAACAATACCCATGCATTTAGGAGAAAGTAGGCTATATGTTCTTTACTGAACTTCCTGTTGTATTTAGAAGTAAGGAAATAATAGGTTAAAAACTAAGAATCCGGCTCTTACTCATATTAATTATTAAGAAATTAAGTTCGACATCGACTACATGCCTACACATATGCGTAATTAAATAGCAGTTTGTTAGTTGTTTGAAGGAGAGAAACAGCTAGGTCATCAGCCAACTCGTTAAATCGTTCACCGCGGCCGCGACTCCTGCAAATGTTGCAAGTCCGAACATCGCAGGTTTGAATCCCAGCGCTAATGGTGGCTATTCTGAGTGTGGTTTTTCCCCGAGTTTTTCTCCGGGTTCCAGGAAAAAGTCGGGATAGTGCCTTACTTCTAGTCCTGGGGCATCTACCTCATCCCTGTCCCTAATACATTTATACACACACTACTACTGTCATCACAAAAATACAGGTTAGGCCTACACAGGTGTACAGAAAAACAAATGAGGCCTTTTTTGGATCCAATAACTGATTTTGGGTATTCATTGGTCTTATAGGCTATATGATAGAATCAGATATAAAAATTGTTAACTTTTGAAGGTGTTAATCTATACTGACTCCCTCAAGCCAACACAATTATTATGATACAATAGTTTGTTAAAGTCTTTGCAAAAAAGAAAGAAAAAAATAGACATCCCTGCTTTATACACTTCAGGATGGAGAAAGTAAGTTTAATGCGATTATAATTGAAATCAAGCGAACAGATGTTACGGAGTGTACTTGCCAAAAATCCTGAATTTACAGCATCTGTTAACATGGAATTCTCTTCGTGTGTGATATAACGTAATTTCTATCATTGAACGCAAACGGGTATTTACTCCAGTTCAATTATATATTGGCTTGTTTTACATTTCAATTCGTTTGATAATGAATTAAAGTCCTTTAGTAAATAAGCGACGCCAACCGCTGATGACATTAAAAGGCAACATTGAAGTGCAGGCGTGCAAAGTTGATAGCAAAAATTAATTGGTTACACCAGAAAATGCGGCTCCCTTTCAGTAAGACCCACGCAATGTTTGATGCTATCAGTCCGCCTGATTTTCAGTTAAAAACAATAGACGGAAATGAAATGTTTGTAGAACCGATAATCGATAGTAACAAACCTGTGCAGTGACCCTATTGTGTGGTGTGCTACCTACTGTACAGTACATGTATCATTGTTGCCTGTTATACCGTAATTACATGTATCGCGTCCATGTTATTTTGTGTTGCCTACCATTATCAGCTTGCATACAACATTATAGTATGTTTGAAACCACGTATGTCACAATGCGTGATAAAGAATTCTACCCCCTACCCTTATTCGACTGAATGGTATTTTTAGAGAGGTTGCATTTCTGCTTTTATTTTATAGCATTTTCTAAGGACCTATCTTAGCTGTAAGCCTCAAATTATGTACAACGGTCGAGGAATATGAAACTAGTTCATCGATATGACTTTCAAACCCACGTCAATTAGGAAACCAAAATGATGGCCGTGCGAATTTTCAAATTTCAATTGCCTTTTCTGGTAACTAATTTTAGTTATAAGCCTGAGGTTCACGGCTTTGCAAAGAAATTTAATTTTGGTCTGAGCGCTGGAACGGAGCACACTCAGCCTCTTGAGGCAAAACTGAGGAGAGGCGACTTCGATTCCTACCTCAGTCATCCTGGAAGTGGTTTTCTGTGATTTCCCACGTCTACTCCAGGTAAATGCCGGGATAGTACCTAACTTATGGCCACGGCCGCTTCCTACCCAAATCCTACCTCGATTACAAGTATACCGCTAGTACAGACATCGCAGTGACACAGCTTATCAGACAACTTCTACACACACACAAATACACGGGGCTACATGACGACGATGTTGCAAAGCCCCTATAGAATCAACAGTAATAACCTTTATAATGATTAGATATACATTTCCATTGATACGTAGGCCTACATATCCAAATTCACATAGGACTATAATGTAGGGTAGATACAATTTTATATATATATATATAGTTGTGAGTTAATTATGTTTGAAGTTTCTTGTAATTGACAGTGATGTCTCCATGACTGGGATATTGAACATTGCTGCCGCCAAGGTGTGGCACTAATGACAGGGACTGCCTAATTACCTCTCTACGAACTTTGGTCGTCAGCGATCCTTCTCCCACTACCTCTTTTTTTCACAAGGAAAGTACCATTAGAACTCGTTACTTGCACAAACCCTGTTAGACTTGGTATTGGGAAGAAATATCGTTGGCTTACGAATGCAACAAATTTGAACAATCGGTTAAATTAGCACATGTGTTCTTTGTTGTAGATGTTCTTTTGTTGTAAATAAAACTTGAGAAAAACGTACTAAAAATTTCAAAAAAAGATTTTCATCGATAACAACCGTATTAATCGCTGAAAGATGTTTATAAAATCTAATGTTGTTCGTCGTCAGCCGAAATACGTGGGGCGTGTTGGCGCAGCGGTCTTTCCCTGGGAGGGGTTTCAAGGGTCGCTGTGACCTCTGAGCCAATCAATTTACAATCTCCCCTTTACGTGTGCTTCAGCATACTTTTTCTAAATCTATTACTCTTGCATTCAATTCTCCAGTCCCTATGGCCAAATGGCTACTTGTTTAGCCGATGACCCGCCCGCTGTTTGCCTCTCACCAAGGTTGATAGGGCTCGATTCCCGGTGAATACATGTGAGATTTTTAAAGTGAAATGGCATGCCCTGTGGTTCAGATTCCACGTACGAGGGAGGTCCAGTGAGTATATTAACAGTCACGTAAAGCTACAAGCTGCTTTTCCAAAATACGTATATGAAAAGGACTGCTTGTTGTTCGCTGGCTTCACTGCTAGTAAGACCTTTTCCCCGCTCCATCACCCTTCCCTTCTCATATGTATTGTCATGATTAGGGCCCGGACTTTTAGATCCTTCCAGGTATGTAATTTTTGAAAAGAAAGAAACAGATTTATGTACCTGGAGGTTTACGTTATCGTTGGGGTCGAATATGGTATTTTTAACTGTGACCAGGTGATTCAATTATGAATTTGGTTAATTCATGTTTGAGGAGTTTACATGCTTACCATCTATAATTTGTAATATATATAGACTTATGTACCTGTATGATAAGATCATAGTTGTTCACTGTACCAAGTTTCACAGAGTTCCGATCATCTCGGAACGAGTTACAGGACTTGATTCCTTAAATAATAGACATGAGCGGTATCTATAAATTGTTGTATGTAAGCCACAGATAAACAGTAGATAGGGATTATAGTAGTAGTTCATTATTCAAAGTTTAATTCAAATCGCTTTAAAAGGACGCCAGAAATCAAAGAATGGTTTAAAAATTCGTACAACTGCCATCTTGAATTTTTGAAAACGGATGGAATTATCTCATAAGTCTATATTTCGTATTATGAAAATAAGTTAAAATAATATGCCTTTAGAAATTCATACTTGATATTGAGAGTGGAATAAAGAAAAGAATACATTATTTAAAAATCGAGTTGATTTTGTGAACTGCCGCGCAAAGGTTCAAAATGTCAGATGTTATCAAAACTTGCGAATTTTCGTGATTATGTTATGTGACTAATTGGAGCTGTATGACAGAACATCGGCAGAAAAATGTACAACTGTGAGAATATTTAAACTTATATATTATATATTCACCACTGGACTATACGAGTATATCCAGTGGACCATTTTCGTAGTTCATTACTATCTCAATGAAATCGCTGAAGAACACAGCGAATGAAACAGTCGACCCAATTTTCCTCGCAGGTTAATTCTCTCTTTCGTTCGTTTGGCGTTCCTTCTAATCTGTAAATCCTCTGATCCACTACATCTATGGATAAGTAAAATAAAATGTTTACAAAGTCGAGTCCTTTAATGAATTAGCGTGTGCCGGTAAATCTATAGTAAAGCTTTGAGGGTTGCAGGCTTTAAGAGGATTAAACCACTTTTGAGTTCCAAACACGAAAGGAACACATTCACTGCCTCATCACGGATCTGAATAAATCGGAGATAATGTGAAACAGACTATCGCTATAGGCCTACTATACGACGTGGGAAATTAATGGAGCTTCGTAGTTTCTAAACTTTGCGAGATCGTCTTGTTGTTGTTGATTCATTTAGGGACTTGCTGCATCGTGGTCGTCAGCGCCATGTACATGGCTGTTTGTAGGATTTGTCTGATAAGCGTTTATTGCAGTGGTGTCTAGTAGTGTGTGTATAATGGTCTATTATTAGGCTTACCATATTTCTTTTGGTCCATCCCAGGAGATTGTTTAGACTTCTTCTTTTAAGTGATTTCAAAACTATGAGACAAAAGGAGAATACATAGACTATAAGATGATGAAAAACGTGTAGATGAATTACTTCACACACGAAAGCAACGTTAACACATTGCCCCTGTTGGGTTGCCAATGACTAAGTGAAAAGTTGTGGTTGAACCGGTAGCCACGCAGTGCTAAATGAATTAAACGTCGAAATTATACAGTAGATCGCCAAATGGCTCCAACTAAAAGATCTACACTAGGTAGCTTAGGCCATACAATTATTATTATTATTATTATTATTATTATTATTGCATCATGTGCAATTGGGTATTGCCGGACCCATGGTGTTGGGGTAGCACGCCTGCCTCTCACCCGGAGACCTCGGGATAGATTCCCGGCTTAATCAGGGATTTTAGAAACTGGCGTGCGGGCTGAAACGGGATGCACTCAGTCTCGGGAGGACAATTGAGTATCTTTCTGACAGTGAGGAAGCGCCCTGGTCAAGAAAACCAAGATTAACGGCCGAGAGGTCCCGATGCGTTGACCACGTTTCACCCCAATATCTGTAGGCCAAATGGCTGGGCAATGGTCGCTTGGTAGGCCTAGGCCTTTCACGGGCTGTAGTGCCAGGGGTTATTAATATTACATGCAATTGGGTACGCCCTTTTGTTGGTAAATAAATCTCTACCATTTGATTTGCCTGGAGTAAAAGTGCCGGGAATCAAACACGGGCCCTAGGGTGACAAGCAATAATGCTTGCCACTGCCCCATGAGATGGACTGTACAACAGCGAATATTACATGTTGCATCTTGGAGATAGATCTAGCATTTAACATCCTGGTGTAAGTATAATGCACAATTGTGGGAGTTAGCTCTGAGCAGTATTATCATTTTAAATGATCTTGTCGACTTCGTCGTTACGCTGGGGTCTGGCGTTACGTTACGGTGACGGGACGAAATGTACCCAGATGCACTGAGGTGTGTGACGTCATAGTACCGCTTGGTGCATGTGTTCCCCGACAATCTCTACTTCGTTAGTATAAGAGAAAAATCCCCGATTCTTGGATGTCACGGGTAATCTCGAGAACCACTGGGTGGATTTTGATGCGGGTTTCACCATTCTGTAAAGAATTCTGTAGAAAATAATTTATGTATGATCAAAGGAAGCCAAGCAGTAACGATTTTAGTGAAAAAGTCGAAAACAAACTTGGCGTCCGTGCGCTTCTTAAGCTTACGCTGGGCAAATCGTTAAAAATATCAATATACTATG
Source organism: Meconema thalassinum (assembly GCA_946902985.2). Taxonomy (NCBI): domain Eukaryota; kingdom Metazoa; phylum Arthropoda; class Insecta; order Orthoptera; family Tettigoniidae; genus Meconema; species Meconema thalassinum. The sequence goes on along the minus strand of OX336390.1, from coordinate 222,705,298 downwards.
AGCGTAAGAATTGGTCAGCATGAAAAGTTCTACAAAAAAGGTCGGGAGAGCATATCTCTATCTTCAATATATCTCCCACTATAAGTGATTTTAGACTGAATGGAAGGGGCAAGTCCCCGCGCGCTCTGGTGAGCGTGCGGCATCCCGCGCGCTTGCCCTTGCTTTGCCCTTGATTTGCACTTGCCGTTCGCGAGTAATTTGAAACAAGATAAGCAAGATAAGTATTATGCAGATAATTTTCTAACATGTCAAGAGTATTTGGCTTTGAGCAAATCGAGAAGCCTCCAGCCTTTCTAGCATTTTTCAGCATTTGTAGCAATTTAAAATGATACAAAGTCTAGTCTTTAAGACTGACTGTCACTTTTTTACGTTTTGAATAAAAATAAAAATAAGGAAATTAATGTTATTTCTACCCTTTCTCTAGTAAATATAATGGAATGATTTTCAGTCGGTAAGCACGATTGTGCCCTGTTTAATTAGGTGAGGAGTACAAATATTTCAATACCATAACTTGAATTAACATGAATTAATAAACACTCAAATATCACTCACTCTTAAAGCAGAGGGAGGGAGTTGGTTGGTTGGTTGGTTCCTCAGTTTAGGGCCTGCGACAACGCGGTCATGTAGCCCCGTGTACTTTGGGTGTGTGTAGAATCTGTCCGATAACCGGTGTTAATTGTGATCGCTGTATTAGTGTGTGTTTTCTGTTTTTAATTCAAGTAAGGACTGCAGACATTCAATTTTTCAAGTAGTTCCAACTTTTGCTACCAAACACCACCGTCAACGACCAACTAGTTCTGAACTTACTAGATGCCACCGCAGTCGGCTCCTGGCGACGAACGTTGGAACCTAAGTGCGTTAGTCATATCTAACCTATAATTAGTTTCACACAAGTGTAATTAGTGGAAGGTTCTTTATCATGCTATAAATCTGTGACATGGGACCGCCGGCTTTACTTCTCCTTTAGAAGGTGTGGTTTGTACCAAAATCTTCCAAATCGTCTCAATAACACAGGAAAAATCTTGCATTTTGTGAGAAGTCATCGAAAATACATTTGTTTATAAAGTGCGCTTAAACAAATAAACAATACGATAGCCCCTGTCAGAACCATGTCGCGTCCACCCCGCATAACAGTAAAGTCGGGCGGATTATATATATACACACTAGGCCTACACATGTGAGAGTTCTCGCATGGGTCCGCTAGTAAAAGTAATAATAATAATCACCACCACAACCTCGTCCATTTTAACTGCTGCGACTTTTAGAGACCACCAGAGTGCCTGTATTTTGTCCTGATGGGGATCTTTAACGTGCCAGTAAGCCTATTGACCTCGCCCCCATGGATTTAAGAACCTACAAATGCCAACTGAATGCGCCGGGAATCAAACCCGCATGTTTGAGCGCAGAGGGTGAGAACGTTCCCGCTGCATCAGGCAGCCAGTGATGTACAATAGCGAAAGAGAATCAAAATAATTGCAATTCCCGCCGGTTCGCAGGATATAAATAACACATGGACAACACTCCTTACTTTCAAACGTTTGATTATGTGTTCATGCGGGCTAGTAACACCGAGTCAACAGTGCCTGGAGAGTGGAAAACACACTGCAAACATTCGGGCTACGTGTGGTGACTACATAACACATGTGCTTCTCTCAATTTCTTTCAGTACGTATTTTCAACCTACTGTAAACCGCATTTTGCACATACTTTTATTCTAAATTGCATTTTGTATGGTGGGCATTTTGTAAGTATTTTGATTCTCAATTGCATTTTGTGGGTATTTTGAATGTAAATTACATATTGTAAGTATTTTCAATCTTGCATTTTGTAAGTACAGTATTGTCAATCCAAATGAGTAGTTAGAATCTACCTTACATTTTGTAAGCATTTTCAATTTCAATTGCATTTTGTAAGTATTTTGAATATCAATTGCACTTTGTGAGTATCTAGAATCTGAAATGGGCGTTTTTCATCAATCTAAATTGCATTGTGTATTTTCACTATCTATTGCATTTTGTAAGTCTTTTGAACCTCAATTGCATGTTGTACGTATTTTCCATCTCATTTGCATTTTGTAAGTGTTTTCAATTTCACTTGCATTTTGTAAGTATTTCGACTCTACATTGCATTTTGTACGTATTTTGAACCTAAATTACATTTTTCAATCTATTCCTTTTGTGAATATCTTCCTTCTACATTCCCTTTTGTATTACCACTCACCATTGTGTAAGTCGTTTCAATCTGAGTTTCATTTCGTAAGTATTTTCAGTCTCACTTAATTTTCGTTCTGGTTTTCATTTCATTGTCATTTTTGCTATCACGCAGACCATTAGGGGCCGATAACCTAGATGTTAGGCCTCTTAAAACAACAATTATCATCATCATACTTAACACATGTGCTCCTCCCACACCATTAGCATCACACGGAAAAGTGACCTGAATAAACAGAGAAGGTGATAATAATGTTATTGGTTTTACGTCTGCGGCTTTTAGAGACGCCGGGGTGCCGGAAATTTGCCCCGAAGGGGATCTTGAACGTGCCAGTAAATCTACTGACCATACCCTCAGTCCCAAAGGTGACGGATTACAGGGGTTTTACTGTATGCCAGCTGACTGCGCCAGGATTCGATCCTGCAATCTTGGGAACAGCAGGAATGTTACCGCTGAGCCACTCATCCAGCCAACAGAAGAGGACTCATTTCTTTTTAATTCATATTATGGGCTAGGATATATTGATCATCAGATCCGTGTAATGGGGGATGTGTTGAATGTGTATCACTAATCCACTCATACGTCACTCTTCCGATTTGGACCAATAACGTGTAAGAATGGGAATTGTATTATTATCTGCCAATTTGGATAACAAAGAATCTTGCCTGTTATCGCTGAGCTCTTATCACACCTTCCTTTTCACTTAGCTTCGATCCTTTGTTTACAAACAACAGCAACAAAGGATTGGTGGCTTTACGCTACGTTTTATTTAGTTCTTTGTGAACTTAAAGGGGGAGGTACACCGTTCGCGTGACAATTTCTACTGAGTTAAAGAAAAATATATCTCATAAACTATATGTTACAAAGATATAAAACTTTGCGAAATTATTGAACGCAGTCCACTCATTATTATACACAATAAACATTTTATAATATACTTGCAGTCATGCATTATTAGACCACCAAACGTTTATTTGTTTTGTACAGTTGGTCAGCGTTTACATGATAATAATAATAATATCGTATGGCCTCGGTGCCGTGTGCAAGCTTTGTTATTTGACACCCAAAGGGTAGCTTGCATGTTGAATTTCGTTGTTCCTTGAAGCACTATGAAAGTCAAGGAGGTTGGATATCTAAGCTCCTTAGTAGAGAAATCAGGAACTTCGTGTTGGTGGAAACTCCTGAGATTAAATTTGCCATTTGGACACGGCCTACTGAATTCAAATGGGTTCTTTGACATGCCAACATCGTATGACATGGTGTCGTAATTTTTGCCACCTTTCAAAAATCACTTAGCACGGCGAAGAGCGAACCTGCAAGCTTGGGATTAGTAGACCGACACGTTGACCACTCGCCCACCGTGGTAAGATAAGTACCCCACAATTTGAAATATTTATATGAAGATTAAGGCTTTCACGGCCCGGATTATTAAAATTATTCATGTTTTTGGGGCAGCCCAAAAACCATGAATAATTTTATTTATAAGAATTATCTTTTGGGCTGTTGGAAACATTCACGGCTACAACATACAAAGAAATTATTGATACACATATTCAGTTTTTTTTTCATATTCTTACTCTAAAGTTTTTTTTTTTACTTTTTTGGGGTAAAAATATTCTCTTAAATGGGAAGCATGCTTGATACTAAAAATATTTTGGTGTATGTTATTTATATTAGTACTAGCTTAAGTACCCGTGCTTCGCTACGCGTCATAAATAAATTAAAATGTGAAGGTGACACTTAAAACAGGGGATAGGCGAGGTGCTGCGCAGAGGGAGATTAAGGATGGAACATTTTGTCCAACTACACTTTTCGGCGTTGACCGTGTTTTAAAGCACAAATTTAGGTTTTACTCGCTAACCGTTGGAGATACCTTTCGGATAGAAAAAAAAGTCCTCTCGGCACGCCGGAAGGCGGAGGTAGATTTCACCGGACAAAGTTGGAGATAGGCGAAAATAGGCAGAATATGCAGGTTTTCGTAGAAGGATCAGACCTCATTTATCGCGTGAAAGTATTTTATAATTGGAGATTAATTAACTTTGTTTTTCTTCATTTTAAACATATTTTAAACATTTTATTGTCTTATGGGGACGGTAAACTTCTTGTCATTTGGAGTCCATTTTTAGCCTATTTTCAATTTTGAAAAAATAGGCTTATGAGATCACCTTTTGTCCGTGTGTGTGTGTGTGTGTGAGAGGTGTGTGTGTGTCCCCCCCCCCCTAATAAAATCTAAACGGCTGGAGCGATTTCAGTGAAACTCGGTAAGTTCATAGCACTATTCCCGGCGACCTCGACCGTGCCCATCGAATTTTGTTACGTCTCACCAATCCAACATGGCGGCTGTGCGAAATATTTCACTAGCATTCAGTATCTCCGAAACTATAACGGATATCGCCCTGAAATTGTGTACGGTGATAAAGGGTACTACTAGAAGTTCACCTATGAGACTTTCAAAAACCTGGTTACTACATAACCAACATGGCGGCCAAGCGAAGTGGAGACTTTTAAATAGACTTTTCTCGCGATTTAACTATCCAAACGTAATGAAACTTGGTACAGCAAATATTTATATACATTGCAATGCACTGAAGTCTAATTTAGTTCAATTGTTTACATAACCTCAAAATGGCGGCTGTGCGAAATATTTCACTGACATTCTATATCCCCGAAACTATTACAGATATCACCCTGCAATTTTGTACGGTGATAAAGGGTACTGATACAAGTTTACCTATGTATAATTCATAAACCTGTAACGTACAAAACGAACATGGCGACCAAGCGAATTTGAAATATTTTAATAGACTTTTCTCGTGAGTCAACTCTCTGAGCGCAGTGAAATGTGGTACAGTAAATGATTTTGCAGATTGTAATGTACTGCCATTTAATTTAATTCAATTGTTTACATAACCTCAAGATGGCGGCTGTGCGAAACTTTAAAATTAAATTTTTATTTCTTGTGTCGTAATCATGCGATCGAAGTGAAAGTTTGAATAATGAACCTAGGCAATAAGTGTCCTTGAATGGTACATAACTCTATGGCCTTTACATATAACAATCGTAAATGGCAAGCTTCCGTAATATTTAGACGGTTCTCAATATCTATGAATCTTTTACAGAAACCAAACTGAAATTTTTATGTTCATAGAGACTATGAACATATGTTCACCTATAGGACTTTCAGTAACCTGGTGAGCACGAATCCAACATGGCGGCGACGAGAAGTATAAATATTTAAATGGACGTTTCTCGCGAATTAACTATCCGAGTGCCGTGAAACGTTGCACGTTAAATGCTTACACAAATGTTGATCCACTGGCATCTAATTTATTTCAATTGTTTGCATAATCACAAGATGGCTGCTGTGCGTAATTTTAAAATCTCGTTTTTACTTCTTGTGTTCTAATCATGGGATTGAAGTTTGAATACCACACGTACACAATAATCTTAATATAATAGTACAAAAATAAAAATCCAACCTGGCGACCATCTGAAAAATTTAGACGGTTCTCAATATCTACGAATCTGTTACAGAAATTAAACTGAAATTTTGTATGTTGATAGAGGCAATTAACATGAGCAGGATATATGAAAATAGGCTGTACAGTTCTTCACGGAACTACTTGTTATACTTGTGGTCACACTGTCCTTATGCAAGGTTTCGACACTGATGTGTAACTATGTAACGGTCTGTTACTTCTTCACGCAAAATTATATCTCCCGCAGAGATGTTGGTTGGTTCCTCAGTTTAGGGGCTGCGACAACGCGGTCATGTAACCCCGTGTACTTTGGATGAGTGTAGAATCTGTCTGATAAACGGCGTGAATTGTGATGGCTGTATTAGTCTGTAATTCAGGTAAGGAATGCAGACGCTAAATGTCAAGCAGTAGTTCCTAATGTTGCTACCATATACTAACGTCAACGCCACCTAGCTGTGAACATGGCTACTAGATGCCACCTCAATCAGCAACTCGCAACGAACGTTGGAACTTCCCCTCCAAAGGAAAGCTTACTGAGGGATTTTTAGCGCTCTTAGAAAATCCGACGACTTTGGCCGGCTTTGAACCCGCGACCTTGGGCATAGAAGTTCAGCATGCTACCAGTTACGTCACCGAAGCCGCTTCACACTTAGTCAGATGGAAATCTGAATCTGATCTCGCGCAAGTGCGTTGTCATGGCAACGTCTGATGGCTCATCCCTCATCAGTTTAGTAGTGTTGCCATGTCAACCACTGATAGCTCTTGGCATTTTCTTATAATTCCGAAATCATTTTTCTCATCCCTTGGCGCAATGGTGGCTCATATCAAAAATTCTTTCAGACAAACGTTTTAGGTAATTATTAGGGGAATATTGTCCATTATGTACGGTTTTGATATTGTGCCTATTAACAGAGATATGATTAATGTTTCCCGAAAAAAACACTTTTTCCCACCCCTTTGGTCAATGGTTGGTGCTATCAAAAAATGTTTCAAACATAAATTTCTGAGCTTTATCCGACACATAGTATGAACTTTGAACGGATTCGATATTTCACATATTAAGAGAGTTATAGCAATATTTCATTTTTTCGAAAAAAAAAGTGCCCCATTTTCATCCCTTTCGACCGATTTAGCCCAGTAACGAACTCGTCCGAGATTTTATGGGTATACATATTCGGTAAAAAATTCAAAGTGATTGGTGCAAAATTACGGCAGTTATCGTGTCCACAAGAAACTGATATACATATATACATATATTACATAAATTATATATAAACTTTTGAACTGACGGTGGTTTTGGGGTCTGGGGGATGTGAAACGCGAAGATATGTCGAAATTTTCCGGAAATCGAAACATGGTACCCATTGCAATAGTTAGCTTTCTAATGAAATCTACCTAAAATACTACCGTCAACGACACCTAGCTGTGAACTTGGCTACTAGATGCCACCTCAATCAGCAACTCGCAACGAACGTTGGAACTTCCCCTCCGAAGGAAAGCAAACTCAGGTTTTTTAGCGCTCTTAGTAAATCCGACGACTTCAGCCGGGTTTGAACCCGCGACCTTTGGCATAGAAGTTCAGCATGCTACCAGTTCCGATACCGAAGTCGCTTCCCACAGACATATGAAAACGAATGTGATCTCGTGCAGTGGCGTTGTCATAGCAACTGCTGATGGCTCATCCCTTATCAATTAAAAGTAAAGTTGTCATGGCAACCTCTCTTGGCACTTGGCATTTTCTTATAATTTAAATCATTTTGTTCACCCCGTGGCGTAATGGTGGGTCATATCAAAAATTCTTTCAGACAAAAGTTTTAGGTAATTATTGGAGGAATATTGTCCATTTTGTGCGGTTTTGATATTAACAGAGATATGATTAATGTTTCCCGAAAAACCCTCTTTTTCCCACCCCTTTGGTCAATGGTTGGTGCTATCAAAAAACTTATTTGACATAAATTTTTGGCACTTATCCGACACATATTATGAACTTTGAAGGGATTCGATATTTCATGTATTAAGAGAGTTATAGCGATATTTCACTTTTTCGAAAAAAAGCCCCCCATTTTCACCCCCTTTGACCGATTTTGCCCATTAACGAACTCGACCGAGATTTTATAGGGATACATATTATGTAAAAAATTCAAAGTGATTGGTGCAAAATTACGGCAGTTATCGTGTCCACAAGAAACTGATATATATATATAGATAGATACATATATACATAAATTATATATAAACTTTTGAACTGACGGTGGTTTTGGGGTCTGGGGGATGTGAAACGCGAAGACATGTCGAAATTTTCCGGAAGTCGAAACATGGGACCCATTGCAATAGTTAGCTTTCTAATGAAATCTACCTAATAACCAACGAAAATGATTTCATGAACTAGTAGAATAAAACTTCTTTTCGAACGAAAGTATGGGATTCGGTTATCTAACCTGAGGTAACATGAGCACCAATTACAGCTTCCGGACACTTGCAAAAGGAACACATATCACAACTTGAAAGGTTAACCGATAGATACCATTTAATAACGTAAAAAGCTCGGTTGTCGTTTCTTGACTGGACCAAAAAGAAGCACAAGAAAACATTTACAAAGAACCACTGTCCAGTCAAGACCCACGTTAATCAAACAATATTTACCCACCCACAAAGAAAGAACACGAGCCTATAATGGAATGTTAAGGAGGAATACGTAGTATTAAATTATTTACACAAAACACAAATAAACGAAACAACAACTTTACCCTAAAATCGATACCGACAACATGACGTGGATCTAACCCCATGGTAGATCCACATAAACAGCGAGCTAACCTCATGGTAGAACGCCAAAATATAACACTATAGAGCATCCAGCGTTGAGAAAGGACTGTGGCGCCTTATGGCGACAGTGTTGCTAACTCTAGGCAGAGGTAGCGCTGACGTCATACGCACTTCGAGTACTGGGCTTTCATAAGTTAGCGACACAACACAACCCCTGAAATAGAATACGCCCTGGAAGGAGCAGTTTTGCAGGTGTTAACGTATTGGATAAGCGAACAGAACCAATAACGACATTCATTTTGCATTACTGATTGACAGATGTCCAGAGCACAACTCTTCCTTAGTTTCTTTCAATTTTATTATTGTTGTTTTGATTAATATTTGTAATATTGTAGCGAGTTAGTCGAGCGGGTAGGAGCGCGCAGCTGTGAGCTTGCATTCGGGAGTCACAAGTTCCATAAGATGTTTCTTGAGCATGTACCGGTAGTCTTCATAAGTTCAAACTGCGCAGTGAATCGGCTCGTGGCCCCCTGGTGACATCTAATAAGAAGCAGGAGAGAAGTTATCAGTTTAACCTAAAAAATGAAACATCCCCAAACCTATTATTACCTTTTGACATTATAAAGGGTCATGTTATCACTAAAGATTGGAGGATATTTTCTTAGTAACCAACTTCTTGTTATATTTTCATGCATGATGATACAGTACTTCAAATAGTAAAAAGACTTAGGCTAGCTTTTCCTTAGATGTTCAGAAGTTCCAGACGACAGCTTCAAATATATATCTATGCTAACCTGGTCTCGTTTCAAATGAGCACGACGAACACGGAGACGCAAGGGAGAACGTTTCAATCATAACAAGATAATTTCAAACGTTTTCTCTATAAACACATCAACATCTTATCATTTTTAACCGGTCATAATGGCTCTCAATAACCTTCTCGAAATAACAATCTCCGACGTATATATTGTTGTTGTAAGTTCCTTTGGTCGATATGACATTTGCGAGCGCTAAGTGTGCCAGAGGAAAATGGAGAGAAAACTTCTAAACATTACATTAAGGAGGGGGAATACTTACCCTCAATTAGATGATGAACAGCATCGATCTTCTCACAGAGCAATAGATGTTAAACGCAGTGGAAGTTACGTGCTGTGCAGAGAAGATGACAAACCGTCACCTCCAGAGGTGCGGACGTGCATATTTCGCAAGGAAATAAGCACAGCCGAAACCCCAAGACAACTCACGCTATCACTCGATCCATCACGTAACCGGGAGGGTAGGCTACTACAGTACTACAAATGAAATGAAGGAATAAGAAACAGGCCGAAAGGATGTATTCAGATGGAATATCAAATTTGTAACGTTACTGCGTCCTGGCTCTATAAACTCTCTCTTCCAGGATTGATAACCTTGTTCGATCTGTGAATTAGAATGTGAACTTGCGTGGCGCTAGCGCTCGGCATCGCAACAGTGTTATGAAACTGGATTTATTGCCTCTAATCACAACGAGATGGCGGGTGGAGTACTGTTCCGTTCGTGATGTTACATAGTGATGCGCTCTACTGGAGTCTTATGAATCTGGCGGCTCTGTATGTTTATTCGAAAAGTCCTCTCGGCACGCCGGAAGGCGGAGGTAGATTTCACCGGACAAACTTGGAGATAGGCGAAAATAGGCAGAATATGCAGGTTTTCGTAGAAGGATCAGACCTCATTTATCGCGTGAAAGTATTTTATAATTGGAGATTAATTAACTTTGTTTTTCTTTATTTTAAACATATTTTAAACATTTTATTGTCTTATGGGGACGGTAAACTTCTTGTCATTTGGAGTCCATTTTTAGCCTATTTTCAATTTTGAAAAAATAGGCTTATGAGATCACCTTTTGTCCGTGTGTGTGTGTGTGTGTGTGTGTGTGTGTGTGTGTGTGTGTGTGTGAGAGAGAGGTGTGTGTGTGTCCCCCCCCTAATAAAATCTAAACGGCTGGAGCGATTTCAGTGAAACTCGGTAAGTTCATAGCACTATTCCCGGCGACCTCGACCGTGCCCATCGAATTTTGTTACGTCTCACCAATCCAACATGGCGGCTGTGCGAAATATTTCACTAGCATTCAGTATCTCCGAAACTATAACGGATATCGCCCTGAAATTGTGTACGGTGATAAAGGGTACTACTAGAAGTTCACCTATGAGACTTTCAAAAACCTGGTTACTACATAACCAACATGGCGGCCAAGCGAAGTGGAGACTTTTAAATAGACTTTTCTCGCGATTTAACTATCCAAACGTAATGAAACTTGGTACAGCAAATATTTATACACATTGCAATGCACTGAAGTCTAATTTAGTTCAATTGTTTACATAACCTCAAAATGGCGGCTGTGCGAAATATTTCACTGACATTCTATATCCCCGAAACTATTACAGATATCACCCTGCAATTTTGTACGGTGATAAAGGGTACTGATACAAGTTTACCTATGTATAATTCATAAACCTGTAACGTACAAAACGAACATGGCGACCAAGCGAATTTGAAATATTTTAATAGACTTTTCTCGTGAGTCAACTCTCTGAGCGCAGTGAAATGTGATACAGTAAATGATTTTGCAGATTGTAATGTACTGCCATCTAATTTAATTCAATTGTTTACATAACCTCAAGATGGCGGCTGTGCGAAACTTTAAAATTACATTTTTATTTCTTGTGTCGTAATCATGCGATCGAAGTGAAAGTTTGAATAATGAACCTAGGCAATACGTGTCCTTGAATGGTACATAACTCTATGGCCTTTACATATAACAATCGTAAATGGCAAGCTTCCGTAATATTTAGACGGTTCTCAATATCTATGAATCTTTTACAGAAACCAAACTGAAATTTTTATGTTCATAGAGACTATGAACATATGTTCACCTATAGGACTTTCAGTAACCTGGTGAGCACGAATCCAACATGGCGGCGACGAGAAGTATAAATATTTAAATGGACGTTTCTCGCGAATTAACTATCCGAGTGCCGTGAAACGTTGCACGTTAAATGCTTACACAAATGTTGATCCACTGGCATCTAATTTATTTCAATTGTTTGCATAATCACAAGATGGCTGCTGTGCGTAATTTTAAATCTCGTTTTTACTTCTTGTGTTCTAATCATGGGATTGAAGTATGAATACCACACGTACACAATAATCTTAATATAATAGTACAAAAATAAAAATCCAACCTGGCGACCATCTGAAAAATTTAGACGGTTCTCAATATCTACGAATCTGTTACAGAAATTAAACTGAAATTTTGTATGTTGATAGAGGCAATTAACATGAGCAGGATATATGAAAATAGGCTGTACAGTTCTTCACGGAACTACTTGTTATACTTGTGGTCACACTGTCCTTATGCAAGGTTTCGACACTGATGTGTAACTATGTAACGGTCTGTTACTTCTTCACGCAAAATTATATCTCCCGCAGAGATGTTGGTTGGTTCCTCAGTTTAGGGGCTGCGACAACGCGGTCATGTAACCCCGTGTACTTTGGGTGAGTGTAGAATCTGTCTGATAAACGGCGTGAATTGTGATGGCTGTATTAGTCTGTAATTCAGGTAAGGAATGCAGACGCTAAATGTCAAGCAGTAGTTCCTAATGTTGCTACCATATACTAACGTCAACGCCACCTAGCTGTGAACATGGCTACTAGATGCCACCTCAATCAGAAACTCGCAACGAACGTTGGAACTTCCCCTCCAAAGGAAAGCTTACTGAGGGATTTTTAGCGCTCTTAGAAAATCCGACGACTTTGGCCGGCTTTGAACCCGCGACCTTGGGCATAGAAGTTCAGCATGCTACCAGTTACGTCACCGAAGCCGCTTCACACTTAGTCAGATGGAAATTTGAATCTGATCTCGCGCAAGTGCGTTGTCATGGCAACGTCTGATGGCTCATCCCTCATCAATTTAGTAGTGTTGCCATGTCAACCACTGATAGCTCTTGGCATTTTCTTATAATTCCGAAATCATTTTTCTCATCCCTTGGCGCAATGGTGGCTCATATCAAAAATTCTTTCAGACAAACGTTTTAGGTAATTATTAGGGGAATATTGTCCATTATGTACGGTTTTGATATTGTGCCTATTAACAGAGATATGATTAATGTTTCCCGAAAAAAACACTTTTTCCCACCCCTTTGGTCAATGGTTGGTGCTATCAAAAAATGTTTCAAACATAAATTTCTGAGCTTTATCCGACACATAGTATGAACTTTGAACGGATTCGATATTTCACATATTAAGAGAGTTATAGCAATATTTCATTTTTTCGAAAAAAAAAGTGCCCCATTTTCATCCCTTTCGACCGATTTAGCCCAGTAACGAACTCGTCCGAGATTTTATGGGTATACATATTCGGTAAAAAATTCAAAGTGATTGGTGCAAAATTACGGCAGTTATCGTGTCCACAAGAAACTGATATACATATATACATATATTACATAAATTATATATAAACTTTTGAACTGACGGTGGTTTTGGGGTCTGGGGGTTGTGAAACGCGAAGATATGTCGAAATTTTCCGGAAATCGAAACATGGTACCCATTGCAATAGTTAGCTTTCTAATGAAATCTACCTAAAATACTACCGTCAACGACACCTAGCTGTGAACTTGGCTACTAGATGCCACCTCAATCAGCAACTCGCAACGAACGTTGGAACTTCCCCTCCGAAGGAAAGCAAACTCAGGTTTTTTAGCGCTCTTAGTAAATCCGACGACTTCAGCCGGGTTTGAACCCGCGACCTTTGGCATAGAAGTTCAGCATGCTACCAGTTCCGATACCGAAGTCGCTTCCCACAGACATATGAAAACGAATGTGATCTCGTGCAGTGGCGTTGTCATAGCAACTGCTGATGGCTCATCCCTTATCAATTAAAAGTAAAGTTGTCATGGCAACCTCTCTTGGCACTTGGCATTTTCTTATAATTTAAATCATTTTGTTCACCCCGTGGTGTAATGGTGGGTCATATCAAAAATTCTTTCAGACAAAAGTTTTAGGTAATTATTGGAGGAATATTGTCCATTTTGTGCGGTTTTGATATTGTGCCTATTAACAGAGATATGATTAATGTTTCCCGAAAAACCCTCTTTTTCCCACCCCTTTGGTCAATGGTTGTGTAACGTGTTTTTCGAGGGGTTTTATGCAACTGGCATAAGTCAGTAGGAAGCCATTCTATATTTATTTACGCGGCAAATTGTTCAGCCAAGATAATTTTTCATGTTAATTTATTATTATTATTAATTTATTATAATTATTATTTAGATATTTTCGGAGCATTTTATAAAAATTATAAGCATACAGATAGGTTTACTATGTCTTAGAAAACGCTATCAAGCAAATTATTACGAACGACGATATCATGGAAAATTATCTGATTACGGAATTTTACGGAGTTTTGTCAGTTAGGGTATTTGAGAGACATGACTCACAGGGAATTCAAATGCAAGCTGATTCCTGTCGAGAAGCATGACGCAATCTTGGGTCGCATCGTCAAGAAGAGGCGAATTGTTGAAACGGAAAACGACTTCTCCCTCTCGCCCGCGGAGTGTAATGAACCGGAGGAGGGGAACTAGCGGCGTGCTCAACCAATCAGTGAGGACCACGCAAGCTGAAGCCGGCTGAAGAGTGGGGGAGCCGACAGGTGAATATATCGTTCGACGCGCCGTGAGACGAGAACAATCTGTGAAATACTTGAGGAGTATGGGTGCGCGTGCGAGTGGCTCCGATGTTCGGTGGAGTTAGCGACAATCTGTGTAGAACTTGCAGTGTACGGTCGCAAGTGCGTGACGCTCCGATGTTCAGTGGAGTTAGCGACGAACTTTTGTAAAACGTAACCAGTGCGGTTTTACGAGAGTTTGGGTCCGATGTACGGACCATAGAATTATCTTATCTACCAGAATATCATCAAATTTCGACGGAGATGACGACGTCCAGGAGACTGTGGGAAGCACACAGCATCATCAAGAACGAGGGAAATGCTTTGGCAATTTCCAGGGGTAAGCGCTAATGACGCAGAAATACGCAATCTCTCATTTTTCTTTGTTTTATATTTCATAATTCAGTAACTTCATAGCTTGGAAATAAGAGTAAAATCAATTTATCAGACTCCGTTTTCACGTAATTTTCTATCGGTAATATTAAAATCACAACGCTCCAATTTAAATTTTATAGTTATTATTATTAATAATTTTGCTATACTTGTTTTATATAATAAATTCATTTCTTTTACAATGCAATCTTTGCTTTCAGTAGGTAGCATTAGATATAGACCAATTCCTTCTCCTGATACAATTGTTTGTTGGGTTAATGATCAAATCATACCACGATCTGAGTGAATAGAGTCTTGAATGTGTTCTGCCAGAGCTAGACGTTGTTAAATACAAATTTAGATTTCAACATTGCATTGAGGTCTTGGCGCCCATTAAAACAACATAGCTTAGGCAAAGGTAAACAGTTACATTTCTCACCCAACAGTGTGGGCTAGCAAAAACGTTTCATTTCGCTACCAACATGGGGCACTAATTCACGTTTCATTTGGCGCCCAACGTGGGGATGAAAACCTAATAACATTTGTGGAAGGAGAAGGGTATATATTTCTGTGCCTGTATTTTGGGGGTTATTTGTCTGTATCAGTGTATATCATTATGGGGGATGAGAAAGAAAGACAGATGAGGTTACGTAGTGGTCATCAACGGGAGAGTGATGATACGAGCAGTATGTCGAGTGATGGTAGTACCGGGGTAGCGGAGGTAAATCCCGATACTGAAACAGGGAGTGTAGGCGGCCAACCAGAATTAAAAACTTTACTTCTCTAGTTTATGTATCAGAACAAAGTTAGTAGTGATGCCTTAAATGCAAAGTTAGAACAGAATAACGCTAAATTAGAACAAAATAGTAGGGAAAATAAAGAAAGTACAGAAGCTTTAAATGCAAAGTTAGAACAGAATAACGCTAAACTAGAACAAAACAGTAGGGAAAATAAAGAGAGTAATAGGGAATTGAGCGATAGTTTAAACGCCAGATTAGAACAAAACAGTAAGGAAAATAGAGAGAGTACTGAAACTTTAAATGCTAAATTAGAACAAAACAGTAGGGAAAATAGAGAGAGTAATGAAACTTTAAACGCCAGATTAGAACAAAACAGTAAGGAAATGAGTGACAAATTTGAACTGATTAGAGGTGAGATCAGGGGGGTGATGGAAGAAAAGGCTAAAGAGATTATTGCAGATGTAGACAGAAAATTAGGAAAAGTACAGGAGGAGTTGGAAATTAGAATCAGTACACCGGCTGAAAATTTAAAAGAACTAGTGCAACTGGAAACACAGCAGGTCAAAAAGCAATTGGGGGGAGAAATTGACAAAATTCAGGTAGCTACTAAAGAGGTTAAGGAACAGCTGGGGGGTAGAATTGAGAAAGTCCACTCACAAATAGTTGCAGAAGTAAATGATTTAAGAGAGAGTAATAGAGAGAGCATTAGCAAGATCGAGGAGAAACAAGCAAAGCTATATGATAAAGTAGAAGAATCAGAAGGAAACATTAAATTAACAGTAAACAGTATTGAGAGGAAGGCTGAGGAGAAAATCGCAGAATTAGAGTTAAAATTAAAAGCTAGGATCAGGCAAGAAAATAGTCAGAATAGGCCAGTTTTTGTGAATAGCACACACAGGGAGGTAGAACTGGGTAAGTTCAGCAATCGACAGGGGTGCCCAATGGAGTTCATGAACACTATAGAAAATAAATTTGGGGAGAGGTTGGAAAATGGTAGTATTGAGTGGTGCCAGGTAGTTGAAATTTTAGAACAAGTGTTTGTGGGGGAAACGAGGAATTGGTTTGCTGTCTACAGAGACAAGTTTACTGATATCAATGATTTTAAAATGAAATTCTGTGAAAAGTTCTGGAATGAGGTTATTCAGTCGCAGCATCGTGAGGGAGTAGTGTGTGGTAAATATAACCCTAAAGGAAGCTCCACCATGACCGAATACTTTTTAGGGCAGGTATTAGTGTGTAAATATCTGGATGGCTTGAAGGAGGAAAGTGATGTGGTGAGGTTGCTACTTAGGCACTTTCCCTATAGGATCAAGGAGGCTGCTTGTATCCAGAATGTAAAGACTATATCACAAGTAGAAAATCTGTTAAGCACATTTGATGCACTAGGGAGAGGGGGTTATGAGGACAATTTCAATCGGAACCAGGGTAATAATAATAATAGACCTAACGAGGCCAGGCATCAAGAAGTTCAAGGAAACGGTGGCGAAGGGGCCAACGCTCAAAATAGAAATAATAATAATCAGCTAAATCAGAACAGAGGAAATGGCTATGGTAATCAGTATCAAGGGAGGAATAATGATTTCAGGGGAAATCAAGGGAGGAACAATGATTACAGGGGAAATCAAGGGAGAAACAATGATTTCAGGGGAAATCAAGGGAGAAATTATAATGACAATAATTACAACCAGAATAGGGGTCAAGGAAGAGGACAGCCTAGTGGTAGTAATATACAGCCAAACAATGACAACACAGCCCAGAACATCCAGACCAGTTCAGTAGTTAGTAGTACTACGGCCAGCTGTAGCGGTTCTTTAAACGCGAACCAGGCTGCGAAGTAAGGTCAGAATCTCAGTCTGTAGCATGCCCTGTCCATACAATTATACAGGAACCCTATGACCTAAATGTAAGAAATGAATTATTACATGAACTAAATGATGAAGGTATTATTCAGGAAGTGGTTAGTAAGAGCCCCATAGTTAAATTTAACGTGTCCGAGGCGTACACAGATGTTTTAATTGATAGTGGTTGTATGAAGAGTTGCATAAGTAGTGCATTTTATGATAAAATGAAAGGAACTGGAGTAAATTTTGAGGAGATGCCAATTAAAAGCACTTTTGTTATCACAGCTGTTGGGAAGAGGTCTAAAGTAATTTCTAAGCAAGTTTTAGTAGACATTAAAATTAATAATCATGTAGAGAAGCAGATTTGTCTTGTAATTCCAAATTTAGTATTCAGTGTTATCTTGGGTTCAGAGTGGCTAAGTAGAGTGTCTGGTAACTTATGTTATGATGTAGGGAGTTTGAAATTTAAATGGGGAGATTCTGAAGTAGAAGTAGCGTTCAATGACCATATTCAGAGGAGTAGTATTGTAGGTGTGATTTGTACTTTAAATGAGATATCGCCAGCCGTAGAGCGGGGTTCTCCATGTTTTGTGGGCAGTGTGATTACGAACGGAAGTCTAGAGGACTCGTTACGTGAGGCTGCATTTCAGGGAAATATAGAGGTGGAACAATGTGTTCGGCTCTATGATGTGTTATGGTGTAATAGGAGAGTTTTTGAGGATCGCGTTGGTATGGCCAATTGCTATACACATTCATTGAACGTTATTGATAGGTCAGTATTCACAGGACATAGATATCCTGTACCTTTCGCTTATCAGAGTGCAGTTGAGGCACAAATTAACCAGATGCTTGAAGATGGGATTATTGAGCACTCGAACAGTCCATATGTTAATTCTTTGATAACGGTACCCAAGACCGACGGCACTGTTCGTATTTGTTTAGACGCTCGTTTGGTTAACAGTAGAATTAGTTCAGATCAGCTGAAATCTATGTCAATAGAAGAATTAATGCAAACATTTGAGGGGAAGAAGTATTTCACTTGTGTAGATTTGAGTTCCAGTTTTTGGCAAGTGCCACTTATGTACGAAGATAGACCATTTACAGCTTTTAGTCATAAATATAACCTTTATCAATTTTGTAGAACACCTTATGGGTTAAAGAGTAGTTCAGCAGCTTTAATTAGGGCTTTAAACATCGCATTAGGGGATGACACAGGAGAGTTTGTAACCATTTACATAGATGATATGGTAATTAGTTCACGCAGTTTTGAGGAGCATCTATGTCATTTAGATATAGTTTTTCAGAAGTTAGATCAGGCAGGGTTCACTTTGAAGCTGTCTAAGTCGTCATTCTGTCAGTCAGAAGTGACATTTTTAGGTCATAGAGTGTCGAGTAGAGGTGTAACACCAGAAGAAAGTAGGGTTAATAAGATACTTAACGCAGAGGTGCCACAGAATGTTAAACAGTTAAAAACTTACCTGGGAATTTGCAACTTTTTCAGGAGGTTCGTTCTTAAATACTCAGGGTTGGTAGAACCATTCAGGGAATTGCTTAAAAGTGGGACTCGGTGGAGATGGGAGTCCAAGCATGATCAGGCTTTTAGAGCGCTGAAGGAAGGTTTTGAGAAAGCTGTAGTGCTGAAATATCCTTTAAAAGATAAGGAATATGTGGTTATGACAGATGCTTCACATATAGGCATTGCTGGAGTATTATGTCAGAGAGATGATGAGGGTAATCTGTGCATTGTATCTTTAGCCTCGCGAGGACTGACAGCAGCGGAGAAAAGATACACGATTACTGAGTTAGAGCTTTTAGGTATTGTTTTCAGTTTAGGGAAATTTAGAATGTATTTAGTAGGGGGGAAATTTGAGATCCACACAGATCACCATGCATTACTGTATATGAGGACTTGTAAACTCATTTCTAACAGAGTTAGTAGGTGGATTCCTGCTCTGCAGGAATACGAATTCACAGTAAAATATATTAAAGGTAAAGATAACATTCTAGCAGACATGCTATCGAGGGACACTAATTTATGTAGGGATTATCCTGTGGTTAAAGCAGAGGACGGGATTTTAATATGTGCATGTGTGGACAGTAGCAACAGGGCATCGTTACAGACACTGAGAAATATGATAGGTAGATGATGGCGTTCATTTAAGGGAGCCACTTGCAAGGTTGGAAGCAGGTGACGCAGAAACATTTATAGTTTCCAAACGTATTGGGAAAACAGCATATGTGCTGGAGAATAGTGAGGGAAACAGATTATACGGGACGTATAATATACATAGTCTACGAAAATATGTGTCATAAAGTGAGTGTGTTTAGCTGGCGAGCCAGCCTATCAAATGAGTAAGTGTGGTATTTGGTGCGTGGGAGGAGATGGTCTTCCAGGCAGGCGTATCAGAAGTCACACAGGGGGGTAGTATGTAAGTAAATGAGAGTTTTTAAGGTACAGGGAAATATGACGGGATTGTCGGATGCTGTTGAGCACTAAATTGTCTCGATGCACCAAGGCCATTTTGGCAGCGCTGATGGGTTCCCATTTATCTCCAAGAGATGGGGGAGCGCTTGTATAGGGCTTTTTAGCTTAAGGCGTCCACGAGATAAAAGATGGGCCATCAGAATGCGAGACAGTCCTTCATGAAACTCATACATATCAGCACACGTGATTTCTGTTTACGGCCTCGCCATGTAAGATTTGTAAGTGTGTAATTTAAGATAATTTGTATAATGGTATTATTTGTGTGAGGAGAAATGGTCTGTGTTGAGAACTAGTATGAAGTAGAATATGGTCTACGGGAACTTAACAAGACAGGGCGATTACGGCACAGAAATATTTGGTGTTATATGTAATGCGCATTTACTGTATTTTTTTTCAGAAGTCAATATTAATTTAATCTACTTTAAAGAGAGATTAAGTATTATGGTCACGAGGCGCTGCCACAATAGTGTGATCGTGTGCTCAGTGATAAGTGGAATTAAATGTCACCATAAGGAGGGGACCTCCAGTGAAATTAGGAAATTCTATGGTGATATAAATATATCAGAACACCTTCAATGCGTGTGATATGACATCATAAATACATAGTGCTCACACATTAATTATGTCTATTTCTCCAACATAGAGAAATTTGAGAGGCGGAAATATCCGTGGAACACTATTCCATATGTAAAACATTGGACTGGTTGCAAAGTGCAATCCATAGTGACAACAAACTTTGACGCAAAGTGCGTGAAGAAAAATTATGAGTGTATATATCTGTAATTTAGGGTGATTTCATTTATGTAAGATGTATTTTGGATGGGGTTTATTAACGTGTCTGGGATAATCGGATAATGGACCGTCGTCACGGTAAATCATCCGATGATCCGAGGCGAATATGTAACGTGTTTTTCGAGGGGTTTTATGCAACTGGCATAAGTCAGTAGGAAGCCATTCTATATTTATTTACGCGGCAAATTGTTCAGCCAAGATAATTTTTCATGTTAATTTATTATTATTATTAATTACTTGAGCCTCCGTGGCTCAGGCGGCAGCACGCCGGCCTCTCACCGCTGAGTCCGTGGTTCAAATCCCGGTCACTCCATGTGAGATCTGTGCTGGACAGAACGGAGGCAGACAGGTTTTTCTCCGGGTACTCCGGTTTTCCCTGTCAAAATTTCATTCCAGCAACACTCTCCACTATCATTTCATTTCATCTGTCATTCATTTAATCATTGCCCCAGAGGAGTGCGCCAGGCCTCGGCAGCCGGCACAGTTCATATCCTCGCCGCTAGATAGGGGCTTCATTCATTCCATTCCTGACCCGGTCGGAGACTGGAAGCAGGCTGTGGATTTTCATTTTCATTAATTACTTATAATTATTATTTAGATATTTTCGGAGCATTTTATAAAAATTATAAGCATACAGATAGGTTTTCTATGTCTTAGAAAACGCTATCAAGCAAATTATTACGAACGACGATATCATAGAAAATTATCTGATTACGGAATTTTACGGAGTTTTGTCAGTTAGGGTATTTGAGAGACATGACTCACAGGGAATTCAAATGCAAGCTGATTCCTGTCGAGAAGCATGACGCAATCTTGGGTCGCATCGTCAAGAAGAGGCGAATTGTTGAAACGGAAAACGACTTCTCCCTCTCGCCCGCGGAGTGTAATGAACCGGAGGAGGGGAACTAGCGGCGTGCTCAACCAATCAGTGAGGACCACGCAAGCTGAAGCCGGCTGAAGAGTGGGGGAGCCGACAGGTGAATATATCGTTCGACGCGCCGTGAGACGAGAACAATCTGTGAAATACTTGAGGAGTATGGGTGCGCGTGCGAGTGGCTCCGATGTTCGGTGGAGTTAGCGACAATCTGTGTAGAACTTGCAGTGTACGGTCGCAAGTGCGTGACGCTCCGATGTTCAGTGGAGTTAGCGACGAACTTTTGTAAAACGTAACCAGTGCGGTTTTACGAGAGTTTGGGTCCGATGTACGGACCATAGAATTATCTTATCTACCAGAATATCATCAAATTTCGACGGAGATGACGACGTCCAGGAGACTGTGGGAAGCACACAGCATCATCAAGAACGAGGGAAATGCTTTGGCAATTTCCAGGGGTAAGCGCTAATGACGCAGAAATACGCAATCTCTCATTTTTCTTTGTTTTATATTTCATAATTCAGTAACTTCATAGCTTGGAAATAAGAGTAAAATCAATTTATCAGACTCCGTTTTCACGTAATTTTCTATCGGTAATATTAAAATCACAACGCTCCAATTTAAATTTTATAGTTATTATTATTAATAATTTTGCTATACTTGTTTTATATAATAAATTCATTTCTTTTACAATGCAATCTTTGCTTTCAGTAGGTAGCATTAGATATAGACCAATTCCTTCTCCTGATACAATTGTTTGTTGGGTTAATGATCAAATCATACCACGATCTGAGTGAATAGAGTCTTGAATGTGTTCTGCCAGAGCTAGACGTTGTTAAATACAAATTTAGATTTCAACATTGCATTGAGGTCTTGGCGCCCATTAAAACAACATAGCTTAGGCAAAGGTAAACAGTTACATTTCTCACCCAACAGTGTGGGCTAGCAAAAACGTTTCATTTCGCTACCAACATGGGGCACTAATTCACGTTTCAGTTGGTGCTATCAAAAAACTTATTTGACATAAATTTTTGGCACTTATCCGACACATATTATGAACTTTGAAGGGATTCGATATTTCATGTATTAAGAGAGTTATAGCGATATTTCACTTTTTCGAAAAAAGCCCCCCATTTTCACCCCCTTTGACCGATTTTGCCCATTAACGAACTCGACCGAGATTTTATAGGGATACATATTATGTAAAAAATTCAAAGTGATTGGTGCAAAATTACGGCAGTTATCGTGTCCACAAGAAACTGATATATATATATATATATATATATATATATATATATATATATATAGATAGATAGATAGATAGATAGATAGATACATATATACATAAATTATATATAAACTTTTGAACTGACGGTGGTTTTGGGGTCTGGGGGATGTGAAACGCGAAGACATGTCGAAATTTTCCGGAAGTCGAAACATGGGACCCATTGCAATAGTTAGCTTTCTAATGAAATCTACCTAATGTAATTTTAAACCTCGTATATGCCATCAAAAGTTTGTTATTTCTTAGCGTTCACTTTTTATTTGAAATGGAAATATGAAAGTTTGAAACCAAAGGGTGTAGTGACGTCACTAAAATGGCCGCTATCTTTAAATAGTGCAAAGTATTAAAATCAAAAGTAGCCTATATGTTAACCAGGTAAATCAGCTACTTCCATGTAAAATTCATGTAAGTCGGACCAGTGGTTCTTGCGTGATTGAGTAATACACAGACACACACCAACTCATTTTTAGCCTCGCTTCGCTCGCGTCATAGTCGTGTCATATTGTTATTCAATGACATGCAGGTTTAACCCCGTTAACACCCCTTTAGAACCTGAATATCCAAAAATCCCTCCTTAGTAAACTTTTTCGACACACAACAAACATATCCCCTTCTTCTAACTTTAATAGTTTTGATTGGTCGATGAGAGTGAACATTCAAAAATCCTTCCTTAGTGGACGTTTTTCTTCCTGAATTTCACCCCTCCCCATAGGCCCCTTAAATTGGATTTATGAAAAAAAAGAACGGTCGAACACCTATTTATTTTAATTATTTATTCATTTATTTATTTATTTTTAAGCTGATTGAAACTCGGAGAAAATCAAACTCCTCGCCTATGTCGTTTAAGAGATACACGCTCCGTTAGGAATCTTTCAACCCCCACTTTTCATCCCTTTCACCTCATAATATACACCACATCGAAAAACCATTAGGCATGTGTCAGCTTATCTTTAATGATTAGTATATATGCCAAGTATCACATCCCCAAATGAAACCACTCATGAGATATTGTTATTCAATGAATTGCGCGTTTACCCCCTTAACACCTCTTTAGAACCTGAATATCCAAAACTCTTTCCTTAGTGGACGTTTTCGACATACAGCGAACTTATCCCCAAAATTTCATGTTACAAACTTCAATAATTTTGGCTGGGCGATGATGAGTGAGTGAGTCAGTCAGGACATTTTCTTTCATTTATTTTTGAGAATTTCACCCCTCCCCATGAACCCCTTAATTTGGATTTATGAAAAAAAACGGTCGAACACCTATTTACTTATTTAAAGCTGTTTTCCCCCTGAGTTTGATGAGTGAGTAAGTGAGTCAATCAGTTAGGACAATTTCTGTCCTGTTTCCCCCCCGAATTTCACTCCTCCCCATGGGCCCCTTAAATTGGATTTATGAAGAAATGGTCGAACACCTATATACTTATTTTTAAGCTGCTTTTTCCGCTGAATTTCAAACTTATCGCCTATGTTGAATAAGAGAAACAGTACACGCTCCGTTAAGAATCTCTCAACCCCCTGTCACCTCATAATATACACCATATCGATAAACCCTTAGACATGTCTGCTTATTTTGAATGCTTAGTTTATATGCCGAATATCACATCCCCAAATGAAACAAATCGTGAGATATTGTTATTCAATGAAATGCAAGTTTAACCCCCTTAACACCCCTTCAGAACATGAATATCCAAAAATCCATCCTTAGTGGACTTTTTCGACATACAACGAACATATCCCCAAAATTTCAAGTTTCTAACTGCAATAGGTTTGCTGGGGGATGATGAGTGAATATCCAAAAATCCTTCCTTAGTGGACTTCTTTCCCCAGAATTTCATCCCTCCCCATGAGCCTCTTAAATTGGATTTATGAAAAAACGATCGAACACCTATTTACTACTTTTTCAATCTGATTTTTCTCCCTGAGATTCTTACTTTTTGCCTCTGTCTTTTAAGAGATACTTGCTCCGTTAAGAATCCTTCAACACTCACTTTTCACACATACACCTCATAATATACACCACATCGAAAAACCCTGAGACATGTGTCTTCTTATTCTTAATGATGAGTTTGTATGCCTAGTATCCCATCCCAAAGGAAACCAATCGGGAGATATTGTTATTCAATTAAATGCAAGTCTACCCCCTTAACACCCCTTTAGAACCTGAATATCCAAAATTTCTTCCTTAGTGGACGTTTTCGACATACAACGAACATAGCCCCTTAATGTCATGTTTCTAACTTCAATAATTTTTACTGTGGGATGATGAGTGAGTAAGTCAGGACATTTTCTTTCAATTATTTTTCAGAATTTCACCCCTCTCATGAACTCCTTAAATTGGATTTATGAAAAAAAAAACGGTCGAACACCTATTTACTTATTTTTGAGCTGATCTTCCCCCCTGAGTTTGATGAGTGAGCGAGTTAGGACACTTTCTTTCCTGTTTTTTTCCCCCAGAATTTCACCCCTCTCCAAGGGCCCCTTATATTGGATTTATGAAAAAACGGTCGAACACCTATTTACTTATATTTTAAGCTGTTTTTTCCCGCCGAATTTCAAACTTCTCGCCTATGTCGTTTAAGAGATACACGCTCCGTTAAGAATCCCTCAACCCCCAATTTTCACCCCTTTCACCTCATAATATGCACCACGTCGATAAACCCTTAGACATATGTCTGATTATTTTAATGATTAACTTATATTCCGAATATCACATCCCCAAAGAAACAACTCATGAGATATCGTTATTCAATGAAATGCACGTTTACCCCCTTAACACCTCTTTAAAACCCGAATAACAAAAATCATTCATTAGTTGACTTTTTCGACATACAGCGAACATATTCCCAAAATTTCATGTTTCTAACTTTAATAGTTTTCGCTAGGCGTGATGAGTGAGTGAGTCAGACAGGACATTTTCTTTCAATTATTTTTACCAGAATCTCACTCCTCCCCATGGGCCCCTTAAATTGGATTGATGAAAAAACGCTTGAACACCTATTAACTTATTTTTTAAGCTGTCCTTTTCCCCTGAGTTTGATGAGTGAGTTAGTCAGTCAGTTAGGACACTTTCTCTCCTTTCCCCCCCAGAATTCCACCCCACCCCATTGGCTCCTTAAATTAATTTATGAAAAAACGGTGGAACACCGATTTACTTATTTTTAAGCTGATTTTTTTTCGCTGAGTTTCAAATTTCTCGCCTATGTCGTTTAGGAGATAGGCCTACACGCTTCGTTAGGAATCCTTCAACCCCCAATTTTCACCCCTTTCACCTCATAATAATACACCACATCGAAAAACCCTTAGACACATGTCTGATTATTTTAAATGATTAGTTTATATGTCGAGTATCACATCCACAAATGGAACCACTCGTGAGATATTGTTATTCAATGAAATGCAGGTTTAAACCCCTTAAGACCCCTTTAGAACCTGATTATTCAAAAATCCTCCCTCAGTGTATGGTTTTGACATACAACGAACATATCCCGAAAATGACATGTTTCCAACGTGAATATTTTTGGCTGGGCGATGATGAGTGAGTCAGTGAGTCAGGACATTTTCTTTCATTTTTTTGTTCAGAAATTCACCCCTCCCGATGAACCCCTTAAATTTGATTTATCAAAAAAAAACTGTCGACCACATATATACTTATTTTTAAGCAGTTTTCCCCCCGAGTTTGAAGAGCGAGTGAGTCAATCGGTTAGGACACTTTCTTTCCTGTTTTTACCCAGAATGTCACCCCTCCCCATGGGCCCCTTAAATTGGATTTATGAAAAAACGATCAAACACCTATTTACTTATTTTTAATGCTGATTTTCTTCCGCTGAGTTTCAAACTCCTCGCCTATGTCGTTTAAGAGATACAGGCTCCGTTAGGAATCTTTCAACCCCCACTTTTCACGCCTTTCACCTCATAATATACACCACATCGTAAAACCCTCAGACACTTGTCTTCTTATTTTTAGCCTACTTTTCACATTTTGCAAAAATGAGGAAAAAGTAGACTTATGAGATCGGGCAAATGTCTGTCTGTCTGTCTGGCTGGCTGGCTGGCTGGCTGTGTGTGTGTGTCCCCCTATCAACTCCTAAACGGCTGCAGCAATCGAAACAAAATTTGGTAGGAGTAAAGATCTATACCTGAATATCTCACGGCCATATTTGAAAATGATGTCAGTGCTACCAACTGCTCAAAAATCGCAATTAAAATTTGAGCTCCATGTTGGATATCTTGGAAGGTATGAATGGGAGCTATTTCAAAATTGGCACACGTATAGATAATAATATTGCAGTTTAATTTCCAGGAGGCCATAGATGGCAGTGTTGCCAAAATGATTATAAGCCTGCTGATAGGTCCAAATTTTAAATGCATATAACTTTTACACTATCAATTGGATTTCAACCAAATTTCATATGTGGTATGTGTGCATAAACAGATATGACTGAGCGTATTCTTAAGAGCCACCAGGGCTGCCAAATTTTATTACATGCTCTCAATTTTTTAAAATTCAAATACCCATATATCACAAAGTATGCAAGCCGACAGCTTTAAACTATGCACACGTATAGTACCTGACATTCTATATTAATTTGGAGTAAGTTATATACGTCAGTGCTACCAACATGATTCTAAGCCTGCTGATAGGTCCAATTTTAAAATGCATGTAACTTCTATACTAACCAATGGATTTCATTCAAAATTGACACAACAATAGATCATATTATTTCAGATTATTTCTGACCAATACATGTATGTCATTGTTGCCAACATGATTTTACGCGCGCTGCTAGATCCAATGTTTAACTGCATGTAACGTCCATGCTATCCATTGGACTTCAACCAAATTTTGTATTCTGTACCTTAAGAGATGGAACTAAGAATATATTCAGTCACCAGGGCTGCCAACTGTAGTTCTCTATTAGGCTACATTATGCCAGGTATACAGTATTTCGAACTAATTAGAAATTTCGATATTACCAACTTAATTTCGTCATTATTCTAGATAGATCCGTATAGATTAATCATTGGCATGCATCTTAAATTTCAAGAAAAGTAGGCTCTTTAGTTCGTCACGGAACTTCTTGTTAATGATGAGTTTATATGCCGAGTATCACACCCCCCAATGAAACCAATCGGGAGATATTGCTATTCAATGAAATGCAGGTCTACCCCCTTATGACTCCTTTACAACCTTAATATCCAAAAATCCTTTCTTAGTGGGCGTTTGCGGCCCTTGAGGAAGCTGCATACCAAATTTCATTCCAATCCGTTGGGTGGTTTCTGAGATTTCGTGATGAATGTGTGAATGTGTGAGTGAGTGAGTGAGTGAGTGAGTGGTATTTGACAAATATCTAGTAGATAGTGTCAAGTCTTTGTTATGCTATACTCGGTTGACAGTGCTGTGTGAGCAGTTGAGTAACTAACGGGATTTCAAGTAAAGATCCTCATTTTCTATACCGGTAGTGCAGAGCGCAACTCGGATCCATTCGGCCGTGTCTCGACTTGAGCTATGTTGCCATGGAAACTATCTGCCTTGCCATTCCTTCGAGAGTATATTTTATGATTTGCTTAGCCTGTGCTTGAGTGCAAAAGGGCCGAAATCAGAAGAATGAGAAATACTATCGAAAATTCATGTAGCCAGCGGTTCCTTCTGGGTCCTAAACTATGTGTATGCAAAATTTGGTTGAGATTGGTGAAACGGTGTAGATTTGTATACGGAACCAACCCACCCACATACATACATACATACATACATACATACATACATACATACATACAGACTTTCACTTTTATATATAAGACAATACACAATTATGCAAAATGTCATTGGGATATCTTGAATAGTATTTGAGTTATCATGTAAACGCTGTGTGAAAATAAAGTACTATATTCGGGAAACGAGCTTCAAACTTACCTAAGGATAGAATTTTAATAGACAACTTAAGCGACATCAAGTTACTTTTAGGGGCATATATCTGGAAGTATTGAGGATATTTTCATTTTGTTTTCACCAAATGATAGATAAAAGATTAGTCATTCAAATAATTCAGTTAAAATCTTTTGACCCTGAAAGGTGTACCTCCCCTCTTAAGCTCGCAACGCACTTCATCAGTCTTTTCTTTTCAAGAAAGTAACATAGATCACGAGATTCCATGAAGTGAATTTTCACGACCGCAATGATAAATATGAAGTAGACACACACACTCCAGTCACTTTTGTTCAATTTGATTTACGGGTTTTTAACTTGATTGGGGGGGAGTGGCAATACACCGGACGGACACACTCCTGCCATTTTTGTTCAATTTAATTTCCGGGTTTTTAACTTGATGGGGGGGAATCACACCGGACAGACAGACACAGACGAGAGATCACATGATCCTAATTGATTTCTATAAAAGAAGGCTAAACATTCTGGTCTAGTTATATTATTAAATTAAATTATTTTGTTCCAGGTTATTTAATTGTATCAATGATTGTACTGTAATACCCAAGGACGACTAATAATTCTCTTAATTTCATTGTATAGCAACCGACAGCAGTGGCTACGCTGGCTAAAGCGCAGCGTTAGGTCATGGGGCCAAGCTCTCTGCTGACTCGGTAGACGCGTGGGTTCGAGCCCCACCGTCGGCTGTCCTTGAAATGGTTTTCCGTGGTTTCCCATTTTCAACACCAGGCAAATGCTGGGACGGCACGGTACCTTCCACATCCTTGCCCAGTTTCATTGATCTTCATCCATTCCACCTCTCATTCCGACGCGCAGGTCGCCCACGGGCGTCGACTAGAAAGACCTGCACTCGGCCTCTCAGGAGGCCAGAAGACAAAAAAAAAATATTGTATAGCAGTTTGAGATGCAATATCGATTCTATGGAGCACATTAAACACACAATATCACCTCCCCTCCCCCTCCCCCCAAATATTTCTCGATACATCGATTGGTGTAAACCACTACTATAACGATTATGCAACGTCTTATATCTGTTACGTTTATAACAGAGGGGAGATTTTATTCATCAGACACCTCAAAATATAGGGGCAGATGACCTCGTAGTTCCGCCCCTTAACTAGCACTTCAAAATAATGCCTAAAATAAGCTCTGAACTTACACGTTTTTTGGAAGATATCATGAGAAAGCTACCGATTGCAATGGGTACAATGTTGTGGCTTTCGTAAAATGTCGACATATCTTCGCGTTTCATATCCCCCAGGCCCCAAAACCACTGTCAGTTCAAAAGTTTATATATCATTTTATATCTAAAGTGCTATATATCATTTTATATCTGAAGTGCTGGTCAAGACAATAAGGACACCACCCATAAAGTAACTTTTGCCTCTTGCCTGAAATGTATTGATAATGCGCTATTTTCGTAATTATTAATACAACCTACAGAGAATAAGCAGGCGTTTAGTAAAAACACATGGTTTTTGGTTGAAAAATACGAAAGTTATTGGCAATTTTTAAGTACCGTATGGTACAAAAATTAACACTCGTATGCACGGAAAACCTCATCCCAGGATAAAACGGGGGCACGTACACATTTGAAATTTGGCATATCAATAAACCTCATAACGACCTATCAAACGTGTAGTGTAAAATTATTGAGGAAAAATGTGGTGTTCTTCTCATGTACGTATGCCGTTTAACAACAATAAATACATTTCTTCAATATTTAAAACTTCGTTCTCCCACATTCTTCCCTACTACTCCATAAACCTACATTCACGTTGCGAAAGCTCGCACGGGCCCACTAGTAAATAAATAAATAAATAAATAAATAAAAGTACTACCTTAGTCTGTGAAAAATTGAATCCATTCAAAGTTCGTACTATTCTTCGGATAAGAGCCAAACACTTATCTCAGCAAAGTGTTTTGATAACACCAACCATTGACCAAAGGGGTGGGAAAATGGAGTTTTGAAAGAATTAAAACTTACCTCCTTTAATAGGCACAATATCGAAACCGTTTTATAATGGGCAATAGTCCTCTAAATATTAACTTTTTTTCTGAATGACTTTTCGATGTGACCCACCCTTACGCCAAGGAATGAGCATAATCTTTTCGGAATTATAAGATGTTGCTTCTTGTATGCTAAACATGTGGATCTTTTGTAGGTACACAACAATAATTGGCAAATTTAGTGAATTCGAAATATTTTTCTTTGTCGCGTGAATCTACCTCCACCTTACGGCGTGCAGAGAGGAATTTATAATGCCGACGAGGTTATAAATCAAAATTCTCTAGTTTCAGAAAGCTTCATAAACACAGTGTTTTTGTTGCTGCAGCTCATTACCCAACATGAAAGCGTGTCAAAGAAGCAAAACTTGCCAACTTTGAGACCGGGTTATCGTCATGGAAGGATCTAATAACACTTTGGGACAGAAGGCAAGCTCTTTAAGACTTCACACTTGCGCGCAATAAAAAGTTGACCCGACTATAGGAGAACGATTCAAACTTTTCTCTTCAGCACAGCAATGCTTTAAAACTTTGTCTTTTTCAGTAACTAGTGCAGATACAGATCGTTTAATGAATGAATGAGTGAATGAAGAAATAAATAAATAAATAAATAAAGAAAGAAAGAAAGAAAGAAACAAAGAAACAAACAAGCAATGAATGAAAGAAAGAAAGAAAGAAACAAACAAACAAACAAACAAACAAACAATAAATATATAAATAAATAGACAAAAATAATTTTTAAAAATTAATTCGGGGTAGGCTCTATCGGGTAAGCCCACGTAAGTTTGACCGTGTGAATACGTATCTCGCGATGGGATGTCTTATGAATGATGCAAGAATGAACAGGACGATTTTATGTGAAGCACGATAAAAGAAAATGTCAAATGGTGGACATTAATTCAGTACAGCAAATTATTCTGGGTATTACAGTACGTCGTGTCTGAAGCATTTGTTAGGGCTCGTTGTGCATTTATCTAACGGTAGGAGCACATGGCAACAAAGCGCTGGACGCATTTCAAAACCTGCCATTACTGTGTTGCCACATGTTTTCCCTGTCTGGCTATTTAACATAATCTCATTGCTTTTCAGCGTGGCGCGGTGACAGAGGCGTTTCAGGAAATTCTTGGACATCCGGTCACAGCAAAGCTGCGTCAGCGATACGGCCGTGACCAATCGCAGTGAAAGAGAAGCGATGGAGGTTCGGTAAAGGGTTTTGAGGTCATGTCCCCACTCCCTAAATTTGGTCACTAAAATACTATATTAAACTTCCCGCTTATTATAGCATCTTTAATGAATATATAAGGAGAGAAATCACTATGTATAATACATTGAAAGAAAAATATAACATGAAATCCTTGAAGCGTTAGTGCACTTGGACCTTATTATGAAAGTGTAACTGGAGACAAGTTCTCTTTATCTAGGAGAATTCTGAAACTGGGTTAAAGACAACTCTGCCTCCAAATTTGCTTTGCTGTGAAAGTTTTGACGCCTGCAAGATTGAGTTATGTTTGTAAACCCCTGTGAGGGGTGACTTTTCCTTTTTTTTACAGTGTATCATTGGTCCTTACCGGTGGTACATAATATTTGTCATTAGAAACGTCTTTTAGGAGGTGAAAAGTGAGTTATCCGTAACAAGTCATATCGATTTCGTTGTCCACTTATGGTACGGGCAACAGTGCCATTATGGGCGTATGTTCTCTCAAAAATGTGCTGTTCTGTGCTGTGTCACTCTCTTTAGAGAGCACGAACCGCCACTGGGTAACATATAGAGTATGTTTGATCATTTATCTGTCGAACACCATTGGAATATGTCGAGTGGCTTACAAACTATAGGTGCGGCAAACCACCAAACGTGTTCAACAGCTCTTTTGGATGGCACCAAGGACTGAATTTATTATGCACGTCTTTGCATGGAAAAAGCTTTGGATATTCAAGACTCAGGCTAGTTTTATTTTGCTGCATGTATCTAATCACAGTGGGGGCTTCATTCATTCCATTCCTGACCCGGTCGGAGACTGGAAGCAGGCTGTGGATTTTTCATCTAATCACAGTGCACAGTACAGATGGAACATACAAAGAGAAACAAAATGCATTCGCCGATACAAACCAAAGGGAAACTCAACAGAACCTTACGACTACTGACGTGGATATTACAGCACATTATATCGACGATTTTCCTGTAATTCAATATCGTGCATAACACCGCAGGCTGAGCACCCGAGTTTCCAACACGTCCTGGTGCAAACTGCCCCACCGCAGTCAGTTCCTAAGAAGTAAAGGAATGGCTAGCTTAGATGGGATTTGTTATCTTCAGGAGGCATTTATAGTAAATCAGAGTTCATGTCCGGCGAGTAAGCCGGCCACGCCATTTTCCGTACGCTATGTATCTCAAGGACTGATCAACCATTCTAGTTTGATGAGGTCACCCACTTGTACACAGCCCTCACTCGCTGTGGCATCGGAACCTGTAATAACAGTCAGGAACATGGGGGTGTATGGACTAGACCATTGCTTCGCTACTCTGGATAGGAATGTGGGATTGTTTTTCCAAGGCTCCCCTCTTCACCTAGCCTATAGTTATTCCACGTAACTCTAAATAATAAAAGTTTGGATAAATTTCTCCCAACCTCCTCAGTTCCATATCTAGTGCAGTAAGATATAATAGTCTTTATGAGAAGAAAAATAATCCAGACATTGCTTTGTTTTAATCCTCACCTGATCAAAAATTGTATATGCAGAATATACACACCCAAGTACACGGAGTTACATGACCACGATATCGCAAAGCCCCTAAATAAACCAATCGAAAGTAAGAACTATTATCGGTGGACAAGATCTGGAGTTTGATTCCCGACTACTAGGGATTCTAGGTCTATAGTAGCATTCACTCATTGTCATGAGTACACTTGAGGTAGTATCAGATATGAAATGCAACAACCTTGTTTACGGAAACCGGCATAAAAGGCGGTGGGAATCTTCACGATGACCTCGCGGGAACCTGCCCCGTTCCAAGGAAGAATGCTTGGCTTCCACGATAGAGGACTGGTGTGGTCCACGTTATCATCGGTTGTTTATTATTATTATTATTATTATTATTATTATTATTATTATTATTATTATTAACCACCTCCGCGAGCACACTGTCTCCCCCTCTGGAACACTTCTTTTAACAGGACATGTCCAGAATTAACGAGGAGAGTCGAACTGTTCCAGTTCTCTTGAACACGACTGCGAATGGAATTGAGGATGAGTAATGGAGAAGTAATAAGGCCTTTCAATTAGCGAATCATGTGACAACATCGATCAATCATTCTGTAGGAACGAGAGAGCGAACGAGGGAGCCAATAGCGCGTGCTGTCCGACTCGAGCTTCACAATGATCATCGTAGATCACAGAGACGACACTTCGTGCTTCAGATACCGCTTTCTTGAAGCCTGCACATCGCGAGAATATTTCACTGGGGGGAGGGTCGTGGGGTGGCAGGTAATAATTAGGGCGGTGAGAGAGATTTAAAGCTCACTAGTCTTTACAATAGAGGACAGTCTTCATTTACCAGAGGAGCAGATAACCTCGCTGTTCCGCCCCTTAAAACGAAAACAATAATAATAATAATAATAATAAGACAGGCAAGAAATCTACGCTAAGATAGAGATGATCACAGACACAATGCGCAAACGCAGGTCTCGCTTCTACGGTCACTTGCGACGGATGGACGACTCTAGATGGACAAAACGTATATTTAACAATTTCGACTCAAAGCCAAACAACAGTTCCCTGGTACGTTAACGTCAAGAAAGACCTCCAAGAAATGGGCATACGGCCAGATGACGCGCACAAACAAGACCTTTTCCGAACAAGCATCGTGACTTTTGGGACTTTCCGAGATGAGAAATGGACAACCAGTGCAAAGTGGTCGGATGAACGCCGTGCTCGACACAGCAGGCTAATGAAAACCTACTGGATCAATCGTAAATTGAGTAAACGCCAGAATGTATAGTTCCTAGTTGGTCGATTAGCGAATAATAAATAAATAAATAAATAATAAGAGTAGTAATACCAACAATGTTTAATAAATTACCTCTGTCTTTAAAAAACATAAAACCAGAAAATAAATCTAAAGACCAAAAAAAAATTACAAGAAAGAATGTAATAAATAGCCTGTTATGACTGATGGATCTCAGAACAACCCACAATATGTTAGATATATGTTGAATTTTAAATTCTTTAATTAGTTGGTAAATCTTACTGTGATCCCTCCATCCAGCTTCTGGAAACTGTCCCAAGGCTGGAGATGGGTTTCAAGAATATTTTTAGTTACTAGATATTAATTGTTACGACATGGTGGCCACTACTCCTGGAAAACCTGGAAATCCTGGACAACTCCTGCATTTTTATTAGGTCTGGAAAACTCCTGGAAAATGATGAAAAATTTGAAGTCTCCTGGAAAATAGCCACTGTTAATTAATTATAAAATTCTTTCCATCCTAAATTATGCTCCCGCTGCGGTTTTGGGTGGACACACTATCGTTAACGAAATAAAGTTCCTCAGGCTACCTGTTTCTGTGTGGGAGAACACGCGATAATATTTATGTAAAACATATTGAGTATAGACAACTTCACCGCAATAAAATTGCAGGCGGCATTCTTTTATCTTTTTATACGGATATTTCAGTCACAAAGGCTTTTTTAAAACAACAATTAAATCATTTGTGTGTAAGCTTGCGTATCAATAACGCAATCACCACTAATTTTTGTCAGCATCTATATAAGTAAACCAAACAAAACTGCTTCATTTTGGTCTTGAAGTAGGCAACCGATAAACTCCCCCTTCCCGGGACTCGCGCTTATTTTTAAGTCTGGAAAAATAAGAATTACTCCTGGAAAATCGTTGACCGATTTGAGTGGCCACCATGTACGTGTTTTATCTTACGATAATGTATGTACTTAAAGCAGCTCCCACAGATAAAACATAGGTTGGTTTTGTGGGAAATAGATATTTAAATGTTAGACTTTCAATGTATTTAAGTTGTAGCTACAGTATTGCGTTTCTTGATTTATTCATTTCAACCCTCCCTACACAGTTTTGGACACCCAGGCCTGTTAGTGTTGGGATTAGTCAACAAGCTATTTACTTTGCATGTATTGTATGATTATTGTAATTTATTCTTTTTTATATGTGTGTACTGTACATTGTTGATTCATAAATCAACCCCCCACCCCTTCTCCAGTTGGTGGAGACTCCAGGGCTGGAGATTGGATGGGGAAATTATTATTAGACTATTATTATTCACCAGACGTCTGGACATCCCATTGCTGAGACGGTACATTTCAATAAACCACGGCCCCACTTCCATTCCAGTCCTAATTACAACTACACACACACACTAATACAAGCACCGCACTACCGCAGGGTAAATACATCACGATATACCAGATCCCTACATTAAACAACTTCAATAATATTAATATATTCCCTCTAACATGAATGTGTGCAATACGTTGGCTATAGTCTGACAATCTCCCGACCACCTCGTGATGTAGAGGCTAGCATTCCTGGCAGTTACTCCTGATGTTCGGGTTCGATTCCCAGCTCCGCCAAGAAATGTAATTCTGGTCTGAGGGCTGGAACAGGGTACACTCAGTCTCGTGAGGAAAAACTAAGAAGAGGTGGGTTGGACTCCAACCTCAGCCATCATAGAAGTGGTTTTTCGTGGTTTCCCACTCTACTCGAGGCGAATGCTGGGATGATATTTAAATTAAGGCCACGGTTGCCTCCTTCCCCGATCATATTCTCGGTTATAAATACACACACCAATACAGTCATCACAATAACACAAGTTATCAAACAATTTGAACACACACTCAAGTCGAAAAGCCCCTAACTGAATCAACAACTAAAATAAATCCGTGTTTCAATTTACCTCACCGACATTAATTTTTTCTCTGCAAAATTCATCAAATAACCAAATATTTGAAGTAACTAACCATTAGTGGTTGTTTGAAACCTGTTGTTTCTCAGGCTTAAAGTACTTTCGGTTTCTGACGCTTCAAGACTAAGAACAACGTACGTTTGTTCTAATAAATCATTGCTTTTCCGTCAGCCATCACGTTATTGTTCAATTTATTTATTTATTTATTTAAACGTATGGTGATTACTTACAATATGCGAAAGACATTAGACACAAGTACACTTTAAAGTCCATTCTCTTCAGCCAACTAATTGTATTTGGAGTGAGACTGAACAAGTCTTCAGGAAGTCCAGAGTATGAATGAAGAGGGCAGCGGTGCACTAGATGTTCAATCGTCTGTTCTTCTAGATTACACTCGCACATTGGTGAGCTGATCCATCCTCACTTAGAAGTTACCGCAGCCATGTTCAGTTCTTAGCCTGTTGAGACGGCACAAAAGGTTCCTCGGTAGGTCAAAACCTTTTGGCTTCTTAGTGGGATCCCGACGCACAATGGGGCCAAGTGCCAAAAACGTGGCGAAAAGTCCAAAACATGATTGATGTTTCAGTAACGTCACTACATTAGGTTTTTGGGGGCGCTGAATTCAATTTTGACATTATTGTTTCAGAAATCAAAATGGCGGATCCAATATGGTGAGGATGACATTGAAAAATGTGTGCAATTAATAAAAAATAAAAATAAAAATTACAACGTACATATAATACGGTTTATGGGGTCGCTGAATTCAAATTTGACGTTATTTTTGCACAAAAAAATGGCGGATCCAATATGGAGGACTTAAATGTAGAAAATATTATTATATCAATGTAAATCGGCATGTATAGTATTTTTGAGGTTACAGATTCTTTATTTAATGTTATTTGTTGGAAAATTATGAGGCAGATGTAACAAATGACAGTAGTATAGTAACAGAAAAAAGATGTAATAGGGTTATTAAGGTACCGGTACCTAATGTGGAATGAATTATATACATAAGAAATTCTATTTAAATTAAGTTTTATTTTGTATCTTAAACATATACATATACGTTACATATACATCAAAACATCAACATCAGACCAATAGAAACAATTATTTGAAGAACTAAAACTAGGGAAATGTTTCATGGCTCCAAAAGGAAGTTATTGAATAATAAATGAACAATACAAAACGGACACGAACGGGCTTCAGGATTTGTAGTACTATGTTCAACAATGATTTTGATCAGAAGAACAACGTCATTTGATGGTGGAACTTTCGACTTTTGCATCACGCCATTTGAAAATCGACAATTTACAAGCTTATTTTAATTGTTTAAATTATATAATAACAATGAATATACTTACTTTCAGTAGTTTTCTCCATTGGAATGTATGACAAACTAGTCAAGTATAAGAAATACTCTGCGCGGTCGAATAGAACATAACTGAAGGGTTTTAATGTGCGGTATGCGACTCGCCATTCACGAGAGGTTATAGCAGTCGCTTATACTGAACGTTGTAAACGCTCATTCTTAAGGCGGCAGGTACCAACCTAACTATGGAAGGAATTAAAACTTCCCTACTTACAACCTTTTTCGGGGAACTTTTGGCCACGTTTTCGGTATTTGCCACCCTAGTGCGACGGTGGGCATTTGTTCCCAATGTTTTTGATGACCATTCATTCTTCCAACTTACGTTTAAATCCAAGCCATTCGTAAGGAGTTGCACTGCGGTGGCACTTGCTGATCTTCTTTATCGCACTCGTTGTTGAATAATAAGAGCAGACAATAAACCAGTGGAAATCCAGGAAAGGATAACAAGTGGGAACCGATGCTTTTATGCCTTGCATAATATGTTAAAATCCAGGAACGTCAGCAGTAATTCAAAGATGAAACTATACACAAGAGTACTAAGGCGTATAGTTACGTAGCTTATGGCTCAGAATTGGATGGTGCTGTGGAAAATGAATATCTTGAGAAATATATTTGGTGCAGTAAGATATCAGGATGAATGGGGAATTAGGACAAATGTGGAGTTACAGAATTGTTTGGTTAGCCAGATATTGTAGTAAAAATTAAGCAGGGGAGAATCGGGTGAGCTGGTCTTGTGCAGAGAATCCCAGAAACTAGCTCAGTCAAAAGGGTATTTATAGGAAAACCTGATGGGAGAAGGAGAAGAGGAAGACCCAGGAAATGATGGCTCTACAATGTTGAAGACGATCTGAGAAAGCTGGGTGTTAAATGCTGGAGAAAGCTAAGGACCGAGATAAATGGAGGCATGTGATCAAGCATGCCAAGGTCTGTAGCGCCGACCAGTAAGTAAGATCACGTTACTGTGCCTAATTAAATTCGTTGGGGATATTCTATGATGATAACAAATTGTATACACTTCTCTTTCATTCCCCGTCCAATTTTATCGGGCACATTAACGTGTTGCCCGACTGAAAAGCAATATTTTTTCTAGATTACAAAAGCAACACTGAAAAATGGCTTCTTAAACTTCTATACATTTGATGTTAATCAAACCAAGAAACCTTCTGTAAAATCACGAAATTGTGGCATCTCGGTTCGTGCTGTATCACTCTCGATAACGGTAACTAGAAGAGACGGTAGGTAGGCCTATTACGCGCAGCTTGCCGAGAGCGCGTGACGTAATTGGGCTCAAGAAGCAGAGTTGCTGTGTGTTATATGCGTGGAGCGGTCCTTGCTCAATTAATTTTTATTGACTCAAGAAAGAGGACGGGATAATGATGATATTACATTTAAGATAAATCAGGCCCTAACAATTAAGAAATAGTTTTAACTGACTTGGTCTAAATAAGAACACACAATTCAAGTAAAATACACACGGTCAAATTATGCTAAAAATTGCCAAATGAAACCTACCTTTCAGGATGTAATTTTGCTCATCTTCTTTAACTTCTTTCGTGTAGCGTCAGCATCCGCACCCGTGGTCAGACTCAATCTCTTAAGAACTCTCTTCTTATTCAGTTCTTTCATTCAATAAATGAACGTTTTCTCACAAAACATATAACTGCAAACTCATCGAACTCACTATATTTAAATCTGACGATATCTATTAGTTCCTTCATCACTGTTGGACACTTCTTTAGATCATTTCCGTGAAACCTTTGAAATTATTTTTCTAATTCACAAACGATATTGAACCACTCGGGAGATGGGTTCATTAGGCCTCCCCTAGACAAAGCCGAGATCCAGTCTGAATCCCTAACACTAACGCACTTTCCAGTTTTTCCACCTTAGTTAAAGGCAGAGACGATTCCCCTTTTTGCAACTCGGTATGCAATATACCCGGCCAACATTTTCAACAAGTCCTTGTCCTCATTATGGAAACTCTGTTCGAGATCTTCCTGGTCAGTAAACTGCTCTATTAATGAATCGACTATAGAGTTAACATTTTCATCCTCTGAGTCAGAAATTTCCAAGTTAGTTTCAAGTGGCTCTGCAGAGTCATTAGGAATAGCACAGAACTTCTACAGTCAATGTTTCACACTCTTCCCTGGGCCAGTTTCCAGTTTTTATTTTATCGTGTGCACTTTTGCTAAATAACAGGGATTTAATTCTCTGTGTTACTATTGTGGGAAGAGGATTATCGTAAAACCGTCCTAATCCTCTGAGATCAGAGAAATATGATTCTGAAACATCTTGATTACATTTTGATGCTAGCAAATATTTATATCCTTCAGATTTCAGGTTACGGAATAATCCCTGCAAACTGCGGATTGAAATCATGCAACCTCTTTGGAAAGGCAGCAAGCCAGACTTCCCAATAACTCTTCCTGATAAGAACAGCTCGAACTTCTTATTCAGTTTGACATCCTGTTCCTCTAAATTTGTCCCGTAAGCACTTTTGAGCATGTTTGTTGGATGATGTGGGATTCTGTTATTCAAAACATCACATCCATCATTAACAGTTTCAACAAATTCAACGACATGTTCATTCCCAGGAAAAATTTATGATATAGCCTTAGCCACAGTGCCAGTGAGGAGTTCAGCAGCTTTCCTTACATTTTGTCGTTCACTACCAGTAACTAACAAATGGTGTTCAGTTATTTTGTGAGTAAATTTTAAGTCCCCACTATTTTGGTATTGTACTAACTCAACGAAGATGTGTTTGGTAACTGTCTCACCGGACGTAAGCCTGTATCCATGGTCTAACAGATGGTTTCTTATTAACTTAAGGATATGAGGAACGTCACAAAATGCCCAAATTACACGGTCATCAGTACATGGGTTAGTTATAAAGGATTTCTCTGGATTTATTCGAGGTCTATATATATATATTCGGTTGGAACCACCCTTATCACTAACAAAAGCTCTTAAGCGAAAAGTCGTTTCCTCAACAAGTCTAACTGTCTCATAAAATAAATCAGTACTGACCGCCTGGTCGGCTGTTACCATTTACCAGTTAAGCTTCTTATCATAATAAATTGTACATTTACATGTGGCCCTCTAAACACATCTTCGACACTGTCATAACAAATATCAGTTTTAACTTTCATTTCGTCAAAGCTCATCACTACATTCTTTTGCAAGTTATCACTCATAATAATTGCTTGACCCTTAAGTAGGTTAAAAGTGACATACAGAAACCCAGGAGGAGTAGAAAATTGTGACAACCGTCGTGCTATTGTTGTTTCACTTGGGAGGGGGTATTTTCGAGTTTCCCTAACATATGATAAAGCTACCCACAGAAGTAACCAGCAGAGACGACCAGCAATTCCAGGAATGATACTAGTCGCTGAAAGATCTCACGAGCAATATGGGAGTGCCATATTTATTAGATCAGGTATCACAGTATTGTCCACTGACTGTTCTGATGAAGATAATATAGAGATGCTAACAGTGGAGCTATCAAGTTGCACAATATCTTCAATATATATAAACCACCCAATTCTCCGTTCTCCTTTAAGAAGACTAAAAATATGGACAACAAAGACACTCACTTTGTAATTGGAGATTTTAATAGTCATAGTAATTTATGGGGTTACCTTCATGATGACGAAAATGGTGAAGCTGTAATAAATTGGGCTGAATCAAATGAGCTGTGCCTTGTACACGACCCGAAGTTGCCTCCGTCATTCAACAGTGGAAGATGGAAACGTGGCTACAACCCCGATTTAATTTTTTCAAGCGAAACAATTGCTGGGCAGTGCGTAAAGACCGTAGCAAACCCAATCCCAAATACACAACATAGACCTATTGTGTGCCAAGTTTTCGCTGCAGTTCGCCCTCAGTGCTTGTCATTTCGAAGAAGATATAACTTCCAGAAAGCTAAGTGGAACAAATTTACGGCATTACTTGATGAATCTGTTCTTGAGCTGGATGCATCTCCAGAGAATTATGAACAGTTTGTGGCTACTGTCCAGAAATGCTCCCGTCAGTGCATTCCACGGGGTTGCAGAACAGTATACATTGCAGGTCTTACCCCAGAGATAAAAGACTTATACTCAGAGTACATTTGTTCCTTCAATATGAATCCATTTGGAAACGAAACAATTCACCTAGGTCGTCAACTCAATACTGCTCTGGCAGAAAGAAAACGGAACAAATGGGCTCAAACAGTATCTAACATCAACATGTCACAAAACAGTCAAAAAGCTTGGAGTCTAATGAAGAGATTAAACAATGAACCATCCAATAGAAAATTGCATTCTAACATATCTCCCAACCAAATAGCCCATCAGCTAGTGTTGAACGGCAAAGTCGAGGAGCACATGAAGAAAACCAAAATCCAAAGAGACTACGACAATGAAACAAGTGAATTTTCGTGTGTCTTCAGCTTAAAAGAACTGGAGATGGCCATACAAATGTGCAAGAATGGTAAAGTTGCTGGTCTTGATGACATCCGCATAGAGCAAATAAAACATTTTGGTAAAAACACAAAGGAGTGGCTTATACAACTTTTCAACAACATCATTGCCGCAAACAAATTCCAAAAATATGGCGGAAAGCAAAAATCATAGCCATCCTGAAGCCTGGCAAAGATCCATCTGATCCTAAGAACTACAGACCAGTCTCGCTGTTATGCCATTTATACAAAGTGTTTGAGAGAATGCTCCTTAACAGACTATCTCCAAAACTTGATCCACTTCTGATCCCAGAACAAGCAGGCTTCAGACCAGGAAAGAGCTGTACTTCACAGATATTGTGCCTAACACAGCACATCGAAGATGGTTTGGAGAACAGGAAGATAACTGGTGCAGTTTTGGTGGATCTAACGGCTGCCTACGATACTATTCAACATCAAATCCTGCTTGGTAAACTGTACCAGATTACCAAAGATTTTGGACTCACAGAAATTGTTGCTTGTCTTCTACAAAACAGAAGGTTTTTTGTCGATTTCCAACAAACCCGCAGTCGCTGGAAAACCCAACGAAATGGTCTACCACAGGGCAGTGTTCTATCACCTTTTCTGTTTAATGTGTACACTAATGAACGGCCTACATCTCTACATACCAAGAGATTTATCTATGCAGATGACCTCTGTCTGACAGCACAAAGTGAAAAGTTTGAAGAAGTGGAGCAGATTCTGTCTGATGCACTGGAGGACCTTTCACTTTACTACAAGAGAAATCAACTCAAACCTAATCCATCCAAGACACAGGTTTGTGCTTTCCACCTCAGAAACAGGGAAGCAGTAAGGAAACTCAATATTAGCTGGGGAGGAGCTCACCTGGAGCATTGTTTTACCCCAAAATACCTAGGGGTAACTTTAGATCGCACCCTATCTTACAAGAAACATTGTATGAATGTTAAACAAAAAGTATCTACACGAAATAACATACTTCGTAAGTTGATAGGGGCCGACTGGGGCGCCCATGCTTAAACACTACGTATGTCTGCATTAGCTCTGTGTTATTCAGCTGCTGAGTATGCTAGCCCTGTATGGTATCACTCAGCTCATGTAAAACAGGTTGATGTTGCCCTCAACGAGTCCTGAAGAATAATTACTGGTTGCCTGAAACCTACACCTGTCCACAAACTACATTCCTTGGCAGGAATAGCCCCTCCTGATGTACGCCGTGAGGTCATAGCACAAACGGAACGAAAAAAGGCCGCAGAGGACCTTGCTCACCCTCCTTTTGGTCACCAGCCTCCAAGAAGGCGGCTAAAATCAAGGAAAAGTTTTCTGCAAACAACATCGATGCCTACTATAAAACCCGAGGTAGCCAGGATACAGCTATGGCAATCCACCATACCACCAGATTGGATGAAGGCCAAGGAAAGGCTTCCAGCAGGCCACAACAACAACTGGGAAACTTGGCGGTCACTCAACAGACTTCGGACTGGTGTTGGGAGATGCAAAGTTAATCTCCACAAATGGGGATACCTACAGGAATCAGAACTCTCTGAGTGTGGGGAGAGACAGACCATGATACACCTGTGTTCCTGTGAACTGTGCCCGTGCTCTTGCACAACACAGGAGTTAATGGAAGGTCGTGAAAAGGGTGTGACAGTGGCCCGTTTCTGGGCAAAGACAATCTAATTCGAGACATAGTTGTATGTATTATTTCTTTTTAAAATTGTGTATCATCCCTCTGTGTATGTTGTAATGCTTTTGACTCGAATAAATAGATAAATAAATAAATGATAAAGCTTTCTTGGAGATACACCGTATTGTAACAGCTTTCGCCACATCTTCTGC
The DNA here is from genome assembly GCA_946902985.2 of Meconema thalassinum. Taxonomy (NCBI): domain Eukaryota; kingdom Metazoa; phylum Arthropoda; class Insecta; order Orthoptera; family Tettigoniidae; genus Meconema; species Meconema thalassinum. Next base: position 222,661,204 of record OX336390.1, on the reverse strand, counting down.
AGACCAGTTTGTAAACTTTCTTTTCAATAAATATTGCTTCTGGCAAGTAGAAAATATTTCATCATAGTTTTTTAAATTTTGCTCCAATTTTCTTTTTTTTTCTTGGGATATCTTCAGATCCTCAGAAAGTAATTAAATCATTTCTTTTAATTTTTCATTTTCGGCCAAAACAGTACGTAGTTCACACATCAAGGGCAAGTTGTCTTTAATTTGCCGAAACTCAGCATTAATCTGAGCTCCCTGAGAAAGCTCAAGATATTGACTTGATTCATCTACCGAGTTCTTTATTAGAGACTGTAAATCTTTCCTACAATCACGCCTCTCGGCTCGCGTATTTCTCTCGCAATTTTCTGTTGAAGCAGGAATGGTGGGAATTTTTTGGGAAGGAACTGACCCTGTTTTTAGCAATCTCTTAGGGGGAAGACCTAACAGTTCAGATTGTAAATCTCTTTCAAAATCACTAGGCAGAAAATGTTCCGAACAAATGCGAGCTGTATTCGAGTTAAACACAGCTTTCCTTTTACAAAAATATACCCATTGTTTGTGCACAGACGGGTCTTTAAGGAATCTGTAAAGTGACAACTTACATTTGTTTGCGTCCCGGGGATGATTTGTACAGCCTGCTACTGCACAGCTCGGCAGAAGCTAGGCCTAAACACAAGAATACACTTCACTCACGCACTAGTTCACATGTTGTAAAACATTCTGATAACATGAAAATAGTTTCCGTGCTCTCGATCACTGGTTTCCATTCCGGGTGAGTTAGCCGTGGTCGTAACGGCGTGGCTACTGGCAGTCGCTCACATCCGGGAGGCGACGAGGTTCGAATCCCCCCCGCTGGCAACCTTAAAAATGGTCTTCTGTGGTTTCCCATCTTCCTTCCAGACAAATGCCGGGGTTGGTCCCTACCTATAGGCCACAGCCACTACCTTCCAATTCCTCGTCCCTACATTCACACTTTCCTCCCCAGACAACACTCCACACGCGACGGTACTTGTAGCTCACCCCATGGGTATCCGCATAGAAGCAGCTACAAACTCTTGCGAGCCGAACATGTCCTCGGACACTCCCGGCACTAAAGGTCATACGAAAAAAAACTGGTTCACACTGGGTTTCCACAAATAAAGTCTTGTATTGAGAATAAAAATACTGTTATGGTGGTGCCATTTGCATTTGATCCTCAATTCTCTGCAGAAGATCTTGAAACAACGTACGTCAGTACGGATGCACGTAGAAAGTGCCAATCAGAGAATTGACATTTTTAAAATACTGAGCAATAAAATTACAATGGATGTATTGCCTCTAGATCACTGGTTCCCAAGAGGGTTCGGTAGTCATATAAAAATGTTGCCAATTAATGGGGATTTTGTAAGCGATGTGCGTTGAACGGGAATGATCCGAATTTATCCGAGCCGGCGACGAATTAAAATTATTATTATTACAATAGAGTGAAGCCTCCGTGGCTTAGGCGGCAGCACGCCGGCCTCTCACCGCTGGGACCGTGGTTCAAATCCCGGTCACTCCATGTGAGATCTGTGCTGGACAAAACGGAGGCATACAGGTTTTTCTCCGGTTACTCTGGTTTTCCCTGTCAAAATTTCATTCCAGCAACACTCTCCACTATCATTTCTATTCATCTGTCATTCATTTAATCATTGCCCCAGAGGAGTGCGTCGGGCCTCGGCAGCCGGCACAGTTCATATCCTCGCCGCTAGATGGGGGCTTCATTCATTCCATTTCTGACCCGGTCGGAGACTGGAAGCAGGCTGTGGATTTTCATTATTACAATAGGGTACATAATAATTTTCATAACTAATGTTTAAAAGCGGCAAGTAAACTTTCAGGGCGGGGAGCAGGGATTCCCCACTTCATTGTTGATTAAAAACAAACAATAAACTCGGCATGGTGCAAGCAGTGATTTGAGGTTAGCTCTGAGCAAGAGCGCGTAACTCCTAGAATTCCTCAGATTGTCAAAGAAATTTGAGCAAAGTCAAACTGAGAAAAACATTGACTTAAAAAAAACTACGTCCTTCTTAAACAAAATTGTTGCTTGGACATAATGGTAATTGAGACTTTTTAATATTATTTTGGCCATACATTATTTTAAAAAGTAATTTTTATTTATTAAATAATTTGGAAATCAAAGAGAGTAACATTTTGTGGAATATCATAGGTCCTAAATTCACGTTTCCCATGAAAATTGATTTATATGCATACATATACAGAATGAATGCTGCTCGAATAACCAAGCAAATCTTAGACTTCTTTTCCAAAATAAGATTAAACCTAATTGGTTTACGGAAGTGGGAAAGGACCTGTGAGAACTCCGGATTACTGGACTCATGTTAATGAATGGTACAGCCAAAACCGTGACCAAAGACAACACTAAGAAGTTCCAAGCCAGAGTCGACACCAGAAAACCTAAGCAGATATCACAAGAGGAAAGGAAGAGGAGATCAGACAGAATTAAGAAGTATTTGGAGAAAAGGAAAGCACAAGCATCTAAGAGGTGATTCGAAAAGAAGAATAAATAATTTGTAATGAAGTTGTACTGTGCACTTATTAATAATAATAATAATAATAATAATAATAATAATAATAATGTGTTCTGCGATCTGTTTTACTTAATCACATTTGAATTTTGTTATGAGGAAGGGGTGGTCCGTACATGATTCAATTTCAGACTGAGTGGTCTGTAGCCTTCTACTGGTTGGGAACCACTGCTCTAGATTAATATTGCTCAGCTAGGAATTCAATTACTATTCAATTCCTTTTCTTGCTTGGGGTCTAATGATGTACTGTGGTTTATTGCCACTGGTTAAGCAGCTTAGTATCCATCACCGCCAAAATAAAAATCGCCTGCGTAATTAGAGCGATTATACATTTTAAATGCATATTTAATTGGATGGTTTCGCAAATCAGATGTCGGTTCCCATGCAAATCAACGAGTAGTTAATCGCTTTTATTTTGTTGTCAAACATGTGTTTACGAATTACAATGACTAATGGGTTTAAATGTCACAGTCCGCGCCATTTTTCTCCATCCAGTCGACTAGTCTAATTGAGAATTACTGTCCTCGCAGTTAAGTGTTACGAATAGCACGCGTGACTGCAAGATTTAACGCTCTTTGTCTCCATCCAACTCTGTGGGGAAATCTGAGAAATATTTCCTGGAGTCGTCTCATTTTTTTATTTGAAGAGTAGTTTTGAGACTGATCTGCGCCACTTTGCGCTGTAGACTGTAAAGCGATGGCTCCCGCTTGCAAAACTTTCTTCCGTGATACGTATCTGCGAAGTCATATAAACGGGATTCAAGGATAAGATGTTCTTTGAAATGTGACTACACACTGGATTAATTTTATTTTATCTTGAATTTTTAAAATATGAAACTTTCCACCTCATCAGCACAATATAATATTGGGACATGTTACAACTACCTTCCGTGCCACAGAGGAGTCGACTAGAAGGCAGCTATGTTGCGGAATAATCTCGCCTGATTTTGATGTCATCTTATCCGCACAATGAACTAAAATCACAGAAAGCGTACTCATTAATAACTGACATGATGATCACGAGAACTCGGATTTTGATGATATGCCATATTTTAGTTGGTTCACCACAGACATTACTAACTTATAAAGAAATCCTAATTTATTACGTCATTTTTTGTCTTTTTTCTTTTTAGCGGCTTTGGTGGCGTAGTTCGTAGCATGCTGAGCTTCTATGCCCAAGATTGCGGGTTCAAACCCGGCCGAAGTCGTCGTATTTTTAAGAGCGTTAAAAATCCCTCAGTATGCCTTCCTTCGGAGGGGAAGTAAAGCATGAAAAAGAACCTTGCACTTACTACACTTGTTGAAGCTAAATATTGTAGGTTAGTTTGATAACGCTATATTAATTCCAACGTTCGCCACCAGGTGCTGACTGCGATGGCATTTAGTAGCCACGTCCGCAGCTGGGTGTCTTGGACGGTAGCATTTGGTAGCAAAAGTAGGAACTACTTGAAAAAAATTCATCGTCTGCAGTCCTTCTTCCTGAATCACAGATAACACACACCAATACAGCCATCACAATTAACAACGGTTATCAGAAAAAATCTACACACACCCAAAGTACACGGGGCTACATGACCGCGTTGTCGCAGCCCCTAAACTAAGGAACCAACCAACCAGTCGTTTTTTCCTTTCTTTCTTTTACTTTAAGGTCTTTTTAGTCACTTTCTCGTATTTTAAAGGTTGCGTATGGTATAGGATATCATAGGAACTTAAAGTGATGATGATAATTGTTGTTTTAAGGGGCCTAACATCTAGTTTATCGGCCCCTGAACGTAAAGTGAGGATGAATACAGAAACATGAGAATCTTCAAAACGTATTGTCGATGTGAAGACTAAAGTAACTTTGTTCAATCATTGCATTTTTTAAATATCCACATTCCAGGAGATACTCTTGCGCTTGCAACTAATCCGGGAGCGATGTTGAAAGCGAGTATGGAAGGACGCGCTTGCAACTAATCCGGGAGCGATGTTGAAAGCGAGTATGGAAGGACGCGCTTGCAACTAATCCGGGAGCGATGTTGAAAGCGGGTATGGAAGGACGCGCTTGCAACTAATCCGGGAGCGATGTTGAAAGCGAGTATGGAAGGACGCGCTTGCAACTAATCCGGGAGCGATGTTGAAAGCGAGTTTGGAAGGACGCGCTTGCAACTAATCCGGGAGCGATGTTGAAAGCGAGTATGGAAGGACGCGCTTGCAACTAATCCGGGAGCGATGTTGAAAGCGGGTATGGAAGGACGCGCTTGCAACTAATCCGGGAGCGATGTTGAAAGCGAGTATGGAAGGACGCGCTTGCAACTAATCCGGGAGCGATGTTGAAAGCGAGTTTGGAAGGACGCGCTTGCAACTAATCCGGGAGCGATGTTGAAAGCGAGTATGGAAGGACGCGCTTGCAACTAATCCGGGAGCGATGTTGAAAGCGAGTTTGGAAGGACGCGCTTGCAACTAATCCGGGAGCGATGTTGAAAGCGAGTATGGAAGGACGCGCTTGCAACTAATCCGGGAGCGATGTTGAAAGCGAGTATGGAAGGACAGACTAGAGTAGGCCCAGTAATGCCACTCTAGTTAAGTAGGCCTATATGAGTGCAACAATAAGTGTGTTGAGTGATTTTGTGTCATTGGCTGCGATTGTTATTTCGAGTGTATTAATACCCAATAACCCCTGGCACTACAGCCCATGAGGGCCTAGGCCTACCAAGCGACCGCTGTCCAGCCATTAGACCTGCAGATAGTGGGGTGACGCGTGGTCAGCGCGTCGGGTCCTTTCGGCCGTTAATCTTGGTTTTCGTAACCGAGGCGCTGCCACACTGTCAGACGGCTATTCAATTGCCCTCACGAGGCTGAGTGCACCCCGTTCCAGCCCTCACGTCAGTTTGTAAAATCCCTGACGGAGCCGGGAATCGAACCCGGGGCCTCCGGGTGAGAGGCATGCGCCCTACCCCAACACCACGGGGCCGGCAGAAGTTACATCCATCTTGGGCTGCCCATTTCAAACAAATAATTTCGGAATTCAACGAGGATATTTTTCTACCAATCGTGAAATTCTCTTCTGAAAAATATGTGAAATGAAAGTTTGTGCTTGTATTACTTTGTTTGTTGAAAATAAGATAGCAACATAAAATAGCCTATATCGACTTGATGAGTAAACTGAATGTAAAAATTTCATTCAATTTTTATTGGTCATTTTATAAAGTTTTCGTGTCATTTTATTGGTATTTTTCAGTCATTATGTAGGTCATCTTTTAAGCATTTTAGCTCATCATAATCCTCGTCCTGATAATCACGATGTCACTAGTTCCTAAATGAAACAACAACATAAAACTCGAACAATCTAGCATTGGGAACAGTGGCGAGGTCAGAGGAGTGTTATTGCGGGGTTAAAAAGAAACCTCCCCCTTTTTGGAATTTTTACCCAAAAAATCAGGAACTGTTAATAATTAATAAGCTAAATAAACATTTCTTAAGTTAAATAATGACACTTGCTGATGATTCTATAACTCATGATTTGTGTCCGCATCACCACCGCGCCTGCTGCTCGGTGATGTATTGTTGTCGCCTTTCGGTCCGGCTCCCCACTGAGGCAACACACGCCTTCATGACAGGGCATAAATCCGTCCTCTCAGGGTTGCCAATCTAGCCTTTTCTTCGCTAAATGTAGTTTTTTTTTTAAACTGAACCTTCTTCTTCTTCTTCTTCTTCTTCTTCTTCTTCTTGGTCGTAGTTTGATTTCGAACGTCGTGACCCTTCACGCAATGCTGTTAACAGCAGTCTTCTGCTGTGTGTAATAATTTCTGAAGTGGCAGATTAGTCAGACTCTTTATCTGGTCAAGGTACCGGTTTGGGACACGTCCCCTCAGCCGTTTTCCGTCAACTTTACCCGGGATGATACGAATCTCAATGCCATCCCGCAGGATGACATGGCCGAAAAATGTCAACATTTGCATTTGGATGTTTAGGAGAAAGCGTGCTTTAGGAGCAATCCTTAGCTCCTTCAGAACAGATTCATTTGTTCTTCTTCACAATATTCGTAGCATTCTTCGATAACACGTCATCTCGAAGGCTTCTATGCTACGGCATGCAGCATTTATGGTCCAGGACTCAGAGCCATACGTGACGTTAGGAAATACCAAAGCTTGAACCAGTTGCTGAACCTAGCCCCAGGTAATTTTAAATCCCTCCTAGCGGGGCAATTAGCGTTCTTTCTTTTCTTAGCGGGATAAATTTGTATATACATTGATCTAGTTGTAATTAAAAGTAAAATACTTTAATAAGGACTTAGAAAATTCTATGGGTGCATTAACACGTACTTGGAGATCGTTGTTAACTTCTTCAGTGTGAAATAGCTCACTTGCTTCATATTACTATAACCCCTCCCATCGGACGATCTTTCCTACGTTACTGACTGGGAATGCGTGTTATTTTTATTTAATTCGATGCTTTGAACGTAGGATTTGCGACCCATGATTTTAGCCTATACGGTATTATAACAAACGTACGTCACTTATTTTGTACAACGGTGGAACACCAGCCCTCGAGTTACATCAATAGAAAGGACTGTTGAAACTACCCTGCCTACACCACTCAATTATCAGCTGTGGAATATCCCTCTCCAGAGGCGGCTTCAGTGGCGTAGTTGGTAGCATCCTATGCTCAAGATCGTGGGTTCAAACCCGGCCGATATCGTTAAAAATCCCTCAGTATGCCTTCCTTCGGAGGGGAAGTAAAGTCGACGATCCCATGTCATAGATTTATGGCCTGTAAAATAACTACACTTGTGGAAGCTAAAATTTGTAGGTTATTTTGATAACGCTATATTATTTCCAACGTTCGCCGCCAGATGCTGACTGCGAAGGCATTTAGTAGCCACGTCCGCAGCTAGGTGTCGTGGACGGTAGCTAAAGTAGGAACTACTTGAAAAAATTAATCGTCTGCAGTCCTTTTACCTGAATCACAGATAACAGACACTAATACAGCCATCACCATTAACACCGGTTATCAGACAGATTCTACACACACCCAATGTACACGAGGCTACATGACCGCGTTGTCGCAGCCCCTAAACTAAGGAACCAACCAACCAGCGTCCCATCCACACTGTCAGCATTTTATTCAGACTGCTGTAACCCTAAGCTCAATCAGGAGAATATAATTAAGGGATTGCGTCATCGTTTCTGGTATTCATTCTTCTGTTAAGAAATTAAGACTTCGAATAATGCACTAGACAGCATGTTTAAATAGAATGAGCATGCCGATGTAAGGTAGCGCTATAGTAATGAACTTGAAATAAAGATATGAAAATAATGAATGGTCTATTCACGTTTCGACTCATTAGACTGTGGCAGACGCTAATGAGGCAGGCTCGCGGCAAGGCTTCAAACATGTTCGTCTCCATGAAGGCTACAGTAATTCACCGTCGCGTCGCAACAAGTAACAGCTCTAATGGCGTGACACTGCGTGGGAAAATGTACACGGATGTGAATTAGCTGCAGGAACGGGAATGATTTCCATGCGTAATTTAAGGAGCCGACCAGAATTACGAGGACGTTTGAGTAGAAGTTTATATTCTTAAAGGCGTCTTGTGAGCAGTGCCGGATTTCTGCCTAGGCCTACAAGGCCGTGGCCTAGGGGCCCCGGTGGCGGAATCTTTACATAAGCTCAAAAGCCTGGCTTGCCTTATCAAAAAGCTTTATCGAAAATAATATTATAATTAATATTTTTACTACATTTTGTCAAAACTTACAACCCTGCACGCAACAAAGCTAGAATTAGGCCTCTTCGTTCCCCCACTCTCTCGCCTGCAGTATCCACGCTTAGCATTGCCAGGCATTACTTAAGATCTAACATAGGAGAGAACAGGCTCAATTCACTCTCTGTAATGTACATAGAGTCAGAAATAATGCAGTCAATTGACTATATTGACGTCATTCTTTCTTTCTTTCTTTCTTTCTTTCTTTCTTTCTTTCTTTTGCACAGAGGAAAGTTCGTCGTTGTTGTTGTTTGAGTCTTCAGCCTTTTGACTGGTTTGATGCAGCTCTCCATGCCTCCCTGTCCTGAGCTAAACGTTTCATCTCTACATAGCTACCACACCCTACATCCAAGGCAATCTGTTTAACATATTCTAACCTTGGTCTACCCCTACAGTTCTTGTCCTCGACCCTTCCTTCCATAACTAAGCTTGCTATTCCTGGGTGTCTTAGTATGTGTCCTACCAACCTATCTCTTCTCTTCATTAGCAGTCGCCAGAAACATCTCTCCTCTCCCACTCGTCTTAATACCTCTTCGTTTGTAACCCTATCTACCCATCTGATCTTCATCATTCTCCTGTAACACCACATTTCAAATGCTTCAATTCTCCTCTTTTCTGCTGCACCAATAGTCCAAGTTTCACTTCCATAGAGCGCCACACTCCAGACAAAGGCTTTCAAAAATGACTTCCTAATACCTAAATCTATATTCGATGTCAGCAGATTCCTTTTTTGTAGAAATGCTTTCTTTGCCTGAGCCAACCTACTTTTTATATCCTCTTTGCTTCGTCCATCACTGGTTATTCTGCTTCCTAAGTAACAGAAGTCTCCTACTTCCTTCAGCTTTTCACCTGCCAATTTGATCTCCATAGAGGTTTCTGATTTAATTCAGCTGCATTCCAGTATTTTTGTTTTACATTTATTAATTTTCATCATGAATTCTTTCCGTAAGACTGAGTCCATACCATTCAAAAACTCATTCAAATCCTCAGGCTTGTCGGCCAAGATGACGATGTCATCAGCAAATCTCAGAGTTGAAATTATTTCTCCTTGAATCTTCACTCCCACTTTACATTTTTCTCTAATTTCCTTCATTGCTTGTTCAATGTAAAGATTGAAAAGTATGGGTGATAAGTTGCAGCCTTGCCTTACACCTTTCTGAATACCAGCTTCTCTCTCATGTCCTTCAACTCGAATGACTGCTGTCTGGTTTCTGTATAGATTGTATATCACCCTCCTATCCCTGTACTTTATTCCAATGGATTTCAAAATTTCAAACAATTTAGTCCAATCAACGTTATCAAAAGCCTTTTCTAAGTCTACAAAAGCCATGAACGTTCTCTTATCTTTCCTTATTCTACCTTCCAAAATCAGCCTAAGACTTAGTACAGCTTCCCTTGTTCCTACATTTCTCCTGAAACCAAATTGGTCTTCGCCCAACTCCGTTTCTATCTGGCTTTCAATCGTCTTGTAAATTATTCTAGACAGGATCTTTGAAGCATGAGTAATCAAGCTGATTGTACGGTAATCTTCACATCTGTCAGCTCCCACTTTCTTTGGTATAGGGATGATTACATTCTTCTTGAAATCAGGGGGTACCTCACCTGTCTCATAAATCCTACACACCAAGTGAAATAACCCGATCAGACCTTCATCTCCTATGCAGCGTAGCAACTCAATCGGTATATCATCTATGCCTGGTGCTTTGTTCCTGCTTAAGTCTTCCAAAGCTCTATCAAATTCTGATCTCAATATTAAATCTCCTTTCGCATCCTCATCAATTTCCTCCTCCCTTTCCATTACATGATTCTCAATCTCCTTTCCCTTATACAAACTCTCTATGTAAGCTTTCCATCTCTCAACCTTTTCTTCCCTATCTGTTAGAGGCTTTCCATTTTTGTCCTTAATATTACAGCACTTAGTCTTCTTTTCCCCAAAAGTATTCTTAATCCTTCGATAAGCTGTGTCTACTATTCCTAATTTCAGACAATTTTCTATACCTGCACATTTCTCTTTCAACCATTCTTCTTTTGCTTCCTTGCACTTCTTGTTAACCTCATTTCTCAGACGTCTGTATTCTGCTTTCCCCTTTTCATCTCTTACATTCTTGTGTTTCCGCCTTTCATCCATCAATTCTAGTATATCCTGAGTGATCCACGGTTTTCTACCTATTCTTTCTTTCCTACCAATGTTTTCTTCTGCGGATTTTGTTATTTCATTCTTCAAAAGTGCCCATTCGTCTGCAATTGAAGTTTGTTTAGGGTTTTTCATTAGTCCTTCCTTTATACTCTTCTTGAATCTTTCGTTTACATCCTTCTCTTTCAGTCTGTCTATTGCCCACCTTTTTGGCTTTTGACTTTTCTTCAGTTTCTTCAACTTTAATCTGCATTTCATTACAACCAGATTGTGGTCAGAGTTTATGTCAGCACCAGGATATGTTTTACAATCCAAAATCTGGTTTCGAATCCTCTGCTTGACCATAATGAAGTCGATTTGGTAACGCCCTGTATCTCCTGGTGTCATCCATGTGTATATTCTTCTATTGTGGTTATTGAATAAGGTGTTAGCTATGACCAACTCATGCTCGATGCAGAATTCTACCAGCCTGCTTCCTCGATCATTCCTTTCACCTAATCCGAAACCTCCTACTATCTTCCCTTCTCTCCCTTTTCCTACCACAGCATTCCAATCTCCCATTACTATAACATTCTCATCACCCTTGATATACCTCAGAATTTCGTCTATTTCTTCGTAGACCTTTTCAACATCCTCATCATCAGCTTGACTGGTAGGCATATAGACTTGTACCACTGTGGTGCAGGTAGGTTTAGTATTGATTTTTGCTACAATAATCCGTTCACTATATTGCTCATAATATTCCACCCGCTGTCCAAGTTTCCTACTCAATATGAGGCCAACCCCTGCTTGGCCATTGTTTGATTTAGTGCTAATGACCCTATAGTCTCCTGACCAAAAGTCCTGTTTTTCCTGCCAGCGCATTTCACTAATCCCAACCAAATCCAACCTCAACCTATCCATTTCCCTTTCTAAGTTAACCTTCCACTTCCTAGCAGACTTCTAACATTCCACGCTCCGATCCGTAGAATGTCAGATTTCCTCTTTGTCACTTCTGTGATGTTAACCCCCTCTCGAGTAGTCCCCACCCGGAGATCCGAACGGGGGACTAGTTTACCTCCGGATTGAAATTTTACAAGGGAGGAGGCCATCATCACATGTAATTATGCATAGAGAGGTGCATATCCTCGGGAATAGCATACGGCTGTAGTTTCCCGTTGCTTTCAGCCGTGCAGCAGGACGCAGTGTAGCCATTATTTGGCTTATATTATCAATATCTTAACCGTCAATAAGACTAGTAAAGAATTGATTTATTCTGAATGGCTGCTACTCCCTTTGAGAATAAGTAAAGAGCAATTCTACTAACAAAAATACTAACCTTCTACCGTACTAACAATTAAATACCAAAATTCTACTAACGAAAAAAATACTAAAGTTCCACCAACAACAAATACTACCACTAAAACAGTCTGTCACCAGGCACACTCACATGCACCCTCACACATCACAGTCTACTGAAACAATGAACTATAACTAATAAACAATGCAACTGCTACCAGACACACTCGCACACCACAGTCTAATAGAACAATGACATATATCTAATAGACAAACTAACTACCTACTTACAACTAAAACTAACTACATACTTACTGTACTGTTATTTGAATTGACAATATTTACAAAATGCAATTTAGTTAGAAAATACTTACAAAATGTAATTTAGATTCCAAACAGTCACAAAATGCAATTGAGAATAAAAATACTTACAAAATACCCACCCTACACAATATTGGCATTTATCGAAGGATTGATTAATTATCTTAATGCCTTTCAAGTGCTGTGAGCCATTGTCTGTGGTTTTTCTTACACACATTGCACAGTTCCTGATTACTATGTATAGACATGAAATATATTGCAATGTAATATGGTTGGGCACAATAGCAGATATTTTAGTGTGAGCTCCACCATCATCATCATCTTCATTTCCCGTTTCCAGCTTCCTGGGTCGGGTTGTGAATTAAGGACCTCAATCGTTGCCTGTCTCTCCACCACTCCTCTCCTGATTTTAGTACATCTTCGGGTTTTCCTCCCTTCTTTTCTACACACTCCCACACTGTATCTGCCCATCTCTTCCGGGGCCTACCTCGTGGTATTTACGAAATGAACCGCACATAATTTTCTCTTTGAGGAGGGGGGGGGGGGTCATTAATAATGGCCCATACTTTGTTTTAATGTTTCATTAGTATTCGGTTTAATTGTTGGGTGAGAACTTGTTTTATCGTTTCATTTTCCTTTTGATGTTCTGGATTGACATCGGGATACTGTCTCAACTTCGTTGCCTTCTTTAAAACAAAAATAAATAAATAAATAAAACAAATAGGTGTTCGACAGTTTTTTCATAAATGCAATTTAAGGGGCCTATGGGGAGGGGTGAAATTCTGGAAGAAAAACATCCACTAAGGAAGGATTTTTGGATGTTCACTCTCATCGACCAACCAAAACTATTAAAGTTAGAAGAATGGTATTTTGGGGATATGTTTCTTTGTGTTGAATACGTCTACTAAGGAGGGATTTTTGGATATTCAGGTTCTAAAGGGGTGTTTACGGGTTTAAACCTGCATTTCATTGAATAACAATATGACACGACTATTACGCGAGCGAAGCGAAGCTAAAAGCTATCGACTCACTGCGAATTTGGTACCAATCTCAATGATTATCTCCGTGATCGTTCAGTCAGTGGGATACGGAGCGAATCTACGAAGCAGAGACTGTTGGGTGAACATTCCTTAACATTCGAGAGGGCGGTCTCGATTATTTCGTCCATAGAAGCCGCTGAGAAGAATGCAGCGTCACTCATGCCTGGCGGTGGAAACAAGCTACACCACATGACGTCATCATCTCCCTGTTCCTGGCGGTCCGGTACGTCATCTGTGAGAGGGAAGAAGACAAGGGGCGTGGCTGTTCCATCCTCCAGCGGCGGATCTCTCCAGCGCTGCCAACCTACACCAGGACAACGGAGCAGTCCCCAACAGAAGTGTTCAGTGCAATGTTATTGCTGTGGCGTGTTTGGCCACAAGAGTAGTGAGTGCCGTTTGCGTGGATGCGTGTGTTATTTTTGTGGGAAAAGAAACCACATTAGCAAGATGTGTAAGGCGAGGATGCGTGGTAAGTTACATCAATCTCCTAAAAATAAAAACAGAAGTGTGCATAATTTTGTAGGCCAGGTTGACAGTGAATCTGAAGACATATTAACTGATGTTCCTAACCTATTTACTATGCATGAAAGCCACCCTATTCGCCATTTAAGTACTGTTAAACCATTTAAAACTAATGTACTAGTTGAAAACAGACCTGTAACCTTTGAAATTGATACTGGTGCCTCAGTCAGTGTGGTTAGTGAAACGTTTTATTGGGAAAATTTTAAGAATGTAAAGTTACAGCCTACAAGTCGACGCTTAAGTATGAGTCTATAAATTTTATAGAATAACGTAACTATAGTAAGATAGACTGTATTATTCTGATGTTTATTAAAGTCATTAATGTCGATTAAAAATGATATGTTCTGTACGGTAGGCTACTAGTGCATTTAGTTTGCTAAATTTCCAAAATAGCTTCGAGATGGTGGTGCGCCCTAATGTCAAGTGCCTAGGGGCCCTGGATCTCTAAGTTCGGGCCTGCTTGTGAGAGGGAGTGAGGGGGACGTCGTGAGAGATTACAGTGGTCTGCCATATTATTATACTCAGAAAGAAAATAAAGAATTTGGTAACTTTTTGGCCAGATAAGATATATTTCCGGTAAATGATAGTGCATTAGCTCAGGACAGGGGAGCATGGAGGGCTGCATCAAACCAGTTGAAAGACTGAAGACTCAAAAAACAGTAACAACAATTGTGAGTGCATTTTCTTACAAGCCTTAATATTTTGACAACTAATTCAATGGAATTTTATGAGAACTTAAAATGACGGTTGTGCAAAACTTTTAAAATTTGGTATTTCTACCAACCTACACCACATTTACATTGCTTGATTGGAACACGAGAAATAAAAACAAGTTTTTAAAAATTTTGCACAGCCGCCATTTTTAATTCCCATAAAATTCCATTGAATTAGTCGTCAATATATTAAGGTTTGTATGAAGATATACCGTGCCAAGAAAATGTACTAACATTTACCGGAAACATTTTATTTTCTGGCCAAAAAATTACCAAATACTTAATTTTCTTTCTGAGTATAATAATATGGCAGACCACTGTAAACATCAGATGTGCTGTATGCCGCAAAATATTGTAATGCATATTTGTGTTCATTTCTATTTGTGTTTGATTCATTTATTGATTGATTGTGTTTGTTGTTTGGGTCTTCAGTCTTTTGACTTACTTGACGCAGCTCTCCATGGCTCCCTGTCCCGAGCTAATCGTTTCATCTCTACATAGATACCACACCCTACATCCAAGGCAATCTGTTTAAACATATTCTAACCTTGGTCTACCCCTACATTTCTTGTCCTTGCTATTCCTGGGTGTCTTAGTTGGTGTCCTACTAACCTATATCTTCTCTTCATTAGCAGTCGCCAGAAATATCTCTCCTCTCTCACTCGTCTTAATACCTCTTCGTTTGTAACCCTACCTACCCATCTGATCTTCATCATTCTCCTGTAACACCACATTTCAAACGCTTCAATTGTCCTCTTTTCTGCTGCACCAATAGTCCAAGTTTCACTTCCATAGAGTGCCACGCTCCAGACAAAGGCTTTCAAAAATGACTTCCTAACATCTAAATCTATATTCGATGTCAACAGATTCCTTTGTTGTAGAAATGCTCTCCTTGCCTCTTTGCTTCGTTCATCACTGTTTATGTATATGAAGGGAATGATTGATTAATTACTTTAATGTACGAATGACTGAAGCCATATAATCTTACCTTTATAATATTTTTTTTCTGTACTTTTGTATTACCTTAGGGTGTCAGTGTTTTCTACTTTTACTTTCTATTTTTCCAGCTACTGTACCGCATTCTCCATTTCATTCCATTAATGTGTTTTGTGTTGCTTTTTTTTTTGTATATTCTTAATTTCTTTAGTAATTCTTTTATTTTTTCTTGAAAAATTAGGGTTGAATGAATGAAGGAATGAATGAATAAAGGCTTAAGGTATTTTTGCTCTCATGATGTTTGAGTACATTGTGTTTCTTGATAGATAATAGTCTCTTCCATATTTATGTTCGTGTTTTGTTTGTTTGTTTGTTTCGTTTTGCTTACACTTTGAAGTTTGACAGTTAATTATTATATACCTCGGTTTTCCGTGGTTTCCCATTTTCAATTCCAGGCAAATGCCGGGACGGTACCTTCTAACAGGCCACAGCCACTTCATTCCTCACCTTACTCAGTTGAATCCTTTGTCATCATTACATCTCCCATTAACTCCTCTCATGAGGTTGGCGTCAGGATGGGCGTCTGACCGTAAAAACTCACCCGCCAGATTATATTCTCATCGCATCTCATCCCCGACCCCGTAGAAACGGGAATGATAAGTGGTAGACATGCATAAAATTATATTATCACATGAGGATTGTTATCTGTCTGACAATAAAGAATGTATACATACTGTTCATTGATTCGGAAGAAATCGCCTCCTAAGATTGTCCGCTTGCAAGATGGCGAGCAAAGAATATTAAAATGGAATCGTTTTTCAGTCTGTCGGCACGTTATGTGTCGAAATAAATTGGGTGGGGAATAACACCATAACTTATCTACTGACACATACTAACTCAGAAAAAAAATCATGTACTATTCATACATTTTATACACTTCGCGAAATAAGGAAGAGGGGTTTAATTAGATGGCATGTTTCAATCGTCTGGTGAACATCATCAAGTGTGGTCACTGACGTTTGAAAGTTTGGCGTATATGTATATAACTAAGTACAACAATATATATGATTGTTTTGTTATATCTTTTGTTTGGTCACTGATATTTTCTTTCATTCCAGGTAAGAATACACTTGGGGTTCCTGGAGTGGTTATCTGGAGAGAGCGGTAAGTATCAGTATGATTCCAGGCCTGCCAACTGTTCACTTTTACGTATACCTTCAGTTCTGTTTATTATGCAATTAAAACAAATTCTTATTAATGCGGTATGCTATGTCCAAAATCGCAATTGATTTTGGAGTGACAGATTTTTTATAATGCCCCGGTTAGGGGTTTTGTTTTCACCTCCATATACCAAGTTTTGGTCAACTCCAATATAGTAGCCCTGTTAATTCTCCCTTATGCAATAGTTTATTGCCTCCACTTTAGTATTCAATGTTTACCGCCTTTGGATTGATTAATTTGTACATGTCTGACAAGGGGAGTATCAGGTAAGACAGGTTGAAACCTATCTTGAAACTTTGTGGACGCAATCTATGTACTCTAAGGGGACAACGTGCGGAAAATCAACCGCCAGTTTGAACTGCAAGGCTCCGAAATCGTACCTGACATCCTGGTACGCAGGCATGACGGCTGGTGGAGCTGGACATCCCCGCAGCATTCGGAGTAGTCGCGTGGAGGGGCGTATATGCTGACTGGAGCGTTCGGCTGCTTCCCACCGGCTTTGAGTGCCTGGGCTGTCAGAACTGTCCCTTCCAACATGTATTTATATGAGAGATTCGCCACATGATTTCGGAGCCTTGCAGTTCAATCACGTTGTTCTCTTATAGTACAACGATTGCGTCCATAATGTGTGTGTGTAAGTGTTTTTATATGAATACAGTAGGTAGCGATTCGCGACGCACAGGTCGGGTCTGCATGAAAGGCAGAAGTTAGCGAGTGAGCCTCGAGCTATGACGTCAGTGAGACAAAAGCAGGCAGACTCTTTGCATTATTTATGAGTGACAAGTTAGTATTGTACGCAAGACGTTTAGCAAAACAAACCTGACGCGTCTTATCGTCATGGCTTTGTTTTATTGAGACAAAGGACATGGGAGACAAATGCTCCATTTGCCAACATAACAAAGCTCGACTGTTCTGTACCCAATGATTTTCTGTTTTCTTTTCATCTTGCTGGAATAGATTATGATCGTAATTTCTCCATTGCAGAAATTTACGATTATATCTCTTTGTGTTTGGATTTGTAATTCGGCCGAGTTTTGCTGGGGATGGGAATTACGCTGCATGAACTATACTGTTCGGAGGTTGTTGTTACTGTTAATTCATCGGGAGACCGTGGGTTCGAATCCCATCTCGGCCGTCCTGAAAATGGATTTCGTGGTTTCCCACTTTGACCACCAGGCAAATACCGGGACGCTTCCTTTTAGTAGGTCCACGGCCGACTTCTTCCAAAATCCATTCCCTAACGCTTCCTGAAAATATAATAAATGGCCATTGGCTGCATTAATAACATTATTGCATATCTACCTCTCATTATTCCCGTTTTTCAAGCGGGTCGGGGATAAGATGCGATGAATGTCTTGGTGGAGAATGGGGTTTTACCGCCGGATGCTCTTCCTGACGCAGACCTCATCAGAGGAGTTAATGAGAGATGAAATGAATGATGATGAATGAAACTGGGCAAAGATGTGGAAGGAAGCGGCCGTGACCTGTCAGAAGGTACCGTCCCAGCATTTTCCTGGAGTTGAAAATGAGGATACCACGATAAACCATTTCAACGATGGCCTACGGTGGGGCTGGAACGCACGACCAAGTCCGCAGATAGTTTGGCTCCTTGGTCTAACGCTGCACGCTAGCGAGCGTAGCTACCGCTGTCGGTCATTGATAAAATTACTAATTAATTAATTTTAGGGGTTTGGGGCAACTAGATCATCAGCCCCGTGTACTCGGTGTGTGTGAATTTGTTTGTTAACCTTAGGTGTACAGTACTTTTGCGGTGACTGTAATAGTGTGTGTAAATGCAATTACAGTACAGTCGAACCCTGATATCTCGAATCGTTAGGGGATTCGACTTATCGAAAATTCGAGTTACGGAGATAGTAGTAAAAATGTTAATATGTGTGATATACTGGTTGTAAATTACTGTTTATAAATTTTCTATTTACAGTGGAATGGGATGTTGACATGGTCAACAATTAATGTCAAACGTAAAACGGCACATTGGACCATTAAAAGTGATCTGTTGTTCTTGTCTTAACACGTTTTCCCGCCCAACAAGTGAATAATGAAAAGGAACCACAGAATATTTCGGAAGGAACATTTACATCGCCTGATATTTGCCTACTACCTAAAATATTTAATATGTAAAACTTGTTAT
Organism: Meconema thalassinum; assembly: GCA_946902985.2. NCBI lineage: Eukaryota > Metazoa > Arthropoda > Insecta > Orthoptera > Tettigoniidae > Meconema > Meconema thalassinum. The sequence goes on along the minus strand of OX336390.1, from coordinate 222,642,593 downwards.
GTGTAACTTTAACAATAATGTGACTAATGAATTGCCATGAAATATTTTATATTTCGTGTAAACTTGACTCAACACTACAGAGCATCCAACGAGGATAATATTTATTCAAGTGTAAACTAGTACCATGTGGACAAATGAGAACTATATTAATAGAAATAATGCATGCTGTAATTTAAGTTTATGTTCTTGTGTGTGATTTTATGTGTTAGACGTTTGTTGTGGTCTGTGATATACAGGCTGGAGGAAGGTCAAAAGCACCCAAAACATGTCCCCCTGAGTAGATAAATCTTTTTATCATGCAATTTTAAGTATCGATTAGGCGGAGAAGTTAACCCATTAAATTACAAGTTACAACATATAGCTGTCTAAATCTCTACGTAGTATAAGTCCCCATTTCTTGGGTGTAACGGGTATCTTGAGAACCACTGGATGGATTTTGATGCGGTTTTCACTATTCTGTAAACGATTTCTCGAGGAAGAATTCGGTAGAAAAACATTCATTTATGACCAATGGAAACCGAGCAGTTACGATTTCAGTGAATCGAGTCGAAGAAAAACCTGCCGTCCGTGCGCCTTTAAAGCTTACGCTGGATAAACCGTTAAAAATATCTATATACTATGAGTGTAAGAATTGATCAGCATGAAAAGTCCGCGACAGCGTACTGTATCTCTACCTTTAATTCATCGCCCACTATAAGTGTTTTTATGTTTACATTTCTTCCGACAATCTCCATTTAATAGAAATTTAAGTTATTTGCTTCGGAGCGAGTTTACGAGCTAGTGAGCGAGCCTATCACTCCAGCTTCGGCCAGCATCAAACTGTCGAGTCTTGTCGAGTTAAGACTTCAGAGAAGAGTATATGTGTTTGTAGTTTCGAATGTTTGGAAGGTTTTCGACATCTTGGATCCTCTTAAAGCATGTTGTCTGTATGCTTTTGGAACTACTGTTAGGTGTGCTCCGATGGACTTGTCTGCGCTCCATTGATCCAATTACGTGTCCCTGAGTGCTGCTGTCCTGACAGAACGCCGCGCTGTCTCTCGCCGTCCACTTGTATTGGACGTCTTCCACTCTTGCCTGTCATTAGCTCTCTTTTGTGCGTCCCAATTGGATGGAACCTTCCCGCTGACTCTTGTTTTTGTCCAGTGTAGGGCTGTGAACGATATGATTAATGATAGAATGGACTCTAATTAGTACCGTCCTTCTCTTACACCATGGTCACCAAGTGATAATACAGTCCACCAACATTCTGAGTAAGATTTATTTTATTAGCGGAAAATGGTTTTAAGCAAATTGTGTAGTGGGGCGTTTTGTGCACTTTGAGCAGTGTTGCCAGACATTAGCGTAGTAATTATGGCAACTGACAAGCGAAGATCAGAAGTGGCACACTTGAGCATGGCCATGGTCATGTCCATCTGGAATCCTGATGTGAAATTTTGTGTTGGCATTCGATTTTACGACTTTTGAATCGCAGCCAATGACCAATTCCATCCAATTTTTAATTGAACGCCCGTAGGCTTCCCATCAAGTTCAATATCAAATAGTTCCAACTTTGGCTACTGGAGATGCCACTGTCACCTAGCGGCGAACGTTGGATTTTGATAGATCGTTTCTGACCAAATAATTTACAAATTTTGCACCCAGTTCAAGGTGAAATGCAGATCATCACGTCCAGAAAAAAGCAGGGTTTTGTGCCCTGGTGATAACCTGTGCTTCTGTGGTGACTGTGATATTGTAATTGTATGGTAAAGGGGATTTGGGTGGGTATCGTGGGACTTGAAATAAGATAATTTTCCTGTGTTTCCCTGGAGGAATGTGGATAAATCTAAGGGAAAATCTTAACTCAGGATGGCCGCTTTTAACGCCAGAATTCAAACCACCTATCTGCGGACTAACTGCAGCTCCCCATCGTAATTTTGGTGTGCAATGGCTACCTCGCGGGGTACAAATAAAAATAATTATGCAGTGAATATAACAGGAAATTGATTAAATTCGATGTAATATATTCACCCTAGCTCACTTGGATTAAATCCCTCAAATTCACTTTTAACCTTCTGTCAGGCGCGGTATTGTGTGGGACGAGATCGGGCGCTGTGTATCAAAATGATCTCACAACATTAAATTGTGTTTTGAAATAGTTGTTAAGCATTAAAGTGCATTTACATGTAATCGTTTTTCGGTTACAGTCTACTCTCTATAATTTAAAACACAAGGGACCAGAGAAAAAGTTCAATATACCGAGAGTTCAAAATAATAGGAGTTCAAATAACCAAGAGGGAGGGAGGGAAAAATTCAAATAAACGAGAATTTGCAAATTATTTTATTACTGAGAGACTGCGCAAAAGACTTGGGTTTTTCCTTCAACATGAAACCGCCCACGGGATCGTCTGTCCTCTATACTGACGAATCCCCTTAAGCAAGCACTCCTTAAGACGGGGAAATTCACCATGACGTGGTCTTTTTATACTCGCACTTAAGGCACTTGTGACGCGATCTTCAAAATAATCGACAATGTCGATGATAAAATGCCGAACTGTTTGGTGACATCCTTTTTCTTAATTGCCCATCCTCCACAGCTTGAATCACACGCGTTTTGTTTTTCACTTTTGGAAAGACACTTGTTCTTGTCATTGAACTCATTATGATACTTACAAATTACACAAATCAAACATTATACTGTAACACACTTTACCGTTTGAAAGAAGACTCAAGACTGCGAATTCACTCATACATCTCATTATTGATGTAAACAAACAATAAGTGTGTGGATAGTAACAATACTGTAATCACCGACTTCAAATTGTAGAGAGTAAGGAAGCTGACTTCATATTATAGAATGTTGGCGAGCAGGATGCCATTCCTACAACTTCAAATTACCGAGGGGACCAAATCATATAGACTTTTTTTTTTTTCAATTTATCGAGTATTTTTCAAGGGACACGGAAAACACTTCAAATTATCGAGAGAGTCGACTGTACTTGAAAGAAACGACATTTGTTCTTTGAACAAATTACTGAAGGTTTTTATATCACAAACATTGTATTGAATGTCACTGACAGAAACAGTACATCAGTTTGACATTTGAGTATTAAAAAAATGTTATAATAATAATAATAATAATAATAATAATAATAATAATATCGTATGGCCTCGGTTGCCGGGTGCAAGCTGTGTTATTTACGCCCAGAAGGCAGCTTGCATGTCGAATTTTGTTGTTCCTAGGAGCGCTATGAAAGCCAAGGAGGTTAGAATGTTAAAACGACCCCAGAAGAAAATAAACATATTGTACATTCTAAAGTGGTGTTGTATTACTCACTGTGTGATGTAACCGTATTGTTGCAATGTAACAGGAGGGGGCGCAGTGTATCAAATTGATCAGTTTGCAGCTATCCTGACAACAGAGCAATCAGTCACATTCTGCAGTCCTTGACAATGGAGAGGGTTGAGAGACAGAAAGCTATTATCGACAAGGAACTTGTACTCCCGATTGTTGAAAAACAATCGACAGGGAATATCAATCAAGATCGACTACAATAAATCAGACCGCAATGCCACTATCGATACCCTAGAACATGGCGGAAATCGTAGGGAATTGTTTACATTTGTTGAACCAACATTTTAGTTTGTCTGCTGCCAGAATTTCGTTCAAATGTCGCATATCACACGTGATTTCGTGCTGTTATTTATTGTAATAGTGTACCTTAAGTAGTGTAGTGCACTGTGAATAATTATAAATTCCGGTGATACCTAATGTGAGAATTATTGTCTGTTCATTGTTATTGTCTGTGAACCCGGCTGTAAATTTAATACTGCTGCAGATACTTCAATTTTTAAATTTCCTAAAGAAAGAGAAGTGGATAAGAAATATTCTCCGGGATAATTTTCGAAGTTAAAACAGTTGTATGTTGTGGTTAGGAAAATTCCCTAACCCCCTGATGCCATTCCAGTAGGTGGTGTTGGCCATTCTGCCAATTTTCACAAATCAACCGTCCTACCACACCACTCCTGTTTGTTAAAGTAGATGATGGTAGTTTTAATGACATACCATGAGTGTCAGTGTGTTCTAAAGTGCCAAGTTCTTTAAGTGTAATGTATTCTATAAGAATCGTGAATCAAGAATCTTTGTGTGCTTGTGGGCAAATTGAATTGGATACTACAGTCTGATGGAAGCAGTGATTTTAAAATGCGACAGGTATGTAAATAGAATTACTGTTAGTATCACAAGCAAGTGGACCTGGGGCGTTAACCCCAGATTAGGTTCGTTTTTGTATATAACACATTAATAAGATAGAATTTATGTCCGTTACTAGGTTAGGTAGGCCTACTGCCTGGCCGAAAATTACTGTTAGTACCACAGGCAAGGGGGTCTCGGGCTTTAGCCGCTGGTTAGGTTTGTTTTTGTATGTAAAACATTACCTAATAAGATAGGATTTATGTCAGCTACTAGGTTAGGTTTTTATATATAAAGCCTTCAAGAACCAACTGATTTGCCTTCCGTTGGAATTCTATACACATCGAATTTGAAGAATGACAAGTTGATAATACAGTAAATTTTAATTTTAAAGAGTTTGTAACAGTCAATTGAGTGTTATTGGCAAATGCTATTTGAAATAAAGAACAAAATGATAGTACCAGAGTGCCATCTGTTGGAGCTAGTTCAGGTTGCCCCTATCCTATACAAACAGATAGAAGCGAGTGCGCTCTAATAGCTCTCTCCGCTCAAAACAAACAACACACGACCGTGTTTACGGTATACGTAGGGTTGGCAATATCTTATTTGTCAAATAAGCCTCGCCTACAATGGCCGACACAACTGAAATTTCACTATATAGGCCTAAGTCGAGTTATAAATGGGGATGGTGGGTGGGTTATAGACAGCGGAGGAGACAACATCTATTAGCAGATCAGTGTTGTTAAAAAAAAAGGCAGTCATCGGAACGCGTTAGGCTGTAACCATTGTCAAAAACCATTGGATTGGACAAATCGAAGGTTAGAATGGTCTGGTGCAGTTGCCGCTTTGACCGCTCGCAGATATTGGGGCAGGTTGACACAAAACCATTGATCTGGACGTGTTAGGCTGTAACCAATGGATTGGACAAAACGGAGGTTAGAATGATCGGGTGTTGGTGCGGCATAGTACCAAAACGGTGAGGTTGGCAGTACTGTTCTGATGATGGTTGATGTGAATAATGGCATCCACAGCTGGAAATTCGTCTATAGCCTATAATAATAAGGGATTATTGCAGCCATTGGCTATACATATAATGAATAAAATCTAAAATCATACAGTAAACTAATTGTTATTCCCTAGGAATATCAAAGATTCATGTCTTAATGTGCAGAATATAGCGTTGGATCTTCCACATTGTTCTCCACAGCGCTCACACAAACATTCGTCACACGGATGATGGAACTTTTTGGTGCGACACAGTTTATAACGGAAACCATGTATGGCAACGCGCGTGAGAATATGTCTCAGTCATTGAACTGGAATGCCGACTGTATGGGAGGAAAGTGCGGTTTGTTGGTGCGACTAGTTACTCCTGGTAGTGCATGTCAAGGAGGAGAATTTGACGTATACGAACGAAAGGATGATGTACGTACGACGAGATACAAGTAAAAGAGGCACTTTTGAACATTTAGGCGAACGGTAAACTAAACGGGACTTAACGCCGAAATACATATTTCAAAACATCATGTAGTAATTTGATACTTAAAATGGCTAGGAATATACGCCAACATAAAATATTATATTGCAGCCTGATTGTTCATCATTTTATCCTTAGATCAAAGGCAGCATACACAATAACTATAGGCCTACTGGCAAAAAATACAAGCCGCACGTACATTAAAATAAAATAAAAATAAGGTTAGGCTGGGAATGACTAAGAATAAAGAAAAAAATATGTTAATCGGTATTCAACATTTTTATTAACTCAAAGGCAGCATTCATATGTGTGTGAATATGCATAAGCCTACAACTAAACAATTAAATAGATTCTTAGTGAACAAAAACATAGCCTACTTTATTTATACAAAACACCCTCATGTTCAGTATTCTTCAAAGTAATGGGGCGTGGGGGCGCAGTGGTCAAGCTATTCGCCTCTCACCAAGGTGGACCAGGTTTGATTCACGGTCATTGCAAGTGAGATTTTTGAAGTGAAATGCCATGTCCTGTGGTTCGGATTCCACGTAAAATGGAGGTCCCTTGGCTCATGATCACAAGATTAACGGTCACGTAAAACTACAAGCTTCTTTTTCTTCAAAGCAGGTCGAAACTTAGACCTCACATATGTCATACAGCAAACGAACAGGTCCTGCAGGGAAGATCCCGTAAGCCGAATTATTTTTATCGTCTCCAAGACTGACATCATAAAAGTATACTGGAAAATGTGAAATTTTATGCCTATGCTGATGATGAAAGTAACAGTAAATATTAGGCTACTTGTCGTTCAATAACTCTCGGTCTTTTCTTGGGTGGCTGAAGCCGATGCTGTGGGAAATTGCAAATTGCAGGTACCGCATCGCATCATCTTTAAGCAGTGGTTTGTTTCTATTTGAATGAAACAAGTAGCATGTTTATAAATGTGTTCACAGCTATAACCCATGTCTTTAATAGGCCTACATCTGGGCGTTTCCATGGAAATCTGTAATATAAGTGTAGGTTATAATTCTGTGACTAATGACTTATAACCTACAATAGGGCCTACGTGTATTTGTCATGTGCTATTTAGGTCTATGTCAAAATTTGATGTAAGACGTATCCATAAACGCAGAATAGGCTACTTCATTACAAATCTCAATTCTGAAAATATAACGTTGCACAGAGGTACGTACGATCAAATATATGAAAATAATCACGACATATCAGCTGACTTGCAACCTAGAGTTAAATGGCATGACAGTTTTTGGTGCGACTAGTTACGCCTGGTAGTGCACCAGGAAGCAGTTTTCAGCGAGGGTTACCATGGGAGGAGTTGTTCCAGTAGTACCTACAGTTCAATGGTCTCAGCTCGTACCCCCACTCTTCCAATCGTCAAAAATCATAGCGTCCGTGGCGCAAAAATCCTACCAAATGTCCTTTGACCCTAGTGTGTTGATGAGTTTTACATATCCTGGAGTAGAAGGTAGCAACATTTGAAGTCGGAGTTCTTCTACATTATAAACCTTGCAAGTCACCTCTTACACCGGTCTTGAAGGTGTATACTTTGATACACCTAAGGCCTTCTTTATGTAAGTTGCCTTCAGTTGCTCCATATTGTTCCAAATACTTCATATTTAAATGTGTCCAAATGCTCTCCAGTCCATAAGTCACAATACGGGTAACTTTTAACCGCAAAAGTTTTAAGGCTGTTTTTATAGATAGCTTAGTCAAATGTTTTGGTAGCGACGCTGGGTCTATCCTTGATGTGCAGTGTGAAAACATTGCCAGTTGACTGTAATGTAGGACCTAAGTAGGACTACTTGTAAGGTGATAAACTCTCAAGCGGTTTTCCTGCAATGTGAAAAATTTCTGGCTTTCCCCCTTTCCTAAAGGTCATAGATTTAGTCTTGTTTCAGTTTAACCTAAGGTCATTGTGTAACGCCCATCATTCTAAAGCGTCGAGAGCAGATTGTAATTCGACCTGTGAACTTGAAGCGAGCACCATGTCATCTGCATATATAAATGAGATTACCCTCTCTGATAATATATGTGATATTATCTGCCATAGCAGTGATAAATAACAGAGGGCTTTATGGGTCTCCTTGTAGCACGCCTGTAGTCTGCTCTATTGGGCTTGATGTTGTAATGCCATCGTTAATGACTATATTGTTAGAGCCTAAAATACTTTTGACAAGACGTTTCGTGTAGCTGTTAAGTTACCTCTCAATAGTCCAATATTTTCTTCCTGCTAATCGAGTCAAAAGCTTTAGAGAAGTCAATGAATATGGATTGTAACTTTCCCTTCGGTACTGACAGGGTAGACGCAATCTCAGTTTGAAGACCTAGAATTGCCTGGATTGTGCATCTTCCTCTCCTGAAGCCAAATTGTCAGTCGCAATGCTATTTGGGATGGCTGGGTGGGTTACATACAGAGGAGGAGGAAGCATCTATTAAAACATCATTCCTTGATTTATTTCTCGTTGTTTGATATGGTATTTTGGCTAATTCATGTACTATAGAGAATATTATCGCTCGTTCTACTTTCATTCAGTGCTACCATTCTGTTTTAGACCACCTCGTTGTGTAGTGCCTAGCGTTCTTGGCTGTCGTCCCGGAGGTCCGGGTTTGATTCTCCAGCTCTGCCAAGAAATGTAATTCTTAAGTGAGGGCTGGGACGGGGTGCACTCAGCCTCTTGAAGCAACTTAGTAGAGGAGGGTTCAATTCCCACCTCAGTCATCCTGGAAGTGGTTTTCCATGTTTTCCCCACTTCTAATCCAGGCGAATGCCAGGATGGTTCCTAACTTACGGCCATGGCAGCTTCCTTCCCATTACAATCCCCAATTTACAAACACACTAGTTCAGCCATAACAATAACACAGGTTATCATACAAATTCCACACACAAATGCATGGGGCTACAAGACCACGATGTCGTAGCCCCTAATATAAGCAACAACCATTTATATTGGCATTTTATATTTGCTTAGGCCCTTCATGGGCTGTATAGTGCCAGGGGTTGACTTTGTTGTTGGTTGATTATTCTTGTAGTTCCATTTAGAAGTACTTGCATTTTTTAACATTATGTCTTACCTCTGCTTTATTTATGTCTGTATTTTTAGCTACTGTCTGTTCGCGTTGCTTGTAGTGAAGTACGTCGGGGTTTCATATTGAATTTGTGCCTTATTACATAAAAACCTGTAATTTCTGGTAGAATTTAATCAATTATGCGAATGTTTGTCTTCGAATTTGCCGCTATTTGGATGGCGCCATGCCCGCCAGTCGCTACAGCTGTTCCCCTACGATTTCCGCCATCTTGGATTTGATGTTACGGTCTGAGATATTGTAGTCGGTCTTGTATCAATGTGATTAGCTGCGTCCATTGAAAGGTTCAAGATCTTTTGAGAGCAATTTTCCATGAATTCAGGTGCATTTTACTGATCAAATGAAATGACTGACTAAGGTCATCAACTCCCGTCATCACTCAGGAACATTGTTATTAATCTCTACCATTCTAGTTACGTGGCTCAAAAGAGCTTGGGTTCAATTGTTATGACCTGCTAGCGGGATTCTGTATAGGTACATGCTCCGATGATCCTGGTTATGATTTTATATCTCCTGTATTCTGTCTGGTCTTATGCATTTTATTTCCCTGTCTGTTTGCCATTCGCAAACTTCATTATATTCGGGACACGGCACGGCGCTGTGTATGTTCAGGCTATCACTCATCAGGTCTGCAACTTCTACACAGCACATCGAGTAAGAGGTGGTTGGTTGGTTCTTAAGTTTAGGGGCTGCGACAACGCGGTCATGTAGCCCCGTGTACTTTGGGTGTGTATAGAATCTGTCTGATAACCGGTGTTAATTGTGAGGACTGTATTAGAGTGTGTTATTTGGTTTTTTTTTTAATTTAAGTACTGCAACTTAGAATTTTTCAAACGAGTAAGAGATGGTGCATGCACAAGGGGAACGTAGTTGGAAGGAAAGGAGGGGGTGCGTTGCCTCTTCCTTTATACATTCTTAAGGTTGATATCTACTTAACTTCGAGGAGGCAGGTGAGAATATAAATATCACAAGTAGTATTTGTTGGAATTAAAGTAACACAGTAGACCTATTATAATCGCACGTTGCCTATTAGTATTATCTCTCTATATATAAAAATGAAAGTTTGTCTGTTTTTTCTGAATTTCCACGGAAATTTGCGATATTTGCGTGTTTCAGACTGTTTTATGATGGATGCGCGCAAAAAATTTTTTTTTGTCTGTCTGTCTGTCTGTCTGTTTGTCTGTGGACAATTTTTTGTGTCCTTATAACTCGAGAACGGCTGAGTGGATCAACGTAAAACTTGATACAGGTATCCTTCAGAGGCACGACACTAATCATTGATGTAACTCTTCTCCGTATCTCTCATAAAAGGGGCCCTACCCCCTTAAAATAAATGCCGAAATAGGCGTAGAAGGGTGAAACAAAGCTCATTTTCAGCCCCTCAATGTGAGAAACGAAACTCGGAGGCCCTAAAATCAACAGTTTTTGAGATATTCCCAGAAAACTAATTTCACTTAATAAATTAATGAAAGAATGCATGCCGGTAACCATGGCAACTGAATCTCAGAGATCCATCTCTTTCTGTAAGACGCAATGCAATTCCATTTATTACATTACTGTGAAGGTTTGCAAACGGCTATAAGGTTATAACGGATCCAAATTAAGCTGAAATATTCATCAATACATACAATGCGCTTAAGGGGTCAAGGGGTTCTCTAGAATTTGTCACGCGATTTACACGTGCGGGTGTGGTACGGAAGGTCCATTATATACCTTCTCTATTATATAAAAACGAATGTTTGTTTTTTCTGCATTTCTACGGAAATTTGACATATTTGCCCGTTTCAGGCTGTTTTGTGACGGATGCACGCAAAAATATTTTTTTGTCTGTCTGTTTGTCTGTGGACACTTTTTTGTGTCCTTATAACTCGGGGACGGCTGGGTGGATTAACGTAAAATTTGATACAGATTTCCATCAGAGGCACGACTCTAATCATTGATGTAACACTTCTCCATACCTCTCATAACAGGGGGCCTACCCCTTAAAATACATGATGAAATAAGCGTAGAAGGGTGAAACAAAGCTCATTTTCAGCCCCTCAATGTGAGAAAGGAAACTCGGGGGCCCTAGAAGGACCCAGAAAACCACATTTTAAGGCCCTAAAACCAACAGTTTTAGAGATATTCCCAAAAAACTAATTTCACTAAATAAATTAATGAAGGAATGCCTGCCGGTAACAATGGCAACAGAATCTCAGAGGTCCATCTATTTCTGTAAGACGCAATGCAATTCCATTTATTACATTATTGTGAAGGTTTGCAAACGGCAATAAGGTTATAACGGATCCAAATTAAGCTGAATTATTCATCAATACATATAATGCGCTTAAGGGGTCAAAGGGTACTCTAGAATTTTTAACGCGATTTACAAGTGCGGGTATGGCACGGAAGGTCTTATTATATTCCTATCCCTATATTGTTAGATTATTATTATTCTTTTAATTATTATCATGAGACAAAGTTCATTTTCAAACCCTAGGTATCAGAAACAAAACTCGGGGCCCCTCAAGAGCCGTAAAGGGTCCCCGAAAACTATATTTTAAGGCTCTAAACCCAACAGTTTCTTAGATATTCCCAGAAAACTAATTTCATTTAATAAACTAAAGAAGGAATGCAAGTCACTAACCATGACAACAGTATCTCAAGAGGTGGCATCCAACTTTCCATCTATTTCTGGAATAAGTAATGCCACTTCATTTATTACATTTCTGTGAACGGTTCCAAATGGCTATAAAGTTATCACGGAACAAACTAAAACTGTAAAATTCTTCAATGCGCTTAAGGGGTTCAAGGAGTACCCTAGATTTTTTTTCACACGACTTACACGTGCGATATGTCGTACAGAAGGTGTATTATATCTCCAAACAGCAACATTATTTTCAAACACTCCTGATTTGAAATAGTAGACTGTTTTTTGCTGATTTTAGGAATTTGGGCCATTGGAGGCTAAAAAAAAACTGAATTTTCATGCACCACAAGCCTTTATAATTTATAAAAGGGGTCTTCCTATAGTTGGGCACTTGACACAACGATTAGGGTCAGTTCGTATGTGACGTGTATTGCGATACGTCTACGAGCTTTTCAATTTTATTTTCACGCCAGGAAGAACACGTTAGGTAAAGTTAGTTTGAGAGCACATTTTAACTAATCATTTTTCTTTGCCAACAAACAGGTTCCAAGCCCCTAAACATTGCAACAGTCGCTCAATTGATAACATCTGGTTATTAATACCGAAGACCGTTCGAAGAATGGGTACTTCTGCTAGTTATTAATATTATTAGTTTAGTAATAGTTTTCATTCATGCATATTTATTTTGTATTATTAGCCTATTTTCAATTTTGAAAAAAAAAAGGCTTATGAGATCACCTTTTGTCCGTGTGCGTGCGTGTGTGTGTGTGTGTCCTAATAACTTCTAAACGGCTGGAGCGATTTCCATGAAACTCGGTAAGTTCATAGCACTATTCCGGCCGACCCCAAACGTGCCCTTCCAATTTTGTTACGTGTCACCAATCCAATATGGCGGCTGTGCGAAATATTTCACCAGCATTCAATATCTCAAAACTTTTCCCGATATCACCCTGGAAATTTTTACGGTGATAAAGGGAACTACTAGAAGTTCACCTATGTGACTTTTGATAAACTGGTAACTACAAAACCAACATGGTGGCCACGCGAATTTGCGACTTTTAAATAGACGTTTCTCGCGATTTAACCGACCAAACGCAATAAAACTTGGTACAGTATATGTTTATACACATTGTAATGCACCGACATCTAACTTGGTTCAATTGTTTACATAACCATAAGATGACGGATGTGGGAAATATTTCAACGGCATTCTATTTCTCTGAAACTATTAGCGGTATCACCCTGAAATTTTGTACGGAGATAAAAGGCACTACTGGAAGTTCATCTATAAGACTTTCAAAAACCGGTTAACTACAAAACTAACATGGCGTCCAAGCGAATTTGAAAATTTTAAATAGACCTTTCTCGCGATTTTGTTGTTCCAAACTCAATGAAATCTGGTATAGGAAATGTTTATACACATTGTAATGCACTGGTATCTAATTTAGTTCAATTGTTTACATAACCTCAAGATGGCGGCTGTGCGAATTTTAAAATTTAGTTTTTATTTCTTGTGTCGTAATCATTGCGATCGAAGTGAAAGTTTGAATAATGAACCTACGCAATAATTTTCCTTTAATGGTACATGACTCTATGACCTATACATTTAACAATCCAACATGGCGACCATCTGAAATATTTAGACGGCTCTGAATATCTACGAATCTATTATAGCAATCAAACTGAATTTCCTTATGTTCATAGGGGCTATGAACTTAAGTTCACCTATAGGACTTTAAATAACCTGGTGATCACAAATCCAACATGGCGGCGACGCGAAGTATAAATATTCACATGAACGTTTCTCGCAATCTAACCATCTGAGTGCAGTGAAACTTGGTACAGTAAATCCTTATACGAATGTTAATCCAATGGCATCTAATTTATTTCAATTGTTTCCATAACCACAAGATGGCAGCTGTGCGAAATTTTAAAATCTTCTTGTTACTTCTTGTGTCCTAATCATGCGATTGAAGTTTGAATGCTACATGTACACAATAATATTCATGTAACAGTACATAAGTCTAGGACCTACATATATAAAATCCGACATGGCGACCATCCGAAATATATAGTCGGTTCTCAATATCTATGAATCTATTACAGCAATCAAACTGAAATTGTGTATGTAGATAGAGGCAATTAACATAAGTAGGGCATATGAAAATAGGCTGTATAGTTCTTCACGGAACTACTTGTTTTTGTTTGTTAGTTTATTATTTATGTATTTATTTATTTATTAATTCAGTTTTATTTTATTTTATTGATTTATTAATCCATTCAATTTTAGTTATTTTTTATTCAGTTTTATTTATTTATGTGTTTATTTATGGATTTATTTATTTATGGATTGATGGATTTATGTATTTATCTATGTATGGATTTATTTATTTATGGATTGATGGATTTATGTATTTATCTATGTATGGATTTATTTATTTATGGATTGATGGATTTATTTATTTATGGATTGATGGATTTATTTATTTATCTATGTATGGATTTATTTATTTTTGGATTGATGTATTTATTTATTTATTTATTTATTTATTTATTTATTTATGGATTTATTTATTTATTTATTTATGGATTTATTTATGGACTTATTTATTTATTTATTTATTTATTTATTTATAATTTTTCAACTAGGCACCACGTAAGGCTTCATCATAAATTCTAGTGCTTATTTATTTTTCGCTTGTATTTTTATCATTATAACCGACAGTTGTAGCTGCCCGCAGTAATAAAGTGCAGGGCCAAGGGGTTAGGCTATCTCCGGACTCCGTGGACGTGTGGGTTCTAACCCCACTTTGACAGTCCTTGAAATAGTTCTCTATCGTCAAATCCATCGTCAAATTCAGGCAAATGCCGAGGTAGCACCTTCCGGTCGGTCACGACTGCCTTCTTCCAATTCCTTGCCCAGTTTCAACGATCTTGATTTCATCTCTTCATTAACTCCTCTCTTAAGATTGGCGTCACGGAAGGCATCGGACCATTAAACCATCTTCCAGTTTGATATACACCTAACCTCATCCCAGACCGATTAGAGACGGACATAATAATGGGTAATATCCAGGTAACGGAAACCATGATTAATGGCCGAGGGGACCCGACGCGCTGACCACGCGTCACCCCGCAATCTGTAGGCCGAATGGCTGGACAGCGGTCACTTGGTTGACCAGGGCCCTTCATGGGCTGTGGTGCCACAGGATTTAGTATTCTATGCAATTACGCAGATTACGGGGAACTTATTATTATTATTATTTTACTGTAGGCCTATGCCTCATGATGTAGTAGTTTGCATTGTTGGCTCCCACCTTGAGGCCCGTATTCGATACTCGGCTCTTCCATTTGACCTACAGATTGCGGGGTGACGCGTGGTCAGCGCGTCAGGTCCTTTCGGCCGTTAATCTTGACGATATCGTTCGGTATACATATCATTCATCTGGTGTCAATTTCGAAGACTTTTACCAGGCCAGCGGGCTACATGATTTACATTATTAAATAATAATAATGTTGTTGTTGCCTGAAAAGAAATGAATCCCATCCATGTTTTGAAAGTTTTGCGTCTTCCGAGAACTGATCATTAACGCTAGAAGTTGTATGTTGCATCAGACGTGACATGCCACTCTAATATGAGTTTGTATCGTCGCCTAGACGTCAGCGCGCGTTTTTCTCCCTTGTTCTTGGCATATCGTGCTACTGTCCAAATAACAAGCCCGGTGATTTGTCTCGGAAGCTGTTTGTTATTAATATGTCGCCCACCAGAATAGCTTAATCTTACTAGCAACGCAAATGGGCTAGGCTATGCTTCTTCCATCGTAACACGTCCTTTATGAAAATGTTCTTTTCCCTCCCACGATGATCTAAGATAAATCGAAAATGTAATGAAAAATAACCGTGGCTGTATGTTTTTGTTTTAGGCCATCTTCATCTTCTCTCTCTCTCTCATTCTTTTATTTAAGATTAATCCCCCCCCCCCCCAGTTCAAGTCTCTCTCACCTGGCGGCTTCGGTGGCGTAGTCGGTAGCATGCTGAGCTTCTGTGCCCAAGATAGCGGGTTCAAACCCGGCCGAAGCCGTCGGATTTTTTAAGAGCGTTAAAAATCCCTCAGTATGCCTTCCTTCGGAGGGGAAGTAAAGCCAGTGGTCCCATGTCATAGATTTATGGCATGTTAAAGAACCTTCCACTAATTACACCTGAGTGAAGCTAAATTGGATAGGTTAAGAATGTAAACAACGCTCTTAGGTTTCTACGTTCGTTGCCAAGACCCGACTGCGGTGGCGTCTAGTAGCTAAGTTCTGAACTTGGCCTAGTAGTCGTTGGTGGTGGCGCTTGGCGGCAAAAGTAGGAACTATTTGAAAAATTCTAAGTTGCAGTCTGTACTTAAATTAAAAAAAAACAGATAACACACACTAATACAGTCATCACAATTAACACCGGTTATCAGACAGATTCTACACACACCCAAAGTACACGGGGCTACATGACCGCGTTGCCGCAGCCCCTAAACTTAAAAACCAACCATCTCTCTCACCTGTCGAGCATATATTTCACTCTTAGTGACTTTTAATCAGTAGATGATTTTCACTTTGTAGGTTTTTATGCAAATTTAAAGTAATATATTCTAATTATTTTTTATGTTCTGGTGGTTTCATTTAGGTCGTCAGCCTAGTGCACATAGATATATGCGGACAGATGTCGATAACCTGTGTCATTGTCATACCTGCAGCCTAACTATAATGCAGTCAAACCGCAGTTATATATTTTTAAGAAACTGTAGTCTGATGTAGCCTATAAGTGATTTTCTTCAGAAGAACTATTCTGCTTAATAATAGCGACATACGTTAAAAAATTGCATTTATTATTATTATTATTATTATTACCGACGCGCAGCACTAGGCCATTGAATCAAGCTGTCTGCGAACTTGGTAGACGTGGGTTTGAACCCCACCGTTGGCCGTCCTTGAAATGGTTTTCCTTAGTTTCCCGTTTTCAACTCCAGGCAAATGCTTGGACGACACCTTTCGAAAGGCCACGGCCGCTTCCTTCCACATCCTTGCCCAGTTTCATTCATCTTCAATCATTTCATCTCACTAACTCCTCTCATGAGGTTGGCGTCAGGAAGGGCTTTCGGCCGTAAGGACCACTTGCCATATAGCCTTTCATCGCATGTCATCCCGGACACCGTTGAAAACGGGAATAATAAGTGGTAGGCACACATACATATTATTATTAGTAGTAGTAGTAGTATTATTATTCATAACCAACAGCAGTAGCTACACTTGCCAACGCAAGCAGCGTTAGGCCATGGTTCATGCTATCAGAAATCGGTAGACGTGGGATCGAGCCCCATCGTCGACTGTCTTCGAAATGGACTTCCGTTGTTTCCCCGTTTTAACTCCTGGCAAATCCCGGGTCAGTATCTTCTAATAGGCATAGCCGCTTCCTTAAATGCCCTTGCCAAATTTCATTCGTTTTCTTTCATTTCATATCTCATCAGGATGGTAAGAACCACTCGCCACATAGAAATTCATCACATCCCCGACCCCGTTGGAAACGGAAATAATAAGGGGTGGATATACATACACAGACGTTTGCCTTTTTGGTGTAGAATTGTTGATTTGGGGCCATTAAGATGACTCCCCTCATTGCGAGATTCCATTTTCACTGCCATCTAACGGTGATGCCGGAACTGTACTGTACTGCCTGTGGCTCACATTTAATTATTTTTACCTTGTTATCACCAAATGTTATAGCCCCTACGAGAGATCTTTTATGATTTGACATTGTACTATTCGGAATGCCGAGAATTTTTCATGTGCTTCAAAGTCAGAATTCCTCGACCGGGAATCGAACTTGCGATCTTGGGATTGTGAGGTGGACACTCCACCACTGACCCACCGAAGTAGCTCAATATCTGCAATGCCCAGGTCCTCGGTCTTATCCCTGACCTACTGCTTCCGGCAGGAAGATAGATGCTGCAGTTGGGTTTCGAACCGGAAGTCTGGCGTAGACGCATTGTTTTTGGTCTTGTGTATTCACTATGAACTGAAAGGGAGGACGTGGTAGTGCCATTTATCTCGCTTCTTGCCGAGCGCCAGCTGCCCAGCACCACAAAGCGATATTTATTGCCCTGCTTTAATTTAAGGAGCATTTCCTGATTTAATAAACCCTGTATCTCGGTTCACTTTCTTGCTCGGCTTTGAAATCTACACGACTATCACATAAAGCCAAGACAGATGATAGAGAGGTGTCGTCAGAATTCCTGACTTTTCACTGCTCTCGTTGGTGTGGCCGTATTTAAGTTGAACATACTTCCTCTGTACCAGGGGAATGCATATTTAAATGAAGATAATATTGTGAGTAAACTGTTTATTCTGAGCCATCAAATGCAATAGTTCTCTGATGCACATGCTCTATTTATTGCACTAACGGATAATTCCTGTCTCTTCGGGATGACTGGTGTATTTGGTTAAACTTCGGCCTTCTAAACCTAAGATAGCGGGTTGGGCCTGGCTCAGTCTAGACCAGTGGTTCTCAACCTTTTGTGGCCCATGTCCCCTTTCTGGAGGTTGACTAACACCCATCGCCCCCTTTTCATTTTCATTGTATGCCTATTTTTAATTTGAAGTAAAGTGTAAATAATAAGGCAGTTTTATTATTTTAAACGGTGCCGATAACCTAGATGTTAGGCCCCTTAAAACACAATATCATCATCATCATCATCATCATCATCATCATTATTTTAAACAATTTTATTACCGTATATAAAAACAACCGAAGCAGCTAAATCCGGTCACTCTTAAATAAAATAGATAAAAAAATAAAAATGTACATTTTTAGAGATCTTTTTAAACAAAAAAGTGAAATAATTTACTATGCTCATTGAAATACATTTTAAAAAGAGGAGTACATGTTTTCATTTTTTAATTGGAATCTGGTAAAATTAAGAAAGTTGAGAGTTACAATTTGAAAAAAATATAGGTGAAAGTTTGAAAACTTTGTTATTGTTTTATTTTACCTTTTCAATGGCTGCCTTGTGCTTGGTGGATTTCAGTTAAAGCTTGAATATCCGGCTTTATGTTCGTCAAGTTCAGGCGTATTTCTCCTTTGAGGGAAATGTGCAACTTATTTCTTTGTTTTGTGAGGAGCTGGACAACAGAACTAAATCCTTTTTCAACTAAATATGTTGACGCGAACGAGATGAGAAATGGTTCAGTTTTTCCCCACAGTTGTGGAAAGTGTCCATAAGCTTCACCCAGGCTAACTCGTAACCGCCAACGGGAGGCGCTCCTGTCACATTTTCCGTGTACTAACTGGCAACTTCTGCTGTAGGTACAATACTATTTTAATATTTCCCCCTTTGAATACTTACCGCCCCCAAATCCCTCCTCCCTCCCCCCCCCCCCCCCCCCCCCCAATTGTGTATTGCCCACCTGATAACCCAGGGGGCGATCGCCCTCAGGTTGGGAACCACTGGTCTAGACCTAGACGGACTGCGACCCCTAAGATGACTCAGTAAGCGGTGGATGACTGCTAATGGAAGGGCATGTGAAAGGTAGGCGTGTGACGCTGCAGATCACGTCATAGACTATAGAGAGTGAGATGCAGTATGGCAGACCCTTCCACCTGACGGGGAACAACGCCAAGAAGAAGAAGAAGATTATTTTTAAACAAATTGTCGGCATTTATGAAATCAAAGTGCAATTCCTTACTTTTGCTGGTAATTCTGTTTCTTTTGAATTCACGAGTGGGCTGGACGCGACACAGTTCTGGTAGGGGCTATCGTGTTGTTTATTTGTTACGCACTTTTAAAACAAATAATTATATTTCCGTTGACGATTCAAGAAGTGCAAGATTTTTCCTGTACTATTGAGACGATGTGGAAGATGTGGGCACAAACAGCTCCTTCTAACTCCCTCTGGTTTATGAGCTTTAGTGGTGTAACATGGACCATGTTGTTGTTTGAGTCTTCAGTCTTTTGACTGGTTTAATGCAGCTTTCCATGCCTCCCTGTCCTGAGCTAATCGTCTCATCTCTACATAGCTACTACACCCTACATCCGAGGCAATCTGTTTAACATATTCTAACCTTGGTCTACCCCTACAGTTCTTGTCCTCGACCCATCCTTCCATAACTAAGCTTGCTATTCCTGGGTGTCTTAGTGTGTGTCCTACCAACCTATCTCTTCTCTTCATTAGCAGTCGCCAGAAACATCTCTCCTCTCCCACTCGTCTTAATACCTCTTTGTTTGTAACCCTATCTATCCATCTGATCTTCATCATTCTCCTGTATCACCACATTTCAAATGCTTCAATTCTCCTTTTTCTGCTGCAGCAATAGTCCAAGTTTCACTTCCATAGAGCGCCACACTCCAGACAAAGGCTTTCAAAAATGACTTCCTAATACCTAAATCTATATTCGATGTCAACAGATTCCTTTTTTGTAGGAATGCTTTCCTTGCCTGAGCCAACCTACTTTTTATATCCTCTTTGCTTCGTCCATCACTGGTTATTTTGATCCCTAAGTAACAGAAGTCTCCTACTTCCTTCAGCTTTTCACCTGCCAATTTGATGTCCATAGAGGTTTCTGATTTATTTCGGTTGCATTCCAGTATTTTTGTTTTACATTTATTAAGTTTCATCATGAATTCTTTCCTCAAGACGGAGTCCATACAATTCAAAAACTCATTCAAATCCTCAGGCGTGTCGGCCAAGATGACGATGTCATCAGCAAATCTCAGAGTAGAAATTATTTCTCCTTGAATCTTCACTCCCACTTTAAATTTTTCTCCAATTTCCTTCATTGCTTGTTCAATGTAAAGATTGAAAAGTATGGGTGATAAGTTGCAGCCTTGCCTTACACCTTTCTGAATACCCCCCCCCCCTCCAGGGGCTCACTTCTAGTGGGCGTGGGTTGGCGACCACGGGGCCCCAGCTGAGTCCGGCATTGCTTCCACTTACTTGTGCCGGGCTCCTCTCCGTCTTCTTTCCTGTCGACCTCACTTGGTCAACTTTTGTTCTCTTCCGACCCCGACGGTATTAGGGTATCCGAGGCCTAGGGAGTCTCTTCCTTTCCCGCCTTAATTGGCCCTTGTCTCATCTTTCCTGACACCCTCCTTCTGTGAGGGGTCAGCCTTCTTTTTCTTTTCCTTTTACCTCCTGCCTTGTGCTCAAGGTCCTTACGGAGGCAGGGTGTATGTAGCCCCACCACTTCTGGTGCACCCTAGATAATGCTACACCCTCAGTGGCTCACGGCTGGTGAGTTCGGGAGTTGGTAACCCCGAGGGATTCCTGAGCTGGGTCCGTTTTCCCCTTTTGTCCCCTCCCTTTGGGGCGGACCCTCTCCTCTCTCCCCACCCCTCTCCTCTACAATCCTCTCCTCTTTTCCTTATATTTCCTTTTTTCTTTCAGATTCCCGCACTGTTTTTGTTACCTGGTTCCCCGTGTATCTAAATTCCCTTTTAGCGATAATTTTTTTTAATCTACGTTGCATTTTGTAAGTCTTTTCGATCTAGATTGCATTTTGTGAGTGTTTTTCATTCTCAATTGCATTTTGTAAGGATTGACAATCTAAATTGCTTTTTAGTAAGTCTTTCAATATCCGGGCCGGGGCTTTTGTGAGTTTTTTGAATTTCAATTGCATTTTGTATTATTTCAACCTACCCCGCTTTGTTCAAGTAGTTAAGTCTCAATTGCAATTTTGTGGGTATTTTGAATCTAAATTACATTTTGTAATTCCTTTCAATCTAAATTGCATTTTGTAAGTATTGTCCATCCTAATGAGAAGTTTGAATCTACTTACATTTTGTAAGCAATTTCAATTGCATTTTGTATTTTCAACCTACCCCGCTTTGTTCAAGTAGTTAAGTCTCAATTGCAATTTTGTGGGTATTTTGAATATCCATTACATTTTGTGCGTATTTTCAATCTCATTTGCATTTTGTAAGTATTTTGATTTCACTTGCATTTTGTAGGTATTTCGACTGTACGTTGCATTTTGTACGTATTTTGGACTTAACCTACATTTTGTGCGTATTTTTCAATCTATTCCTTTTGTGAGTATTTTCGTTCGAAATTCCCTTATGTACGTATTACCGCTCTCCATTTGGTGAGTAGTTTCAATCTGAGTTCCTTTTTGTAAGTATTTTCCCTGCTACATAAGGCATAGTTGTTGGGGCTCACTGTCTATTTTATCTAAACCATTTTCGTTTCATCCCTAGCAGTGAGCTGTTTTTTTATCTTCATCCTTTCATTTCACGCCATTTCATTTCATCAGGGGCCGATAACCTCGATGTTAGGCCCCTTATAACAACAATTATCATCATCATCATCATTTCCGAATACCAGCTTCTCTCTCATGTCCTTCAGCTCGAATGACTGCTGTCTGGTTTCTGTATAGATTGAATATCACCCTCCTATCCCTGTACTTTATTCCAATCGATTTCAGAATGTCAAACGTTATGAACCATAACGTTTTATATATCTGGTTATTATTATTATTATTATTATTATTATTATTATTATTATTATTATTATTATTATTATTATTTATTCAATACACCATTACAAACATGGGTTACTCTAAAGCACGGGTTAAACCAAGTGCTTTACAACAATACATAAAAACTATAATACAAACTATAATACATATCATGTATATACAAAATATAAGAGTTCATTATCACTCATTCACTAGTAAGGAAGGATCGCACAATATTGCATATGGACAATAGGACCGAATGCTGCATACTCTTGTAGATGGTCGGCGGAAGATCCAATTCCTTCAGACTCTTGTGGAGTGTGTGAGGTATGAGGCCGTTGACTGACACGATTACAGGCACTATCCGGACGCAGTTCATCTTCCATATCCTCTTGATTTCCTCTGCAAGCTGTCTATACTTGGTGATTTTTGTCATTGTGTTTACGTTCGATGTTGGTGTCGTTGGGGACTGCTATGTCTATTATAAATGTAGTACCATCAACCTTATTTACTACTATGATATCTGGTCGATTGTGATCTATTGTTTTATCTGTCACAATACCAGTGTCCCAGTATATTTTACACAGTTCATTTTCGAGGAGGGATTATTATTATTATTATTATTATTGGAATATGGCAGAAGGATAAAACGAATGGTCCTATAGAACCCAAAAATACGTTAGAATTTGGTTCATTAAAAAGTGTGTTGTTGTTGTATCTTAGGGGGAGTTGGAACATCATGATTATACATTTCTAAACCACCCAAAGCCCGGGAGATCACCTGGATGTGGTCTCGTGTAGACCACTTGAAGAGCCGTTGCTCAGACTAGTTAACGATAAGCGGTATACTGATGTGAACTCACGTGTAATAATTAGATCTCGTGTGACGGCAGATGACGCCAAGAGGGCCGAGGGAGGGGAGTGGAAAGGCGCAGTTAACCTCTCCCTTTCTCCTCTGCTCCAGAGCAAGTGCTAGAGAATCTCTCTTTCGGTGGAATTGCTACCATCCCTGAATGTACGGGTTTGATTCCTGGCTCTTGTCTGATGGCTGGAGAGGACAACTGACAAGAAGTGGTTTACCGTGATTTCCCACTTCTACTCCATGCAATTGGCCTGTTTGCCATCTCTTGATGAATACAGTACATTTGCATTTGTCAGTTGGCACAGGCTAGAGTAAAAGGTGGCTTTTCACTGATGTCTCAGTCTCACTCATGGCTGTGATTATATGGAAGCTACTGAGGTATGGGTGGTGCATAGTAATGGCATTCGGGGCTCAGTCAGTGCCTGTGAATGCTGTGAAAGGTTCTACTCATAGGGTTAGGACTACTGTTCTGACTCAGTGAGGAAAGAAATGGCAAACTACCTCACTCCTCTTCTTGCCTAGAACGCCTCAAAATAGCGCTGCCTTGGGTTTTTGTGGGTATCTATTCACATAACGTAACGGCGGTACTTTTTGAGGATCCAACCAGCCTTCGGGCTGACTACCTAACAGACAGACAGACAGACTCCATGCAAATTCCAGGATGGTTCCAAACCTAAGGTCATATGTCCAAACCTTTAAATTTACGTGATAACCTGGTTTTCTGTAGTGTCCGTAACTAGTCTTGTCTAGGATTTGCTCCAGGACTTGAAATAAGGTATCATCCTGGTATTTGCCTATAGGGAGTATAAAATAACCCGGGAGAAACCACTCTCAGGATAGCCGCAGTTAGGGCCGGGATTCGAATCGTCGATCTCCGGACTTACAATTTTCCTTACCGTCACAGTGCACAACTGAACGCACACGGTTTGGTCAGTAATTTAAACTGCTTCATATTTGTAAATACGTTAGTGGTGAAGTTCTTGGCATTAGCTTGCTGGGTGAAATCGAAAAATCTTATTTAGGGTTGTTCCTGTAGCACAGTTAGAAAAACATTACCTCCTTGAGATTTTTCTCCCATGTACCAGAATGGTGATTTGAAAACCCAGACAGCCCCTCATTGATTTCGTAATAAAAGCAGTTAGTTTTGTGAAACTTCGGTGAGTTTATCAATAATCTAATCAATATTTCTTAAATAGACATTTGCAATACCATCTAAATGTTTTTCTCTTTAACGGCGTCAAACGTATTCTCTCAGAACCTTAGCACAATAATAATAATAATATGAAAAACCTCAGTTACACCAAAGGGGATTGAATTCGATTCCCGATTAATGCATATTGGATTTTCGAGATGAAATGTCACGTCCGGTAGTTCGGATACCACATAAAAAGGGGATCCCCTCGGTAATGGTGTGAGATTAACGGGCATGTAAAAATACAATGTTCCTTCCTTCCATCCTCTTTTATACTTACTGACTTACTTACTTACTTACTTACTGACTTACTTATACTTACTTGCTGACTGACTTGTTATACTGACTTACTTATACTTACTTACTTGCTGATTGACTCAAGTATACTTACTGATTGACTCACTTATACTTCCTTACTGACTTACTTATACTTACTTGCTGACTGACTTGTTATACTGACTTACTTATACTTACTTGCTGATTGACTCAAGTATACTTACTGATTGACTCACTTATACTTCCTTACTGACTTACTTATACTTACTTGCTGACTGACTTGTTATACTGACTTACTTATACTTACTTGCTGATTGACTCAAGTATACTTACTGATTGACTCACTTATACTTCCTTACTGACTTACTTATACTTACTTGCTGACTGACTTGTTATACTGACTTACTTATACTTACTTACTTGCTGATTGACTCAAGTATACTTACTGATTGACTCACTTATACTTCCTTACTGACGTACTTATACTTACTTGCTGACTTGTTATACTGACTTACTTATACTTACTTACTTGCTGATTGACTCAAGTATACTTACTGATTGACTCACTTATACTTCCTTACTGACTTACTTATACTTACTTGCTGACTGACTTGTTATACTGACTTACTTATACTTACTTACTTGCTGATTGACTCAAGTATACTTACTGATTGACTCACTTATACTTCCTTACTGACTTACTTATACTTACTTGCTGACTGACTCGCGTATACTGACTGGCTCACTTATACTTGCTGACTGACTTACTTTACTGACTCACGTATACTTACTGACTTTCAAATACAAATAAAAAATAATAATGATAATTAATAAAGACACAAAGTACTCGGCAAACTATTCTAAATCTAATATTAAGTGAGGACATCAACATACAAGTCAGTTGAACAACACACAAACATCTGACTGCCAGGTAGCCCGCAACCAAATTAAATGTTCTTTGTCCAGTAACGGGCGACGTCAATAGCATTCGGGTTGGCAAATGTTAAGTCTTCCATTGTGCATGTTGCTGGACATAGTGGGCACTGGTAAAGATGTTGGATTGTCTGTAGTTCCCCACAATCACAGAGGAGAGAGACACTCGAAAAAAACCATTTCTGCAGGTTCATCTTGGTTCTTCCAACTCCAGTCCGTAGTCTGTTGAGCGCCTTCCATGTTGCCCAGCCTTCCATATGGCCCGGAGGAAGGCTTTCTTTTGGGGTCATCCAGCCGGACAAATGACCAGTTCTTTCCTTCCACATTCTTGCCCTAGCAGTGTCAGCATTGACTTTAAGGCTGACCGTTGTCCGAAGGAAGCTTTTCCGAGATTTAAGGCGAGTTCGGGCGGGGGAATATCCAAATAGTGGGTGTGTTTGTGATGTGGATGTCTTAAATCTTCCCTTGTTCGCTGCTACCTCACTGCGTATCTCCCCAGGAGCAATACCAGCTAAGCAGTGGACTTTCTCAACTGGAGTAGGCTTCAAGCAACCAGTAAAGATTCTGCAGCTTTCATTGAGTGCAGTGTCAACTTGTTTAGTGTGTGCTGATTTATACCACACTGGACTGGCATATTCGCCCGCAGAGTAGCACAGAGCTAAAGCTGATGTTCTAAGGGTTTGTGGCTGGGTTCCCCAATTAGTACCCGTCAACTTGCGAAGAATGTTGTTTCTTGCGGATACCTTTTGCCTGATGTTTTGGCAGTGCTTCTTGTAGGTCAGTGTACGATTCCTAGATATCTTGGAGTGAAACAATGATTTAGTAGCTTTCCCTTCCAATACACTTGGAGTTTTCGGGATGCCTGAATGTGTCGCAGGTGAAATGCACACATTTGAGACTTTTCGGCAATGGGTTTCAGTTGGTTTCACTTATACTTGCTGACTGACTTACTTGTACTGACTCACGTATACTTACTGACTTACTTACTTACTTACTGACTGACTTACTTATACTGACTCACGTATACTTACTGACTCACTTATACTTGCTGACTGACTTACTTATACTGACTGACTGACTCACTTATACTCGCTGACTGACTTACTGACTGATTTATTCTTACTTGCTGAGTGACTTACTTATACTTACTGGCCTGCTTATACTTACTGACTTGCTTATATTTACTGACTTGCTATGACTGGCTGCGTGACTCAGCGGAAACGTTCTCGCCTGCTGAACCCAAGATAGAGGGATCGAATCCTGGTGCAGTCAGTTAGCATTTGAGGGTGCGCAAATGCGTGGGAGCCGTGTCAGTAGATTTACTGGCACGTTAAAGATCCCCCTCGGGGCAAAATTCTGGCACACCGGCGTCTCTAAAAGCCTCAGTAGTTAACAGGGGCGTATAACCAATAACAATATTATTTTACGGTACTTACTTGCTGACTGATTTACTTATACTTACTTGCTGACTGACTTACTTATACTTACTTGCTGACTGACTTACTTGTACTTACTTGCTGACTGACTTACTTATACTTACTTGCTGACTGACTTACTTATACTTACTTGCTGACTGACTTACTTGTACTTACTTGCTGACTGATTTACTTATACTTACTTGCTGACTGACTTACTTGTACTTACTTGCTGACTGACTTACTTATACTTACTTGCTGACTGACTTACTTGTACTTACTTGCTGACTGATTTACTTATACTTATTCAATGACTGACTTACTTGGTGTGGTCTAAGACATGTACGCACGAATGTTGACGTTCTGTTTCCACTGGCATGTAACTGAAAACAATACAGTAACTCTAAATAAGCAATTTTAATTTAACTAAACTTGATAACAAAATAATTTAAGAGAAATACACAATATTGATCGTAGTCGCTAATTTAAAATAAAAATGAAATAGACTTTTCAATCCCCTAAAGCAGAGGTGGACAAACAGCACGCCGGGCGCGTGAAGAAAGTGTCTATGTCTGTCTCGCTTTCTCGTCTCACTCCCTTCATTGAGTCGAACGTCAAACGGTGTCCCTTATTTTGCTAGCTACATTATTTGATCGTGGGGATATGTAGAGTGACGTTTGATTATGGCTGTTTGTTTGTTTCCTTTTTTTCTATCAGATTTCAAGAATTTACAAAACTTTGATCTGCTTTTTATTTGTTCGTCAAGCCATTTGCAATGTAGCACTCGGTGAAAAATCTGCCTGATTTCTATTCAAAGTGTCCGCCTCAATGCGTAGTGGCGAGCACTCTTGGCTGTCACCGTGAAGGCCCGGGTTCGATTCCCGGCTCTGCCAAGAAATTTAATTCTGGTCCGAGGTTTGGAACGGGGGTGGGGGGTGGGGGGCAAGAGTGAGAAGAGGTGGGTTCGATTCCTACCTTGGCCATCTTGGAAATGGTTTTCCGTGGTTTCCCACTTCTACTCCAGATGAATGCCGGGATTGCTCCTAACTTAAGGCCAAGAACGCCTCATACCCAATCCTCATTTGAATTAGAAATACACACACCAATACAGCCATCACAATGACACAGGTTATCATACAAATTTCACACACACACACACACACACACACAAGTACACGGGACTACATGGCCACAATGTCGCAAACCCTCTAAATGAACCAACAAAAACAGTATCTATTCAAAATTACGGCCGCAAGAAGATCCAAAATTGCACAGGCAGGCCGCACAAATGTTATCAATGTTTGGAGCAACGTACGTCTGCATTGAAAGTTACAAAATCACGGCATCGCGCTCTGATGTCGGACGATAACCTGCGAAACAGCCTCCGTTTTAGCATATTGCAAATATGAAAACAAATTGAAACAATTTGAAAACAAGAAAAATAAAAATGTGACCGAAATTGCAATGTCTTGGGGGGGGCTACACCTTCGATAGCAACAAAGTAGTGAATTTTTAACATTTATTTTCTTTGCACTGATAAACTGTTCGGAGTTGTCACTCAACACAGACTACATACAATTTTAACAGAGACCAGCTATTAAATATTTTGAAAATTGCATCATCATGGATATATATGCACACAACATGGCGGCTGTATATTATACACAAGAATGGGTTTCCTTAGTAACTCTCGTAAATATTGTTACATTTTAATTATTGTTTTTTTAATGTGGTCCTAGATGTCATGGCAACAAAATGTACTAAAATGATTGAAATATTTCAAGAAGAAATATTATTTTGATATATTTTAAATAATGGGTCTAAAAATCTATAACATTTTCAGAGTAAACAATTTATTATTGATAAACTAGAATGGCTAGGGCAACCATTATAGTATATTTTGTTGATAACTATTGTAGAAATGTGACTACAAAACTTCACTGAAATATCTTTGTAAGTTCATGAGTTATTAGGGAAACGGAATGAAAAATATGAACTTACGGGAAATGAGCGACGAAAGTTTCACATGGTTGGGATGTTCTAAAATTCCCCTGCCACATAAACAGGTCCTTCCTCACCGGATTTCGCAGTGTTTTCCACCAGTCATAGTCTCTTATTTCTTTTAAAACTAGTTTTCTTTGCTAATGCTACCGAAGAGAAGAGATAGGTTGGTAGGACACCCAGGAATAGCAAAGTTCGTTATGGAAGGCAGGGTCGAAGATAAGAACTGTAGGGGTAAACCAGGTTAGAATATGTTACACAGATTGCCTCGGATGTAGGGTGTGGCAGCTATGTACAGATGAAACGATTAGCTCAGGACAGGGAAGCATGGAGGGCTGCATCAAACCAGTCAAAAGACTGAAGACTCAAACAACAACAACAACAACCATTCGACCAAAATATTCAAGCTATATTTTGTGCAGATTTTATAATGCCAGTGCTATCAACATAATTCGATAGATAAAGTGAATATTCTGAAAGGGTCAATTTTGAGGAATGGAGAATGCTCATTAAAATGGGCGTTGACAGGAAATTTTAATTTTCACTGGGAGATTTCAGTCATATCTTACTTTTACTATAACTTCCGTTCTATTCGAGATATTAAACCAATTCTTTCACTGAAGTAAAGAGAAATCGTTGTTCTATTCGAATATGATATTTTTGGAAAATGTCATATTTTGGAGCTTAAAGGTGTTGCTCCCCCAAATGACTCTCATGGTACCTTATCAATATTTCTGACTGTTTTAATGCTAAGCATGTAATCTTCAAGTACCGGTACGCGGAGAAATGCCCGAACCACAATATGCGCGTGACGGGGCTGACAGGGCAGACAACCCTGCCAAGAGAGGCAGAAGACTGCCTGCCGAGACCGCCGCAGCATAACTGGCGCGCCGAGCGTGCATAGACTGGCCGCCCCTGCCCTAAAGACTACTGCCTCCTGCGTGCTCTGATTTGAACTCGTTTGGCAAGCAAGTACTAAGGAGTTGTATAATTCAATGTAGGGCCTATGATAAAAACGTATTACGTATAGGAAAAGTAATTTTTATTAGTTGACTTGCAGTATCCGCTTGTGTATGGTGAGTACAGAGCTTTCAGAATACCCTTAAAGAGGTATGCTAATGTTTATGTAAATGTGTTAAGTGAGTAGGCTGCAAGAGGGATGCTGTACACGACATCGCACTGCTCCGGTGCGATTTGGGGCATACGCGCCAAGGGACCAAGTTGTGTTGGGCCTCCAAAGCCTGCGTCAGAGGGAGAGGCGTATTTAATGTGTACAGCTCCCTAAGATGCTATTGTAGGGGAGCGAAAATAATATTGACAATTAATGGAATATCGTAAATTCCATGTGTAAGACGTACATAATTTGTGTTATGAATAATAATGATAAATGATGGTAGAGACGGGAATAATATGGGGTAAAGTACTACCTTATATTATAGGGGGCTCTTGGACATGAGTAAGACAATAAATCTGGCAACGAAATCTACTGTATTATACAGCGAGGTCCTTCTGTATAGAACGGAACCTCGCCGGGACCGTGTGACGGCAGGGGTACTGTACGTAGCAGCCTGTCGGGCAAGGCACAGGCGCTAGCAGCTGCTTAGCGCCCAACTAGCTTAACACATTTGGGCTTCTTAACGTATTTAATAATAATCATAATTGCTTACATAAATTCCAGAGTAGTTGCTGGAAATGCCGTTCTTCATTTTCTAAACACACATTGCACCAACGTAGGAAGTTTTGGTACACTCACTGTAATTCATCCTCACTGATATTTCATATCGGTCCAGTTATTTCGTTCTCGAGAGCCTCGAGAGTATGCGGATTGTTTCTGTTTACATTTTGTTTGAGATCCCCCCATGGCCACATTTACTGTAAGACTTCTTCTTGAGATGATAAGTTTCCACTAGGAAAATTTGATGTTTTGTTCTACACCTAACCATATTCACGGGATACGAGATAGGCTTCAGTACTTCACCATAAGTCTTAATTATTCAAGTAAGGTCTCTTGCCAGCTCCATATGTAATAACTGCTGTGACAGCATCCGTTACTTCCCGACCCGCTGTTGTGTAATTGGTAAATGCCAGTCAACTGGCCGTACCTCATCGCTCTCCTTCCGTCACACGGTCACGGCGAGGTTCCGTTCTATAGAGAAGGGCCTCACTGTAGTAGCCTTTATGATAGAGCCCTACGTGGATAAAGAGAACGTTATCCGCATCCGCCCCTCATCCGCACGTTTGTCATCCGAATCTACTGGCATTACATTAATAGTTTGGTTGGTTGGTTCTTAAGTTTAGGGGCTGCGACAACGCGGTCATGTAGCCCCGTGTACTTTGGGTGTGTGTAGAATCTCTCTGATAACCGGTGTTAATTGTGATGACTGTATTAGTGTGTGTTATCTGTTTCTTTAATTTAAGTACTGCAACTTAGAATTTTTCAAATAGTTCCTACTTTTGCCGCCAAGCACCACCGTCAACGACTACTAGGCCAAGTTCAGAACTTAGCTACTAGACGCCACCGCAGTCGGCTCTGGCAACGAACGTAGAAACCTAAGAGCGTTGTTTACATTCTTAACCTATCCAATTTAGCTTCACACAGGTGCAATTAGTGGAAGGTTCTTTAACATGCCATAAATCTGACATGGGACCGCCGGCTTTACTTCCCCTCCGAAGGAAGGCATACTGAGGGATTTTTAACGTTCTTAAAAATCCGACGGCTTCGGCCGGGTGTGAACCCGCTATCTTGGGCATAGAAGCTCAGCATGCTACCGACTACGCCACCGAAGCCGCCTATTAATAGTTTTAATTAGATAAAGCATAAAGTATTAAAGCAACACATTTAGATATTTGAGAGGAAAGTCGTCGGATATGTAGGCCTAAGTAATGTGCTATGTTTAAAATTAATATTATACAGCCAGAATTGCAACCCTGTTCAGTTCGGAGTGTTAATTATGCTTAATGACATAATTTGAATGAGATTAGCTTAAATCATCATCTTACATTTGTCGAAAAAAACATAACGGAAAAATATGTTATGTCATAATAAACATCCTAGTAGGCCTAATGATATTAAACAAGTTCGGATGGTATTCTAAAAACTATCCGCAAATTTACTCCAAATATTATCTGCAGCTCATCTGCTATCCGTAGAGCAATGAAAATTATATCCGCATGACGAAAAATATTGCGGATATCCGCAGGTTTATCCGTGGATATCCGCGCAGGGCTCTACCTATATGTACGCTGATGAGATGGTGCTTGCATCCACCAATAGAGAGGACATCCAGCTTGCCCTCACTGCGTTGGAACTTCATACTAAATGAAGAAAAGACTTAAAAACAAAAAAGGAGAGAGATCTTCAGAAAAGGGGGTAAACTTGCTCTACTACAAGAACAACCCTTTGAAAGGAGATAACGCGTTCACGTACTTAAGTATTACAATATAGACAACGAACACCTCGTTCAGGCTACATATAAAGGAAATGATGACAGGTGCAATAAAAGCAATGTGTGGAATCATGGAAATTAGAAGACTATCCTTAAAAACGGCAATGGATCTTTTTAATGCAAAAATCATACCAGTCTTGCCATACGGACTTGATTTAATTTGGCAAAAATGACAACGAGAGACATATCCACGATAGAAGCTGTAAAAGCTCGCTATTTAAATGTAGCCCTTCGCTTATCCAGATTCATATCTTTAAGACTGGTTTACGAATTGGCGAGAGAAACCTTCAGACGACTTCAGAGCAAACTGCGAGAGCTGCAATTCACTGAGAAGACAAGGAAACTGAAGGAGGAGAGGGAGATGAAGAAAAGAAAAATATGGCCAGAGATCTTTTCTACGGACGCAATAACAGACAGAGGCTGGACGGGACCCAACCAGAAACTCGCCATGTATTCACCCAATTGGCAGTACATGGGTACCATCATAAAATCTATGCATATACTCATTTTCACGAACCAAATGAAACTCTTGTATGCAGTTAATGTCTCTCTGTGTGTGAAATATATTTCTTCATACAGATTTTACTTACACCAAAAGTGGTTGTCTGAGCATTCTTTACACATTCCACAATTGAGGGGTTTAGATGCAAAACCGGCAATCTCGACTTTTTGGTGACAATGAAAATGAGTACCATTCTCTGGGGGTGCTTGTGATCTCTCTCTCTATATATAAATGAAAGTTTGTCCGTTTTTTCTGAATTTCCACGGAAACGTGAGTTATTAACGCGTTTCAGACTGGTTTATGACGGTTGTGCGCAAAATCAAAATTTTTGTCTGTCTGTCTGTCTGTCTGTCTGTCTGTGTGTCTGTCTGTGTACAAATTTGCACGCGCATCACTCGAGAACGGCTGAGTGGATCAACGTAAAATTTGGTACAGATGTCCATCAGAGGCACGAAAGTAATCATTGATGTAACTCTTCACCGTACCTCTCATAAAAGGGGGCCTACCCTTAAAATACATGTTGAAATGGGCGTAGAAAGACGAGACAAAGCTCATTTTCAGCGTCTCAATGTGAGAAACAAAACTCGGAGGCCCATAGGGCCCCGAAAAACACATTTTAAGGTCCTAAAACCAACAGTTTTGCGATATTCCCAGAAAACTAATTTCATGTAATAATCTAATGAAAGAATGCAGGCCGGTAACCATGACAATACAATCTCAGGAGTCCATCTATTTCTATAAGACGCAATGCCATTACTGTGAACGTTCGCAAACGGCTATATGGTTATCACGGAACCAAATTAAGCTGTAAAATTCATCAATACGTATATAATGCGCTTAAGAGGGTCAAGGGGTACTTTTGATTTTTTCACGCGATTTTCACGTGCGTGTGTGGTACTGAAGGTCTATTACATCCCTGTCCCAATATTAATAAATTATTATTAATATATTATGGCGTACAAGGACGAGACAAAACTCATTTTCAGCCCCTCGGTGGCTACTACGTTTTAAGGCTCTAAAACCACGTTTCTGAGATATTCCCAGAAAGTTAATTTCATTTAATAAACTAATAAATAGATGACGAGTACAGAAGAACACCAAATCAGGAGCTATATAGATATACTTAGAAAATCACAGATGTGGCCAGGAAGAGACGTCTGGCTTTCTACGGACATGTCTCAAGGATGAACCCAACAAGACTAACCAACCGGCTTCTCAACTACTGGGAGAATAGAAAAAGCGTGACACCGTGGCTAACAGAAGTTAACAAGGACATCCAAGAACTAAATATAATGGAAAGTTATATTAGAAGACGATCACATCTCAGAAAGATACTTAAACAGAAGAGTTTTCAGGACAGACCACCCTGTAAGAAAACCGGCATCATGTGGAAAAAAGAGAGAAAGGAGAAACATAGCCAGAGAATGCGCGAATATTGGGCTAACATAAAGTCCCTCGCCAAGCTGAAAAGTTGAACGTCGTGGTCCTTCCTTACCTTGCCCATCCGAAAGGAGAAGAATGAGAAGAAACTAATGAAGTAATGCAAGCCGGAAACCATGACAACAGTGTCTCAAGAGATGACATCCTACTTTCCATCTATTTCTGTAAGAAGCAATGACACTGAATTTATTAAATTTCTGCGAAAGTTTGCAAATGGCTAATAGGTCATCATGGAAACAAACATAGACTGTAAAATTCATCTATGCGCTTAAGGGGGTCAAGGGGTACCCTAGACGTGAGATATGTTGTACAGAAGGTCTATTATATCTCCAAACAGGAACATTATTTTCATAAATTCCTGAATTGAAATAGTGTTTTTTACAGCTTTTGGGAATTTGGGTCATTTGAGGCTAGGAATCCAGAATTTTCGTGCACCACAAGCCTTTATAATTTATTAAAGGGGTCTTCCTGGGGATGGGGACTTTCCACAACGGTGAGGGTCAGTTTTTATTTGACATATTGAACCCGATGTCACATTTGCCATGCGACCTCTTTGGCTCATGTAGAGTTCACCATCCATTGAGGAGGCCGATTGAGCGCTCATTTGACTTATATGAGTTGCCGCGCCGAGAGTGTATTATATTTTTGATGTTTGTAAAACACATGATTTTTAACCGATGTTGTAAATATTTTCAATGCACAGAAGAAGAATATGATTTTATTAAAAATAAGAGACATGATTATGAATGATCCCTAGTGAATGTCATAGATATTCACATAGTCGCACACTTGACTATTGACTAGAGAGTCCATCCGGCATCTTGATGAAACAGTCGTTCTCCTATCGCAAGCATGATAGCTTGACGTGTAACCTTTGACAGGCATGGTCCTGAACAACGTCAAAACGTGCTCGACATAATCGAGGAATATCAGTATCATTTAACTCAATCTGATACATAAGGATACGCGTTTGCGTGCAGTATAACTGTTGAGTGCATTTAAAACCATCAGAAATAGTAAATTCTGAATATTTGTGAAATTTCAAGTACTATCTAATACAGGCATTGAGCACGCTGCCAAACCACGTTTTCATAAGTGCAGCGAGATTTATAGAACAGTGAAGGACAGTTTACGTGTGAATTTAAAGTAAACCAGTTTTTAGTGTGTACTGTAGCACAAGCTACAAGATTTAAATTCTGTGAGCGGAAAACCAATGGCCTTTATAACTTGCTAACCGCTACACCAGTGCAAATTCAGTGCAATTGCTATTTGAGGCGTAATAGTAAATTCACTGCAACCAAATCGCACGGCATCATGGCATTATTAACAAACATTTATTGTACAGAAGGAATGCCAATTATTCATTCAACTATAACTGTGGAGATTGAGTAACAAACCCCATAGGATGGCGGGGTTTAGCGATGGTTGGATCGCATCACCAATGGTCTAGCGATGGTTGGATCGCACTACAAATGGTTTAGCGATGGTTGGATCGCATCACCCATGGATTAGCGATGGCTGGATCGCACTATAAAGCAAGCACGTGGACTACAGGTATTCCATCTACACACATCAAAAAAAGTTTTGCATCACCTCGGTTCCCAGATCTCCGGCATATAGACGTTGACTGTGTATATTGTATCCAAGATACAGTCCCTTTGACTGTTCATAGATGTCACTAAAACTGCTCAAAGATGTAAACAACCATGCATGAGCAGGGCCTATTAGACGGAGGGGGTACGACAGCCGATCAGTTCCAGTCATTCCACCAGGACGAAGGTACGCTGCTCATGTTGTCTGTAGTTCTACCATGCCTAGAAGGTCAATACCGCAGTTCGATCGCGTCCGCATTGTTACTTTGTGTCAAGAAGGGCTCTCAACAAGGGAAGTTTCCAGGCGTCTCAGAGTGAACCAAAGCGACGTTGTTCGGACATGGAGGAGGTACAGAGATACAGGAACTGTCGATGACAGGCCTCGCTCAGGCCGCCCAAGGGCTACTACTGTAGTGGATGACCGCTACTTACGGATTGCCGCTCGGAGGAACCCTGACAGCAATGCCACCATGTTGAATAATGCGTTTCGTTCAGCCACAGGACGTCGTGTTTCAACTCAAACTGTGCGCAATAGGCTGCATGATGCGCAACTTCACTCCCGACGTCCATGGCGAGGTCCAGCTTTGCAACCCCGACACCATGCAGCGCGGTACAGATGGGCCCAACAACATGCTGAATGGACCCCACGGAATTGGCATCACGTTCTCTTCACCGATGAGTGTCGCATATGCCTTCAACCAGACAATCGTCGGAGACTTGTTTGGAGGCACCCTGGTCAGGCTGAACGTCTTAGACACACTGTCCAGCGAGTGCAGCAAGGTGGTGGTTCCCTGATGTTTTGGGGTGGCATTATGTGGGGCCGACGTACGCCACTGGTGGTCATGGAAGGCTCCGAAACGGCTTTACGATACCTGAATGACATCCTCCGACCCATAGTGCAACCATATCGGCAGAATATTGGAGAGGCATTTGTCTTCATGGACGACAATTCTCGACCTCATCGTGCACATCTTGTGAATGCGTTCCTTCAAGATAACGACATCGCTCGACTACAGTGGCCAGCATGTTCGCCAGACATGAACCCTATCGAACATGCCTGGGATATGTTGAAAAGGGCTGTTTATGGACGTCTTGACCCACCAACCACTCTGAGAGATTTACGCCGAATTGTCGTTGAGGAGTGGGACAATTTGGACCAACAGTGTCTTGATGAACTTGTGGATAGTATGCCACGACGAATACAGGCATGCATCAATGCAAGAGGACGTGCTACTGGGTATTAGAGGTAGTGGTGTGTACTGCAATCTGGACCACAAATGCTGAAAGTCTAGCTGTATGATGGTACAACATGCAATGTGTGGGTCTCATGAGCAATAAAACGAGCTGAAATGTTGTTTGTGTTGATCTCTATTCCCTTTGTATTTAAAGGTTCCGGAACTCTTGGAACCGAGGTGATGAAAAACTTTTTTTGATGTGTGTACATGCCTAACTTGCTACTTAAACCATGCAAGAAAATATGAAGAGCACACGTGAGTTTGGCGGATTGCCGAACATATTTTTATGTACGATCCTGTTTTTGGGGATTAGATTAGTTATGACCTTACGACGCACATTCCTAGGTAGGCTTTATTGATAACATGTATTCTTAGTGGTGGAGGAACCACAAAATATCGTATCATTTGCACTTGCTGAGGATAAATGCATTTGCCAACAGTTTTGTAGATAACGTTTTTATATAACTTCGACAGAGCATCGAACCAACACACTTTAGCGTGTAGGAATTGTGACACAGTCATGTCTCAATAGTTGTATTTTATTTGAGCAGTGAAACTCAACGACCAGCTGTTGGCCGTGAAAGAAGCCAATGTTACACTTTATTTTGACCTTGTAAACGCGATGACAGCGCACTCTTTTCTTTATTAAATTACATAGAAGGCAGTGGGCCCAGTGAATATCGAACATTACTACCTGAAAACCCGTTTATGCAGTGTGGAGAAGTGAAGCAAATAACTGGATTAATTTGACAAACAGACGACTGCCAAATCAGCTATGAATTGTAACATTCTGAGCTGAGCAAGCTATCCTGGGTTCGAAAGAACGGGTCATTTTATAGGACTGTAATCAAAAGACCCTGGTTTATAATACTAGATTTCCGGACATTAGGCGTCTGATATATAAGTAAATGAAACACCTTTATATAAATTCAGAGTATACAGCTGTTGTGACAGCACTATTAAAACTTATCCTCAAGCTTGGATTGTATAGATTTAAACAGAACTACAGTATGTTATGTTAAAACGCACTACAGCGGTAGGATATGATTACCCTTAGATGCAAGTACAAGTTTTAGTACTTTATGGGCTGGTAACGTGTATGACTTTTGTCACGTCATTACAGCGGATGATCATTGAATCAGTGGTATTGATCAGCACACAGATGTGTTGTTTTAGGTTGTCGAATTGATTTTTCTTCCAAATATGTGTTTGTATTGGATGTTTGGTACACCAATTGTTTACACTACACGAGTTTAACAAGGTCATTAAAAATACAATGGAACTGATAGGACTCAACTAATCTGATAAATATAAACGTAATAATCAAATGTCAGGATTTTCAACTAAAACTGAGTATAAACCAAAAGCTAGGAACTCTAATAAAATTTAACCAAACCTATAAACTTAAATGAACCTTGATGACCACAACTT
Organism: Meconema thalassinum; assembly: GCA_946902985.2. Taxonomy (NCBI): domain Eukaryota; kingdom Metazoa; phylum Arthropoda; class Insecta; order Orthoptera; family Tettigoniidae; genus Meconema; species Meconema thalassinum. The sequence continues at coordinate 222,604,410 of OX336390.1, read as the reverse complement.
ACATTTGCTTCTTCGATTCTTTTTAAATACAAATATAGCTTCCCCTATTGAGCGACGACAGTCAGTAGTTACGTGTTTAAACGCGGTAACTAACTGATAATGCGATGTTAGACATGTTTTACTCATGCTATCGCCGACGTAACTTTTCTCTCCCAACACAAACATGACCCAAGTTCACAAACAGTGGATTTGCGAGGTAGGAAGGTAACTGCAGTGGCGCCCATTGCGCACATAATTTAAGAGTGTTTACATGTTATACATTTGTGTTGTAATTAGGCTAGATTTTTCATACTTTCTGTTAGGATCAGAATGTGCATTGCTTTAGTTTGGAAATAAATTTCGGATGAAACGCTTCTCGTTTACATCGTTGCTATTATTATTAACGTACGATAGGCATTAGATTAAATGATTTTAACGTTAAATGTTGGAGATAACACCATCATAGCGTAGCCTAAAACTTATTGTGCTTTAAATGTAACTAATATCTTGCATTGTAAACAATTAAATAACTCACCTTGCTGTAGAATCATTCTTGTACTATTACTATTATTGAATCTCCGAAGTAATTGGATAGGGAAAATCTTGGATTGCATTCTTTTTTTTTATTTTTGCGTAGGACTTCGAGAGGCTTAATTTGTTAGGATTATCGCACGGAGACGACTTACATTATTATGAACATTGTTAGCACGGACTCGCCGTTCTTACCTCTCGGAAGTAGTTAGGGGTCTGCCACTTTTTTGAATAAACTGAGTGTGATTTAAATGTAAGCCTTGCCTCTTTATTGTACTTGTTGAGTATGTATTCCTCTGGACTGGTAGTTTTTCCTCTCATTACACCCGACACCCCCCGAGTACAGTTTCTTGAGTGCTTTCCCAGTCCAAGAATGCATTCCTTCCCGACCTATATGTCTTCCTGGGATATGGGGGTTTCGGAAGAGTCATTTAAGGCCGATGGCTCCCCGGAATCCTCGTCAATCGGGCACAATATATTGCGTTTCGTCAACAAGGTTCTCAATATTATTTTAACGTTAGGAAGTACACGTTAGGTGAATTTAGTTTGAGAGCACATTGTAGCTAATCATATTTTTGTCGACAAACGGGTTCGTCGTAAAGATGATTTTGTTTGACACTGTGTGGTTGATATATCCTGTTTATGTACGCTTATAACTCAAGTTCGGGTACTTGAGCATCGTAAACTTAAGTATTGTAACCATGAGTCAATTCACCAATCATTTATAAAACTCTTCACCGTACTTCTCATAGAAGGGTGGGTATAGGGGAAAACTTAAAAATACATGCTAAAATAGGCGAGAAATAAAAATTATCCTAGAAAGACGAGCAAAGCATATGTTGCGGCTCTCAATGTGTGTGACACAAAACTAGGGAGTCTATAAAGGGTCTCCGAAAACCGCATTTTAAGGCCCTTAAATTAACAGTGTCTGTGATATACCCAGAAAACTAACTTCGTTCTGATAAACTTATGATGGAATGATAAGCCCCTAAACATTGCAACAGTAGCTCAAATGATAACGTCTGGTTATTAATAGCGAAGATCGTTCGAAGAGCGGGTACTTCTGCTAGTCTGTTTATAAACTTGTTTGGTTGCAAATCCTGCTTTTTGAGGAGGATATAGCCGGATTTGCAACCAAACAAGTTTATAAAGAGATCACAAACAACTCAGGGAATGGTACTCCAACCATAACTCATTGTCACCAAGAAGGGGAGGTTTTGCATCTAGACCCTCGATTTTAGATAAGCCTAAAAATCAACATCAAATCTTTCAACAAAAGTAGACAAATATTATTTCGTATGTTGTAGTTACAACTTTTTAGCATCACCACAGCAGAGCACTTGTAGGTCATTTACAATTCTATTGTAGTTTAGGGCTTACTATTTAAATCACAGCAATAGTACACCTTCATAGATTAGTTTGGGGGACGAAGACTGTGTGTGGGATTGTCATTTCTCAGTCTTTTAACATTAAAATAAGTACTGTAGTTCTTTTTTTAGGGTGCCTAATGCTTTAATATTTATTAGTAACAATTATTACAAGTACTATGTTTCTGACGGTTGTTTTTTTAATTTATTATTTTTTGTATTTTGTTTTTGTAGGGTATCGAGTGCCTGTGCGTGTCATTGTACGATTAGGTTTAATAGTGTTTTGTATAGCTATGTGTCTTGCTGATTTGGAATTGATGATGTTCGCAGAAGACGAGTGAGAGAGGAGAGATGTTTCTGGCGACTGCTAATGAAGAGAAGAAATATGTTGGTAGGACACATACTAAGACACCCAGGAATAGCAAGCTTAGTTATGGAAGGAAGGGTTGAGGACAAGAACTGTAGGGGTAGACCAAGGTTAGAATATGTTAAACGGATTGACTCGGATGTAGGGTGTGGTAGGTATGTAGAGACGAAACGATTAGCTCAAGACAGGGAAGCATGGAGAGCTGCATCAAACCAGTCAAAAGACTGAAGACTCCAACAACAACAATAATGTTCGCTTCACGAATCATATGTAATTTAATCAGGTTACTTTTTCGCATGCTCCAGTAATTGGAATTGTTTTGTGTTGACTTACTGAAAGTTACAATAACAATTGATGGATGTCCGATAACTTGGTGCTAAAAAGAAAGATCTCCCTTACATAGTATAGTATTTTATTTATGTATTATTTGGTTTTTGACTGCAATAAATCCATTATTATAGGGGGCTCAAATAACTCCTAAACCTGGGGGGAAACCCCAAATGTATTAATAATTTACAGTTGAAAGTAAAGCTTTTAACTGATTAAATGATATAAGTTAAACAAAATTCAGTAACGTTACAGAAATTTAGGAAAATGGCATCAAGTTTCGTGTAGAATAATATCAGAATATCGACAATGTCTATATATTTATATCGCGAAGTCTTGAAATATTGGTGACGATTAGGTGTAAACGTTCTAGCGGACCGAATTTAATTACTATTGCCGTATTCGAATCCTTTTGTTCCGTACTTTTGCAAATAATTCGTCTGAGAGTAGGAACGGGATTTGCTCGATTCGTGAGGGAAAACTAAGTAGAGGTGAGTTTAATTCTCACCTCAGCCTTCTTGGAAATGTTTTCCGTGGTTCCCCACTTCTACTCCAGGTAAATGTTGGGATGATTCCTAATTCCAAGCTCGCCTCCTTCCCAATCGTCACCTATGTTACAAATGCATACACTGGTACAAACGGCATGATTTCACAGGTCATCAGACAAACCAAACGAACCAACCAAACTGATACAAATTAAGATTATTAATAGCTCGGGTAGAGTATGAACATATTGACGATTATTAGAAGCCACTTTTTTAGACTAGTGACATTGAGGATTGAAGAATATGAAGTTTAGTTCGGCATTGATGGTTGGAAAATAAATTCAATGCATATAGCAAAACTACACGTTCCTTGAGCTGATTGACCACGATGCTCAAATGAAACAACAACAAAAGCTGTTCTTTTAAACCCAGTGGACATATTGTGTGTAAGTACAGTAATTACATTTCGGAGATAAGTCATGTTGTGAGCTGGATATTATTGTGTCAACTGTTGCTGCTGTCGACACTAGCAATCAACGTTTAATTAACCATTCATGATGTCTTCTGATCAATAGTTCTCGACTGGCTGCAGTGGCTAACTCACTCAGCTCACCACTTGGTGCATGTATCGCTGTGATTTGCGGCATTCCTCACTCCCTGTACACTCTCGCGCCAGGAGTCTAATGGGAGTGTCTCCATCCCAATCCTTGCCTCAAATAATTACTAACGCAAAACGTTATACACACATCACAGTAACTCGAGTTATCAGGGTTTTCACACAAGAAATTACCCTGTAGCAATAAACTTCAATGATAAAGATAATTTGAGATTTATTGTTTTTTTATATATTTATCTGCTTATTTATTTATTTATTTAAGAAACTTCTGTAAAATTGTTTTGCTCCATAGTGTCGAATCCGCCTCCACTGACGTCATGAAAGATGCGATTTAGCACTACCTGATATTCTCGTTGGTTAGGGGCGTGGTGGCGCAGCGGTCAAGCTGTTGGCCTCTCACCAAGGTGGACAGGGTTCGATTCCCGGTCAGTGCATGTGAGATTTTCGAAGTGAAATGCCATGTCCTGTGGTTCGGATTCCACATAAAAAGGAGGTCCGGCGGCTCATTATCACAAGATTCACGGTCACGTAAAACTACAATCTTCTTTTATTCTCGTTGGCGGCTTCGATGGCGTAGTTGGTAGCATACTGAGCTTCTATGCCCAAGATCGCGGGTTCAAATCCGGCCGAAGTCGTCGTATTTTTTAAGAGCGTTAAAAATCCCTCGGTATGCCTTCCTTCGGAGGGGAAGTAAAGCTGGCGGTCCCATGTCATAGATTAATGGCATGTTAAAGAACCTTCCACTAATTACATCTGTGTGAAGCTAAATTGTATAGGTTAAGAATGTAAACAACGCTCTTAGGTTCCTACGTTCGTTGCCAAGATCCGACTGCGGTGGTGTCTAGTAGCTAAGTTCTGAAATAGTAGTCGTTGGTGGCGTTTGGCAGCGAAAGTAGGAACTATTTGAAAAATTCAAAAGTCTGCAGTCCTTACTTGAATACAAAAAAAGATAACACACACTAATACAGTCATCACAATTAACACCGGTTATCAGACTGATTCTACACACACTCAAAGTACACGGGGCTACATGACCGCGTTGTCGCAGCCCCTAAACTTAAGAACCAACCATTATTCTCGTTACCTTGATTCCGAGTACGTCTATCCGACATTAACTGTCCATTGTGAAAGAAATAAAACAATTAAGGAAAGAAAATAACTTAAGCAAGTTCTTCATTTTATGTACATAATTAAGCTGTTCCTACAGAGCATCAACGTCGTAAAAAATACGATCTTATAAAAGCACGGTCTTTTAATTTCCAAGTTCAGATTCGTGACGTCACGCTAGTTCGTTCTTAGCAGGGGGGTTGAGGCTCACAATACGCCGTAAGGAATGGAATGGCTGTATTCACCTTGGCTGAACTTTTGCGTGCTGTCTCGATTATGTAATTTTCTAGTCAGTTGAGTCCGGTAGCTCTGATTGTGAGGCCTGCCTTAACTCTTGAGTGAGTTGGACTACACAGGTAGGGTAGGCCGTTCCACTGGTCGCACAAAGTGGAAGTGCTTCACGCTCTGCTGACGGCGTTTCTGCTTCTACTTGTACCTTCTTCTCCTCCCACAAGCTGTGCAGCTCATCTGGAAGTTTCTTACCCTCATTTCCATTTGATCATGAAGGTCTGGTTATCTTAGTCTAAGGCATGAAACTTTATTTCTGTTTCAAATAACAGTATGGGTTCCATGATCTCTAAGGGGTGTTCAAATGAAAAGGTGGGAAACGATATTGTGGGTACAATTTATTCGTTATTCAAAAGTAATCACCACAGACCTGTGCACAGGTGTCCCATAGCTTCACTAGCCGCAGGATTTCTTATTCCCAGAAGTTTTGTGGTTGTGACAAGAGCCAATCCTGTACGGTGTCCTTTAGTTCGTCGTCCGATTGGAAACGTGTTCTCTTGAGATGTTTTTTAACGGACCAAACAGATGGAAGTCGCAGGGTGATAAGTCTGGGTGGTATGGTTCGTCTCATGATAAAACGTTTCCAATCGGACGACGAACTAAAGGACACCGTACAGGATTGGCTCCTGTCACAACCACTAGACTTCTGGGAACAGGGAACCCTGGGGCTAGTGAAGCAATGGGACACCTGTGCACAGGTCTGTGGTGATTACTTTTGAATAACGAATAAATTGTACCCACAGTATCGTTTCGTACCTTTTCATTTGAACACCCCTTGTAGCATTGAGATTCGAGATGTATTATTAAAGAACATAAGTTTACCATCTAACTCACTGGTTCTTAACCGGTGGTCCGCGGGAGAAAAGGGTCCACCAGCACGTATAAAAGAGTGGCCAATAAATGGGTATTTCGAAAACGATGTGCGTTGAACGAGAATTGTCCGAATGTATTCGCGGCGATGACTATCAGGTTTTGAACTGAAATATCTTTAAAATACGTGTCATTGAGGATTACAACTGATAGGGTGCATTGGGGCATTTCAGGCTGAGTGGTCCGCAGACTTCTACGGGTTCAGAATCACCGATCTGACTTAATCTCCTCATACACCGTCATTGCTTTGTTGAATACTGAGGGCAGGACGTTTCTGGCAAGGATGGTAGTGAGAGGACCTATGAAGACAAAGGTTTAGCATGAAACTTGTGTCTGAGGTGTCTGAGGCAAGCAACCTCCACGTTAAGGATAAGTTATACTGTGAACTGGTGCTCCTGTCCGACCGAGACATTCTAGAAGATTAGGTGCTTGATGAGACAGATTAATGAGGTGCTACATCCCACGCCGAAAGATACTCGTATTATTGCAGAATCCTTCTCATACGCGCTTGGCCTTTCTGCCCAATCTGTCACGGATAAACGGCTTCGGTGGCGTAGTCGGTAGCATGCTGAACTGCTGTGCCCTAGATAGCGGGTTCAAACCCGGCTGAAGTCGTCGGATTTTTAAGAGCGTTAAAACCCTTCAGTATGCCTTCCTTCGGAAGGGAAGTAAAGCCGGCAGTCCCATGTCATAGACTTATGGCATGTAAAAGATCCTTCCACAGATTAAACTTGTGTGAAGCAAAATTTCTAGGTTAGATTTCGTTGGAACGCTCTATCAAAGTTCAACGTTCACCACTAGTTATCAGTGGCATCTGGTAGCGAAAGTTGGAACTACTTGACATTGAACGGAACTTGTAGCTCACCCTATGGGTGTCTGCTTGACGCAGCTACAGCGCCTGGCGAGCCGAACATGTCCTCGGGCACTCCCGGCACTAAAAGCCATACGATAAATAAATAAATAAATAAATAAATAAATAAATGTCACGGATGGGATTAGTAATATTTTCAGAAGACATAATATCAAGACCATATGCAGGCCTAATGTTACCATCGACAAATCTTTCCGCTCTGTCAAACATGCAGTTGGTCTAAACTCTTAACTGTGCTGGAATATGTACGAATAGGATTTCATGCTCCCTGTGGTCACGTATGTTGGCAGCACGAGAACTACAGTATAATAAGGGTGAACCAATATCATAGAGACTGACGTCATTTCCAACCAGAGAGGTCTATATCGGAAAATGACATACGGAATGACCATCAAATTTGAAACATCTGTCATTTGTATGGAGAAACAACATTCGATGGCGATAGAAATAGCTAAACATGATCAAAGCATGAATAGAGGTGATGGTCATCCTATGAGCAGATCATGGAAAAATTACCTCTGTAGGTAAATTACCATTTTCTTCTTTTTCTTAGGTTGTCATGGAGCAGTGAATTATGTTCCGACATAGCTTTCTCTGTAATGGCCAGGGCTCGGATTTTTAGGTCCCATTAGTCTTTGTTTTAGGTTTTCTATAACCTTAAAATAGGCTTTCTTTAAGTTTTGTTAGTTATTGAGGTATTAATGGGCAGAACAGCGAGAACATCTACCTCCCTTTTTTTTAAGATTTCTTAGTTGATCATTATTACTAACATCAATCAGATTCTGTTCTTATTTTAGGCCACGTGCCTATGATAACGTTTTTATACATTGAAAATAGGTTTTTATGAATATATGGTTACACCAATCATTTCTCAGTTTTTTTAAATTTTAGTAACATTTATTTATACCCTAATTAAACAAAAAATACACATTAACAATAATCATCAGAAAAGACAGAATATATTATACTTTTTGTATTTGTTAACAACGCAGTAGATGACTAAAAGAATGTCCAAATAATTGGCTGGCGTGAACGATTTCGTATTATCTTTCTGTTTTGTTTTTAGTAAGATTTATTTAAATGTACATATTTCACACAAGAGTTTACCCTATCAAAAACTACTCGCAAGAAAACACATACATAATAGATTTCACTGTTTTTATTATTTATTTGCATTGGAGTAGATTACTACATACATGCCCTCAACAAAGAAAAAACAAAAACAAGAAGAGGTTGTCTCATTTGGGTAAACACGGTACTATTTATCATATGAAGAGGCGAAAACAGTAATTTCGGACATTTTAGGTCGAAGCCCTTCATTTAGACATTTTTAGATCCTATGTTATTCATACAATTGGCCCCAGGAAGTGTGAAACACCCTGAAATCGGTTCATTATTTGGCAAGGAAAAGAAGAGGTTAAAACTTAAGAATCCGGTCCCTAGTACAGTAATGGCATTTCATGTATGTAGCTGACAAATAATTTTAAGCCACTCTTCGTATAATGTTTAACCTTGGTGGCTGTTGTCCCGAATCGCGTCGATGCATTAATACTACATCTCAACCTAATAGCCTCGAAGCTACGACATGGATATCATTGGTCGAAAATGTTAAAATAAGCTATATTTTATTCCTTCTTATATGGTGCATTTCGTCTGTCTTTATTAGTAGTATATGAATCCTAGTTCAACACGCCATACTTAATCTGAAGAGTTGGGTTGTGTGTGTGTTTAAACGCGCTAATCTCTGGCACTACCAGTCGGATCCGAAAAAATATATTTGTATATTATAGCCAGTTGCAAGGGGAATCGTTTAGGCTATGTAGCATTAGGCTACACCTCTCAGGTAACCTTAAAGATTGATTTTTGTTCAGTAAGTCGGAAGAACAAGCCCTCCCGAACAGTTTCAATAATACCTAAGTCTATTGTTGCCTGGCAATGCGCGCTGCATCACGTCACCCCTACCAGTGTTCTGGTGCAGAATTGAGAGTTGCTTATAAATTGCAGTCACGGGGAGTAATTAGTGCAAAAAAGATTTCTTAGGCCCCTTAAAACAGTTATCATCATGACAATAGTATGCCAAGGGCGATGGTGTTGGTGCAGTATACTGAGGTTATCAGCTGCAAAAAGCGTTGGTGCTTTCCGATCCTTATCCTTGAGCGCTCCAGTTCTGTAGTAGTATCCATTATCATCCATAAAACAAATAAATCCATCGGGCGAAGCCGGGCACTACTGCTAGTGAGTATTAATCGTTGAAGTTAGAGGGTTACACACTTACTTCCACGAGATGTTTCTCTAATAATACTCACGAACCAGTAGACAGCGTGTACGCCAAGGAGAAGAATATTGTTAACGGAGGCACAGGAAGCTTGATCGTGAATATTGCAGAATACTGCAGAGAGAGAGAGAGAGCATAATACCATTGTTGGTCTTAAAGCCGGTTTTATGTCTCGGCTTATTCATACTTAGCACCTTTTTAATATTTCCGACCATCTTCATCTTCTGTTGCCTGCTTAAGGGTTTAAAAGCTTCTTTGTTCTGACTTTGGCATAATCTAGAAAAATCCTCAAGTAGTCAACCACTGCCTGTTTCCTCTGCTTTAAAGGCAGTGCCGCTTTCCATTCTATGCAAAATTATAGATAAAATTGTTTCATTCCAATATGATAATGTTCCGTTCATTATTGAAAGTCATCGATTGGAGTAGCTGTGCATATCAAGGTCATGGGGCCAAAATATATGTTAGGGACGCAATTTCTCTGGTAGCAAGTAATAGGCCAGTGGTGGTGCATGTTCATGAGGCAGGGAATCAAACTCCGAAACACACTAAGTAATAAATGCATGGAACGAACTATAAATATACTCAAAACCACAGTGTGATTCTTTTGCTGCAGCGGGACCGGCGGCCGGCTGCCGGGCGCGCGCGCCTTTCGCCAGCCAACCGAGCTTGGACCGCGGGGTTGCGCGAGGCGACGGTGAGCTAACCAGGGTCATTAAGGTCCATTAAGTCACTAAACTTTCATCAACGAGGGTGTGTAGTGTCAGCGCACCGATAATAAGGTAGCATAAATAACAGCTGCAAGATTTAATTAAAGACGCATAGATGTTTCTTTATTTCTTGGGAATCTGGATGACCTCACGTCACCAGTTAAAGGTTAGAACTTATCTTTTCACAGAAGATACTAAAAATGTTCTCCTTCAGCTGACAGACAGACATCGTTACATTATGTCGCTACTCCTGCAACCCTCCCCTGTGTGTTTACTGTAATTAATCGAAGCACGGACCTAAGCCCGTTTGTTGTTCAATTGTGGGTTAATTTAATATTCAAAGTGTGCAGATCAATTACCCGTACTCTAGTGGAGCTGGAGAACAATATACGGCAGCAGATATCCCTCACAACATAAGGGAATTACAACGTGTAAACGCTAATTTATTTACACGGTACAATGCCTGTCTGTCAGTTGAAGGAGAACATTTTCAACATCTTCTGTGAAATGGTAAGTTCTTTAGTCATGATTTGCTGGTGAATTTACCATTAATTAATGTATTTTGTTACGGTTTCCACCTGCGCACAATCCGCGGTGCGAGCTCGGTTGGCTGGCAGAAGGCGCGCGCGCCTGGCAGCCGGTTGCCCGTCCCGCTCGAGCAAAAGAATCACCCTGTATATACAAACACAATATACTATTCAACACTGAACAAGGCATGTCTAAGATGCTATGGAAGCGTGCGCGAGTACGCTGTAAGGTAATGACTCGCCGGCATGTCCATGTTCCATGTTGTACGGAGAATGTCAACAATAACTATCTTCTTACTTGTCGCTGCCTGACCGTGCTAGTCTTAGCAGGGCAGCCAACCCATAGCAACAGAATGCTCGGAGTGCGCACTGGGAGGGATAATTAACTAAGTAAAATCTGTAGGCTATATAAATAAACAAGAAGTCCAGTCAACACAGTATCTCTGAACTCGGAAGACGAATGGGCACGGGCGTCACCACCAGTTTCATTAAAAGTAATTCATTTATAACTAATAAAATTGCAGTAGTTAGCTTTCTAATGAAATCTACCTGTTATTACTAAAACTACTGGTATTTAAAATATACCGACAGCGGTAGCTATGCTCGGTAACTCGCAGCGCTAGGCCATGGGGTCAAAGTTATCTGCGGACTCTGTGGACGTGGGTTCAAGCTCCATCGTCAGCCGTCCTTGTGATGGTTTTCCGTAGTTTCCCCATTTTCAACTCCAGGCAAATGCTGGGACGGCACTTTCTGACAGGCCACGGCTGCTTCCTTCCAAATCTTTGCCCAATTTCATTCATATTCATTCATTTCATCTCTCATTAACTCCTCTCATGATGTTGGCGTCAGGAAGGGCATCAGGCCGTTAAAATTACCCGCCACATAGACTCTCATTCCTTCTCATCCCCGGCCCCGTCGAAAACGGGAATAATAATGGTAGACATACACTGCAATTTAAAATCTCAAGAAACAAATTTATTTTATTTAGCATATGGCTACATCACTAATTACAAATTATAACGACAGTTAGATTTAAATTACAAACTAGTATCCAGGCATGTGGGAATGATCAAATTTAATTTCTGATGCGAAAATTGACGAGAATATGCATACTTCAAACCACGGCCAGCTGAGTTTTTATTCCTGTTACTTAAATGCCGTGAAAAGCGCAAACTATAAGCTATAAGGTATTAAACAAGAAGTTCCGTAACGAACTAAAGAGCCTACTTTTCTTAAAATTTAAGATTCATGCCAATGATTAATCTATATGGATCTATCTAGAATAATGACGAAATTAAGTTGGTAATATCGAAATTTCTAATTAGTTCGAAATACTGTATACCTGGCGTAATGTAGCCTAATAGAGAACTACAGTTGGCAGCCCTGGTGACTGAATATATTCTTAGTTCTATCTCTTAAGGTACAGAATACAAAATTTGTTTGAAGTCCATGAATAGCATGGACGTTACATGCAGTTAAACATTGGATCTAACAGCGCGCGTAAAATCATGTTGGCAACAATGACATACATGTATTGGTCAGAAATAATCTGAAATAATATGATCTATTGTTGTGTCAATTTTGAATGAAATCCAATAGTTAGTATAGAAGTTACATGCATTTTAAAATTGGACCTATCAGCAGGCTTAGAATCATGTTGGCAGCACTGGCGTAGGCCTATATTAGTTACTCCAAATTAATCTAGAATGCCATGTACTATACGTGTGCAAAAATTTAGAGCTATTGGCTTGCATACTTTATGATATATTGATATTAGGGTAACAAAAATAGAGACAGTATTTATTAACAGTTGGCAGCCCTGGTTACTCTTAAGAATGGGCATAGTCATATCTGTTATGGTACACATAGAACACACGAAATTTGGTTGAAATCCAAATGATAGTATAGAAGTTACATGTATTTAAAGTTGGACCTCTCTGCTGGCTTAGAATCATGTTGGTAGCATTGACGTATGTAAGTTACTCCAAATTAATATAGAATGTCAGGTACTATACGTGTGCATAGTTGAAAACTGTCGGCTTGCATACTTTCTGATATATGGGTATTGTGATAAAAACAAATTGAGAGCATTTATTAACAGTTGGCAGCCCTGGTGGCTCTTAGGAATACGCTCAGTCATATCCGTTATGTACACATAGCACATACGAAATTTGGTTGAAATCTAATTCATAGTGTAGAAGTTATATGCATTTAAAATTTGGACCTATCAGCAGGCTTATAATCATTTTGGCAACACTGCCATGTATGGCCTCCTTAAAATTAAACTGCAATATTATTATCTATACGTGTGCCAATTTTGAAATAACTCCCATTCATACCTTCCAAGATATCCAACATGGAGCTCAAATTTCAATTGCGATTTTTCAGCAGTTGGTAGCACTGACATCATTTTCAAATATGGTCGTGAGATATTCAGGTATAGATCTTTACTCCTACCAAATTTTGTTTCGATTGCTGCAGCCGTTTAGGAGTTGATAGGGACACACACACACACACACAGCCAGACAGAAGGACAGACAGACATACAGACAGAAGGACAGACAGACAGACAGACACACATTTGCCCGATCTCATGTCTACTTTTTCCTCATTTTTGCAAAATGTGAAAAGTAGGCTAAAAATAAGTGCCTGGGCAAACAACATGAAGAAAAAAAAACCATTCAGTCCATAGTTTCAAACGAGCTGGGTGAGTGTGGCAATGCAATGATGAGAAAATACTCTCAGGATGAAGATATTTAGCTCCGCAATACAAGAGCGTTGTAATGGTTGCCTAGCTGACGTACATCACGGCGTTTGCCCAAGTGATGATCGTGAGGGCTTTAGCAGTAGGTTAATACAGGGAGTTCTGTGGTAAAGGGAGTAGTTGTTGGTTAATATTAGGGTCTAGGGATATATTGGTTATCAGCCCCAGTGTACTTAGATGTGTGTTGAATTTGTCTTGACGACCTGTGTTTATGTGGTGACTAGAAGAACCTGGGGAAAACAATTCTCGGGATAGTCGTTATCAGCGCCGGAATTTGAACCACAGAACTCCGGTCTTTCTGCAGCTCCCAATCGTAGTCGTAGTACGCTATTTAACGTGCACGGCTACGCCTCAAGGTGGAAGGGAAAGTGTGAGAAGAAGGGAGACCTGGTTAGTCTCGAATTATTAAGTGAGAACTTCACTTAAGCTCTATGCCCAGACTATGACGGGAGACGATTGAGTGAATGAATGAGATTTTTGTGGAACCTTCAATAAGATCACATATGTGACCCAACTTAAATGTATAGTCTCTCGAAGAAACGATGAGCGCACTCTGGGATTACTCGGCAACCGGGAGCATATGATACCTCAGGTCAGAAAGCGCCGACCCCGCGGCGTAGCCGTCGTGCATCTCGGCTGCGCGGGAAACTGCGGAAAGTCTGAGGTCACTGCTTCGAATATCGGTGCTGACAGTGGCTATCTTGAGTTTGCTTTTCCCCCGTTTTTTTTTCACACTCTCTCAAAACAAATGCCGGGTTAGAACCGTACTTTAAGTCCCGGAGCACCTACCTCATTCCTGTCCCTAATACAGTTACACACACTACTAAAGTAATCACAGGAATACAGGTTATCAGACAAGTGCTAAACACACGGGCCTGATGGCAAAATGTTCCCAACCACTCAAATGAATTATTAACAACAAGCACCGAAAGATGTGAAAAACGTATACAGTATAAAATTAATAAGTTAATCGAAAAGCTCCCCCAGGGGCTCACATCTTGTGGGACGTGGGTTGGCGACCACGGGACCCCAGCTGAGTCCGGCATTGCTTCCACTTACTTGTACCGGGCTCCTCTCCGTCTTCTTTCCAGTCGACTTCCCTTGGTCACCTCTTGCTCTTTTCCGACCCCGACGGTATTAGGGTATCCGAGGCCTAGGGAGTTTTCCCTTTCCCGCCTCAATTGTCCCTTGTCTCATCTTTCCTGATCCCTCCTTCTTCGAGGGGTCAGACCTCTTGTTTTCTTTTCATATTTCCTTTTCTCTTTAAGGTTCCTGAATTGTTTTTGTTAATTGGCTCCCCGTTTATCTAAATTCCCTTTAGCGTGGTTTTTTTTTTCATTTTGTAAGTTTTTCGATCTAAATTGCATTTCGCGATTGTTTTCAACCTCAATTGCATTTTGTAATGATTGACAATCTAAATTGCTTTTTAGTAAGTCTTTCAATGTAGGAGCAGGGCATTTTAGTGAGGTTTTTTGAATTTCAGTTGCATTTTGTAAGTATTTTCAACCAAAACCGCATTTCGCAAGAATCTAAATTGCATTTTGTGCGTCTTTTTTCCTTCAATCTATTCCTTTTTTGAATCTTTTCGTTCTAAATTCCCTTTTGTAAGAACATTTTGTGAGTTGTTTCAATCTGAGTTCCTTTTCGTAAGTATTTTCCGTCTCACTTAATTTTCGTTCTGGTTTCCATTTCATTGAAATTTTCGCTATCACCCCGATCATTAGGGGCCGATAACCTAGCTGTTAGGCCCCTTAAAACAACAACTATCAACATCATCATCAATCAAAAAGCAAAGTCAACTATGTACAGGCCATGGAGGCCCTGGGAGCAGTGGAAGGTAGAGGCTTCCACTTTTTGTGACATCGGCACTAGATGGGATGGAGTTGCCAGCTCCACGCCCGGCCGTCTTTGCTCCCAGGAATTACTCTGGTACTCATTTCTGGTGTAGGCTGAGTGAACCCCAGGGCTATTTGCGTTTACGAAAGTGGTAGTTTTGTTTCTAAAATCCACTACCTGGGTGTGGATCGAACCCACTCCCTTTCAGTTAGAAGCTCAGCGCCTTTACCGACTGCGCCACTCAGCCCCCAGCAGGTTAATCACACGTCCTATTACATTGTGTTGTGAAACGTAACAACTGATTATTGACAGGGTGAATCCGCGTACGGTGAGTGGTTCTTTTGATCCACGTTACTGCAATCACTTTATGGGTGGACATACCCCGTAATTATTCTGTTAACAACGCTAGAAAATTGCGTGCGCAATGAGGGGGGGGGGGTGATGAAAACAGTCATTACAATCCGTCGTGTCATTGTCCATTGCGAACTGTTTTAATGAGTGAGAGACATAAAATAACATACATGTGTTTTTTTTAGCGGCAGTTGGCAGTCAAAGTGAAAGGTCGTGTTTTTCCCGAGCTCTCAGGTGTGCTGAAATGGGTTGTTCTCTGGAGTGTTATCGCGCGAGGATCGGACTGTGGTATAAGAAAGGTTAGTCGGGATTTCCGGTGTTTGTGTGGTCGTACGGGGCCTAGTAACTTGTGGTTTATAGCCCTAGTGATAGCTGCGTTGTTAGTTATTGGTGGAGTGGAAGTGAATCCAGGCCCTGTTACTCCAAATGTGAATCAGGCAAATGATCCAGTGGCAGCATTAAAGTGTTCGACGTGCAGTAAAACATTGAAGAACGGTGTTCAGTGTGGACTATGTGAGAAATGGTTTCACTTCGGCTGTATTAAGGTCAAGAAGGAGGATTGTGATGTCGGGAATTGGTTTTGTCAAGTATGTGATACGCCGGACTGTTGGAGGGTGCAAATCAAAGCAAGGGATCAAATAATACAGGAGCTTAGAACAAAGCTTCGTGAATCAGAGGAAACGGTGAAGGATGTGACTGAACGGCTTTGTACTGGGATCAGTGTGGAAGAGGGCGTGCAGGAGCAAACTGAGGATGACGTTATGATAATGGGTGATTCTATGATACGATGGAGGGCGAATATCTCAAGGAAATCAGGTGCGAAAGTGCGGTGTTATCCGGGGATTAAAATTGACCAGCTTGCCCACTAAGTGGAAGAAGCAAATGTAGAGGACTGTGACAAAGTTAAAGTGTTGTTGCTCCATGTTGGGACTAACGATTTGAAGAAGAGGGCTACTGCTGATTATATCATGGGGGAGATCTACGAACTAGGCAGAAAAGCTAAAAGCAAGTTTAGAAATGCAAAAATTATATTGAGTGGCATTGTTCGGCGGGGAGATGTTCCGTTAAGGCGAGTTAAAACTGTAAATGACCGCATGGATTGGGTTTGTGCACAACTGGGATTAGTGTACGTAGATGCTGACTGCTGGATTGGTGGCCGCGACTTCGCCCGAGACGGGCTGCATTTAAATCGACGGGGCGCTTTCAACCTAGGGAGCCTACATGACAGGGTCATCGGTTCGTGCCGGCCATTGTGAGGAGGAGCAGGTCCAGAGGTTGCCAGCCGACGGGAAGAGAAGGAGCTACTTCGGGATATTTGCTGCGGAGGTAAGACTCGAAGATTACTGCAGGTTAATTGTCAGAGTTTAGGAAATAAATTAATTGCATTTTGGAATCTTGTAGAGGCGTATTCTCCGGACATTGTCATTGCTACTGAATCTTGGTTATATGAGGATATAAATAGTAATGAAATAATTCAAGGGACCTACGAAATGTACAGAAGGGATCGGGGGAAGCGAGGTGGTGGGCTATTTATTTGTGTGCGCAAAAATATAGCTAGTTTCTTAAAGTGGGCTGATACGGATCATGAAATGTTGTGTGTACAAATTTCGAATAAAGGGAATAAATTCCCTCTTCAGGTTATAGGGGCGTATAGAGCACCGAAAGATAACTTTTCGCTTCTCGACACACTGTATGATAAAACTTGTACGGGTAATGCTATGAAAAAGAGCATAATGATTGCCGGAGATTTAAACCTCCCCAAAGTAGACTGGTCTGGTGAGTCACTAGCTGTGGTCAAGCTCAGAGCGCTGCAAACAAATTCTTAAGGTAGGGGGGTTCCCAAGTAGTTGACTTCCCAACAAGAGGCAATAATACCTTAGATGTTTATCTCGTAAGGCCTGTAGAGCTGTATATTAACTGTCTGAAAGTACCAGGAATTAGTGACCATTCTGGGGTTGAATTGAATACAGATACGGTGACATTACAAAATTAGACTCTGATGTAGCAAATAAGATCATATTCCAGTATATGGGGCGGATCAGGGCAAATTTCAGGGGTATATGAATGAGCTATTTGTAGGATGGGCATCGGAAGGAAATCACATTAATATCCTGTGGACTAACTTTCTGAAAATTTTAAATAGCGCTATTGATACATTTGTTCCATTTAAATTACTGAAACAAAACCTAGATCCTGAGTATTACACACGGGAAATCAGGAGTCTTAAACGGAAAATTAGGAAATTATACAATAAAAGACATGATAGTGTGACAAGTATGTGTTGAAATTTAAGTCCTTATCAAGAGAGCTCGTCTTAAAAAAGAGGGCTGCTCATGACAATTATATGCAAGGTTTACTTGGTTCGGGAGGCGATGGGTGGAAAAAATTTACAGTTATGTTAGGAGAAGAAAGGGAAATTCAAATAATTTGTCGATGATAATGTCCGGTGACGGTAACTTAATTACTGAGAAGCAGGCCATTGCTAATGAATTAAATGTCTTTTATGGTAGTGTGTTCCATAAATCCAATAGCTGTTTGTTGGACCTTAACGGTGAATCAGGGGCTCCACTTCTCCAAATAAACCAGTCAGCAATTGTAAAGCTAATACCAAAATTACGTTACAATTTATCGACGCGTCCTGATAATATTGTTAGCGAAGTACTTAAACTAGGAGGTAGGGCCGTGGCACGATACTTAGAGGTGATGTTTAATGTGTCCATAAACAATGCGCAAATCCCGGATGACTGGAAAAGAGCTACGGTAGTCCCAATATTTAAGGGAGGGAGCAGACTTGAATTGGGCAACTACAGACCGGTTAGTCTTACGTCCATCGTTTGTAAACAGATGGAGCATCTCATTTGCGACTACTTGAGGGAACAGTGGGACACATTATCATGGTTTAATGATAGGCAACATGGATTTCGGAAAGGTTACTCATGCGAGAGTCAGATGCTATCACTTTTTCAAGATATTAGCGAATCGTTAGACGATGAAGTTTCAGTCGACGCCGTAGTTATAGATTTTGCGAAGGCATTTGATGTCGTGCCGCATGACATACTACTCCATAAATTAGCTTCGACGAAGATTGATAGAAGAGTGATTTTATGGATCCAAGAATTTTTGACGGGTCGTTCCCAGAAAGTGAAAGTTGAAGGCCGATTCTCGAATGAAAATACCGTAACGTCGGGTATCCCTCAGGGCAGCGTAATCGGAACATTGTTATTTTTGGCGTTTATAAATGACTTACCAAATGGGATTCGCAGTGACTATCGATTGTTTGCGGATGATTGTGTAATATATCGAAAGATACATGACTCACAAGACAATGCAGTACTTCAAGATGACCTTAACCTGGTCTATAAGTGGGCGATTGAAAATAAAATGAAAATAAACACAAGAAAATGTAGTCTAATAGAAATCGGGAAAGTGCGAAGGCAAGATTTTCAATATAACATTGGCTCGGAAATACTTGTAGAAGAAAATTCTTGCAAATATTTGGGCGTTCACGTAAGAAATGATATGAAATGGAGTAGTCATATAGGTTGTGTAGTTTCTAAAGCTTACAAATCCCTGCACTTTGTAATGAGGGTATTAAAAAGTAGTACCTCTGCTAAAGAATTAGGATATTTGTCACTTGTAAGACCTATTCTGGAATACGCCTCGGCGGTTTGGGATCCATATCAAGCAGGGCTCATAAATGAGTTGGAAATGGTACAAAGAAAGGCCGCTAGATTTGTGCTCAGTGACTTAAATTCCAGGAGCAGTGTGAGCCGTATGGTAAAGAAACTTGGGTGGGAATCACTTGAGGCTAGGAGGATGAAATCTAGACTCTGCGCTATGTACAACACGTATACAAATCAACCAGCATGGGGTGAGCTTAGCAAACGTATGGAAAAGCCTACTTACATGGGTAGGAGCGATCATCCTTTCAAAGTTAAGGGCCGACCACAGCGAAAAAATTATGGTAAATATTCTTTCGTAAACCGTGCCATTGATAATTGGAACTCTCTACCTGCCGCAGTCTTAGAGCCTTTTTCCAAACATATAGGTGTGTTTAAGAAAAGACTGACTATTTGTGTAAATACTCCAGTTTAATTGTTAGTGAATTGTTACGTACAGTTATTTATTTGTTATGTATATCTAATTTGCCACCGGGGGACACACCCCCAATTGCAAATAAACGAATGAATGAATTAATGAATCTACCCCTTATTATACCCATCTCTATGGCATAAAGGTTATGTGAGATGAGTTTTCTGTGCGTCTTATGGTTTTACATCCGCATGCCCTTCCTCTTGACAACCTCATTTGATGAAATATTGATATATGAAATTTATGAACCGAAATTACGTGTCGCACAGCGGAGTGGGCACAACGGAGAAAGGGACTGCCCACATGTCTGCTAGGCAGGTCGCTAAGGTGTCTCGTCTTGTATGGTGTGAATAGCGGCCAAATGCAATGGCGCGTCGACTGGACGTTCACTCCAAATATGAGGTGCGTGCTACAATCCGATTCCTATGGGCCAAAAGGAAGAATTGCACGGACATTCATCGTGAAATTAGTGCTGTGTATGGGGAGCGGGCCATTTCCCGGCAAGGGAACGTAAAGCAATTCGAAGCCGGACGCACGGATATCACGGACGAATATCGCGAAGGCAGGCCCGAAACGTCCAGGACCCGTGCAAATGTCAACAGTGTGAATGCGATCATTAGACAGAACCGGCGCATTCAACTGAGACAAATTGCGACGCGGCTGAACATGTCGTATGGCAGTGTGTTCATTGTTCACCTGGACCTTGGATATCGTTGTTGTGTCAAAGATGGGTCCCACGTCTTCTCACCGATAATAATAATAATATCGTATGGCCTCGGTGCCGGGTGCAAGCTTTGTTATTTGACACCCAAAGGGTATATTGCATGTCGAATTGCATTGTTCCTTGAAGCATTATGAAAGTCAAGGAGGTTAGATATCTAAGCTCCTTGAACACTATAGCGCTTTCTAGTAGAGAAATGAGGAACTTTGTATTGCCGGTAACTCCCGAGATTAATTTTGCCATTATGAACACGGCCTACTGAATTCAAATGGGTTCTTTGACATGCCAACATCGTATGACATGGTGTCGTAATTTTTACCGCCTTTCAAAAATCACTTACCACGGCCAGGAGCGAACCTGCAAGCTTGGGGTTAGTAGACCGACACGTTGACCACTCACCCACCGTGGCAAGCTTCTCACCGATGATCACAAGGGACAACGTTTCCAATCCTCCCTGACATTTTTGCAACGCTATGACGCGGACGGCAACGGGTTTCTGCGGCGAGTCGTCACAGGCGATGAAACGTGGGTCCACCACTTCACCCCCGAAACGAAGAGAACATCAATGGAATGGGTGCACCCCTCATCACCCCGACGAAAGAAGGCCAAGGTTCAACCTTCAGCCGGTAAGGTTATGGAGACAGTGTTCGTTGACATGGAGAGTTTGCTGCACGTAGAATTCATGCCGGAAGGAACGACGATCAAGGCGGCGTCGTATTGTCAAACGTTGCACCGGTTGCGTAAAGCGATTAAAGAGAAGCACCGGGGGAAATTGATCGCCGGTGTGATTTTGTTGCACGATAACGCAACACCTCACAAGGCCCGTCAAACGAGCGAACTGCTGCAGCGTTTCAAGTGGGAGGTCTGGCAACATCCACCCTACAGTCCCGACCTAGCGCCATGTGACTTTCATCTGTTCGGTAAGCTCAAAACGGAGCTCGGTGGTTGACGTTTCCAGACCGATGAGGAGTTGAAGGCCGCTGTCTCCGTGTGGTTGCAGAACGCTGGAGGAACTTTCTATGCATCCGTCATCGACAAGTTGGTTGTGCGTTCGCAGAAATGTTTGGAGTCTCTTGGAAACTATGTGGAAAAGTGACGTTACATTGTATGTCGTCATAGGCGTGTTGCTGTTGCATAGGTGGTGTAATAATGGCCATAACTGGGAAGTGCAACTTCTTTTTTGATCTGCCCTCGTATATGAACCTGGGCAAAAGGTTGGTAAGAAAGTACCACCATCTGTTTCGAGGTGAAAATGGGAATCACGGAAAACCATTCCAAGTTCGGTCGTCGATGAGGTCTGAATCCAGCTGTCGATGGAAGTCTGAATCCGGCCGTCGGTGAAGCCTGAATCCAGCCATTAGTGAGGTCTTAATCCGTCCTTTGGTGGGGTCTTACTCCAGCCGTCGGTGAGGTCTGAATCCAGTCTTCTCAGAGGTCCAGAGCTAGCCTGGCTCAATGAAATTGCGTCTGAACGCACGTAGCCACCCGGTCGATCGTGGCCCAATTAAAGTACTGAGTTCATAACACACTGATATAATAATATACACTATATTATTCTCTAAATAACCTCGATGTTAGGCCCCTTAAAACAACAATTATCATCATCATCTCTAAATAACACGTATTTACAGTCCTGGCTGGGGCAGCTACAAGCGCTAAGGCGCAAAGTCAAACCAGTCTGACTCGGTAGATGAGTGGATTGAAATTCACCATCGGTCGTTCTTGAAATGGTTTTCCGTGGTTTCCCATTTTCAACTCTAGGTAAACAACAAGTTTTAAAAAAATCTTTGTGTCCAAGTTTGTTGGCGATTAGTCCATTTCTTTTTATCTTTTCGCAAAGTGTGCCCTCTCGCCATTTAGATAAGTTTTGTCTTTACGGGAAGACTGTTCTTTATTTTTGGATGATCCCACAACAGCTGACGCAACTTGCCGAGGTAACTTTGGCTCGAAATAAAAAACTTCCTTCTCCTGTCCTTGTTCGTCGGAGTCTTGTTTCACCTTGCTTGTTAGAACTTTATTTTCTAATGATCTCTCTGGGAGCTGCCACATAATTTAGCATCGAGACAATCTTGGCTGTGAAAAAGTTTTTATAAAACCCTGCTGAAGCTGTAAAGGTGAATGGGCGTCCATTTTAAACAGAGCTGCTGTAACGACAAGAGTTCATTTTCCTTCTGGGACATTACAACAATTTGACTTGTGGAGCTAGCTCCTTGTTGTAAAATGTGCATTCAACAATGTGGTAATTTGAGATTTTTAAAAAAGTAACGAACTGCAAGTGACAGAATGGTCTGTAATTACTTACTCAGTACTTCTTTCAAAAAAAAACTCAGCATTATTTTGTAGGTTTATGCCGTGTCTTGTGTGGGGTTTCGCCTAGGAATACCAAGCTGGCTCATCAGCGGGCTCTTGGTGTCCATGCCCGGACCCCCACAGGAGTAGCGAACTGTGTACTACCTCCCTTCTTTACTGCGAGAGCTAAAAGCTCAAGCAGCCGTTCACCTCCCTATAAAAGCTTCTAAAATGATGGTATATTGACTTTCATGGTCAAGGATTTAAAACTCAGCATTTTTTTTACGTTTATGCCGTGTCTTGTGTGAGGTTTCGCCTAGGAACACCAAGCTAGTTCATCAGTGGGCTCTTGGTGTCCGTACTTTTACCTCTCGCAGTAGAGCTGCGCTTCATAAGTAAGGAGGTAGTGCACAGTTCGCTACTCCTGTGGGAGTCCGGTCACGGACCCCAAGAGCCCCCTGATGAACCAGATTGGTGTTCCTAGGCGAAACCCCACACAAGACACGGCAAAACCTAGAAAAATTGCTGAGTTTTTAATTCCTTGGCCGTGAAAGCCAATTATACCATCTTTTTGAAATAATTTTACTTGAATTTATTGCAAGAAAGTTTTGTCTACTGATTATTATTATGTTCACCGCCGGCTCCGTGGTGTTGGCGTAGCGCGCCTGCCTCTCACCTGGAGTCCCCGGGTTCGATTCCCGGCTCCGTCAGGAATTTTAGAAACTGACGTGAGGGCTGGAATGGGGTGCACTCAGCCTCGTGAGGACAATTGAGTAGCTGTCTGACGGTGAGGCAGCGCCCCGATCACGAAACCCAAGATTAACGGCTGAGGGGACCCGATGCGCTGATCACGCGTCACCCCAATATCTGCAGACCAAATGGCTGAGCAGCGGTCGCTTGGTAGGCCTAGGCCCTTCACGGGCTATAGTGCCAGGGGTTATTATTATTATTATTATTATTATGTTCACCATACTGGTATGCATATTATGGTGGAGCCCCAGTGCTACGAGGTTGGTCCTCAGCGACTTCGGTATGATCCCAGTGGAAGACGTTATCATAAGCAATACAACAACAAATTCCTGTCGCCACATTTGTCGGATCTCTTCAGCCAGAGGCATGTATTTGGTCACTTTCTCAGCATAAATGTGTTGGACATTATGCGAGCTAGGGACTGTGATGTCTTATTCTTCTTCTTGCTTCCAAATTTGGCCAACTGTAGACCGCGTGTAACTTAATGCTTTCTGGCCAGTCTTCTTTTCTCTTTCCAGAACCTCTTCATTCGTTTGCTCCTTAATTTTCTCTGCTCCTCAGATATTATGGGGTCTGGCCTGCTCTGCAGTTGTTGTTCGTGAAATTTGTGATTATCTGCTTGAGTTCTGAACTTCTTTCTGTTGAGGATCAATTCAGATGTAATTTTAGTTTCGTCTGTGTCGTTCTATTATAAAGAGTTCTCTTCAGCACTTTGTCAATATGAATAATGTCTGGCCTGTTTGCTGACATACAGTAGTTCTGTGATCACTGACCTGTCCCAGAGTAGCTTGTGTGTATTGTCCTCCAGAACAGCATCAGGAATAATTATATTGATAGTAAGGCAGGACATTATTACTTAAGCAGTCCTTCTTTTTATTATTGTTATTATTATTATTATTATTATTATTATTACTGAGACTAACCAATGTAACCCAACCTAGAACTAGCCGAGCAGCGCTGTTTCCAATCAAGCGAGGTGGAAATGGAATGGCAAATGCTATAAGCCAGTCGGAAACAACCTGCGTAGTGCGTCACCTCGCCAGAGGATTGGGTCCGTCAGCTGCGGTTATTGTATTATTCAAGGTGTGATCGATCGAAACAGATTAATTGCCTTCCGCGGTGCCTGGCTCGCATCATCGTAGCGTTAACAATGCTTGGTAGTGTGAACTGCTGAAAGCTGCTTATCTGGCTTGAGGGAGAGCCGGGGTCACGCACAATTCAGGTGGTGGGCATGGAACAAGCAGATAGCACTGCCTACCGTAATTACTCTGCAGTTTGTCGCTTGTCCCTTGGGCCTGAAGCTTTCTTTGTTAAGTGAGGTCATACAGCTGAAGAGCCAGAAGGAGTAACGCTATTCATTTTGAATGTTGGCTTTAATGACCAAGTACACATCAAAAAAAGTTTTGCATCACCTCGGTTCCCAGATCTCCGGCATATAGACGTTGACTGTGTATATTGTATCCAAGATACAGTCCCTTTGACTGTTCATAGATGTCACTAAAACTGCTCAAAGATGTAAACAACCATGCATGAGCAGGGCCTATTAGACGGAGGGGGTACGACAGCCGATCAGTTCCAGTCATTTCACCAGGACGAAGGTACGCTGCTCATGTTGTCTGTAGTTCTACCATGCCTAGAAGGTCAATACCGCAGTTCGATCGCGTCCGCATTGTTACTTTGTGTCAAGAAGGGCTCTCAACAAGGGAAGTTTCCAGGCGTCTCAGAGTGAACCAAAGCGATGTTGTTCGGACATGGAGGAGGTACAGAGATACAGGAACTGTCGATGACAGGCCTCGCTCAGGCCGCCCAAGGGCTACTACTGTAGTGGATGACCGCTACTTACGGATTGCCGCTCGGAGGAACCCTGACAGCAATGCCACCATGTTGAATAATGCGTTTCGTTCAGCCACAGGACGTCGTGTTTCAACTCAAACTGTGCGCAATAGGCTGCATGATGCGCAACTTCACTCCCGACGTCCATGGCGAGGTCCAGCTTTGCAACCCCGACACCATGCAGCGCGGTACAGATGGGCCCAACAACATGCTGAATGGACCCCACGGAATTGGCATCACGTTCTCTTCACCGATGAGTGTCGCATATGCCTTCAACCAGACAATCGTCGGAGACGTGTTTGGAGGCACCCTGGTCAGGCTGAACGTCTTAGACACACTGTCCAGCGAGTGCAGCAAGGTGGTGGTTCCCTGATGTTTTGGGGTGGCATTATGTGGGGCCGACGTACGCCACTGGTGGTCATGGAAGGCTCCGAAACGGCTTTACGATACCTGAATGACATCCTCCGACCCATAGTGCAACCATATCGGCAGAATATTGGAGAGGCATTTGTCTTCATGGACGACAATTCTCGACCTCATCGTGCACATCTTGTGAATGCGTTCCTTCAAGATAACGACATCGCTCGACTACAGTGGCCAGCATGTTCGCCAGACATGAACCCTATCGAACATGCCTGGGATATGTTGAAAAGGGCTGTTTATGGACGTCTTGACCCACCAACCACTCTGAGAGATTTACGCCGAATTGTCGTTGAGGAGTGGGACAATTTGGACCAACAGTGTCTTGATGAACTTGTGGATAGTATGCCACGACGAATACAGGCATGCATCAATGCAAGAGGACGTGCTACTGGGTATTAGAGGTAGTGGTGTGTACTGCAATCTGGACCACAAATGCTGAAAGTCTAGCTGTATGATGGTACAACATGCAATGTGTGGGTCTCATGAGCAATAAAACGAGCTGAAATGTTGTTTGTGTTGATCTCTATTCCCTTTGTATTTAAAGGTTCCGGAACTCTTGGAACCGAGGTGATGCAAAACTTTTTTTGATGTGTGTAATTAAACTCCCAACAAATCTTGCTTTTTGCGATGTCATAGATTTATGGCATTAAAAAGAACCTTCCACTAACTACACTTGTGTGAAGCCAAAATTTGTAGGTTAGAATTGATATCGCTTTATTAGTTCCAACGTTCGCCGCCAGGTGCTGACTGCTATGCCATCTAGTAGCCATGTCCGAAAGCTAGGTGTCGTGGACGGTAGCATTTGGTAGCAAAAGTGGGAACTACTTGCACCGCCCTATTAAAATAAACATATTCTGGGCGTGCCTCCTAGCTGCATCACTGGAACCAACTAGAAAAGAAAGGAGTACGCAGTGGAAATGGATGTTAATTTCTGACCTGTGCTGGGCCCGTATTTGCAGGCCAGATGTGTCGAGCGACTCCAGACTCCGTGAAGGTGGTCCCACGACGAGTGGTAGGAATACCCCCCTGGTGCTAGAAATCTAGAATAAGTTAGGCCTAGGTTTGAAGAGAGAGATGGAGAGAGAGAGCGAGCAGCCCGATCGTCAAACACTACTAAATAAGACATATGGATAAAGAAATGGAAATTTAATGAATAGTGAAATCGAACACACAAAGAAACCCGGCCAGAATAACACACACAAAGAAAAGCGTACCCTAGGTGTCAAATACAGTCACTTTCAAACGGGGAAGATGATTATAAATAATAAATAACGGAAACAAATAAAATAAATACCTGTGCCACTTCCAATAAAAATGATGTAAAAAGGGAGGAGGTAATTGACCAAAAAGGCAATCGAGCCGGTCGCTGGTCAACAACAATCCCTTCTCCGTCTAGAGAGTAGAGATGGATGGTTGTCATGGCGACCACAAATAACAAGCATAGCAAAGATAGAATAAGGGACTGTGTGCGTGTCGCAGAGGCTGTGGCGAGCAATGAGGATGCGATCGAGCTGGCAGTCCCCAGATAGAAGAAATGCAAAAACTAAAGATACTACAAGGAGAAACAAATGACGTAAAGTGTCCGTGAAATATATCAAAGATACATACACGCAATCAAACACACAAAATGCCAGCCGACGATGCAGAAATAAAACTCAAAGCAACTCGTGCTTGTAGGTAGTCTAGCAAAACATGCTAAACCTATATGGTCCCCTACTTACGTTCCGAGTTCGAGCTGAATACGGTAAGGCCTACTTAAAGTTACCGCCGTGATTTAGTTGCATGAAGCATGGAATGAAGGGAATACATAAGGGCTAAAATATATGGTGTCATGCCTCGTGTTGGGAGAATGGTCGAAACGCCAACGTCCACAAATCACGGGAGACCCATTCGAAGATATGCCCAATCAAAACAACTTCAATGCACCTGGCAGCAAGAAAAACATACATTCACAAAATCACTCGCAGATATATTTCACGGCACAAATAAAAGGTTAAACCGTAGA
Source organism: Meconema thalassinum (assembly GCA_946902985.2). Lineage (NCBI taxonomy): Eukaryota > Metazoa > Arthropoda > Insecta > Orthoptera > Tettigoniidae > Meconema > Meconema thalassinum. Next base: position 222,577,029 of record OX336390.1, on the reverse strand, counting down.
CTCACACTAAACAAAACAGGAGACCGCCATTTCGATTAATTCCACAGCAAATCCAAGCACACGACGAAGACCAAAAAGAAAAGTTAAATTTAAGAAATGAGCATAGTGGAAACCAGGTTAGACGTGTTGTTACTTACATGAGTAAATGGAAGGCTTCGGCATAATAACAATGTTAAATAAAAAGGAAAAACATTATATTTTAAATAATAAGGCGGAGAGCCTCAAGGCACGTCCGCCCGGAAGTACCTCACATGGCATCTGAGTTTACCGGGACGGCCGCCAAAGAAATAAAGAAAAGAGATATGTTAAACATGGCTCATACTTGAAATTACTGTCTGCAGTCGTTACTTGAATTAAAAACAGATAACACACAGTAACACAGTCATCACAATTAACACCTGTTATCAGACAGATTCTACACACACCCAAAGTACACGAGGCTACATGAGCGCGTTGTCGCAGCCCCTAAACTAAGGAACCAACCAATCAACCTAGGTTTTTGCGGTGTCTGTTGCGGGGTTTCGCTGAGGTACAGGAAGTCAGGCTCATCAGCGGGCTGTTGATACACATTGCCCGGACCGCCACTGGGGTAGTAGACCATGCACTACGTCCCAAGAGTTACCTCAAAAATTTCTCCTCCCTATAACCCGCGGCGTAGCTGTGCTCCTTAAATCGTGCACTACGACCACGCGGGCAGCTGCAGGAAGTCCGGAGAACGTAGGTTCAAATCCTGGTGCTGACAACGCCTATCCTGAGTGTGGGGTTTCTCCGTTTTTTTTTTCAAACTACCTCCAATCAAAAGCAGGGATAGTACTATATTTCAAGTCCCGGGGCACCTACCCCGACCCTGTATCTAATACAGTTACGCACACTACTACAATCACCACATACAGGTTATCAGATAAATTAAACACATGCCCAACTACACGGGGCTGATGACCAAGATGCCTCAAGCCCCCAAAGTGTCCTCCGTATGATGCCAATATTTCATATTTTGGTACCTCCCGGTAGAATGAAAACTGCATTATAAACTACTTCTCTGTTACAGGAAAACAATAATCTGAATGCTGCAAGAATGGCATTGACGTTTCTCGCTGTATAGTTACATGCATTCGCGCATGCGTGATAAGGATACTAATACAAGTGATTGATGTTTATAGTCTTGTAATGTACAAATTGCGGTAACTAATAAAAGCAATTCACAAGAAGAACAATATGAACAAGATGAATAGTTTCACAGCGAATGGTATGTTACGATTACAATCTAAAGTCCAGTTCCAACAGATATGTTGGTTTTGCAACCATGTGTTTGTGAATATTCAAAAGAGACAACCCATTGAGTCGGTTTTCACTTCCAAGTTTCAAGATTCTTACCCCCATTAACCTTCTCCTGGCTTAGACACTAGTTTTTCCTGATGCGAATACGAGGTTGTCAAAAGTACTCATTCCATGCTGCGCGGTTGAATGCGTTAGTTCATTCAACTCGCTGTAGTACATTATCTGTTAGGTAGTCAGCCCGAAGGCTGGTTGGATTCTCAAAAAGTACCGCCGTTTGGTTATGTGGGTAGATATCCACAAAAATCTGAGGCAGCGCTATATTGAAGCGTACTAGGCAAGATGAGGAGTGAGGTAGTTTGCCATTGCTTTCCTCACTGAGTCAAAACAGCAGTGATAACCCTATGAGTAGAACCTTTCACGGCATCCACAGGCACTGACTGTGCCCTGAATGTCATTACTAAGCACCACCCATACCTCAATAGCTTCCATATAATCACAGCCATGAGTGAGACTGAGACATCGGTGAAAAGCCGCATTTCACTCTAACCTGTGCCAACAGACAATTGCAAATGTACTGCATTCATCAAGAGATGGCAAACAGGCCATAGTACATTAATAAGTGCGAGTATTATAGGGGAAAGATACAAAATTATTTAGAAAGTAGAACAGTTGCTAGGGATTTAGAGCATACAATATCTCATCTCGTGATAATATTGATGGCTTTAAGTCAGCTCTAAAATGTTTGATGACTTGCGATTAATATTACTTATTCTCTATGATCATTTACTGCTTCAGACTTGAGATATGGATACTGATATATCGCGTACGAAAAGGGCGCTTAAGTTTTCTTGTTAATTCCCATAAAGCTACAAACCAAAAGCTTACCTGGCACGAGTCAAGTATAGCAAGACCTACGGTTGTCCAGTCTGCTGGTGCTTTCCTTTTAAAAACCACCTATTCGTGCATACATTCACGTTCATTGCTATGCACTAGAGAAAGATCCACTCCATACTTTCAACTGCAACGTATTAGGGCCCGTAAGACCGTACTTTTGTAGTAGGTCTTGTCAGTTCATCAACTCTTACTACACACATCAAAAAAGAAGAAAAAGGTTTTGCATATTGCCTTGGGGCACAGTGGGAATGAAAGTGAGGACGGACTTATTTATTAAACAGTGTCCACGCCTGCTCGAAACAATAGAGATCTGGAGCATAGGCAGGGTATTCCATTCTGTGAATACCATTCTCCTGAAGAAATACAGCTCTGTGCGGGCGAGAGTTATCGTCCACGCAAGTGAAATTTGGACCGAAATTGTCAGCATAGCCTTTCACTACTGGTGCCCGGATAGTATCCCTGTGACGTATGCCTGTCATACGCCCTGGGATGTACGCAAGAGGGGTTCGGTGACCATACATGGTGTCACCTCCTCCCTGTTGGTATCGGTCTCAGATGTATTGGTCGTGCATACGTTCACCGGGTCGTCTCCGCACTCGCACACAATGACACAGGCGAGTGTACACAGCCGATATACACGCCGCAAGAACGACTAATGGGTTTAAGACCACGACGACTCTTGGCCAGCAATATGCCAAACATTTTTGATGTGTGTAGTAAAACTCTCTTCATAGCTTATTAGTTCAGAATTGTTGCCACGGTGGGTGAGAGGTTATCGTATCGGACTAACAACCCCAAGCTTTCAGGTTCGCTCCTGGCCATGGTAAGTTATTTTTGAAAGGCGACAAAAATTACGACACGCATGTCATTCGTTGTTGGCATGTGTCATACGGTAAAGTTAGTGGTAAACACAAAAGACAAACGTGCATGCACGCGTTTCAACACAAATGTACGGACGGGCACTTGAAAGTGTTTATAATGGCAAAATTATTCTCGGGATTTTCCGTGAACACAAAGTTCCTCATTGCTCTACTAGAAAGCGCTATAGTGTCAAGGAGCTTAGACACCTAACCACCTTGACTATCATAGCGTTCCCTAGAACGACAAAATTCGATATGAAAGCTGCCCTCTGGGTGTCAAATAACAAAGCTTGCACCCGGCATCCGAGGCCATACGATATTCTTCTTCTTCTTTCTTCGATTTGGCCAACTAGGGACCACGTCAGTTCAACTGTCTCTTCTTCCGAGCTCTAACTACCGCCCAGTGTTCCCGCATTCGTCTTCGGTGTTGTTCTTTTCTCTCTTGGGACCAAGCCTTCCCTGTCTTCAGCTTCGGCTTTTCCTGGAAACCTTTGTGCGTACGTACGTTTTCCTGAAGTGGAACACGCTCCTGGATATCTTTAGGGGAAATTTCCATTTCACGTAAATCTTTCTCAACTTCCGTAAACCATGCCCCTTTGGTTTTCTTATCTTGGAAGTACGTCAATATCCGTTTTGATATCCTGCCTGGGCTCATTCGTGTCACGTGGCTATAAAAGGCAATCCTTCTTTTTCGAATCGTGTCACTGATCTTCTCCACGTGCTTGTACAATTCGTGGTTGTGACGCCTTCTGTACTCGCTGTTTTCTTTGATGGGACCCAGGATTTTCCTCAAAATCTTCCTTTCTTTAGCCTCTAGTTTTTCCATCAGACCTTTCTTGTTCATTATTAGAGTCTCTGCCGCATACAGAGCCTCTGGTCGAATAACAGTACAGTAATGTCTAATTTTGGCGTTTAAGGATATCGATCTCTTATTGTAGATGTGTTTAGTCAGGTTGTAAGCAATTTCCATTTTATTAATGCGTGACATTATTATTATTATTATTATTATTATTATTATTATTATTATTATTATTATTATTACAGTCCAGAATTGACTCAGCTCATCCCCCTCCAGAAGCAAGTACTAATTACGCCACTGGTTGAGGGTTGTGGGTTTGCAACTCACTACATCTCACCTGTGATGGATCGCGGTGGGTGCCAGGTGGGTCACGGAAGTATGACAGTGTATTTTATGTTAGTGACAGCAGGTAGAGTATCCCACTTGACTGATTATATAGCGGCTGCATCAGTCAAGTTGTCACCAGGTTCTAATCTTGACACATTGTTACGTGCACATTGGATTAATTGCTCTGAAAAACGGGACACGTAGGCTACAGGTATCGGAGATGTTATCCTGCAGCTGCTGGGAATGGGTTTCATGCATAGATACATTAACTAACGTTATTAGTTACTGTTCTTACGAATATTATAGTGATATATGTGAGGTAATTTAGTTAACTATCATATGCAGTAGTTGTTTACGACTTTCAAGTGCCCGTCGGTACATTTGTGTTGAAACGCGTGCATGCACGTTTGCCTTTTGTGTTTACCACCAACTTTACCTTATGACACAACGCCATATTGTTTCAATTACAATTTAGTGGACTTAAGAACTAAGTTAACCACAGCGTGACGACTTCATTTTTTTTAAGCTTATGGACTGATTGTTAGGTAGTCAGCCCGAAGGTTGGTTGGATCCTCAAAAAGTACCGCCGTTAGGTTATGTGAGTAGATGCCCACAAAAACTCAAGGCAGCGCTATATTGAGGCGTACTAGGCAAGAAGAGGCGTGAGGTAATTTGCGATTGCTTTCCTCACTGAGTCAGAACAGTTGTACTAACCCTATGAGTAGAACCTTTCACAGCATCCACAGGCACTGACTGTGCCCTGAATGTCATTACTAAGCACCACACATACCTTAATAGCTTCCATAATTATAATCACAGCCATGAGCGAGACTGAGACATCGGTGAAAAGTCACCTTTTACTTTAGCCTGTGCCAACAAACTTGTACTGCATTCATCAAGAGATGGCAAACAGGCCAAATGCATATGGCATACCTGCCAACTTTTACGGTTTATCCGTAAAATTTACGGAAATTGCAGCATTTTACGGTTTTACGGATGAACGGTGTCATTTTACGATTTCGCGGACAAAAATTTGAAAAGATAATTTACATTCGATAATACCGCCCACTTCCGTACAATCGATTGTTTGCGTGGGTCGAAGGCAAGTCCACGATAGTCGATAACTCGTTCTTTGATATGATTCGTACTTTTAACCGTGTGATGTTTGTGTCTTCATTGTAATTGAATTTGAAGCCGGGATAACCGTTCTTCCATGTTCTTCGCATATTCTTTGTTCCGCTCCGTTCGCTCGTTGCGATTTAAACCATATTCTTTGACCACGTGAGTTGTTCATTGTTCGCGAAGTTGGCGTTCCTTGAATGTTTTCGTCTTTTAAGGTTATGGCATATTTTAATGAAGCGTTCGAGTTTTTGTGCTATAACTTCGTAGTTTCCTGTATTCCTTGGACTAATTACATTCGTTCCACGTGTGTGTGTGTTTTTTATTTCTACCATATGCATATTCTTTCTTCACGTTGACAGTGACGTAATTAGGGCCGAGTGTCTGTTTACTTCCTTTTTGGTGGAACACAATGTGCCCTTAAGTGCGGCTGATCATGCTGGTGCTTTATATCAGAAGTTGCAAAGAAATATAGTTGTGGTCGCACGAAAACGACATGCTTTGTAAATAAAATGGCAAAAAATGCATCATCTGAAGTTGTTAAGTGCCTTCCGAACGGACCGGATACAGATAAATCCCTTTTCTTTCCATCAGTGAGAAACTACTTTTGTACTGCCTGTGACTACATCATCAACAAGTTTCCACTCAAGGATGACGTGTTAAAGAATGCTCAAGTTGCTAGGTTAGACAAAATTGAAGATGCACAGTTTTCTTCCATTCGTTTTTTCTTGGAAAAGTTTCCTATCATGTTATGCAAGGAAGAGAATGAAACTACAGATGAGGTGGTGAATGAGCTTCAGAGGCAGTTCACAGCTCTTCAGGTAGATGACACTTCGGCTGCACATCAAGATGCTGCAAGTGATTCCAGTTGGGCACAAATATCAAGAATTCGTGGAGCCGATAGACTTCTTAAGTATAACCGAATTTCTAGAGTAATGCTCTCTGTTCTCACCATACCCCATAGCAATGCAGAATGTCAACGTGTTTTTAGCCGTGTGAAGAAAAATAGAACACGGTTCAGGTCATCCATGTCCTATGAATCTCTGGAGTCTATTTCTATTTTGAAGACCAGGAGTTCTGGTCGCTGTTATGACAAAACATTTTCTCATGACTTTTTGCAGGAAGCTAAAAAGACCACAACCATGACTTAAAAGTCGAACTAGCATATGATTTGCAGTGTGTATTATATTATTTCTTGCCTGTGTTACGTTAAACAAGTTTTATTGTGTAAAGCCTTTTTCAATTATCGTATATCAGCTTAATCTATCAAGGAAGTCCTGTTATGTCTGCTCCAAACCAATATTCACCACGCCTGCTGCTGATTAACATGGATTTCTTCTGGATTGTTATGTTCATCTACAAATTATGTAAGTAGATATGATTTCATTGAAGTATCCTGTTTAAAGCATGAATTATTGTATTTTGTAGCCCAGAAGTATTATTATTTTCGTCAAGCCGGGGGTATATCGAAAATCGTTCGATTTTTTGTCGCGCGTGAGTTTTACTGATAGCCCTTTTCAAAAGTTGGCAGGTATGATATGGCAAAGTGCACAAAATATGTAACACATTACAAACAATGAAAACATGAAAATCCTCAGCCTGCTTCCAGTCTCCGACCGGGTCAGGATAGGAATGAATGAAGCCCCCATCTAGCGGCGAGGATATGAACTGTGCCGGCTGCCGAGGCCTGACGCACTCCTCTGGGGCAATGATTAAATGAATGACAGATGAAATGAAATGATAGTGGAGAGTGTTGCTGGAATGAAATTGTGACAGGGAAAACCGGAGTACCCGGAGAAAAATCTGTCTGCCTCCGTTTTGTCCAGCACAGATCTCACATGGAGTAACCGGGATTTGAACCACGGACCCAGCGGTGAGAGGCCGGCGTGCTGCCGCCTGAGCCACGGAGGCTTACAACACATTACAAACAATACACATCTTAAAACAATCAACTAGATGCCTGATAAATTTCAAGTTTTAAATCTAAATTGTCCAGCCACTCTATAGATTTCTAGAGGCTTGGACAAAGTCTTCTAGTGGCCCCAAGTGTGCCCTGTTTCAACACTCCGTAACAATATGACGGATGGTCTGTCTCGGCGCACCACAGTCACAGTTAGTGACGTTTACATGTCCCACTTATGTAGCAATGAGACACGCCGCGCATGGTTGGTTCGTACCCTGCTAAGGGCAAGCCACGTTTTACGTGGCTGACCAAAACTTGCTGGTGGGTATTGGCTACAAAGTTGTGAATGCCTTGCCTTCGGAGCTGCGTTGTTTCACTCCTGTTCCCATTCTGCTGCAACGTTAAACCCTCTCCTAACCAACTCTTAGGCTTTTAACATAGATGGAGAACGTGATTTCAAACGACCAAATTTATGAAGCACGTCTTTATGAATTGGGAGAGCTACGTTCACTGATATCTACAGTATGTGAACTCGCGGGTCAGGTCGTTAGATCTCCTTAGTCTTGGTGGTTTGATATGGCTGAGCAAAGATCTATTACTATATCGCAGGGCTCTACGACGCCCTGGTTTCGTCTGAAGAACGTCACTAGGAGCGAACCACAACCACTAGCCAGCGCTGTTGGGCAAGATCATGTCGTCACGCCCATACACGCCGCTTTTTGGACGAATCCAATAACTGCAATTCCCAGTGATGGGAAACAAAATGTCCTCATTTGTAGAACTCAGGGGACTTTCTTAAAATTCTGTTTTGCAGACTTCAACTTTCTCTCTCTGCCTGCCTTACTTAGCCAAGGTTTCTCTCTACTTATGGCCCCCTTCTCAGTCCTTCTTCACAGTTTCGGAGTGTTTGTTCTTCTCAGTTGACGATTCTCTGATTGAAGTACAGAACCTCGACTTGACCGCATTTCTCTGTTCACGTGTGTCACTGCATCGCTTGCGTTTGCAATATATTCCATCCTCATTTCTCGGCCACATGCACACATTTTCTTCTCCCTGCTACATCCTCCGTGCATCCTTCTACTGCAGTCGTGAGAGGGGGAAGTTACCGTGTACACGGCGAGCAAGGCTGCCTTATAGTGGGCACATATTGGCATGGCTGGTCTAAAGGCATGGAAAGGCAAGTAACTCACAAAAACACTGAACTCGTTTGAAATTGAGCTTACTTTCGGGCTGCACGAGTAGCTGGCTGTGTTGATAGGCATTTTAGACATTTATTAAAGAAAGCTTTTCAGTAGGTCAACACAAATTGTGCCCAATAACATTAGGCGGGAAAATAAGTATTTATTATTATTGATTTAAGCCCACTACGGAGCGCTTATGACTAGTTCTTCGATGCTCTTTTCCGTTCCCAATATCTCTTGAGCCCTGCTGATAATTTCTCCTTTCTCTCCTGTGGAAGGGGCTTCCGACATTTAGGGACTCTAGGTGGTGGGTCCAAGATTCTACCATAGCACAAAATTTAGAACGATCTTCTATACATCAAGGTCAGCAATTCCAGCCGAATCCAAGTCCTTTAGTACCTCATTAAGCTACAGGCTTCCAGTCTTATAGCTTTTAACCAAGGAGAAGATCTTGTTGGTAAGCCTGTTACTGTTCATTCGTTGTAGGTGCCCGTAGAACTTTAGCCTCCTACGTCGCATACTGGTATTGGCTGATTCTAACTGCTGATACAGGTCAGAATTAGATTTCAAACGGTAGGTCCCATCTAGGAGCAATCTCGGGCCATGAATTTTCCTGAGGATACGTCTTTCGGCTTTCTCCAGGTCATCCATGGTGCCTTTTCTGTTCATCAAGAGGGTCTCTGCGGCATACACAAACTGTGGTCTGGCAGCAGTTCTGTAGTGAGAGATCTTAGCATTCCTCGAAATGCATTTCTTGTTGTACAAATTGTGAGCAAGTTGGTATGCTGCGTTGAGTTTGGTACGCCTTGCGAAGATGGAGGTGCCATCTCTACCATTGGGGTGGACCCATTCACCAAGATAACGAAAGCGATTGACTCTTCTAATCGTTCTATGTATGGTCGTCAAAAGGGTGTTTCCGGAGTGCCGATTCTCAAAGTACTTGGTCTTATCGTAAGATATCTGTAATCCTGACTTCACTGCTATCTCGTGCAGGGCTTGGACAGCTATGCCAGCATCCTTAGAGTTGTTGGCCAAGATTGCAATGTCATCAGCGAAGGCAAGGCACCTGATCACGATTCTTCGGGTTTCAGCTCCAATGGCAACTGGTTTGATTCCTAGATTCCTCAATGTGCATTCCCAGGTCTTGGTGACTTTATCAGGCACCAGATTAAACAGAATGGGCGAGAGGCCATCACCCTGTCGTACTCCGGTTTTGATCTTGAAACTCCGAGATAGTTCTCCTCTGAACTTCACCTTAGAGGTTGTATCCGTGAGAGTCTGTTTGATGACGGTGCGCGTGTTATAATCCACACCTCGTTCTTGGAGTATTGACAAGAGTGTCTGGCGGTCGATGGAATCATAAGCTTTTGCGAAGTCGACGAAAACCACAGTGATGTTCGTACTCCTTACTTGTTTAAGTTGGAGAATGGTTTTCAGATTGAAGATCTGCTCAGTACAGGACCTTCCACGCCGAAATCCTCCTCGATATTCCCCAATTTTATAATTTTAAATGATCTTGTCGACTTCGTCGTTACGCTGGGGTCTGGCATTACGTTACGGTGACGGGACGAAATGTACCTAGATGCACTGAGGTGTGTGACGGCTTGGTGCATGTGTTCCCCGACAATCTCTACTTCGTTAGAATAAGACAAAAAAAAAAGGTTCTTGGATGTCACGGGTAATCTTGAGAACCACTGGATGGATTTTGATGCGGTTTTCACCATTCTCTAAAGGATATCTCGAGGAAAGATTCATAGAAAATAATTTATGTATGATCAAAGGAACCCAAGCAGTAACGATTTCAGTTGAAAAGTCGAAAACAAACTTGGCGTCCGTGCGCTTCTTAAGCTTACGCTGGGCAAACCGTTAGAAATATCAATATACTATGAGCGTAAGAATTGGTCAGCATGAAAAGTTCTACAAAAAAGGTCTGCGAGAGCTTATCTCTATCTTCAATACATCGCCCACTAGTGTTTTTAGACTGGATGGAAGAGGCACGTCATCCAGCCATCTCCCTCCGCGCGCTTGACCTTGTTTTGCCCTTGGTTTGCACTTGCCGTTCGCGAATAATTTAAAACAAGGTAAAGTATTATAAAGCAAGATAAGTATTATGCAGATAAGTTTCTAACATGTGAAGAGTCTTTGGCTTCGAGCGAAGCGAGAAGCCTGCGGCCTTTCTAGCATTTTTCAGCATTTGTAGCATTTAAAATGATACAAAGTCTAGTCTTTCAGACTGACTGTCACTTTTTTTGACCAAATTGACTTTCTACATTGTCCAGTAAAGTCCTGGAGAGCACTTTGTATGCTATTGACAGCAGAGATATCCCCCGGTAGTTGTACATATTGTGTATTTTGTGTTAAATATCTCTTGCTGGAACTGGTAAATCTTTAAATCTGTTTATTGTGCATATTTACATTCTTTGGACTCTAAAAGTAGAATTAATACGTACTAGTTCAAAGTCAAACACCAACATAATTTAAATTGATTTTCTAGTTAATTTTGTAACTTTGAAAATTTAGGTTGTAAGTTATCGAGGACGAATGTTGACCTCTTAAATACAGAGATTTACTGCCCTTAAATAGTATTAACTCGGAGCCTCCGTGGCTTAGGCGGCAGCACGCCGGCCTCTCACCGCTGAGTCCGTGGTTCAAATCCCGGTCACTCCATGTGAGATCTGTGCTGGCCAAAACGGAGGCAGACAGGTTTTTCTCCGGGTACTCCGGTTTTCCCTGTCAAAATTTCATTCCAGCAACACTCTCCACTATCATTTCATTTCATCTGACATTCATTTAATCATTGCCCCAGAGGAGTGCGTCAGGCCTCGGCAGCCGGCACAGTCCATATCCTCGCCGCTAGATGGGGGGCTTCATTCATTCCATTCCTGACCCGGTCGGAGACTGGAAGCAGGCTGTGGATTTTTCATTAACTCAATACCCAACAACTGGTTCCTTTGCATTTAGGGTCACGTTGCAGGTGCAGTTTGATAATTTTTTGATTGATGGCAATATGCTCAAAAGAGATTTAGATAATTCCAAGAAATCATTAACAGTCTTGTTTGACTGTTCTTTTTAGCGTAACGTCTAGCATTCTTGTCTGTCACCCCGGGGGTTCTGGTTCGATCCCCGGCTCTGCCAAGAAATTTAATTCTGGTCAAAGGGCTGGAACGGGGTACACTCATCCTCGTGAGACAAAACTGAGAAGAGGTGGATTCGATTCCCATCTCATTCATCCTGGAAGTTGTTTTCCGTGGTTTACCACTTCCACTGCAAGCAAATGCCGGGATGGTTCCTAACTTAAAACCATGGCCGCTTCCTTCCCAATCCTCGTTTGAATTACAAAAACACACATTACTACAGACACCACAATAATACATGTTATCAGCCAAATTCTATACACACACCCAAGTACACGAGGCGAAAAGACCACGATGTGCAGGCCCTTCAAATGAAACTGCACCTTTTTGATGTGTAACATCTTTCCGCTCGGTTGCTGGATAGTTTTGTGGGAGTGATTTTGAAAATTCGGGACGGAAGTGGATCGGAACGATCGAGCTGGCAGTGGTGGATCAAACGGAAGTATGCACTGCCCGCTCGATCGATCAAACGGAAGTGTACTAGCTGACAGTGGTGGACAACGGAAGTATGCACTGGCCGCTTGATCGATCAAACGGAAGTGTACTAGCTGGCAGTGGTGGACAACGGAAGTATGCACTGCCCGCTCGATCGACCGAATGGAAAAGTGTGCCCTAGCTGGCAGTGGTGGTTCGAACGGAAGTATAAGACGCACTGCCAACTCGATCGATCGATCCAGCTGGCACTGGTAAGAGAAGCAATCTCCGCGCGGTGTCGAAAATTGATACCATGACGCACTCTCGGCCATGTAGAATGTATATGACATACTGAACGGAAAACACTCGTGCGAACTCTGGTGTCAAGTGATTTAAACAAATGACATGGTACATGTTCGAAGTCTTCGTATCAGCGGTATCAGTATTTAAATGGTAAAACGCCTTAATATCAAACAATGTAAGTAGTCGGCATTGCATTGGCATAAGGCATTTTAAACTCAATGTCACTCAGGAACATTATCGAAACAAGCAAAATATAAATGAAACTTAATTCCGTAATGCAGTATTATTGGAACGTGGAAATAAGTCACCATCTTGTGCACAATATTTGCGTAGTCGAAATAGCCGTGGGGTTATTGCGTATGACTGTGAATCTAGAGATCTTGGGTTCGAATCCTGGGCGGGGTAGATATTTTTGCTACCAGATTATCATTTTAAACGATAGTTATCATATCAATATGACTCATTTTAACAGAATCCATATGAAATTACGTGTTGGTCTGTGAATCAAGAGGACCTGTTTATAAGGAATTTAAGGTTATGAGCGGTGTCGCGTCTATTAATCTAGTTGATCCATATCGTATTCTTTATTTAGGCTAGTGCTGCTGGAAGCTACAAATCATCTAATAAAATGATTTCCGTATTATAAACTACAATATCTGTAAAACACTCCCTTTTACAATAGATTAATATTTGTGCCAATAATACTATAAAATACCGGTGTATCAACAATTTCACGTGAGGTTTCTTCTATGTCAGATGTTACACATCATATGCGACTACTGTAAGGCTCGTAATTTTTTTAAATGTAAAAACGAAACACGTTGGCGGGATAATGGTCCCTGCATCGACATCCAGATAGCTCTCTCTGTGCGTGTTTCTTCCTCTGTTGGCCACTATCTGTAAATCTTCATACATGACGTGACCGAAATGTGAACGTTTTTAATGCATAATTACAGTAATTACAGTGTGGCAGCGAGCCGTGTTGACTCACGTTTATGTCAACGGCTTGTAAATATTGACGAACACGCTTTGTCATCGCCAATGAATTCAGTAAATCAAGGAGGATGCACTGTATTTAGGAATGCTGCACAACTGGCCAGAAAAAATAAATGAGGGGACGTTCGATACAAGTTGTACGCTGTATTTCAATGATTTTTCTGCAAATGTTGTTTCACTTTACAAGCTATAAGCTACTACGCCTTAAGCCTTGTTTCCACGGCCTGTGGCTTGGCGAGCCAAACTAAGTTTGTCAGACCTCACGCCGTGGGAACGCAAAATACTCGTTATTACTCGGGTTGGCTCGAGCTGGTTTGGCCTTTCCCGTGTATTGTCGGTACCTCCCTCCGACATCAAAGGCTTGGGGCTCTACGAATAACAAGCCTCAGTACAGCTCGAGCACCCGTTCCCATGATCTGTTGTGGTTTGTTGCAGTTTGTTGTTGTGGTTTGTGCAGGTTTATTCAGTTTTCTGAACGTTTTCAGAAATGATTATTGAGTGGTTCAATGTAGTGATTATGGATTTTTTAGATCTGTACGATGAGATCCTTCTATCTGGAACCCGCAAAATGCTGATCACAAAGATAGAAACAAGATATATGATGCTTGGAAACGAATCCAAGGTAGCATCAGTGTTGAGTGTTCTTTAACCCTTTATAGGGCAAATCTATTTTTTATTTTTGTGTGTTTTTACATTTTAATTATTAATATTATTATTATTATTAACTTTATTGGCCACATTGGACCACTTGAGTCGTCCATGTACACTTTTTCTTTGAAGGTTGTATTGTTTGATACTTCTTAACTGCCCAGTACTTCCTCATTCGTTCTGATCGCAGTGTTCTTAGTTCGTCTGAAATCTCTACAGGCCGTCTATGCATCATTTCTGCTGAAAATTTGTGATTCTTAAGAAGGGTGGTAATTTTATTCTTGTTCTCTGCATCTGCAATTTCGAGTCAAACTGTTTTGAGATCCTCTTGAATGTCTTTGATCCAATGCCCTCCAGTCTTCTTTCCCAGATTTCTCATCACTAGTTGTCGTAAAATCCTGTTTTCTGGTAATCGTTTTAATTAATCATGGGAAGGTCACGAGACCTAGGGGAAGACTAAATTAGTTATTAATAATGTTATTTTTGTTTCTCTAATGTTAATGCTTATATATTTATTTTTAATTTTCAATTTATGTACTTATAGATTTAATGTTGATATTTTTATTAAATTAATTAATGAATTGATTTTTACAATTATAGTCATATTTTGTATAGTTATGTTTGACACGCGGTGACCACCACCCAACGCACACAGTCGATGGCAAGACTGAGGAACCAAAAGGCATTATTAACTTTATTGGCCACATTGGACCAATTGTACCATGCGCGGAATGGGGACCGGCCATGGATCTTAAACCTAAGTTGTGTACCATTCGCATTTAGAATTAGATGGAGATCCGACTAAGGAATTACCACATTATTCGAGTACAGGTTGTGGAATAAAAATTCAATATATCAAAAAACAAGGTATAACAAAAGGGGACGAGAGTAGTGCATGAAATGGTAAGATGAGGGGTGAAGGGGCTGTAATAAATAGTACATGTAATTATAAAAGAGTAAACTATAAAATGTAAGACACACACAATAAAGATCTATAAAAGAGAGAATGTTGACGACGAGGAGGTGCCTAAGTCACTGGAGATCGTTCAGTAGAGGGGCATAAATTAACAATAGTGTTAATAGTACGTTTCGTTCCACCACAGGCTGACTACAAGAAGGTAGTCAGAAGCATCATGCTGAGAAGTACATGAAATCGTGTATCCCACGAACCGTCTATCCGACCACCCTTATGTTAAACTGTATGTCACAACAACTACCCAAGGAAACAGACCCTTACAATGACAACGACCTTTAAATATCACATCTTGAAACACAACATAAAACACACGACATCAAAACGATAATACTTCACAAAACATGACGTGACGTGACATACAAACCCCGCAAAGAAACATAGATCGGTTCAATAAAATAAACAAAGACAAACTCCCAAATGTAGATAAAATAAAACGATTTCATGAGCTGGTAGAATAAAACTTCTCTCGAACGAAAGCACGAGATTCAGATAGCTTGCGAGACACCAAATGAGCGTCAATTGCAGTCCCGGGCACATACAACGAACACACATTCCATAATCTCGGAAGAGTAACCAATATACCTCATTTAATAACGTAATGGGATCACGCGTTGCTTGCTGACTGAAAGCCACAACAAAACAGAACAGCACTAAACATGACTCTCAGCCTTCAGTCAAATTCCCACTTAAACAAATAACATAAACCCACCCTTAAAAATAAGTCTAGAACCGTGATTGTAAATGAAACATATTTCTGACGCATACATGGTAGTGTCTGCCAGTCTCCAAGGATTAAAAGAAAACCTATACGGCCATCCTAGAGTTGCACAAATGCAGACACTGAAAATAAACCCTTAAAACATTAAAATAAAACTTGGTGTGCGTTCCGACCATACAGAAGAAAATCCAAGGCAATTGAACGAACACACCCGCCCTCGTCAGGATACAAACCGCGAAATTAACCTAAAGATACCAGTCCTTAAAGGTCCTCGAAAAATCCCATACTTTTACAAGGGGTTAGGAACTGGTAAGAAACATCTCTCAGAAATACAATCACGTTTCGTGACCAAAACAATCGCAATAACACGCACCAAAATAAAGCATTACAAGATATGGAAATGAAACAACAACAACAATCCCTTAAAAAAAAGCCAAGCCAGTCGATTCTCCACTACGTACGTATATATGACAAATAACTAGGGACCAAATTTAAACCAGTTAATTTCAAGAAAAGACATGAAAGATCTCCAGTTTAACCCGAAACCTTAGCAGGTTAAATTAAGGAACTTTTTAACACTGAAACTTGGGGAGTATATATATATATATATATATATATATATATATATCGATGATCAGTTTTCTTCAAAGCATGACACTTTATGATCTCTTAGATGTTTTACTAGTGACCGCTAGATGGAAATAACGTCGAACGGATCTTAAAATTGTACCGTATCAATGTTCATTATTTTAATTTTTATTATATTTCTTTTATGATTGTAATTTTATTTTTATGATTTTAATTTCTATATTTATATTTTATTTTTACACTTTAATTGTTAATGTTTTTGTTTGTTTGTTTTGTTTAATGTTATCCAGCACATTACGTCAAGTAGATACGAAGGTATATTTGATTTTTAGAAATACTAGCACTTCGGCATGAAAATTCTACGAAATTTGGCTTAATGATTCAACTATCAGCATGTTTGAAAGCATAAACTGTCCTTAAGGCAGGTGGTTCATATAGAGACCACTATCCCATAAAGGGTTAAAAGTGCTGAAAAAGAAGAAAGAAAATTTGATGGTGACTTATGGCTCTTCTAGACTAATGGCCGCTCGAGATTCGCCGAGCCACAAGCCTTTCCGCTCCATGGGAACGGCTTGGGGTCGGAATACGACAGAGCACGACAGACCACAACAGACTGCAAGTCTGTGAGTAGGCTACGCTCGCCAAGCCACATGCCGTGGGAACAAGGCTTTCTATTTCCCGTCTGGGAGAACTGACATAATCGATATGTACAAGTCTCTTAATGTTGAAAGTATTTCCTTTGATCATGATTTACTTAAAATTAATTAGTCATTTATTCGTGATCTTAAAGTCAGTTTCGCTTATTGCTTCCGGTTGCCAATAATCAGTTCATATGTTAGCAGTGTTTGCTTTGATCTTAACAAATTTGGCTATTGTTGGATCAGCTTTTAAAGACGTATTCAAGTGCAACAGAAAATATATTTTTGTTGTTGTTGTTGTTGTTGTTGTTGTTGTTGTTGTTGTTGTTGTTTTTTCTTTCATGTGAGGTGCTTGGACATCGTGGTCATTTAGCCCCGCATACTTGGCTGTGTGTGTGTAGTGAGAGAGAATTTTTGTCTGATAAAGTTGTGTTATTGTCGTGTCTGTAGTAGTGTGTGTACTGATAATTCAGGTGAGAATTGGCCGTGGCCGTAAGTTTGGAACTATCCTGCCAATTGCCTGGAGTAGAAATAAGAAATGGGAAACCACGGGAAAGTACTTCCAGGATGGCTGAGGTGGGAGTCGAACCCATCTCTTTTCAGTTATGCCTCACGAGGCTGAGTGTGCTCCGTTCCAGCCCTCAGACCAGAATTGCATTTTTTGACAGAGCCGATAATCGACTCTCGACCTCCCAGGTGACAGCCAAGAATGCAAGCTGTTACACCACGAGGTGGTCTTGAAAATGTACTAGCACATGTTATTTACGGGTGGCACTACTGGCACTGAAAACGCACAAACCAGATGATTACTCTAAGTTTCCTCATAATCGAATAAGATATCTGGAATATTTCCCCAAAATTCACGCCAGTCAAAATTATTAGAATTTAGTGGCTGCAACCTTGAAGATGGTCTTCTGAGGTTTTTCCAGCTTCCTTTCAGGCAAATGGCGGGATTGGTCCCTAACTAGAAGCTACAGCCGCTACCTTCCAACTCCTCGTCCTTACATTCACACTTTCCTCCCCAGACAACAATCCACGCGCGACGGTACTTGTAGCATAGAAGCAGCTACAAACTCTGACTAGCCGAACATGTCCTCGGACACTCCCGGCTAAAAGAACAAACAAAAAAAGTTTGTATTAATTAAGGTTATAATGAGACACCTGTTAATACTTTACTGTTGAATTAAACATGTTGTCAACCCTTCATTGGGTCATCATCAGCATATATTGTATTAAGATATTATGCAGTGTATAATAAAATCCTTATTTTTTACGAAAAATAATTTAGTAAAATTCAACTCTAAAATATCCAATTGAAAGGCTCATTCCAAAACCCAGACAGGTCCAAAAATTGACTTTTTGTGATAAATACATCTTCTTCCTCTTTATGGCCAGCTCTACGTATAGATATTATTGCTGTCTCCAAAAAGCAGACAGGTCGGGTTTTATACGAGTGTGAAATATTGGGGATTCTACAAAAATAAGACGAGTCCAATGCTCCAAGACTTAGCACTCTTAATCTTCATAAATGCTACGCGTCACCACCTGGATTGCAGCCTGCTAAGAAAATGGACTTGGTTAAAACTCATACAGTACCTTGAGGACCCTCAACATCGCCATTACTATGAGTCCTTCTTGGAGAAACTGGAATCACACACAGAAGAACAAGCTACAGAGGAAATTGCTGATAATGATTACGATGACAATTCTGATGGCTGTGAAGATAATTAATTACCTTGAGTGTTTGGCATTCACTAATGATTTGCACTTTGTCAGGATTTACATAGTAAATAACACAGGTCTGCGATGAAAAAATTGTTTCAAATTTTCATAATGATTCTTATGGTATTTTTTGTGCTGAATACAGAAAAAAATAGTGAAAAAATTGCATCACCCTTTGTTTACCCACAAATCACAAATTGAAGTTTTTAATTTTAAGTCTTTTAACATACGTACAAATTATAACGAAGATATCAAGGACGCTGGGGTGTTAACATGATGGCTGACAACTGTTGGATGGTAAAAAGAGAAAATCCTCAACTCCACAGTACAAAAAAGAAGTTTTGAAGGAAAAAGAAAACGTTACTACAAAGACTTTTATAATAGTTGTAATAAAGCCTTATCAACTTTTCTTACTCTATGTTCAAGATTAACCTATGTTAAATGTGGTTTAATAACATTGTACATAAATAATAATGATATTAAAATGGCCTTTTTAGTTTTTTTCTAAACGTTTTATCTCATTTCGTAGACACACTTTACGTGATAGAAGAGAAAAACTAATATCATTTCTGAAATCAGCGCCAAACACTACATAAAAACCAGTTATCAAAACTAAAACAATTTGGATTTTTTTTCTTTTGCAGACCTGTGTTATCGTATTTGAGGAGTAAAATATTTTTCATTTTTGTATTCAACTAAGATTTCGGCAAAAACCAGAAAAGTCCAAAGTTTTTTTTATGTTTTCCCCAGTATGCTCATAAAACTATTATTTCCTTTATGTGCAACGTAAAGCTGTTACTTACTTACTTAATTCCTGCCGCTCCTTCCGGAGCATAGGGCCTTGGCGAAATTTCTCCACGCAGTACGGTTCCTGGCTATTCTCTTCACTTGACTCCAGTTCTTGTCCTCCTCTGCAATTTCATTTTCGATCGTCCTCTTCCAGGTCTTCTTAGGTCGACCTCGCTTCCTGGCACCTTGAGGATTCCAGTCTAGCGCCGCCCTCTCAACAGCTCCGTCCGGCTTCCTTAGTGTGTGACCGATCCAGCGCCATTTCCTCTCCTTGATCTGGATGCTAATCGGTTGTTGATTGGTGATGGTCCAAAGATCTTCGTTTGAGATTATGTCCGGCCACCTCACATTCATGATGCGACGCAGACATCTGTTAATGAACACCTGTAGCTGGTTGTTGATCGGTTTTGTGACTTTCCATGTTTCACAGCCATAGAGAAGAATCGACTTTACGTTGCTATTGAAAAGGCGGAGCTTGGTTTTCCTGGAAATGTTTCTATTTCTCCAGATGGGGTAGAGCTGGACAAAGGCACCATTTGCCTTCCTGATACGGCTTCGAACATCTTCCTCTGCTCCCCCGTCATTTGTGACTATACTCCCAAGGTAGAGGAAGGACTCAACT
Organism: Meconema thalassinum; assembly: GCA_946902985.2. NCBI lineage: Eukaryota > Metazoa > Arthropoda > Insecta > Orthoptera > Tettigoniidae > Meconema > Meconema thalassinum. The sequence goes on along the minus strand of OX336390.1, from coordinate 222,557,120 downwards.
CACTCAATTTCCTTTCCGTTGACTGTCAAGCTAGTCGTGACGTCAGAATTTATCCTCATCTCTTTGGTCTTGTTGGTGTTAATCATCAGTCCTGCACGTTCTGCTTCTCTCTGCAACCTCCCCAGCTTATCTTCTATGTCTCGGTACCGTTGTGCCATAAGACAAATGTCGTCCGCGAAATCCAGATCTTCAAGCCTGTCATTTATACCCCATTGAATACCCCTCTTCCGTCCTCCCATTACCTTCTTCATCACACTATCCAGGACCAACAGGAACAAAGTGGGGGAAAGGACACACCCCTGTCTCACTCCGGAACTGACCTTTATCTTTTCTGTTAATTTGCCTTCGTGTAGAACCTGGCACTCATACCCTTCGTACATCTCTTCCATGATTCTGATGATCTTTGTTGGAATTTTATATTCCTCGAGGGTGTTCCACATGATTCTTTGATTTACGGAGTCGAAAGCTTTCTCGAAGTCACCAAATGTGAGGTAAAGGGTATTCCGCCACTCCACACTCTGCTCCAGGATGATTCGGAGGGTGTTGATGAGATCCACACAGCTGCGATGTTGTCGAAATCCAGCCTGTTCCTTCCGAAGCCTTTTTTTCTACGCAGTCTTTTATACGATTCAGGATGACTCTCGCCAGTACTTTGCTTGGAATGGACAGCAAGGTGATTCCCCTCCAGTTATTACAGTTTGTGGTGTCCCCTTTCTTCGGTAACTTGACGATCAACCCCTTCTTCCAGTCGGTTGGTATTTTCTCCTCCTTCCAGATCTTCTCCAACAGCGGGTGCAGCAGATTGATCGTGATATCCAGGTCTGCTTTCAATACTTCCGCTGGGATATTATCCAGACCTGGTGCCTTCCCGCACTTTATCTGCTTCAACGCTGTCCGTATTTCGCCCCGAGTTGGGGAGTCGAGGCTGATGTCCGGGTCACTTTCTGCTTCCTCTTCATCTCCTCCTCGCTGCTTACTTTCTGGTCCTCTATCTCTATTAAGAACCTCCGCAAAGTGTTCTCTCCATCTAGTCAGCTGCTGTTCACACGTCGTGAGGATCTCGCCCGTCTTGCTCTTCACAGGCCTAGTTTTATTAAAACCTTTCTTCGAAAGCATCTTTGTGATGCCATAGAGCTCCTTAACGTCCCCCCTTCTTGCCGCTTCTTCTGCTTTCACCGCGTGTTCATCAATCCACCTCCTATGATCCTTTCGCACACTCCTCTTTACCTCCCTGTTTGCTGTTGAATACTCTGCTAGTGTGAGAGCCTTCTGCTGCCTAGTCTTGCAGGTGTTGAGCTTAGCCTTAATCTCCTTTCTATAATTTATCTTGTCCCAGGTCTGATCGGATATCCATTCTTTCCGCAGGTAGTTCTTGTACCCGAGCTGCATCTCACTGGTCTCCACAAAGATATTCTTTACCTCGCTCCACACAGTCTCTACATCCTTCTCTGTCTCGGAGTCCAACACCTGGAATTTATTTCTGAGCTCCAGTTTAAATTGGTCCAATCTCTGCTGGTTCTTAAGCTTGCCCACATCAAACTTGTTGTGCCGAGTGATAAACTTTCGGCGGACTGCCACGATCTTCATGCGGAAGTTGGCAACCATAAGATGATGGTCACTACCGACATCCGCTCCTCTCTTGTTCCTAACATCTTCCAAGCTTCTTCTGAACCTCCTGCTCACCGCGATGTGATCAATTTGATTTTCTGTGACTTGATCAGGAGACACCCAGGTGACCTTGTGGCACCGCCTATGAGGAAACACCGTGCCACCCATCACCAAATCCTGACTGGCGCAATATTCCGTAAATTTCTCCCCATTGTTATTCATCTCACCAAGGCCATGTTTACCCATGATCTGCTCCAACCCCTCATTGTTTGATCCCACCTTCGCGTTGAAGTCTCCCATAACAATGAGAATGTCCTTCTTACTTGTTTGTCTTGTGGCATCTCGCAGCATTTGGTAGAATTCTTCCTTCTTCTCTGGCTCCGATTGTTCTGTAGGCGCATAGCATTGGATGATGATCACATTCCTGATCTTTGTCTTGAACCTAGCAAACATGAGCCTGCTAGAAATTGGCTTCCACTCCATAAGGCTCCTCTTTGCATTTCTGTTGAGCAGCAACCCCACTCCATCCCTGTGTTCTTCCTCATCGCCCCCAGAATAGAGAAATGTAATTCCATCTGTTGTCTGTATTTCACCAAATCCTGGCCACCTCACCTCACTCAATCCTAGGATATCCAGCCCATAGTTCTTCATCTCCCGTGTCACTTGTTTCAGTCTGGTTTTCTCCATCAAGGTCCTCACATTCCAGAAACCGATTTTCGTAATCCTTTTCATGCCAAAAGTCGTCATCAGGTTATCCGTCCGGTTTTGTAATTTCGCTTCAGTTTCAGTAATCAGTTTATTTAAGAGGAGCGAGTGATTAACCCACTGTCTCCGAGTGCCTTGGAGGGACTGCCACCTTAGTCCTGAGGCACCAGGCTGATTTTCTGTCAGGGTTTCTTCCCTTAGCCTTTGAAGAACCAACTCCAAACTACAAGGCAGCAGTTGTTTCACCAGAGCCCCGTTAGCCGTAATTTCTTCAGGGTTCGTGTAGGGCCTTCACAGCTACCATAGCAGTCTTGAGGCACACAAAGTCCCCTCTGTACTTCACCCCTACAGGCAATCCCCTACTGCATTTACGTTGCCCATCTCCCACGACGAGGACGAGGGGTTGGATTTGTGGGAGACGTAAAGCTGTTAGTGAGACAATAATAGGTCTAAGAGTAATTTTATTTCATTCAGCACAAATGAAGCTATAGGCTACTGTTTAGTTTCGGGACAATTTAATTTTTGGATTTGTGTGGTTTTTGGAATGAACCTATCAATTTAGAATATATAAGTCTAAAAAATATGAACGTCCTTACTAAAATTATTTAAAGAAAATAGTTGAACATGTACTTGCGATCTAATACAGGTTATTAGAAGGAAAATGTTATATACCGTAAATGCGTATTATTTCCTTAATTTTTTCCTCTTATTTAGATGAAGGTGGAGGTGGTACTTTCATTTAGTGCCAACTTTTTTTTCATTTACTTTTTGAAATGTATTATTTCAAATTATCTCAAAGACCCCAATGAAGGGTTGAAAACATGTTTTATTAACCATTTCAGTATTAACAGGTGTCTAATTATAAACTTAATTTATCGCATCTGCAATACAGAAAACCAACATTTTTTAATACATTTTCTTTTCTTTGATTAATATTGTGAACAGGCAAAATTTTGCAATATGAATTGTTTAAGTGTGACATTTATTAATGTTGTTGAGTAATGAAATACATTTTAACAAGATCTTTAAAATTCCCAACGGGAATATTCCTGCGATCTAACACTGTTGGGAAGTTGGGGACTCACCGACACAGAGTAATCTCTTAAGACCACCTTCTTCTGACCATAAAGCCGGCGATTCGCCTCTTACACCAATCTCTAAGCTCAAACTACTGCCTTCTTCACATTTATAAAACGTGGAAAGTAGAGGAATCTTGGATCTGTGAAGCGTACTTAGTTCATACCATCATGTCGTTGGAATTGGGTTAATCATTCAGCGACTACACAGGGCTGGTGGCGGCGGCGATGACGGCGAATTGATTAACCGCCTTGTAACGACACAGTCTGCACCAAAATCGAAGCCGAAAATGCTTTTTCAAATCAGCTCATGAAAATGAACATTTGTTACACCATGAAAGAGTGGTGCTACACTGCTAAAATTGAACATGTACAACGATTGTTTGGCTGTGATATGGTGATGAACATTTCCAGGTCCCTCTGACCTCAAATGTAGACGAACGGCAAGAAATAATGTCTTCATATACTTTTTGAAAAATTAATAATGTTTATCTTGACCCTAATCATGGATGTGGGATATATGCACCCATATATGCAAATGAATCACGTTTCCCGTGAATAATGGAAAGATATTTGGACCAAATACTCCTAGTAGGGATTTGGATATTTTTTCTATTGAACAATTTTGGTTCGTAATACAAGAGATGATATAAAACTTTAAATTATTTAAAAAGAAAAGCTGCATGGCGTCTATAGAGTAAAATCGCTATGTGGAAAAACTAACCTGGTTAAGATTGTAAAGCGTATGACGTGCATATGTCTGTTAGGTAGTCAGCCCGAAGGCTGGTTGGATCCTCGTTTAATATATTCTCCCATTTGGAAAAGCACTCTATTTCTCACAGTCTTCGATATTTTTATACATGATTTGCAGGTAAATATCGCGAAGGCATGCGATATTTAGAGACATTGCATTACGGTACAACAATAGCTGGCACTTCAAATCAGTAATGCATAATAAATAACCACAAATGAAACATTCCTGCTGAACACAACTGCAGATCATTGAATTCTTGGTGTGTTTTTCAACTTTTATTTTTATCTGCAACAATAAAATCTTCAATTAGGGTACTGGCCAAAAATAAAAAATCTAGGAATAGGAAGAAAGCAAATAAGTTTAAAACAAAATTTTCAGGAAGGAACATATAGCCTACTTTCTCCTAAATGTATGGGTATAGTTATAACTCTTTGTCCTTATCATCTCCTATTTTCTTCCTATTCGAAGTGCAAGATGGCACGCAACAATATGACATACTGGATTTGAGCAGCAGCGTTGAAACCATAGTTTATAATTTACCCCAGCATTTTACAATTTCATCAGCAAACACTCCAAACAACGTAGGAATTCAGTATATTAACACAGACTACTTACAATAATAGAAACTGAAACAAAACTTCGTTGGTCTAAACGTATCACTGGGAGAAACACATTTAATAAACCTACAGCACAGCTAATTTTTAATCGTGCCTATCCTTGGCGAGTTCGTTCTATCGGCAACAAGAGGAAATTTTTCACCGTATGCATGGGTTCACTAACTGGGAATGTCAAGGCCGGTATAGAGCGCAAATCGCATCTACTAGGTCGTGGTTAGCTCAAGCATAGTTCAACTGGTAGCTAGTAGATGTCACTCGTGCAGATCCGGTGGTAAACTTTGTTTTAATTAAATATATATTTTCCAATGCAAAATGCACAATATAACGCTCAATTTTATAACGTCTCAGTACTTAACAAACAATAAATATAAAACAGTAATGCAAAGAAATACAACTCTGATAGGTTTTGAACCCCGGCCGGCTGGGTGAAAGACCAAAGCTCTAACCACAGAGCCAAACATGTCCTCCCAAGTCAAACGTTATCAATTGATTTATATACAACGTCTTGGCAAATAATTAATTTTACTAAACTACTTCTTCACTGGAGTATATACGATATTCATTATAACCCATCTCATACAAAGTTCATATTATATCTATCAGTAGGCTATATTGCATGCAACTTACTCAAGTTAGTGAAATATAGGTCAGAACGAGAGATCAGCTGCCATCTTGTCTTGTAACCGAGACGGTTCAGCTTTTTAAAGTCACTTCTACACTATAATATTACAATATAAACTTCTAATCTCGAACGGGCCACGTCCTTAGGACAGTTTAAACGATTCTCGGTTCGACAATTGGAACTGGTGGGTCCCATGTTAAGGATTATAAAATTTGCATAATTCACATGGCCGCCATCTTGAAATTGTGCGGATGATTACCTTATAGTTTGAGCGCAAGACACGTCCCATATGAAGGTATGATTTTACCAAATTTGGTAAAGATCCGATGATTAGTTTGGTCGTAATTTAATTTTAAGTTTTGACCATTTGAGTGACCGCCATTAAGTTTTGGTAAAGATGGTGGCAATATAAAACATGACACTTGAGGTGCCCTTTGCTAGTGCTGCCTCTGTACCATATTTCGTTCAATTCGGTTTCGTCGTGTTTGAATTGATAGGAGGGGGAGGGGGACAATACTGAATACACACTCACACACAGACATACACACAATTTTTGGCCCTTTTTAGATCTCATAAGTCTACTTTCATTTTTTGCAAAAATCGAAAGTAGGCTAAAAACCACACACAGAGACGGGCTTTCTATATGACGACACATTTTCAGCATGTGCAATAAATAATAGAACTAGTGTTAATAGTGTTAATAAATGTCAACAGTGTGAAGTCTGTAGTGTAGTATGCTTAAGGAGACAACAATTACTTGTCTCTTATTGTAAGTTGTGACGTAATGACTGTTACCCCTGTCACAGTTGAATTACGGTACACAGTTTTCATTGCTTCCATTATTATCTGAACACTAAACCGGAAGTTCCTTATGTATACGGAAGGGGAAGTGGCGCATCACATAGCAAGTTAACTATACTGTGCATACCTACAGTGGTGAGGATAGAATTCTTGGCTGTGGCCCCGGAGGTCCCGGGTTCAATTCCTAGCTCTGCCAAGAAATCTAATTCTGGTCTGAGGGCTGGAACGCGGTATACTCAGCCTCGTAAGGCAGAACTGAGAAGGGTCATGTTCGATTCCCACCTCAGCCATCTAAGAAGCGGTTTTCCGTGTGGTTTCCCACTTCTACTCCAGGAAAATGCCGGGATGGTTCCTAACTTAAGGCCATGGCTGTCTCCATCCCAATCCCAGCCTCAATTACAGATACACACTACTACATGCACCACAATAACACAGGTTATCAGGACAAATTCTATATACACACACACACACTCACTCAAGTACACGGTGCTAAAATGGCCACGATGTCCAAACAATGGAAAACAACAACAACAACACGATTAGGAGAGACGGGTTTGCTACTACTGACGAGAGTGAGTGCTTGCTCACGGTAAAGTTCGTTTACTGTAACATTGCACTATTTTGACGGCTAGGGTTGCTAACTTTCATAAGGAATGACTCAATTTACAACCTGTAGTCCATATTAAATATATACATGTTTTAATCACAAGTAAGTTTTTTCAGGTTATTTTTTTCGATTGTCCCAGTAATTGGGAATATATTGGGAACATATTCTGTCGGCCAGACTGAAAAGTTGCCTTATCAAACTGAAGAACCACGTGCTCGTGGCACGGGTGAGCGGTTGGTAATGGACGCAATACCGTATTCATCCGCATGTGCAAATAACATGAATAGTATCTTAAATTATAATAATTATAATTGATAATGTCGTCTGAAAGTATTATTTCAATTTGAACGCGTGTTCACTTTTCAGATACATGTATAGTGGTTATCTTACAATTTGAGTAAATACATGGGTTGGTTTTTTAGTTTTGGCACCTTAGTTATAACTGGATTAATAACTCACTTAGATGGTTCCAAATTTCACAGGTCCTCGATGTAGTCCCCACCGTTGCGTACAACGTGTTCCCAGCGATGCGGAAGTCGTTGGATCCCGTTGGCACTGCCCAATCTATTGATGGTACGAAGAGAGCGCTCGGCAGCCTGATTAATGTCTTCAATGGTACGGAAGAGCTGCCATACTGTTCCCCGAGGGCAAACCGTTAATGCGGCGTACTATTGTTCGTTTCTGCAAGACCATCTCCGATGACTAACATCTAAGGTGCCAAAACTAAAAAACCAACCCATGTATGTAGCCTGAGGAGGCAGAGGTTTTTGTTTTGACTATCGAGTCGGAAGCAGATACGGAATTTTTTGTTAAAGATATTTATTTTATTTTTCTCTCTCTTTTAAGGTAAAAGAAAAGGCAGCAGAACTCTTGATTGCCCCAAGGACAGTGGTCAGGTGAATTATTTTCACATGCCATGATTTGTGCAAAAAATTAGACCTTAAATGTAATTTGTTGTGTTAACTTACATGGTGAAATTTGTCGTACGTTTTATTTTAATATCAAGCCAACAGTTCAAGTAATTATCTTATCGTCTTATAAGGACATCTTACACCATACCTTAGTAAGCATTTTTCTGGTGCTGTGAAATGATGAGCCTAAAAATAATTCCACTCGTGTAATATTAAATTTAACATTTAAGTTATCAGTTACTGTGTCATAGCTAAAGCCCTGCGCGGATGCGGATATCCGCGGATAAACCCGCGGATATAGTTTGCATTGCTGTGCGGATAGCGGATACGCTGCGGATAATGTTTCGAGTAAATTTGCGGATAGTCTTTAGAATACAAACTTACGTTAATATTACATATTTGATATGCCAATGTACAGCTTCATGCTTAAAAGAGGAATACTCCTATAGCCTATTGCTTACGAAATATCCAGGCACGTATTGCACTTATACACGAGAAGATCATTTTACTCATATGCTTTCAACTACATTTTATTAAGTACCGTATGTCTGTAGTAGATGGTCTTGACATCTCATCATCATCATCAATTCTCACTGCCATTATTACTATACGTACGAGATATAATGCTGTCAATAAGCTCGTTAGTTCATCGTGGTGACATCATTAACATTCCTCATGTCAGCTACTTCGCCATCTAAGCTATCCTGGAAGATCGGGATCCAGGTTTATCTGAAGATTTATTTCCAACTTGTCACTGAAGCACGTTGGCTGTGATATTGCAACATCAACTATGACATCAACTATGCGAACATGGATGGGTCCAGAAGCAGAAGGATGATGACTGACTTGGAATTTCCGGCCAAATGTCAATCCCTTTCTCCAAGCGTAAAGAGATGTTCACGTAGTGAATGTTACCGCGACCGTGAGTATGAAAATAATTTCACCAACATGGATAAACTATAATTATATTAAAATAAAACAAGGTGAATATTCAATAGCGCGTGAAACAAAGCTCAAGTCAACGATATGGCAGACATTTGGTTACGTTTTCAATGGAAACGAAAAGGTGAACGATATAGTGATGTTTTACCTGTAAAAAAGTGTATTCATACTCAGGACACAAATCGGGCACATCAAACTTCCTGAGGCACAAGTGCGAAAGTAGCCAAAAAAGTATAGCCAATTTATTGTCTAATGCGGAGGTCAAGGAACCAGAAGTGTCATCCACCTTGAAGTCCCTTGGAATGCCAACTTGAAGTTCCTTACAATGAAGCAATTTTTCAGGAACGACTTTCTCCTCAAATGTCTAAATGTGTTGGTTTAACACGTTATGCTTGATCGAATAAATTAAACATAATAATGAAATATCAGCGGATTTGGATAAAAGTCATGCGGATGTGGGGCGGATGGGAGTAAAAGCCATGCGGATGCGGATAACAGTCGTGCGGATGTGGGGCGGATGCGGATAACGTTTTGTTTATCCGCGCAGGGCTCTAGTCATAGCGCGCCCACTGATGTAACATTCTGTCAGCGAGCAGTCGGTGGGTTTCAGGTGTGCTGTTAGAACGATTATTTGATAAATGCCACAAAGAAATGCAAGTCTCCTTTAAAAAGGTCAATGAATTGATATTGCGAGATGAATGTAGGTTTGGGCAACTTATAACAGCCGTTCACCCCTTGACGGAATACACGCGGCCATTGCTGACTGGCATGTGGGTGATGATTCATTGGCTGCAATGCACGTGGCAGTGGTGGATTGATATGTCCAGTAGGACTATTTGTTCGCGCGAGAACTGTCAAATATGTGCCAAGTTACAGTAAACGAACTCTAGTTTGGTTTCCCTCGCGCTAAGGCGATCTGATGACGAGCCACCCTTGGATCCACAAGTCATGCAGAAATGATCCGTCAGTTACTGATTTACAATAATTGGTGTAACAGCAACATGCTTCCTACGAGTCTGCATGACAAGGATCGGAGCCTTGTGAATAAACCTTTCTTTGTACATGTAAGGTGTCACTGACATCCATCATGTTCACAGTTTTCATAGGTTTGTTGTCTGTCTCTAGGAGGTACAGTTGGCTCGTATATGTGAGACCTCAGCCACGAATAGCAAACTGGCTGCACTCAGGCCGATAAAGAGGATGAGGAATGTCGTATAGAGGAACTCCATCTTGAAGGGCTGTCGAGGTCGAAGAGATAGGTCGCTCAGGACATGAGCAAGGCAGCCTTTCACCGTAGCATTCCGCGTTCTTTCCTTCTTCCACTGTTCGTACAGCCCTGCTTCTACCACCCGCTGCACCACTTGGTCCAGCCTGGACTTGAACGGGGACCCATGTGGCAGTGCGTACTGGGAAAACCCAGGTATCAACGATTCTGAAAGTAGGTGTAACTGCTTTCTTCCATCGACCACGTACTGTTTCTTAGCCATTTGAAACCGACTGGCTGATCCTATTACTGCAGCCGCCAAACGGTTTCCTGAAATGACCATGTCGTAGTACTTTTCTGCATCTGGGTGCAGTAATAGCTTTCCAGATAGCTGTTTTATAACACCTCCTTCTTCGCTTTGATCAAAGAAGCCGAAAAGTGTTGGGTGCAGCACGAGTGTGTATCCATGTTGATAAAGCTCATCTAACGTATTTATATCGTCTTTATACTGATCTCTGGCCAGGTAACTTACTAGTGATCCTTGGTAGGCGTTTATTACTACCAAGGCATAAAATGCCCACATTATGTTGAAAATTCGCTGTGACACATGCACGGGTACATAGACATTTGAACCTCCAAGAAATGAAGACACAATGTTCAAAAGTACCGCATCAAATCTAACAGTTAATCTCGTTAATAAATACATACTTATGGTTGCGATTGGCAAAGTGCTTGCCACACATATCCAGGTCGAACTGTCGAATGGCAAGATGATATTCTTGTACCCTGGAAGCTTGCTCCCCGCCCGCACTACGATCTTCAAACTATCTTTCCCGTGAGGGTACAGATAGTCGATATAGTCCAATAATCGTCCTCTCGAGTTGAGTGAAATATCGGCCGAGCCGTTCATTAGGAATGCGATAGAACCTGTATACTGACCGTCCTTCCTACGACCGCCGAATGTGTCGTTAGTAACCTCTATTAACTCCGTAGTAGCATTTATGGCAGCACTTAGCGTCTCTACCATCTTACCGTCTGGCCCCATGTAGCTTACAACTGCTCCGTCTTTCCCCCTCACTTCGCTGGCATAAAACTCCGAGTTAAACATCGCCACTCGCAAATTGCGCCCTTTCAGATTCACAGGACTCGTCAAAAACACATTACGCTCGTGTGTCATGCCGTGCTCTTCTTCTTCTTCTTCTTCTGATGATGATGATTCGAAGGGATTGCAAGTATATGTTTTGGCGGTAAAAATGGCCATCGCATCATCATTTGCCTCGCCGATTTTCATAAATATTACAATTGCATTGAAAATGCTCCTTTTACACAAATGATGAAGATTCGTGAAAACATGTGAAGAGTTGAACATTTCAACAGGTTGTATGATGATTGCTAAGAACATCCCAACGTTGTGTGTTTGTACAGCTGTTTGCGTGTCGGTGAACTTGTTGAGAAAGAACAGTGCACATCTCATTGGGACCGAGGTATTGTGAGACGTCAGCAGTAGTGTATTTTCTTCGTATTGCAATTGCTTGACGATTTGTGATATTATGTCTCTTTGTGTTCGAGTGTCGTCTGTCACTACCACTAGAGGGACTGCGTACAGCCTCATACATCTCTGCACTATCCGTATGGATCGGCTGGAGAGCAGTTGTTTGCTTGATGAGGGCTTTGGAATGTTCAGCGTGAACACGTATCCCCAAGTAATGATCAAAGAGGTTATAGACGCCAGATTCATGGGTATGTTGGTGATTCTTAAAACTTTATCAAGTGACACGACGTTGATACCCCTTTTGCCTCTGCTTCGCCAATGACACTATTGAGGAGGGGTGATGTTATTTGAAACTCACCGCGCCAATTAAAACACTGCGGCGACTTGAGAATGCTGAATGACAGAAACTTGTTACTTCAACGTGTTGCTTCAACGTGGAGTGATAATCAAGGTTGCACATTGGAATGAAGAGTGGAGGTTTAATTTACACCAGGCAAATAAACATTGAAGTAATAAATGTGGCAAGTCTACTTCCCATCCAACTCAATTTGAGATGCCATTAATTATTTTGCTAATAGGAGCGCCCTCTTAAATCGACGGGGGAAACTTTCACGTTATAAAGTTGACAAAACTTTTGGAATACTGCAATGTTTTGGAATGCTTATTGCGACCACGAATACCCATGTGATGATCCAAGAGGTTTCATATTCATGACCTTCAGCCAAGGATTTGCAGTGTAAGATTTGAATGATGACCAAACATTGTTGATGCCAGCTTTAACTGTTAAAGTGATCAGAGACGCTGTAATTCTCGCTTATTGAAGTCAAACCCCTAGTTATTATTCCTGACACTATTGTATGACTCACTCACTCACTCCACCGTGCAACATTGATGCAGCCAATAATGTGTTGGATTTTGTACAAAATATTATCTTCACTCAGTCTTGTCTCGAGGGAAAACTATGGCACTTGACTGTAGCAGCTTCAGAGCGAATCGGTTGTAAAACTAATTCCCTTGACTTCAAGTCCAGCCCGCCCTTGTATCAAGTGAATTTTATTTGCACATTGTAGCTGCCAATACAGTGTATGCTGAATGATGAATGAGATTACAACGTGTGATTGGCGAGCGAACAACTTGCACAAGATACCACAGTAACTATCATTCGTCATTCCATGTTCAAGCCTGGCATTCGACTGCCGTAAATTACCCTGTTCCTTTTGTGATCAATTTCTGTGAGGGAATAACGTTACAGGATGAATTAATTGCCGGATGATAAAATCGTAATTACTGATGTCTCTGTTCTATTTCAGTGTATAAACGTGAGTTGCTTATCACGCCATTTGATTGTGATCTTTAATCCCCAATAGTATTTTACTGGCACACACGCGGACGGGCAAGGCGAGCTTTCGATTTCCCGTCACGTATAAGTGAACCTGACATTACAGGTAACCATGGGGTTTACTCGTCATATAGCATATCATATCATTTCCTGGGACAAGTTAGCCAGATTTCACTAATGCAGTGGTTAAGATAACGCATATTTTAAATGTTAATATTTTAACAATGTTACAATAGCTCTATTCTGCAAAAAGAAGTTACTGATTTTCTATTACAATAATCGTAAGTATATTACTATTATTATTATTTTTAATATTATTATTATTATTATCATTATTATTATTCGTATATATGTATAATACGCTAAGGTGTATGTTTTACAAAACTCAAGTTCTCAAACCAGAAGTTAGAAGCTGCGGTTTGTACCAAAATCTTCCAAATCGTCTCAATAGTGCAGGAAAAATCTTGCATTTATTCAAAATTCAACGTAAATATACATTTATTTGTTCATTAGGTGCATTTAAACAAATAAACAAGACGGTATCCCCTGCTAGAACTGTGTTGCGTCGCGGCCGCATAACAGTAAAGACGGGCGGGTGGTATATGATCATGAGGCACCCACAAGTAACTGATCGTAACAATTGAGCATTCAAAAGATGATAATGATGATGATAATTGTTGTTTTAAGGGGCCTAACATCTAGGCTATCGGCCCCTGATGGTTTGGGTGAACGTGAAGATGAAAATGAAATGTAAACTTAAAACTAAAACTAACTACCAACCTACATACTAGAAGAAGAAATGGAAAACTAAAGGAGAATAAGGCAAATAAAGGACAGGAGGAAAAGAAATGCCCTCAACCCTCGAAGAATGCGGATTGAGGGACTTGGAAGGAAGGAGAGCCATGAAAGGCAGATAGGAAAGTGAAAGAGGAGAGGGTCCGCCCCGAAGGTAAGGGACAAAAGGGGAATACGGACCCAGCTCAGGAATCCCTCGGGGTCGCAAACTCCCGAACTCACCAGCCGTGAGCCCCTGAGGGTGTAGCATTATCTAGGGTGCACCAGAAGTGGTGGGGCTACATACACCCTGCCTCCTTAAGGGCCTTGAGCACAAGGCAGGAGGTAAAAGGAAAAGAAAAAGAAGACTGACCCCTCACAGAAGGAGGGTGTCAGGAAAGATGAGACAAGGGCCAATTAAGGCGGGAAAGGAAGAGACTCCCTAGGCCTCGGATACCCACCATTCAAAAGAAAGATAATTACCCGCAGCAGCGACGAATTGCACTCTTATTTCATAAATATCAACAATTTGTTTGAAAAGTGCGAACAAAATAAACAAGACGATAGTCCCTGCGATAACTCTGTCGCGTCGAGCCCGCATACCAAGACACATGCGAGAGTTCTCGAATGGGTTCACTAGTTCTTCTTATTATGATTATGATTATTATTATTAATATTATTACTATCCACTTAGATAAATGTTTCTATATAGACTATAAATAACCCGATATAATAATGGCAGTGCGCCTGCATAGAAAATCGGAGAATTCTGGTTCGAGGCCCAAGGGCATCCTTAATCATCAGGTTACTTTTGTACTTTAAGTGGTTTTTTTTTTCTGTTACTACTGTCTAAACTACACAGCTGTACAAAACTTAAGGACGAGCCACATAACATTTCAAGAACTCCTTCCCAATCTTGTGGCCAGCATGGGAACACGTTGCAGAGCATGCATCGCCGTCCGTGGTTATCACACACCCTTAAATGAACCACGTTCCTTCTTTTGTGATGTCCAGGGGACCATCGTGGCTCGCAGGGACTTACGTGTAATGTATTGTCTTCGTACGAAAGTGTCATTTCTGCTCGTCACATCGAATATTCCTTTCACTTGCCTTGCGTGCCACACTGTAGCAGATCTTCCCATGTATGGTGTGAGGTTCAACGAGCTTTGTTACGGGCAGTAACACTGCATGTGACAGTTCGTCCTCATGGGCGCCCGCAGTATTTTTCCAGTGGGGGGGGGGGGGGGGGGGGGAGGGGGGGGGGGCAATTAATATTTTTCATTTCATTACCTACCTGTCACTAGGTGATGATACGTATTCCCCACGCAATTTTCGTTTCATGACTTACTTGCTTCGTGATATTCATTATTTGGCTGCTCTGAAACCGTTGGGTACATTATCTTTATGGCATGAATGGGAAAAATAGTTTTTTTTTGTTCGGAGCTTTTGTCCATAAAAGTTCGCTTTTTTTGTGCATCATCGTCATAATGTTCATTTCTTAAAAACAGGTAAAAAGTAGTAGTATCACAATGTTTCGACAAAAGTAAAAATCAAGCACTTCATTAAAATGGTAATGTTAATCCAGTTCGCCGATTTTCTAAACTGGAAATACAGTCTTTTCAAATAATCCAAAATTAACTTAGTAAGTTAAACAAAACTGTGGAATTATACCTACATCTAAATCAGTTAACTATCAGTAACTTCAATTTATGAAATAAATAATTACCCGACGTTGACGTTCAGTCTAGTAAAGGTTCATAAAATCGGTGTGATTCGAAATTCCCATTGAGTTACGAAAACAGGCTATCGTGGTCGCAGTTCTTAGCTCTCGGATTGGCCAGTTTCCAAGTTGCCTTTAACTTCAATTGTGTGAAGCTAAATTTGTAGGTTAGATTTGATTAACACACTATAAGTTCCAACGTTCGCTACCAGGAGCTGGTTGCGGTGGCATCTAATAGCAAAGTTTGCAGCTAGGTGTCGTTGACGGTAGCCTTTGGTAGCAAAGGTTGAAACTATTTGAAATCGATCATCTGCAGTCCTTACCTGAATTACAGATAATACACACCAATACAGCCATCACAATTAACACCGGTTATCAGACAAATTCTACACACACCCGAAGTACACGGGGCTACATGACCGCGTTGTCGCAGCCTCTAAACTGAGGAACCATCCAACCATCGGATTAGGCAGTTTCCAAACTGCCTTCATGATTGAGAATCAGTTATATTCTTTACGTACTTTGAAATTAATTCCAGGACAGAAGCGTGCTTGGACCGTCATAAATGTTTGACACCTTCCAAGAGCCCGTTCGATGGATGTTGTCTTTGTTGTAGTGCGTTGTTATTGTTGTTGTTAATTTATTTAAGAGGTTTGTGACATCGTGGTCATAAAGCCCCGTGTACTTGGGTGTGCGTGTAGAATACGTCTGATAACCTGTCTTACTATGATGGCTGTATTAGTGTATGTCTTTAAGACTAGGATTGGGGAAGGAGGTGGCCGTGTCCTTAAGTTGAGAACCATCCCATCATTTGCTTGGAGGAGAAGTGGAAAACCATGGAAAACCACTGAAAACCACTTCTAGGATGGCTGAGGTGGTAATCGAACCCACTTATTTTCAGTGTTGCCCCACGAGGCTGAGTAGACCCTGTTTCAGCCCTCAGATCAGAATTATATTTCTTGTCAGCCGGGAATCAAACCCGGACCTTGGCTGCGACAGGTAAGAATGAAAGACACTACTCCACAAGGTGGACTTGTTGGTATTAAACCACATTTTTGTTGTTTGTTTGTTGTTGTTGTTGTTGTTGTTGTATAAAATGCATTTAGGGGCTTTGCGATATTGTTGTCCTACGTATATTTTGTGTGTGTGTAATTTGTCTGATAACCTGTGTCATTGCCATGGCTGTAGTAGTGTGTTCGTGTATTTGTAATTGAAATTAGAATATGGAAAGAGGCGTCCGAGGCTTTAAGTTAGGGACCAACCCGACATTCGCTTGGAATAGAAGTGGTAAACTTCGGAAAAATACTTCTAGGATGCTTCCAGAATTAAATTTCTTGACTGAGCCGGGAATCGAAACCCAGGACCTCTGGACCCTGAGCCTGAATACGTAACCCGAATCCATAGAAGGCAGCTCACACTTATGTGAAATAAGCCACAGTTAATAAGGGGGCAGTTTGGCTGCTGTAGTTTTATTTCCCTAGAGAAATGTTGCTGTAATACAGTAGGAACTAACATAAAACAAAGTCTCTGCGTTGGAGCTGGTCTTGGAAGCGCAGACTGTCATGGAATCACGTTTCGAGGATTTGTAAAAGAGCGTCACGTATAGCACGTGTTGAAATTACAGCGAGCACAATCCCGTGTTGTTTTGACAAGTGAAACAGCTTGCGCATAAGTTGGTGGACTGCTACCTCTATCCTGCAACTTTCATTATATTGTTGCATCCATTTGGAGGTGCTCATAAATAGTGTATTCAATAAATTAAAATGGAGGCACCCATCATTTTGAAATATATTAGCTTTCAGCTATTAGTTCGTACATTGCACTATTATTATTATTATTATTATTATTAGTAGTAGTAGTAGTAGTAGTAGTAGTAGTAGTAATATTAATTCATTTAATCATTCATTGATTCCTTCACATTTATTTATTTATTTACTAGCAGAAGTACTCGCTCTTCGAACGGTCTTCGGTATTAATAACCAGACGTTATCTTTTGAGCTACTGTTGCAATGGTTAGGGCTTGTCATTCCTTCATAAGTTTATCTGAACGAAGTTAGTTTTCTGGGTATATCGCAGACATTGTTAATTTAAGGGCCATAAAATGTGGTTTTCGGAGACCCTTTATAGACTCCCTAGTTTAGTGTCACACATTGAGAAGCGCAACATATGCTTTGGTCGTCCTCCTAGGATAATTTTTATTTTTCGCCTATTTTAGCATGAATTTTGAGAAGTTGTCCCTTATACCCAACCTTCTATGAGAAGTACGTTGAAGAGTATTCTAAGTGATTGGTGTATTGACTCATGGTCACAATACCCAATTTTACGATGTTCCAAGCACCCGGACATGAATTATAGGCGTACATAAACATAAATATATATCAACTACACAGTATCAAACAAAATCATCTTTGCGATGAACCCGTTTGTCGACAAAAAATATGATTACTTAAAATGTGCTCTCAAACTCAATTCACCTAACGTGTACTTCCTGACGTGAAAATAATATTGAAAACCTCATATACGAAACGCAATATATGTCAAATTAAAACTGACCCTCACCGTTATGGAAAGTCCCCATCCTCAGGAAGACCCCTTTAATAATTTATAAAGGCTTGTGGTGCGTGAAAATACGGGATTTTTAGCCTCCAATGGCCCAAATTCCCAAAAGCTGCAAAAAACACTATTCCAATCCAGCAATTTTTGAAAATAATGTTGCTGTTTGGAGATATAATAGACCTTCTGTACAACATATCGCATATCGCACGTGTAAGTCACTTGTAAAAGTTCTAGGGTACCCCTTGACCCCCTTAATCGCTTTGTTGAATATTACAGTCTATGTTTGATTCCACGATATCCTTATAGCCATTTACAAACTTTCACAGAAAAGTAATAAATTGAGTGGCATTGCTTCTTACAGAAATAGATGGAAAGTTGGATGTCACCTCTTGTGATACTGTTGTCATGGTTACGGGCTTGCATTACTTCATTAGTTTCTTCTTGTTCTTCTTCTTTCGCCCCCCAGGGGCTCACATCTCGTGGGACGTGGGTTGGCGACCACGGGGCCCCAGCTGAGTCCGGCATTGCATCCACTTACTTGTGCCGGGCTCCTCTCCGTCTTCTTTCCTGTCGACCTCACTTGGTCAACTCTTGTTCTCTTCCGTCCCCGACGGTATTAGGGTATCCGAGGCCTAGGGAGTCTCTTCCTTTCCCGCCTTAATTGGCCCTTGTCTCATCTTTCCTGATCCCTCCTTCTTCGTGGGGTCAGACCTCTTGTTTTCTTTTCATTATATTTCCTTTTCTCTTTAAGATTCCTGCACTGCTTTGTTAATTGGCTCCCCTTGTATCTAAATTCCCTTTAGCGTTTTTTTTGCATCTAGACTACATTTTGTAGGTATTTTTAATCTACGTTTTGTGCGTATTTTTCAGTCTGTTCCTTTTGTGAATATTTTCTTTCTAAATTCCCTTTTGTAAGTAGGCCTATTGCCGCTCTCCATTTTGTGAGTAGTTTCCATCTAAGTTCCTTTTTGTAAGTATTTTCCGTCTCACGTAGTTTCCGTTCTGATTTCCATTTCATTGTCATTTTCGCTATCACCCAGACCATTAGGGGCCGATAACCTAGATGTTAGGCCCCTTAAAACAACAATTATCATCATCATCATCATCATCATCATAATGTTTGTTTGTTTCTTTGTTTGTTTATTTATTTATTTTTCTTTCTTTCTTTCTTTCTTTCTTTCTTTCTTTCTTTATTTATTTATTTATTTATTTATTTATTTATTTATTTTAGTTCCGTATGGGCCGGCTGTGGACCACGTGGTTCTTATCTCTGGCAGCTTTCATCTTAGCCCAGTATTCCTTCATCCTGGCACTGTGAATGTCCTCCCGCTCTTGAGACCATTTCACACCTACTCCTCCTGCTTTTGCTGTTAGCGACTGGAGAGAGTCTGATGTTCTGATCAAAGTTCTGTATTTATTCCTGTCGTAGGTGTTACTGGGGGTCAATTTCCAGTTGTTCAAGGTCTTTCCTGACTAGTTTCGTCCACTTGGCGTTAGTTTTTCGTCTAGAGACAGTCTTGAAAATTCTGGAGGTGAGCCTCTGAATATCCATTCTCACAATATGACCATAGAAGATCAGCCTCCTCTTCGTCATGGCTGTTGTAATGCTCCCCACTTGTTCGGCTGCCTGCGTGGCTCGGCGGTAACATTCTCGCTTGCTGAGTCCAAGGTTGCAGGTTCGTATCCTGGCGCAGTCAGCTGGCATTTGAGAGTGCGCAAATGCGAGGGAGCCGTGTCAGTAGATTTACTGGCACGTTAAAGATCCCCTTCGGGGCAAAATTTCGGCACCCATGCGTCTCTAAAAGCCAGAGTAGTTAAAAGGTACGTAAAACCAAACACATTATTATTATTTTTTATTTAAGCGAAAATTCCCCTACAGGAGAGCGATTAAACTTGGATCACATGATGTCATTTGGAGGCGTGTCTCCTCCGCTCCTCCCAAAATCTCTTCATTCTCGCGGAATGTTCTCGCTTCCTCTCATCCGTCCACTTTTTTCCAGGTTGTCGTAATGATCTTGGTTCGAACTTAACATTCTTGATTTTCGTCTGGCACTCAGTTCGGTCTTCGAAATTTTGTATACTGATAATTTGTAAGTCTCTTTGTACCTCTTTAAGCCATTCTGTGCCGCATTTGCTCTGTGTTATGATACTGAGTAGTTTCTTGGGCAATCTGGAGGTGGCCATCCTGTGGATGTGAGTGTAAAATTTGGCTCTGCGTTTTCTAATTTCGTCTGTTATCGTAATGGTGTTTTGATAGAGTTCAGTACTAGGTCTCTTCATCCAAATGCCGTTTCTGTTGATTGCTCCGTAGATCTTCCGGAGAATTTTTCGTTCCTGCTTTTCCAGTTCCCTAATCTTAGAATGACCATCGATTACTATGGTTTCAGCCGCATATGTTGCTTCTGGAAGAATAACTGTTTTATAATGTCGTAATTTGGCGTTTGTCGAAATGAATTTCTGGTTGTAATGGGCCCACGTTAGCCTGTAGGCCTTCTGGAGCTTAGTGATTCTGTCTTAATTGGCGATTCGATTAAGTCCTGAGGACTGTATAATTTCGCGAAGGTATTTAAAACTGCAGACTTGTGCGATTTTACCGTATTTGGTGTTTAAAGGGGATTTATTTTCTGGCCTTCTCTCCATATATTTGGTCTTGTCGTAAGATATATGAAATCCGGTCTTTTGTGCAATCTCATGGAGCTTTCCCACTGCGTAAGTCGCTTCCGATCTGGTGTCTGCGACAATTGCAATATCGTCCGCGAAAGCGAGACATTTGACTTTAGTTCTGTTCTCTTTTAGGTAGATTTCATTAGAAAGCTAACTATTGCAATGGGTACCATGTTTCGACTTCCGGAAAATGTCGACATATCTTCACGTTTCACATCCCCTAGACCCCAAAACCACCGCCAGTTAAAATGTTTATATATAATTTATGTGTATATATATATACATACATCACTTTCCTGTGGAAACTAGAGCTACCGCAATTTTGCACCAATCTATTTGATTTTTTTTACATAATATGTATCCCTATAAAACCTCGGTCGAGTTCGTTAATGGGCACAATCGGTCGACGGGGTGAAAATGGGGGTCTTTTTTTTTTTTTTCAAAAAGTGAAATATCGCTATAACTCTCTTAATATTTGAAATATCGAATCCATTCCAAGTTCATACCATGTGTCGAATAAGGCCCAAACATTTATGTTTGAAGAGTTTTTTGATAGCACCAACCATTGACCAAAGGGGTGGGAAAAAGTGGGTTTTTCGGGAAACATTAATCATATCTCTCTTAATAGGCACAATATCAAAACCGTACAAAATGGACAATATTTCCCTAATAATTACCTAAAACTTTTGTCTGAAAGAATTTTTGATATGACCCACCATATGCCAAGGGATGAGAAAAATTATTTCGGAATTATAAGAAAATGCCAAGAGCTATCAGAGGTTGCCATGACAACACTACTAAATTGATGAGGGATGAGCCATCTGACGTTGCCATGACAACGCACTTGCACGCGATCACATTCAGTTTTCCATCTGACTACTAAAAAAAGTCGACCAAAGTATTATGTGTACTCGAGTTTGAAGGTTGTTTGTTAAGTAACCAATAGACCTACATAAAATCCAATACCATCAACGTTTTCTTCGTTCTATTCTACGTTAGTTCATGTAGGTTTGGATTTTTTAATTTATATTTTAATATTTTTTATCGCAGTTGGAACACAAAAAGTGCACGTTTTTAAGCGTGTTTCAACCATGCGTCACATTTAAGAATTATTATCTCAAAAGCCCGTCATCAGATCGAATCCAAATTTTAACACAATATACATTGGAATGTTGTATAACTGGTTTTTTAATTTCACAATTTTGTGTGTCCAAGAAACAAAGTTATCATCGTTGTAAGGTAACTTTTTCTCGCCTCGGGTGGTTGGAAAATGTAGTTCTTGGTTGCGTTGTAATCGTTATCCAGCAAAAAGTTATGCTGTATGACTGTGAAATACGTAAATTAATTCACTTATTTTATATCGGTTTGTATTTGTACGAGGAAATAACACATGGTTCTCCATCTAGCCGCTCCGGCAAAAGCTGTACAGCGTTGCTGAGATGGAGCCCATCACTTCCGAGCGAGACGCGCCATGATGCGTGTGGGCACCATTTCGGCAACGCTGTACAGCGTTTGCCGGAGCGGCTAGCAGGTGAAACATGTGTTATTTCCCCGTAGAAATACAAACCGATATAAAATAAGTTAATTAATTTACGTATTTCACAGTCATACAGCATAACTTTTCGATGCATGAGGATTACAATGCAACCAAGAACTACATTTTCCAACCACCCCGAGCCGAGAAAAAGTTACCTTACAACAATGATAACAACTTTGTTTCTTGGACACACAAAATTGTGAAATTAAAAAACCAGTTATACAACATTCCAATGTATATTGTGTTAAAATTTGGATTCGATCTAATGACGGGTTTTTGAGATAATAATTCTTAAATGTGACGCATGGTTGAAACATGCTTAAAAACGTGCACTTTTTGTGTTCCAACTGCGATAAAAAATATTAAAATATAAATTAAAAATGCCAAACCTGCATGACCTAACGTAAAATAGAACGACGAAAATGATGATGTTATTGGATTTTATGTAGGTCTATTGGTTACTGCACAAACAACCTTCAAACTCGAGTGCACATAATACTTTGGTCGACAGTAAGTGAGAAGCGGCCTCGGTGACGTAACTGGTAGTATGCTGAACGTCTATGCCCAAGTTCGCGGGTTCAAAGCCGGCCGATGTCGGATTTTCTAAGAGCGCTAAATATCCCTCAGTATGCTTTCCTTTGGAGGGGAAGATCCAACGTTCGTTGCGAGTTGCTGGTTGCGGTGGCATCTCGAAGCCAAGTTCAGAGCTAGGTGTCGTTGACGGTAGTATCTGGTAGCAACATTAGGAACTACTGCTTGAAATTGACCGTCTGCAGTCCTTACCTGAATTACAGACTAATACAGCCATCACAATTCACACTGTTTATCAGACAGATTCTACACTCACCCAAAGTACACGGGGTTACATGACCGCGTTGTCGCAGTCCCTAAACTGAGGAACCAACCAAAATCTCTGCGGGAGATATAATTTTGTGTGAAGCAGTAACAGACCGTTACATAGTTACACATCAGTGTCGAAACCTTGCATAAGGACAGTGTGACCACAAGTATAAATATGTACCCCAAATGACAAGAAGGTTACCGTCCCCTTAAGACAATAAAATGTTTAAAATATGCATAAAATGACGAAAAACAAAGTTAATTAAGCTCCAATTATAAAATACTATCTCGCAATAAATGAGGTCTGATCCTTCTACGAAAACGTGCATATTCTGCCTATTTTCGCCTATCCCCAAGTTTGCCCGATGAAATCTACCTCCGCCTTCCGGCGTGCCGAGAGGACTTTTTTTAATACCGATTTGAATGCCCTTTACAAGAGGTTCCCATTCCCTAATTATCCTCTCCAGAACCATATTGAAGAGGATTGGGGATTGTCCATCCCCCTGCCGGACTCCCGTCTTGATTTCGAAGGGCTCTGATATTTCGCCCATGAATTTCACTTTGGATATTGTTCCTGTAAGTGTCTGTTCTATGATTTTGCGTGTCTTACGATCGATCCCAAATTCTTCCATGATTTTAAAGAGGGTGTCGCTGTCAACAGAGTCGTATGCTTTTCTGAAGTAGATGAATGCAATCACGGTATTTCTACATTTCCTCATTTGTAAGATCGTCTTTAGGCACCAGATCTGTTCAGCACACGATCGCCCTATTCTGAATCCAGCCTGGTAGTCACCAATGAGTGGATCCATTTGGGGCTCTAACCTGTTCAGAAGTGCTGTGGAAAGGATTTTATAAGCAACCGGGAGCAGGGAAATTCCTCTATAATTGTTGATGTCCGTCTTGTCGCCCTTTTTGTGCAACGGGTGAATCAAAGCGCATTTCCAGTCATGTGGTAATTGCTCCGTTGTCCAAATATTTGAAATTATGGAATGGAGTTTCCGCGTCAGTGTGGGATCATTCAGTTTCCAGAGTTCAGCAATGATCCCATCTTCCCCTGGTGCTTTGTTGTTTTTGAGTTGTCGGATTATCTCCGTAATTTCTTCAATGTCGGGGGCTTGCGAGTCCAAGTGTATGAATACCGGAGGAGAGAAGTAAAGTTTTACTAGAGGTGGTTCACAGTTAAGAAGAGAGTTGAAATATTGGGCTATTAGTTTGCAATTATTTTTGGAGTTAGTTTCCAATGAGCCGTCGTGTCTCTTGAAGCACAGACTGGGTGCTTGGTATCCCCGTAGATTTTCTCTAAATGTCTTGTAGAAATTTCTAGTATTATTTTTGGTGAAATCCTGCTGGATTTCGTGGAGTCTGTTGTTGTCATACCTTCGTTTTTCTTTCCTAATTATTTTCGAGGCCTGTTTTTGAGTGGTAAGAAAGTTCTCCCAGTTTTCCTTTGGTTGGCTACTGTGAATTTTTTCCCAAGCCATTATGCGATTGTCAACTGCTCGATTGCAAATTGTGTTCCACCAGCGATTTTTTCTGGAGCGAGGTGGTTGTCCTAGCTTCATGGCTTCCTGAATTCTCCCCGTTAGTATTCTCCAGTCTGTTGATTCCTCCTGATTGATTTGCAAAATGATTTCTTCCTTGTGGAGTTTCAGATATTTCGGATCTGGTCTGAAATTTTTTGGTGGGCGTTTTGGTCTTCTATTTGGTTGGAATTTTGTATTTATTTGGAGAAGATAATGATCTGATTCAAAGACGCCTTTACGAGCCCTGACGTTCAAAATTTCTTTTATGTTTTTCTTGGAGATTGCGACATGGTCAATTTGGTACTCATCCTGTTTAAGACTGGGTGATCTCCATGTGGTCAATTTATGTGCAGGTTTTTGAAATTGGGTGCTCATGATTTTAAGTCCAAAGTTTCTACAGAAGTCAATTAATCTTTCCCCATTTTTGTTGGTACGTTTGTGTTTAGTATGAGGGCCTGTGCCATACTTGAATTTCCTTTCTTTCCCTAACTGTGGGTTAAAATCACCTAATAAAATTTTCACATGGTGTCTTGGTATGTTATTGGTTGTTTCTTCCAAAGTTTCCCAGAAATTGTCCACGATTTCAGGATCAGTTTTATTGTGTTGATTTGTGGGGGCGTGCACGTTGATCAGCGTGTAAGCTTTATTAGCTGATTTCACTGATAGTGAAAAGACTCTCTCGGTTGGAGAAGTAAAGTCGATGATCGAATCAAGCACAGAATTGTGTACGGCGAATCCTGTTCCCAAGAGAGGTAAGTTGTCATTAATTTTCATAGCAGGTTTTCCCTTGTAGATTCGGAAATTCCCTGTGTTGAAGTGTTCTTCGTCCGTGAAGCGTGTCTCCTGGAGCGCAGTGATTTTTAATTCAAATTTTTCCAAGGGGTTGATAAGTTGTTTTAGCTTACCCGTCTTAGTGAGGGTGTTAACGTTAAGCGTGCCAACAAAATGTTTACGTCTGGTCTTGAGAGTATGAAGAGTTCTTGAGAAGCTCCGATTCTTCTCCGCATGGTGTCCCTGATCCCCCAGAATCCGATGATCAGGTGGGTCCAGTCCATCGACTGGTGCCTGGGGTAGTGATTCTATGATCGTCTCTTCCATCATGCGCTCAAGTTGAGTTTTGAGTGTTTGTGGTAGTCTCAATTGAGACCACAAGTATACGACTCGATTTTTGAGTTCGAGAAGATTTAAGTACAGCCGCCTCAACTAGAGGAACAGACGCTGACCACTGGCCGTCGGATGCCGAACAAACGCCAGTGGATTTGCTATTTTACGGCTTAGAGCCAACCCTCCTCCTTTCTCCGGGCTTTGGACTGGCAACAGAAACTACTGAGCTACTCAATCCACCCAGTAGTTACTGCAGGTGGAGTTACATTATTATTATTATTATTATTATTATTATTATTATTTTTATTATTATTCTCCACTTGTTCATTGTTCTATACGTGCCATCATCTTTAATTGGGCCCATGATTTTTTGCAGAATCTTCCGGTCCTTCAGCTCCAATTTCCGGAGTTGTACTTTTCTGTCCATATTTAGGCATTCTGAGGCATATAGTACTGATTGTCACACTACAGTACCGTAATGTCTGAGTTTGAGAATCATTGAGAGGGATTTGGATTTGTACATATTCTTGCATAGGTGATTAGACTCTCTCCAGTTTGGTGCATCTGTCGTTCATGGCCAGGTCTTTATTTATTTATTTATTTATTTATTTATTTATTTATTTATAACGGATTTTCGGGTTATTAGCCCGTGCTCAACGCTTCTTGATATCTTCTGACATTTCACCAAAAAATAAGATTGGCAATTTTCAAAGGTTTTTCTGATGTTTATTTTAGTCTACGCAGGTACATTGGTATGGTTGGTTGGTTCCTTAGTTTAGGGGCTGTGACAACGCGGTCATGTAGCCCCGTGTACTTTGGGTGTGTGTAGAATCTGTCTGATAACCGGTGTAAATTGTGATGACTGTATTAGTGTGTGTTATCTGATTTTAATTCGAGTAAGGACTGCAGACGATAATTTCCAGTTGTTTCTACTTTCGCTACCAAAAGCTACCGTTTACGACACCTACCTGTGAACTTGGCTACTAATAGAGGCCATCGAAACCAGCGTCCGGTGACGAACGTTGGAACTTAAGAGCATTAATCAAACCTAACCTACAAATTTTGCTTCACACAAATTTAGTTAGTGGAAGGTTCCTTTACATGCCATAAATCTATGACATGGGCCCGCCGGCTTTATTTCCCCTCCGAAAGAAGGCATACTGAGGGATTTTAACGCTCTTAAAAAATCCGACGACTTGCGCCGGGTTTGAACTCACAACCTTGGGTATAGAAGCTCAGCATGCTACCAACTACGCCACCGAAGCCGCCCAAGTACAGTATATTCGTTTATTTATTTATTCATTATATTTATCTATCTATATCTTTATATTTTATTTAATTCGATTTATTTCATTTTATTTATTTTATGTTCGACGTTCTCGAAATGTAAACATTATGTGTCAGAAAACTGTATCATAATGTGGCTCATTATAACACTATTTTTCATTATGAAACAATTTCTCCCACCAATCAGAGCTCAGGA
Source organism: Meconema thalassinum (assembly GCA_946902985.2). NCBI lineage: Eukaryota > Metazoa > Arthropoda > Insecta > Orthoptera > Tettigoniidae > Meconema > Meconema thalassinum. The sequence goes on along the minus strand of OX336390.1, from coordinate 222,530,241 downwards.
AACAGTTGTGTGACCAATTAGGTAAGGATACCTTCGCGCATTCGCTCAAAATCCAACATATTTCTGTGTTGGCAAACAATGTGAATGGTCTCTGATTTTGGAGTGCCTTGACCCACGCATGCGCTCTGTTCAGTCAGCAATGCCAGCGCGCCCTGTTCACTAACTGAATCCCACAGATATTTATGAATATTTATGTTAAAACATATAATAAAGTTTAATAATCGTCGAACATAAACAGTCGTATGCAACTCGCCTATAATGGTAATTAAGACACTCGTTTACGCTCGTTTTATAAACATACTCGTGTCTTAATTATAGCCATTATAGGCTCGTTGCATAATGTACTATTATATTCCAAAAATTGTATCAACAATATATAGACGGCAGATGGAGAAAAAGCCATCCCTACTCCGTTTGTTAAATATAGTTTATACTGTAAAATGTGCATACTGTGTGTTTCATTGTACAGTACAATTTACAAGTTTACAACTTTACATTGCTATACACATATACACAGAACTCCTCTACATGATAGCATTAACATACAAATCTTAAATATGTGAGAAAAATCGCACACTCAAATGTTACCTTACATATACATTCACTTTAAATGGTTTTTGTTTGTTTTTGTTTTAAGTCCATTTGGAGCCGTCACTTTGCTGAAAAATTGTGATCGAGGAAAGTCTTTTATTACACAAGGAAGGTCATTCAAGAGACGTCGAACAGAGCGATTGTAAAACGCTGATTGGCGTGCTGTCGTTTTGGTGAAAGTGGGAAAGAAAGTGACATCTTGTGCTCCATCGGTTCAGCTATACGATAGCTCGAGGCGATGAAATGGGGACAGTTTAACTGTGCCAGCCAGTGATTTTCGAAGAAAGGTGAGATCCATTTACTTACGTCTTTTAATGGAAGTTAATGTATCTTTGTTACTACCCTACCAGGGAATTGTTACCGCTAGATGTGGAGCAATGCTGTTTTGTATACATTACGTCATCTCGCCTCGTTATGGCTGTAGCGAGCGGGTGCAGGGCAAGAGGGGGAACGCATGTACAGTCATACAATGAGAACACACCGCACAGCGCACGACCAAGCACACAAATGACATGCGATGAGGTTTCGCTGGCGACGACTGCACGTCTATCGCTGGCGAGTGGCTGGGCGGAGCGCATTAGTTCCGATTTCCGCCTCTGGTAACAATTCGCTGGTAGGGTAGTACCTTGTTTGTAAATGAGTTACTCTGTCGATTATGGACTGTTGTGGATGCCAGGCAGGAAGGCCGTATAGAAGAGTGGGCCGTATCTTGGAGGAGATGGAAGGCAGAGAATTAATCTGTCAGACTGATGCGAGTCTCGAACCCGTGACCTGAGGCTTGTTATGGAGTTGGATGGAAGCGGCCGTGCTATTAGAAAGTACCGTCTCGGCATTTGTCCGGAGCTGAAAATGGGAAACCACGAAAAACATTTAAAGGATGGTCACTGGTTGGATTCGAGTCCACTCGTCTGCGAGTCCGGAGATAGTCTGGTCACGAGGCCATGCGCCTTAAGACGCACAGCGTTCGGTGAACGTAGGTTCGAGACCCGCAGGCAGTACACCTTACATCTAAATGGCTTGAACTACTTGTATTACACGGTCAGGGTGTCGACTTCTCCGGAAAACATGAAATACTCAGGGAATTTTTAATTTCTGGAAAACTCAGGGAATTATCAGGGTATTTTAATGACACTCAAGGAATTATAGTCTTCCAAGGTCCAACCTTGAATAATTGGAAATTAGGAATTTAAATTTTGATGTGGGAAAAGTATATTCTGGTGATGATTGTTGCAGATAAATGTTGGTACTGACGTTAAATCAGTAAGCTCTCAATTCTTGCAAGATATAACACACAAATTACTTGTGTAGACTGTGTACAGTATTTATATATAAATGTGTAACTGTATGGTTTTTGAGAGCATTACTATTGGCGAGCTTCTTTCAATACTCACGAATACAATTTATTTTTTGCATGAAAAATGTAGAAAGTGGCAAAATATATAACAAGTAGTTCCGTGAAGAACTATACAGCCTATTTTCATATATCCTGCTCATGTTAATTGCCTCTATCAACATAAAAAAATCAGTTTAATTGCTGTAACAGATTCGTAGATATTGAGAACCGTCTAAATATTTCAGATGGTCGCCAGGTTGGATTTTTATTTTTGTACTATTACATTAAGATTATTGTGCACGTGTGGTATTCAAACTTCAATCGCATGATTAGAACACAAGAAGTAAAAACGAGATTTTAAAATTACGCACAGCAGCCATCTTGTGATTATGCAAACAATTGAAATAAATTAGATGCCAGTGGATCAACATTTGTATAAGCATTTAACGTGCAACGTTTCACGGCACTCGGATAGTTAATTCGCGAGAAACGTACATTTAAATATTTGTACTTCGCGTCACCGCCATGTTGGATTTGTGCTCACCAGGTTACTGAAAGTCCTATAGGTGAACATATGTTCGTAGTCTCTATGAACATTAAAAAATTCAGTTTGGTTGCTGTAAAAGATTCATAGATATTGAGAACCGTCTAAATATTTCGGAAGCTCGCCATTTAGGATTGTTATATGTATAGGCCATAGAGTTATGTACCATTCAAGGACAATTATTGCCTAGGTTCATTATTCAAACTTTCACTTCGATCGCATGATTACGACTCAAGAAATAAAAACTTAATTTTAAAATTTCGCACAGCCGCCATCTTGAGGTTATGTAAACAATTGAATTAAATTAGATGGCAGTGCATTACAATCTGCAAAATCATTCACTGTACCACATTTCACTGCGCTCAGAGAGTTAAATCACGAGAAAAGTCTATTAAAATATTTCAAATTCGCTTGGTCGCCATGTTCGTTTTGTACTTTACAGGTTTATGAAATATACATAGGCAAACTTGTATTAGTACCCTTTATCACCGTACAAAATTGCAGGGTGATATCTGTAATAGTTTCGGAGATATAGAATGTCAGTGAAATATTTCGCACAGCCGCCATTTTGAGGTTATGTAAAAAATTGAACTAAATTAGACTCCAGTGCATTACAATGTGTATAAACATTTGCTGTACCAAGTTTCATTATGTTATCGCGAGAAAAGTCTATTTAAAAGTCTCAACTTCGCTTGACCGCCATGTTGATTTTGTAGTCACCAGGTTTTTGAAAGTCTCATAGGTGAACTTCTAGTAGTGCCCTTTATCACCGTACACAATTTCAGGGCGATATCGACAATAGTTTCGGAGATATTGAATGCTAGTGAAATATTTCGCACAGCCGCCATGTTGGATTGGTGAGATGTAACAAAATTTGAAGGGGACGGTCGAGGTCGCCGGGAATAGTGCTATGAACTTACTGAGTTTCATTGAAATCGCTCTAGCCGTTTCGATTTTATTAGGGACACACACACACACGCACACACACACGGACAAAAGGTGATCTCATAAGCTTTTTTTTTTTTTTTTTTTTCAAAATTGAAAATAGGCTAAAAATATATATTTCTGTACTTTTTTTTTGTCTTCTCAACATTGTCATGCTACCCTTTATTGTTCGAGCACTTTTTGAAATGCTCTTAAGTACAAATTCTGCCGCTACTGGTACTCAGGGAATTTTCTGATTTATCCTGGAAAAATCAGGGAATTCTGTTAGTTGGTTTTGGTAGACATCCTGTACACGACCTAATAGCCGAAAGCCTACTTTTTATGTAATCAATTAAGTAAATAATAAATATGAAACTTTTTTATTTGCTTCATGTGACTTTCATTGGCCTGCGAACACTGCAATGCTGTATATTTCTACTGTATATACAGCTAATGTGTTGTTTTTTTGTAACCTCTCTACTCGCAAAACATAAAGTACAAAATAATGTGTTTTATGGTTTCATTAGTTTTATTCATATTAATGTCATTGTGGGGTGTGAATTTTAGTGAATATTGTGTTATGTATTATTAAACCGCTGGCACTTTGTAAAAGAGAATGCATGACTTGTTGTACAATGTTGTGTTGGTTTACGAAAGGGAGATTCCCACGGCGTAGCCGTGTGGGTTTAATAGCTCACCACGGGAGCTGCAGCAAGTCCGGAGATCGCAGGCTTGAATTCGGGTGCTGACAGCGGCTCAGACTGGCTGCTTGGTGCAGTGGTAACGTTCTCGCCTGCTGTTTTTTTAGGTTACAGGATTGAATCCTGGCGCAGTCAGTTGGCATTTGAGGGTGCGCAAATGTGAGGAAATAGATTTACTGGCACGTTAGAGATCCCTTTCAAGGTAAAATTCCTGCACCCTGGCGTCTCTTAAGAGCCGCAGCAGCTGAAAGGGACGTTAAACAAATAACATTATTATTATTATTATATCCTGAGCGTTTTTCCCAGGAGTTTTCCCCACTTCCCCTAGGCAAATGCCACTATAGTAGCGCCCATCCCATCCCTGTCCATAATACAGCGACACACACTAGTACATTCATCACAAAAACACAGGTTATCAGGCAAATTGAGCACACACCCAAGTAAACGCAGCTGTTTAACAAACATTTCCCAAGCCCGTAATAGTACATTATGCAACGAGCTTATAATGGCAATAATCAATATCGAGTTGCATACGATTGTTTATGTTCGACGATAATTATAACTATTTTATGTTCGAACATAAATATTCATAAATATCTGTCGAGATTTCAACAGTTTTATGTACTGAAAAGAGCGCATGGGACGCAGAGAATACCTTGTATTTGACCATGGCCTCCTGGAACACCTCACTATGACACTTGCCACGCACTGAAATTTAAAATAGGGGGCCACGGAAGGGAGCGCATGTGCGATGTTATCCTCACTTAATTGGTCACACAACTGTTTCTTGAGCTCTGATTGGTGGGAGAAACTGTATCATAATGAAACCTTGTACTATAATGACCCTCATTATAGTACAGTTTTCTGACATATAATATTTAAATTTAGCCAGGGTCGAACATAAAACGAATTAACAAATTTAAAACCCAATATCAAGTTTTAAGTACCGTAATTACTGGGTGCAAGGAGTAATAAGAATAAAAAATCATCTTCATAATCATCAACCCCGCTTACCTTAAGAAATAGAACCACCTGGTGTAGCAGTTAGCATTCTTGACTGTCGCCCCAGAAGTCCGGGTTCGATTCCCGGCTCTGAAAATAATTGTAACTCTTTTCTGAGGATTGGAACGGGGTACACTCAGCCTCGTGAGGAAATACTGAGAAGAGATGGGTTCGATGCCCACTTCAGCCATCCTGGAAGTGGTTTTCCGTGATTTCCTACTTCTACTCCAGGCAAATACCGGGATGATACCTAACTTAAGGCCATGGCCGCCTCCTTCCCAATCCTCACCTGAATTGCATATAATACAGCTATCACAATAACACAGACAAAAATATCTACACACAGCCAAGTACACGGAGCTAAATGACCCCGATGTCCAAGCCCCTCAAACCAAATAATAACCATCTTAAGAAAAACAATCACTACCCCTACTATGGCTCGCATGGCGTTACGATACAGTGGGTTGCTGCAGTACTCTCAGGTGCTGTGATCCGGAACGAACTTAATGATATCCCAGTTTAGAAAGCGATGGCAGCAGTTGCCTGTATTAGGTAATTATTTTTATGACTGTCCGCTGTATGGCTTATATTCCTGACCCTATCTCCGGGTTTCAATTCACAACTCATCTTCATTCACTGGACCGTACTAATAAATGGGCCGACTAATGTTTAGAACTAAATCGTTATAATGGAATGGTCCGTTATACGAGAAATATCGTACGTGCTAACTGAAGGGACACAGATTAGTATCGATATCTCAACTGATAATGGTTCATTCAAAGTAGTGGTCGCTCAAAGAGCCGATACGAATCTCTCACGGATCCATTGTTTAGCTTCCATTAGTTCGACTGTGGTAAGGTGATATGGCAGATATGTTCAGTGAAATTAATGCTCCGACCTTCAAGAGAAGAATGTACAGTGCCCTCAAAATTTAACAAGAATGTCTCACTAAAACTAGCCACAGAAAACAATTGTCTCCAAAGGCATCATTGAACTTCCACGTAGAAAACAGGGGATTAAATCACATTCTCCACTTATAATTAATCTATTTTAAAATTATACGTAACACTGTGTAAATAAGCATTCCTATTTTTTGATGTGTAACAACTTTCCACTCGGTATCTGTATATTTTTGTGGGGGGTGATTTTGAAAAATGAAACTGAAATGGATGGGACGGAAACAATGAAACGGAAATGGATGGGACGGAAACAATGAGTGCGCGCGGTGGCGGAGATAAATACCACGACGAACTGTGGGCCATGTGGCTATGTGGAATGTATATCGCATACGGTTTACTTCAAGGTTTGGAGGCCCCATTAAAGATATTCCTACAATAAATCATCTTCAAATTGTCGTTCTTTGGTGTGAAAATATTTATTATATCATATTTCCTGAAAACAATTATGATTTATTAAATCTTCATACTTTTGTTGTATTCTTATTTAGTGTAAGCACTCGAGGTACTGTCGGCCATGTGGCTATGTGGTATCTATATCGCATACAAAATTACTTCAAGGTTTGGGGGCCCCATTAAAGATATTCTTCCTACAATAAATCATCTTCAAGTTGTCGTTGTTTGGTGTGAAAATGTTCATTATATCATATTTGCTAAAAACTGGTCAAGATTTGGCACTGAAGTTTTACAAGTAGTTATTTCAATGACCAACAGAGTTCACTGTTCTCCCGGCAGACACATAATCAACCATGTGGCTATGTGGAATGTACATCGCATACGGTTTAGTTCAAGGTTTGGAGGCCCCATTAAAGATATTCCTACAATAAATCATCAAGTTGTCGTTCTTTGATGTGAAAATATTCATTATATCATATTTGCTGAAAACAATTATGATTTATTAAATCTTCATACTTTTTCTGTATTCTTATTTAATGTAAGCACTCCAGGTACTGTCGGCCATGTGGCTATGTGGAATCTATATCGCATAAAAAATTACTTCAAGATTTGGAGGCCGCATTAAAGATATTCTTCCTACAATAAATCATCTTCAAGTTGTCGTTGTTTGGTGTGAAAATATATCATATTTGCTGAAAACCGGTCAGGATTTGCCACTGCAGTTTTACAAGTAAGTTACCTAGTTATTTCAATGACCAACAGAGTTCACTCTTAACAAGGGATAACATGTCACATGTTACACATCATATGCGACTACTGTAAGGCTCGTATTTTTTTAAATGACCAAAAACTTCAAAATATGCAAAATAAACTTGACATTTTTGTATGCAATACTATATAACATTTCTTAAATATGCCCATTATATATTTTTTTAAATGCATGGATTTGTAAGGCTTAGTAATAATTGATTTTGATACCTGTAATTGCCAAGTTCCAGTAGTATTTGCCATATGCCTTTGCATATAATTCTCTCTCTTTGCGTAATGGCCATCATTCTTGGCTATCACCGCGGAGGCCCGGTTTCCAATCCCGGTTCTGCCAAGAAATGTAATTCTGGTTTGAGGGCTGGAACGGGGTACATTCAGCCTCGTGAGGTGAAACTGAGAAGAGGCGGATTCGATTCTTACTTCAGCCTCCTGGAAGTGGTTTCCCCCACTTCTACTCCAGGCAAATGCCGGGATGGTGCCTAACTTAAATCCACGGCCGCCTCCCACCCAAATCCTGCCTCGGCACGGCAAGCATGACAGTGACACACGTTATCAGACAAATTCTACACACATACACACACACACACAAACCCATAGGGCTACATGACCACGATGTCGCAAAACCCGTAAAAGAATCAACAACAATCAAAGAACCTCGGTGAAGGCCCTGTGTGTTACACGGTAGTTTCTTACTTTCAACACAGCCATTCGTTTGACACTTGATGAGATACATACATTCTAAAACTATTTAAAGACATTAGTTAATTACAGTTTTGTTGTTTTAAGGGGTGGAACTACGAGGTCATCTGTCCCTTAACGACATTAGAATTTCGAAACAAAAATACTCAAAGCTTTAGTTGAAAATGCAAATATGTAAGCATAATACACTGTATGAGAGTCATCCACTTGGAAAGATGGTAATGACTTTCTTGAGATCAGAGAGTTGGGCTCAGTGACTTATAAATATTCAGCATCCACAAGTTTGTGAAGAGGCAAGTAGCCCTCTACAGATAAGTGGGATAGTGCTATTCTTCTGACTAAGGGAGGTTAAATGATACAGCGGCTCAAGACAAACACTGGCTCCGACTGACTGCAAAGTTTAAATCCTCTTACCAATAAACCTTAACGTTTAGTCGATACTATTGGTAATCTGACTTCTTTTATGTACGTTCTCTAAGAATGTTTTCTTCTACATTCTACCACAGGTATTTATGTTGCATACTAACAATGCCTTTATTTAAATGAGGATACGGAGTGGTATTTGTCATACCTTTTTTAAACGTATTTTCATCATATGAAAAATAGATTTATGTGGTAACCCCCCACCTCTCTCTCTCGGCTGGCTGCGCGGTAACGTTCTCGCCTGCTGTTCCCAAGGTTGCAGGTTCGTATCCTGGCGCAGTCAGTTGGCACTTGAGGGTGCGCAAATGCGAGGGAGTCGTGTCAGTAAATTTACTGGCACGATAAAGATCCCCTTCGGAGACAAAATTCCGGCACCCCGGCCTCTCTAAAAGTCGCAGTAGTTAAAAGGGACGCAAAACCAATAACAGTATTATTCTCTCTCTCGCTCGCTCTTTGCATGTTTTAAATGGCTGGATATACGTAATTTATTCAAACGTGTCGGTATCCCGTCCGATCCCGACTGCGCTTTTCAAATTGACGTGTCTAGTATCAAGTGTCATCAAGCCAACATGGTGGCCGCGCGAAATTTTTGACCACTACTCAATATCTTGGACACTGTTCAAGCAATCAACCTGAAATGTTGTTTGAAGATAGACTATAAAGTTAAGTTCATATATGTGATTTTGTATAATCTTACTAATACAAAACCAATATGGTTGACCCCGGGATATCCAAATATTTAAATTGCCTATTCTGGATATATTCAGATTCTGTAACATTTTTTTCAGTGTGTATTTTTATTACCAGAACGTTCTTTAATTTGACATTGTGATTACTGAGGTGTCCCAAATGTCTTGCTCTTCACTTTTACTTTGCTCTTAAAACATTGCTAAATCCTGTCAGGGAAATATGTCATCGTGTCTCGATTATTCTTACATTTTTGACACTTAAGTGTATAATCGTCATTTCAATGATCAATTTATTTCCTTTCTGTTTGTTAATTCTATGGAAGAGTTTATATGTTTGTCCAAAAAAAAGCTTTCACGAACCGGATGTGGTCCGCGGGTCACATGTTGAGATTGCCTGAAATAGACTACAGTGTTGTTCATCTAAGATGCCCCTCTCAAATATCTTCTAATATATTGCAGATGTCTACATCTCAAGCTCACTTTTATGAATGATGATAAAGAGGTCACAAAAGCAACGTGCAAAGAAATCCCGATGGGCAGATGACCTCACTGTTAAAACAACAACCAACATCATTATTATCATCATCAAAGATATTCTGTGGGATTATTCATCTCTATGAACGCTAACAACTTCATTTTTTAATAGAACTGGACTAGTATAATATATGCTGCCATTATAACAGACTGACGCTATATAAATCCAGCGGGTGTAATTATTTTAGGAACTAGTACTTTTGAAAGAATATATTGCAAATCGCTTCTTTTCAGTAGCCAGGCTTGATAGGTCATAAAAGAAGCACATTTTACAACTCCTTTTCCTTAAAGGTACTCGTCTAATTTTCGAATTATTTACATGGCTTGCTGGCTGCGTGGCGCAGGGGTACGTCTCATCTGCTGTGCTCCAGGTTATGGGATCGATTCCCATCGCAGCCACTTGGAGGGGGACTTAAATGCGAGGTAACCGTGTCAGTAGTTTTATTGTCACGTTAAAGATAATAATAATAATGTTATTGGTTTTACGTCCCTTTTAACTACACTGGCTTTTAGAGACGCCGGGGTGCCGGAATTTTGCCTCGAAAGGGATCTTTAACGTGCCAGTAAATTTACTGACACGGCTCCCTCGCATTTGCGCACCCTCAAATGCCAGCTGACTGCGCCAGGTTTCGAACCTGCAACCTTGGACTCAGCAAGCGAGAACGTTACCCCTGAGCCATCACGTTAAAGAACCCCAACAGGAGAAAATTTCGGCACCCTGGCGTCTCTAAAGCCGCAGTTGTTAAAAGGGACGTAAATCTCATAACTGTATTTATTTATTTATTTATTTATACAGTATATACCTACCGGCAAAAAAAAAACGATCGCTAGAAAAATTCAACAATACTTTCATTTAAATCATAAATATAAACGCTCTAGGCCTATTATATAAGTTTCTGTTTGTAGCATGGAAGTAAGGTTTCCTGGATGTATTATCATTCTTCATGGCATTGTTTAACTTAACAATAGCGATTCATTGACATGATGCTGTTTCCCGCGGAAAGATGTGCACGCCACCATTTTCGATCAGAGCCACTGCCCTGGCAACATCTTCAGGCCCCAAGCGCATAATCGTTTCTGAATTGCACAAGAACAACTTACTGAGGATATGGTTGTATTGATCTTTTCCTATGCCAACAAGTGGCAAAAGAAAAAAGAATAAAACATTGCATTGTTGAGCATAGCGATGGCATGCACATTTTACCGCGGGAAACAGCATCATGTCAAAGAATCGCTATCGTTAAGTGAAACAATGACTTTTTTTTAGCGTATGGCTTTTAGTGCCGGGAGTGTCCGAGGACATGTTCGGCTCGCCAGTTTTGTAGCTGCTTCGAGACGGACACCCAATGGGTGAGCTACAAGTACCGTGGGGAGGGGAGGAGGGAAGTTGGATTGTAAGGACGCGGAGTTGGAAGGTAGCGGCTGTGGCCTATAGTTAGGGACCAACCCCGGCATTTGCCTGGAAGGAAGATGGGAAACCACAGAAGACCATCTTCAAGGTTGCCGGCGGGGGGATTCGAACCTCCTCGCCTCCCGGATGTGAGCGACTGCCATCAGTCATGCCGTAACCACCACGGCTAACTCACCCGGTAACAATGACATGAATAATGGTAATGCATTCAGGAAACCAATTAACCTTACTTCCATGCTATAACTACAGTATGTACTGTACTAGCCCTATACCGTTCATATTTATGATTTGAAAGAAAGTAATGTTGAATTTTCCAAGTGATTTTTTTTTTTTTTTTTTTTTTTCGGTCAGTGTATTTATTTATTTAGTTAGTTAAGGCCTGCTAGGGACCACGTGCCAATTCATTCTTAGTTGTTTCACTTCATTTCTATCCACTATGCCATCATTGTTAATAAACTACGTTTCTTTCGTCTCTCCATGGACAGATGACCTTGCTGTTCCGCGCCTTAAAACATCAATAACTTCTACTACTACTGTACTACTTTCTTCTCTCCTCCCAACTCGTAGTGCAGTGATTAACATCACCGTCAACCTCGTGAGGCAAAACTGAGCAGAGGTGGCTTCAAATCCTACCTCAGCAATTTTGGAAGTGGTTTTCAGTGGTTTCCCCACTTCTATTCCAGGCTAATGCCATGATGGTGCCTGACTTAAGGCCACAGTCGCCTCCTTCCCAATCCTCACCTGACTTTCAAATACACACATTAATTCACCCTCCACAATAACACAACTTATCAGACAAAATTACACACATCCAAGTACACGGGGCTAAATGACCACGATGTCCAAACCCCACAAATGAAACATCAACAAACAAAAACAAAAAAGTATGGATAATTAATAACGTACTGTATTTAAGGTGACGCGGACTGTATTATTTCTTAGGCTCGAAGCCTATTTCCCCCAGAAAGCCCGCTCTCTGCTGTCCTTGTTATCGACAGCTGTTTACGAAACCTCACATATCAATGCCTCCACGATACGCCCACATCTCCATCGAGAGCAAGGTTTCACGCAAGAATGCCTGGACATCATCCATTTCACACGCTTGCTGGCAATGACAATGAATAACGTCATTTGTCACGGTGTTAAGGGGAACAAACAAAAGAAGAAGGTGTTATCGGTATGATGAATAGAGCGCTCCTCAGCCCTCTGTCGTGGAGTGATAGATTTACTTGGCTTGCTCGGCTCGGCTCGCATACAACGAGTTTTTGTTGCACTGTTCAATACAGCTGACACTGGACCATTAAAATATTCTTCGGGGAATCACTTCTACAGGGCAGTAATAAAGACGTTATAAACCAGAAAAGTTTTTGTTCCGAATATATATAGGTACTGTATTACGTAGAAAGTCAGTTTCGAAAGTCTTTACCTGGAGCGTGGCGCTCTATGGAAGCAGGGGCGGTTCGAGTGGGGGGTTGGGGGGGGGGGTGTCTCACCCCCCTCAGGTATTTTCTCAGTCGGCAAATACGACATCAGTCGGCAGTCGGCAAATCCTGAAGAAGTCGTAACATTTCCCAAAACAGCATTTAAAAAAGCAAAACGGGGCATGGCCATATACGATTTGGTCCTATTTCTTAATATATATATATATATATTATACTGACAGTCGGCATTTTTACCGACAGTCGACACGATCGGACGCAGCAATAATTTCGTGCAGCCATTTTAAAAGTTTCACTTCTAGACCTCGGTGCACCGGCTGCCACTTGCCATTTCGTTTCTGTGTATGGAAACTGAAGAAAGAATGACAGATGAGCAATATGGGACCAAGGACAAGGGATGAACTCATCGGCACGTTCCTGGGTGGGAGTAATATCCCGCGTTGGTTATGCAGAGCGACTCAGCTTCACAGCGAAGCGAGCCCAGCATCTGTGCCATGTGGCTAGACAAAAGGTGTTGGTGAGCGCATTGTTAACTTGAGGTCAAGCCAACTCATTGTGATGTTGTCGGAGGAATGTTATGATCTGCTACCGCTTGTCTCGGCGCGTCCTTACATATCCGCACTATTGTGACAAAATTTACAGGTTTATGGTTCCTAGGTTCCTCACGGGGTGGTGTGCTCACTATGATCAGTGCAGTGGTCACTGAGAATGAGCGAAAGCAGTCGTTCCTGAACCAGCAACTTTTACAGTGATAACTAGGTGCAAATACAGTAGCAGTGGGACGTGAGTTTTCGCCGGCACGGAACATTTTCACGGAGCATCGCGTACCCATCAAACGTACGTAATAATAATATAATAAATACATGCATTTTTTCAGCCATGTTTATGTTTAATGGTGTTATCAAGAAAAATGCCCGATACATCCATAAAAGTCTACCTTTGTGGGGGGGGGGGGGACGTTGTTCTCTTAAACCATCATTTTTATTTAAATAAAACCTACAGAGTGTTTTAAAACCCAGTGACAAGAAAACCGGGGTGGGCTGGAGGAGACAAATCTAAGTAACTTTGTCGATGGAACGAATATCCGGAAAAGCTCCCCTGCGACGCTCGACGTCTTCTAAGGGTTGAACTTAATGCCCATCGGGTAGCTAAGGTAAAATTAAAATCAAAATCTACCGTTGAGCCATCGCCTACCGTTGAGCCATCGTCCACCGTTGCGCCATTTACCACCGTTGAGCCATCGCCCATCGTTAGCCATCATCTACCGTTGAGCCATTGACCACCGTTGCTCATCGCTAACCATTGAACCACCAATATCCCCCAACACATCTGACGTTCGCAAGTTACGAGCAGCTGGAACTTCATCGGATGCCGGTTGTAGTGGTGACGGTCCTACACCGCGTAGTAGAGAATTTTCCTGGATTGTTTTTTCTGGCCAAGTTAGTGAGTTTATAACGCATTTCATATGAGTTGAAGGTATTTTGCAAACAATAAAAGAAGACGCTATTCCGAACACAAAACTTTTATGGTAGAAATGATAAGACTGCTTATCCAGAATCCACGATGAAAGCGGTCAGTTGTTTCGACGAGCAAGAGAGGAGGAAAATAACATGCGTGAGGACGCAGTACACATTCAAGCGGGCGATTTACCTGTTAATCGCGATCCTGCAAAACGGAAATAAATTATCACGGCAAACGAACGACTGTACCTGACTTCGCTTGGGGCTTTCCAGCCAAAACTTAGTGTATTTCCAGCAAATCCAGACATACCAGAAAATAAGCAGCATCGATTAAATCCGGCCTGTATACGGATTTTCCCATGTTGAAGTACAGCATTGAAAAAGACGCGGTGTTTTGTTTTGCCTGTGGCTTATTTCCAAACGGGCGAGGAAGAGCGTCCGCAAGTGAAGAATGGTCGCACGCGGGAGTACGTCAGTGGCACAAATTGAAAAGTCGCGGAAAGATGATAAAAGGCAAATTACAAGAACACTTCACTTCAGAAGCTCATCAAGCAGCTATGGCAGATTTGTGCCACTTCGTCAATGGAAAATGCCACGTAGACTTTCTCCTTGATAAACATTTACGGACGATCAGAATTGAGGAAGAACAAGAAAAGGAGTTCCACAAAAAAGTTATCCAGATACTTTTTGACAATGCAAGAACCCGTTGTCGGCAAGGTTTGGCTTTCGGAGGTCACGAGGATGGAATCACTCAAGATAATGGAATCTTCACGCAAATTGTGAAGTTACTTTAACGGAATAGTCCGGTCATGAATAGGTGGTTGGAAGAAGTGAATACGCTGAAGCACAAGGTTACGTATATGAGCAAGGACTCTCAAAATAAACATCCGTCTTCTTGGAGGGAAAACTCGTGAAATAATTGCAGAAGAGATCAAGAACGCCGGTATGTTCTCCGTTATAGCAGATACTACTCCCGATATGTTACATAAAGACCTCCTCGCGTTAAATATCTTGATACGCCGTCGAAAAAGATGAAGAGCTCGTTCCTGTGGAGCGTCTTTTAAAAAATAGACGCTGTTTTAACAAAAATAAGACTGGAGAGGAGTTGGCTGAAAACATATTTTTAATTTTAAATTCAGAAGAACTTTTACTTCCACTCGATAAACTAGCGTTTCAATAGTACGACTTTGCTAGTAACATGTCTGGCATATACAACGGCACTCAGAAAAAGCTATCAGAGAAGTGAAAAATATATGTTCCGTACGTTCCATGCCAAGCTCACAGGTTAAACATTTTCGTAGAGACAGCTTGTAATACTAGCGCACATATCAGAGAGTTTTTTTGACACTCTTGAAGCATTGTACGTTATTTTTTCGGGTAGCACGAAACAACATTTAAGCTTGCAGAAAGAGCTGGATAAAATTGAAAATTCACTTCAACTTAAGAATTTATCAAGAACAAGGTGAACTGCGCGCGCCGAATCGATGAGAGCTGTTTCTACGTCTTATGAAGAGATAGTCACAGCATTGGAAACAATGAAAACCTCATTCGATTCTGAATTTGACAGTAAAACCCGAACTTTTGCGTCTGGCTTGCACAAAAAACTTCTACTTTGATATTATCTGCGGCATGTACTTCACCGAAAACATCATGTTTAAAATTAAGAACGTAACCGAGCTTTTAGAAGCGGAGGAGCTGAATGTAGTAGACGCGATGCATCTGATTCAGAGCGCTTTGAAGTCTTTTGAAGATATCAACGACGACGGCAAGATGAACGCATCGTCATTTGCGAAAAGTATGCTAGTACTGTAAATGCGGAGGAAAACTTCTTAAAGCACCACAGGATCCGGCGACTTGCAAAAAAGTACGATGCGAATGCTGAAACGACAGCACAAATTTCTTTTCTTACATTCTACAGAGAGGATGTGGATGTATTTACTACAAGCGTGCAAGACAATCTCGCAAAACTAATTTCTTTGCTAGAGCCATTCCACATAATTTTCAAAATACCCGCTGATAGAAAAACACTCCCTCATGATGTTGTTTTCAACGAAAGATAACGTCGACGACATTGAAATTACGGAGATAGTGGAGAAAAAGTCCTTGTTGAAACATCGTAGAGTAGGGTTTTAGAAAGAATAACTAGATTGTTTTAATTCTTGTAATATTTAAACACTTATTTTGTTCATTTATAAACTTTTCCTGCGAATCAAAATTCTGGAATTAATAAAATACATCTTAAATGAAAGCCATTAATTATGTATATTTGTCTTGTGTGTCGTTGCCCCCCCCCCCCCCCCCCCCCCTCTCCCTTTCCCTCCCGTTGCTCAGTTTTTTAAACGTATAGTCGGCAATGCTAATCAGCCAGTCGGCATTTTTTAAATTCTCACCCCCCCCTAGATGTACAAGGTCGAACCGCCCCTGTATGGAAGTGAAACTTGGCACTGTTGGCGCAGCAGAAAAGAGGAGAATGGAAGCGTTTGAAATGTGGTGTTACAGGAGAATGATGAAGATCAGATAAATAGAGTAACAAATGAAGAAGTATTCAGACGAGTGGGAGAGTATTCTGGCGACTGAAAATTAAGAGATAGGTTGGTAGGACACATATCTAGACAACCAGGAATAGCAAAGTTAGTTAAGGAAGGAAGGGTTGAGGACAAGAACTGTAGGAGTATACCAAGGTAACAATATGTTAAACAGATTGTTTAAGGTGTGATAGCTAGAAGCCGGCCCCGTGGTGTTGGGGTAGCGCGCCTGCCTCTCACTCGGAGGCCCCGGTTTCGATTCCCGGCTCCGTCAGGGATGTTAGAAACTAACGTGGAGGCTGGAATGGGGTGCACTCAGCCTCGTGAGGGCAATTGAGTAGTTGTCTGACAGTGAGGCAGCGCCCCGGTGACAAAAACCAAGATTAACGGCCGAGGGGACCCGACGCGCTGACCACGCGTCACCCCAATATCTGCAGACCAAATGACTGGGCAGCGGTCGCTTGGTTGGCCTAAGTCCTCATTGGCTGTAGTGCCAGGGGTTTTAGCTATATAGAGATGAAACGATTGGCTCAGGGCAGGAAGGCATGGAGATCTACATCAAATGTGTCAAAAGACTGAAGAATTAAGCAACAACAACGAGTACCTTTACACTCAGTGGGTTTGATTCCCGACTCTGCCAAGAAATTTCATTCTGGTCTGAGGGCTGGATCTGGCTACACTCAACCTCAGGAGGCAGAAGAGGTGGGTTCGATTCTCACCTCAGTGTTCCGTGTTCTTTTCACTTCTATTTCAGGCAAATGCCGGGTTGACTCCTAACTTACGTTATGCTACGTGATGTGTTGTTGCTTGACGGAAATACGCATGCGCAAGTGGAGTTAATTATATGGTTCATGCGTTGTGGTTCGAAATGATTTGTCCGCTTTACGTGGTATTTTTGCATCAAGATAGCTGGTGCGATTCAGAACCCGTCCAAGCAACACCAAAGAGCAATAATCCAGTTTCTAATGGCAGAGGGCTGCAAGCCAGTGGAGAATGGTTGTTGTATTTATCGAAAAGTGTTTTTTAACAACTGTTGCGGATTGGTTGTGAATGTTCCGCGATCGCCGTGAGGAATCGCCGGATTTGCCGTCTCCTGGTCAGGCACGTTACGAGGAGAACCCACTTTTTCTCAGTATTGCCTCACGAGGCTGAGTGTGCCCTGTTCCAGCTCTCAGAACAAAATTTAATTTCTTGGTTGTTTGTTTCCTCAATTTAGGGGCTGCGACAACGCGGTCATGTAGCCCCGTGAACTTTGGGTGTGTGTAGAATCTGGCTGATGCCCAGTGTTAATTGTGATGACTGCATTAGTGTGTGTTATCTGTAATTCAGGTAAGGACTGCAGACGATCAATTTCAAGTGTTTCCTACTTTTGCTACCAAATGTTGCCGTCAACGACACCTAGCCGTGAACGTGGCTACTAGATGTCACCGCAACCAGCACCTGGCGGCAAACGTTGGAACTAATATAGCGTTAATCAAATCTAACCTACAAATTTAGCTTCATACAATTGTAGTTAGTGGACGGTTCATTTACATGCCATAAATCTATGACATGGGCCCGCCGGCTTTACTTCCCCTCCAAAGGAAGGCAGTCTGAGGAATTTTTAACGCTCTTACAAATCCGATTACTTCGGCCGGGTTTGAACCAGCGATCTTGGGCATAGAAGCTCAGCATGCTACCAACTACGCCACCGAAACCGCCTTTTAATTTCTTGGCAGAGCCGGGAATATAACCCGGACATCAGGAGCAACTGCCAAAATGCCTGCCGCTTGATTTTATAGATACAGTTTGTACATTAGAGTAGCCATTGTAATTATTAAGGACGTGAAACAATGAGGCTAGCGAGCTGTCTATTGTTCTAATGAATCATGGTTCGCTCTGTAGCAGCTGGGTCTGCTTCTTCTTCCTGTAACTTAGCTCTTGTTTGATGTAGGCTACTTTTTGCAACTTTAATGATCTCTGGGTCTGAAAGGATTATTATTAGATCATCGAACAAAACGAAGACGATAATGAGATAAGGCTGATGAGGGCGGTAGCTCTTCCTAAATTAAAAAAGAGTAGATCAGATTATGAAGAAGAGGAGAAGAGTATAACATTCTGGCATCACCGATTGATTATCTTAATTTGTACGGCTCTTTGTTCCTCACCTTGCTTGCTTCGTTCGTTAAAGCAGATGAAGGGTAAAGTGTTGAGGATCGATTACAGTATAGGAACAGGCCTCTCCATGGCTCACACTAAACACCCACCTTTTGCCCCTTAAACCTAGGTTGAAATCTCGATCGGTGCATGTGAAATTAATATTGGACAAAGCGTTGTCAAGAGAGGATCTTTTTCATATCTCCACTTTGTCCTGTGTCTTTCTCATCGCGCTGGAAGGCTACTAATAGGCCTCGTCAACCGTCACACATCCTTCCCTGGTTCGGTACGGTACTCTCCTCCAATCAGGTTAGCCTAGCCTACTACGAGGGGCGTTCCGAATATTAGTTTCATCACTTTAGTTAGTAATTGTTTTTTTAAGGAGCGGAACAGCGATATAGTCTTGTTTACATTTACAACAAACAAAAGAACCCTCGGCTACTTCGGTTCGCGCAGCTCACATCGGCTCGTCACGATCTCCCCCGACAATCTCTACTTAGTGTAAAACAGAGTCCCCGATTCTTGGATGTCACAGGTAATCTCGAGAACCACTGGATGGATTTTGATGCGGTTTTCACCATTCTGTAAAGTATTTCTCGAGGAAACTTTCTGTAGAAAATAACTTATGATCAAAGGAAGCCAAGCAGTAACGATTTCAGTGAAAAGGTCGGGAAGAGAACTTGGCGTCCGTGCGCTTCTTAAGCTTACGCTGGGCAAACCGTTAAAAATATCAGTATACTATGAGCGTAAGAATTGTTCAGCATGAAAAGTTCTACAGAAAAGTCCGCGAGAGCATATCTCTATCTTCAATACATCGCCCACTATAAGTGTTTTTAGACTGGATAGAAGTGGTCTTTGTGTTCCATGCACCTCACCATTCTAAAATTACGTCTGACAAGAATCCGTTGCACATGCTATCTCCATGATAATATAATTAATAGCCCAGTCAGTGATTTTCACCCATCATGCCGAGACGTAAAACGGATATACAGTAGGTCGTAGTTCATTGACATCGAAAAAAAAAAGCGCTTATCACGTAAAGCATTCGTAACTGTTCCCGGGCGCGGCTGGCTGGCTGTCAATCGCCATCACATACCATATCGTAAGTACCTGCAGCCAGCTGTTCGATTGAGGTTATTCCTTCATTAATGCTGCAAACGCAATGCTATTAAAAGAACGAGAGTAAATGTAAAGTGACCGAAAGTATTAAGCGCGGAGTTAAATGAAAATACAGTATTTATGATTTCCTAGTTGTAAACTATGTTTTAAAGAAATATACTGTTCCAATAAGCGTACACACACCGAGGCTATAATATCAACAACACGAAATAATGCATCAGGTGTAGAAAACTGCAGACGACCCTTGGCCATAGACGTTTTCCCTTCCGCTATTATACGCTTCACGAATTACTTTGAAACACCCGTTGCTTTACTTGTTGAAGCCACAACATTATAATTGAGTTTATGAACGGTTTTCTGTTCTCGTAGGTGAGCAGTTACGTTATAGACTATTTCTCTACATTGTCCCCTTAATGGTCGTCCAGATTTGCTACCATACTTCGAAGTAGAAGCCATAACGAAACTCAAATGATACTATTACTAGAATAGCATGGTACACAACACTATATACACACATCAAAAAAAGTTTTGCATCACCTCGGTTCCAAGAGTTCCGGAACCGTTAAATACAAAGGGAATAGAGATCAACACAAACAACATTTCAGCTCGTTTTATTGCTCATGAGACCCACACATTGCATGTTGTACCATCATACAGCTAGACTTTCAGCATTTGTGGTCCAGATTGCAGTACACACCACTACCTCTAATACCCAGTAGCACGTCCTCTTGCATTGATGCATGCCTGTATTCGCCGTGGCATACTATCCACAAGTTCATCAAGACACTGTTGGTCCAAATTGTCCCACTCCTCAACGACAATTCGGCGTAAATCTCTCAGAGTGGTTGGTGGGTCAAGACGTCCATAAACAGCCCTTTTCAACATATCCCAGGCATGTTCGATAGGGTTCATGTCTGGCGAACATGCTGGCCACTGTAGTCGAGCGATGTCGTTATCTTGAAGGAACGCATTCACAAGATGTGCACGATGAGGTCGAGAATTGTCGTCCATGAAGACAAATGCCTCTCCAATATTCTGCCGATATGGTTGCACTATGGGTCGGAGGATGTCATTCAGGTATCGTAAAGCCGTTTCGGAGCCTTCCATGACCACCAGTGGCGTACGTCGGCCCCACATAATGCCACCCCAAAACATCAGGGAACCACCACCTTGCTGCACTCGCTGGACAGTGTGTCTAAGACGTTCAGCCTGACCAGGGTGCCTCCAAACACGTCTCCGACGATTGTCTGGTTGAAGGCATATGCGACACTCATCGGTGAAGAGAACGTGATGCCAATTCCGTGGGGTCCATTCAGCATGTTGTTGGGCCCATCTGTACCGCGCTGCATGGTGTCGGGGTTGCAAAGCTGGACCTCGCCATGGACGTCGGGAGTGAAGTTGCGCATCATGCAGCCTATTGCGCACAGTTTGAGTTGAAACACGACGTCCTGTGGCTGAACGAAACGCATTATTCAACATGGTGACATTGCTGTCAGGGTTCCTCCGAGCGGCAATCCGTAAGTAGCGGTCATCCACTACAGTAGTAGCCCTTGGGCGGCCTGAGCGAGGCCTGTCATCGACAGTTCCTGTATCTCTGTACCTCCTCCATGTCCGAACAACATCGCTTTGGTTCACTCTGAGACGCCTGGAAACTTCCCTTGTTGAGAGCCCTTCTTGACACAAAGTAACAATGCGGACGCGATCGAACTGCGGTATTGACCTTCTAGGCATGGTAGAACTACAGACAACATGAGCAGCGTACCTTCGTCCTGGTGGAATGACTGGAACTGATCGGCTGTCGTACCCCCTCCGTCTAATAGGCCCTGCTCATGCATGGTTGTTTACATCTTTGAGCAGTTTTAGTGACATCTATGAACAGTCAAAGGGACTGTATCTTGGATACAATATACACAGTCAACGTCTATATGCCGGAGATCTGGGAACCGAGGTGATGCAAAACTTTTTTTGATGTGTGTACATAAACACATTTACAAATAAAGTACACGCTATACGACAAGGGATTATAGGACTACAATAAAGAAAACGTATATAAAACTGAGAAAATAATAAGAGAGCGAATATGGATTGGCCTCGAAGCTCTTATCAGCGTATCTCCGCAGTGTGCTCGGTAAGGCGTCCGGACAGCATGTGACCCCCTCTACCTCTCCTCTGTGACGTCGCACATCAACTCAGAGTGAATGCGCGGGGAAGTGAGCTTTGCGCAGGTTCTTTTGAATGTTGCCACCTTAGAGAGAGAGAGAGAGAGAGAGAGAGAGAGAGAGAGAGTGTGTGTGTGTGTGTGTGTGTGTGTGTGTGTGTGTGTGTGTGTGTGTGTGTGTGTGTGTGTGTGTGTGTGTGTGTGTGTGTGTGTGTGTGTGTGTGTGTGTGTGTGTGTGTGTGTGTGTGTGTGTGTGTGTGTGTGTGTGTGTGTGTGTGTGTGTGTGTGTGTGTGTGTGTGTGTGTGTGTGTGTGTGTGTGTGTGTGTGTGTGTGTGTGTGTGTGTGTGTGTGTGTGTGTGTGTGTGTGTGTGTGTGTGTGTGTGTGTGTGTGTGTGTGTGTGTGTGTGTGTGTGTGTGTGTGTGTGTGTGTGTGTGTGTGTGTGTGTGTGTGTGTGTGTGTGTGTGTGTGTGTGTGTGTGTGTGTGTGTGTGTGTGTGTGTGTGTGTGTGTGTGTGTGTGTGTGTGTGTGTGTGTGTGTGTCCTATCAATTCGAACACGGTGAATGCGAATTGAACGAAATTTGGTACAAAGGTAGAAATAGCAAAGGACACCTCAGTGTCATGTTTTTTTATCGCCGCCATCTTGACGGAAACGTAATGGCGGCCACACAAATGTTCAAAGCTTAAATCAAATTACGACTAACCTAATCATCGGATCTCTACCAAATTTTGCAACAACATACCTTTATGGGGGGAGCATCCTTTGACCAAACTAATAGGTCATCAGCCTAATAATTTGCGGATGGCGGCCATCTTTGTGTGAAAATCGATTCCCCCTATTAATTCGAACACGGTGAAACCGAATGGAACGAAATTTGGTACAGAGGTAGTACTAGCAAGGGCACCTCAGTCTCATGTTTTATATCGCCGCCATCTTGACGGAAACGTAATGGCGGCCACACAAATGTTCAAAGCTTAAATCAAATTACGACTAACCTAATCATCCGATCTCTACCAAATTTTGCAACAACATACCTTTATGGAGGAAGCATCCTTTGACCAAATTAATAGGTCATTAGCCTAATAGTTTGCGGATGGTGGCCATCTTTGTGTAAAAATCGATTCCCCCTATTAATTCAAACACGGTGAACCCGAATGGAACGAAATTTGGTACAGATGTAGCACTAGCAAAGGGCACCTCAGTGTCATGTTTTTTTATCGCCGCCATCTTGATAGAAACGTAATGGCGGCCACACAAATGTTCAGAGCTTAAATCAGATAACGACTAACATAATCATCCGATCTCTACCAAATTTTGCAACAACATACCTTTATAGAGGGAGCATCCTTTGACCAATCTAATAGGTCATTAGCCTAATAGTTTCCGGATGGCGGCCATCTTTGTGTCAAAATCGATTCCCCCTATTAATTCGAACACGGTGAAACCGAATGGAACGAAATTTGGTACTGAGGTAGCACTAGCAAAGGGCACCTCAGTGTCATGTTTTATATCGCCGCCATCTTGACGGAAACGTAATGGTGGCCACTCAAATGTTCAAAGCTTAAATCAAATTACGATTAACCTAATCATCCGATTTCTACCAAATTTTGCAACAACATACCTTTATGGAAGGAGCATCCTTTGAGCAAACTAATAGGTCATTAGCCTAATATTTTGCGGATGGCGGCCATCTTAGTGTGAAAATCGATTCCCCCTATCAATTCGAACACGGTGAAACCGAATGGAACGAAATTTGGTACAGAGGTAGCACTAGCAAGGGGCACCTCAGTGCCATGTTTTATATCACCGCCATCTTGACGGAAACGTAATCGCGGCCACCAAAATGTTATAAGCTAAAATGTAATTACGACCAACCTAATAATCTAATCTCTACCAAATTTTGCAACAACATATCTTTATGTGGGAAGCATATTCTGACCAAACTGCAAGATCATCAGCCCAATAGTTTGCAGATGGTGGCCAAGTATGTGTGCAAATCGATTCCCCCTATCCATTCAAACACGGTGAAACCGAATTGATCGAAATTTGGTACTGAGGTAGCACTAGCAAATGGCACCTCAGTGTCATGTTTTATATCGCCGCCATCTTGACGGAAACGGAATGACGGCCACCCAAATGTTAAAAGCTTAAATCAAATTACGACCATCCTAATAATTTGATCTCTACCAGATTTTGCAACAACGTGCCTTTTTGTGGAAAGCATCTTATGACTGACTACAAGGTCATCAGCCCAATAGTTTGCAAATAGCGGCCATGTATGTGTGCAAATCCATTCCCAATATCAATTCAAACACGGTGAAACCGAATTGAATGTTGTTGTTTTTTTACAGAGGTAGCACTAGCAGAGGGCACCTCATATTCATGTTTAATATCCCTATAGCACGTTGTATTTCAACAAGCTACTACAACCAACATTCAATTATACTCCTTGAAAAGGACAAAGAGTTATAACAATACCCATGCATTTAGGAGAAAGTAGGCTATATGATCTTTACTGAACATCTTGTTTGAATTCACGTTAATTCAATTTGTTTTATCTATTGTTTGTTATTCACTTATGAGAAGTGGCGTTCGATTCCCGGTCAATGCATGTGAAATATTCGGAGTAAAATTCCATGTCCTGTGGTTAGGATTCCACGTAAAAAGGAGGTTCCGTGAATCTTGATCGCAAGATTAACCGTCACGTAAAACTATCATAAAAACTTCGTTCGTTTTCGTTCTCCTAAAAGTTTTTTTTAATTTATTTTCAAAATGTTCTTTTGTATTGTTACAAATTTAATGCATTAACAATTATTGCAGAATTCTTTAAACATTTTTAGAATTATTTATTAGACACCACTTTCGATTTTTAATTTTTCCAAGGTATTTTCAAATTGTATAGTTTAACTTCCAATGTCCTAATATTTTTCACAGATAGGGCCTACGTACGCTTCAACTCGTAGTTTTATTGCTTCTCAGTTTTTAAGATTTGAACATTTTATTGCTGACGAAGAGTCCCATGAGACTCGAAACATATCCAGAACTGTAATAATTGATTTGTTTCAATAAATATTAAATATAGCAACTTTTAGTCGGCGAACACAAAATAACTCCACTTAATGAACGAATCTTGCAGCTTTCATATTCATATTCAGATTCATTCATTTATTTGCAATGGGGGGTGTGTCCCCCCGGTGGCAAATTGTATATACATAACAAATAAATAATTATACATAACAATTCAATAACAATTATACAACAATTAAACTGGAGTATTTACACAAATAGTCAGTCTTTTCTTAAACACACTTATATGTTTGGGAAAAGGCTCTAAGACTGCGGCAGGTAGAGAGTTCCAGTTATCAATGGCACGGTTTACAAAATAATATTTACCATAATTTGTTCGCTGTGGTCGGCCCTTAACTTTGAAAGGATGATCGCTCCTACCCATGTAAGTGGGCTTTCCCAATCGTTTGCTAAGCTCACTCCATGCTGGTTGATTTGTATACGTGTTGTACATAGCGCAGAGTCTAGATTTCATCCTCCTAGCCTCCAATGATTCCCACCCAAGTTTCTTTAACATACGGCTCACACTGCTCCTGGGATTAAAGTCACTGAGCACAAATCTAGCGGCCTTTCTTTGTACCATTTCCAACTCATTGATGAGCCCTACTTGATATGGATCCCAAACCGCCGAGGCATATTCCAGAATAGGTCTTACAAGTGACAAATAGCCTAATTCTTTAGCAGAGGTACTACTTCCTTTTAATACCCTCATTACAAAGTGCATGGATTTGTAAGCTTTTGAAACTACACATCCTACATGACTACTCCATTTCATATCATTTCTTACCTGAACGCCCAAATATTTGCAAGAATCTTCTTCTACAAGTATTTCCGAGCCAATGTTATATTGAAAATCCTGCCTTCGCACTTTCCCTATTTTTAAGAGACTACATTTTCTTGTGTTTATTTTCATTTTATTTACAATCGCCCACTTATAGACCAGGTTCAGGTCCTCTTGAAGCACTGCATTGTCTTGTGAGTCATGTATCTTTCGATATATTACACAATCATCCGCAAACAATCGACAGTCACTGCGAATCCCATTTGGTAAGTCATTTATAAACGCCAAAAATAACAAAGTTCCGATTACGCTGCCCGACGTTACGGTAATTTCATCCGAGAATATGCCTTCGACTTTCACTTTCTGGGAACGACCCGTCAAAAATTCTTGGATCCATAAAATTACTCTTCTATCAATCTTCGGCGAAGCTAATTTATGGAGTAGCATGTCATGCGGAACGACATCAAATGCCTTCGCAAAATCTATAACCACGGCGTCGACTGAAACTCCATGGTCTAACGATTCGCTAATGTCTTGAAAAAGTGATAGCATCTGACTCTCGCATGAGTAACCTTTCCGAAATCCATGTTGCCTATCATTAAACCATGATAATGTTTCCCACTGTTCCCTCAAGTAGTCGCAAATGAGATGTTCCATCTGTTTACAAACGACGGACGTAAGGCTAACCGGCCTGTAGTTGCCCAATTCAAGTCTGCTCCCTCCCTTAAATATTGGGACTACCGTAGCTCTTTTCCAGTCATCTGGGATTTGCGCATTGTTTATGGACACATTAAACATCACCTCCAAGTATCGTGCCACGGCCCTACCTCCTAGTTTAAGTACTTCACTAACAATATTATCAGGACCCTTTGATACATTGAAACGTAGTTTTTGTATTAGCTTTACAATTGCTGACTGGTTTATTTGGAACAGGGGAGCCCCTGATTCGTCGTTAAGGTCCAACACACAGGTATTGGATAAGATCACACTATGTTGTGTGTAAAGGATGTTTCAAACTTCAGCAACTAGACTCAGAAAAGAAGCAAATAAAATCAAAGTAAAGAAATATCATTAATGAACTCATGTCCAACCGTTCGAGAAAGTTTGATGACACCTGTTTTAAAGAAAATAAAGGTTACACTGGGGTGCACATGTTTGCACATGTTTGGAACGTTGCTAATAAGGTGTAAAAAATATTATATTTCGTTATGAGACACATGAAGGGTAGGAGTATTCAGGCCAAACAATTGGCTTGCAAATGTCTTGTAAGACCTGGATGGCAATGTGACTACTGTATAGCTCACCAGTGGAACGCAAATTGCGTGCGGATCGCCGCTATGCCAGTGAGATCGCTGTACACAGCTGCGTGCATATCACCGCTAGACGTGATATCGGGTAGACCAGTCTATGGTAGAATGCATTCTGGTGGAAAGTTCCTTGAAACATTCCATGAACCGCCATTTTCTAGGACATCTGACAGCCCTTTTGAAAAGAATTTAAAGTAGGTGACGTGGAAGATTTTTGCAATGAACGCCAACTACGCCATACGGCATCGGCTGCTCGCACATATTTGCCAGGACACCGATCTAATTGAGTATACGATCCATCGTTTGATCAGTCACAATTCCATACTGAATGTAATCTACGAGCACTTTTATAGGATGAGTGTTGGGTATTGATATATATCTTCTTCACAAATGACAACTGCTGGAGGCACATAATTTTGTAATAATCAGTTATGTTAAAGTTTTTTAATCGAAATGCTTCCATACGAAGGATTAATTGTTCCTTAGAAGGAGCAATGTTAGTGCTGGAGATATAGGCTAATCCAGAAGTCTTCTCGGCCGTAAACATCAGTCATTAGATCAAAACGTTGGTGCTGAGTATCACATAGTTCGTCTAAATAGCCAAGTGCTAAATATTAACAACAAATAGTTAATCTAAATGACCAAGTGGCAAATATTAACAACAATTAGTTAATCTAAATGACCAAGTTTCAAATATTAACATCAAATAGTTAATCTAAATGACCAAGTTTCAATAATATTAACATCAAATACGGTAGTTAATCTAAATGACCAAGTGTCAAATATTAACAACAATTAGTTAATCTAAATTACCAAGTGTTAAATATTGTTACGTGCCACCCCTAGTGGCACTTTTGTTAACTGGATTACGGAGGGTAGAAAACACAACACCAATTACTGCTTTAAAGAGAAGTTAGCTTTATTGCTTGCAGGAAGAGGTACACTACTCATCAGCAAATACAAGCAATTGGAACCTTACTCCAGTTTCCTCAAGTCTCTTCCTTGAGCGCTCTTGGCCCTTTCACTTGTCAACAAACCACAGAAGTTAAACCGTCTTAATGAGTACGGTGGCCTTGACAGAAACTACCGGCTCCTCTCCCTTATGTACACCAACTCCAGTTACTTACGATAATCCGTTACCCGCTGTTTCGCTGTCCACAAGCTGGGGAAACAATGTCACTGGATTTCGTAACTCGCACGGCACTTCGTCACCACACTTCTGTCGCACTCGCTCAAAAACACACACCCACAGAAAACTCAGTCCCCTCACTGTTGAAGCCGCTTATATAGCAGGCTGGTGACTCACTGAATTCTAGAATCGTCCAGGACACACGGCTTCTAGAGATTTCCTTCACTGGCTGGGTCACGAATATTCTGGACCATCCCTTTCACTTCGCAGCCCGTTGCGTAACGCGCACGTAACACACTGAGGCAGAGCACACACAGCCTGGGGGCAGCTGTAACTCAACGCGGCGAGGCGACAAAACAAACTCACAGCCGTAACACCACCCCCTTCCTAAAAGGCTGATCGTCCCGATCATTCATTGGTCCGTCTGTTTCCCTCCGTAGGCTGCCAGGCGATCTCGATGCACGATCTTCATCTTCGCCCTCGGGCTCCGCTGGATCCTGTAGACGACATCGTTGATCCGTTTCACGACTCGGTACGGGCCCTCCCAGGACTTCTGCAGTTTGGGTGACAGGCCTTTCTTCCGTAATGGGTTGAAAAGCCAGACCAGGTCGTCCTCGTGGAACCCGCCAGCATCCGTCTGTTGGTCGTATCGGGTCTTCATTCGGTCGGTCTCGATCCGCAGCTTCCTCCTCGCGAACGTGTGCACGTCCTCCAGTTGGTCGACTAGTTCTTGACAATACTGGCTTACCGGGACCGGATCATTTCCAGGTCGGCCGAAGGCAAGATCGACAGTTAGACGGAGCTCCCTCCCAAACATGGCCCGGGCTGGTGTGCACCCGGTGGCTTCATGCACGGCGGCGCGGTAGGCCAGGAGAAATAGTGGAAGATGTTTATCCCAATCCCTCTGGTGCTCGCTGACGACTATTCGGAGATGGTTCTCGATGGTGCGATTGAATCGCTCTACCATCCCGTCGGTCTGAGGGTGTAGCGGCGTTGTCCTTGTCTTCCGGATTCCCAGCAGCTGGCATAGATTCTGGAACACCTGCGACTCGAAGTTCCTCCCTTGGTCGGAGTGCAGCTCCAGGGGTACTCCGTACCGGCTGACGAATTCCTTCACCAGGGTCTCTACAATCGCCGCGGCTTCTTGGTTAGGGAGCGCATACGCCTCCGGCCATTTGGTAAAGTAGTCGCTGACGACCAATATGTAGCGGTTCCCTGCCTCGCTTAACGGGAATGGCCCAGCAACATCGATGGCCACTCTCGCCCACGTTGTAGGTCTTCAGTGGACCCCGTCGTCTTCGTCCTGGGCCCTTGCTGGCTGCGCAATCGTGGCACCTCGCGCAGTGGTTCTCCACGTCAGTTCGGCATCCGATCCAGTAGAACCGCTCTCTCAGCTTCTCCAGGGTCTTCTTTATCCCTAGGTGTCCACCAGATGATCCTCCATGGACTTCCTTCAGGACTTCCTCCGTCGTAGCCTTTGGAACGACGACTTGCTCCCGAGATGTCTTCCCGTCGGTGCTCTCCCAGGTACGGCAGATGAGGCCATCCCTTACAACCAGCGAGTCCCACTGCGCCCAGTAGGACTTAAACTTTGGGCTGCAGTCACTCACAATGTTCCACCCGGGTCTGGGGACACAGGCCCTCTTCCATTCGGCTATCAGTCCCAGGTCATCATCTTCCGCTTGCGCCAACGTGAAAGATTCGCGGCTCCAGTTCCCTTGAAGTTCCACGGTAGTCCTTCGGCACTGTATCCCGGTGTTCTCCTCCCTTCTGGTACAGAAGGTGCAGTCTTCGGGGCACTGTCTTCGTGACAGGGCGTCGGCGTTAGAATGCAGTTGGCCTTTCCTGTGCTGGATCTCAAAGTTGTACTGTTGAAGCCTTTCTAACCACCGCGCAAGTTGACCCTTGGGCTGCTTGAAGTTCAGGAGCCACCGCAGGGATGCATGGTCGGTCCTCATGAGAAATTCTTGCCCGTACAAGTACTTGTGGAAGTGTTCAATGGTCTTCACGATGGCGAGAAGCTCCTTCCTGGTGACGCAGTAGTTCCTTTCTGGCTTTGACAAGGCCTTGCTGAAGTAGGCCACTACTCTCTCCTCGCCGTCCACTACTTGCGACAGGATTCCCCCTATGCCAAAGTCGCTGGCATCGGTATCGACGATGAACCTTGTTCCAGGTCTGGGGTAGGCCAGAATAGGCGCGGTGCACAGAGCCTGCTTGAGTTGTTCGAAGGCACTGTGGCATTCTGCTGTCCACGTGAAGAGTTGGTCCTTCTCAGTCAGTCGATGTAAAGGTTTGGCGATGTCGGCGAATCCTCTCACGAAGCGACGGTAATTAGTGCAGAGTCCCAGGAAGCTTCGTAGTTGGGACTTGTCCTTCGGAACTGGCCACTCCCTCACAGCTGCGGTCTTCTCTGGGTCGGTGCGCACCCCTTCCTCGGAGACGATATGCCCAAGGTACTGGACCTGCTTCTGGAAGAGCTGACACTTCTTGGGGCTCAACTTCAGCTGGGCAGCCCGTAGCTTCATCAAGATCTCCTTCAGGTTGCTGTAGTGCTCCTCGAAGCTTCTTCCTAGAACGATGACGTCATCTAGGTAGACCAGGCAGGTCTTCCAATGTAGTCCCCTCAGAATGGACTCCATTAGCCTTTCGAAGGTCGCAGGGGCGTTGCACAGACCGAATGGCATGACGGTGAACTGCCAGAGCCCGCTGCCCACAGAGAACGCAGTTTTCTCGCGGTCCTTAGGGTGGACCTCCACCTGCCAGTAGCCACTCTTCAAATCCAAGGTGGAGAACCATCTTGATCCTGATATGGTGTCCAGCGTGTCGTCAATACGGGGTAGAGGGTAGCTGTCCTTCTTCGTGACGTCGTTTACCCGCCTGCAGTCCACGCAGAACCTGGTGGAAACGTCCTTCTTCTTCACTAGCACGACCGGAGAACTCCAAGGACTATGTGATGGTTCGATCACCCCTTGCTCCGTCATCTCTTCTACCATCCGGTCGACTTCGGCTTGCTTGGCGAGCGGGACACGTCGGAATGGGGCCCTATGCGGTGTGCTGTCCCCAACGTCGATTCTGTGCTGGACCAAGCTTGTCCTACCGAAGTCTTTGCTCCCCACGGAGAAGACATCCTGGAATTCGCGTAGCAGGTCCTGAAGTAGGCGTGATTGCTCCTCGTCTAAATGGTCCTGGGATCCTTGGTACAGCTTCTGTAGTTCTTCTGGCAGGGCGCGTCTTCTTCGGTTGTCCGTCTGCAGGTGTCCGTCCGTCGTGTCTGTGATGCGGGCAATCCAGGTAACGGGCTCGCAGACTCCTAGGTTGGTGTCCCGGTGAACCGTAATATCGTAGTCGTTCAGGTTGGACAGACGGACGTACGGCCGAGACGTCGTGTTGATGAGAGTCTTAGCAACTAGCAATCCTTTTGTCTGGATGTCCTCATATTTTGGCTCGATGACAGCCGCCACTCCCTCAGCAGTTCCATCGACAATTACGGCAGCGCTGACCCCCGTCCTGGCGGGAACGATGACGTCTTCTCTCAGCCTTACTCGTCGTGCGGTGATGGACTCGTGCGCAGGTTGCAAAGCAAGTTCCTCACCTCCGAAGTGCAGAGTGTTGGTACTCAGATCCAAGATGATGTTGTTCTGGTCCAGGAAGTCCAGTCCGATGATCACTTCATTTGATACGTCAGCCACAAGCACTGGATGCTTTATCGCCCGTCGACCAATGACGAACTCCAGTGATGCTTCGCCATGTACCGGTGTGGTCTCTCCGGTCGCGGTTATTAGCTGGAGGTTCCTTTGTGTGGGTCGCGCTCTCCACTTCGGAATCACGGTGGGACTGACGATGGTCCTCGATGCTCCCGTGTCGATTACCATGGGCCAGATCTCTCCGTTGACGACTCCGTCGACCATCAGGCTGCTATTGTCCCTCCGTAACTTCGTCACACGAACTTGGACTGCCGGGGCTTGACGACTGTCACAAGCAAACCTTTGCCCCCCAAGGCTGGCTGATACTTGCTTACCTGGGCCGCGCGGTTTCCCTACGACTGACTGTCCCGACGGAAAACCTTGGCGGTGGCGATCACCGCAGTCCTTGCTCAGGTGGCCCCTCTTACGGCAGGTCCAGCAGGTCGGTAGTCCTCTACCGGGCCGCCTCTCCAGATGTCCTTCGGCTACGTTTTTGTTGGTGGTACTGCGACTCTTGAAGAACCGGCCTAGCGCCTCCGTCAGTTCATCGGCCAGGGGCTTGGTCTTGTCGGCTTTGGCTGGTTCGTCGACGTCCACCTGACGCACCCGCGCACGCATTCTAGATACCCGCTTTGCCGTCTCGAACTCAAGTGCGTGGCTCAGCGCATCTGCCAGGGTCTTATTGCGCGCGAGTCGCAGCGCCTGTTGAGTGTCCGAGTCCCGTAGCCCGTCGGTGAAGGTCTGCGTCGCAATCTGTTCCAGAAAGTCGGCCGGCGCTGTTGGGTAGGCGAGCCTTACGAGGCGTGCGCTGTCCATCTCGAACTCCTGCAGTGTTTCCGCGTTCTTTTGTACCCGGGTCCGGAGCTGCATCTGGTAGGCCTGCTGAAGATGGCTATCCCCATAGCGTGACTCCATATGGGCGATCAGTGAAGCGTAGTCCTGGGATCCAGTCGGGATGGCCTGAAGGACGTTAAGGGCGTCCCCTCTCAGCGCTACAATGAGAGCTGAAGCCTTTTCCGTGCTGTTCCCGTTGTTTATGGAACAGGCTGCCTCGAACTGACGTAAATAGGTGCTCCACGGGACCTTTCCGTCGAAGGTTGGGGGCGTCACTTTGCTCTGTCCCGTTCCTGATGTCCCCGGTGTACCTGTGGGCGGGCGTCGGCGCAGCTCGGCAACTTCCTCTTGAAGAGCGTTGAATTTCTCTTCCACCCCCGTGAGTGGGCGTTGGCGCAGTTCGGCAACTTCCTCTTGTAGGGCTTTGACTCTCTCATCCACCCCGGTCGGCGGGCGTCGGCGCAGCTCGGCGACTTCCTCTTGTATGGCTTTGAATCTATCTTCAATCCCTGTAGGCGGGTGTCGGCGCAGCTCAGCAAATTCTTTTTGTAGAGCATTGAATCTCTCTTCCACCCCCATCAGCGGGCGTCGGCGTAGCTCGGCAACTTCTTCTTTTAAGGCGTCGAACTTCTTTTCCACTGCCGTGACTTCCTCACGCAGACCCAGTTCTAATTTCTTCAAGTCCTGTGCTAACTTATTCTGCCCGTCTTCCATCTTCTTCTGGCCGTCCTCTATCTTCTTGGTTAAATTTTTCTGGCCGTCTTCTAATTTAGCAGTTAGGTCCTCGGATAACTTCTTCTGGCCGTCTTCTAGTTTGGCAGTTAGGTCCTTGGCCAACTTCTTCTGGCCGTCCTCCATCTTCTTCTGGCCGTCCTCCATCTTCTTCAGGTCCTCCGCTAACTTATTTTGACCGTCTTCTATCTTCTTCTGGCCGTCTTCTAATTTGGCAGTTAGGTCCTTGGTTAAATTCTTCTGGCCGTCTTCTAATTTGGCAGTTAGGTCCTTGGTTAAATTCTTCTGGCCGTCTTCCATCTTGGTTTCCATGCCACTTAACTTTTCTAGGAATGCTGCGAATTGCTCTTCCATTTTAGATGTTTGTCTTGTAAGGGGCATGCGCTCACAGGAAAATTAAAAAAAAATGACCTGCTCGGGTTTTGAAACCAGGACCGTCAGGTGTTGTGCTAGTGCTTGAGTTCGTAATCCGGCTTCTGACACCAATTGTTACGTGCCACCCCCTAGTGGCACTTTTGTTAACTGGATTACGGAGGGTAGAAAAAACAACACCAATTACTGCTTTAAAGAGAAGTTAGCTTTATTGCTTGCAGGAAGAGGTACACTACTCATCAGCAAATACAAGCAATTGGAACCTTACTCCAGTTTCCTCAAGTCTCTTCCTTGAGCGCTCTTGGCCCTTTCACTTGTCAACAAACCACAGAAGTTAAACCGTCTTAATGAGTACGGTGGCCTTGACAGAAACTACCGGCTCCTCTCCCTTATGTACACCAACTCCAGTTACTTACGATAATCCGTTACCCGCTGTTTCGCTGTCCACAAGCTGGGGAAACAATGTCACTGGATTTCGTAACTCGCACGGCACTTCGTCACCACACTTCTGTCGCACTCGCTCAAAAACACACACCCACAGAAAACTCAGTCCCCTCACTGTTGAAGCCGCTTATATAGCAGGCTGGTGACTCACTGAATTCTAGAATCGTCCAGGACACACGGCTTCTAGAGATTTCCTTCACTGGCTGGGTCACGAATATTCTGGACCATCCCTTTCACTTCGCAGCCCGTTGCGTAACGCGCACGTAACACACTGAGGCAGAGCACACACAGCCTAGGGGCAGCTGTGACTCAACGCGGCGAGGCGACAAAACAAACTCACAGCCGTAACAATATTAACATCAAATAGTTAATCTAAATGACCAAGTGTCAAATATTAACAACAATTAGTTAATCTAAATGACCAAGTGTCAAATATTAACAACAATTAGTTAATCTAAATGGCTAAGTATTAAATATTAACAACAATTAGTTAATCTAAATGACCAAGTGTTAAATATTAACATCAAATAGTTTATCTAAATGACCTAGTGTTAAATATTAACATCAAATCAATAATCTAAATGGCCAAGTGTAAAATATTAACATCAAATAGTTAATCTAGATGCCCAAGTGTTAAATATTAACATCAAATAGTTAATCTAGATGACCAAGTGTTAAATATTAACATCAAATAGTTAATCTAGATGACCAAGTGTTAAATATTAACATCAAATAGTTAATCTAGATGACCAAGTGTTAAATATTAACATCAAATAGTTAATCTAGATTACTAAGTGCTAAATATTAACATCAAACAGTTAATCTAGATGAGCAAGTGTTAAATATTAACATCAAATGGTTAATCTAATTGACCAAGTGCTAAATATTAACATCAAATAGTTAATCTAGATGACCAAGTGCTAAATATTAACATCAAATAGTTAATCTAGATGACCAAGTGTTAAATATTAAAATCAAGTAGTTAATCTAGATGACCATGTGTTAAATATTAACATCAAATAGTTAATCTAGATGACCAAGTGTTAAATATTAACATCAAATAGTTAATCTAAATGACCAAGTGTCAAATATTAACATCAATTAGTTAATCTATATGACCAAGTGCTAAATATTTACATCAAATAGTTAATCTAGATGACCAAGTGTTAAATATTAACAACGATTAGTTAATCTAAATGACCAAGTGTCAAATATTCACAACAATTAGTTAATCTAAATGACTAAGTGTCAAATATTAACAACAATTAGTTAATCTAAATGACTAAGTAATAAATATTAACAACAAATAGTTAATCTAGATGACCAAGTGTTAAATATTAACATCAAATAGTTAATCTAAATGACCAAGTGCTAAATATTAACATCAAATAGTTAATCTAGACGACCAAGTGTTAAATATTAACATGAAATAGTTGATCTATATGACAAAGTGCTAAATATTAACATTCAAATAGCTAATCTAGATGACCAAGTGTTAAATATTAACATCAAATAGTTAATCTAGATGACCAAGTGTTAAATTTTAACATCAAATAGTTAATCTAAATGACCAAGTGCTAAATATTAACATCAAATAGTTAATCTAGACGACCAAGTGTTAAATATTAACATGAAATAGTTGATCTATATGACCAAATGTAAATATTAACATCAAATAGTTAATCTAGATGACCAAGTGTTAAATATTAACATTCAAATAGTTAATCTAGATGACCAAGTGTTAAATATTAACATCAAATAGTTAATCTAGATGACCAAGTGTTAAATAGTAACATCAAATAGTTAATCTAAATGACCAAGTGTCAAATATTAACAACAATTAGTTAATCTAAATGACCAAGTGTCAA
The DNA here is from genome assembly GCA_946902985.2 of Meconema thalassinum. Classification (NCBI taxonomy): domain Eukaryota; kingdom Metazoa; phylum Arthropoda; class Insecta; order Orthoptera; family Tettigoniidae; genus Meconema; species Meconema thalassinum. The sequence goes on along the minus strand of OX336390.1, from coordinate 222,494,216 downwards.
ATATTAACAACAATTAGTTAATCTAAATGACTAAGTAATGAATATTAACAACAATTAGTTAATATAAATGACCAAGTGGTAAATATTAACATCAAATAGTTTATCTAAATGACCTAGTGTTAAATATTAACATCAAATCGATAATCTAAATGGCCAAGTGTAAAATATTAACATCAAATAGTTAATCTAGATGACCAAGTGTTAAATATTAACATCAAATAGTTAATCTAGATGACCAAGTGTTAAATATTAACATCAGATAGTTACTCTAAATGACCAAGTGTTAAATATTAACATCAAATAGTTAATCTAGATGACTAAGTGCTAAATATTAACATCAAATAGTTAATCTAGATGACCAAGTGTTAAATATTAACCTCAAATAGTTAATCTAAATGACCAAGTGGCAAATATTAACATCAAATAGTTAATCTAGACGACCAAGTGTTAAATATTAACATGAAATAGTTGATCTATATGACCAAGTGCTAAATATTAACATTCAAATAGTTAATCTAGATGACCAAGTGATAAATATTAACATCAAATAGGTAATCTAGATGACCAAGTGTTAAATATTAACATCAAATAGTTAATCTAAATGACCAAGTGTCAAATATTAACATCAATTAGTTAATCTATATGACCAAGTGCTAAATATTAACATCAAATAGTTAATCTAGATGACCAAGTGTTAAATATTAACATTCAAATAGTTAATCTAGATGACCAAGTGTTAAATATTAACATCAAATAGTTAATCTAGATGACCAAGTGTTAAATATTAACATCAAATAGTTAATCTAAATGACCAAGTGTCAAATATTAACATCAATTAGTTAATCTATATGACCAAGTGCTAAATATTAACATCAAATAGTTAATCTAGATGACCAAGTGTTAAATATTAACATTCAAATAGTTAATCTAGATGACCAAGTGTTAAATATTAACATCAAATAGTTAATCTAGATGACCAAGTGTTAAATATTAACATCAAATAGTTAATCTAAATGACCAAGTGTCAAATATTAACATCAATTAGTTAATCTATATGACCAAGTGCTAAATATTGACATCAAATAGTTAATCTATATGACCAAGTGTTAAATACACACATCAAAAAAAGTTTTGCATCACCTCGGTTCCCAGATCTCCGGCATATAGACGTTGACTGTTGTACAGCATCCCAGGGGTATGCACCCCTCGGAGACCATCCCCCCAACATCTGGCTAAATCCCCTAAAATGGCAACCCTTGGAAAGCGGGGCAACATCCATTAATACTGTAAGGACAGCTTGCTACTCCATAAAGCAGCTCAAGCCTTACGTAATCATTACACTCAGCGACATAGTACTAACTGGGCCAATACATTGCTGACAGGAGGGCGTCTGAAGGTATAAGAAGACGTCCTAATGAGGTCAAACTCTCTCTCCATTGTCAGTGCTCCATCAAGACGGCCGAAGCTACGCTGGTGTCAACCGAGGTGAGTCAGTCAATCGTGTTCAGAGTTCCTATTTATGTAACCTGCAACCCACAACTTGTATCACATTATAAACATAATTTCATTCCCTACAAGGGACTCACACAAAGAATATCACAGACCAATAAAACACTTGGTCCACACTCTACACTAGCATTACTGTTATACGCCTCTTTACATCCCAACGCCCTTCCTTATTCCCGTCACGTAAAGACGTGACAGACGGTAAGCCATTAGCGCTAACTCAGGTATCTTTGTGTTTCTCGAGCCGGCTGCCAGCAAGCAGCGCGTGCCACCCGGCTGATACGAGCAGAGTCGATTACATAACAAGCAGTCAGCTGAGCGACTAGTACAGCGACCCTTTGCAGTGGGTCCCATCCCCTCAAACACTACCACATTATTTATAGGAACGCCCCCTAGTTCCTAGCACACCACAACACACTACACAGGTCAGCTTGCCCTGTCAAGGGAAGCTACCCTCCTTTAGGCACAACCTCATAAATTAGTACAGCAACTCTTCCTTTTAGATCCACCCCCAAATAAGGGATCTAAAACACTGTGTATATTGTATCCAAGATACAGTCCCTTTGACTGTTCATAGATGTCACTAAAACTGCTCAAAGATGTAAACAACCATGCATGAGCAGGGCCTATTAGACGGAGGGGGTACGACAGCCGATCAGTTCCAGTCATTCCACCAGGACGAAGGTACGCTGCTCATGTTGTCTGTAGTTCTACCATGCCTAGAAGGTCAATACCGCAGTTCGATCGCGTCCGCATTGTTACTTTGTGTCAAGAAGGGCTCTCAACAAGGGAAGTTTCCAGGCGTCTCAGAGTGAACCAAAGCGATGTTGTTCGGACATGGAGGAGGTACAGAGATACAGGAACTGTCGATGACAGGCCTCGCTCAGGCCGCCCAAGGGCTACTACTGTAGTGGATGACCGCTACTTACGGATTGCCGCTCGGAGGAACCCTGACAGCAATGTCACCATGTTGAATAATGCGTTTCGTTCAGCCACAGGACGTCGTGTTTCAACTCAAACTGTGCGCAATAGGCTGCATGATGCGCAACTTCACTCCCGACGTCCATGGCGAGGTCCAGCTTTGCAACCCCGACACCATGCAGCGCGGTACAGATGGGCCCAACAACATGCTGAATGGACCCCACGGAATTGGCATCACGTTCTCTTCACCGATGAGTGTCGCATATGCCTTCAACCAGACAATCGTCGGAGACGTGTTTGGAGGCACCCTGGTCAGGCTGAACGTCTTAGACACACTGTCCAGCGAGTGCAGCAAGGTGGTGGTTCCCTGATGTTTTGGGGTGGCATTATGTGGGGCCGACGTACGCCACTGGTGGTCATGGAAGGCTCCGAAACGGCTTTACGATACCTGAATGACATCCTCCGACCCATAGTGCAACCATATCGGCAGAATATTGGAGAGGCATTTGTCTTCATGGACGACAATTCTCGACCTCATCGTGCACATCTTGTGAATGCGTTCCTTCAAGATAACGACATCGCTCGACTACAGTGGCCAGCATGTTCGCCAGACATGAACCCTATCGAACATGCCTGGGATATGTTGAAAAGGGCTGTTTATGGACGTCTTGACCCACCAACCACTCTGAGAGATTTACGCCGAATTGTCGTTGAGGAGTGGGACAATTTGGACCAACAGTGTCTTGATGAACTTGTGGATAGTATGCCACGGCGAATACAGGCATGCATCAATGCAAGAGGACGTGCTACTGGGTATTAGAGGTAGTGGTGTGTACTGCAATCTGGACCACAAATGCTGAAAGTCTAGCTGTATGATGGTACAACATGCAATGTGTGGGTCTCATGAGCAATAAAACGAGCTGAAATGTTGTTTGTGTTGATCTCTATTCCCTTTGTATTTGACGGTTCCGGAACTCTTGGAACCGAGGTGATGCAAAACTTTTTTTGATGTGTGTATTAACATCAAATAGTTAATCTAGATGACCAAGTGTTAAATATTAACATCAAATAGTTAATCTAGATGACCAAGTGTTAAATATTAACTTCAAATAGTTAATCTAGATCAGAGTTTCTCAAAGTGTGGTCCGCGGACCCCCGGGGGTCCGCAAGCTTATTTTCAGGGGTCCGCAAAAAATATTCGAATCTAATTTTAATTACTCATACCAATAACTCCTGTTTCTGCAAATAAAAGTGTTAGTTTATATTACAAAATATGTGCGTTGGAAGCTTAGCCAATCCTATGATCAGGTCAATATTGTTTTCGACGGGTGGCTACCCTGCTTCTAGCCACTAACACACCTAGTCTGTCATCTGTTCTGTCAGCGGAGCTAACGTATCGGCATCTGTTATTCAGTTGACTTTTGTCGCTATTTTGATGCTTGTCGTGATGGTTTGTTTTGCTCTGTTGCGATGTTTAACTTTTAATGGTGGAAACATTTCACGTAAGGAAGTGTTAATTTCGGGCCTGTATCATGGATCGTTGGTTAAAGACAGGGACTGTAAAACGTTCAGTTGATAAATTAGAAAGAGACAATGATCGTGAAAGTGAGGTTAGCTGCTCAACTTCAGGAGCTAGTTCTAGCTGCAACACTGATTTACGTAAGACTGCTAAGCGCCGCAAATATTCTGAAGAGTATTTAAAATTAGGTTTTGTGCAATCTAATGACGAACAAAAACCACAGTGCGTGTTATGCTACGAGATTCTTTCCAATGAAGCTATGAAACCTGCGAAATTAAGGAGGCACTTAGAAACAAAACATCCAGACTTTGCTGATAAGTCATTTGAGTGTTTAAAATAAAAAGTCAAGAAATGGAAAAGATGAAAACATCAATGGAGAAAATGGCGTCAGGAAGCGCTGCTGAAAAAGCTACTGTGGCGTCATACGAAATAGCATTACTCATAGCTAAATCTGGAAAGCAATATACGATTGCAGAAGAACTAATCTTACCAGCTGCAAAAAAAATGTGTAACATAATGATAGGAGAGGCAGGAATTAAGTACAGTTCCACTTTCAAACGATTTTATAAAACGTCTAATTGATGACATGTCTCAAAATATTGAAGAGCAGTTACTTTGTAGGTTAAAATCTACACAAATGTACGCTTTGCAGCTTGACGAAAGTACAGACCTATCAAACAAATCTCACTTGTTAGCCTTTGTTAGGTATGAAAATGAAAATTGGCTTTTAGAAGAGATTTTGTTTTGCAAAGAGATTCTTCATAACCATGCCCATGATGTTTTTGAAGCATTAAATGATTTTATTTTATCAAATGACTTGGACTGGCAACGTTGTGTTGGTGTGAGTACCGATGGAGCAGGGGCCATGGCCGGCAAAAAGACAGGCCTAATTGCTCGTGTCAAGCCTGTCGCTCCCAAAGTTAAGTGGACTCACTGCTCTATTCATAGGGAGGCATTGGCTGTAAAACAAATGCCAGAAGATCTAGAAACATCATTAAAAGAAGTTGTGAAAGTTGTAAATTATATTAAAGCCCAACCTTTGAACTCTCGTATTTTTACTCAGCTTTGTGCAGAAATTGTAAGTGAGCATGTACAGCTCTTGCTTCACACTGAAGTTCGCTGGTTCTCCCGAGGTAATGTCCTCACACGTTTTTTTGAATTGCGTGATGAAATTAGAATATTTCTTTTGGAAGAAAAATATGAAAACTTTCTTCTCAAAGACAAGTTGTGTGAGTTTGCGTGATTGATCAAGGTTGCATATTTGGCAGATATCTTCCAGCATTTGAATGTCCTAAATACGAAACTTCAAGGGTCTGACACTGACATATTCCGTGTAAAGAGCAAGTAGAAGCTATAATAGGAAAACTGCAGCTTTGGTCTGACCGTATGCTTAAGAATTCATACAACAATTTTACAACGTTGCAGGAATTCTTAATAACATCTGAAGAAGAGATGCCTACAAATACAAAAGAACTGTTTGCTGAGCATTTAACAGGCCTAGCTCAGAGTCTGAGAAGTTACTTTCCTGAACCTAATCCTAATAATGATTGGATGAAGTATCCATTCAAGAAGAGAAGTATTGGTAACCTCATCGACCTATCTGATACTGAGCAAGACCAATTGGTGGAACTCTCATGCAGCAGAGCCTGGGAGATTGTTTATCAAGAAAATAACTTGGAAAGGTTTTGGCTACTTGTACAAGCTGAGGTACCAGAACTTGCCAAAAAAAAGCCCTCGAACATATTGTGCCCTTTTGTACGACATATTTGTGTGAACGCGCCTTTTCTGAACTGTGCAACCTGAAGCCAGCAAAAAGAAACAGAATAACATTGAAACCGATTTAAGGCTAAAGCTTTCTAAAATAAATCCCAACATTTTAGAGATAGTCAAAAGCAAGAAAATAAAACAGTACCATTGTTCTCACTAAAGTAACGGTAAAAACACTGATAACTTTTTATTCTAAGATTGCATTTAAAGTCTACTCCTACTGTAATTAAGAAAATGTGTGTATACTTATGTAAGTCATGTTTTTTCCAGTATGTATTCCAATTTAAATAAACTATATATATATATACATACTAAAACATACAGATTAATTGTTCTTACAACCCACCATTTTTTGGTATAAATTGTTTATCTTTTAAAATGACAACCATTAAAAAATTTACAACAAAAATTAAAGGCAGTTTTAGGGGTCCGCAATGACTACATAAATAATTGAAGGGGTCCTCGAGTACGGGAAGTTTGAGAACCCCTGATCTAGATGACCAAGTGTTAAATATATGAACATCAAATAGTTAATCTATATGACCAAGTGCTAAATATTAACATCAAATAGTTAATCTAGATGACCAAGTGCTAAATATTAACAACAAGTAGTTTCGTGAAGAACTATACAGCCTATTTTCATATATCCTACTTATGTTAATTGCCACTATCAACATACACAATTTCAGTTTGATTGCTGTAATAGATTCGTAGATATTGAGAACCGACTAAATATTTCGGATGGTCGCCATGTTGGATTTTATATATGTAGGTCCTAGAGTTATGTACTGTTACATTCAGATTATTATGAACGTGTAGTATTCAAACTTCAATCGCATAGTTAGGACACAAGAAAAAACAAGGAGATTTTAAAATTTTTCACAGCTGCCATCTTGAGGTTATGGAAACAATTGAAATAAATTAGATGCCAGTGGATTAACATTCGTATAAGGATTTACTGTACCAAGTTTCACTGCACGCGGATGGTTAAATTGCGAGAAACGTCCATGTGAATATTTATAATTCGCGTCACCGCCATGTTGGATTTGTGTTCACCAGGTTATTTAAAGTCCTATAGGTGAACTTAAGTTCATAGCCCCTAAGAACATTAAAAAATGCAGTTTCATTGCTAAAATAGATTCGTAGATATTCAGTATCGTCTAAATATTTCGGATGGTCGCCATGTTGGATTGTTAAATGTATAGGCCATAGAGTCATGTACCATTAAAGGAAAATTATTGCGTAGGTTCATTATTCAAACTTTCACTTCGATCGCATGACTACATCACAATAAATAAAGTCTTAATTTTAAAATTCGCACTGCCGCCATCTTGAGGTTATGTAAACAATTGAACTAAATTAGATACCAGTGGATTACAATGTTTATAAATATTTCCTGTGCCAGGTTTCAGTGCGCTTGGAACATTAAATCGCGAGAAAGGTCTATTTAAAATTTTCAAATTCGCTTGTCCGCCATGTTCGTTTTGTAGTTAACCGGTTTTTGAAAGTCTTATAGATGGACTTCCAGTAGTGCCCTTTATCTCCGTACAAAATTTCAGGGTTTTACCGCTAATAGTTTCAGAGATATAGAATGCCGGTGAAATATTTCGCACATCCGCCATCTTGTGATTATGTAAACAATTGAACGAAGTTAGATGTCGGTGCATTACAATGTATATAAACATATACTGTACCAAGTTTCATTGCGTTTGGTTGGTCAAGTCGCGAGTAACGTCTATTTAATAGTCGCAAATTCGCTTGGCCGCCATGTTGGTTTTGTAGTTACCAGGTTTTCCAAAGTCACATAAGTGAACTTACAGTAGTTCCCTCTATCACCATAGAAAATGTCAGGGTAATATCGGTAATAGTTTCGGAGATATTGAATGCTGGTGAAATATTTCGCACAGCCGCCATGTTGGATTCGTGAGTCGTAACAAAATTTGAAGGGTACGGTCGAGGTCGCCGGGAATAGTGCTATGAACTTTCCGAGTTTCATTGAAATCGCTCCAGCCCTTTACATTTTATTATGGGGGGGACACACACACGAATCACACACACACGCACACACACACGGACAAAAGGTGATCTCATAAGCCTATTTTTTCAAAATTGAAAATAGGCTAACAAATAGTTAATCTGAACGAAAAGCCTCCATGGCTTAGGCGGCAGCACGCCGGCCTCTCACCACTTGGTTCGCGGTTCAAATCCTGGTCACTCCATGTGAGATCTGTGCTGGACAAAACGGAGGCAGACAGGTTTTTCTCCGGGTACTCCGGTTTTCCCTATCGAAAATGTCATTCCAGCAACACTCTCCACTATCATTTGATTTCATCTGTCATTCATTTAATCAGTGCGACAGGCTTCGGCAGCCGGCACAGTTCATATCCTCGCCGCTAAATGGGGGCTTCATTCATTCCATTCCTGACCTGGTCGGTCGACTGGAAGCAGACTGTGGATTTTCATTTCAGTTAATCAGAACGACCAAGTGCTCGATATAGCCGGGGCCCGGAACTACATTTTTGTACACGCCAAGAACAAAGTGCTTACTGAAATATTTCATTTCTCTTGTTAGTTGTTACTTTTTGATGTCTGTACGGTTAAAGCTTAGGAACCATAGTGATGTATGGGTTTTGGGCACATCATTGGTGGGATAGCACTGTTTGTATTGATACTGTACTTAACAGACCATAAAATCCAACTGGATCTCGGTTAGATCCGATAAAACAACAACGTGTTTTTGTTATCGTATGACTCTTTTACGTAATTTAAATATTAGAAGCCTTTATTCAGTGTTGTCACACAACTAAAACGAAGATCTCCAAGTATGATAAAGACATATCAAGATGATGACCGCCGCTCGTTCTCACAGTAATATAGATACCACCGTGAGGTCACCCCGATACGACGTAGGCCTATACCAGTGAGAGTGCTTGAGCACCCTGTTGGCGAATGTGCGGTAGTTCTCGTTCAGGTAGTAATGGTGTTGCATATTAGCGAGAATGTTCACCCGTCACCACTAATGAGAACATTTTTCTTGGTCTGTCTGTTAGGTAGTCATCCCGGAGGTTGGTTGGAATCTCAAAAAGCGTCATCATTTGTTATGTGAAAAAAAAAACACAAAACCCAAGGCAGCACTATAATGAGGCGTACTAGGCAAGGTGAGGAGTGAGGTAGTTTGCCATTGCTTTCCTCGCTGAGTCAGAACAACAGCACCTACCCTATGAGTAGAACCTTTCACAGCATCCATAGACACTAGCTCACTAGCTACGCCCTGAATGCCATTACTCAGCACCACTCATACCTCAGTAGCTTCCATATAATCACAGCCATGAATAAGACTGAGACATCGGTGCAAAGTCACATTTTACTCTAGGCTGGCCAACAGACAAATACAAAAATACTGCATCCATCAAGTGGTGGTAAACAGGCATACATTTTTCTTTAATACCTAACAAATATAGGGTTGCAGATGCTTTTCATTAAGACACACTGTAGACTACATTACCGATAGGTTTATCCGTTACTTAAGACGAACAGCTTAAGACACTCCTTCTTAAGATATAGGCTAGTTTATTTTTATTTAGCACAACAGAATATAAATCTAAGAACTTGAGATTTTTGGCACTTAGTTACCTCTTCTGCCGCCAGGTGTCAAGGTTTTACTTTAAGCTTTCAATTTTACTCTGTCCCTGGCTAGTATTTTGGCCATGATCATCTCCATTCCCCGTATCATATTTCCTATTTAATCTTCTCATGTTTGTTTATCTGGGTCATCCCCTTCTCCCCCCTCCCCTCCCCCCACGATTGTTCTATCCTGTCACACTTCTTTCTCTATTCGCTGAGCATGTCCGAACCAACTCACCTGTGAAGACTCTTCTTCTTCTTCTTCTTCTTCTTCTTCTTCTTCTTCTACTTCCTGGCGTTGTTCCCAATTATTTTTTGGGGTCCGCCACTCTGCACCTAGCTCTCCATTTGTTACGAAGACCTACAATGCGCATATCGTCGTGTAGGGTATCCATCCAACGCCTTTTTGGTCGTTCTGGAGGTATTTGTATATCAGGCTCGAGAGCAAGTGACTTCCTTACAATGGACTCTGTATTTGCTCGGGCTACATGCCCGTACCAACGCAACCCAATCTCCCTCATTTTGGCTGGAATAGGGGCAATTCCAAGAGTATTGCGGACATCTTCGTTCTTAATATGATCCAGCCGTGTAATTCCCAAGGACCATCGTAGCATCCGCATCTCCATTGAGTGCAAGGCTGGTTCGTGTTTCTTTGTATTAGGCCAACATTCAGCTTCATACAAAGCAACAGGGCGGACGACTGTTTGATAGATCTTAGTTTTGAGGCGCAAAGGGATCTTGCGGTCACAGAGAACGCCTGTGACCTGGCGCCACTTCATCCATGCAGCATTCACTCTTGCACGGGCATCCGAGACTGTGTCTCACAACGGAGCCAAGGTATCTGAGATTTGAAGCCTTTGGTAGTGGGGTGCCATCTACTATGATGGTCCCATCTGTCTGGGAACCACATTCAAGGTACTCAGTCATAGTAAGGTTGAGCCGTAGTCCAAATTCACAGAGCCTCGCATTCCAGAGGTTGACCAAGTGTTCTAGATCATTACGGGTCTCGCTTGCAAGCATGATATCATCGGCGTACAGTAATGTCCATGGTGGTTGCCTCTGCAAATCAGCAATCACTGTATCCATACATAGGATAAACAAGAGTGGAGATGGTGCAGATCCCTGGTGAACCCCAATTCGAATATCGAACTGTTTGGTGAGGCCAGCATCACTGCGTACAGGCTAGTTGTATTACTGTAGAGGAGTTGTAGCCAACGCACATAAGCTTCTGGTACGCCATGAGATCGAAGAGAAACCATATAAGCTGATGGGGAACCCGGTCGAATGCTTTCTCCATATCCAGAAAAACCGTGCGAATTGTCCTTCTTTTCTCCATATACATTTCTATCAGAAGTCGCATTGCATGGATAGCATCAGTTGTTCCGCGACCTTTCATGAACCCACACTGGTTAGGCGAGATGGTAACAATGCTACGTAAGCGAGTGTCAATCACACGTTCTAGAATCTTCATTGTGTGGCATAGGAGACGAATAGGACGGTAATTGGCACAGATAGTTACATCGCCCTTGCCTTTCCATATTGGTACTGTGACGCTAGTTTGCCAAGCTGACGGGATCTGGTGGCTCGCAAGGCATTGGTTAAAGAACTCTGCTAGGAACTCTGCAGAGTCATGACCCAACTGCTTCTATAGCTCCGCAGGGATATCATCCAGGCCTGTTGCCTTGCCATTCTTCATGGCGTGGATCGCAGTATTGACCTCGGCAGGTGTGATAAGTGGAACTGCACCCTGTACAGGTTCGGCTAATGGAATCGGTGGGTGCGGGAACTCTTCATTACAGATAGCATTGAAGTGTTCATGCCATCGTTGAAGGATCTCTGTTGGTTTTGTTAGAAGATGCCCGTGCTTATCCTTGATATGCATGACATATTCTATGCCAACCGTGGCACGATGACGAGATCTGGCTAGCTTGTAAATATTATTGACCCCAGTAGATTCCTCTAATTGTTCATACAATGTATTTAGTTGCTTGGATTTAGCAACTGCAACAGTGTGTTTTGTTCCGGATTTGAGCTGACGATATTGAGTTAGATCAGCATCGGTTCTTGTTCTAAGCCACTTTTTGAAAGCAGTTTTCTTATATTTCACAGCTCGTTGTACGTCTTCATTCCACCACCAAGTTTGTTTATCAACAAATTGTCGTCCCTGTTTTGTCGGGTTGTATGGAACTGCGCCCAAGCTTCACTAATGACCCTGGTCATTAGCATAAACCTTTCAAAAGTGGCAGTGAAACTGCGCCCATTGAGAGCGGTCAGGTAGGTTGCCTCCCTCCACCCCTCTACCGAATTATGTTGTGTCGAGTGGTGTGAATTTGAAGTGACTAATTTCAAATCGGTTGTGTCTTGATTGCTAACAAGTCAAAAACCGTCCAGATTGCGAACAACGAAATATACCCTGTCCAGATTGCAGACAAGAGATTAGTGTTGGCCTGGGATACATAAAACAGGTAACGGTTTTCAAAACAGACTAAAATTTAATTTTTGTTCTAGCAATATTAGCATTAACTGGTACATTGGGATGTTTTCGACAACCTAACCATATTTTAAAAATATTTTTTTTATTGCAAATGTTAAATAATCTACCTAGGTAGTTTGAGGTAATCTTACAATTTAGAAGATTATTATATTTTTTTCTTGTATAACAAAACTAGAGGGGTAGTTATTTATGGTAGATTAGAGAGAGTTGTATTATTATTATTTTTAGTGTAGCCTCCTTGGCTTAGGCAGCAGCGCGCCGGCCTCTCACCGCTGGGTTCCGTGCTTCAAATCCTTGTCACTCCATGTGAGATTTGTGCTGGGCAAAGCGGAGGCGGGAGAAGTGTTTCTCCGGGTACTCCGGTTTTCCCTGTCATCTTTCATTCCAGCAACACTCTCCAATATCATTTCATCTGTCATTCATTAATCATTGTCCCAGAGGAGTGCGACAGGCTTTGGAAGCCGGCACAATGCCTATCCTCGCCGCTAGATGGGGGCTTCATTCATTCCAACCCTGACCCGGTCCAATGACTGGAAAAGGCTGTGGATTTTCATTATTATTATTATTATGATTATTATCATTATCATTATTATTATTATTATTCGCCTCTGTGGTGTAGTGGTTAGTGTGATTAGCTGCCGCCGCCGCCACCCCCCCCCCCCCCCCGAGGTCCATAGTACACCTGCTTATCGGGGCGGGGGACTACCTCTTATTCTCAGCAGTGCAGAAGCTAGTGGTGGGAGACAGTCCGTCACACCCCCTTAAACCGACCTTGGGCCAACAGCCGACTTGACTATGGGCGCAGTTCAATCGGCCTAATTAAAAGGATCTGGAAATACCACTGATTATGCGCGCCGTTCCATATCTCCAGTTTTGTCATACTCGTTACTTCCTTTGCATTTGCCTGGATGTTTGAGGTGAATTCATTCCATATCATTGTTGTCAGGAAGAGGACCAATAGAATCTAGAAGTTGCAATTCAAGGCCAGGTAGTTTCCACCACTTTATACGTTCAGTATTGTTTTTTTTTTTTTTAAGCGTATGGCTTTTAGTGCCGGGAGTGTCCGAGGACATGTTCGGCTCGCCAGTTTTGTAGCTGCTTCGAGACGGACACCCAATGGGTGAGCTACAAGTACCGTTGGGGAGGAAAGTTGGAAGGGAGGGTCGAGGAGTTGGAAGGTAGCGGCTGTGGCCTATAGTTAAGGACCAACCCCGGCATTTGCCTGGAAGGAAGATGGGAAACCACAGAAGACCATCTTCAAGGTTGCCGGCGGGGGGATTCGAACCTCCTCGCCTCCCGGATGTGAGCGACTGCCAACAGTCATGCCGCAACGACCTCGGCTAACTCACCCGGTTTCAGTATTGGTGATAGGTCGTGAAGGAGTACGAAGAGTAATATGAAAGTCTAAGATTAAGGGCTTATGTTGGGGAGCAACATTTTCTGAAGGAATAACCTTGGAGTCCTTCGCCAATTTCAGATCTCTTCTTCGCACCAACCAGTAATCAATTTGAGTTTGATGGCCACCACTGTTGTAAGTGATGAGATTTGATAACCGTTTCCTGAAGAAGGTGTTCACCGCCACTAGGTCACAAGCCTCGGAACACACTAAGGTACGCACACCAGCTGCATTTCGCGCCCATGACCACAACCACCATGTACGCATTCAAAACCATCACGTGATCTACCAACATGACAATAATTGAGATCACCACCAATAAGCAAAGACTCATTAGGATCAACTGAATGTATTGTTACGGCTGTGAGTTGGTTTCATCGCTCGCCGCATGAGTCACAACTGCCCCAGGGCTGGGCTGCTCTGCCTCAGTGTAATGCGTGCGCCTTATGCAACGGAACTACTAGGACAAAGGGATGGTCCAGAATATTCGTGACTCAGCCAGTGAAGGAAACCTCGAGAAGCCGTGAACCCTGGATGGGTCTTGAAGCATTTATTGAGTCACCGGCCTGCTATATAAGAGCGACCTGTCAAGCAGTTGTTGTTGTGTTTTTCGAGCTAGTGCGAACGTTTTCCTGAGCGACAGAAGTGTGGTGACTTGCGAAACCCCTAGTGAAGCCGATTCTCTTGACAGCGAGGGAGTGAGAAGCATACAGGGGACTGCCTGTGTTTTGAGCGAGTGTGATTTCACTGAGCGATAGACGTATTGTGGCGAAGTGCCGTGCGAGTTACGAAATCCAGTGACATTGTTTCCCAGCTTGTGAACAGCGAAGCAGCGTGTAGCAAGTTATCGTAAGTAACTGTAGTTTGTGTACATGAGGAAGAGGTGCAGGTAGTTTCTCGCAAGGCCACCTGACTCATTAGGACGGATTAACTTCTGTGGTTTGTTGACAAGTGAAAGGGGGCAAGAGCTCTCCATAAGGAAGAGACTTGAGGAAACTGGAGTAAGGCTCTAATTGCTTGTATTTGCTGTTGAGTGGTGTATCTTTCTGGCCGCAATAAAGTTAATTATTTCATTTAAAGGAACAATCTGTGTTGTGCTTCAACCCACCGTAATCCAGTTAACAAAAGTGCCACTAGGGGTGTGGCACGTAACAGTATTAATGCGTCAAGATCACCCCAGAATTTATCTTGTTCTTCTGCTTGGCACCCAGTCTGTGGTGCATAGCATGAGACGATACGGAGTGATATTGTGTCGGTAATTATCTGGATGCTCATCAGGCGATCAGAGAGACGGTTTACTCTGGTGACACTATTCCGTAGCCGTTCGCATATGGCAATTGCCACATCATTTGGGTCTGATGTTTTGCCATTGTAGAAGAGCTTGAAACCATCGCCAATATCACGCGCCTTTGCGCCTTTCCACTTTGTTTCCTGGATACAGGCTACAACAATTTTGTGTTGGTGGAGCGATTCAACCAACTCACGACTGCGCCCAGTTAATGTCCCAACCTTGATTGTCGCAAATCTAGTAATCGAGCCTTGCTTCTTTAGCCTGCCCCGGCCTTGCGTAGGTAGCCCTCGTCCATTTCCCACCCCGATCGGGCGGGGTCGGGGCGCGTCGCCTGCGTGGGACGCCCTAGCCTGGATACTACAATTTACTTGGTGCATCATGAATCGACAATTAAATTTCGGCCGACTTGTCGCTGAGTCTGAGAGTGTGGTTTAGGGGCTTTGGGACATCGGGGTCATGTAGCCTCATGTAGGCTTGCCACGGTGGGTGAGTGGTTATCGTGTCGAACCACTAACCCCAAGCTTGCAAGTTCGCTCCTGGCCGTGGTAAGTGATTTTTGAAAGGCGAAAAATATCACGGCACGCATGTCAAACGTTGTTGGCATGTTAAAGACCCCATTTGAATTCAGTAAGCCGTGTTCATAATGGCAAAATTAATCTCGGGATTTTCCGCCAACACAAAGTTCCTCCGTTCTCTACTAGAAAGCGCTATCGTGTCAAGGAGCTTATATATCAACTTCCTTGACTTTCATAGCGCTCCAAGGAACTACAAAATTCGACATGCAAGCTGGGTGTCAAATAACAAAGCTTGCACCCGGCACCCGAGGCAATACGATATTATAATTTACAGCCTCATGTATTTTAGTGTTTGTGTGTAATTTATCTGATAACCTGTATTATTGTGATGGCGGTATTAGTGTGTGTATTTGTAATTCAGCTTAGGATTGGGAAGGAGGTGGCCATGGCCTTAAGTTAGGAACCATCCCGGAATTCGCCTGGAGTAGAAGTAGTAAACCACGGAAAACCCCTTCCAAGATGGCTGAGATGGGAATCGAACCCTCCTTTTTTCAGGTTTGCCTCACAAGGTTAAGTGTACCCCGTTCCAGCCCTCAGACCAGAATTGAATTTCTTGGCTGGTCTGGGAGAGCCGTGGTGACAGCCAAGAGTGCTAGCCACTACGGAACGAGGCGGACGTAGCCACTATTACGAAATACACACACTAGTACCGTACATCCGTCACAATGCCACAGGTTATCATACAGATTCCACGCATGACCACGATGTCGCAAAGCCTGCCATAGAGTGGTTGCTGTCTAAATGTTTCTCGGCAGACATCAGAGTAATGGAGCGAGCGAGAGAGCTTTTTCTGTACTGACCACTAGTGCACTGGGAGTTTTGAAACTTTGTAATCCCATTGCAGCAACTCATTAAAAGGGCCGAAGGGGATAATGCGATTGGTTTGTTGGCTGTCCGAACCTGTCCGAAATGCTTGCAATGCACGCTGACAGCTAATTTGATTCAGTAAGCCCTCGGCTGCTTGTCTTCCATTTACTCCGTGACACACCCTGACTGACGCTACAGGTCATCAAAGGTAGAAACGCTCTTAACCCTTAAAGAGTTTGAACCGCCGGGGCTCGCTACACGAGATATTCTCCCATTGTTTGTTTCTTTCTTAACATACCCCATGGTGTATCCTTGCACGTTAATCATCATCACCACCACCGTGCAGGAAGTCCGGAGATTGGAGGTTCGAATCCCGGCGCTAACGCGATTATCCTGAGTGTGGGTTTTCCACAATCCCTCCAGGCAAATGTCGGGTTAGTACCTTAATTAATATCCCGGGGCACCTACCCTATTCCCGACCCTACACTTAACACACACTACTACAGTACTATCAGACAAATTCAACACATACCCAAATAAACGGGGCTAATGACCAAGATGTCCGTTTCTCAAAGCATGACAATTTGACAAAATAGGCCTATGTCGCGACAATTTTTTGTAAATTGTCGTGACATAATGTCGGAAATCTGTTTCATAGAGTTGTAAAGCTGACAGGTAGAAATCTGACAAATATGTCACATATATCGCCAGTTTGTCTTTAAGCCACTAACACGGATTAACAACCATTCTTTCTTAACAGCTAATGGTTTGGCTTTGTTGAAACAACGGATTTCGTACGATTTACGAAGTTAGGCAACATTGCGCGCGGCCAGAACTTGAATGGATGACCTGTTGTAGGAGTCGTCCTGTTAAGCGGGATAAAGCAACAAGATGTTCAGTAAAGAAAATATAGCCTACTTTATCCTAAATGCATGGGTGCTGTTAAAACTCTTTGTCCTTTTCAAGGAGTATAATTTAATATTGGTTGTAGTAGCTTGTTGGAATACAACGTGTTATACGGATATTAAACATGAATATGACGTGCCCTTTGCTAGTGCTTCCTCTGTACAAAATTTCATTCAATTCGGTTTCACCGCGTTTGAATTGATATGGTGAATCGATTTTCACACATACATTGCAGCTATCTGATGACCTTGTAGTTCAGTCAAAAGTTGCTTCCCACAAAAAGATATGTTGCTGCAAAATTTAGTAGAGATCAGATATTAGGTTGGTCGTAATTTGATTTAAGCTTTTTACATTTGGGTGGCCGCCATTACTTTTTTGTCACGATGGCGCCAATATAAAACATGACACTGAGGTGCCCTTTGCTAGTGCTACCTCTGTGCCAAATGTCGTTAATATCGGTTTCACCGTGTTTGAATAGATAGGGGGAATCTATTTGCACACATACATGGCCGCCATTCGCAAATTATTGGGCTGATGACCTTGTAGTTTGGTCAAAAGATTCATCATACATAAAGGTATAATTTTGAAAAATTTGTTAGAGATCAGATGATTAGGTTGGTCGTAATTTGATTAAAGCTTTTAACATTTGGGTGGCCGCCATCACGTTTTCGTCTAGATGGCGGTGATATAAAACATGTCACTGAGGTGCCCTTTGCTAGTGCTACCTCTGTACCAAATTTCGTTCATTTCGGTTTCACCGTGTTTGAATTGATAGGGGGAATCGATTTGCACACATACATGGCCGCCATCAGCAAACTATTGGGCTGATGACCTTGTAGTTTAGTCAAAAGGCGCTCGCCATATAAATATATGCTGTTGCAAAATTTTGTACAGATCGGACGATTAGGTTAGTCGTAATTTGATTTAAGCTTTGAACATTTGGGTGGCCGCCATTATGTTTCCGCTAAGATGGCGGCGATATGAAACATGACACTGAGGTGTCCTTTGCTAGTGCTACCTGTGTACCAAATTTCGTTCAATTCGGTTTCACCGTGTTCGAATGATAGGGGGACAGACATTCAGAGTACACACACTCACAAACACACAGACACACGCAGACAGACACACAATTTTTCGCCCTGTGTTGATCTCATAAGTCTACTTTCATTTTTTGCAAAAATCGAAAGTAGGCTAAAAACGGAGTGGAAAGGAACTGGATTCGCGTTGCAGTCCCGATGGTGGGCTCATTTTCAATTCATACGCTTTAAAGAATGAGCAGATTTGATTTGGTTAGAAAACTTGAACCAAACCTAGACAGTTGAAGCATAACAAGCACCACACTCCCATCCTCTCATTACTCGCCAAGCTGCTTGCTACCCTACCAGCTAATTGTTACCGGTGGCGGAAATCGGAACTAATGAGCTCCGCCCAGCCACACGCCAGCGATAGACGTGCAGTCGTCGCCAGCGAAACCTCATCGCATGTCGTTTGTGTGCAGAGTTCATGCTGGGTCGTGCGCTGTGCGGTGTGTTCTCATTGTATGACTGTGCATGCGTTCCCCCTCTTGCTCCGCAACCACTCGCTGCAGCCATAACGAGGCGAGATGACGTATTGTATACAAAACAGCACCGCTCCACGTCTAGCGCTAACAATTCCCTGGTAGGGTACTACACACCCTCAAACTAACACAAGCACCCTCACACAAATTCTTCGGCTACACCATCACATCACATCACTAACCACATACCAAACAACGACAGCTCCCCCTCATTCACGGGGGCGTTGAGGCATTTCAAATCGCATAAAATATGCAAACTAACGCCAAACCTACTATAGGTCTTTCTACTATTTTCAATCTACTCTAACTATACAATCAACCTACAGAGGTCTTTTTCACTCTCTCAACTTCAAGTTAAATATGATGCTGTTACTAAAGCTTAAATTAAACTCATAATAACACTATTAGTTACGGTATTCACTCTTTCAATGTGTTTTAGTCGTTAGCTTTTTGATTGGTTTGATGCAGCTTTCTATGCCTCCTCTGTCCTGAGCTGATCGTTTCATCTCTATATAGCAACCACACGTTACATTCGAGATAATTTGTTCAACATATTCTAACCATGGTCTACCCCAACAGTTCTTGTCCTCGACCCTTCCTTCCATAACTAAGTTTGCTATTCTTGGGTTTCCTGTTTTGTTTAAACGGAAAAGTAAGATTGATAGCAATCGTAAGTTATTATTATTATTATTATTATTATTATTATTATTATTATTATTATTATTATATTTAATTTCTCATAATTATGGTACAACTCAGTCTACAAGAAACGGATTCGACAATAACGTATCCTGTAAACCTATTGCTGAGATAAAGTAGCCTAACAATATGACACGTATCCAGCAGCACTGCCTTCTGTATTCTGGCAATCAGGTGTTCCATTTGCAGTTCCTCCGAAGCCATTGCCAACGTCTTTGGAACAACTCCCGTGGAAGAGATCACCACTGGCAAGATATCACCACTGGCAAAATTGGAAAATCCACAGCCTGCTTCCAGTCGACCGACCGGGAATGGAATGAATGAAGCCTCCATCTAGTGGCGAGGATATGAACTGTGCCGGCTGCCGAAGCCTGTCGCACTTCCCTGGGGCAATGATCAAATGAATGACAGATGAAATGAAATGATTGTGGAGAGTGTTACTGGAATGAAATTGTGACGGGGAAAACCGGAGTACCCGGAGAAAAACCTGTCTGCCTCCTCTTTGTCCAGCACAAATCTCACATGGAGTGGCCGCGATTTGAACCATGGAACCATGGACCCAGCGGTGAGAGACCGGCGTGCTGTCGCCTAAGCCACGGAGGCTCCACATTTTAGCCTCCATAGTTTTCGTATTTCTTTATTATTCCTCTTTATTTGTTTCACCCAACTTTGGGGTACATGAAATCAATCACTTTTTATTGTTTTGAGCTTTCCGTTTGGCCCAGTATTGCCTCATCCTTTGAGATCTTGCTTCCCTTTCTTCGGCAGAGATGTGGATCGTACGCTTTTGTTTGAGTTTCACTTGGAACCGTTGTTTCTTATCCTTGGTGACGGTTTTGGCTGTTTTGTCCATGAACATGGTGTCTGTAATTTGGAGTTCCACGAGGTCTTTCTCGGTTTCCTCAAACCAAAGAGTTTTTTTTTATTACGGATGTGATCGAAGATCTTTTTGGTTAATCTATTTGAATTCATCCGGAGGCTGTGCCCATAAAAATCAATTATCTGTTTTCTTATTGTGTCCGAGAGTTTTTCAGTTTTTTGGTAAAGAGTTTCGTTCCTGACATGGATTAATTTGTTGTTATGAAATTTGGGGCCTAACATTTTCCGTATTATCTTCCTTTTCTTGACCTCCAGCCTTTCAAGCGGTCCCTGGGTGGTGAGAGACAATGTTTCGGCTGCATATAAGGCTTCTGGTTTAATTACCGTGTTATAATGTCTTATCTTGGTATTCCAGGAGAGAGACTTCTTGTTATGAGTCTCCTTCGTAAATTGGAAGGCCAATTCAACTTTATTTCTCCTACATTCCATTGCCTTTTTCTCTAGCGCATTCCAGCCGATCCATTCCCCATGATATTTACATTCTTTGAAGATGTCTATGTATTGTTTGCCCACTTGAAGCTTTTTTGGTGTTTTTTATGTTCGTCATTATTTTGGTCTTTTAAACTGAGATTTTGAGACCTATTTTTAACGCTTGCCTCTGGAGTTCGAGGATCTGTTCCTTGGCTTCTTCCCATGTCTCAGCTAATAAGGCCATGTCATCAGCAAAAGCTAAACAATTGACCTTAATGCCTTTCTTTTTAGTTCCTATTCTGATTCCACTGTGGGTCTTCACATTCCACTCTCTGACTACTTTTTCGAGGGAACAGTTAAATAGCAGTGGAGAAAGTCCATCTCCTTGCCGTACACCTGGTTTAATCTCAAAAGGGGTGGAGAGTTCCCCCATGAATGTAACTTTGGAGAATGTATTCTTTATTATTATTATTATTATTATTATTATTATTATTATTATTATTATTATTATTAGAGACGGCCGGGCGTGGAGCTGACAACTCCATCCCATCTAGTGCCGATGTCACAAAGAGTGGAAGCCTCTACCTTCCACTACTCCCAGGGCCTCCATGGCCTGTATGGAGTTTGCTTTGGCTTTTATTATTATTATTATTATTATTACTATAATAATGGCATACACCTATAGGGGCAGATGACCTCATAATTCCGCCCCTTAAAACAACTAACTAATGGCATACACCACTTCGGCCATGGTACACGAGTGTGTAATTAGTTACCGTCAAGTAGTTATGAAACGTATAATCAAACGCAACGAAAGACGAGTAAGCTGTCGGTCAGCCGCGGCGCACTAAATCTGGACGTTTTGAGAAATTGGAATAGATTCTCTGCCCGCAAAAATATCTGCAGAGCAGTCAGTGGCCGACACGGCGGGCTTAACAAATGATTAATTAAAGTCCACAGTTATAGCCAGGGGCAGATTACCTCGTCGTTCCGCCCCTTAAAACAACAGTTATAGCCCTTCGGGTAAGCAGCTGAATACTGAAAATATCCTTTAATGTCATAGACTAGACCTTCCATGAACACCATTCTTTTTTTTTTTTTTTTTTTGTGCATTTGTGATTGATTTTCGTTGTTTTCTCCACTTTGCTAAACGTAATGGACACACTAAACGTTTCTTGTCGGCATGATGACACGCGCATACCTTCCAACTTTCCCGATTTAGGCGGGAGACTCCCGATTTCCCATAGTATTTCTCGCCTCACGATTACTCAACTTATCCTCCCGATTTTTTTCTGTAAATTATATGCGAACCTCAACATTTTCCAGTTGTTTTTTTTTTAAGTGTTTATAGTGGACAGGTAATGAATGTTATTTGGGTACCTGAATTCGTAAATGGGTTTTGTTCCAGTGTAAGTGGTTGTTTATTGACTTTGCTGCAACATTTCCGTCACATTCTAGTGTTTTTGCTCGGTATTTCACTCTTCATTCTGGCCACAAAATAAAAAACTATTCTGTTTTTCTGAAACAGTTTTAGGAACAATTTCCGTGCATAATTCAATCCGCCAAAGGTCAATTATTTTGCATTCTGTATTGTTTGTCGATTATATGTGATATTTATATCACATGGTAGGAAAAGTGATATTTCGAAACACATGGGAACAAAGATGCACAAGTTTCTGTGTTGAAAGTGAAAGTAATGGGATCATAATTGCTTATTTACGTCATTCATTTTGAAGCATAGTTTGCCAATTAATTGAGCTGCTATGCCCTATTTGCATCTCTTGAATTTTCCTGATTTTCATATTAAAATCTCCTGATTTTTGGTTTTGTAAGGTTGGCAGGTATGCACGCGATACACTGATGATTGTTCACCGGATTAGCAGTTTGCCCTTTCTACCACAATGAGCACTAGTGTTAGTCAATAAAACTCAACTATGTTGTTTGAGTCTTCAGTCTTTTGACTGGTTTGATGCAGCGCTCCACGCCTCCCTGTCCTGAGCTAATCGTTTCATCTCTACATAGCTACCACACCCTACATCCGAGGCAATCTCTTTAACATATTCTAACCTTGGTCTACCCCTACAGTTCTTGTCCTCGACCCTTCCTTCCATAACTAAGCTTGCTATTCCTGGGTGTCTTAGTATGTGTCCTACCAACCTATCTCTTCTCTTCATTAGCAGTCGCCAGAAACATCTCTCCTCTCCCACTCGCCTTAATACCTCTTCGTTTGTAACCTTATCTAGCCATCTGATCTTCATCATTCTCCTGTAACACCACATTTCAAATGCTTCAATTCTCCTCTTTTCTGCTGCACCAATAGTCATCATGAATTCCTTCCGTAAGACGGAATCCATACCATTCAAAAACTCATTCAAATCCTCAGGCTTGTCGGCCAAGATGACGATGTCATCAGCAAATCTCAGAGTTGAAATTATTTCTCCTTGAATTTTCACTCCCACTTTAATTTTTTCTCCAATTTCCTTCATTGCTTGTTCAATGTAAAGATTGAAAAGTATGGGTGATAAGTTGCAGCCTTGCCTTACACCTTTCTGAATACCAGCTTCTCTCTCATGTCCTTCAGCTCGAATGACTGCTGTCTGGTTTCTGTATAGATTGTATATCACCCTCCTATCCCTGTACTTTATTCCAATAGATTTCAAAATGTCAAACAATTTAGTCCAATCAACGTTATCAAAAGCCTTTTCTAAGTCTACAAATGCCATGAACGTTCTCTTATCTTTCCTTATTCTACCTTCCAAAATCAGCCTAAGACTTAGTACAGCTTCCCTTGTTCCTACATTTCTCCTGAAACCAAACTGGTCTTCACCCAACTCCGTTTCTATCTGGCTTTCAATCCTCTTGTAAATTATTCTAGACAGGTTCTTTGAAGCATGAGTAATCAAGCTGATTGTACGGCAATCTTCACATCTGTCAGCTCCCACTTTCTTTGGTATAGGGATGATAACATTCTTCTTGAAATCAAGGGGTACCTCACCTGTCTCATAAATCCTACACACCAAGTGAAATAACCTGATCAGACCTTCATCTCCTATGCAGCGTAGCAACTCAATCGGTATATCATCTATGCCTGGTGCTTTGTTCCTGCCTAAGTCTTCTAATGCTCTGTCAAATTCTGATCTCAATATTAAATCTCCTTTTGCATCCTCTTCAATTTCCTCCTCCCTTTCCATTACATGATTCTCAATCTCCTTTCCCTTATACACACATCAAAAAAAGTTTTGCATCACCTC
The DNA here is from genome assembly GCA_946902985.2 of Meconema thalassinum. NCBI lineage: Eukaryota > Metazoa > Arthropoda > Insecta > Orthoptera > Tettigoniidae > Meconema > Meconema thalassinum. The sequence continues at coordinate 222,470,612 of OX336390.1, read as the reverse complement.
GGTTCCAAGAGTTCCGGAACCGTTAAATACAAAGGGAATAGAGATCAACACAAACAACATTTCAGCTCGTTTTATTGCTCATGAGACCCACACATTGCATGTTGTACCATCATACAGCTAGACTTTCAGCATTTGTGGTCCAGATTGCAGTACACACCACTACCTCTAATACCCAGTAGCACGTCCTCTTGCATTGATGCATGCCTGTATTCGCCGTGGCATACTATCCACAAGTTCATCAAGACACTGTTGGTCCAAATTGTCCCACTCCTCAACGACAATTCGGCGTAAATCTCTCAGAGTGGTTGGTGGGTCAAGACGTCCATAAACAGCCCTTTTCAACATATCCCAGGCATGTTCGATAGGGTTCATGTCTGGCGAACATGCTGGCCACTGTAGTCGAGCGATGTCGTTATCTTGAAGGAACGCATTCACAAGATGTGCACGATGAGGTCGAGAATTGTCGTCCATGAAGACAAATGCCTCTCCAATATTCTGCCGATATGGTTGCACTATGGGTCGGAGGATGTCATTCAGGTATCGTAAAGCCGTTTCGGAGCCTTCCATGACCACCAGTGGCGTACGTCGGCCCCACATAATGCCACCCCAAAACATCAGGGAACCACCACCTTGCTGCACTCGCTGGACAGTGTGTCTAAGACGTTCAGCCTGACCAGGGTGCCTCCAAACACGTCTCCGACGATTGTCTGGTTGAAGGCATATGCGACACTCATCGGTGAAGAGAACGTGATGCCAATTCCGTGGGGTCCATTCAGCATGTTGTTGGGCCCATCTGTACCGCGCTGCATGGTGTCGGGGTTGCAAAGCTGGACCTCGCCATGGACGTCGGGAGTGAAGTTGCGCATCATGCAGCCTATTGCGCACAGTTTGAGTTGAAACACGACGTCCTGTGGCTGAACGAAACGCATTATTCAACATGTTGGCATTGCTGTCAGGGTTCCTCCGAGCGGCAATTCGTAAGTAGCGGTCATCCACTACAGTAGTAGCCCTTGGGCGGCCTGAGCGAGGCCTGTCATCGACAGTTCCTGTATCTCTGTACCTCCTCCATGTCCGAACAACATCGCTTTGGTTCACTCTGAGACGCCTGGAAACTTCCCTTGTTGAGAGCCCTTCTTGACACAAAGTAACAATGCGGACGCGATCGAACTGCGGTATTGACCTTCTAGGCATGGTAGAACTACAGACAACATGAGCAGCGTACCTTCGTCCTGGTGGAATGACTGGAACTGATCGGCTGTCGTACCCCCTCCGTCTAATAGGCCCTGCTCATGCATGGTTGTTTACATCTTTGAGCAGTTTTAGTGACATCTATGAACAGTCAAAGGGACTGTATCTTGGATACAATATACACAGTCAACGTCTATATGCCGGAGATCTGGGAACCGAGGTGATGCAAAACTTTTTTTGATGTGTGTACAAGCACTCTATGTAAGCTTTCCATCTCTCAACCTTTTCTTCCCTATCTGTTAGAGTCTTTCCATTTGTGTCCTTAACATTACAGCACTTAGTCTTCTTTTCCCCAAAAGTATTCTTAATCCTTCGATAAGCTGTGTCTACTTTTCCTAATTTCAGACAATTTTCTATACCTGCACATTTCTCTTTCAACCATTCTTCTTTCGCTTCCTTGCACTTCTTGTTAACCTCATTTCTCAGACGTCTGTATTCTGCTTTCCCCTTTTCATCTCTTAGATTCTTGTGTTTCCGCCTTTCATCCATCAATTCTAGTATATCCTGAGTGATCCACGGTTTTCTACCTATTCTTTCTTTCCTACCAATGTTTTCTTCTGCGGATTTTGTTATTTCATTCTTCAAAAGTGCCCATTCGTCTGCAATTGAAGTTTGTTTAGGGGTTTTGATTAGTCCTTCCTTTATACTCTTCTTGAATCTTTCGTTTACATCCTTTACTTTCAGTCTGTCTTTTGCCCACCTTTTTGGCTTTTGACTTTTCTTCAGTTTCTTCAACTTTAATCTGCATTTCATTACAACCAGATTGTGGTCAGAGTTTATGTCAGCACCAGGATATGTTTTACAATCCAAAATCTGGTTTCGAAACCTCTGCTTGACCATGATGAAGTCGATTTGGTAACGCCCTGTATCTCCTGGTCTCATCCATGTGTATATTCTTCTATTGTGGTTATTGAATAAGGTGTTAGCTATGACCAACTCATGTTCGGTGCAGAATTCCATCAGCCTGCTTCCTCGATCATTCCTTTCACCTAATCCGAAATCTCCTACTATCTTCCCTTCTCTCCCTTTTCCTACCACAGCATTCCAATCTCCCATTACTATAACATTTTCATCACCTTTTCATATACCTCAGAATGTCATCTATTTCTTCGTAGACCTTTTCAACATCCTCATCATCAGCTTGACTGGTAGGCATGTAGACTTGTACCACTGTGGTGCACGTAGGTTTAGTATTGATTTTTGCTACAATAATCCGTTCACTGTATTGCTCATAATATTCCACCCGCTGTCCAAGTTTCCTACTCAATATGAGACCAACCCCTGCTTGGCCATTGTTTGATTTAGTGCTAATGACCCTATTGTGTCCTGACCAAAAGTCCTGTTCTTCCTGCCAGCGCATTTCACTAATCCCATCCAAATCCAACCTCAACCTATCCATTTCCCTTTCTAAGTTTTCTAACTTTCCACTTCCTAGCAGACTTCTAACATTCCACGCTCCGATCCGTAGAATGTCAGATTTCCTTTTTGTCACTTCTGTGATGTTAACCCCCTCTCGAGTAGCCCCCACCCGGAGATCCGAACGGGGGACTAGTTTACCTCCGGATTGAAATTTTAGAAGGGAGGAGGCCATCATCACATGTAATTATGCATAGAGAGGTGCATATCCACTCAACTATATGCGATCGATTATATTAGCAGCTTGCATTTTCTAACAGTACGAGCGCTAGTGTAAGTCAATGCAGAGTTTCACTTAAGCCCTTATAACTACTTCCGGTGTAAAGATATTTCAAAAAATCAAAGAACGCCTTAGGGTATTGAACCAACATTGAGGAAAGAATTATAAGGTGCGTTCAAAAAGTAACGAGCCGGAGGCTGGAATGCGCAAACCGGTGACTATATCGGCTAATCGTGGCGTGTGTAACGAGGTGTGGTTCCGACCAGAGCGTGGAAGGTCACAGCCCGTCGCTAGAGGGCACGCTTGCACGTCACGTGACGATACAAAGCGAGCAGCAGCATGCATCAATCGCTGCCAGTCGCATTGCAAACAGTGACATGGAGGCGTCAATCGAAGAGCAAAGAGGTGTTGTTCGGTTTCTGACAGCGGAAGGAGTAGGGGGAACAGACATTCATCGCTAAAATACTAAGGAATGTTTTCAGCATTAAAAAGAGACAGTCAGTCTGAAAGACTGGGCTTGATATCATTTTAAATGCTACAAATGCTGAAAGATGCTAGAAAGGCTGGAGGCTTCTCGCTTCGCTAGAAGCCAAAGACTCTTGACATGTTAGATGATCAAGAAACAATTAGAACGCTAGAAAGTTACAAGTCATGAGGGAGCTGGAGCGCGGTGAAAGGAGGGAAAATCCTTGATTTGAGTTGCGCAATGGATTTGGGTTTAAGGCTCTGCAATGTTTCTGGAACAAAGGCCTCGCAAATGGCTTTAAGGGCCCTGTGAAGGTCTTGGAATGCGCTGCTAAGAGGCGAAAATCAATTAGGAGAAATAATAAGTGGAGGAGATGAGCAATACAGCACACAATGGATCGTGCCAGCAGATTAATGGCCAAGAGAGAAATATGGTATGGCCCGCCGCCCGCTCGGAGTGCTTCACCACATCAAGTATATGTCATAGAGACACTTCGAGTCCTTTAAAACCTCTCCAACGGTTCTTAAAGATAAAATATGAGTGGCAACATTTCATCTTGAAGATGTGTTCTCGTTCTGCCTTTTTCTGGGGTGTATTCACTCTTATAATACGGGACGACGCAAGATGTAACGTAGATGTGAATTATCAATGTTTGCTATTAACCTTCAAATGTTGTTATTCCTGCAATGTACTCAGAAAGAAAGAAAGAAAGAAAGAAAGAAGGAAAGAAAAGGGGAGGGGATGAGGGCAGTGTGCCAATATCAGGCGTTTTCAACATTTTTAAATTATATACGAATTGCAGCTAATGGTCATAGCAGGTTATTTTAATTGAACGTCCGTGGGCTCCCTGGAAGTTCAATTTCAAGTAGTTCCAAGTGTGGCTACCAGATGCCACTGTCACTGACACCTAGCGGTGAACGTTGGAACTTGATAGAGCGTTTCAAACCAGCGAAATGTAACCTACAGATTTGGCTACACACAACCAATTGTAGTGGCAGGTTATTTTACTGCCATATATCTATGACGAGCCCGCCGACTTTACTACCCCGACAAAGGAAGGCATATTGGAAGATTTTAACGTTTTAAAAATCCGACGACTTCGGCTGGGTTTGAACACACGATCTTGGGCATAGCAATTCAGCATGCTACCGACTACGCCATTCAGTATTAGGCCTAATAGTGCGAAATACCAACTATCGCGCAGTTGAACATTCGTTGTCTCTAATATGTTGCATATTTTCCCGATATTTTACTGCAAATCATGTTTGAAAATGATTCTGAGTTTGTGAGAGTGCATCTCCAAATGAGAAAATGTATCAAGCTGTATGAAAGCATGTCATACATAATCTTCACGAGGCTAGTTTTTTCTCAGAGTGGTTATACTCCGTAGTGAAAATGAAATCCACAGCCTGCTTCCAGTGGAGCGACCGGGTCAGGGAATGGAATGAATGAAGCCCCCATCTAGCGGCGAGGATATGAACTGTGCCGGCTGCTGAAGCCTGTCGCACTCCCCTGGGGCAATGATTAAATGAATGACAGATGAAATGGAATTATAGTGGAGAGTGCTGCTGGAATGAAATTGTGACAGGGAAAGCCGGAGTACCTGGAGAAAAACCTGTCTGCCTCCGCTTTGTCCAGCACAAATCTCACATGGAGTGGCCGGGATTTGAACCACGGACCCAGCGGTGAGGGCCGGCGTGCTGTCGCCTAAGCCTCGGAGGCTCTGCTTTTACTCCGCAGTAAGAGTGCATAATTAATTGTCTCGCATCGCCTCGTAAATTACTGACCATTTTATTTTGTAAAGAATGATAATCCATATCTCCATTGGAAGGTTTTGATTCGTAAACATCTCCTTATTTTATTGATGAAAAATGTGGTTTATTTTCGTGATTGAGGACATATCTCCCTCTGTATTTGGATTCTTAACATAAGACTAGGGTGAAGACGTTAATGAGCAATTTTGCTGTTGTTGCCAATTGCATGCCAGCTGGATCAAATATTGTCATAGCTTTAGAGTCTCGCATCCAGAGGCCCTCTGTTCGATTCTCGACTCTGCCAAAAGTTCTGATCTGAGGTTTGGAACAGGATACATTCAGCGTTGTGAGGTTAAATTAAGATGAGATGTGTTCGATCCCCACCTCAGTCTTCCTAAAACTGATTTTTCTGGTTTCCCACTTCTACTCCAAGATGTTTACTAACTTAAGGCCATGGCCACCTTCTTCCAAATCCTAGCCTCACTTGCAAATACACTTTTGCAGCAAAACAGGTTATCGGACCGATTCCACACACAGCCAATACGCTGGGTTACGTGAACAGGATGTTACAAAGCCGCTAAATGAATCAACTTAAGTACCAAAACAACAATCAATTAATGAATAAGAAATGAGATGATTTCTGTGACCATCAATTGTAATGCTAAAAGCTGCTATACCGGGTATATCAGCTGCCCCTAATATGCAGCCCAAATAACTCGTGTTATAAGGATGGTCAGGGCTTCCAGCGACTCACTTTTCTCACTATTATTCACTGTTTTCAAAGCAGCCTCACTTTTCTCACTATTTGATAAAATTACTCACTATTCTCACTTCTTTTATTTTTACAAAACTGGTCACATTCTGCGTTAAAAATGGTCTCGTGCACAATCAGATAGCTAGAAACGACCCAAAGTTCATTTTTCTGCCTCCGGTGCCTGAGTGCGCTGCCGGCAGCGAGCCAGGCGGCCAGAAAGCATGAAAAGCTTCCATAGTGCATTAGCCTACCACAGCCGGAGTCGTGCAGCGATCGTCGAAAATGTTAACGAAAGTTCAAATTTATATTTTTGTTTTACGATTTAAATTTCTTGAGTATTGCATTGATTTTCTTATCCATTATTTCCAAGTGTTTAACTACATGAATAATCACAAACAGTACTCTGAGATATTAAGATTTGGTTGACATTTTGGGGGGGCTAATTTGTTTTTCAGATACACATTCTTAAAAATTTTGTCTATTTCAATACAGTTTTGTCACATTTAGGGGGGGGGGGGCTATGATTGGTTTTGGGGAGCTTAGCCACCCAAGTACCCCCAAATTGCGCCTACAGATATCAACAAACGTTAAAATTATGACCCAGATATACGGCTATAAATGCTAATAATGCTATGAATTTACTCACTATTTACTCACTTTTTCATACAAAAACTCACTTCTTCACTTTTTTTTCAAGAAAAAACACTCACTATTTCACTATTTTTGGACGAGTGGGTGAATGGAAGCCATGCGGGTGGTGACACTTCTCTGCTTGCATCCCGTATGGTACTAATGCACTGCAAGTATATCCCGCAAACGATACTGAACACAATTATTTTACCCTCGTATTAGTCTGTAGTCTTTGGTTGAATGAAACTTACAAATCGTTGAAAATAAGAGGACTGATGCTGTAACGTCTAGATAGTCTCTTATTAAATTAACTACATGAGCTGTACCGTAATACATTACATGATATTACCCGTAAATAAGAAATTGTACATATCTTACTTGTCAGATAGGAATTCAACATAGGAGGTTTTGACAATCGAAATCTCATAATATATTCTGTGTCGTCGCATTCATCAAAGTAATTCCTCCGTTCTTTATAAATTCGAGGTCAGTGAATATCTAGCATGTCTTCAAGAGCATCGTCATCGTCTATTTTGGATTGGAATGCCACGTAAATCGACCGTCAGCCGTTAATTGTATGTACGTAAATACAGCAATTAGTTTTAACGGGTTGTTAGGGATGCTAATGGATTGTTATACTGTAGTTTGGTGAACCTCGACATTTCGGTAATCGTCCGTTAACGACCTCTAATGGTTTGTTTATATTTTGACGAACTATGGGGAACCCGGCCTCAGAATTAGTAAAACGTTTAGGTTAAACGTTTGTCGAGTAATTGTTTATTTAAACGTGGTTAGTAAGGCATTATTTATTTAATTAAACGTTTTACGAAACGCTGTTTGTAAGAAATTGTTTATTTAATTAAACGTTTTACGAAACGCGGTTAGACTTGTTTATTTAATTAAACGCTTTACGAAACACGGTTTGTAAGAAATTGTTTATTTAATTAAACGTTTTACGAAACGCCGTTTGTAAGAAATGGTTTATTTAATTAAACGTTTTACTAAACGCGGTTTGTAAGAAATTGTTTATTTAATTAAACGTTTTACGAAACGCGGTTACTAAGAAATTGTTTAATTAAACGTTTTACGAACCGCGGTTAGTAACAACTTGTTTATTTAATTAAACGCTTTACGAAACGCGGTTTGTAATAAATTGTTTATTTAATTAAACGTTTTACTAAACGCGGTTTGTGAGAAATTGTTTATTTAATTAATTTTTTACGAAACGCGGTTACTAAGAAATTGTTTAATTAAACGTTTTACGAAACGCGGTTAGTAAGAAATTGTTTGTTTAATTAATTTTACGAAACGCGGTTAGTAAGAAATGGTTTAATTATTATATTGAACGTTTCACGAATCGCGGTTAGTAAGAAATTGTTTATTTAATTAAACTTTTACGAAACGCGGTTGGTAAGAAAATGTTATATAGGGAGCTCTACTCTGTACAGTATGTCTTCTTGAAACATGACTTGGTATAGAAGATGACTGTCACTCTGCAGGTCACAGACACGCTTAGCCTAGGGAAACAGAACGCTCTGCAGTGCGCCCGATAACAAATGGTGGCCATTTATATAAGGTAGCTCCACCTCGGATACTGTCTGTGCTCGTACTACCAAATGGAATAATCCCGGAGTGAATGCCCCATGCGAGCGGCTTAGCGTCGTGGTGGGAATTAGTTTCTCATTGCTGGAAATAGCTGCTGTGTCATCAATGGGAGCTAGAGCAGCCACATTTTCCCTCGGCGACCGCTAATCTGACCCCATTTTATTTATGCGTTATTCACTTCCCATATAGAGTGGGATACTTCTACAGGCTGTTTCAGCCTTACACCGCAGCGATGATCTTGCGTTTGCGTCGTCAAAGACGTTGTTATACATGTTCAATGTTGCCAACTTACGGGAAAAGTAATTTAATTATGAGCATTTCCAGTTAATAATATCAGTAGCGTAGCCAAGATCGACCAATGGTGGTGGTGGTAGGGGTATACAGTAGTTACAAAATAATACGTGGTGCGCGCATGCATGACTATCATTATAAGGATGCTAATGCAAGTAAATCACTTTGATATTCATGTAATGTACAAATTGCGGCAAACTATAATATATATATACAGTATTATTACAATACAGAAGATGATGAGTTATTCCGTATATGAACACATCAACAGTTTTACAGCGATTGTTATAAATGAAAATCCACAGCCTGTGTCCAGTCGACCGACTGGTGCGGCGAGGATATGAACTGTGCCAGCTGTCGAAGCCTGTCGCACTCCCCTGGAACAATGATTAAATGACTGACAGATGAGATGAAATGACAGTGGAGAGTGTTGCTGGAATGAAATTTGTGACAGGGAAACCGGAGTACCCGGAGAAAAACCTGTCCGCCTCCGCTTTGTCTAGCACAAATCTCACATGGAGTGACCGGGATTTGAACCACGGACCCAGCGGTGAGAGGCCGGCGTGCTGCTGCCTAAGCCACGAAGACTCAGCGATTGTTATAATGAGATTAAAATCTAAAATCCAACTTTCGAGGCTTCTTACAAAATAGATCCAACCGATCTGTTGGTTTTACAACTAATGTATATCTGAATGTTTATACAGAACTAATTGTGTCGAGTTTCACTTCCAAGCGGGGGCGGGGTTTAATTCCCAGTACCCTCTTTGTCTACGCCTCTGGATGGAGTGAAACCTTACCAGTTAAATGCGAAAATCTGTCCAGGAAGGCGGAACATTTGCAGTCTGTAATGAGCAGGGCCCGGATAAGTATGTGCTTAAATTTTCAGAAATATATATTTATTTATGTGCTTAAAAGTGGAAGATATGTGATTAGGTTTCCAAAATATGTTCTTAAATTTGTATCATATTTATCCCCCCAGTTACTCGAAATATAGTTGAAACGTACAGCTGCTTGCATAATCCATAATCCTGTCTCGCTTAATAGGCCGGGGCTTGCCTCAGTTTCCGAATCCTACAATACTGCAGATGCGAAGATACTGCAGATCATGTATGTGCAGTTTTCGAATTTCATTCTAAAGAACAGAAGAAAAGGTCACTTCAAAAGCTTTCATAGCACTCAGTAAATACTCACAAGTTTCGTAGAACACTGTAACTTCAAGCAAAATTTCCTGTCAAGTTATTGGAGACATAATGACCGGGGAATTCATGTCTTGAAATACTACTACAATGTGGAGACAAGGGTGCAATCACGAAATAGAGAAGCAAATTACTGGAATTGCCAAGGGTGGAAAATGTGGGCAGTACAACTTGACTAACAAGTGCAACATACCACCAAATATAGGAAATATGTACTTATGAGTAAATACGCCAGAATATGTATTCATTTATAAAAATGGCAAAAATATGTAAATAAATAGAAAATATTTAGGTAAATAAAAATATTTAAACACATAACTATTCGGGCCTTAGTAATCACGTTCTGAGACATTGATGGGTCGGCCTCATGACTCTCGAATGAGGTTCAAAATCTGGCACTGGCGGTGCTATCCTGAGTGTGTCTTTTTTTTCCTTATACATTTCATGTCCCGACCGGCCGCTACCTCGTGCCTAGCTGGAATCGGGAGAGCGTGGGTTCGAATCCGTCCTGAAACTGGTTTTCGTGGTTTCCCATTTTCCCCTCCGGGACGGTTCCTTCAATAGGTCCACGGCCGATTTCCTTCCATAATCCCTTCCCTGACCCGTCCTGAAAAGAAAAGTACATGGCCATTGGCTGCATTAATATAATTATTATTTCATGTCCCGAGAAAATGTGTCTCAATTCTAGACCCTAATAATAATAAACACAAATCTTCTATTACACTCTCCGTAATGTATGTGTGTTTACCCCCTTATTATTCCCGTTATCAACGGGATCGGGGATGTGATGAAGATCTATGTGGCCGGATACTCTGCCTGACGCCAACCTTATGAGAGGAGTTGGTGCGAGATGAAATGAATGAAACTGGGCAAGGGGTTGGAAGGAAGCGGCCGTTGCCTATCAGAAGGTACCGTCCCAGCATGTCTGGATATGATGATGATGACGTTGTTGTTGGTTTTACGCCCCTTGACTTCTTTGGCTTTTAGAGACGGTGGGGTGCCGGAATGGTGTCTCGAAGGGGATCTGAAACGTGCCAGTAAATTTACTGACTACCACCTCGTGATGTACCGGCTAATTGGCTGTCGCCTGGACGTCCGGATTCGATTTACGTCTCTACCAAGACATTTAATTCTTGTCTGAGAGTTGGAACAGGGTACACTCAGCCTCGCGAGGTAAAACTGAGAGGAGGTGGGTTCGATTCCCTCATGTGCCACCTTGGAAGTGGTTTTCCTTGGTTTCCCAGTTCTACTCCAGGCAAATGCCAGGATGGTTGCTAACTTAAGGCCGCGACCGTCTTCTTCCCCATCCTCACCTGAATTACAAATACACACACTAATACACCATCACAATAACACAGGTTATCAAACAATTCCTCACACACCCAACTACACGGGGCTAAAAGACCACAATGTCCAAGCCCCTCAAATCCACAAATTTACTGACATGGTTCCCTCGCATTTGCGCACCCTCGAATGCCAACTGACTTTCACAGGATTCAATCCTGCAACCTTGGGCACAGCAGACGAGAACGTTGAGTTGCTTGAAGTCAAAAATGGGAAACCATTACAATGACGAGCTACGGTGGGGTTCAAACCCAAGGCCCCATGGCCTAGCGCTGCGCGTTAGTGAGCGTAGCTACTGCTCTTGGTCATTGCGCTTACCATAATGATGAAATGCAAATCCACAGCCTGCTTCCAGTCAACCGACCGGGTCAGGAAATGGAATGAATGAAGCCCCATCTAGCGGCGAGGATATGAACTGTGCCGGCTGCCGAAGCCTGTCGCACTCCCCTGGGGCAATGATTAAATGAATGACAGGTGAATGAAATGATAGTGGAGAGAGTTGCTGGAATGAAATTTTAACAGGGAAAACCGGAGTACCCGGAGAAAAACCTGTCTGCCTCCGCTTTGTCCAGCACAAATCTCACATGGAGTGACCGGGATTTGAACCACGGCCCCGCGGTGTGAGGCCGGCGTTCAGCCACCTAAGCCACGGAGGCTTACCATAATGATACAGGTTATTATTAAACAAATGCAATTGACACTCGAATGCCCGGAGGTGATGCCAATGAATGTCCCCAAGTAAAGCAACGACTCGTCTTGTATTCACCCATTTGGCATAGTGAACCTTTTTCTCCTAGCTGTGATTGGATGTTAGTCTTCGGTGGTGATAAGAGTGCTCATTTACTAGACGCTGATGTAAGCTTGTTTTGAGATCGCTTCACCTCACATCCTTTATATCTCTAGGACAGCCACGCCGACGCCACGCGACGGTGTATACTCGTGTCGTCATTAGTAAAGTGGGAGTGCGAAGCAATTTAAGCGACTAGCGCGCGTCGTAATCGAGTTTCACTTGAGGACGTGGTACTTCTAAGTCGCAAACACATACACCTGTGACGATGTCGCATCCATTTTTATTAGCAGAGATAATAAAAAAGAATTTGAAATTCAGATTGACTTGTAATGGTTCGCTGTTTATGCAAATTGAACGTGCATATGAAAAAGCTTTTGTTTATGAATACTCTCAGTGCTATTCATTGACGTTTCGTGATTTATGACCAACCCCAGGGTTGGATTTAACATTGTGTCTCACCGTGAGCCAGTTAGAGCACCCCTTCTCGGTTTCACACACACACATGTTCGTCTTCAATAAATAATTTTAGATTATTGGTACAAAAACACAACCATTTGAAATTATTATTATTATTATTATTATTATTATTATTATTATTACTCTTTCTTGTATACACGTATATTGTTATAAAAGGCGGAATACGATCGCAAACGACATTCTAATGCAAGTTGGTGATCTTCTAGTTCGTAATGTGGAGGGGAGGTTTAAAAGCTTTCGAACTGTTGAGCAAGTGTTAAGAATGACAGATTTTTGGGCATGTGTCACTGTATTGATGGGAAGTTCCAATGCTTTAGGTTTCTCTTCAGAGATGTTAGTACAACACCTGTTGCTGATAGGACAAGTTGTACAACAGTAGTCTTTAGATGCTACAACTTCTTTATTTCTTCTGCCAACTCACTGTACTGTTTGCAGATTGTTCAACTGCACACGTGTTGCATGTTGTGTGTATTTGGCACAGCAATGGCGATCAAGTGCGATGTTTTATTCGTATTATTATTATTATTATTATTATTATTATTATTATTTTACATGGTTATGCCCGTCTAAGGAGCGCGATTGAACCCATCCAGCTGATCTTGTTTTGTCTTCTCAAAATCTCATCTTCTCGCTGTGGCTCTTCCTGCGGTACTCCGTCCATGTTCTGTTGGATGCAATGTTTGGGTGGTCTGAAAATTGATGGTTGTCAACTAGTTCTCTGAATTTAAATCTGTCCAGTACCATATCACCTGAGATGTCTATTTCCTGAAGATCTTTTCCAACCTCGAACAGCCAGTTGTTCTTAGCTTTCTTTGAGAGAGTAATGTTTAGAATTCTTTCATTCTGAGAATGTGTCCATACAATTTCAACAGTCTTTTTTGTTATTATTATTATTATTATTATTATTATTATTATTATTATTATATTTTAATTATTATTATTACATTCATTTCACCACATAAGTGGGGCATATCAACAATTCGTTGGCTTGTTAGCAAGACGATATGGCTAATTCGCTTAAGGTGGCACATTGAGAAACGAGCGAACAATGGAACAGGTCTCCAAGATGACGGCCTTCTGCATGGTGATATGTAGCCCAGGATGTATTCCCAATATTTCTACATTGCGAGCCAATGATTTAGGGATGATGCCGGTAGACGAAATGATTATGGGCAGAACCACTACACTTTCCTGTCTCCACATTTGCCGTATTTCCTCAGCCAAGGGCAGATATTTGGTGATCTTATCACAGCAAGTTTTTTTTGCAGATTATGGGAATTGGGCACTGCAATATCAATAAGGAAGGTTCTCTTATGCATCTTGTCCACAAGAATTTGAACAAGGTTATTATTATTATTATTATTATTTTTATTAATAATAATAATAATAATAATAATAATAATAATAAGAGGGATCAAGTTAATTGATATCTGAAGGAAGCGTTTTGTTTCTCGCTGTGACGAGTAGATGAACAGGTACTGTACTGGATGTGACTGCACCTTCAGGATGTATGCAATTTGCTTAATATCCCTAATGTGATGCAGTAGCTGGAGGCCATTTTGCTAGTTACCTGGGAGCATTCAAATTGTTACGAGGCGTTAACGAGCTATTCATAGCAATTACTGTTCTAACCTCCCTCGGTAATTTAGCCAATCCCAGACAGTATTAGTGGCATCTGCTATCATTACAGTACGTGTGCTGTATGACCGTCGTTTTTTTCCTATCGCTCTGCTGCATCAGTTATTAATTCATGAGTTTAATTGTAAGACAGGTCTGTTCCCTTGGAAATGCAGTATATACAGGGTGTTTCAGGAGGAATAGTAAATATTTTAGGAGGTTGTAGTATAGATGAATTGCAATAAAAACTTCCATATAACATGTGTCCCATTTTATTGCGTACAGAGATGCAGATGGTAGTATGTAACCCAAACAAATGTAAAGCCAAGGCAAATGTGGACGTTCAAAGTTTCAAAAGTTTCAAAAATTCCACCACCAATCTATTTTGCACTTCTCACTCCGTGTAACTCTTCGGAGGACGTCTTGGTGTTCTTTGATGAGGGCTGCACTATGCATAATCCGAACGACCAACTCTGCTCTTGTGTTAAACTTTTTCCTCTTAGACTTCACTTTTCAACCATCCCCATAGGCAAAAGTCCAAAGCGGTAAGGTCCGGGGACCTTGGTGGCCAAGAAACGTGCCCATATTTCCCGATCCATTTTCCGGGGAATGTTAGGTTTAGATGTTGTATCACCAGACGACTAGAATGTTCAGGACCCCGTCATGCTGGAAGAACATACGCATTCTTGTAGCCAAAGGAATCTCTTCCAATAATGCTGGAAGTTCATTTCCAAGAAAGTGTAGATAATGGGGTCGTGTTAAACGATGCGGTAACACAACAGGCCCAACCAACTGATTGTCAATCAACCCAAACCACACATTTACAGAGAAGCGTTCCTGAAAATGTTTGTCCACAATGTCATGTGGGTTTTCTTCTGACCACTGATATTCATTCTGAGTGTTATTACAGATTACAAATGGGATTACTTGGCGATTTGCACGTATCCAACGACAAAATTCCAATCGTCTTATCAGCATCTCCTGCTCGAAGGTGTTGAACAGGCTGGTAATGACACGGATGCAACCCGTGCATACGTTATGTCCACCATACTCTTGTACATGAAACACCGATAAGTGCAGAAAGTCTACGTGTACCAACACACGAAACAACTGCTCTGGTTACATACCAACGTCTGTATCTCGGTACGCAATAAAAATGGGACACATGTTATATAGAATTTTTTATTGCAATTCATCTATACTACCACCTCCTAAAATATTTACTATTCCTCCTGAAACACCCTGTATAAAAAGAGATCCAGAATTAATTTGGGAAACGTCAATGACAACATCCTGCTCCTTCTAGGGCAGTGTTTCTCAACCGATGTGTCGCGGTACTTGTGAGGGGTTTATGATATTGCCAAAGAAAGTAATTGAAATAATTTGACTAAATATAGGGGAGATGCCGTTACCTTGGGGAATGCCCGTACATAAAAAAAAAAAAGAGAACAACCTAATATATAATTATGTTCCAAAACTTAGCCTAGACTTATATTCATTGGTTTTAAAATTTATAACAAGTTTGAGTTATCAATGAGAAACTTGAACTTGTCGCTTCTTACACCAAAGTTCAATAATATTCATGGTGGAATTGAAGACAAACACACACGCATTTCCTGGTCAACTGAGAGAAGTCTCTCCCCTTTCTTGTTTTTATGTTGGTTAGTGTTGGTTACCTAAAGGCAAAAGTGTATAAGACAGTTGTACGTCCGGCAGCAATTTATGGGGCAAAATCCCGCCCAATGACAAGAAAACATGAACAGGCTCTGCACACGATGGAGATGAACATGCTCCGTTGGACACTTGGACTAACTAGATATGACCATGTCAGAAATACAGATGTTCGACAACAATTAGGTGTCACACCAATTACAGAGAAAGTGAGGGAAGCTCGTCTCCGTTGGCTTGGTCATGTTATGAAAACACCGGGCGACTCGGTCGCCGAAGTAGCTTTCAACCTGGACCAAGGTGGAATGCGACCACGCGGGCGACCTGCGAAGCGTTGGAACGACAGCATTAAGACGGATATGCACGATGTTGGCTTACAATCTGCAGATGTCAACAACAGGAAAAGACCCCCTACTAGGATAAACGCTAGGAAAGAAGAAGAGTCGACAATCAGCTAGCGTCTTCGGTGGAGTAGTCTGTAGCATGCTGAACTGCTATGCGCAAGGTCGCGGGTTCAAACCCGGCCGAAGTCGTCGGATTTTTAAGAGCGTTAAAATCCTTCAGTATGCCTTCCTTCGGAGGGGAAGTAAAGCCGGCGGGCCCATGTCATAGATTTATTATTATTAACAGAAAAGCGCACGAATGTGCATAACATAGATTTACACTAGTAAAACAAACATGTTACAAAAGAGTTAATTGATGTGAAAAACATCATGATCCAGTAATCAATCAGGGATGTGTGCATTAAAGCATTCATTCATGACCAGTCATTATATTGTGAATTGAATGTTATTTGTGAAATAGAGCAACACTGTATGATGCTTTGTTCATTTTAAATGTTAGTCCTTGCTATAATCACAGAGTGATTTCTGGTTATTTTTACATCGTGTGATGTGATATGTGTCACAGAACTGGTCACATAACGAGCACACGCAGAGTTCATTTGGGGCGTGGTAGGACATGTTTTTACATATTTTATGGTGGTACCCATGCACTGCTAACTTTATCACCACATGTCTTAGTTTCTGATTGGCGCTGGTCCAGTTCCGGTTGATCATGGCATCCGTGCTGTAAAATTCTAGCGGAATGCCTTCTCTCTTATCTCTTCTCTCTGCTAGGTGTGCTTCGGCATTCTTTGTTGATGGAAGCTGTAATTTTGTTCTTATTTCTTCGACGAGGAAGGGTTCCCGTGCTAATTCATATGTTAGGCGGGAGCGCGTGTATTTTGAAATGCCCAGTAAGGTTTTCAGGAATTGGGCTTTAACTCTTTCGATGGTGGCCAGATCGCTCTTCGTTAGTCGGTCCCATATCAAGTGGATCCCGTACGTGAGAATTGGTAGGATCTTTGCGTCAAACAGATGCATAACTGTTTTTAAGGATAGCTGCTTTAGATTGATAATGTCGTACATGGCTTTCAAGCAAGCCACTGCTCTATCTTGGATGTGTAGTCTGAATGTTCCGGTAGTCTGTAAAGTGATCCCAAGGTATTTAACTGCATTCACTATTTCCACTTTGACCTCTTCATATTGCAAGTTGTCGCTTGCTGCTTCACGCCCACCTTTCCGAAAAACCATCTGTTGGTTTTTTGTCCAGTTTATTTTCAGACTGTTATTTCCGGCCCATTCTACCAGTACTGAGAAGGCGTGTTGGAGTTCTTCCTTATTTGGTGATCCTAGGACCATGTCGTCCACATATATGTAGATCACTGCGTCCTTTGATTTCTCTCGGATTGTTGTTGTTACATCGGCTGTGGCAATATTGAACAGTATGGGACTGAGGGGGTCACCTTGCAACGCTCCATTAGTTTGGGTGATTTCCTTTGTTTTGCATACTGCGTCATCTATGGTGATCTGGTTGTATGCCAGGATATTTTTTACTAAGATTGTTAAAGGATTGTGATTTCCGATGATATTTTGAAGTTTCGATGTGAGCTTTCTTCTGTCAATTAGGTCGAAGGCCTTTGTATAGTCTATAAAGACTGCATAAAACTTTCCCTTTTGGAGTCGTTTTGCTTCCTCTATGTCATTTAACAGATTTTGAATTGCGTGCAAGGTTCCTCTTCCTCGTCTAAAGCCGAATTGTTCCTCCGGTATCTTGGAGTCGACTTCGTATACTATCCTGTTTGTTAGAATTCTTGTCAGTAACTTGAAGGTGTTGCTTTCCAGTGCAATTCCTCTGTACGAGTTGGGGTCGTTGGTTTCACCTTTTCCTTTATAGAGAGTTTTAATGGTCGATTTTCTCCATTCTTCGGGAATATTTCTTGTTTCTAGGCATTTGGTAAAGAGCTTGGACCATAGTTCTGATAGGTATTGTGCCGATTCCTTTAGATGTTCGTTGAAAAACCCGTCTGGTCCTGCGGCCTTGTTAAATTTCGTAGCATTGATTATGTCCAATAACTCTGTTTTAGTGATGGGGAGTATTTCTTCGTGATGATCTCTACATTCAATTTCATATGCCGCTTGTTGACCTGTACCGTTAAGGATGAGAGTGAAGTGCGATTCCCATATTCCTATTTCTACGTTGCTAGATCTTGACGATCTTCTTGGTCTGATGGCTATGTATGGATCATTCATTGCTTCTTTGGCGATCCTCTCACCTTCTTTTTCTATGTATTGAAAGCTTTTACGTTTTAGGAGATTCTTGTAATATCTCCGTGTTTCCCCATATACTCTTAGGTCCTCTGGTGTTGACGTGATCCTAGCTATATGTAGCGCCTTTAGTGTAGTTTGCCTTTCTGCATAACATTCCTTATCAAACCACGGTTGAGCTTTCCTTGTAATCTGTTTGTGGGTTATACTTGCTCCTAGCACCTTGTTAATTCTTGTTAGGGCTTCTTTTTCTATGTATTGAAAGCGTTTACGTTTTAGGAGATTCTTGTAATATCTCCGTGTTTCCCCATATACTCTTAGGTCCTCTGGTGTTGACGTGATCCTAGCTATATGTAGCGCCTTTAGTGTAGTTTACCTTTCTGCATAACATTCCTTATCAAACCATGGTTGAGCTTTCCTTGTAATCTGTTTGTGGGTTATACTTGCTCCTAGTACCTTGTTAATTCTTGTTAGGGCTGAATTTAGGTCGTTTTCCTTGATTGTCTTTTCTGCTTCAGGTACTTTTCCTAGTTGTCGCTGTAGTGCTGCCATGTTAAGGTGTCTGGATATGATGGTCTTGACGCAATTCGGAACAACTTTCTTTGGAGTTTTGAGTAAGAATTTGGTCTGTATTGGGATGTGTTTTCTTAGTGGGGTTACTGGTGAAGTCCATAGACTCTTTTGTTCTAAAATTTCAATATCGTTTCCTTTGTGGAACACGAGGTCAATTGTGCTACTGCCATTATGGGCAAAGTAAGTTTTGCGTCTTGGGTCATTTACTATTTTGAAATTTTCTTCTGTAAGGAATGTAAGGACAGTTTTACATTTCGTATCGGGTTTGTCTAGTCTACAGTTCATATCTCCTGCTAGTATTATGGTTTCTTCTGGGTTTGCAACTTTCCGTAGGGAGAGCGTGAGGAGTTCCATTATTTCCTCGGTATCAGTGTTGGGGCGTACATAAGTGCCTATTATCGTGAAGTTGTTTGCTTTCGCGATTATGAGGTTTTCTTCTATATGTAAGGTCTTTAAGGGTCCTATCCATGGTTTATAGAGGATAGATACACCTCCTGATGGCCTTCCTTCTGTAGGTTTTCTTGCTAGAGAGTGGATGGAGTAGAAACCTTCTATATCAATAGGTGTCGTTAGGAATGTCTCTGTGAAGATTAGTATGTCAGATGTTTCAAATGTGTTTCCTGGAGTTAGTTTCAGTAGTCCTTTAAAACCTTCTACGTTCCACAGGAGCATGTTAATGCAGTTATTCGAGAGATGCGCCTTCGCTTCTTCTGCGGAGGCGAAATCGAAATCGACGCACAATTACTCTACTTGGCCAAAATTCGGGGTTGGATGTCATTTCTAGGCAGTCAAAAGGGATGCCAACTTTGTACGCTTTGGAGTCTCCTCTTATGGTGGTCTCTTCGCAGCTGACGTCCCCTCGGATTCCTTTCTTTCTTAGGTAGTTTATTACCGTCTCCGAGGTCGTTTCTTTCTTCAGCTTCCCAATAAATAGCCATGCCGTTTTCCCTTCCGCTTGTAGATCGTCGTTCTCTGTTCCAGTGCCGATTACTGTGTTAGATGGTGATCGGTATTGCTGACTATTTCGTGGTTGATTCTGTTGCTGATATCTTTTTTCTGTATTGTCTGGTCTTCTCGTCTCTCCTTGTGTTGTAGTGTCACGGTTGATAATTTTGTTGGGTAGTCCCGGCCATTCTATGCTTGATAGTATCTGGTTTCGTATCGATAGTTGCGTTTATTTGTTGACTCTGCTGTGGTGGTTTGTGGGTCTGGTGATTGTGGTTTGATGGTTGGGGGGTGCAGCGGCGTTGCTGTTGTTGGTTTTTCGGTAGTGTCTTGAATTTTTGAGTAGCGCGAGACTTGTTGTTTTGCTAGTATATCTGCTTGTTGCAGTTGTGTCTCGAGAATTAAGGTCATTTTCTTCATGAGGTTATCAGATAGTTCTTCAAGTTTTTCTTGGATGTGATCATATGATTTTTTGTTTTCCAATGCTAACTCTTTTACTTCGTTGTTTATTCCTTGGTTGCTCGTCTCCATTGGGGCCATTCCGTTCGATTTCAGACGTAGACTGCAGGTTTATGGCATGTAAAAGAACCTACCTCTACAATTGGTGGTGTGTAGCAAAATTTATCAAGTTCCAACGTTCGCCGCTGGGTGACAGTGGCGTCTGGTAGCCAAAGTTGAAACTACTTGAAATTGAACTTTCATTCATCTTCATTCATTTCATCTCTCATTAATTCCTCGTGAGGTTGGCGTCAGGAAGGACATCCGATCGTAGAAACTATCAGCCACGTGGTTCATCCCATCTCATACCCGACCCCGGTGGAAATAGGATCATTAAGGGGTAGACATGGTGTCGACAATCAGCTCGCACAAGAAGGTGGTGGAAAAATGCTTCCATTGCTATTATGGGCACTATTTCTTCGCTAACAACCATAACTTGATACGTGGGCAGATATAAATCACTTTTCAATCAATAGGACGAAAACGGTCCAAATGACCTTTAGTAAAGGAGGGAAACGCAGGCCAGAGCTCACATTAACCTACAAAGGTGAGCCATTACCTAGGTACAAATCGTGAATTTCTTGAAGTAGTGTACCTAGGAATTACACTGCAAACATCTGCGAGATCCTTCAGAATACACACTCATCACAAAACATCAGCAGCAATTAGAGCCATATACACCATCAAGAATGTCACTGCGCTGTCACTTGAAACTGCCTTATTCCTGTCTGAAGCGAAAATAATCCCAATACTCACCTATGGACTGGAGATAATCTGGGATAAGCTAAGTCTTAAAGACTTAAGATCAATAGAGAAAATAAAAGCGAGATTTCTGAAGGCAACCCTCGGAATCTCAAAATACGTGCCCTCCTTACTTGCTAGCCAGAGAATCTTTCCTTCTGGAAGACCTAAGATTTGAAAATGGTCGTTCCATCAACTCCATAATGGGTCCACGTTATGGATGAGAGGAAAGAAAAACAAGAAGACATATGGCCTGAGTTCTATAGCACGGAAGAAATGATCGACAGAGGATGGACTAAACCGAATCAAGAACTAAGACACCTGCTAACAAGCTTAGCTAGCTGTCCATGGCTACCATCACAAGATTTGCAGGAAGACACAATATCACACCCCTGATGATGACTTTGTTTGCACACTCTGTGATGAGTTTTGTAACAATTACCATATACTGTACTTGCATGCCAAAAGCGACTGAAATCCTTAAAGGAATACAGTCATTCAAATTGACACTTCTATACACAATATGTATGTACTTCTATGCATGTTTATGAGCATTTCCTTTAATAAATAAGTGGGAATTCACCATATTTCAGTTGAAGTGTTCGGCCTGCCTGAAGTTCTCCGAGCTGCTCTTCTTCCTCCAGAGAAAGGTGTCCACAAACAACTGACTGTGCGCGTATTAGACGGCGGCGCTCAGGCCCTTCTCACAAGACGTTTAATACGTTAGTGTGCCGCGGTCACTTGCTTCATTGAATAGTATACCGTGAACTAATAAAAGTTGAGAACCACTGCTCTAGGGGGTAGGGGCTCACAGCTAGTGAGAGTTAGTTGGGTGACCTCGAGCCCCATATAAACTTCCCCTTACTAGTGCTAGGATACGATTCCCTGCAAAGAAATTTAATTCTGTTCTGACGGCTGGAACAGGATTTAGTCTCGTGAGGCAAAACTGAGAAGAGGTGGATTCCATTCCTACCTAAGCCGTCTTGGAAGTGGTTTTCCATTTCTAACCCCAGGCAAATGCCGGGATGGTTCCTACGACCGCTTCCTATTTAAATCCTTCCTCAATTACATCACAGTGACACAGGTTATCAGACCTATTCTACACACACCTAAGTACACGGTTTTACATAACCACGATGTCGCAAAGCCCTTAAAGAATCAACGACAACAACATCAAAAGCATTGTTGTGGATGAAAATTCATTGACCTGGATAAAGATTATTGAAGTGTGAATACCCCCACTGTGCAGAACCAGGGGATTGAAATTAGAAATAGTTTTCTCGCAACTCGCACAGTCCATGTTACACCTAGAATGGAAGTTGGCGCACTAACTTGGGCGCCCGCATTGAAGTTACTGATAATTAACTGATTTAGATGTACCGGTTGGGATAATTCCACAGTTTTATTTAACTTAGTTATTTGGGATTATTTGAAAATACCACCAGTTATTTAGAAAATCGGCGAACTGGATTAACATTACCATTTTAATGACCTGCTTGATTTTTATTTTTGTCGATACATGGTGATCTACTTTTTACCTGTATTTAAGAAATGAACATTATGACGATGATTCACAAAGAAAAACTAACTTCTTTGGACAAAAACTCGGAACTAAAAAATCTGTTCTCCAATTTCATGCCATAAAGATAATGTACCCAATGGTTTCAGAGCAGTCGAATAATCAATATCACGAAACAAGTAAGAAATGAAACGAAAATTTCGGATGGGGGCGCGGGCACGTCTCAACACCTACTTTTTTTCTCCCGGATTTGATCTCGTCCAGTGTTACCAGAAATTTAATGCATCACCTTGTCGGTTTCATTTATTTAAAAACATTTGTACCTGCCACATCCGCGTTTATATACTGTGCTTTATAAGTGCTTCTAATGAAACTGCCCCACTCCACCTCCCATTTTATTTACCACTGGCCATAATGTATTCCTCACTAACAATTGTAACAAAATAATAACAAATTATTATTATTATTATAAACTAGCAACCGCCCGGTATCTGTAACGGTTAACCCAGCGTAAGCTTAAAATGCGCACGGACGGCAAGTCCCAGACGCAATTCAGAAAAGTCGAGGTGAACAGTGAAACTCCCAACACATATACTCTTATCTGAAGTCTTAACTCGACACGACTCGACAGTTTGATGCTAGCCGAAGCTAGGCTCGCTCGCTAGCTCTTAACCTCGCTCTGAAGCTAGTAATTTAAATTTCCACTGAAGGAAGGAAGGAAGCTTGTAGTTTAACGTGACCGTTAATCTCTAGATCATGAGCCACGGGACCTCCTTTTTACGTGGAATCCGAACCACAGGACATGGCATTTCACTTCGAAAATCTCACATGCATTGACCGGGAATCGAACCCGGACCGCCTTGGTGAGAGGCATTCAGCTAGACCGCTGAGCCACCACGCCCCCCCCCCCCCCAAATTTCCACTGAATGGAGATTGTTGGAAGTATTGAAATCGTAAAAACACTTATAGTGGGTTATGCATTAAATATAGATATATGCTGTCGCGGACTTTTTTTTTAGAACTTTTCATGCTGAACAGTTCTTACACTCATAGTATGTTTACCCAGCGTAAGCTTAATTATAAAAGGCGCACGGACGGCAGGTTTTTCTTCGACTCGATTCACTGAAATCGTTACTGCTTTTTTTCTACAGAAACCTTCCATGAGAAATCCTTTACAGAATGGTGAAAACCGCATCACAATCCATCCAGTGGTTCTCAAGATTACCCGTTACATCCAAGAATCGGGGGCTTTGTTTTATACTATGTAGAGATTATTTTTTACAATTAAATCACCTTCGACTGACTGCGTGGCGTAGCGGCACCTGCTGTGCCCATGGTTGCAGGATCGAATACTGGCGATGTGTCTGAATACGGCCCTTAGACCTCACAATGTTAAAATTAGGTAAGAGAGGAATATATGTACGACCAGGTGCAATAGGGTTAGGCCTACGGTATTCTTAATGTGAAATTTTAAGAAAAAGCTTAGTTTACAAAACAACCACATATTCAACTTTTACCAGAACGGATTAAAATTCTAATTCAGCCAAAAGCCTATGAAAGAATATGCATATCTGTTTGTGACAGGGGTGGGGGGTTGTAATTGTATGAGCAGGGGGAAGCGGAATAGTTCTTAATGTGTACAATAGCATAGCAATCACCAGGATAAATGTAGGTAAACCCAGTTGTAAACGGTAAGAAATTCATATTTACCACGTTATACGGGTGGTGAACAAAGAAAAAAGTGGTATTCTTCAGTCCAACACGTAGCAAACCTTTAAACCAGTCATGAGAAAGGTAAAGATGAATAAATGCATACCTGTTTCGGACAGGGAGATGAGGGTTGAGGTATGTGCAAGAGCAGGGGGAAGCAAAATAATTCTTAACCTGTAGTTTAAAAAGATATGCATAAATTGAAAAAAAAAAAAACAGTAGCGGTCGGCCCATAAGGACTCCTGGAGCCGAAAAGTGTTTTTCTCTCTCGATATTTTAGTAAAAATTTGGACTTTAATAATTCTAAGAAAATTGCATGTACCGTAATTGTAAAACTATAGCTCTGTCAATAAGGAATACTGTTCGGCAATATCACACTCAGGTAAATTAATAATAGGACCTACGTGTATTTGTCAACTACACAAGAAATGGGCATCTTATCTCTACTTAGTATAAAACCAAGTCCCCGATTCTTGGATGTCACGGGTAATCTCGAGAACCACTGGATGGAGTTAGATGCGGTTTTCACCATTCTGTAAAGGATATCTCGAGGAAGGTTTCTGTAGAAAATAATTTATTTATGATCAAAGGAAGCCAAGGAGTAACGATTTCAGTGAAAAAGTCGAAAAAAAAACCACCTGGCGTCCGTGCCGCTTACGCTGGGCAAACCGTTAAAAATATCAATATACTATGAGTGTAAGAATTGTTCAGCATGAAACGTTCTACAAAAAAGCCCGCTTGAGCAAACGTCTATCATCAATGCATCGCCCACTATAAGTAATTTTACGTTTTTATTTCTTCCAACAAACTCCACTCAATTACTGAAGCGACAGTTTACGAGCTAGTACGTAATGCATTCATAACTGTTTCCGGGCGAAGCCGGGGCGGGTTGCTAGTTTTATAACATAATCGGCGTGCGATCAAATATATGAAAGAAATGAAAAGAACCTTGACACATCAGCTGACTTGCAACCAACGTAACATTTCACGAGTGACGTACAACACCAGACATGACTACTGTAGGTGATGATCAAGGAAGCAGTTTTCCATCAGCGAGAGTTACTACGGGAGGAGATGTTCCAGTAGTATGTACAGTTCAATGGCTGAGCTATGATTCACGAGAGCGAGTGTTTTAGAGGCCTCAGTAAGGGACCGTCAAGTGGGACGGACTGAAGCACAGAACAATATCTGAAGGCTCTTGTCGCCCCTTTGGAATTCCCTGAGCGAGCACTCTGCTCGAAGGGGAGGGGGTTAGTTGTGCAACTGGTGTGTGACAGTGTTGTTCCCGGGCTGTCTTGATGACGCTTGATGTCCGTTACACTTTCTTTCTCGTCGGTTCAAGATTTGAGTAGCAGCACACATGGTTAGTGATCTTTCATCTGTTTCTATAGTTAACCATCAGGTACTGGAATTGGGAGTGAAGTAGGGTAGCTGCCATAAGTGGTGAGGGAGGGTAACGAACGCTTCCCTCCTCTCCGTTTTACTGTACTCTTTCTTTAGTGTCGCCAGATCTGCCAACCTTAAAATATTTTTCTATGGTTTGATTTAATGGTATCGGAAGTTGGTGTCTGACTTGAGCAGCGAATCGCAGTTCCTAGAGAATACCTCGGCGCACGGACTGGTAAAATAAGGATTGTAGTGGTTTACGACTCCATGCGGGTGCTATCTGCTATGTTCTACTACATACACCATTGTACAGCGCACATACGGATAACTACTACTAATATTTGCATGTTTTATTCACTTTTTACGATGTAATCGTCATTTCTTTGACGGGAATATTGCGAAATCTTTCAAACAATTAATCTCTAAACCGTTTCTGTTGTAAATAAACACCTATTACTTGATACGTCAGGTCTAACAAAATTCACTTTAATCAGTGTTTGGTACACTAACATTAGGTGATATTCGGGTAATAATATTATTGTTAAATCACTAACTATAATTTGGCTTCAAAATCAGGGTCTTTCTCAGAAAATAATAACCCTGCGGTGTAGCCTTGCGTAGCCTATTTGATTGCTCACTATATACCAAGGTAACTAGAGCTCGCGTCAGCTCGGAAGGTGGCCGGCTCTCTGGGGTTTGCGCAGAGAGAGAAAGAGATACATGTCCACTGTTGCAACAGGTCCACCATGTCGAACCCCACACCGCAGGCTGCTGCCATGAGTTCCTGCGGTATTGCAACACCGTCCCTTAGCTCATCGAGCCCGTCTCTTTCACGCTGCTTTCCACTTGGCTTTTCTGACAACACACTAGCTCAGATTCTCAAGACAGACTGACTGTGATTGGTGCGATGGAAGTGAGGCATGACGTAATGGTAGCGTTGTGTTCTGCGCACCGCCATCCCGGCTGGCTCGAGCTATAGAATACTGCTCATTACAACCGCTGCAGAAAGTCAGGGGATCGGCGGTTCGATTTCTGGCGCTGTTAGCGGCTGTCCCGAGTGTGACTTTTCCCCAGTTTTTTTTTTCACAGTCCTTCCAGGCAAATTGCAAGATAGTGTCTTACTTCAAATCATGGGACACTTACCCCATTCCCGACCCCAATGATGACAGTTACATACATCCTACTACAGGTGCCATAGAAACACAGGTTATCAGACAAATTGCACACAAACCCAGGTAGCCTATACGGGGCTGATGGCCAAGACGTCTCAAGGCCTTAAACCGAATTAAAAACAATAGGAAATGATATCAGGTACCTGTAGTGTATAGAATGCCTTGTGTAGCGCGACTGTTTCCACGATCGCTTGTCAAACTAGACTTGTATGGAGGGGGAGGTAAATTCTCTAAATTCTCACCCTTCAGGGTATGCGCCTGTTCCTTGGTGATTATTCTGTGCCTTCATTAGCAAATCATGAAAACTTAACTGGGGGATACTTTAAGACGATATCTACCACAAAGTTCAGTACATCTGCACATTAGAGGCTGTCATGTCTTTCAGGGTGAAGTATTATAGTCTTCATTAACGAACTGGGCTTCTACATTGGGGTGCATCCAAAACTGGGCTGGTTTAGGATTGAATCCCCCTTCCTTTTCCCCAGCACACCTAGGTGCGTAAAGGTAGCCGATTCGGTGGCGCAGTTAGTAGTACCGGTACGCTGATTTCTATGCCTAAGGTCGCGGGTTCTAACCCGGCCGAAGTCGTCGTATTTTTAAGGGTGTTAAAAATCCCCTCAGTATGTTTTCCTTCGGAGGAGACGTAAAGCCAGCGGGCCCATGTCATAGATTTATATGTAAAAGAACCTTCCACTAACTAAACTTGTGTGAAGCAAAATTTGTAGGTTAGGTTTGAATAATGCTCTTGATTTCCAACGTTTGTCACCAGGCGCTGGCTGTGATGGCACAGCTAAGTGTCGTGCACGGTAGCATTTTGGTAGCGAAAATAGGAACTACTTGAAATTATCGTCTGCAGTCCTTACTTGAATTTAAAACAGATAACACTCACTAATACAATCATTACAATTAACACCGGTTATCAGACAGATTCTACACACACCCAAAGTACACGGAGGGGGCGTGGTGGCTCAGCGGTCAAGCTGTGTGCCTCTCACCGAGGCGGACCGGGTTCGATTCCCGGTCAATGCATGTGAGATTTTTGAAGTGAAATGCCATGTCCTGTGGTTCGGATTCCACGTAAAAAGGAGGTCCTGTGGTTCATGATCGCGAGATTAACAGTCCCGTTAAACTACAATCTTCCTTCCTTTTAAAGTACACTTGACCGCGTTGTCGCAGTCCCTAAACTAAGGAACCAACCGAAGGTTGCTGAGATGTGAAATTATTAGGCACGATAGGGAGATGAATAAATTCCTCTTCCATTCCTTGAATACTAAACCGAAAGCTGGTTATGCATATGTGCTACGCACTACGGAGATTTGGGACATGTCTGCTTGATCACAGCCTCCTTCATAGACTTGTGTTCTGAAACGCACTGGACTTACATGCTGGTGGCAAACCAACACTCAAGATGGCGGTGATCTGCTACTCCTTGTAAGCTCTTTGCGCTTTCATCAGCTGTTTTAAATAAACAATACCTGAACAAATACCGATAAGCTATCTATTACTTCCTTGACGTAGTCTGCCAATCTAGCAAGCACTTTCATTCACTATTATGGTTACTACAGACTTGATTGCTATGTGCTAAGCAGTATTGGATCACGACTTCTGACGTAACATCCGGTAAAGCAGTCGACTATCTAGTTCACTACGGCTGAAATTGTACTATTGGGACACAGCCTTATACCAGGCATTCTCTACCTTTTTGGTAGATTTCATTAGAATGCAAACTATTGCAATGGGTACCATGTTTCGACTTGGGGAAATTTTCGGGAAAATTTCGACAGATCTTCGCGATTCAGATCCCCTAGACCCCAAAACCACCGTCAGTTCAAAAGTGTATATATAATTTATGTATAGCCTATAGGCTATATATCTGTATTTATCACTTTCTTGTGGACACGATAACGACCGCAATTTTGCACCAATCACTTCGAAGTTTTTACATAATATGTATCCCTATAAAATCTCGATCAAGTTTGTTTATGGACACAATCGGTCGAAGGAGGTGAAAATGGGGGGGGGGGCGCTTTTTTCGAAAAAGTGAAATATCGCTATAACTCTCTTAATATGTGAAATATCGAATCCATTCTAAGTTCCTACCATGTGTCGGATAAGGTCGAAAAATGTATGTTTGAAAAGTTTTTTGGTAGCACCAACCATTGACCAAAAGGGGGGGGGGGGGTCGAGAAACATTAATCATATCCCTTTTAATGGGCACAATATCAAAACCGTACAAAATAGACAATATTCCCCTAATAATTACCTAAAACTTTTGTCTGAAATAATTTTTGATATGACCCACCATTACGGCATGGGATCAGCAAAATGATTTCGGAATTAGAAGAAAATGCCAAGAGCCATCAGAGGTTGCCATGCCAACACTACTAAATTGATAAGGGATGAGCCATCAGACGTTGCCATGACAACGCCATTGCACGAGATCACATTCAGTTTTCCATCTGACTTTGTGGGAAGCGGCTTCGGTGACGTAACTGGTAGAATGCTGAACTTCTATGCCCAAGGTCGCGGGTTCAAAGCCGGCCGAAGTCGTCAGATTTTCTAAGATCTCTAAAAATCCCTCAGTACGCTTTCCTTCGGAGGGGAAGTCCCAACGTTCGTTACGAGTTGCTGGTTGCGGTGGCATCTAGTTGCCAAGTTCACAGCTAGGTGTCGTTGATGGTAGTATTTGGTAGCAAAGTTAGGAACTAATACTTGAAATTGACCGTCTGAAGTCCTTATCTGAATTACAGACTAATACTGCCTATCAGACAGATTCTACACAAACCCAAAGTACACGGGACTACATGACCGCGTCGTCGCAGCTCCTAAATTGAGGAACCAACCAAAATCTCTGCGTGAAGAAGTAACTAGCCGTTAGATAGTTACAATTCAGTGTCGAAACCTTGCATAAGGACAGTGTGACTACAAGTATAAACATGGACCCCAAAGGTTACCGTTCCCATAAGACAATAAAATGTTTAAAATATGCATAAAAAGACCAAAAACAAAGTTAATTGAGCTCCAATTGTAAAATACTTTCACGCAATAAATGATCCTTCTACGAAACCTGCATATTCTGCCTATTTTCGCCTATCCCCTAGTTTGCCCGGTGAAATCTACCTCCGCCTTCCGGCGTGCCGAGAGGATTTTTTTAAGACTGTGAGCACCAACCCCATATTATATCAAGTACCCGGGCACCATTAAATCTAATATAATAACTAGCGGACCCGTGCGAGAAATCTCGCTTGTTCATAAACCACACTTTCCCCAATAGGTTTGTAATAAGAGACTAAAGGGAGAAAGGTTGTTCTGTTTTTATTTCAACCAAATGATTATAGAACACTATTTACATTTCAGTTAGAATTCCAAGTTCTACGTTCCTAACTTAAGAAGGCAATCACTGGAAATTGGATCATCATAACACTCGCCGGTTATTCGATATTTATGAAATTATACTATTTGAGTACTCATTCCTTTGATTTACTGTTTCTGAAATCCATGCAAAATGATGAAGGAAAGACCTCAGAATGTTAAAATGGACATGAAATAGGCGTCACAGTGGCCAAAATGTGAAGTGGACAGCAATTATGGAGCGTATTTTCCTACAGCAACAGTATCTGCAAATCGCCTTCGTATATTTTAGGTAGATTTCATTAGAAAGCTAACTATTGCAATGGGTACCATGTTTCGACTTCCGGAAAATTTCGACATATCTTCGCGTTTCACATCCCCCAGACCCCAAAACCACCGTCAGTTCAAAAGTTTATATATAATTTATGTATGTATATATATATATCAGTTTCTTGAGGACACGATAACTGCCGTAATTTAGCACCAATCACTTTGAATTTTTTACCGAATATGTATACCTATAAAATCTCGGTCGAGTTAGTTTCTGGGCTAAATCGGTCGAAGGGGGTGAAAATGGGGGTCTTTTTTTCGAAAAAGTGAAATATTGCTATAACTCTCTCAATATATGAAATATCGAATCCGTTCAAAGTTCATACTATGTGTCGGATAAAGCCCAAAAATTTATGTTTGAAGAGTTTTTTTTATAGCACCAACCATTGACCAAAGGGGTGGGAAAAAGTGGGGTTTTCGGGAAACATTAATCATATCTCTCTTAATAGGCACAATATCAAAACCGTACAAAATGGACAATATTCCCCTAATAATTACCTAAAACTTTTGTCTGAAAGAATTTTTGATATGACCCACCATTACGCCAAGGGATGACAAAAATGATTTCGGAATTATAAGAAAATGCCGAGAGCTATCAGAACACTACTATATTGATGAGGGATGAGCCATCAGACGTTGCCATGACAACGCACTTGCACGAGATGAGATTCAGATTTCCGACTAAGTGTGAAGTGGCTTCGGTGATGACGTAACTGGTAGCATGCTGATTTTCTATGCCCAAGGTCGCGGGTTCAAAGCCGGCCGAAGTCGTCGGATTTTCTAAGAGCGCTAAAAATCCCTCAGTATGCTTTCCTTTGGAGGGGAAGTTCCAACGTTCGTTGCGAGTTGCTGGTTGCGGTGGCATCTAGTAGCCAAGTTCACAGATAGGTGTCGTTGACGGTAGTATCTGGTACCAACATTAGGAAATACTGCTTGAAATTGAGCGTCTGCAGTCCTTACCTGAATTACAGACTAATACAGCCATCAAAATTCACACCGTTTATCAGACAGATTCTACACTCACCCAAAGTACACGGGGTTACATGACTGCGTTGTCACAGCCCCTAAACTGAGGAACCAACCAAAATCTCTGCGGGAGATATAATTTTACGTGATGAAGTAACAGACCGTTACGTAGTTACACATCAGTGTCGAAACCTTGCATAAGGACAGTGTGACCACAAGTATAAAAATGGACCCCAAATGACAAGAAGGTTACCGTCCCCATAAGACAATAAAATGTTTAAAATATGCATAAAATGATGAAAAACAAAGTTAATTAAGCTCCAATTATAAAATACTTTCTCGCAATAAATGAGGTCCGATCCTTCTACGAAAACCTGCATATTCTGCCTATTTTCGCCTATCCCCAAGTTTGTCCGGTGAAATCTACCTCCGCCTTCCCGCGTGCCGAGAGGACTTTTTTTTTAAAGAAATTATAGATATTTATGAAATTAGAGTGCAATTCGTCAATGCTAATGTCTATTCTCTTTCATTTGAATGCTCATTTGTCACGATCGGTCGCTTATGAGCGACACTGGAGGGATTTATACTACTGAAATAATAATGATTAGCGGACCCGTGCGAGAAATCTCGCATGTTCACAAGTCATACTTTCCCCAATAGGTGTATAATGAGTGACTTAAGGAGAAAGGTTGTTATGTTATTATTTCAACAAAATGAATATAGAACACCATTTTCATTTCAGTTAGAATTCCAAGCTGTACGTTCTCTAACTTAAGAAGGCAATCACTGAAAATTCTTATCATCATAACACTCACAAGTTATTCGATATTTATGAAAGCATCTTGGTCAAGATTTCCTGCTTTATCTTGTTTGCTGAGGAGCGTCCTTCTCCCTTATCAGGACAGCCCTCGTTGGAAAACTTCTTCACGCCTAGCTTACAGTGAGGCTTCCTTGTTCCTAAGTGCAACGATCAGCGCTAAACTCCTTTGCACGTTATCTACAGGGGTGCTTTCCTTGTTCTGTGTGTAGCGCTCAACGCTAAACTCCTTTTCACGTTACCTACAGGGGTGCTTTCGCTTTCCCGAGTGGAGCGTCAGCATGAGAGCGTGCTGTGGCTGGTTTCTTTCTTTGATATTAATGAAATTAAAATGCAATTCATCACTGTCGATTCCATTTCTGTGCTGACTCCATTGATTGAGAGCTTAGCCGTAACACTCACCGGTTATTCGAAACATTTCAGTCAGAATTGCAAGTTGTACGTTCCCTAACTTAAGAAGGCAATCACTAAAAATTGGATCATCATAACACTCATCTGTTATTCGATATTTATGAACTTATACGATTTGAGTACCCAATCCATTTATTTAGTAATTCTGAAAACCATGGGAAATGATGAAAGAAAAACCTGTAAAAGATTTAATGTTTAATAGTTCTAAGGTTTTAGACGCCGTAACACACGCCGGTTATACGATTTAGAGTGCTCAATCCATTGATTTACTGTTTCAGAAAACCATGCGAAATGATAGATATTCATGAAATTAGAATGCAGAAGAAAAACCTGTAAAATAATTAACGTTTAATAGTTTTAAGGGTTTAGACGACAACTCATAATTGCAGCATGTTAGAGCATCAGTATTTGCAAATCGCACACTTCTTACAAAAATTGATATTTACGCAATTCGTCACCGCTAATTTATGAAATTATACGATTTGAGTACACATTCCTTTGATTTACTGTTTCTGAAATCCATGCAGAATGATAAAGGAAAGATCTCAGAATGTTAAAATGACAACAGGCGTCACAGCGGCTAAGATGTGAAGTGGACAGCAATTATGGAGTGTATTTTCCTACAGCAACAGTATCTGACGATCGCACACTTCGTAAAAATTATAGACATTTATGAAATTAGAACATCTCGCTTGTTCATAAACCACACTTTTCCCAATAGGTTTATAATGAGAGACTTAAGGAGAAAGGTTATGTTTTCATTTCATCCAAATGATTATAGAACACTGTTTACATTTCAGTTAGAATTCCAAGTTCTACGTTCTCTAACTTAAAGTCAATCACTGAAAATTGGATCATCATAACACACACCAGTTACAGTATTCGATATTTATGAAAGCATCTTGGTCAAGATTCCCTGCTTTATCTTGTTGGCTGAGGAGCGTCCTTCTCCCTTATCAGGACAGCCCTCGTTGGATAACTTCTTCACGCCCCGCTTACAGCGAGGCTTCCTTGTTCCTAAGTGCAACGATCGGCGCTAAACTCCTTTGCACGTTACCTACAGGGGCGCTTTCGCTTTCCCGAGTGGAGCGTCAGCATGAGAGCGTGCTGTGGATGGTTTCTTTCTTTGATATTTATGAAATTAAAATGCAATTCGTCACTGTTGATTCCATTTCTGTGCTGAGTCCATTGATTGAGAGCTTAGCCGTAACACTCACCGGTTATTCGATACATTTCAGTCAGAATTGCAAGTTGTACGTTCCCTAACTTAAGAAGGCAATCACTGGAAATTGGATCATCATAACACTCATCGGTTATTCGATATTTATGAAATTATGCGATTTGAGTACCCAATCCATTGATTTAGTAATTCTGAAAACCATGGGAAATTATAGATTAAAAACTTGTTAAAAGAATTAATGTTTAATAGTTCTAAGGTTTTAGACGCCATAACACACGCCAGTTATACGATTTAGGGTACTGAATCCATTGATTTACTGTTTCTGAAATCCATGCGAAATGATAGAAGAAAAACGGTAACAGAATTATCGTTCAATAGTTTTAAGGTTTTAGACGACAACTCATAATTGCAGCATGTTACAGCAACAGTATTTGCAAATAGCACACTTCTTACAAAAATTGATATTTATGTAATTAGAATGCAATTCTTCACTGCTAATTTATGAGGCCTTTATGATAATGATGATGACGATAGTTTTAAAGTTGTAGACGGCAACTGTAGCATGATACAGCAACATTATTTGCAAAAATCACACTTCTTGCAAAAATCGATATTTATGGAATTAGAATGCAGAAGAAAAACTGTACCTAATCCATTGATTTACTGATTCTGAAACTCAGATGGAAGAAAAACTGTTAGAGAATTAACGTTCAATGTTTTAAGGTTTTAGACGACAACTCAGAATTGCAGCATGTTAAAGCAACAGTATTTGCAGAAAGCACAATTCTTACAAAAATCGATATTTATGAAATTAGAATGCAGAAGAAAATCCTGTATCGCGGCATATTAACAAACCTGGAATATAATAAATCCATTGTTTAGACGGATGAATTTAAATCATGTTTGTGCTGAGTCCGTTGATTGAAAGCTTAGCAGTAACACTCGCCGGTTATACAATTTGAGTACCCAATCCATTGATTTAGCCTACTGATTCTGAAAACCATGGGATATGATAGAAGAAAGAAATGTAAATGAATTAACGTTTAATAGTTTTAAGGTTTTAGACATTCCTTTGATTTACTGTTCCTGAAATCGATGAAAAATGATAAAGGAAAGACCTCAGGATGTTAAAATGACATACAAAAAGGAGTCACAGCGGCCAAAATGTGAAGTGGACACCAATTATGGAGCGTATCTTCCTGCAGCAACAGTAACTGCAAATCGCACACTTAGTACAGTTTTTTAAAAGTAATTTTTAAAAGAAATTATAGATATTTATGAAATTAGAGTGCAATGCGTCACTGGTAATGTAGGCCTATATTCTCTTTCATTTGAATGCTCATTTTTCACGATCGGTCTCTTGTGAGCGCCGCAGGAGGGATGCATACTACTGAAATAATAGATATGATGATGATGTGCCTCTCGTTCCTTTTCCTGTGTCTCTCTCCCTCTGAAGTGCTAAAATAGCTAGGGAATTACCGCTCCCAGCAACTGCTTGCATGACTCATCCAGATAAGTATTTAAGTGTGAACAGTCGACTCGAATCAGCATCTTTCGTGTTACGGTATTCATAAAATAGGGATGTTCAATTATTTTTACTGTAGATAAAAAAATACTATTTCACAAAATGATAAGATTCCTGACTGTCAAGACTTGTAATGAGCTGCTTCGGTGGCGTAGTCGGTAGCACGCTGAACTGCTATGCTCAAGATCGCGGGTTCAAACCCGGCCGAAGTCTATGGATTTTTAAGAGCGTTAAAATCCTTCATTATTCCTTCCTTCGGAGGGAAAGTAAAACGGGCCCATGTCATAGATTTATGGCATGTAAAAGAACCTACCACTACAGTTGATAGTGTGTAGCAAAATTTGTGGGTTATATTTGGCTGCTTAGAAACTCTCTGTCAAGCTCCAACGTTCGCCGGTAGGTGTCAGTGATAGTAGCATAAGTTGGAACTACTTGAAATTGAACTTTTTGGGAGCCCACGGGAGTTCAATTTAAATAGCCTGCTGTGGCCATTTGGCTGCAATTCATACATACAAACTTGTAATGAAAACACTATTATTCCGGTTTGTGCAACAGAATTTGAATTGAAGAAAGGATCTCAGGGGACCTTGTGCCCGCAGCACTTTTTGGCTCGTATGACGAGAGCACTATATTTTAATTAAAGAGCACCAGGCTGAGAACACCTGCTCTATACTTGACTGACGGTCTTACCACGGCTCATCACATCCCACCAGCAGCCTCCCTACAGGGAGCAGAGGCTTATAAAGTGTTTCATTGGAAGGAGGAGGAGAGAGAGAGAGAGAGAGAGAGAGAGAGAGAGAGGGGGGGGGGGCAGCATAGAATAGCCCCTAAAGGAAAAGTGGTCTGGGTTTCCTCCCCGGGAAACTCTTGTATACTTTGGTGCAAAATGATGAGTTTTAAGGCTATCTGGCATCACGTTTTCAACCAATTTGTTGTAATGTTTTATGTTTGGTTGATGTCAAACACAACTAATTGTAAGACAATTTCATGTTACTTTTTATCAATACAATCATACGTGTTTTTTTTTACGGGTGGTTTGTAAACATGAAAAATGGATGCGCGGGAGATTTTGATGTTGTTTGTTCTTAACAAGTTTATGTTCAGTTTAATAATGATAAAATGTTATTGGTTTTACGTCCCTTTTAATTACTGAAGGTTTTGGAGACTCTGGGCTGCCGGAATGTTGCTCCGAACGCCATCTGTAACGTGCTAGTAAATCTACTGACACAGCTCCCTCGCATTTAGGCCTAATCACCCTGACTGCGCTAGGATTCGACCCCGTTACCTTGGGAAAAGCAGGCGAAAATGTTACCGCTGCGCCACTCAGAGAGTCTGTGTTCAATTTATTCAATCTAGTGGACACATGAAAAAAGGAACGGATTAAGCGGCAAAATTAGACGGCGTATTTTCACTTCTTTCTGTTGACCACATTTTACGTTTTACTTGTACCTCTCAGTGTGGGAAATGCTGGGAAATGAACAGTTTTGGTAGGACTGACACTAAATATTTAACACAAGTAAAGAGAAATGTTATCAAATCAGCAGTCTAAGTATTAACGAACATAATCCAGTCGTTTGCCATCAATCTGAAATATGGCCTTTCAAAATAAAATTCTCGTTTATTTTACTCCCCCCACCGAGTAGCTACACCACTGCCCCCCACCGATCAATTTTTCATATTGTAACTCTTGATATACACACATCAAAAAAAGTTTTGCATCACCTCGGTTCCAAGAGTTCCGGAACCGTTAAATACAAAGGGAATAGAGATCAACACAAACAACATTTCAGCTCGTTTTATTGCTCATGAGACCCACACATTGCATGTTGTACCATCATACAGCTAGACTTTCAGCATTTGTGGTCCAGATTGCAGTACACACCACTACCTCTAATACCCAGTAGCACGTCCTCTTGCATTGATGCATGCCTGTATTCGCCGTGGCATACTATCCACAAGTTCATCAAGACACTGTTGGTCCAAATTGTCCCACTCCTCAACGACAATTCGGCGTAAATCTCTCAGAGTGGTTGGTGGGTCAAGACGTCCATAAACAGCCCTTTTCAACATATCCCAGGCATGTTCGATAGGGTTCATGTCTGGCGAACATGCTGGCCACTGTAGTCGAGCGATGTCGTTATCTTGAAGGAACGCATTCACAAGATGTGCACGATGAGGTCGAGAATTGTCGTCCATGAAGACAAATGCCTCTCCAATATTCTGCCGATATGGTTGCACTATGGGTCGGAGGATGTCATTCAGGTATCGTAAAGCCGTTTCGGAGCCTTCCATGACCACCAGTGGCGTACGTCGGCCCCACATAATGCCACCCCAAAACATCAGGGAACCACCACCTTGCTGCACTCGCTGGACAGTGTGTCTAAGACGTTCAGCCTGACCAGGGTGCCTCCAAACACGTCTCCGACGATTGTCTGGTTGAAGGCATATGCGACACTCATCGGTGAAGAGAACGTGATGCCAATTCCGTGGGGTCCATTCAGCATGTTGTTGGGCCCATCTGTACCGCGCTGCATGGTGTCGGGGTTGCAAAGCTGGATCTCGCCATGGACGTCGGGAGTGAAGTTGCGCATCATGCAGCCTATTGCGCACAGTTTGAGTTGAAACACGACGTCCTGTGGCTGAACGAAACGCATTATTCAACATGGTGGCATTGCTGTCAGGGTTCCTCCGAGCGGCAATCCGTAAGTAGCGGTCATCCACTACAGTAGTAGCCCTTGGGCGGCCTGAGCGAGGCCTGTCATCGACAGTTCCTGTATCTCTGTACCTCCTCCATGTCCGAACAACATCGCTTTGGTTCACTCTGAGACGCCTGGAAACTTCCCTTGTTGAGAGCCCTTCTTGACACAAAGTAACAATGCGGACGCGATCGAACTGCGGTATTGACCTTCTAGGCATGGTAGAACTACAGACAACATGAGCAGCGTACCTTCGTCCTGGTGGAATGACTGGAACTGATCGGCTGTCGTACCCCCTCCGTCTAATAGGCCCTGCTCATGCATGGTTGTTTACATCTTTGAGCAGTTTTAGTGACATCTATGAACAGTCAAAGGGACTGTATCTTGGATACAATATACACAGTCAACGTCTATATGCCGGAGATCTGGGAACCGAGGTGATGCAAAACTTTTTTTGATGTGTGTATTTAGAGTTGCCTTTTAAAGGAAGATCATGAAGCTTTGTTAAGTTAATTGATAACACAGGAATTTTTGCTGCTTAGTGATTTGCCAGCGGTGTTTTCTGTCTGCCTTCAAACTTTGTTCGTACCATTTTATGAACTGAATTAGCTATAATTTGATTGTCTCTAACCTCTCGGCTCTCTAGTGGTTGATCAGATTTCTGTGAGTTTCTCTTCATTGTTTCATTATTAAGTTGACTGAAAATGAAAAGCTTCATGTCATTACGTTTCATTATCCCAGAGTCTCGGATTTATATTAGAGCGGATATATACCATTGAATGGCTTTTGCAGTCAGAGAGATATATGATAACTAGTCTATATTTACATGCACTGTCTAGTTGTACTGAGCGAGGGGGTTGGTTGGAGTTTTACCCTCCCCTCCCCTTACGATTCGCTAAGAAAATAGTTATAAAGAGGGTTTAAAACTATAGATGAGGTTGGAATGTGGTGACCTCCTAGAACGTCTGGTGGAGGTCTTTTGACCCCACGGCATAGCCGTGTGCGTTAAATTCGTGCATCACGTCCGCGATGAGAAGCTGTAGCTCCTCCGGAGATTGGAGGTTCAAATCCCAGTGCTGAGAGCCGCTATCCTGAGTGTGGTTTTCCTACGATGGCGTTAATTGTACCGTCCCGGTATCTGCCTGGATCTTAAAATGGGAAACCACGGAACACAATTTCGAGAAGAGCCGACGTTAGTATTCGAATCCACTTATTCTCAAGAGTCCAAAGGTGACCTGCTTCCGACTGGCTGCGTGGCGCAGCGGTAATGCTCTCGTCTCCTGTGCCCAAGGTTGCAGGATCAAATCCTGGCGCAGTCAGTTGGCATTTGAGGGTGTGCAATTCCGAGGGTGGGATATCAGTGGACTTTTTGGCGCGTTCAAGATCCCATTCGTGGCAAAATTCCGGCACCCTGGTGTGTCTAAAAGCCCTCAGTTGTTAAAAGGGACGTAAACCCAATAACATTATTATTATTATTATTATTATTATTATTCTGGCATTCATTTCACCACATACTACTCAAGTGCAAGCTCCGTGAACCTTAGAGGAATGTGGATCGTGGACGATGAGGATTGATGTGGGGGGGGGTTCTATGTCCGTGCGTAGTAACATTGGTCGCAACACCACAGTGGTTTAGTCAACGGCCCTATGTTAACAGTATTGGTATAGACAGGAATTCCAGATAACACGGCGGGCTGTTGACAGGCCTTCACTTCCTGCCTCCCGTGTCACCTCACCCCGTAAGTTCACAGAGCTTGGAACCGAGCAGTGGGACAAATCAACATAATGTCAGCTTGTTTGCAAGACATTATGACAACTTCATTTAGGGTGGCACATTGAGAAACGAGCGAACTATGGAGCAGGTCTCCAAGATGACGGCTTTCTGCATGGTGATATGTAGACTAGGATGTATTCCCAATATTTCTTGATTGCGAGCCAATAATTTAGGGATGATGCCGATAGAAGAGATGACTATGGGGCAGAACCACTACACTTTCCTGTCTCCAAATTTTCCATATTTCCTCAGCCAAGGGCCAAGATCTTCTCACGGCAGTATATTATTATTATTATGACCAGCGCGATAAAGCACTTGGCTACAGGGTTGGTGATAATTAGAGCTAGAATTTCGATGAGATAGCATCTTTATTTTTTCTGCTAGAGCAGAAACATTGCTCCTTCAGCATTTACAAGTTTTGTGACAAATCACGGAGTTTAATAGACTGTAAATGTATGGAGGCATTTCAAGTTATCTTTCGCACTTTGGACACAATAAGGAATTTTTGGTATTTTTAGCCTATTTCCTTTATGAAAAAAATAGGCTTATGAGATCACCTTTTGTCTGTGTGTCTGTGTCTGTGTGTGTGTGTGTGTGTGTGTGTGCGTGTGATTCGTGTGTGTCTGCCCCCACTTCCCCTAATAAAATCTAATCGGCTGGAGCGATTCCAATGAAACTCGGTAAGTTCATAGCACTATTCCGAACGACCCCGACCGTGCCATTCAAATTTTGTTACGTCTCACCAATCCAACATGGCGGCAGTGCGAAATATTTTACCAGCATTCAATATCTCCGAAACTATTACCGATACGACCCTGGAATTTTGTACGGTGATAAAGGGAACTACTATAAGTTCACCTATGTGACTTTTGAGAACCTGGTAACTACAAAACCACAAGATGGCAGCTGTGCGACATTTTAAAATCTCGTTTTTACTCCTTGTGCCCTAATCATGCGATTGAAGTTTGGATATTATACGTACACAATAATCTTCATGTAACAGTACATAACTCGTAAGACCTACTTATATAAAAATCCAACATGGCGACCATCCGCAATATTTAGTCGGTTCTCAATATCTACGAATCTATTACAGCAATCAAACTCAAATTTTGTATGTAGATAGAGGCAATTAACATAAGTAGGATATATGAAAATAGGCTTTAGTTCTTCACGGAACTACTTGTTTCACTTTCATTTTTCTTTCATTTGAATCTTAACCCGCGAGGACTGGCGCATGGGTATTTTTGACCCGAGACTTAAATAATGCTCTAAAATGGTCAGCCCTATTTCCTGTCACTTACTGTACCTTCCTTCCTAGCCTTGAACTTCCCCCTGCGAAAGAAACATGTCCATAGCTTTTTGAACACTCAAGACATTTCTATATTATTTACGGTCGGGTCAGATTTACCCAAGACGCCAGTCCTCGCGCGACAATTTTCGGCTTACGTTAGTCGGGACAATCTGTAAACAATGCGGCACAATCACTTAGCTCACGTTCTTTTTGATCCATGTGTTGGGTCTAGGGACATCTTGGTCATCAGCTCCTTTGTTCAAAAACATCGAGATGACTGCTTTGCCGCCACTATCAAGGCCAATTATACTGTTACGAAAAGGATTGTCATTTTTCTGCACGTTGAAATTGAAAAATATAAAGAAACGTCATGTTATATTGGGAATAGTTCATAGGAAGACTCCAGGTGTAAAATTACTTCATTAAAATCCGTACGACTGCTACAATAAGGAAGTGACACACTATGGGTCAAAATGACCCGGCGCCAGTCATCATCATCATCATCATCTTGCACAGTTTTCAGCCACTGGCCGGGTCTGTTTAGAACACAAGCCTCTCCAACGTCTTCTGTCTTCCCACCATCTCTCAGCCTCCACCCTTGTCCAGTCTTCTCCTCTCTTCTTCACGCTTTCTTCCACCCCCTTCAGCCACCTGTCTCTCGGTCTTCCTCGCGGTCTCTTTCCTTCCCACTTCGTCACGTGTATCCTCCTGGGTATCCTCTTCTCCTCCATTCGTTTTACATGTCCATACCATCTAAGTCTAGATTTCTCTGTACCATCCTGTAATGGTTCCTCCTTCATTAATTCTCTAGTCCTCTCATTTCTTATTCTGTCCATCTTTGTAGCTCCAATACTGCTTCTCAAGAACTTCATCGCATTGGCCTGTAGTTTGCTCTTCTCCCTTCCTTTCATAACCCAGGTCTCCGAGGCATACGTCAGGATAGGGACATAGTACGTCCGATATATGATCTTTTGGCCGTTCTGAGGGACATCCTTGCTCCATAACATGCTTCTCACACTCCTCCGGAATGCTTCTGCCTGCCTCCCCCGCTTATTTATTTCTCTATCGTTTCTTCCATTAACTTGTATCAGGCTTCCCAGATACTGAAACTCTCCACTATCTCCAGCTGTTCCCCACCAATTGTTATTCCCGTTGTGGTTCTTTCCTTCTTCCTTGTTGTGATCACCATCTCACTCTTATTTATGCTAAATTTCATACCATATCCTTGTATTATTCCTTCCCACACATCCAACTGTTCCTGTACCTCCTCCTCCTTGTTTCCGCAAATCATCAAATCATCTACAAACACCATTGCCCGGCGTCAGTCCTCATGTTATATTTTTTCACGCCAGTTCTCAAGGGTTAAATGTGATGATATTAGCGATTTATTAAAAACAAAATCTGCACCCACTGGACTGACTTTCCTGGCTATGA
Organism: Meconema thalassinum; assembly: GCA_946902985.2. Taxonomy (NCBI): domain Eukaryota; kingdom Metazoa; phylum Arthropoda; class Insecta; order Orthoptera; family Tettigoniidae; genus Meconema; species Meconema thalassinum. Next base: position 222,428,226 of record OX336390.1, on the reverse strand, counting down.
ACGTCTACTGCTCATTGTCTCTCACTAATGGTTTGTGTATTATCGCACAACAGGCTTCGGTGGCGTAGTTGGTAGCATGCTTAACTGCTGTGCCCAAGATAGCGGGTTCAAACCCGGCCGAAGTCGTCGGATTTTTTAAGAGCGTTAAAATCCTTCAGTATGCCTTCCTTCGGAGGGGAAGTAAAGCCGGCGGTCCCATGTCATAGATTTATGGCATGTAAAAGATCCTTCCACAGACTAAACTTGTGTGAAGCTAAATTTGTTAGGTTAGATTTCGTCAGAACGCTCTTATCAACGTTGCAACGTATCATTGATATCTGGTAGTGAAAGTTGGAACTACTTGAAATTGAACGGAACTTGTAGCTCACCCTAAGGAAGTCCGCTGGATGCAGCTACAGACTCAGGCGAGCCGAACATGTCCTCGGACACTCCCGGCAGTAACAGCCATACGATAAATAAAAAAATAAATAACAGACTTCCCTCGTAGTGGATACACTATCCTCGTTAGAAGGTGTCTTTCCGTAGAAAACTCAATAATCAAGGTGTCTGATTGAAGAAATTTATTTTACTTCATAAGTAAAACATAACTCAGAAAATATGTATATAGGCTACGAGGGCGGATCGAAAAGTCTTTGTCCCTACTTGTTTTTAGCCAAAAGAAACCTACGGGTAATTACAAATATACATACGCTGCTGTTCTACGTACCTCACACTATTTTTCCACACAGTCTCCACATTTGTTCAGACATCGCAGCACTAAATTTGAGATGCCCCTGTGGTAGAATTCAGCCGGCTGACTGGAACCATCGTCGGACTGCTGTCTTGGCGTCATCGTTGCACGTGAATCGCTGTCCTACCAGGAACTTCTCCAGCGGACCATGCCAATGCGAGACCACATGTGGCAACGAGAACCGCCAACAAGCTCCGGCCATTTCACTGGGAGAGTCTGGACCACCCAGCATCAGTCCAGACCTCGCCCCTAGTGATTTCCACGTTTGTAGCCCCGTGTACTTTGGGTGTATGTAGAATCTGTCTGATAACCGGTGTTAATTGTGATGGCTGTATTAGTGTGTGTTATCTGTAATTCAGGTAAGGACTGCAGACGATCAATTTCAAGTAGTTTCTACTTTTGATACCGTCAATGACACCTAGCTGTGAACTTGGCTACTAGATGTCATCGCAACCGGCACCTGGTGGTGAACGTTGGAACTTTTAATAGTGCGTTGATCAAATATAACCTACAAATTTAGCATCACACAATTGGATACCTATCAGTAGAAAGGTGCTAAGTGCCATTTAAATAAAAGCTGTTTTTTGCTAGAATGGTGCTATGTGCGAAGTAGCATTACATATCAAAAGGGCTAACTCCTCAGTGGTTTCGAAGGACCTTCCAAGAGCATCACAAGATGGCACTAGTGGTAAGTCCTGCAGCTCTTTCAGAAGAAAGGTGCAATGTGCCAATCATTTGTTCTCATTTCCCTCCAATATGTGCATCGTTGACAGAATTGTTCAAGCAACTTAGAATACTCAATTATTAGCAGTTCGTACTGGTGGGAACCTGTGTACGGATAGCACAGTTTTGTTTCCCGTTGGACACGCGACTTTGCCGTGCATTAGTCTCGCAAAATCTCGAAAACTACTGCTCCGATTTCAATGAAAATTTTACAATTTGTTCTCATTATGGTAGACAGTGTTTAGAAATTGGTTTGAACAAAATCGATTTGGCAGTATTTTAAAATTAATTTACATTAAAAAGCCATGCCAATATTGAATCTAATAACTTGACAGTGCATCCACTTCAAAATTTTCTATGAGCAAAGATAACATCCTATACCATACCCTTTGATCAATACGTGCAATAAAATAATACTTAACGTAACAGAATCATACTGTATAATCCAATTAGAGCATATTAAAGTATGTTATAATAATATTACATTTCACGTTAATGTGTTTCGACCAACATATCTAATGTGAGAATGTACTACTAACGGAAAGGATGTCAATATTGTCATGTTCTCAAGGTAGGTTCGATAGATTTGAGTTACTATGAAAACAATTCCGTGTCGTTTTACAGTGTCCATTACATTACTAAAATTCCGTGTCATTTTAGTGTCCATTACAATCCCAAGGAGAGGAAGATCTGACAGAGGTCGTCGAAGCCAGTTAAATGCGTGGCGAGCTACTTCACGTGCAAACCGCACTGATGACCAAGGAGCGACGGATAATGAAAATAGTCGTATGGGCATGTCTGACTGATTGTGAGGTTCGAGAGCGACTGAAAATGAACGAACAGCGAATAGATTCAGAATGCAATGAGTTCGTGAATATCAAACACAACGCCAGCGAGCACGACACAATGGACATGACTGATTGCGCCGACGCGATGCTCCTATGAACCAGCAACATCAGTTGACCGAATCAAAGGAGGATCTCATTCGGCTTGTTTTTCCGAACGTAGCGCAGAACAAAAACCATAATTGGCTGAGCAAACAAGCCATATTGGCAGCGAAAAATAAAGATCCCAACGAGTCCATTCAAAATTTCATCCCGGGACAGTTGTTTTCCTTCAAATCGGTTGACACAGTTATCAACCAGAATGAGGTAGTCAGCCATCTCACAAAATTTTTGAATTCGCTGGAATTGCCTGGATTACCACCTCACAATTTGCAATTGAAAGTAGGCTCAGTCATCATCATGTTGCGTAACATCAATCAACTTCGACTATGCAATGGAACACGACTGGCTGTGGAAAAGCAAATGAACAACGTCATCGATGGAGAAGTTGTTTTGATTCCGCGCATCCCAATGATTCCACCGAACGTGCTATTCGATTTTAAACGGTTGCAATTTCCCATGCTTATGACCTTCGCAATGACCATCAACAAATCACAAGGTCAGTCGTTGGAAGTTTGTGGAATTAACTTGGAGTTTCAGTGTTTCGTGCATGGACAACCGTATGTCACGTGTTTGCGTGTCGGAAAGCCGTCATCTTTGTTTAATTAGCACGTAGCACATTCGTAAAGACTACTGGACTTTGCACCTTTCACAACTTCTAACATTTCACTCGAACAGAATTCCACAATTTTCATATCATGAACCTATATCTGCCACTGTATAGCAAGGAATACTATATCTGTATGGTATTCAATTTAGAAGAATAAATACTCACAAATAATCTGACTAAACACTTTTTACTATAATACTCAATGTTCATAAAAATGGCACTTAGCACCTTTCTACTGATAGGTATCCAATTGTAGTTAGTGTCATAACGTAGTTAAATACTTTCTCAATAGGTGCACACGAGTCAATGTATACTCACCCTTTGATGATAGTATCTCAGGAACCGGATGACAGATGACTTTCCATTCTCACGCCACTGAGTGTGCCCACCGTGATCTCCAGACCTGACACCCCTGGACTTTTGCCTATGGGAGAATGAAGTTTATAGGCAGAAGCCAGCTACACTGGAAACTCGATGCGAATCCATCAAAGCATCGTGCGCAGCGATCAAACCAGACACACTAACATCCGTAATTAGCTAGCAGTCCATCGCCATCGACGCTGTAGCGCCGATAATGGTAGTCACTTTGAACATCTACAATGACTGTAATGACCCGTGTGATCATTGCCATCTGTTCAGAAAGCTCTACATTACGGTGCAAGAATGTATTTGTTTGTTGTTGTGAACATTACATTGAGCCCCAGTCGCAATACTCACTACTAAAATAAGAAAATATACCGTACAGCAGCATGTAAATAGAGTTTTTAAATCATTTAGGGTGGGCTTTGCGGCATCGTGGTCACTTGGCCCAGTGTACTTGGGTGTATGTAGAATTTGTCAATCACCTGTTTATTGTGGTGTCTGTGTAGTAGTGTGTGTATTTGTAATGCCGGTGAGGAATGGGAAGGGGACGGCCGTGACTTTAAGTTAGGAACCATTCCGGAATTTGCCTGGAGTATAAAATGGGAAATAACTTCCAGGATGGTTGAGATGGGAATTGAACCCATATCTTCTCAGTTTTGCTTTAGACCAGTTTTTTTTGGCAGAACCGAGAATCGAACCCGGGCCCCCGCGGTGACAGCCTAGAATGCTAGCCACTACGCAACGAGGCTGACCATATAAATAGATATATAAAAAGTACAGAGATACACGTGAAGAATAAGACGTGAAAAGGGATTAGGTATGAGAAGGATATAATGGACTGAATTTACATTCCTTGTAGTTAATCACAGTACTTGACAAATTGGTTTTATAACATACAGAAAATATCTAAATCAAGTTGATTATCTTTTTTATACTGAGATAATTTATATTGATCGGCGAGTGGTTCGGCCACTGTCTTGGCAAACCAGTTTTTGTGTTTCCCCATTTGTTTCCACTCTGTGTGGTTGTACATATCTGTATTATTTGTCTTCATTGCATTTATTCATTGTCAGGTTGGTTTTGTTTATGTTGATTGGTTGTCGTGATTTATTTGTTTTGATTGCATGTAGTATTCCTACTGCCGTGTCTCCAGTAGGATATTTTGGCTTAGAAGGTAATTTTTGTATTCTTAAGTTGGCACATTGATTCATCTTTTACTTGGTTTTGAACTCTTTACTGTGATTGGCTGCTTTCGGCCTATCAGAGGCCTCTTACTGGTTTTTAAACTCTCTACTGTGATTGGCTGCTTCCAGCCTATCAGAGGCCTCCTTGCTGCTTGTAGCGACCAATCACGTGTTTCTTCTTCGTTGTTCTCTAAGTGTAACCATGACACAGTGCTGTGCTTCAGCGCTGGTTGTGATGTATCTGCAAATATCCAGCTGATCATTTCTATAATTGGTGCTATCTTCATAGTAGCCGTGTTTAGCAATCATGTCCTATGCACATGATTCATATTTTGTTTGGGCAGTGACATTGCGGTGATTTTCGATCTCATCAAACCATGCTTGATGTTGCTGCGCGTCATGTCGACGAATTCTTCAATCCGCGGCGTCGGGTGGTTTGTTGTAATGTGTTTGCTTCTAGCTTCATTTACTGCCTAACGATTTGTCTTCGCGCGTATGAGTGGTGATGATGCTTCGTGTGATAAGTGATTCATCGTGTCTGGAAGCGTGTTGCGAGGCCGGGCATCGTCACTAAGTGGAGGTTGATGCTGGGCTGAACTGCTTTGCTATTGTGACAATGCCGTGCGATTGGCATATCCCGGTATTTGTATGATAGCAACTATTTTGACTTCCTGCAACATCACTGTAATGGAAGTTGACGCTGGGCTTAACTACTTTACTATTGTGACAATACCGTGCGATTGGCATATCCCGGTGTTTGTATGATAGAAACTACTTTGACTTCTTGCAACATCACTGGAATGGAAGTTGATGCTGGGCTGAACTGCTTTGCTATTGTGACAATGCCGTGCGATTGGCATGTCCCGGTGTTTGTATGACGGCTACTACTTTGACTTCCTGTGATTCACACATAATTTGTTTTATTAACAATTCATTTTTTGGGCTTACAGTATCGGCGCATCACTGTGAGTCAGTCCTGGTTCGACGACACATTCTCGTTCCATGCGACCTGTTTTTTCATTATTTGTTGCAACTCCACTTGTGTTGCATATTTAAATTATATCATTCTTTGGAACCGCCGTGTATTGCATGCCGTTCTATGATGTACTGATCTGCAGCTACGTTCAAGACAATGTGTGTATTTTAGGCTCAAGACTTAACGTGTGTCAACTCTATGCGAGTGCTTCTTCAATTCTGTCAATTTGTGCTAGTGTTTCTCATATGTTTATGTGCCACCTTTGAATATTTGTTTTATGTGTCACCTTTGAATATTTGTTTTATGCGCCACCTATTTGATAATATATCTTATTATTAGTTAGTGGTGGTGTTGTGTCCTATGCCTTCCTGGACCTCCTCATTTAGTGACAATAATATTGTCTGGTCCTCCACATGTTTGCTAAATTGTCAAGCGACCTTTGTAAAGTCAACCCTTTGTATTATCACATCATTATCTAATGCTTTGGCCAATAAACCATACATTGTCTACTATTACCAGAATACTCTTGGTGGGTTGTTGACTTCCCGCGTTGGCCAATACATTATTTGGTCCTCCGGGCCGGATATTGAGCTGTTTACTACTTTGAATGAATTATTAAGCATTGTTTTGGCCATGTTGGGCCCTTGTTTCTTGCTATTTCACCAGGAAGGCCATAAATTAACATTGTATACGTTCCCATTAACTTCCCAAGGACACAATACAGTATTCTATGTTCAGATGTTTGTTTACAACTTAATCGAGACCATTGTCTCAGTGTTTATTTTTTGTGTTAGTTAAGTTGGTTGTGTTAGTTAGGTGTGCAACTCTGGTAATTCCATCTAGGCGGGCAATCCTAAGGTCATTATGGATGATGCCCAAAAACGACTTTTAGTTAGGAAGCGTGCAGTCGCTAAGGGCATGCTTACCTCACAAGAAAAAGTAATTAGCAACTTTCAGGACATTACAGAAGAGCAATATCAAATGTTAGTGTTACGCAAACACAAATGCGAGGAAATTTATAAACAATTTAACGAAGCGCAAGTCGCTTTAGAGGATATTACAGACAATATCGACGAAGAAATAGCCGAACGTTGTGACTTCGAAGATAAATATTTTGAGTTGCTGGTTAAAATTAAACTACATTGTGACAATTTCAAAAAATCCAACACTACAGACGGTGATAACCCTTTGAATAATTTGCAGAGTGCACAATTTCCTACTGCTAACGTAGCTGCAGCGCATATAAAGTTGCCTGAAATTCAAATTCCGCAGTTCAGTGGCGACTTCACAGACTGGTTGAATTTCAGAGATAGCTTCAAGGCCATAGTAATTGATAACCATGCTCTGTCTGATATTGTTAAGTTCTACTACCTTAATTCTAGTCTTAGTGGTGAGGCCAAACTCCTCTTAAAGAACATTACTGTGTCAGATGATAACTTTATGGTTGCATGGAACTTGCTGACAACTCGATACAATAACATTAGGCTCATAGCGCACAACCATGTTACCAAGCTTTTCAAGCCCCCTGCATACGGTAATGATTCAGTGTCATTGCGTGCCATCATCGACCACTTTCTTTCTCATGTCAATGCGTTAGAAGCTTTGGACTTTAATGGGGTTCCCCTTCAAGACTTGTTATTGTCACATTTTATATTGGAGCTACTAGATAATGATAGCATCCGTGAATGGGAGAATCATGTTGATTCTGGGAGAATTCCCACTCTCCAGGACTTGGTTAGCTTCTTAGAGAAAAAATGCAAGGTACTGGAAATAACTGAAAAGAATGGGTCCAGGCCTGCATTACATACTGCTGTAACCAAACTTAAAGCTGAAGGTCATTCGCCTCAGAAACCCATGTTAACTACTACCAAATCTCGTTGTACATATTGTAGGAGCATTGATCACCAATTGTCGAAATGTGGTACCTTTATCAAACTTTCGTCCACAGCCAAATGGGATTTTGTCAGGTCTCGAAAATTATGTTATAATTGTTTGCGTAATTTCGAGCCTAATCATCAATGTTCGAAGTACTCTTGTAACACTTGTTCCCGAAAACACCACACTTTTCTTCACTATGAACCCTCCAGTGGCACTAGTAATGATGCTTCTCAAGCTCATGCTAACGTGGTAAACACTAGTTGCAGTAACGTCGCTCGTGACAATCAATTTTCAAGGACGTTATTGCCCACTGCCAAGTTGAATATATTAGCTGGCAATGGCTTACGTGTACCTGTCACTGCACTACTTGACTCTGCATCAGATTGTAACTTAATTTCGTCACACTTAACTAAGAAATTAAGACTCCACACCAAACCTATGAAGGTACACATTCACGGTGTTGGTCAAAATCAAAGCACTGCTACTGTTGTTGCTGATGTGAACGTTTTTGCCTGTGCTACTAATTGGTCTGCTAAGCTTGAATGTCTCGTGGTTCCCAATATTGCACTTGAGTTACCCGCTGCTGGTTTCGATACCTCTGAATGGAACATTCCATCACATATTGATTTAGCTGATCCTGATTTCAATTGCACTAAATCTATTGATCTTGTTCTTGGTGCAGAATATTTCTTTGACCTGTTATGTCCTGGTAAAATCATACCAGTTGGTGATTTGCCCATCATTCAAAATACCTCTGTGGGTTGGGTGTTTTCTGGGAGGCTGCCCAGTGCAAGCACCTCGCAACCATCGCACGTGGTATCAGCACTTACACTCTCACGCCCTCATGTAGAACAACAGCTGAAAGCGTTTTGGAACGTTGAAGAAGTTGAAACCCCAGTGTTGTCTGTTGATGAATCCATATGTGAAGAACACTTCGTTGCTACTACCACTCGCCAAGACGATGGTAGATTTGTGGTTAGACTCCCTCGCAAGGTGGACTCGGAGCCTCTAGGTGCCTCTCGCTACGCTACACTAAATCGAAAGACGTTTGGCTCGTAACCATGAGTTAAGGTTAGAATACTCTGAATTCATGCATGAATATCTAGCCTTGAACCATATGCAAGTCGCCCCCCACCCGACTGATGGTGAAGTTTACTACATTCCCCATCATCCTGTTTTCAAGCCGCACAGTACTTCTACAAAGCTCAGAGTGGTATTTGATGCTTCGATGGCTACTACGTCTGGGTGCTCCCTTAATGATACCTTGTTGGTGGGCCCTGTAATTCAGCAGGATTTGTTCTCTATTTTGCTTCGGTTCCGTACTCACTTGATAGCGTTTGCAGCTGATCTGAGTAAAATGTACAGACAGATTCTTGTAGATCACAAAGATCGTGACTTACAGAGAATATTTTTGAGAGACTCTCCTTCAGACCCAATAGTAGAATATCAATTAAACACTGTTACATATGGTACTGCCCCAGCTTCCTTCTTAGCCACTCGTGTGCTAAAGGAGCTCGCCCTCACTGATGGCACAGCCTTTCCAGCTGCCACTCAGATTGTTTTAAACGACTTCTATGTTGATGATTGTATCTCGGGATGTGATTCCGAGCATGACGCACTCATTCTGTATGATGAATTGACCCTTCTTTTGAGATTAGGTGGTTTTGAACTGTGTAAGTGGAGTTCAAACTCCATGACTCTAATAGATAACATTCCTCTTGATCATCAAGAGAAACAACAACTCCGTAGTTTCGGCGATGGTGAAGAAACAGTCGCCAGAACGCTAGGACTTTATTGGCAACCTATCGATGACTTGTTGCGGATTCAGTCACCTGTCGTGAACTGTGACACTTCAATTGCCTTTACTAAGCGTTCATTTTTGTCCATTGTTGCCTCTATCTTTGACCCTTTGGGTTTAGTGTCACCTATTGTGGTTGCTTGTAAGATTCTCTTCCAAGATTTGTGGATTCACAAACTCGGTTGGGATGACCCCCTTCCAAAGGAAATCGCGCAAGCTTGGCTGAATGTTTATAGCAATTTACCTGCGATTTCTGAGATTTCTACTCCACGTTTGATTAAGCCTGCTTCAGAAATCAAATCTATGCAACTTCATGGCTTTTGCGACAGCAGTCAGCAGGCCTATGGAGCTTGTCTCTATTTATTGTCAATTGATACCTACGGCGTCGTCACTGTTGCACTTGTGTGCGCTAAGTCGAAGGTTGCTCCTCTTAAACAGTTGTCTTTGCCCAGACTTGAGTTATGTGGTGCACTTTTGCTTTCCAAATTAATTTCAAAGGTGCAACCCGCTTTGAACTTGCCTATTGAATCCGTATATTGTTGGACAGATTCCACTATTGTTTTGTCTTGGTTGGCTTCGCCCCCCTCAAAATGGAAAACCTTTGTAGCCAATAGAGTTGCTGAAATACAAAGGCTTACTGTTCACTGCGCCTGGAAACATGTCGCTTCTCGTGACAATCCAGCCGACATAATTTCCCGAGGCTGTATGCCCTCAGAATTGAAAAATAATCAGCTATGGTGGCATGGTCCAGCATGGTTGAAGGCCTTTACAAGCTCCAGTACTTCAGATATCTTTGACACTCCTGTGTCTGAATTGCCTGAGTGTAGAATTTCGTGCGCAAATGTATCTAAACCTGTTGACATTGAATTTTTAAACAATTTTTCTTCCTACACAAGATTGTTGAGGGTCATAGCCTACTGTATTAGGTTTTTCTCTAATTGTAGAAATACCACTAGGATCAGTGGTCCACTCACTGCCATTGAAATTGATGTTGCACTACTTACATGTGTGAAAATGATTCAAGCTCAGTGCTACTCTACTGAACTTACTGCTCTAATGAAGAATGAGCAAGTGCCATCCACTTCCACCATCAGTAATTTGCACCCTTTGCTTCACTCTGATGGCACTATTCGTGTGGGAGGCCGTTTGGAATTGGCCGACCTTCCATTTGATACAAAACACCAGATGCTTTTGCCCAATGACCATCATTTCACTAAAGTCCTGGTCAGACATACCCATTTAAAGTTGCTTCATGGTGGGGTCCAGGTTGTGATTGCGACTATCCGACAACGCTTCTGGATACCTTCACTACGAAAACTTGTTCGTAGCTTATCTCGCTCTTGTGTTACTTGCGTGCGCTACGCTGCACGTCCTTCTGAACAGTTAATGGGTCAACTCCCAGCTGTTCGCCTCCATCAAACCTTTCCCTTTAATCACGTTGGTGTTGATTACTGTGGTCCATTCACTATCAGGTACGGTGGCCCCAGGTCAAGGGTCTCGACTAAGGCCTACATCGCAATGTTCGTTTGTATGGTTACGAAGGCTGTGCACACTGAAGTCGTCACTTCCCTCTCCAGTCATGCTTTCGTTGTAGCCTTTACTCGCTTCTGCAGTAGAAGGGGCGTTCCCGCTCAAGTGTATTCCGACAATGGTACCAACTTTCAAGGCGCACAGTCTGACCTTGCTGATCTTGGTTCGTTGCTCTCCTCTGCAGTATTTCAATCTGTTGTTCAAGATTCTACCTCATCGCTACTAATTCAGTGGCACTTCATTCCTCCTAGTTCTCCGCACTTTGGTGGAATTTGGAAGGCAAACATCAAATCTTTGAAATCTCATTTAATAAGAATCATGAAGGCTCAAGTACTTACGTATGAAGAATTGACCACTCTCGTGGTGCAAATTGAAGCCATTCTAAATTCTAGACCCATTTCGCCTATGACTGAGGATCCTACTGACTTGTGCTATCTCTCGCCAGGTCACTTTCTTGTTGGACGACCTTTGAATGCCTTGCCCATTCCTGACGCTTCTGAAGTGCCCATCAATAGGTTGTCTAGATGGCAATTACTTCAACAGATTATGACTTCATTGTGGCGTAAATGGTCCACAGATCATTTACTCTCCCTTCAACAACGTCGCAAGTGGAACCGTATGTCTCCTAACCTCAAGGTTGGCACGCTTGTGCTTATTATGGACGACAATGTTTCTCCTACTTACTGGCGACTTGGACGTATTCTTGAGGTTCATTGTGGTAAGGACGGCCTAGCTCGGGTGGTCTCTCTACATACCACCTCTGGACTCTTGAAACGTCCCATCGTCAAGGTGTCTCCCTTGTTGCCGCAGAACTAAACCCTCTTGTATTTTCATAAACAACCTGCCTGTTGTTTCTGTGCGGGCAATATGGTTCGGCCACTGTCTTGGCAAACCAGTTTTTGTGTTTCCCCATTTGTTTCCACTCTGTGTGGTTGTACATATCTGTATTATTTGTCTTCATTGCATTTATTCATTGTCAGGTTGGTTTTGTTTATGTTGATTGGTTGTCGTGATTTATTTGTTTTGATTGCATGTAGTATTCCTACTGCCGTGTCTCCAGTAGGATATTTTGGCTTAGAAGGTAATTTTTGTATTCTTAAGTTGGCACATTGATTCATCTTTTACTTGGTTTTGAACTCTTTACTGTGATTGGCTGCTTTCGGCCTATCAGAGGCCTCTTACTGGTTTTTAAACTCTCTACTGTGATTGGCTGCTTCCAGCCTATCAGAGGCCTCCTTGCTGCTTGTAGCGACCAATCACGTGTTTCTTCTTCGTTGTTCTCTAAGTGTAACCATGACACAGTGCTGTGCTTCAGCGCTGGTTGTGATGTATCTGCAAATATCCAGCTGATCATTTCTATAATTGGTGCTATCTTCATAGTAGCCGTGTTTAGCAATCATGTCCTATGCACATGATTCATATTTTGTTTGGGCAGTGACATTGCGGTGATTTTCGATCTCATCAAACCATGCTTGATGTTGCTGCGCGTCATGTCGACGAATTCTTCAATCCGCGGCGTCGGGTGGTTTGTTGTAATGTGTTTGCTTCTAGCTTCATTTACTGCCTAACGATTTGTCTTCGCGCGTATGAGTGGTGATGATGCTTCGTGTGATAAGTGATTCATCGTGTCTGGAAGCGTGTTGCGAGGCCGGGCATCGTCACTAAGTGGAGGTTGATGCTGGGCTGAACTGCTTTGCTATTGTGACAATGCCGTGCGATTGGCATATCCCGGTATTTGTATGATAGCAACTATTTTGACTTCCTGCAACATCACTGTAATGGAAGTTGACGCTGGGCTTAACTACTTTACTATTGTGACAATACCGTGCGATTGGCATATCCCGGTGTTTGTATGATAGAAACTACTTTGACTTCTTGCAACATCACTGGAATGGAAGTTGATGCTGGGCTGAACTGCTTTGCTATTGTGACAATGCCGTGCGATTGGCATGTCCCGGTGTTTGTATGACGGCTACTACTTTGACTTCCTGTGATTCACACATAATTTGTTTTATTAACAATTCATTTTTTGGGCTTACAGTATCGGCGCATCACTGTGAGTCAGTCCTGGTTCGACGACACATTCTCGTTCCATGCGACCTGTTTTTTCATTATTTGTTGCAACTCCACTTGTGTTGCATATTTAAATTATATCATTCTTTGGAACCGCCGTGTATTGCATGCCGTTCTATGATGTACTGATCTGCAGCTACGTTCAAGACAATGTGTGTATTTTAGGCTCAAGACTTAACGTGTGTCAACTCTATGCGAGTGCTTCTTCAATTCTGTAAATTTGTGCTAGTGTTTCTCATATGTTTATGTGCCACCTTTGAATATTTGTTTTATGTGTCACCTTTGAATATTTGTTTTATGCGCCACCTATTTGATAATATATCTTATTATTAGTTAGTGGTGGTGTTGTGTCCTATGCCTTCCTGGACCTCCTCATTTAGTGACAATAATATTGTCTGGTCCTCCACATGTTTGCTAAATTGTCAAGCGACCTTTGTAAAGTCAACCCTTTGTATTATCACATCATTATCTAATGCTTTGGCCAATAAACCATACATTGTCTACTATTACCAGAATACTCTTGGTGGGTTGTTGACTTCCCGCGTTGGCCAATACAGCGAGTTATTATGGCAGTCCCTATGAAATCTCGGAATAAAGAAAATGTTTTGGAATCTTCTTGATTTATATAGCTGGAACATATGACGTAATTTTCTCTCGAATTTTAGCGTCGTCAATTTTATTGTTTACTATTTTATAGAGGAAAATCAGGCCGTGACAATTTCGTCTGTGAGATAATTTTCTGACGTTCAACGACTGTAATATAAATGTGAACGATTCGTAAGAGGGATAATCGCCAAATCTTTTGTAATATACATATTTTATGAATTTCTTTTGCATATTCTCTAAGCTTATTATGTTTCACCGTGTATGTACAGTATTCAGTGCAACTGAAGCATATCGTAGTTTTGATCTGATGAAGGCATTGAAGAGCAATACTATTATCCCTTAGGAGAAATATGTCATTTAATTCCCGTGATATTGATTAATAACGAGTGAACACATGGTTTTGGACCCCCCCTGTGTAGCTCTTTTATTAGCGGTGCAATCTGGCTCGCTGTAAATCCCCGCTAAACCGCGGCGACTTGCCTCTCATTGTAGTAAAACCTCCCACCGTCGTAACAGCTGCTCAAGTGATTCCACTATCTCTTGTCTCGAGTCAGTGCGAGCTTTATTATGTCTCGATGGATATCTCGGCGATATAACAGTAAGCGGTTGAGTGGGTTTACGGTTAAATTATGATCATGTTGGAGTGAGGTTTCAGCATCATGTTATTGAGCGCTGTCACAACAGTGTTGCCAATATTTTTATAATATATTCGGAAATGCTATTAATTTCCGAGGGTCTGAATAATGATGTTGACTTATAAATGGTGAGGTGCTGGAACTTTATCCTGAAGGGTTTCTTCAACGTGGTAGTACGTCTTCCGACACGAGGTTGTTGCATTTTAAACACCCTTAAATGCTGGATTGAATTTCTTGACAGCTACTCAGTTGCCCTCGCGTGGCTGACTGCATTCCTGGGCCCTTCCAGGTATGCTGCAAGCGTGCTACCCCTACAGACGCGTTCTGCTAGCGACCTGCAATGTGTAACGTTGTTGTGTTTGTTTCAGGCGGATTATAACCGGCACTTGGAGGAAGCAGCGTCGCGCATCGAGCGTCTGCTCTTGGACACTGTCCGCACAGGTCTTGTAAGTGGACGAGATGCATCTGGACCACGGAACCTACTGCGGCAGTTCGAGACCTTCAGGAAGCTTGCTAAGAAAGGTAAGGAGATTGTATTTCTCGGCTTGGTGAAATCTAACTTTCACTCACAATCAATGTTCGCTTGCCTTGTACAGGATGTCATGCAGATTAGTTATGGAAATTGTTAAATGTTTGAACCAAAAGTCTTGTGCAGCGTTTTCTATATCCTCTGGGACAAGCTGTTCCAAATCCTCGAATCTGAGTATGCGTACACGCGAGTACTCAGCAGTGATGCTCGGAGCACGGTTAGAGAGGGACTAGGGGTGAGAGCCAATACGTCACTGGGCGAAGGTCATAGTACAAGTCCATGCGCTTCCTGCCAATCTTGATGTATCCACCGCTTAGTAACGGCCGCCCCTACAGCAGAGCTGTATTGCATATTGCAGGTTTATTCACACAAGGCGGGGAGTACTCAGCTGCTCACGGGCAGCTTCCCGTATTTCTTGACAATGCCAGTTGTCACCTGAAAATGATTGTGGTTCTGTTAATAGGTATTCGTTTCTGTAGTTACTATTACTAGCTTTGGGGAGTAGCATGCGGGAACGTCTGGCTCGCATTGCGCTCAGTATGGGAATGATACCTTATCTCTGTTACTTCCTGTGAATGTTTTATCTTTGTGACGTGGGCGGGGGGCGTGGGTGGGGCTTGCGTTCCGAGCCTAGCTTTGCTTAGCTCGGACGCTGTAAGACATAAAAAGCTGAACTATTCTAAGTCCATGACCTTGAGTTTAAAAAATCGCGCGTGGGCGGGCTGCGCCTGGCTTGTGCGCATGCGGGTTGTATATGTGGCCTTTATAAAGGCCTTTGTAAACGTAGAGTGTTCCTGTACATTAATATTTTATTGATACTTTGCCTGTAGCTACAAAGCTACTTTTGAATGTGACCATATCAGATTTTACCCAATATACGGCCCATATTCTGTCATGTTCATCCATTTTAGCCATTCTACTGGATTTAATTTCAGGATAAGCTGTTTTGCCATCTTTAGTAAAATGATAAGAAGAGAACCCTATGATATCTCTTGGATTTAGATCTGATAATTGCCCTACGGATAATGCAGCGTTGCCATGTTTTCTGTATAGGAATACAGATACGCTTGCGCTCCCGTTTTGGTCTGTACTGATGTTGTGTATGTATAGTTGTAGCTTTTTTATTGTACATGTTTCCACTGCTTCCCATATTTCTTGACAATGCCAGTTGTCACCTGAAAATGATTGTGGTTCTGTTAATAGGTATTCGTTTCTGTAGTTACTATTACTAGCTTTGGGGAGTAGCATGCGGGAACGTCTGGCTCGCATTGCGCTCAGTATGGGAATGATACCTTATCTCTGTTACTTCCTGTGAATGTTTTATCTTTGTGACGTGGGCGGGGGGCGTGGGTGGGGCTTGCGTTCCGAGCCTAGCTTTGCTTAGCTCGGACGCTGTAAGACATAAAAAGCTGAACTATTCTAAGTCCATGACCTTGAGTTTAAAAAATCGCGCGTGGGTGGGCTGCGCCTGGCTTGTGCGCATGCGGGTTGTATATGTGGCCTTTATAAAGGCCTTTGTAAACGTAGAGTGTTCCTGTACATTAATATTTTATTGATACTTTGCCTGTAGCTACAAAGCTACTTTTGAATGTGACCATATCAGATTTTACCCAATATACGGCCCATATTCTGTCATGTTCATCCATTTTAGCCATTCTACTGGATTTAATTTCAGGATAAGCTGTTTTGCCATCTTTAGTAAAATGATAAGAAGAGAACCCTATGATATCTCTTGGATTTAGATCTGATAATTGCCCTACGGATAATGCAGCGTTGCCATGTTTTCTGTATAGGAATACAGATACGCTTGCGCTCCCGTTTTGGTCTGTACTGATGTTGTGTATGTATAGTTGTAGCTTTTTTATTGTACATGTTTCCACTCCTTCCCATATTTCTTGACAATGCCAGTTGTCACCTGAAAATGATTGTGGTTCTGTTAATAGGTATTCGTTTCTGTAGTTACTATTACTAGCTTTGGGGAGTAGCATGCGGGAACGTCTGGCTCGCATTGCGCTCAGTATGGGAATGATACCTTATCTCTGTTACTTCCTGTGAATGTTTTATCTTTGTGACGTGGGCGGGGGGCGTGGGTGGAGCTTGCGTTCCGAGCCTAGCTTTGCTTAGCTCGGACGCTGTAAGACATAAAAAGCTGAACTATTCTAAGTCCATGACCTTGAGTTTAAAAAATCGCGCGTGGGCGGGCTGCGCCTGGCTTGTGCGCATGCGGGTTGTATATGTGGCCTTTATAAAGGCCTTTGTAAACGTAGAGTGTTCCTGTACATTAATATTTTATTGATACTTTGCCTGTAGCTACAAAGCTACTTTTGAATGTGACCATATCAGATTTTACCCAATATACGGCCCATATTCTGTCATGTTCATCCATTTTAGCCATTCTACTGGATTTAATTTCAGGATAAGCTGTTTTGCCATCTTTAGTAAAATGATAAGAAGAGAACCCTATGATATCTCTTGGATTTAGATCTGATAATTGCCCTACGGATAATGCAGCGTTGCCATGTTTTCTGTATAGGAATACAGATACGCTTGCGCTCCCGTTTTGGTCTGTACTGATGTTGTGTATGTATAGTTGTAGCTTTTTTATTGTACATGTTTCCACTGCTTCCCATATTTCTTGACAATGCCAGTTGTCACCTGAAAATGATTGTGGTTCTGTTAATAGGTATTCGTTTCTGTAGTTACTATTACTAGCTTTGGGGAGTAGCATGCGGGAACGTCTGGCTCGCATTGCGCTCAGTATGGGAATGATACCTTATCTCTGTTACTTCCTGTGAATGTTTTATCTTTGTGACGTGGGCGGGGGGCGTGGGTGGGGCTTGCGTTCCGAGCCTAGCTTTGCTTAGCTCGGACGCTGTAAGACATAAAAAGCTGAACTATTCTAAGTCCATGACCTTGAGTTTAAAAAATCGCGCGTGGGCGGGCTGCGCCTGGCTTGTGCGCATGCGGGTTGTATATGTGGCCTTTATAAAGGCCTTTGTAAACGTAGAGTGTTCCTGTACATTAATATTTTATTGATACTTTGCCTGTAGCTACAAAGCTACTTTTGAATGTGACCATATCAGATTTTACCCAATATACGGCCCATATTCTGTCATGTTCATCCATTTTAGCCATTCTACTGGATTTAATTTCAGGATAAGCTGTTTTGCCATCTTTAGTAAAATGATAAGAAGAGAACCCTATGATATCTCTTGGATTTAGATCTGATAATTGCCCTACGGATAATGCAGCGTTGCCATGTTTTCTGTATAGGAATACAGATACGCTTGCGCTCCCGTTTTGGTCTGTACTGATGTTGTGTATGTATAGTTGTAGCTTTTTTATTGTACATGTTTCCACTGCTTCCCATATTTCTTGACAATGCCAGTTGTCACCTGAAAATGATTGTGGTTCTGTTAATAGGTATTCGTTTCTGTAGTTACTATTACTAGCTTTGGGGAGTAGCATGCGGGAACGTCTGGCTCGCATTGCGCTCAGTATGGGAATGATACCTTATCTCTGTTACTTCCTGTGAATGTTTTATCTTTGTGACGTGGGCGGGGGGCGTGGGTGGGGCTTGCGTTCCGAGCCTAGCTTTGCTTAGCTCGGACGCTGTAAGACATAAAAAGCTGAACTATTCTAAGTCCATGACCTTGAGTTTAAAAAATCGCGCGTGGGTGGGCTGCGCCTGGCTTGTGCGCATGCGGGTTGTATATGTGGCCTTTATAAAGGCCTTTGTAAACGTAGAGTGTTCCTGTACATTAATATTTTATTGATACTTTGCCTGTAGCTACAAAGCTACTTTTGAATGTGACCATATCAGATTTTACCCAATATACGGCCCATATTCTGTCATGTTCATCCATTTTAGCCATTCTACTGGATTTAATTTCAGGATAAGCTGTTTTGCCATCTTTAGTAAAATGATAAGAAGAGAACCCTATGATATCTCTTGGATTTAGATCTGATAATTGCCCTACGGATAATGCAGCGTTGCCATGTTTTCTGTATAGGAATACAGATACGCTTGCGCTCCCGTTTTGGTCTGTACTGATGTTGTGTATGTATAGTTGTAGCTTTTTTATTGTACATGTTTCCACTCCTTCCCATATTTCTTGACAATGCCAGTTGTCACCTGAAAATGATTGTGGTTCTGTTAATAGGTATTCGTTTCTGTAGTTACTATTACTAGCTTTGGGGAGTAGCATGCGGGAACGTCTGGCTCGCATTGCGCTCAGTATGGGAATGATACCTTATCTCTGTTACTTCCTGTGAATGTTTTATCTTTGTGACGTGGGCGGGGGGCGTGGGTGGAGCTTGCGTTCCGAGCCTAGCTTTGCTTAGCTCGGACGCTGTAAGACATAAAAAGCTGAACTATTCTAAGTCCATGACCTTGAGTTTAAAAAATCGCGCGTGGGCGGGCTGCGCCTGGCTTGTGCGCATGCGGGTTGTATATGTGGCCTTTATAAAGGCCTTTGTAAACGTAGAGTGTTCCTGTACATTAATATTTTATTGATACTTTGCCTGTAGCTACAAAGCTACTTTTGAATGTGACCATATCAGATTTTACCCAATATACGGCCCATATTCTGTCATGTTCATCCATTTTAGCCATTCTACTGGATTTAATTTCAGGATAAGCTGTTTTGCCATCTTTAGTAAAATGATAAGAAGAGAACCCTATGATATCTCTTGGATTTAGATCTGATAATTGCCCTACGGATAATGCAGCGTTGCCATGTTTTCTGTATAGGAATACAGATACGCTTGCGCTCCCGTTTTGGTCTGTACTGATGTTGTGTATGTATAGTTGTAGCTTTTTTATTGTACATGTTTCCACTGCTTCCCATATTTCTTGACAATGCCAGTTGTCACCTGAAAATGATTGTGGTTCTGTTAATAGGTATTCGTTTCTGTAGTTACTATTACTAGCTTTGGGGAGTAGCATGCGGGAACGTCTGGCTCGCATTGCGCTCAGTATGGGAATGATACCTTATCTCTGTTACTTCCTGTGAATGTTTTATCTTTGTGACGTGGGCGGGGGGCGTGGGTGGGGCTTGCGTTCCGAGCCTAGCTTTGCTTAGCTCGGACGCTGTAAGACATAAAAAGCTGAACTATTCTAAGTCCATGACCTTGAATTTAAAAAATCGCGCGTGGGCGGGCTGCGCCTGGCTTGTGCGCATGCGGGTTGTATATGTGGCCTTTATAAAGGCCTTTGTAAACGTAGAGTGTTCCTGTACATTAATATTTTATTGATACTTTGCCTGTAGCTACAAAGCTACTTTTGAATGTGACCATATCAGATTTTACCCAATATACGGCCCATATTCTGTCATGTTCATCCATTTTAGCCATTCTACTGGATTTAATTTCAGGATAAGCTGTTTTGCCATCTTTAGTAAAATGATAAGAAGAGAACCCTATGATATCTCTTGGATTTAGATCTGATAATTGCCCTACGGATAATGCAGCGTTGCCATGTTTTCTGTATAGGAATACAGATACGCTTGCGCTCCCGTTTTGGTCTGTACTGATGTTGTGTATGTATAGTTGTAGCTTTTTTATTGTACATGTTTCCACTGCTTCCCATATTTCTTGACAATGCCAGTTGTCACCTGAAAATGATTGTGGTTCTGTTAATAGGTATTCGTTTCTGTAGTTACTATTACTAGCTTTGGGGAGTAGCATGCGGGAACGTCTGGCTCGCATTGCGCTCAGTATGGGAATGATACCTTATCTCTGTTACTTCCTGTGAATGTTTTATCTTTGTGACGTGGGCGGGGGGCGTGGGTGGGGCTTGCGTTCCGAGCCTAGCTTTGCTTAGCTCGGACGCTGTAAGACATAAAAAGCTGAACTATTCTAAGTCCATGACCTTGAGTTTAAAAAATCGCGCGTGGGCGGGCTGCGCCTGGCTTGTGCGCATGCGGGTTGTATATGTGGCCTTTATAAAGGCCTTTGTAAACGTAGTGTGTTCCTGTACATTAATATTTTATTGATACTTTGCCTGTAGCTACAAAGCTACTTTTGAATGTGACCATATCAGATTTTACCCAATATACGGCCCATATTCTGTCATGTTCATCCATTTTAGCCATTCTACTGGATTTAATTTCAGGATAAGTTGTTTTGCCATCTTTAGTAAAATGATAAGAAGAGAACCCTATGATATCTCTTGGATTTAGATCTGATAATTGCCCTACGGATAATGCAGCGTTGCCATGTTTTCTGTATAGGAATACAGATACGCTTGCGCTCCCGTTTTGGTCTGTACTGATGTTGTGTATGTATAGTTGTAGCTTTTTTATTGTACATGTTTCCACTGCTCGGCTGGAACAGCTTGCTCTGGGCGAAAGCACGCCAGAAAATCTGAAAAAGACTCATGTTCAAGCTTGAGCTACGTCTGCGTCAACCTGTACAGAGCGTTGTCGATTTGCTTGATAACCTTGGGTGATGAACTATCGATGTACACCGACGTTTAGCTCCCTCACAACGTTGCTAGTAAAAGCGGCGTATATTCCACTTCATCTTAAATAAGTTACTAACTAAGTAACCTTACCATTTGTCCCTCGCCACCACTATCATGGCGATATATAGTGTAATTTCATACTGCTGGCTTGAATCAGGACTTTTTTAAAATCAGAAACCCATATGGACGTCAAATTGGCAGATGAAAGGCTAAATGATGTAGGAGAATTCTGTTACTAAGGAAGCAAAATAACCAGTGATAGACGAAGCAAAGATGATATAAAAAGTAGGTTGGCTCAGGCAAGGAAAGCATTTCTACAGGAAAGGAATCTGTTGACATCGAATATGGATTTAGGTATTAGAAAGTCATTTTTGAAAGCCTTTGTCAGGAGAGTGGCGCTCTATGGAAGTGAAACTTGGACTATTGGAGCAGTAGAAAAGAGGACAATTGAAGCTTTTGAAATTTGATGGTACGGGACAATGATGAAGATCAGATTGGTGTGGTATTAAGAGGTATTAAGACGAGTCGGAGAGGAGAGATGTTTCTGGCGGCTGCTAATGGAGAGAAGAGATAGGTTGGTAGAACACAAACTAAGACAACTAGGAATGGCAAACTTAGTTAAGGAAGGGTCGACAAGAACTGTAGGGGTAGACCAAACAGATTGCCTCGGATGTAGAGTGCAGTATCTATGTAGAGATGAAACGATTAGCTCATGACAGGGAGAAATTGAGAGGTGCATCAAACCAGTCAAAATACTGAAGACTCTAACAAACAACAACGTAATATGGTACTACCCTACCAGCGGAAATCGGAACTTATGCGCTACGCCCAGCCACACGCCTGCGATTGACGTGGAGTTGTCGCCAGCAAAACTTTGAATCGCGTGTCATTTGTGTGCATTATTCATGCTGGGTCGTGCGATGTGTTCTCATTGTATGACTGTACATGCGTGTCCCCCCCCCCCCCCTCTTGCCTCGCAACCGCTCGCTGCAGCCATAACGAGGTGAGAAGACGTAACGTTTTCTCAGCCCAGGATAAACGTACAGCAGGCAACTTGGTCTCATTTTGAAGCCTCATTTGTGATTATCGGAAACTACGACGACTGTAAACGTACAGTGTGATGACGAATTTATGAAGAGTAATATTAATGGTAGGTTTTGTGTGTTCCGGTCCGTGCGAGTAAAAGCGAGCGGACTTGTGAAATCCGGTGCAGCGTTGCCGCGTTAAGTTGCAGTCGTTGCGGCTCGCTACGAACGAACACTGCTTTAAGTTTCCTTTCAACCTTTTATTTTCTTTCCTCGTACAAATTTCAATTTCCATCACCTTTTTCACATAAGGGCTTTAGACCTTCAATGGCAGGTTTAAAAGTGGTTTGTCTTCCTAATTTGGAAATATCAGACTACACAATTTTTACATGGGCTATCTGCATTATTTACATAATATCTTTACAATATGTAAATCAGTCAGTATTCTTCCGACTGAAGAATGGCCCTGTTCCGATTAATCAGAACTATTGGCATTCATGTTTGACCTGCTCGAAATGAGGGACATTTTCAGACAGGCCATCTATCTCCCAGTAGTGGTCTTCAATTCTTTTAGCGTGTTTAATACATTGTTTCCAGAGTTCAGGAGCAACGGTAAGCAAGGCTTCTCGGCATAAATTATATTATATTAATAAACAAATGTCAAATGAACTGTATTTTCACTTTTCGTAAGACACAAACATGTCCTTGATAATGATATATAACTTAGGAATCCTATTAAGTAAAATCAGAATTAATGCCGCATTTGAGGCACTCTTGCTCCACTGTGCATCGTTTCTTTGGGCGCCCACGGTGTCGATGCCCTCCTGGATCGCATCGGAGGGCCGTTTTTATCACAGAGTTCTCATCACTTCTAGTGGCATGCCCATACCAGCGAAGACGTGCTTCCCTCATTTTGTCTTTAATTGTTGCAACTCCTATGTTCATTTCTGACATGGTCGAGTCTAGTAATTCCCATGGACGAACGCAGCATGTTCATTTCCATACCATGCTTTCATAACTTTTCGTTAAATATGCGAAACGAAAGGTCCATCCAGCCCACCATTGTAATTTTCCAGTCCAATGGCAGGCTATACTACTACTTTCTGAGATATCCAGTCTTCAGTTCCAATTTCAGCTGTGTTTTTTCAGCAGTTGACACCAGACATCGTTCCAAAATCAGGTTTTGAGGAGTTCTGACTTAGAACTTCACTCATAGCAAATTATATCTGCGGCTGTCTAGGATTTGATAGCTGAGGAGGTAAATAGGACGAACGGACACACACATCGTCCTAGATTGACATCATGTATGCCTTTTTTATAATTTCTGCAAGATGTGGAAAGTAAGCTTAAAAAAAGGTAAAGCGCTGTTTGGTCAGACTCGTCCGCTACACTATAATTCTCTCACCTTTATCGTTAACGAGCGGCGACTAAACGTTAGGCAGTGCCACGCACCTACAATACCTATTGTCCGCTGTTGACCAATAGCTGATGGTTCTTGACGTATAGCATGCTTGCTCTGTCTCTCCACGTGGAGTCCAGAGTCCGGTTCTGTTTGTCGGCTCGCTTGTCGGGTCTCCAGTGTTGCACAGTTTCACTCAGTTATGCCCAGTCTCGCTGCTTACTCTCAGTGGGTACCAGGGTCGGCCGCACCTTATGTGCTGAAGTGCTGCAGCACATTGCTTTATTTAAACATTAATTACTTTTATAATAGTATCTACAATAAAATAGAGCGCATTAAAATACGTCAGTCCAAAGAATAGGAAATAGTTCAACTCCTCTTACAACGAGGTTTCTAGTCGTGCACTCCGCTCCACTCCGCGTCCGGTAGTGGCTGAGTAGATCGCAGCTCAGCGAGAAATTCTACGTTTATTGCCAGCAAACATGAACTCTGCCTTTTGCGCATGCGTGCCCTACATTTCCGTTGTGCTGTTGGGACAACAGCCAAGACCAGAGTCAAGACAAAACAGCGATTCTTCGTTCGATCCCAGAGCGGCAGCACTGTCACACGAAATAACAGCGTGGTAGGTGACACCTTCTATACTCTGCGGTAGCATTTTAGAGGAAATAGTTCAAAGCGCACGGAACAAAAGATAACAGAGGAAGTCATCAGTTGTTCCCGCCTGAAGGTGTTTTAATACTCCCAACTTACCTACTCTATTATGTTTAATTAATTTTGTATGAGGATTGTGTAATGTGTTGGGTTTGTTCAATTTAGAAAACTCAGTGGAGAGTCTCTTGAGCGTTTCTATAAATTGTGTTTCTAAATATTTTTTTTTTTTTTTTTTTGAGGGGGAATGGGTTGCAGAACACAACTGATTTTCTGCACCAGCCGCTACTGCTGACTACGGTGGAGAGTTGACAACGGTGTGACTTGATCTGGGAAAGCCCTCTCTCCTCGCAGGCATGGAATGTAAACATAGCGTATCAGCTGGATGTTAAAAGCGAGTCGCTCGCTATTGAGAACATTTAGAGAACTATGTGTCCCTACAGATAGTCGGCATGTGCCTTCTCCTTCATCCTACGTCATGTTCAAGAGAGGCCAAGGTGACTTCTAGTCAGTCTGATGCTGAACTTCTGATTCTTCCAAGTCTACCGGTCTTTTGCCTTGTGCAGTGATTTCCCTGGCTGTGCATTCCGCCATCTGATTTTCACCCGTAGATATCGTTCTATCTCTTGCTTTTTCATTATTCCTGTTCTTCTGGCAATTTGTACAAAGTACTGTAGATAAACTTGATTAATCCTCTTCATTAGTCTTGTGTTAATACCCAGTTCTTCGGATACAGATACCATGATACGGTTTGCAGACCACGAGATCCTTAGGGTGTGCTGAAACACCCTCATTTCAAAACCCACAATATTTGTTTTCCCTATCGGTCTGTTTGATAATCCAAGTCTCGGTTGCGTAGGTCCGATAGGGAAGACGAAGGGAGGGCATTAATCAGCCCGAGCTTGCACTTTTCTCAGTCCGGTCGTTTTAGATACAGGTTAGCTTTTTTTGATGACTGACCTCGCCATAACTATTCTACTCCCAATTTCGACGGAGCGTCTTCCAAAATTGAGATTGCAACTGTTCAGCCGGTCAACACAATAGGTTGGTTTGGTGGAGGGGGACTGTTTGTTGATGGAATCGTCATTTCTCAGTCTTGCAACATTGTAGATGTTAAAATAATTGTCGGGTGCTTAGGCCTAATGCCTAATGCTTCAGAATTTATCAGTAACTAGCAGAAGTACCCGCTCTTCGAACGGTCTTCGGTATTAATAACCAGACGTTATCATTTGAGCTACTGTTGCAATGGTTAGGGGCTTGTCATTCCTTCATAAGTTTATCAGAACAAAGTTAGTTTTCTGGGTATATCGCAGACACTGTTAATTTAAGGGCCATAAAATGTGGTTTTCGGAGACCCTTTATAGACTCCTTAGTTTTGTGTCGCACATTGAGAAGCGCAACATATGCTTTGGTCGTCCTTCTAAGATAATTTTTATTTTTCGCCTATTTTAGCATGTATTTTGAAAAGTTGTTCCTTATACCCACCCTTCTAAAGTACGTTGAAGAGTATTCTAAATGATTGGGGTATTGACTCATGGTTACAATACCTAATTTTACGATGCTCCAAGCACCCGAGCATGAATTATAGGCGTACATAAACATAAAGATATATCAACCACACAGTATCAAACAAAATCATCTTTAAGATTAACCCGTTTGTCGACAAAAATATGATTACTTAAAATGTGCTCTCAAACTAAATTCACCTAACGTGTACTTCCTGACGTGAAAATAATATTGAAAACCTCGTAGACGAAACGCAATATATGTCAAATTAAAACTGACCCTCACCGTTAAGGAAAGTCCCCATCCCCAGGAGGACCCCCCTCAATAAATTATAAAGGCTTGTGGTGCATGAACATTCGGGATTTCTAGCCTCCAATGGCCCAAATTCCCAAAAGCTGCAAAAACACTATTCTAATCCAGGAATTTTTGAAAATAATGTTGCTGTTTGGTGATATAATAGACCTTCTGTACAACATATCGCACGTGTAAATCACGTGAAAAAATTCAAGAGTACCTCATGACCCCTTAAGCGCATTATATACGTATCGATGAATTTTACAGCTTAAGTTGATTCCGTGATAACCTTATAGCCGTTTGCGAACGTTCACAGTAATGTAATAAGTAGTTCCGTGAAGAACTAAATAGCCTATTTTCATATATCCTACTAATATCAATTGCCTCTATCAACATACAAATTGCCAGTTTGATTGCTGTAATAGATTCGTAGATATTCAGAACCGTCTAAATATTTTCGATGGCCAGCATGTTGGATTTTTATATTATAGGCCTTAGATTTATGTACTATTACATGAAGATTATTGTGTAGGTGTTTTATTCAAATTTCAATCGCATGATTAAGACACAAGAAATAAAAGCGGGATTTAATCATTTCGCTCAGCCGCTATCTTGTGGTTATGAAAATAATTTAAATGAATTACATGCCAGTCAAGGCCTCCGTGGCTTAGGCGGCAGCACGCTGGCCTCTCACCGCTGGGTCCGTGGTTCAAATCTAGGTCACTCCATGTGAGATCTGTGCTGGACAAAACGGAGGCAGACAGGTTTTTCTCCGGGTACTCCGGTTTTCCCTGTCAAAATTTCATTCCAGCAACACTCTCCCATTTCATTTCATCTCTCATTCATTTAATCATTGCCCCAGAGGAGTGCGTCAGGCCTCGGCAGCCGGCACAGTTCATATCCTCGCCGCTAGATGAGGGCTTCATTCATTCCATTCCTGACCCGGTCGGAGACTGGAAGCAGGCTGTGGATTTTCATTTTCACATGCCAGTCGATTAAAATTTGTATAAGCATATACCGTATCAAGTTTCCCTGCGCTCGGATGGTTAAAACGCAAGAAACGTCCATTTGAATATTTAAATTTCGCGTCACCTCCATGTTGGATTTGTGCTCGCCAGGTTATTGAACGTCCCATAGTTGAACTTATGCTTATAGCCTCTATACACTTACAAAATTTCAGTTTGATTGCTGTAGTAGATTAATAGAAATTGAGAACCGTCTAAATATTTCGGATGGTCGTCATGTTGGATTTTAATATATGTAGGCCATAGAGTTATGTAATATTAGATGATGATTATTGTGTACGTTCATTATGCAAATGTTGATTTCGATCGCATGATTAGAACACAAGAAATAAAAACGGTAATTTTCGAAATTCGCACAGCTGCCATCTTGAGGTTAGATAAACAATTGAACTAAATTAGATACCAGTGCATTACAATGTGTATAAACATTTGCTGTACCAAGTTTCATTGCGTTTGGATCATTAAATCGCGAGAAAAGTCTATTTAAAACTTCCAACTTCGCTTAGGCGCCATGTTCGTTTTGTAGTTAACCGGTTTTTGAAAGTCTACTAGATGAACTTCCAGTAGTGCTCTTTATCTCCGTACAAAATTTCATGGTGATACCGGTAATAGTTTCAGAGATATAGAATGCCGGTGAAATATTTCGCACAGCCGCCATCTTGAGGTTATGTTAACAATTGAACCATGTTAGATGTCGGTGCATTACAATGTGTATAAACAAATACTGTACCAAGTTTCATTGCGTTTGGTTGGTTAAATCGCGAGAAACGTCTATTTAAAAGTCGCAACTTTGCTTGGCCGCCATGTTGGTTTTGTAGTTACCAGGTTTTCAAAAGTCACACAGGTGAACTTCTAGTAGTTCCCTTTGTCACCGTACAAAATTCTGGAGTGATATCGGTAATAATTTCGGAGATATTGAATGCTGGTGAAATATTTCGCACAGCCGCCATGTTGGATTGGTGAGACGTAACAAAATTTTAAGGGCACGGTCGGGGTCGCCCGGAATGGTGCTATGAACTTACCGAGTTTCATTGAAATCGCTCCAGCCTTTTTGAAGTTATTAGGGGGGGGGGGGGCATAAAAATCCATCACACACACACCAAAACGCACACACAGACAAAAGGTGATCTCATAAGCCTATTTTTTTCATAAATGAAAATAGGCTAATAAATGGAATGGCATTGCGTCTTACAGAAATAGATGGACTTCTGAGATTGTGTTGCCATGGTTACCGGCTCGCATTCTTTCAATAGCTTAATAAATGAAATTAGTTTTCTGGGTGTATTTCAAAAACTGTTGGTTTTAGGACCTTAAAGAAAGTGGTTTTCGTGGCCCGTAGGGCTCCCGAGTTTTGTTTATCTCATTGAGACGCTGAAAATGAGCTTTGTCTCGTCTTTCTACGCCCATTTCAGCATTCATTTTAAGGGTGTAGGCCCCCTTTTATGAGAGGTATGGAGAAGAGTTACATCAATGATTACTTTCGTGCCTCTGATGGACATCTGTACCAAATTTTACGTTGATCCACTCAGCCGTTCTCGAGTGATGCGCGTGCAAAGTTGTACACAGATAGACAAAAATTTTGTTTTTGCGCGCAACCGTCATAAACCAGTCTGAAACGCGTTAATAACTCAAATTACCGTGGAAATTCAGAGAAAAAAAAACAGACAAACTCTCATTTTTATATATAGAGAGATACCGTAGTTGCTACACTACCGACAGTAGTGGCTACGCTGGCTAACGCGCAGCATTAGGTCATGGGGCCAAGCTCTCTGCTGACTCGGTAGACGCGTGGGTTCGAGCCCCACCGTCGGCCGTCCTTGAAATGGTTTTCCGTGGTTTCCCATTTTCAACACCAGGCAAATGCTGGGACGGTACCTTCTGACAGGCCAGGGCCGCTTCCTTCCACATCCTTGCCCAGTTTCATTCACCATCATTCATTTCATCTCTCATTAACTCCTCTCCTGAGGTTGGCGTCAGGAAGGGCATCCGGCCGTAAAATTCATCGCCACAAAGACTTCCATCGCATCTCATCCCCGACCCCGTTGGAAAACGGGAATAATAAGGGGTAGTCATACATACAATCTGTAGTTGCTACACTTGCTACGTTTTTCCCGCGCTTTTTGTTTTTGGAGAGCAGAGACCGTGTGTGGGTGTCATTGTTGGTTTGGTAGTGTTCAGAGACAAATAATATTGTGGCTTTCAGTCGGTCAACACAAACAAGTTTCAATTACTGGAATATGTGGAAAAAAATACATGTGATTAAGATTTACATATTATTGTTACGGACTATTGAAGAAGAAATATATAAATTTTAATCATGGTATTTTTTTCATGTATTCCAGTAATTGGAATTTTCATGTGTTGACCATCTGAAAGTTACAATATTAATGGTTAATAAAGCAACACTGAAATATGGCGTGAAAGCCATCTTAAGAGTTTTAGAGCTATTTTTTTTTTTTTTTTTTGCTTATCCCGGTCACTCCATGTGTGATTTGTGCTGGACAAAGCGGAGGCAGACAGGTTTTTCTTCGGGTTCTCCGGTTTTCCCTGTCACAATTTCATTCCAGCAA
The DNA here is from genome assembly GCA_946902985.2 of Meconema thalassinum. Taxonomy (NCBI): domain Eukaryota; kingdom Metazoa; phylum Arthropoda; class Insecta; order Orthoptera; family Tettigoniidae; genus Meconema; species Meconema thalassinum. The sequence continues at coordinate 222,398,714 of OX336390.1, read as the reverse complement.
CACTCTCCACTATCATTTCATTTCATCTGTCATTCATGTAATCATTGCCCCAGGGGAGTGCGACAGGCTTCGGCAGCCGGCACAGTTCATATCCTCGCCGCTATATGGGGGCTTCATTCATTTCATTCCCTGACCCGGTCAGTTGACTGGAAGCAGGCTGTGGATTTTCATTTTTCATGCTTGCTGGACGAGCGAAACATGTCATCCAATAGTTTTCGCTCTCTCTTCTGTAGTCCATAACTACCTCACTCCTCATCATGCCTAGTAAGTACACCTCAATACAGGTCTGCCTGAGTTTTTGTGAGTATCTACCCACATAACCTAACGGCGGTACATTTTGAGGATCCAACCAACCTTAGGGCTGACGACCTAACAGGCAGACTGTAGTCCATAACAAATGTTAATCGCATGCATTTTTTCAGTTCAGTTTTTTTTTTGCATATTTCTGGTATTAGGAATATTTTGTGTTGGCCGACTGAAAAGCTGCAATATTGTCAGTAAGGCAACATTGAAAAATGGTTTCATAACTCTTCATGCTCCTAAGAGGGAAATTAGAGAAATCAAGTACCGCCTGCCTCTCATTTGGCTGATTGTCTGTCTGTTTGTCAATCATCATGAATTTTCTTTTGCCCTGTGTGTTTGAACCCATCGAGTGTATGTTAACGGTATTTTATTGACTCTGTGACGAAAACAATGACAGACTCATTCATCACCTTGCCTTATATGCCTCATTATAGAGCGCCATTGGATATTTTGGGTTTTACCCACATAATCTACGATCTACGGATCTAACCAACCTCTGGGCTGATAACTTAACAGACATGTTTTGCTATTGAATACCTTGATGGCTTTTTACCCAGATGTTGACAGGTGTAAGTTGTGTACAGTATATTATAGGCTACATAAATTTCTAATTTTCACTGCGTGGAAATAAAGGTTTAACAGAATGCATGCAAAGGGAATTAATTTTAGCATTTTTCACATTCATAATGCAAAATACTGGTGGGATCCCGGTATCCAGTGTTCTGCATAAACAAGATAAAAATAATAGAATAATGAAATAGTGGCTGAGCTCGTGTGAGCCTCGCGACTGGGATTAAATAAATGATTACATTATCAAGAGGATGGCTTTGTCAGCTCGCGAGGGACACATGTGGTCACATGCCGTTTTGATCCAACTCTCACTTAATGAAGAACTAATCGCAGTCACAATTAACGTGGATTAAATAATACAATGATGTTACATTACCAAGAGGATGGTTTTGTCAGCTCTTGAGACACACGTCAGGCCACATACGGTACCGTTTGAACCAATTCCCACTTAATGAAGAATATAGCTCTGTGTTGGATCTTGGTCTATATTCTGCGTTACTTTTAATATTATTATTATTATTTCTTTTAGGTCCTATTTCCAATTTTTCAAGATAATCCTCAATTCTTTTCATTTTAAAGCGTTTTTGCTCGTTATAAAATTTCGGATTGAATCACCGTTTGTAATGTCTTAATTTCATGTTCCAGGATAAGGATATTTATTGTACAGTATATATAGAGTATATTGTTCGATTGTAATGAAGGAACAATCGCAATTAATCGATAATCAGCCTTTGTGAGATATTGCAGTATTGGTTAGCGGTAAGATTGCCTCTTGGATGCAATATGGCTAGTTAGCATGCTAGGGTAATAAACCGCTTTAGGAGTCTTGTCTGTCTGTCTGTCTGTCTGTTAAGTAGTCAGCCCGAAGGCTGGTTGGATCCTCAAAAAGTACCGCCGTTAGGTTATGTGGATAGATACCCACAAAAACCCACGTCAGTGAGTGATATATTGTGGTGTACTAGGCCAGAAGAGGAGTGAGGTAGTTTGCCATTGCTTTCCTCACTGAGTCAGAACAGCAGTACTAACCCTATGAGTAGAACCTTTCACAGCATCCACAGACACTGACTGTGCCCTGAATGTCGTTACTAAGCACCACCCATACCTCAGTAGCTTCCATAATTATAATCACAGCCATGAGTGAGACTGAGACATCGGTGAAAAGCTACATTTTACTCTAGCCTGTGCCAACAGATAAATGCAAATGTACTGCATCATCAAGAGATGGCAAACAGGCCACTTTAGGAGTAATATAGACGAATTTTGTACTTTCAGGTCACGCCAGCAGTTCGCTATTTACTATCGACCTTCCCTATGTAGAATATCGTTAATTAATTTACTGTGACTATACACACTATCAGCTTTCCGTATGAATTTATTAAAACATTAATTAGAGGGAGATCATAATTGAACTACAAAGTTTCAGTGATACGATTTCGCATGTGAGTTATTTTGTTAATTACGATATAGCGTAATCAGGTTCTGATGAATAATAACTAATTCTCGTGTGTAAAGTCAATTGTTTTGAAACAATTTTACTTGTAAAGCTTTATATTAATTGTTTATTGTTACCCTATGTGTATTAAAATGAGCTTTGTTTCAATGTTTAATTGAAGAGCTTTTATAGCCTCAGTGACCTATAAAAGAAAATAAGAAATTCAATTCAAATCAAATTCCATTCTCTCTTTCTCGTTATTCGAAATTGCAGTACAGTGTGTTATGACTCCAGAAAATAGTGCTCAACTTACAACATAGTGATGTCTTTAGGGGCAGATTTGGGTTTTCGTAGAAAACATAGAAGCCGCCCATTCAGGGCAGCGTTTTTGGATCTAAATAAAGATTAAAGATTTACATACAGTATATCTTCTCTACATAGTATAAAGCAAAGTCCCCGATTCTTGGATGTAGCTGGTAATCTCAAGAACCACTGGATAGATTTTGAAGCGGTTTTCACCATTCTGTAAAGGATTTCTAGAGGAAGGTTTCTGCATAAAAACATTCATTTATGATCAAAGGAAGCTGAGCAGTAACGATTTCAGTGAATCGAGTCGAAGAAAAACCTGCCGCCGGTGCGCCTTTTAAAGTTTACGCTAGGTAAGCCGTTAAAAATATCTAGATATATACTATGAGTGTAAGAATTGTTCAGCATGAAAAGTTCTACAAAAAAGTGCGCGACAGCATATCTCTATATTTAATACATCGCCCACTATACGTGTTTTTACGTTTTCATTTATTCCAACAATCTCCATTCAGTAGAAATTTAAATTGCTAACTTCGGAGTGAATTTATGAGCTAGTGGGCGAGCCTCGGCCAGCATCAAACTGTCGAGTAGTGTTGAGTTAAGACTTCAGAGAAGAGTAGTGTTTGGAGTTTCGCTGTTCATCTCGGCTTTTCTGACTTGCGTCTGGAACCTGCCGTCCGTGCGCCTTTTATGCTTACGCTGGGTAAACCGTTAAAGCCGGGGCGGGTTGCTGGTGTATATATATATATAAAATAATCCGCTCATTAACTTCACAGCAGAAAAGCATGTTCCAGATAGGCCAACGTAGGATGGAAAGAAAAATCCTCAATATCACTCTGAAGGACAGAATAACGGACGAGGAGGTACGGAGAAGAACTGTTATGAGGGACGCACTAAACTGGTTATATACTGGATATAGCGCACAGACTTCAATATCCGAGTTGCACCGGGTATTGTCGATCTCCTATTGCCACGCTATGTAATTTATAACAAAAAGTTCCGTGACGAACTAAAGAGCCTACTTTTCTTAAAATTTAAGATTCATGCCAATGATTAATCTATATGGACCTATCTAGAATAATGACGAAATTAAGTTGGTAATATCGAGATTTCTAATTAGTTCGAAATACTGAATACCTGGCATAATGTAGCCTAATAGAGAACTACAGTTGGCAGCCCTGGTGACTGAATATATTCTTAGTTCCATCTCTTAAAGTACAGAATAAAAAATGTGGTTGAAGTCCAATGGATAGCATGGACGTTACATGCAGTTAAGCATTAGATCTAACAGCGTGCGTAAAATCATGTTGGCAACAATGACATACATGTATTGGTTAGAAATAATCTGAAATAATATGATCTATTGTAGTGTCAATTTTGAATGAAATCCATTAGTTAGTGTAGAAGTTACATGGATTTTAAAATTGGACCTATCAGCAGGCTTAGAATCATGTTGGCAGCACTGGCGTAGGCCTATATTAGTTACTCCAAATTAATCTAGAATGCCAGGTACTATACGTGTGCAAAGTTTAGAGTTATTGGCTTGCATACTTTCTGATATATTGATATTAGGGTAACAAAAATAGAGACAGTATTTTTAACAGTTGGTAGCCCTGGTTACTCTTAAGAATCGGCATAGTCATATCTGTTATGGTACACATAGCACACACGAAATTTGGTTGAAATCCAAATGATAGTATAGAGGTTACATGTATTTAAAGTTGGACCTCTCAGCAGGCTTAGAATCATGTTGGTAGCACTGACGTATATAAGTTACTCCAAATTAATATAGAATGTCGGGTACTATACGTGTGCATAGTTTAAAGCTGTCGGCTTGCATACTATCTGATATATGGGCATTTGGATAAAAACAAATTGAGAGCACTTAATAACATTTGGCAGCCCTGGTGGCTCTTAAGAATACGCTCAGTCATATCTGTTAATGTACAGATAGCACATACGAAATTTGGTTGTAATCCAATTGATAGTGTAGATTTAAAATTTGGACCTATCAGCAGGCTTATAATCATTTTGGCAACACTGCCATGTATAGCCTCCTGGAAATAAAACTGCAATATTATTATCTATACGTGTGCCAATTTTGAAATAGCTCCCATTCATGCCTTCCAAGATATCCAACATGGAGCTCGAATTTCAATTGCGATTTTTCAGCAGTTGGTAGTGAAACGGTTTTGCTTTGCTCCACGTTGAGCGTACAAATGAAACGCTTTGACTTGTCCTTACTTGCCCTTTGAAATATTTACTCTGGCTAAGATATGTTGTTTTAATGGGCGCCAAGACCTCAACGCTATGTTGAAATCTAAATTTATATTTTACAACATCTAGCTCTAGTAGAACACCTTCAAGAATCTATTCACTCAGATCGTGGTATGATTTGATCATTAACCCAACAACAATTGTATCAGGAGAAGGAATTGGTCTTTATCTAATGCTACCTACTGAAAGCAAAGAGTGCATGGTTAAAAGAAATGAATTTATTATATATAACAAGTACTGCAAAATTAATAATAAGAATAAGTTTAAAATTTAAATTGGAGCTTTGCGATTTGAATATTACCGCTAGAAAATTACGTGAAAACGGATTCGGATAAATTACTGATTTTACTCTTATTCCCGAGCTATGAAGTTACTGAATACTGAATATAAAACAAAGAGAAACGAGAGATTGCGTAGTTCTGCGTCTTTCGCGCTTACCACTGGAAATTGCCGAAGCATTTCCCTCGTACTGGATGTTGAAGTGAGCTTCCCACTGTTTCCTGGACGTCGTCATCTTCTTCGTTAGTTGATGATATCCTGGTAGATTTGATAACTTTATGGTCCGAACATCGGAGCCAAACACTCGTACAACCACACTGGTTAAGTTTTACAAAGATAGTCGCCTTGCCTCCACTGTGCGCAAACCATATATGCACTCGTCGCATCCCCTCTACGGAGCCGTCTTCCAGTCGCCCGGTCTCCTCTGATTGGCTGACCCACCACGCGATCTTCCCCTCCTCCGGGTCATTACACTCGGCGCGGCGATGATGTCGATTACCGGTCCAGGCCATTTCGCCTTTTCTTGAAGCAGCAACCCAGCTTGCGTCATGCTACTCGACAAGATTAAGCCTGTATCCGAATTCCCCGTGACTCATCTCTCTCAAAATACCCTAACTGACAAAACTCCGTAAAATTCCGTAATCATATAATTTTCTTACGATAATGTTGTTCGTAATAATTTGCTTGATAGTGTTTTCTATAACATAGAAAGCCTATCTGATTACTTATAATTTTATAAAAAATGCTCCAAAGAAATACCTTAATAATAATAATAAGTTAATAATAATAAGCTACATGAAAACTTCTCTTGGCTGAACAATTTGCCGCGTAAATAAATATAGAATGGCTTCCTACTGACTTATGTCAGTGGCATAAAATCCCCTCGATAAACACGTTACAGTAGCACTGACATCATTTTCAAATATGGCCGTGAGATATTTAGGAATAAATCTTTACTCCTACCAAATTTTGTTTCGATTGCTTCAGCCGTTTAGGAGTTGATAGGGACACACACACACACACACACACACACACAGCCAGATAGACAGACAGACAGACAGACAGAAGGACAGACAGACACATATTTGCCCGATCTCATAAGTCTACTTTTTCCTCATTTTTGCAAAATGTGAAAAGTAGGCTAAAAATATTGTGGGACACTTTCAGTTCTTTTCCACTCCACTGTACGACCTACACAAGTTTCGTTTTTCGGTTGAATGAAATTTAGATACATAGACTGATTTAAAAATAATAATTTCTTCATTTATTTATTTCTTCATTTTGTATTTCTTCATTTATTAATTAATTAATTTATTTATTTATTTATTTATTTATTTGGTTGGTTGGTTCCTCAGTTTAGGGGCTGCGACAACGCGGTCATGTAGCCCCGTGTACTTAGGGTGTGTGTAGAAACTGTCTGATAACCGGTGTTAATTGTGATGACTGTATTAGTGTGTGTATCTGTTTTAATTCAAGTAAGGACTGCAGACGATCAATTTTCAAGTAGTTCTACTTTTTCCGCCAAACGCCACCATCAACGACCAACTAGTTCAGAAATTAGTTACCAGAAGCCACCGCAGTCGTCTCTTGTCGACGAACGTAGGAACCTAAGAACGTTGTTTACATTCTTAACCTATACAATTTTGGATTGAAGGCTGGAACGGAGTACACTCTGCCTCGTGTAGTAAAACTGAGAAGAGGTGGGTTCGACTTTAAAAATGGACACAATATTATTCTTTATGGATGAGATAAGCACGCGTTTCTGTGGATGTTGAAAGAAGCTTTAGCATCTACAAAGACATTCTATCTTCTATCTCCTAATAGAAACAGACTTACTTTTAAAAATCTAGAGATGCTTAATGCCTTGAAGTACAACAGCTTCATGTTTTTTCATTCTTTTGATGAGTGATTTGATGTACTTGTTTGTAATTCAATAAACTAGAATAGAGGAAAGAGAAAATTAGTCTAAATAACCAGCCCCTTTTTGCCCCTTTTTTAAACCTTATTTGAGCACCTTTTCCCTTTTTTCATCTGAAATTTGCACCCAAAAATCCTAACCCTTGTAATGATTCTCTAGGATGCGTTGTTTCGGAGTTATAACAGGAAAACTAAAACTACTTCCGAAATTGTATGGGGTTTCACCATTTTTATGGTGAAGCCATATCCGAATCTAGGCGATAACTGGATTTTCAGATTCAGCACCCCAAAAGATATATAGATCCGTCGAGAAAAATACTTCAGCAATTTTTCCTGAATCGACTACACTCCCGTCACCTAATTACTGGACAATATATGTTAGTCTTGACAGTGCCGCTTTCTCAATACCCAGGACTCGCTTCATATAGTGGGACTTGGTTTTATTTTCATAAATATCAAATATTACACCAGGGATGCAGAAGTTGTAAGGAGGTATTCATTCACGTCTCGCCTTTTTTTTGTCGTGTAGCCTCCTGAGAGGCCGAGTGCAGGTCTTTCTAGTCGACGACGCCCGTGGGCGACCTGCGCGTCGGGATGAGAGATGGAATGGATGAAGATAAATGAAACTGGGCAAGGATGTGGAAGGAAGCGGCCGTGGCCTGTCAGAAGGTACTATCCCAGCATTTGCCTGGTGTTGAAAATGGGGAAACCACGGCAAACCATTTCAAGGACAGCCGACGGTGGGGATCGAACCCACGCGTCTACCAAGTCAGCAGAGAGCTTGGCCCCTTGACCTAACGCAGCGCTTTAGCCCGCGTAGCCACTACTGTCGGTAGTCTTGCCTGATCAGTACGACCCTTGAGCGGAGTGGTGTAAAAAAGAAAGACGGCGTGTTAGTGGCAGCGAGACGAACAGCCGTGAATTATTTCGCATGCTAGTCCCTGACGTGATGGCGATTTACGACTCTGCGCGTGAACGTCTGGCGCCACTTTATTAACTAATGTTTTATTCGCTACATTGAAAGGGAGATAATATGCTGTTATAGCCTCCATTTTATACAATGGTGTTCTTCTAGTTACTGCTGGTGAAGGGAAATAAGGAAAAGTGTAAGGTATCTATGCTATATAAAATTCATTGTGCTAAATATTTTATAGAAATGCAACAGGCACGTTGCCATTCCCCTTTTTTTTCCCCCAGGGGAAATTCGTATAATAAGTTGGTAGTTTGTAAAAATCCTCACATTTCGTTCATTTTATTTTTCTTTCCCCGAAACTCGCAATGCTCCACCCTGCCCGGCTGGTGAGGGCGCCCAACAAGATCTCGGTTCCGATCTGACCCCATTGCCTGTTGCTTTGTCTCACCAAGTGGGACATGCTGGTCGGCACTGTAATAGCCCGTCCAATCTGGAAACCACAACGTATCGAATTCTCTCGCACCGGGCTGTAGCTCGCCTCACTCATAGCCGAGGAGCTCCGAGTTAGTCAGTGGGTAGTTGAGTGGCGAAGCTCACACGATGACTGCAATCGGGAGCTGCAAGTCCGGAGATCCCGCAGTTTAAATCCTGGCACTGACTTCAACCATCCTGACAATGAGTGTGGTTTTCCTCCGAGCTTTCCACACTCTCTCCACGCAAATCCAAGGATTACACTTAATCTAAAATCCCCGGGCATGTACTCCAATCCTTGGCCCTGGGGATATAAGAGCTTTATTTGGTCCTGTTCGTCCCAGACTTTTGGGTTGCCTGAGTGACAGAATATGTCGTTTACAATGGATTTTTGCGGAAGGATTGCACTTAAAATTTTAAAATAACTGGATCTGGAGATACCGCCTTTAAGGCCATCACTGCGGTCTTCTTTAGACCCGCTGCTGAGGCTGAGGAGTAATGACTAGCTGCGTGGCTCAGCGGTAACGTCTCGTCTGCTGTGATCAAGGTTGCAGGATTGATCCCTGGTGCAGTCAGTTGGCACTTGAGGGTACGCAAATACAAGGGAGCCGTGTCTGTAGTTTTACTGGTACGTTAAGATCCCCTTCGGGGCAAAATTCCGGCACTAAAGGTCTCAGTAGTTAAAAGGGCCGTAAAAATAATAACATTAGTTATTAATAATATCTAACGAGTAAGGTTTCCAAAATTTTATGAGGCATCCCGGATTAGTTCCACGCGCTCCCTTCGCCATACCTTGGCCGTTATTTCTTCTAGGTTCTAGTTCTTGTAGTAAAGAACTCGAAGCTTGTAGATTCGTTGATTTTCTACGTCGACATTCGCAGGCTGACCATTGAAGCATTCAAGGCGGACAGTTGGATCCATTAGTCTGCGTATCCTGCAGCTGGACACAAACGAGCTAGTAATTACGCACTCAAAGAAGTTTTTCATCTCCCCCGCAATGCTGAAAAAGCACCTGCTAGCTAACTGCATTTGCAACTCTCGTTCGCGAAACCATGGCTACAGGTATCACCACCTCACGGGTATTGCTGGTGGACACTAGCACATCTCAGTGTGGATGTGATTACCGATACACGATAAACTGTATGATCCCGTCAGTATATTACGTTACCTTGTAGAACGTTCAGAACATATAACCGGATCCGTACTGTACCACCTGCGTGAGCAAGGGCTGTTAATGCAGGACGTACAGCTCACGCCACCATTCTAGGCCGGTGGGCCCTGCATGCGCATCGGGATGCGAGATTGCAATTTCTAGTTCACTCTTAGTATTGGAGGGCAGAGCTTCCTGATTGGCTTTTCTGACGAAACACGTCTGCAGCAAAGGATGTGATTTGTCAGCGTAGTTATAAGGTGGAACCTATCAGCGATGTCGTTCCGGGTTAGAAAAAAAAAAGTAGAACTCCCGCTGTTTTAACTTCGTAATTTCTTGGTACCCGTATACATTGTAATGCGCCTTGAAATAGTTGCATGATCATTGCTCCTAGGCCATAAGTGTTTCCATATCTTCTTAAATCAAGAAGAATCATTACCAGAATGTTATTCATCGATTAACACCACCTTGTAGCCTACCATTTGGGTGATTCTTTTGTAATATAATGGCCTCAGCCGTCACCACTAAGAACGAATATCCGAACAGCTAATCAGGAAGTCGTATCGCTCTCCAATGCTAAAAGTGAACTAGAAATTGCAATCTCGCCATCGGGATACCACACCGTCTGCGAACTTGAATTCTGGAGCATGCGCATTGGTACGTAAGTTGTCAGTCGCGCAAAGAGTTTGTCCGGATCACAATCGTGGAAAACCATGAGTTAGGTGCACCGCTGTTGGCCAGCAGCGTTTGCAGTGAGGTGTTATACCATCACCATCCTTGAAGTTGTTGGTTATACCCGACTACTGCACTCGCTTCAGTGTGCGAGCTCTCAAGGACACTGGCAGAAATCGGTGGCGTAAACTATATAGCACGTGTGATTGAGGCGAGGCATGCTGATGCCGTCAGAATTTGGAATCACTTCCAATAGACCGGAAGTTTAGAGGATTTGCCTCGTACCAATCGTCCACGGCGACTACAGCCGCTGAGGGCCGATATCTTCGGACTCGCCCTTACACCTGACAGTCTTCATGGCCGTGCTTGGAGACGCCGAATGCCTCCTACATCCTGCCCCGCGTGTTCAGTAGAATGGCGGGTCCGTCATCATATATGGGTGCCGAACGCCGTTCATCACTGTTGAGGATGACGTGAGGGCAGAGACGTATCGAAACACATCCTCGCAAAGTTTGTTATGCCTTTCCATCTATACATAAGGGGTGGATTCGTCCTAGAGGATGACAAATTTGGAGCGCACAGTGAGGGCATGGCAAATGACTACCTCCAGGAGATCGGGATCTTTCGGATGGAGTGACCAGCATATTCTCTTGATATAAATCCCATTCAGACCAATTGAAAAACATTATGTTTGGTTCTGAATGTTTTTGTTTGCAGTTAATTGGATTTCTTTCCGATACAATGTATGCACTTTCATGCTCCTATCCCAAACAAATTATACGGATTACTGTCGGGCAAACACCAGGGTGGTGCAAAACTTTGTTTCATGTGTATATACCTATCACAGAAATTTTCAGTACACACCCAAGTACATGGTGCTGATTCTTCAGAGTTTTGAGGTGTCCGGACGTCCAAAAATTGAGTATGAATGTGTCAGATAAAGTATGATTATTAGACAATGAACATTCTCTTGTTCGTAACTTCAACGAGCTCAACAAAATATTCTGCACAAACTAATTCAAATTCGCTTTAGCACGAAAATTAAAATACCAGTAGTAGGGTTTTAGAGGGCAATACTTGTCACAAATTAAGTTATTCACTGATGGAGAGAAAGGAGGAGTATTTAAATTTAATATTTATTTTCTAATTACACCAGAATGTCGAAATCTATGGAATGTAAGAGTATTCTTTCTGTCTAAACTGCGTCTACCAAAGAAAGAAAAGTGTCAGTCTTTTTGCTGGTTCGCTGTACTTTCCTTCACAAGAAACGCGGTGGGAATGTAACTTTACAGCCCATAATCTCACCAGCATCCGCCAGGTGGCTTAATCCTGAAATGTAGCCTCTCTCTGCAAATCCATTAATCCTTTGCCTGCATAAGAAATTTATACTTTGGAAAGAGCTTCTACTGTAAGTCTCACTGAAGGTATAGATAGCTGAGTAATCGATGGACGTATTAAAAATACTGTCTTTACAAAAAGCTACATTATTTTATTAACGCGCTGTTGTATTAGTTATCAAGATCACTACCATTTTATTCATACCCAACACCGTAACCAAGTGTGTTCAATCACGCCCCACGACTGCTGCGTAGAATTGAGAATTCGAAATCCGGCGATGACAGCGGCCATCCTGAACTGTTTTATTTACACTCCTTCCAAACAAATGCTGGGATGGTAAGTCCCGAGGCACGTACCCCAAGTCTTGGCCTTAATAATTTCAGCTACATACACTACTCAGCTACATTGTGATTGCCACGGTGGCAGAGAGCGCTAACGCACTACCTCGTGCCTCGCTGGGATCGGGAGAGCGTGGGTTCGATTCCCACCTCGGCCGTCCTGAAAATGGTGTTCGTGGTTTCCCCATTTTCACCACCAGCCAAATGCTGGGACGGTACCTTTCAACAGGTCCACGGCCGGTTACCTTCCAAAATCCGTCCCTGACCCGTCCTGAAAATGAACTAAAAGGCCTTTGGCTGCATTAATAAAATTATTATTCAAGGTGATCTAGTAGGTAATCAATTTTAAAATGCTGTTTGCACTGCCACGAATCAAAGATATACTGTAAATCAATTTATCTCGGCACAAAATGTGACACGAGAAGTTTCCTAAGAGCCGACATGTTACGACTTAAAAAAAAACATATAAACAAATAAATAAATACTTCCTTTGCCTGGATCAATCCGCGAACACGACTCTGATACTCGACAACTGATCCATCAAGGAAGCTTATTTAAGTCAATACGATAGGGCACATGATGACTTCGCTATTCCGCCCCTTAAAACAAAAATCATCATCAAGTTACTACGAAACTTAATAGTTGAAAAAAAAAATGCGTTTGTAGTTGTCAAGTTCGTATAAACGTTAAGGTTGTGGTTGCAGCTGAGGTCCCTAATGTCCTGGGTTTGATTTCCGGTTCTGCTGAGGCAATTAATTCTTATGCGAGGGCTGAAACGGAGTTCTCAGCCTCTTCAGAAAAATTGAGAAGAGATGGGCTCGATTCCCACTTCAGTCATACTAAAGGTTGCCCCTGAGATCCAGGTTTGATTCTCGGCTCTGGCGGCGGTTATCCTGAGTGTATTTTTCCCCTGTATTTTTCTATACTCCTTCCAGGCAAATTCCGGGATGGTTCCTAACTTTAATTAAAATCACATAGGCACAACAAACACCTCAATAACACAGGTTAACACATTTTATGCTCATACAGGTATACAAGGTTGATGGTCACGGTGTTAGAGTCCAAAATGAAACAAAAACTAACCAGTGTTCAGCGAGTGACTCCCTAGTTAGCCACTACATTATAATAATTATAAGTATCTGGCAGCGTAGCTGAGTGAGTCAAATAACGATCCTTGTCTGCAATGGGTAATTGAAGGTTCGGAATTCCGTGGTTTGGGTTTGAATCCTAGCGCTGAGTGCGATCATCTCAATTTTGGGTTGTCCTTTTTTTTTTCACACCTTCTCGAGGCAAATGGCGAGTGTGTACCCCAATCTCTATTCCTAATATTTACAGATATACACACGCTGCTTTAGTCACAGGAGACCACAGGTTATCAGACAAATCTAACTCACACACAGTTACAGGTCTTATGACGAAAATATACCAAGTCCCTAATTGGAGCAACAACTAAATAATTGAACCTTCCCTTAACGGCCAGCTGTACTAAGAAATTGAAATCTGATGCGAGATTTGGAACGAGGCAAAATTGCGAAGAGGTTCGTTCGATTTCCACCTCAGCCGTGATTTCCCACTTCTACTATAGGCAAAAGCCGAACCACGACCGCCTCCTTCCCAATAGTTGTCTCACTTTCAAACACTCACACTGGTTGGTTCCTCAGTTTAGGGGCTGCGACAACGCGGTCATGTAGCACCGTGTACTTTGGATGTGTGTAGAATCTGTCTGATAACCGGTGTTAATTGTGAAGACTGTATTAATGTGTGTTATCTGTTTTTAATTCAAGTAAGGACTGCAGACATTTAATTTTCAAGTAGGCTAGTTCCAACTTTTGCTACCAAACGCCACCGTCATCGACCGACTAGTTCTGAACTTGGTTACTAGATGCCATCGCAGTCGGCTCCTGGTGACGAACGTTGGAACTTAAGAGCATTAGTCCAATATAACCTATAATTTAGTTTCACACAAGTGTAATTAGTGGAAGGTTCTTTATCAGGCCATAAATCTATGACATGGGACCGCTGGCTTTACTTCCCCTCCGAAGGCATACTGAGGGATATTTAACGCTCTTAAAAAAATCCGACAGACTTCGGCCGCAAACACAGGCTATAAAAAATTTCTACACACACCCAAGTATACGGAGCTAATAGTCAGCTATTAAGTGAGACATCGATCTCATTATGTTTATTTTTTGCTCTGTCTACCAGGAGGTCCAGTTTTCGGAAAACGAGAGTATCCTGGAGAACACAATGGACGTGGCGGCTTATTGGTGTAGTAGTGGTTTAACTTCTGCTTTGCGTCACGGGAATTCAGACACGAGTTTAATCTAGGGCAACAAGGAGACACGATTTAATTGGGTTTTAGTGAGCTGAAAGTAGGCGTCTTCTGTGGTTAAAATGGGTTGTGGTCTAAGACTCCAATAACCCCCGTCCCCTTGATTTCTAACATACAAGGTAACTGCTGCTTCTGGAAATTGGCTAACGAAAGAAGCAACCAAGTGCTTACTTGTGCCTTGTTCTGTTACTAGAGAAAGAAATAGATGTTAAAAATTGAAAATATTAATTTTTATGCCTAATTGCTATCTCTTGATGAATGTAGTATTTTTTTTGTCTGTTGGCACAGGCTGGATTAAAATGTGGGTTCTCATCAGATTGTATTCATGACTCTGATTAATATATGGATTCTTGTTGTTGTTAATTCATTTTCGGGACTTGGGATATTAGCCCCGTATAGTTGGCTGTGTGTTGAATTTTTCTGATGACGTGTATTTATGTGATGACTGGAGTACCTTATTAAAAACAGGGATGGAGTAGGCTCCCCGGTACTTGAAATTGGTACTATTCTGGCATTTTCCTGGAGGGAGTGTGGAAAACTCTGGGAAAACCACACCCAGTATATTCGCTGTCAGTGCCGGGATTCGAACCTACGATCTCCGGACTTGCTGCAGCTGCCCACGCGGTAGTGATGCACGATTTAAAGGGCACGTCTACGCCGCGGGACAAATATACAAGGTGTAACTAAATATGTGGGGAAGCTCCGAGGATTCGATCGAGGACCTGGCTACAAGCAAAACATGTCCTGTAAACATATGGTGTATGTGCGTTCGTTGCCGTGTTAAAATCATTGTTTGTGGTGTGCATAACACAGAAGGCGACACGATACTACGTAGTTGGTCATTCGTGGAGGGCATACTGGCCACTTATACGTTTCGCCGCTCTTCAAGTCTGTGTGCATTCCCAAACAAATGGATACGGCGTCAGGGACCGGCACTGTGGGCTGCTCGTTCTCCCGTTCTCAACCCATTAGACTTCTACACGGGGTCATTTAAAGGTCATTGTGCATGCCTCACCCAGGCTATTCATAACGTGGGACATGCTGCTTCAGCGACTATAGAGCATGATGTCAGCAGATATGATAGATGCCGGCAATATGGGAGCGTGTGAGACAGTCAATGATGCGGCGCATAGACGCCTGCATTACTGCTCGTGGTAGCCATTTTGAGCACCTTCTATAGAGATCCGTAAGTAGTAACGTACACTTTGTCAACACAAATGACCAACCTGCACAGTGAAGCGGTCTGTGTTATTTACACCACAAACAATGCTTGTAACACGGAAACGAAAGCAAATATACCATTTGTTTACAGGACATGTTTTGCTTGTTGTCAGGTCCTCGTGCAAGATGGCGTCACAGTGAAAGTGTAGTGAAATAGCAGCTAGTGTAAATATTTGATAAAAGTGGTAAAATATTATAACAGAGGTTTAAAATCTATAAAGTTACTTTCCTTAGATCAAGTGTAATACGGAATATTGATAGTATTTAGAAATTCTTATTGATAATTTAATAAACTTAAACTAAGTTGTGGGAACGTGTATCCAAAGATTCGGTGACTTCTTCAATCACTGTTTGAACCAAGTAGAGCAGTGGTGCTTTTACGAGACTTCACCCGATTGGAAGATATACGTATTTCACATTCTTCTTTATTGGTAGGTAATTAGATTAATTCTATTAGGTAGTAATAATTAAAATAAATTTAGTGTAATTTGGTGTAAACATCTAGGCTAACTTAGATCTCTAGTATGACGACAGTAAACAGTGTTAGTGTGGTCAGGTAGTGTAACCGTAACGGATTTATGCTCGTCGTGCAAAATAAAAGTAAACAAGAAGTTCCGTGACGAACTAAAGAGCCTACTTTTCATGCCAATGATTATTCTAAAGTCTATGAACCTATCTAGAATAATGACGAAATTAAGTTGGTAATATCGAAATGTCCAATTAGTTCGAAATATTCTTGGTATAATGTAGCCTAAATAGAGCACTACAGTTGGCAGCCCTGGTGACTGAATATATTCTTAGTTCCATCTCTTAAGGTACAGAATGCAAAATTTGGTTGAAGTCCAATGGACGTTACATGCAGTTAGACATTGGATCTATCAGCACGCGTGAAAGCATGTTGGCAACAATGTCTTGCGTGTGCTGGTTAGAAATAATCGGAAATATTATATCTTGTTGTGCCAATTTTGGATGAAATCCATTTGTTAGTATAGAAGTTGCATGCATTTTAAAATTGGACCTATCAGCAAGCATAGAATCATGTTGGCAGCACTGACTTGTATTACTTACTCCAAATTAATCTAGAGTGGCAGGTGCTATACGAGTGAAAAGTATACAGCTGTTGGCTTGCATACTTTCTGATATATTGATATTAGGGTAAAAACATATAGACAGCATTTATTAACAGTTGGCAGCCCTGATTGCTCTTAGGAATACTTAGTCATATCTGTTATGTTACACATAGCACATACGAAATTTGGTTGAAATCCAACTGGTAGTATAGGAGTTCCATGTATTTAAAAATTTGTCCTATCAGCAGGCTTAGAATCATGTTGGTAGAACTGAAGTGTATAAGTTACTCCAAATTAATCTAAAATATCAGGTACTATACGTGTGCATAGTTTAAAGCTGTCGGCTTACATACTTTCAGATATATTGGTATTTGGATGAAGACAATAGAGAGAGCAATTATTAACAGTTGTCAGCCATGGTGGCTCTTAAAAATACACTCAGTCATATATGTTTATGTACACATGTTACATACAAAATTTGGTTGAAATCCAATTAATAGTGTAGAAGTTTTATGCATTTAAATATCGGACCTATCAGAAGGCTTAAAATTATTTTGGCAACACTGTCATGTATGGCCTCCTGGAAATTAAACTGAAATAGTATTATCTACAAGTGTGCCAATTTTGGAATAGCTCCCATGCATACCTTCCATGATATCCAACATGGAGCTCAAATTTTTATTGCCTTTTTTCAGCAATTGGTAGCACTGACATCATTTTCAAATATGGGCTTGAGATATTCCGGTATACATCTTTACTCATACTAAATTTGGTTTCGATTGCTGCAGCCGTTTAGGAGTTGATAGATTGCTCTCTCTATTGTCTTCATCCAAATCTTATATATATATATAAAAATGAAAGTTTGTCTGGTTTTTTTTTCTGAATTTCCACGGAAATTTGCGATATTTGCGCGTTTCAGGCTGTTTTATGACGGATGCGCGCAAAAATAAAATTTTTGTCTGTTTGTCTGTCTGTCTGTCTGTCTGTCTGTGTGTCTGTGGACAACTTCTTCGAGTCCTTATAACTTCAGAACGGCTGGGTGGATCAACGTAAAATTTGATCCAGATATCCATCAGAGGCACCACACTAATCATTGATGTAACTCTTCTCCGTAACTCTCATAAAAGGGGCCCTACCCCCTTAAAATGCATGCTGAAATAGGCGTAGAAGGGTGAAACAAAGCTCATTTTCAGTCCCCTAATTTTAGAAACGAAACTCGGGGGCCCTAAAGGGACCCCGAAAACCACATTTTAAGGCCCTAAAACCAACAGTTTTTGAGATATTCCCAGAAAATTAATTTCACTTGATAAATTAATGAAAGAATGCGTGCCGGTAACCATGGCAACTGAATCTCAGAGGTCCATCTATTTCTGTAAGACGCAATGCAATTCCATTTATTACATTACTGTGAAGGTTTGCAAACGGCTATAAGGTTATAACGGATCCAAATTAAGCTGAAATATTCATTAATACATACAATGCGCTTAAGGGGTCAAGGGGTACTGTAGAATTTTTTCACGCGATTTACACGTGCGGGTGTGGTACTGAAGATCTATTATATCCCTTCTCTATTATATAACAAGATGTTCAGTAAAGAACATATAGCCTACTTTCTCCTAAATGCATGGGTATTGTTATAACTCTTTGTCCTTTTCAAGGAGTATGATTGAATGTTGGTTGTAGTAGCTTGTTGAAATACAACGTGCTATAGGGATATTAAACATGAATATGAGGTGCCCTTTGCTAGTGCTACCTCTGTACCAAATTTCGTTCAATTCGGTTTCACCGTGTTTGAATTGATAGGGGGAATCGATTTGCACACATACTTGGCCACCATCTGCAAACTATTGGGCTGATGTTCTTGCAGCTTGGTCAGAATATGTTTCCCACATAAAGATATGGTGTTGCAAAATTTGGTAGAGACTAGATTATTAGGTTGGTCGTAATTACATTTTAGCTTTTAACATTAGGGTGGCCGCGATTACGTTTCCGTCAAGATAGCGGTGATATAAAACATGACTCTGAGGTGCCCTTTGCAAGTGCTACCTCTGTACCAAATTTCGTTCATTCGGTTCCACCGTGTTCGAATTAATAGGGGGAATCAATTTTGACATAAAGATGGCCGCCATCCGCAAACTATTAGGCTAATGACCTATTAGATTGGTCAAAGGATGCTCCCTCCATAAAGGTATGTTGTTGCAAAGTTTGGTAGAGATCGGATGGTTATGTTAGTCGTAATTTGATTTAAGCTTTAAACATTCGTGTGGCCGCCATTACGTTTCTATCAATATGGCGACGATATTAATCATGACACTGAGATTCCCTTTGCTAGTGCTATCTCTGTACCAAATTTCGTTCCATTCGGTTTCACCGTGTTCGAATTAATATGGGGAATCAATTTTGACATAAAGATGGCCGCCATCCGCAAACTATTAGGCGAATGACCTATTAGATTGGTCAAAGGATGCTCCCTCCATAAAGGTATGAAGTTGCAAAATTTATTAGAGATCGGATGATTAGGTTAATCGTAATTTGATTTAAGCTTTGAACATTCGTGTGGCCGCCATTACGTTTCAGTCAAGATGGCGGCGATATAAAACATGACACTGAGGTGCCCTTTGCTAGTGCTACCTCTGTACCAAATTTTGTTCCATTCGGTTGCACCGTGTTTGAATTAATAGGGGGAATCAATTTTGACATAAAGATGGCCGCCATCCGCAAACTATTAGGCTAATAACCTATTAGATTGGTCAAAGGATGCTCCCTCCATAAAGGTATGTTGTTGCAAAGTTTGGTAGAGATCGGATGGTTTTGTTAGTAGTAATTTAACTTAAGCTTTGAACATTTGTGTGGCCGCCATTACGTTTCTGTCAATATGGCGGCGATATAAAACATGGCACTGAGATGCCCTTTGCTAGTGCTACCTCTGTACCAAATTTCGTTCCATTCGGTTTCACCGTGTTCGAATTAATAGGGGGAATCGATTTTCACACAAAGATGATCCCATCCGCAAACTATTAAGCTGATGACCTATTAGTTTGGTCTAAGGATGCTCCCCTCATAAAGGTATGTTGTAGCAAAATTTGGTAGAGATCGGATGATTAGGTTAGTCGTAATTTGATTTAAGCTTTGAACATTTGTGTGGCCGCCATTACGTTTCTGTCAAGATGGCGGCGATATAAAACATGACACTGAGGTGTCCTTTTCTAGTGCTACCTTTGTACCAAATTTCGTTCAATTCGCATTCACCGTGTTCGAATTGATAGGGGGGGGACAGACATTCAGAGTACACACACTCACACACACACAGACACACACACACACACACAGACTCACACACACACATACACACACACACAGAGAGACTCACACACACACATACACACACACAGACAGACACACTTTTTTCGCCCTGTGTTGATCTCATAAGTCTACTTTCATTTTATGCAAAAATCGAAAGTAGGCTAAAAATGCAAATAAAATCATCACAAGATCTCAGGTAAAATTGAATGAGGAGAAAAGTGAAACCGATTGTCGTAATGTAGGCCTACCGCTACCGTCATACGAATGTCATAACCTGAGAAACGAACTGTCCTCAAAAGACGAAATTATAAAGCTGCTAAAGGAAGATATTGCTAAGTTAATGGAAGAGTTGAATAAATTAAAAGGAAACAGAGAGGAAAGCAAGGAAACTTGGTCGACAGTGATTGCTGGTAAGGTAAGATTGAATAAGCCTAGGCCTATAAATGGAGTACATGTAACTGAAATTCCCGTCTCAAATTCATTTGGAGTGCTTGTCGAAGAAAATGATGACTTTCCTCAAGAAGAAAAGAAGAAAGTGATAAAGAGAAAATCCAGGAAGATGCGGATATTTGCGGATAGCCACGGGCGAGATGTAGCAGCATGCGTATTGGAGAGAAGCAGAGAAATGGAGGTCACTTCGACAGTAAAGCCAGGAGCTCAAATTGCAGAGGTCACGAACGGGATGATAGGAGAGTGTGCGTCCCTTACTGCAAAGGACTACGCAGTGATCATCGCTGGAGCAAACGACGTCTATAGAAATGAGAGTAAAAAGGTAATCAAAGATTTAAAGGGTACATTGCCATCCATGCAAAAAACAAATTTCATTATTGTAAACATTCCGCAGAGATACGATTTAATTCCCAAATCATGTGTAAATGTAGAAATAGAGGCTACAAATGGAAAAATTCATAAAATTTGTAAGAGTTTTCCAAATGTCCAAATTGTAGATGTAAGTAAATTAGACAGGAAGTTCCACACTCGGCATGGCCTACACTTAATTAGATTAGGAAAAGAGTATCTTAGTGATGAAATCTGCAAAATTGTAAATTCAAATGGTAAGAATAATTCAACAGTAATATCATTAGAGTGGAAGCAGGGAAACTGGTAGAAAAAGCCAAACGTGAGGTTTGGCATTCAGATCTTTTGAAGTCAAATTTAACGGAGTGCAACAATGGTATTTCGGATTTGTCTAGCAACAATAATAATAACAATTATGATAATAATGTAAATAAATCACCAACACAAGCTTGTAACAAATTTAAAATTTACCACCAGAATGTCCAGTCTCTTTATAATAAAATTGATTACATAAATCTAATGCTTATAAATGAACTTAAAGACATCTCAGCACTATGTATTTCAGAACATTGGCTGAAAGAGGAACAACTAGAATTAATTCAATTCCCAGGGTTTATACAAGCTTGTAAATACTCTAGATCTAATATTAGCCATGGTGGTACTTGCATCTTCTTAAGAAATAATTTAGATCATGAACAGATAACAGCTTATGATTATCTAATTATGGAACAGGATTTTGAATTCTCTGCCGTAAAAATACAGCAGTTTAAGTTAATAATTGTATGCGTATACCGTTCTCCGTCAGGAAAGTTTCCTTTATTTATAGATAAATTAGAATTGTTACTCAATAACATGAGCAAAGTAAATTTCGATATAATAATTTTTGGGGATGTAAATGTGGATTTCTTAAAATTTGATAGAAATTGTGAATTATTAACACAGTTACTAATTTCCTTTGGACTGAAACCTACAGTAAATACCCCAACAAGAATAACAAAATTTAGTAAAACCACTCCTGATCAAATTTTTATAAATACAGATAAATATCACCATTCAATAGAAGTCTATTGTCCGGGTTTTAGTGACCACCATGGACAAATACTGAGTTTTGAAGTATCCGAAACAATCAATAATAATGATAATGGAGTAAAATCTAAGTGCAGGTCATTCACTGAATCAAATGTTACATATTTCAATGACTTATTAAATAAGGAAACATGGTCAGACATTTATGAACTAGAAAATGTAAATGATAAATTTAATGCATTTAACAGTACCCTAAAACACTATTTTGAAATAGCATTCCCCTTTAAACGAAGAACTGTTCAAAATAACAAAACTAGCAATTGGATAACAACAGGGATTATAAATTCATGTCAAAGAAAGAAATTTCTACACAAATTATATAAACAATACCACACAACGCCTGAATTCAATTTATACTACAAAAAATACACTAGCATATTAAATAAGGTAATAAGACTAGCAAAGAAAATGCATAATGATAATTTTATTTCCCAATCATCGAATAAAAACAGGGCTATGTGGTCCGTGATAAAGAAAGAAACTGGAAAATCTGCTAAAATACAAAGGAACATTACACTGACCAGAAATAATAAAGTGATTAATAATCCAGAGGAAATAGCAAACACTTTTAATGACTGTTTTCTGGAAATTCCACAAAAATTATTAAATAAATCACAGGTAAATACACTAAATTCTAATAATAAAATAAATATATGCAGTGATTCTTTATTTATAAATCATGTCACAAGTGAAGAGGTAAGAATGGTTATAAAAGAGCTAAAAAATAAATTCTGTGCTGGCATTGATGGCATCCCTGATGCAATTTTAAAGAAATGTGCAGAAAATATAATAAATCCACTTTCACACTTAATAAACAGTTCAATTCTCTCAGGAACTTACCCGGATATTTTGAAGTTATCAAAAGTAATTCCAGTGCACAAAAACGGTTCAAAAGATGAATTAGATAACTATCGTCCTATTACCTTACCAACTGGTATTGCAAAAATTGTGGAAAAAATTATGTATAAGAGACTGATAAGTTTCATAGAAAAAAATAAAATATTATCAAACTCACAACATGGATTCAGAACGGAAAAATCTACACAGACAGCAATTTACGAATGTAGTAATTGTATACTGAAATTAATAGACAATAAGGAACATGTAACTGGCCTATTCTTGGATTTATCGAAAGCATTTGATGATGTTGACCATAAAATCCTCCTTACCAAACTAAATCAATATGGTATTAGAGGTCTAGCTAATAAATGGATAGAGTCTTACTTAACATGGCGTAAACAAATAGTAAGCTTGAGACACAAGGATGATGGAACCAAATTACTTAATGAAACATTGTCCAATGAGGGAATTATTGAATTTGGAGTACCCCAGGGATCGGTTTTGGGCCCACTACTCTTTCTTCTATATATCAATGATATAACACAGAACGTTCATTCACATAAGGAAATTTTGTTTGCGGACGATACAACACTCGTAATAAAAGGTGAAACTTAACAGGTCATACAGCAGTATGCTGACTCCGTTACAGGAGAGTTAACCAAATGGTCACAAGATAATCGCCTCATAATAAACTATAAAAAAAACAGTGTGTCTAAATTTCCACACTATACAGAACAGGAATCCTGCGAAACCCAATATAACATTAAATGGTCATCAAATAGAAAATAAATCAGAAACAAAGTTTTTAGGACTATGGATACAACAAGACTTGAAATGGAATACACATATACAATATCTGAATACTAAACTGAACTCGATGTGCTTTGCGTTACGTATTTTGAAAACCTGCACTAGCATGCACACATTAAGAAATACTTATTTTGCTTATTTCCATTCATACTTAAGATATGGGATCATATTTTGGGGTATGTCGCCAGATGTACTAAGCACGTTTAGGATACAAAAGAGGGCGATTAGAATTATGGCAAATGTAAACTCTAGAGAATCATGTAGACCTCTGTTTAAATATTTAAACATTCTCCCACTGCCCTGCATATATATCTTTGAAAGTATTATGTTTTATAAAAAGAATTTAATGAATAAAGACGTTTTTCTTAAAACAAACAATGATGTTCATAGGCATAACACAAGACAAAATCAAAACATTCATATTTCACACACACACAGGCATATATCAAAAAGGAACTTTTCACACTGGAGTTAAATTATACAATAAACTACCCCAGTATATAAAACTGGCCCCAAAAATAAAAACGTTTGATAGAATGTTGAAAGCTTATCTGCAGTGCCATTGTTTTTACTCAGTAGTTGAATATCTTAGCGTATAGGAGCGATGAAATCTATAATTATATTTTACTTTTTTAATTTAATTGTAATACCTATGTTGTTGTATTTATAGAATTAAGTTTTTATATTATGATAATAGAGTGAGGTGTAAATAGTTGTGCAATAAGATTGTATCTATTAAGATTTGCTATTATAATAGGTTAAATAGTTATAATATTAGTAATATATACCTGTTAGTTCTTTTATTTTATAGATGTAAATTCTGACGTGTCCTATATCAAAAATGTATTGAATGCATGTATTTGATCAAATGGAATTAATAAAAATCTATCTATCTATCTATCGAATCCCCGGAGCTTTCTCACATATTTATTTAGACCCTGTATATTGAAACTACTGAGGTATGAGTGGTGCTCAGTAGAGGCATTCAGATAGGGTGACCAACTCTAAATTTTCAAATGGAGGACAAACTCTTAATAAAAGGAGGACTTTTCATTAAAAAAATGTTCTAAAAATGGAGGACAAATAGAATTTTAATATTTACATGCAAAATTTAGTATTACATACCTTATAACTGTTATGTTGATGAAGATGCTGAAGTTGTAGCTATTTTATGCTGATACTTATCGACTGCACCCACTTTCGACAGCAATGATGAATTATTTTCTTGTAATAAATAACTGTAAAACTCTCCACATGACATGTTTTTTTAAGTTGTACTTCACTATTATAATACCCTTAACCGACTCGATCAGCAAACGATTTCTTTCTTCTGACTATTGTGTATTAATCAGGGAAAATACTCTTTCAACGGTTGCATTCCAACCTGGAATAGCGAAATAAAACTAACAAATTTTAAGCAGCTCACTAAATGTTTCAATGTCAGGGCTATATTTGAAAAACTCACACCACTGCTTATCTAATGTTGTATATTTATCAATTTCGGAACTCCTAGTGTAATTCTGAACATTCCAAAATTGGTCAAAAAGTTTAGAATAGTCTATCTCCACACCTTTAGATTGGAAATACTCGAGACAAGGAAGAACATCTTCAAACTTAATGTCTTTCATACTATGAAGCTTCATCCATTGGAAACATTTAAATTCTTCCATCATAGGGTTACACCACTTTAACAGGTATTGAATGCACGTTTCATAAAAAAACAACAACATGTTCTACAAATGCAATGCATTCTCTTTCGAAGCCATTTTCAGTGAAGGATTTCAGATACTTTTTGACTTTAAGAAGTATGAATTTATTTTCCATCCTATCATTCAGTGTGGCCAGAGCTGAACCTAATATATCTCAAACTTCTGCTTTAGAGAGCGTTTCTTTTTCAATGTATGAAATTTTGTTGTAAAAAAATGTGCATAGTGGAATGAACAAACCACAGGTAAAGTTCAGAAAACTCGTTTTCAAAAAGGGACCTGATTATAGCAGGCTGAGAAAGAAAGTACGACTTTGGAGCATTCTTTCTACTGCAGGAAACAAACTTAACCACCTTGTTTTGCTGTGACACAAAAGCTATTCATAATTTATTTCAACAAATTCGCAGAATTCTTTGAGTTGTTCAGTGCGAATTGTATAGATATGGAAATAATTGAAGACTTTTAAAATTATACTCTCTTCATCAACTGGCAGTACATCAGCACCTTATTGCAAACAATTATGCAGTACATGTGCTGGGCATCCAACTCCGATTATATGTTCATTTAATTTACTTTCAAGTGCTGAAAATACGTTTTTGCCTTCTCTACGATTAATCCCTCCAAAATTTACATTTGCATTGTCTCCATTAAAAGCAACGCATTTAGTAGAAATATTGTGCTTCTTAAAATTCTCGGAAACATAATTGGATGCATGGTGTAACTACAATGGTGAGGCGGATCGCTCCCTCTCTCTCGTGCGGATGACGTCACAACGGGGGCAGCCGTGACTTGTGGCTAAAGGCGGGAGTCAGGCGCGTGAATCCGCAGTCGATTGAAATAATGATGTTAATGTTGACAGGTGTGTACGTTGCTAGTGAAAGTATTGTATTTCAGTCTCTGTCAACGGCATAATAAGGAATGTGTCTTCAATCATCCAAGCAACGGTTCCTTAAAGGTGTTTGTGTTTGCAAACATATTTATTGAAACTTGTGAGTAATCATTTGTTAGATTTGTCCGTAATTAGATCAGGGATGTGTACTGCTCAATTGGAAAAAGGTCAGCAAGGAAAGTTTTGGAACTACTAATTTCTATGTCTTCTTCTGAACTCACAATTGCGCACAAAATTAGCAGATATCATTTAGACTTAAAGGGATCAGAGAGACAAAAATTTCGGCCTGCAGCTTAAGTACTTTCAAACCAGGTATCAAAGGCTCTTGAATGGTGTGGAGGGAAAGGTTTGATGAAAAACATTGACTGAGAAGAAGCTGCTAGATGTATAAAATTAATAAATGACAGGTTTGGCTTACTTAATGCTAAAAACAAATTTGGGAGTCATTCTGAAAGCCCCCAGGGGATCACAACTTCTGGGACGTGGGTTGGTGACCACGGGACCCCAGCTGAGTCCGGCATTGCTTCCACTTACTTGTGCCGGGTTCCTCTCCGTCTTCTATCCCGTCGACCTCTCTTGGTCAACTCTTGTTCTCTTCCGACCCCGACGGTTTTCCGAGGTCTAGGGAGTCTCTTCTTTTTCCGCCTTAATTGGCCCTTGTCTCATCTTTCCTGATACCCTCCTTCTGCGAGGGGTCAGCCTTCTTTTTCTTTTCATGTTATCTCCTGCCTTCTGCTCAAGGCCCTCAAGGATGCAGGGTGTGTGTAGCCCCACCACATCAGGTGCATCCTGGATATTGCTACACCCTCAGGGGCTTACGGCTGGTGAGTTCGGGAGTTGGCGATCCCGAGGGATTCCTGAGCTGGGACCGTTTTGTCCCTTTTTACCACTGATTTTGGGATGGGCCCTCTCCTCTTTCCTATCCGCCTTTCATGACTCTCCTTCCTTCCAAGTCCCTCAATCCTCATTATTCGTGGGTTGAGGGCATTTCTTTTCTTCCTGTCCTTTATTTGCCTTATGCTTTGTTTGTTTACCATTTCTTCTTTTAGTATGTAAGTCTGTAGTTAGTATTAGTTATAGTTTTCATTGTCATCTCATCTTTCACTATGACCCAAACCATTAGGGACCGATAACTTGGATGTTAGACCCCTTAAAACAACAATTATTATCATCATCATCATTCTGAAGGAAATGCATTTGGTACTGATTTAGACAAGCAAATCAGTCTGCTAAATAATGTCAATGAGTTGATAACGTCCATGAAAGTTGACCGACATAAAGCCTTACTCCCATTTCGAAAGGGAATTCTACTCAGCAACACGTATCTAGTCAACCTTTTTAGATGCTTGAAGCCGATGTACCCAGTCGAGTACATAATAACTTATCGTCTAAATCAAGATATTTTGGAGAACCTTCTCACATATATTAGAGGAATGGGAGGCTCCCATGATCACCCATATCCTCTGGATATTAAATAAACTGTAGATTGAGATGGTACATTTTGGACAAGCCCTCTGCTTCAGTGTTTACTTTAAATATAAATACAGAGGAGGATATTGACGAAAAATGTCTGATTAAACCAATGGAAACAGAAACCGATAGGCCTACCTGTTTCTCGCAGACTGCGTTAGTGAATGTTGCCAAACATATTCCTGATATCGTAGATGCTCCTGACTAAGAAAAACTAGTTTCCAGTTCATTTATTGAATCAAATTACGAAACTGTGGAAATGAATATGAGTTTGTTTAAAATGACTGATCATCAAAATGAATTGTTGAATGAATTTGATGTCTCAGATTTTAAAGATGAAATGAACCATGAAGGTTTAAAATACAGTACAGGATATGTAGCACATAGATTCAGGGATAAGTACAAAAATTTGCGAACATTATCTCAGGAACATTGGTTGGTTCCTCAGTTTAGGCGCTGCGACAACGCGGTCATGTAGTCCCGTGTACTTTGTATCTCAAGAACATTAACCCAGTAATGAAGGCCCAGATTGGCTCCAGTTTATTTCAAGGGGAAATCGTTTGTATCCCTCTAATGAACATATGGAAGTTGAAACAACAATGGACGCTGAGTTTCATAAATTTCATGACATTTCGCTATCAAATGATATGTTTATATTCAATGAAATAACCAGCAGGACCTTGTAAAAATTGTCTCATATTAATATTGCATATGAGGTTATTCACTGTTTAGCTCGAACCTGAACATATATTAGGTTGCTTGGCTTAAACAGAAACATAAGGTTCGGCAATTCACAGAGAAAATTGAATCGCAAAATGTGTAAATTCATCAATGTAAGAAAATAGTTATGGACTATTAATATTATTTAGAGGTAGGCTACGGCGCATTCATAATTACCAACATAATTATCCGATTTTACAATACAAAGTATGTTGAGTGTTATAATACATTTTATTTATTAATTACGCCTTCAACTTAAGACCAGAGCCGTGTCAAATACATGTACTTCGTGCTGTGTCACCGAACGCAATGCCCCCGTTGTGACGTCATCCGCACAAGAGAGAGGGAGCGATCCGCCTCACCATTGTAGTTACACCATGATTGGATGTTGTCTCTGAAGTTTCATTAGGACATGTTTGTAGTTCTAAGACTTTAGTTTGAATACCATTTTCTTTATAGTCGAAATATTGTGTAACAATAGGAAAATGTTTCAAAGCCCCATGGTTGCTAGCATCAGTACCCCCTCCGAGCAAAGGAATACTATACCGGTATTCAATGTTTTACTGATAATGTCAATGGAATGAGGGGCGATTACGTTATTTATGATAGCTTCAGTATCGGTTTTAGCGCATGATATATTGTTAGCAATCTCAGAATCTGCAAACAGCACTTTATCCAACATTGATGTGTAGTCCATAGACCTATACGACTGATGGTGAGAAACAGTGTGATATGCCAATGTTGCCTCTGTTGCCCGATCTTTCCTGTCTAGTGGGGAATGTTTACTCGGGAAAAATGAATCAATATTACTGCTAGAAGAACTGCTTCTAATTGTTTTTCTATGCTTTTCACTAGCAATATGTCTCTCGAGATCGCCTGCACCTTTATTTCCAACAGTTAGGCCTACATAACAGTCACAAATATAACATTTCGCCTCACTTTCGTTACGTCCCTCTCTAAAACACGGGTACTTCTGTTTCAATTTCTCCGAGAACTTTCATTTCCTCTTTTGTGCCTCGCCACTTTTGAGTGATGACAAACACTCACTCAGAGGGTCCGAATCCAACTAGCACAAAAACAAAACTACGTAATACCGCAACCAGCATTACTTGACTGGTGAATCCCCGCCGAGAATTCCCCGGCCCCGACCTAGCACGTTCATATCACGTCGGATGGTGTCACCACTTTGGTGACAGGCCCTTCTATGATTTATTATTGAGTAAATGACGTAGTCTGATAGGGGTATCCAGAATATAGACTGAGATAGAGGAAGTGCAACTAAAATAGCTATGCAACAGAGAAAACAATAGGAAACTGAATGACTAAGAATACAATATGCAAAAAGCTGGACATTTAATAGCAAATAATAAATGCCTGCCGGACAGAGGACAAGCATGAAAAAGGAGTACATGTCCGGCAAATGCCGGACGGTTGGTCACCCTACATTCAGAGCACTGCCGTTGCCTGTGGATTCTGTGAAAGGTTCTTCTCAGAGCGTCAGCACTGGTGTACAAACTTACTTAGGTCCTCACCTTATAAAGTACGCCTTACTATAGCGCTGACTTTGTTTTCTACCCACACAACCTATGGTGGCACTTTTAGAGGATCCGATCGATCCGATCCGATAGACAGACGTCTTAAAAATTTGAAAAATAATTTGCTGAAAAGTTCTAATTATTTACTTTTAAATACTTTTTAACCAGTGGTGTTGAAATGAAAATCCACAGCCTGCTTCCAGTCGCCGACCGGATCAGGAATGGAATGAGTCAAGCCCCCATCTAGCGGCGAGGATATGAACTGTGCCGGCTGCCGAGGCCTGACGCACTCCTCAACCAGTGGTGTTCTGTGAGGCAAATGAATGTCAAGTACTCACCAATCACGCCTGTTAACTTGTTGGAAATGTCTCGGCATTGCGATGTACAATCTCCTTTGAATCTCCATCGATTATGCCGGAATAGAACCCGATATAATGGAATTACCCACGTCACACGAAGTCTGGCATACTTAAAAGTGGTTAAGCGGTAACGTTCTCGCTTGCTGTGCCCAAGGTTGAAGGATGGAATCCTGGCGCAGTCAGCTGGCATTTGAGGGTGCGCAAATGCGAGGGAGCCGTGTCAGTGGATTTACTGGCACGTTAAAGATCCCCTTTGGGGCATAATTCCGGCACCCCGGCGTCTCTAAAAGCCGCAGTAGTTAAAAGGGACGTAAAACAATAACAATATTATTATTATATTTAAAAGTGGTAGAGCATACTCTGCATTCATGGCAGCGGATGTTTATTTTAAGAATTGTTAGCTTACGAGCAAGAGTCATACTCGCGACAGGTTCTTTCTCGTCCAAGTATTTCTAAACAAAAAATAAATTATGTAAGAAACTCCACAAAATGTATTGAGGATTGTGCTCGTAATAACTGAAATATAAAATAATCCATGTATTTATAGAAACATTATTTAAAATGAATCTATGTAAATAGATGATTTTCACAAAAAAATGGAAATAACATAAACAACTTAATATTTATCCGCTTCGTTAAGTAGTGGCTAGCATTCTTGTTATCAACGTGGAGGCCCGTGTTCGATTCCCGGTTCTGCCAAGAAATTTAATTCTGGTCTGAGGGCTGGAACGGTGAAACACTCAACCTTGTGAGGCAAAACTGAGAAGAGGTGGGTTAGACTCCTACCTCTGCCATCTTGGAAGTGGTTTCCCGTGCTTTTCCACTTCTACTTCAGGCAAATGCCGGGATGGTTCCTAACCTAAGGCCACGGCCGCTTTCTACCTAAATCCTACCTCGATTACAAATTCATACACTAATACAGACATCACAGTGAGACAGGTTATCAGATAACTTCCACACACACCCAAGTACACGTGGCTACATGACCACGATGTCGCAAAGCCCCTAATTATAATGAACAACAATAATATTTGTTCAGCCAAAAATCTTTTTCTTATTGAATACTTGTGAGATTGTTTGCTCACTTCAAACTGTGGGCTATCATTAGACTACTTAAGTAGAAATTATAATATCGCTGGCTTCGGTGGCGTAGTTGATAGCATGCTGAGCTTCTATGCCAAAGGTCGCGGGTCCAAACCCGGCCAAAGTGGTTGGATTAAAAATCCCTCAGTATGCCTTCCTTCGGAGGGGAAGTAAAGCCGGCGGGTCCATGTTATAGATTTATGGCATGAAAAAGAACCTTCCACTGACTACACTACAGTGAAGCCAAAATTTGTAGGTTAGATTATTTGATAATGCTATATTAGTTCCAACGTTCGCCACCAGGTGATGGCTGTGATGGCATCTAGTAACCAAGTCGGCAGCTAGGTGTCGTGGACGGTAGCATTTGGTAGCAAAAGTAGGAACTACTTGAGAAATTGCTCGTCTGCAGTCCTTCCTTACCTGAATCACAGATAACACACACTAATACAGCCATCACAATTAATACCGGTTATCAGACAAATTCTACACACACACGAAGTACACGGGGCTACATGACCGGGTTGTCGCAGCCACTAAACTAAGGAACCAACCAGAAATTATATTATTCATATTCTCTCTTGGAAACTGTAGTCGTCCCGGGCAGTTTTTCTGTGTCCGGTGTTTGTAGATTAAGTATGGCTGTATGTGTTCAAAAATGTGTTGTATCGCACATGTAATCTCTTGCTAGCTGGGGTGGTGATTGTGGTTCTGCTTGACTTCTTAAGGCCAGTTTTTAGACATTGGGGAGATGTACACTAGATCTATACCTTGATTGTTGGGATGTCTTGATATATCGATGATCTCTGATTTTTCTGTGGTAGAAGTGACATTGCAGATAAATAGGAGTTTCGTCGAAGAGTACGGAGTGTCTGCAGTCTGATGAATGCCCAACTATTGCTGATTTAGTAGGCTGTTTTAAACACATATATCGTATGTACTGTATGTATTTTGACAATAATCTGATGGCAATGTTTCGGACCGTCGGTTCGACTAGACCCGACACATTGACATGGTGTTATGTATAATAATTAACTTCGTTTTTTCTGCCGAATTGTTGAGGTGATCAGATGTCCTCCTTTTGGGATGTTTGTCTTTCCATCTTCCACTAGCTTGGCTGACTCCCAAATTCCCTACTTTGGAGAATGTTAACATCAAATGTCCCGCTTTTCCCCAAAATGACTCGAGGTCTGTTTCCCAATTTTTCTGCTTATCTGTGACGGTCTCAATTGCTAGGCACGTGTGAGCCCTTAGATTGTTGATGGTCAAATCACTCAAATTTCATGCTGTGATGTTCACCTCGTGTTCCTTTGTTAATGGAAAATAATAATAATTAAAAAAAAACAGTCTGGTCAGTAGTTACAATTTTGTCAATGTATATGATTTTAAATCTGTGACTGAAAGCAAAGTGGTATTTGCACTAGTACTACAAAATCATTGCATTTTAAATTATATAGGTAATGTGGATATATTTTATTTCAAGTATGCAACTAGAAGTCCTGCGTTCATGACAAATCTTGCCTGTTTATCTCTAATTCTGTATTTTGTGATGGTTCCAGATGTGGAGACGCTTGCAGAAGAAACTCGGCTCTTCCACCAACGGTTGGCAACTTTGCAAGACATTGTCAGG
Source organism: Meconema thalassinum (assembly GCA_946902985.2). NCBI lineage: Eukaryota > Metazoa > Arthropoda > Insecta > Orthoptera > Tettigoniidae > Meconema > Meconema thalassinum. The sequence continues at coordinate 222,365,899 of OX336390.1, read as the reverse complement.
ACACTTCCTTTCTCGGGGCTTTCCACCAGCTTTCTCCCCGAGTTGAAGACCGTAGAACAGAAGTTGGCCAGTTTGAGTGACAAATTGAAGAAGGAAGATGGACTAAATGCTGGTGGCAAGTTTGAATGGGTGGACAGTGTCCTGGTCAAAGTGAGTAGAGATATATACTTTCGTAGTTTCTCATTTTGGCTCTCTCTTCATAAGTCATGACAACTATGTTGTATCGCTGAGTTAGTTACTTAGTTATTGTTGTTTTACGGGGCAGAAGAGCAAGGTCATCTGCCCCTGTATTGTCTGAAATACGGTAGCCGAATTATGGTTAGTTCAGGATGTACATTTCAAAACTTGATTTACACAGTATGGAATATCACCACCAGATTGAATCTGTGTGCATTGGTGGCTAATTGACTGCACATGTAAAAGGTACTGTCAAAGAGGATGTTCTGCAAGATGGATGTAAGAAAAGTTGAACAGTGGTCTTAATGCAGATCTTTCATGATGTACCATCTGCGTTGTACAATTGGGAAGAAACATCCAGCACTGTTAGACAATGCCATAGGCCTCCATAATAATGCTACTGCCCACACTGCAGCTCCTGTCAGGAACTGTTAGCAGCGGAATGGTTGGTGTGAGGTTCTGGAACATCCTCCCTACTGGCCTGATCTCAGTCCATGCAACTTTGATCTCATTCTGGAAGTGAAGAAGCCACTGCATGGGAAACGGCTTAGGACATCGTTTCGATGAGAGGTGGTACACATAGATGGATTGCACCCAGCCGATGGTATTTATTGCCTTCCTCATCGTTGACAAAGGTGTGTGAAAGGAAGTCTTAAAGGATGTTATAAATATTATGAGTCGTAATGTACTTTGTTTCCTTTTGTTCATATATTTCTAGTTGCACATCTTTCAATTTCTCTTATCTGTTATCTCCGGTACCCAGACCCAATTTGGTACTACTATTGCAAAGCACATTCCAGTGACCTTCACTAGCTTGTAATGAATTTATACTCCTGCTGTTTTATTGGCTCATGTAATATTAAATACTTACTTAATCGCCTCCTCTTCTACCTTGCGGTGTTGAGGTTTTCACAATGGAACGTCATCGGGTCTTATCCTGTTATAGCAGCCTCGTTTGTCGCAAGTTACTGCCGTGGGCTTTGATTGCCTCCTCAATGTCGTAGTCCTTTGACCTCGCCTGGTCGTCATTGTTAAGATCCGTCCTGCTTTCCTCTGTATTGTTCTTTTAATCAGGCAGGGTTCAGTGTGCGGGTTATTGGCCCACCGCACCCTAGCACAGTGGAGGGGCTGCCTCCTTAACGCCTCCATATATGTGTTGCTACTCTTTCAGGAGCCCCCTACTTCCTGAGACAAATTCTGTTCCTTCCATCAGGATTTGCAGCTGTTTTAGGGTTATACCGCCCTATACCCGGTCCTCAGCAGAACTCAGCTGCAGCCACAGCAACGTTGTCCGTCCCCCGGGACTGACTTCTAAAATCCCATCGTATATTTATATAAATCTCCAGCCCCGTGTCCTAAGTTAATAATTTCATCTCATCGTAGCTACTACACCCTACATCCAAAGCAATCTGTTCAACATATTCGAACATTGGCCTTCCCATGCAGTTCTTATCCTCCATCCTTTCCGCAGATATTTATTTCTGGGTGCTTTAGTATGTGCACTACCAACTCATCTCTTCTTTTCATTACCCATCAAAAGAAACACCTTTCTTCCCCCACTCTTCTTAATACCTCTTCAGCTGTTACTTTATCTACCTATCTAATCCTCATCATTCTCCTGTAACACTACTTTTGAATTCACCAGTTTATATATCCTCAACTGAAAAGCACATATTTGTGTGAATATCTATCTATCTATAGTTTGAATGTGTAAAACTACATTGTGAGAATACCACAATACTAATACCCATGTGTTATATAGGCTCTCAAAAGAAAGGTCTCCATCCCAGGATTACTAAAAGAATATTATTAATTTCATTAAGTCCTTTATTGGCATAAAATAGTCATCCATTCAAAAAAATGCGGCATGGCTGCTACAATTAGAAAATAATGAAATTAAAAGTGACATAGGAAATTATATAATAAGGGATCCCAAAGACTTCAAGAGTAATAATTCATTGGTATGTAATGTTTTCAGCAGTTGTGCAGACTTTAATTCTTCAGCTTACTACCTAAGTATAACAGAGCAATTGTTAGTCCCTTCAAGGATGTAACAGTATAAATGAAGACACTCTTTGCCTAATCCCCGGAAGTTTCAAAGAATACAAGCTTGTCGATAGTCTGTAGTCAGATGACGATCGTAACCCAGATTTCATAGGCAGGATACCCAAAGTATACCAACACTCCATTATGCCACATGCATTCAAATTGATACTTGGTAAAATTGTAATGCTTATAAGAAATATGCAAATAGTCTTTATTGGTTTAGTAAATGGAGTATGTAAGATAGAGAAATATTTGACAATATTATAAAATTAGAAGTCATTCATTACAGGTGCTTTCTAGAATCTGCCTAGGATTGATTTGGTGTCTACTGACATTAAACTACCTTTCAAGAGGCAGTTCCTGTTACGTCATGCTTTCGCAATGACCATTAACAAAGCAAAGGGACAAAGTTTCAACAAAATAAAAATGGCGGATATGTAAAAGGTTTATATTCTAAACGTAAGCAAAATTAAGAAATTACGCAGGTTTACCGAGGATTACGCGAGTGACTAAAGTGTTAAATATTGTGTGAACAGTGTAGGTAAAATACGTAAGAGAAATACAATACATAACTTGCTAAAAGAGAAGTCATATAACATTTAATATCATGACGGTCAACTGTGCTCCATGCGGCAAAAAGATCAAGAACAATCAGCAGGCTGTAGGATGTGATGGTGAGTGTGGACGCTGGTTTCATGTAACATGCATGAAAATGAGTAAAGACACGTACCAACAATTCCGGAAAGATGATACTTTCAAATGGTCATGCAATCGGGAAGACTGCCTCCCGCAACCTAACCTCAAAGAGGTTATGGCATCTTTCTCCCAGAAACTTGAGGAATCCCTTTCGGCGATGAGAGAAGAAAACCACGAGGTAAGAAAACTAGCAACTTTCTTATCAGAAAAGTATGATGAACTCCACCGGGAAATTGAAACTCTGAAGAAAGAGAGAAAAACCGTCAAGGACGCAGAAATGGCAGCATCTAGAGCTATCAACGAATTGGAGGAACTAAAACAGTACCAGCGCAAGAACAACTTGATAGTGTATGGAATACCCACGGAAAGAGAGGAGGATGTATTTCACAAAATCTCGGACATTGGCAAGACGTTAGGAGTTGAAATCACCAGGGCAAACATAGACGCAGCTCACCGCCTCCCGTCAACAAAGCCTGGGCCTCAACCGATAATTGTGAAATTAAATAATAGGTGGAAGAAGGAAGAGATTCTCAGTAGCAGAAGACAAAAGAAGACCCTGAAGACGAGTGAAATTGGTTACAGTGATGGTGGTAATATATATATCAATGAACACCTGACCCCCAGAAATGAAACCATCGCCAAAAAGTGCCGTGAATTGAGACAACAGGGAAAAATCTTTGCAACTTGGGTCAGAGACTGCAAAATATACATTCGGAAAAATCAAAATGGACCCTCAAAGCTTATATCAAGTGCTGAAATACTGGATGAACTCGCCCTCTCAAACTAAAATCAATGTAATAGTAAGATATCTACTAAGTATTATCCCATATGGAACTAGAATTACAGAAATTAAATTTTTTAGATAATGCTAATAATAATACACTAGAATTAACCGAGTGTAACTGTAATACACTTAGCGATTATTATAAGATTAAGGACAGTAAACAGATAATAACCGATACCAGTACACTAAAATGCGTACACATAAATGCACATAGCATAAAAAACAAGTTCGATGATATCCAAATAATGTTAGACAGAATCAAAGGTGTAGATGTCCTAGCAATCTCAGAAAATTGGTTAACAGAACAAACAAAAATGTTTTTCAATATTAAGAAATATGTTTCATATCACATAGTTAGAAAGCAAACTGGCGGGGGAGTATCTTTGTATATTTCAAACAAATGTAGCAGTACCCTTGTAAAGGAAATAAATTCCACCCACAGCATACTGCACATTACTGTGAGAAAAGGCCATCAAGAATACAATATAATCACTGCTTATAACCCTCATAAAAGCAACATTCCACACTTTCTAACTGATCTCTAAGTAATTATTAGTTCTTACTCAACGAATCCTGTTATAATACTAGGTGATATGAATATCGATCTATTATTTGGGGACAGATATACTAGTAGTTATATTAACCTAGTCAAATCATACGGTCTAGTCTTATGTAATACAAAATATCCAACTCGTGTAACACAAACTAGCTCTACTCTAATTGATCATGTATTGGCGAACGACTGTGACAAAATATGTAATGTCTATAATATTGATAATGATTTGAGTGATCACCATTTACTCATCTGTGAAATGAGAAACAAAAAGATAAACAGGAACTCAATATGTGATGATAGGCCAATAGAAAAGGATAAAATAAACTACAAAAAACTTAATAAATATTTAATAACTCAAGAATTTGTATGCAATGAAACTAACATCAATGACTACTACAATAAATTCTGTGATTTTATTAATAAATATACGAATAAGGAGCCAAGTGCCCCACCAATAAAACCCTGGATCACACAAGATCTTTTAGCACTATTACACAGGAAAGATAAGATATATACAAAAACCAAAGTTAAAAATCCATCTGCAGAAATTTTAGAAGAATATAAAATTATTAGCAACCAAGTTACAAAACTTAGAGAAACCTACAAAGAAACTACTTTGACCAAAAAATTCAAAATGCAAATAATCAGAGGGAAGTGTGGAGTGTTGTTAATGAGATGTTAAATAGACCAAAGAAGGGGAAAAATGAAATTGTCAAACTTATAGTCGACGGCACAAATGTCGGAAAAAAGGAAAATATATGTGATGAAATTAATAAATATTATGTCAATATTGCTAACAGTATATGGGAAAATCAAGGAAACTGTTCTACCTCGGGCATTACAAGCTATAAAAATACTACTAGCACTAAGACAATCTTTATGTTACCTACTGATGCTAATGAAATACAATCAATTATAAACTCCCTAAAACACAAAAACAATATAAGTGAGGACAACACTACTAATGTCATGCTACAATTGTGTCTTGAGGGCCTTACACCATATCTTGTCAAAATAATAAATCTTTCACTGATGACTGGTATATTCCCCGATGCCTGTAAAGTCTCTAGGGTGGTCCCGATCTACAAAAAAGGGGACAAAACCCACCCATCAAATTACAGACCCATAAATATTATATCTGCCATCAGCAAGGTTCTAGAAAGCGTTGTTAAACGAAGACTTATGAATTTCTTCATGAAAAATGATTACTTTGCAAACTGCCAATATGGGTTTATTCCAAATAGAGGAGCTGATAGTGCTATATTTGAAGTAGTAACTGATGTAGAAAAGGCATTAGATGAAAACAAACTAGCTGCTGGTGTACTAATTGACCTTCAAAAAGCCTTCGATCTGGTTAACCATAAGATTCTCCTTAATAAACTAGAATCTGCAGGCATCAGAGGAGTGGCACATGATTGGTTCAAGAACTACCTCACTAACAGAAAACAATATGTTGCAATCGATAATGTAAAAGGATCTCAAATGAGAATTGTCACAGGAGTACCTCAAGGTTCTGTCTTAGGACCAATTCTTTTCTTGGCCTATATTAATGATATAGTATTATTAGAATTGAAAGGCAAGCTTAAACTATTTGCAGATGATATTTTTATACTCTATCTGGGAACATCTGAACAGGAAATTATGCTAAATATTAATTATGATCTCAATAAGCTGGTGGATTGGTTGAGAGCACACAAAATGGTTATCAATATCACTAAAACAAAATATTTGTTCTTCCATAAACCATCATACAAGATTGAGACCACAAACATAGTCAACATAGCCAACAAAGAAATAGAAAGGGTTAAATCGGCAACATACTTAGGTATCACACTAGATAGTACACTAACCTGGGAAAATCATGTAGAAAATGTAAAACATAAAATCAGCCCTTTAATTGGTATTATTTTTAGATTAAGATATAGCTGTCTTACTAGCCAACAATTGAAAAATATATACTTTGCTCTGATACATTCACATCTAATGTACATGAATTTCATATGGGGATATTGTAAGAAGGAGCTGATAAAAGAACTTGAGATACTCCAGAAACGTGCTATAAAATCTATCTTTGGATTACCTTGGCTCACACCCTCAAATGAATTGTACTCAGGAACTAAAATTATGCCACTGCAAAAACAAATAGCTATGTCAGCAACAGTATTTGTATACAAATTAGAAAACAAATTGATACACATACACATCCATTTTACCCATGCAAATGACATTCATCACTATGCAACAAGAGGAGTAAATCAAATATTCACCAGCCATTCCCAATCCATTAAATTTGGAACTAAAGGAATTATGTCCTCTATAATAAAAGAATACAACTCGCTACCATTAGGCATAAGGGAAAGTTTCTCTATAAAAACATTTAAGAGGAAAACAAAAGACTTCCTATTAAGGAATGAATAGCCAATGTACAATAGCCTTAAGCAATGCAATGTATCATACCGTATTATCTCTGTAAAGTTAGTCACTAGCAATCTAAGTTACTATTAAACTAAACAATAATGTTACAAAAATTATATATATGCCATGCTGTAACTATGTTACTTGATTGTCCCTAACACGAGCTCAGGCTCATTGGGACCTATGTAAATAAATAAATAAATAATATTTATCTCGATACATTTTCAGTCATGGTCAGTTATATGTGGCATTTAGTAGAGTTAAAGCTGCGAGATGCATCAAAATTAAAATTCTAACTACACCATATCAGGGCTAGTTCCCAGAAACTGAAGTGTATTTTACAAAAAAAGTAGTTTACAATGAAATACAAATAATAGGACAGTCAAATGCAATCATTTACATTGAACTGCAGCCTACTTCATTAAAAATGTAAAAGACATGACTATTACATGCATGCACAAGAAGATTATGATACAGCAATTACCAAATATCAAAACATCCATACGGTACGGTATGTATAGTCACAACGGAAGTATAAGTTTGGTTGGTTCCTCAGTTAAGGGACTGCGACAACTCGGTCATGTAGCGCCCGTGTACTTTGGGTGTGTGTAGAATCTTTCTGATAACCTGTCTTAATATTGTGATGACTGTATTAGTGTGTGTTATCTGTTTTAATTCAAGTAAAGACTGCAGGCATTGAATCTTTTCAAGTAGTTCCTACTTTTGCCGCCAAACGCCACCGTCAACGACCAATTAGTTCAGAAATAAGTTACCTGATGCCACCACAGTCAGCTCCTGACGACTAACGTAGGAACCTAAGAACATTAGTCAAATGTTTAACCTATATTAATTTAGCTTCATACAGGTGTAATTAGTGGAAGGTTCTTTAACATATCATAAATCTATGACATGGGACCGCTGGCTTTACTTCCCCTCCGAAGGAAGGCATACTCAGGGATTTTTAACATTCTTAAAAAATCCGACAACTTCAGCCGGGTTTGAACCCGCGATCTTGGGCATAGAAGCTCAGCATGCTACAAACTACGCCACCGAAGCCACCGAAGTATAAGTTTAAAGGCAAATAAATGGTCTTCAGGAGTAGAGTACATTCATCATCACTTTAAAGGCAAATAAATGGTCTTCAGGAGTAGAGTACATTCATCATCACTTTCTCACGTTTCCTTTATCATCAGTTTTATGTTAGTCTTTGTTTGCAGATATTGCTGCCGCAGTCCACTATTGCCTTTATATTAATCAAAGCTCAAGTTACAGTGATGTGTTTTCATGCTTGTACTAACAGCAGACAGTGTGCTGTAACAGAAATAAAATATAGAATTCAAACAAAATAAAACAAATTATGAACAGGTGTGAATTCAGACACCTAATCAAAAATTACCAGGGATTTAAGGTAGGGGCAGAATCCAAAAGACGAAGGGGACCTCTTTCAGAAGAACGGAAGAAGGCGCTGAGTGATGGGATCAAGAGATACTGGCAGAACATCAAAGCTGGCAGACGATCTAGAACGAAACATTGATTTTGATTGTTACTCCGTAGTCCATAGTGGCTCAATTCGAATGTAAAAAAAAAAAAATGGATAAAGAAACCTTTGGGTGTGGCGAACCCATCGTACAAATAGCCTAAATATGATAATGTGTGAGTCGAGGCCTCGTATGAAGGTCTTTGATTCACGCCCCGACCCAGATCACTGGAACCGGGAAATTAAGAAAAGAAGCAGGATAAAGAAACATATCCAATTTGAGAGATTGTCCATGTTCATATTTGAGTTGTCTTGTTGTGTGTTGTAGTGTCTTCAGGAAGGCTGTTGGCTCTTGCTGGATGGAGTCAACCTCTGTTCTCCTGCTGTTCTGGATAGGCTGAATGCTCTGTTAGAGCCTGATGGAGTCTTGACCATTGGTGAGCGAGGTGTGGGTCCCTCGGGTGAACTAGTCACCATCAAACCTCATCCCAACTTTCGACTCTTCCTTGCTATGGACCCTAAACATGGAGAAATATCAAGGTAAGTTTCTATAATTGTGTAATGGGTATCTTGTCGAATATCATTCTGAAATGGATATCTCATCGATGTAACTTACTGTAAGTCGGCATTAGACAGATCCAGGTACCATTCTGAAATTGATATCTCGTCAGTGTCAAGTAAGTTGGCCTTTAGTGAGATCCAGATATTATTCTGAAATGGATATCTCATTGATGTCCTGTGATTCGATATTAGCGAGATCCAGATATCATTCTGAAATGGATATTTTGCCATTGTCATCTAAGTCACTCTGCCCTCTTCATTTAAGACTTGAAAATGAGTGTTAGTCAGGTATAGACCATTGGTCTTGTAGATAGCTAATGTTCCCCTCCTAAATGGAGGAAATTTGGGTTTGAATCCTGTCAGCAGTCTAGTAATCAAGTTTTATTCAACATATTCAACTGCTTCAAGTCTCTCAAGTCTTCTAAGAAGTTGTTGTTGTTATTTATCAAAAGTTTCCAAATGAGACATAACACTGCAAGCAGGTACTCCAAAGTAATGACAACTGAATTTATCTTATCAAAATGTGGAGTATATTTTGGAATTAATGAAAACTTCTCTTGGAATCAGACAGAATAGGCCGGATAGAAAGGCTATTTGGACACTCTGATTAACTGTCGTCATGTGTCATTGTGTTGCAGGGCAATGCGTAACCGTGGAGTGGAGATCTGCCTTCTTGAGGATGAGCACTACAGTAAGCTAGACATAGCCACGCTAATGGCCAACGTTGGTTTGACACGTTACGAGGAGCAGCAGGCTCTTCTGGCAGTTCATCAAGCAATGACGGAAGTCTGGCAAGGTAAAGTTCATTTCCCAGAAGAAGACTTATGTGGTGAGCGTACATGTTGCAGTTGATCTGTAAAGTGTTTTGCTGCAACCAGAATTACATCTTGTTTCCCAAACAGGCTGACCACATCTGTAGTTATTTATGTTATGAGTCAGCTTATGTCTGAATAAGGAAAAGGAAGGAAGCTTGTAGTGTTATGTAAATGTTGATCTCGCAATCATGAGATACGGGACCTCCAACTTTACGTAGATCCCAAACCACAGGACATGATATATCACTTTGAAAATCTCACATGCATTGGTTAGGAATTGAACCCAGTCCACCATGGTGAGAGGCAAGCACCTTGACCACTGCACCATCACAACCCCTTATTTATGACTATCTCTTATTATTCCCATTTCCATGGGGTTGGGGATGAGTTGAGATGAATTAGAATACAGGGTGTCCCACATAACTCTGCAACCTCAAATATTATCAAAATGAAACAAGATGTGAAAAATCTACTTGCGCAGGAATGATGCCACGTCAGGGGGTCACGCAATGGGAGGATTTGCACAATCCAGGAAATTATAACACTATCACTTTCAATGCAAAGTTACCTTTTTTAAATGGAACATACATGTTTTTTTCTAGCAAAATCAAAAGTAAGCCTACAATTATTGATAACAGAATTGGTTTCAATTCTCTAAACCTCGTACCTTCTGAAATAACTAAAGTTGTAGAGGATGATAAAGGAGACACTGTTCGTGACGTTTAACAACAGTGTAGTGCATGCCGTTGGCCTACACATAGCTGGAGTGTTTGCATCGCTGTACTAAAAGCATTCAGGAAACAAGACAGTAACATTACAGCTGCACTTCTCAGTGAACTCCTGGCTCCTAGTCTGGTCGTCTGTACTTCTGTCAGTGTGAAACAGGTATTTGCCCATTTTACTGTACCTACAAATCTTCTGTTTATGTTCGCAGATATTTTGCTATTTGGAACCCTATTTTGTTTCTACCTCTTTGTTCTCTTGTTTCGTCTAGTACATACCAGTATGCCGGCCTTCAGTAGTGAAGAAATGCTAGAGATTATTTTAAATTACGGCGAATGTCATAGAAATGCATCAACAGCTGTGACATTGTATGCTGAACGCTACCCAGATGGACGGTGTCCGTTCCCTCGTATCATTGCCAATATGTGCAGAAGTCTCTCAGAAACAGGAAGTTGGGCTCCCAGAAAACGTCAACGTACAAACAGAGCAACTAACAACGGTAACGAAATCGCTGTACTGGCTGCTGTAGCTCACAATCCGAACGTGAGTGTACGACAAATTGCACGCGGTTCTGGAATAAGCCGCTCTAGTGTTAGCAGAATTTTACACAGGCATAAATTTCATCTGTATGGGAATGACTTTGAAGCTCGCATTGCATTATGTCGTTTTGCATTGCAGCAGTTGCACGATAATAATGCATTCCTAAGGGATGTTATGTTTACGGATGAAGCTTCGTTCACAAATCATGGCAATGTGAATTTAAGGAACATGCATTACTGGTCCGTGGAAAACCCCCACTGACTTCGTGAGGTAGCTAACCAACGACAGTGGATTATCAATGTTTGGTGCGGTATCATTGGCAACCGTATTGAAGGTCCCTATTTTTATCAGGGAACACTAAACGGACAGCGATATGCATCATTTCTTCGAGACACGTTACCCCTTCTCATGGAGGATGTGGGATTGGAAATTCGTGTATCAATTGTGGTGTTTGAAGCCATATTTTCAGTGTTGCCTTAGTAAACAAGAGTTTAGTGCTATTCAGTCGGCCAACACGAATGTACCCAAAAGAGATGGGTTATGCCCTAATCCTGAAATAAATTACATGAGATTAATAAATATTAATCTCATGTAATTTATTTCAGGATTAGGGCATAACCCATCTCTTTTGGGTACATTCGTGTTGGCCGACTGAATAGCACTAAACTCTTGTCGTGTATCAATGTCGTTCCAGCATGATGGGTGCCCCTCACAATTCGCACGTGTTTCCAGAGATTTAATGGATGCAAAGTTTCCAAATCGGTGGATAGGACGTGGTGGTCCTGTGAGATGGCCAGCACGGTCCCCCGACTTGACGCCATTAGACTACTTTCTCTGGGACGCATTGAAAGATAGTCTATCAGGAAGTCTCAACCAAGAGTCTATCAGGAAGTCTCAACCAAGCGAATATGCAACAGCGTATTCCTGCGGCGTGTGCGGAAATATCTGTGGAAACACTGGGATCAGTACAACGCTCTCTTGTTCACCGTCTACAGAAATGCGTTGATGCAAACGGTGGCCACATTGATCATCTGCTGATGTGACGCAGTTTCATCAGTTAAGATGTTACTGCTTACTTGTGAATGTATTTTCCATGCTGGATGTAATTTACAAACATGACGTTTCTTTAAGCTATAGGCCAAAAGTTTGTTTAGGAAATCGGTAATTGTACCTTTTGTACTATGTGTACAGTTCTACACTTCTGTTAAACGTGACAAACAGTGTCTCCATTGCCATCCTCTACAACTTTAGTTTTTTCAGAAGGTACGAGGTTTAGAGAAGTGTAGCCAATTCTGTTATCAATAATTGTATGTTTACATTTGACTTCGATAGAATAAACATGCATGTTCCATTTAAAAAAAGGTAACTTTTCATTGAAAGTGATATTGTTATAATTTCCTGGATTGTGCATCTCCTTCCATTGTGAGACCCCCTGATGTGGCTACATTCCTGCGCAAGTAGATTTTTCACATCTTGTTTCATTTCAATAATATTTGAGGTCATAGGGTTAGGTGGGACAACCTGAATAACGATTGTTTTTTACTGCTGGATGCCGTTCCTGACACCACCCTCATGAGGGATGAACGAAACTGGACAAGGATATGGAAGGAAGTGGCCATGGCCTATTAGAAGGTACCATCCTGGCATTCGCTTGAGTTGAAAAACTAATTTCACCAAGTCCGATGGTGAGGTTCAAACACACTTGTCTACTGAGTCCAGAGATATTTTGGCACCCATGGTCTTGCATCTTAATGCCCAAAGCCAGCCAGTCGATTTTGCAGACAGTATTGACTGAAATTGTGGGAAGTAAGGTGTAAGAGGTTTGGGGTGTTCCAATATGTGATAGTTTGAGAGTTTATAGGATAGCTCTGCAGAAGTGAACTGCCCAATTTTGATGAAACTTGGCACATGTGTTGGTCAACTTGCAAGAAAATAATTTGTGGTGGTATTTTATCGCCAAATTTACTTGTTTATCTTTAAACGGGGCTAAAATTCCTGAGTTTATTGTGTGTGAGGTGTAAGATGTCCAGCGGTTTATGCATTCTGAATTTCTTTTGTGCTCTCCAACCAAAGGAAAAGATGACCTTGAACTCCTTGCCTTAAAACTACAATGATCACCACCAATCTCCAATTGCTGAACTGCAGGGAGATTCTTTTGCAAAGCGGGGCTGGTGGCCGGCTCCCGGGCGCACGCGCCTTCCGCCAGCCAACCGAGCTCGCACTGCGGATTGCGTGCAGGTAGAAACGTAACAAAGTACATTAATTAATGGTAAATTCACCAGAAAATCATGATTAAGGAACTTACCTATCCACAGGAGATGCTGAGAGGGTACTCCTTCAGCTGACAGACAGGCGTTGTATCGTGTAAATAAATTAGCCTTTACACGTTGTGATTCCTTTCTGTTGTGAGCGATATCTGCTGCTGTATATTGTTCTCCAGCTCCACTAGAGTACGGGTAATTGATCTGTACACTTTGTATTTTAAATTAACCCACAATTGAACATCATATATTCTTAGGTATGCGCTTCAATTAATTACAGTAAACGCACGGGGGGGGGGGGGGGGGGAGGGGCAGGAGTAGCTACATAATGGATCGATGTAACTTCCAAAGTTACTGTGTGTCAGCTGAAGGAGAACATTTTTAGTATCTTCGGTGAAAAGATAAGTTCTAACCTTTAACTGGTGACGTGAGGTCATCCAGATTCCTAAGAAATAAAAAAATAAAAACATCTGTGCTTCTTTAATTAAATCTTGTAGCCGTTGTTTATGTTACCTTCTTATCTGTGCGCCGACACTATACACCCTCGTTGATGACATTTTAGTGACTTGATGACAGTTTAGTGACTTAATGACTTAAATGACCCTGGTTAGCTCCCCTCCGACTCACGCAACCCTGCGGCCCCAGCTCGGTTGTCTAGCGGAAGACGCGCGCGCGCGCGGCAGTCGGCCACCGGCCCCGCTCCATCAAAAGAATCTTACTGTACATCTAACACCCCTATGAGCCGGCATTTTGTTCATTACAACAAAGGATTGCTCAGCTTATGCATTGAGCAATGTCTTGAATGTCCATGATACTTCGATGTTGTGTTATCTTTGACATAATTTTGAGATATAGATGTTAACAATAGTTCAATGTGTGCAGGAGACTGTGAGACATGTGTAGGTAGTATGTTCACTTTGTTGTGTAGAGGCATTCTTGGCTGTGTTAGTCTCCATCACATAGGTGAAGGCACGTTGAACAATGTCAGTTTAGGTCAACGAAGCACTTTTCCCTGTGTTGTACGTGTAAATATACCAAATCAATGCTTGCTCCTACATGCGTGATGTGGCTGAATTAGCAGCAATTTGTACATCATAAAAGTGTTACAGAATACTTCCTTGATCCTTCTAATGAAAACTTAACTTGCGAGAATGTATTATGAACATTGTGTTGTTACTTAACTGATCACCTCTCTCTGTTGGTTTTTAGATTTACAGGAGTTGGGGATTTCACATCTGTTGCACGCTGCATTCCTCATTTCTCAGCAGACGTCTCGTGGACAGGGACCATACGAAGCCTTCCTGTCGAGTTGCCGGGATGTGTACGTCAAGAGCCACTCCAGAAGCCTGACAGGGAGCACTGCTGGCTCTTCGAGCATTAAGCACAAGTTGTATCTGACCATGACCGAAGCTCTCGCTGAACATAGAAAGAAACTGGAGGTCAACAACAGTCAAGAGTGTCTGGAGAATTGCCTGCCATTGTATGACTCTACAATAAATACAAAAACACTCCAAGAGAATTCAGTATTTGCCTCTCTGAAACAGGAGGGTGGACTGCTTGTCTCAGTTCTAGATGCTTTGGTGATGTCTAAACCACTAGAAGAAGACCCATCTGGTTATCAGAAGGGTAGTTTCGTATCCTCTGGCACCATGTATTTAAATCACTTACTTGACATAAGGAACAAGGATGGTTCAGTGGAAACAAACGTAAGTCTGATTGAAATCCTCCCATACTTGCTTCTGACATTCTTTGAAAGAAGTACTGTGAATAATGTTCAGTTGAGATACGAGTGGTTGGCCAGGCATGTGAGAAAATGTATTGCAAAATCGTCAGTGAATCAGATCGACTTGAAAGATTGTTTTAGTTTTGTGCTGAAAATGTCCTTCACTTTGAAGGAGACCTTACACAAGGCCTTGTCATCATCGGTGGCTATCGCCTCAGTCTTGGAGCAGGTGTGCCCTAGCCGTGACTTGCCTTGGGATCTCCGTTGGTTGCCCGAGGTCATGGCTGCCAACTGCTCCTTTGCAGACTCTGAAACTGTTGAGTATGTAGGAGTGACAAATAGTGTATCACTGCTCTGCTACTTCACATTCCTCAAGAAAGTGGAAGAGATCTCAAAATTGGATGTGAGTGATGTTCCTGTACCTGCCAAAAACAGAGCTGTAACCATCTTGGAATATTCATCTGCAGTCTCTGAAGGTTAGTCGTAAAATTGAGCTTACAATCCATATGTTGTTAATTCGTGTTAGGGACTTCGGACATCTTGGTCATCAGCCCTGTGCTGTATGTTCAATTTCTCTGATAACCTGTGTTTCTGTTGTGGTAATTCTTTGGGTTAGGATGGGGGTAAGTGCCCCAGGACATGAAATAACTTTCTATCCTGGTGTTCGCTTGAAGGAAGTGTGGAAAAAAACGGGGGAAACCACAGTCAGGATGGCGTCTGTCAGAGCCAGGATTTGAACCTCTGATCCACAGACTTGCTACAGTTCCCCATCATGGTCATGGTGAGGGAGTCATCACTCACAGCTAAGCTGTGGGGTTAATGAAATGCATTGTATGAGGGTGCTGAAATTTCTACGGGCATCAACCTTGCCATGGTTCCAGAGAATGGTACCGTATTAAGTTTATCATCTAGGCTTACAGGATGGAGCCGCGTTGAGTATGGACACCAACTCATACCTACCCATGATTAAGGCTGCTGCAATGACGGCCGAAACGTCGGGAAACCATCACCGATATACGACGTGGCTCCAACCTGTAATTGACGTTGGTGAAAATGGCCCTTACCCTCTAAACACGAGTTCATTAACCTATTAGAACACATTCTTTTCCTTCAGAAGTGGAAGAGGCCTCAGTGCTAACTGCTAATAGGGTATTATGGAGGCAACTCATTTGCAAACAGAGGCTTGCAGACTAGACTGGATGCTTTGTTTTTCCATAACAAAAATGGACACTTGTCCTCAGTCCTTAGTATGAGGTCTGTTAGAAAAGTATCCAATTTTTTTTTTTTCTTTTCTTTATTCGAAAATCTGATGGATTTGAATCAATTGCTCTTGCATGAGCCGACCTTGAACCTTCATGCAGATGCAGACGCCTGTCGATAGCGTCTGTTGCTGGCAAGCAGCATTTGAGTGGGGAAGTGTTCAGTGCTCTGGTCAAGTTTTCATTGCAAGGACTAGGATTTGGTTTCCGGGTCGTACCCTTACACCCAGGACTCGTCACCAGTGATTATGGTGATCATGAAGTCACTGTGGAGTCCAGCATGTCCTGTGAGCCTTCAACACTATGTCGCTTTTGCTCCACCGTCAGCAGCTTCAGCATGAATTTTATTCAAAACCATCAGATTTTTGCAAAAAAAAAATCTAACAGACCTCGTATAACTAGACTAAACTTGAAAAATCAACTGAAATGTACAAAGATTGTATTTTGCAGACTTTTTATCCAACTCTCCCGTATATTAAAAAAGCAGTATTTTCTGTACTGGTGGACACCCTACAAGTTTGATGCTTTTCCTCTCTAGATTCAGTTGACCTTGTTATTTTATTGCAGGCAAGCTGTCTGATGATGTGACCAATCATCCACTAGTGGTGTTATTTGCACCATTCCTCAGGCAGCTAGATGCTCAGATCATCACCCTGTTCGGGTCGGACCGCTGTCTCGTTGGCGGTGACAAGTGGAGAGAGCTGGTGCCTGTTCTGGCCTGGAGGTTCCGCTTCGGAGAGCAGGGTTCAGTGGAGCTGATTGGAGAGGGTGGCAAGAAGAACCGTTCCCTCGACCTGGCCATTGATACCGTCTGTGTGCATTACAGATGGATATGTAAACATCTGCTGCCCAAGTTACAAGATCTTATGGAGCAAGATTGCACTCTGTAAGACATAATTAGAGCCCACATTTTTAATGATCTTGAGAGTGATACGGTACTGTATTACCAAAAGTTATTCCAAATATGACCTAGAAAGTCTAAAATATACTCTTGACTCTTTGAGAGCCACCCAATATTGCAAATTTCTGTACAATAACAGTCAATTACACCCCAATGTACAGATCTTTTTTTTTCTTTTTAATTAACATAAAAATGAGTTGGCATTTATGCTTGTAGTCCTGGAAATAATGGGGAAAATAAGCCTTGTGTCAAAAATAATTTGGTGGAAGCTAAATTTTGGTGAGTTGTTAGAACATGGTTAGAGGTGCACTTCCTGCCCATCATCCGAGCGAGTGCTTTCTCCCCAGTGCCCCCTTGAAGTGCACATTTTCAGAAACAGTCTTGTATCTCTGTAACTAACTTAATGGCTGCACCAATATGAATCTTTTTTCATTTTAATCCCCACATTATAAACTACAGAAGTAGTCCTCACCAACACTAATAGGTTTGTCTTAATCTAAATACAAGTGTACAGGTATCTCTCAATTTACGCAATGAATTTGTTCCAAGTAATTATCGCGTAATACGAAAATGTGTTAAGTGAATGTATTATAATATGGGTTAGATGGGTGATAGAGACTATTTCAAGGAAGAAATAAAGAGAGTATGAGTGTTAAACAAATGCATTTTTTAAATTCATGCCATTAGTACAGTACAGTGTGAAACTCAATGTACATACATAACATTCAGTCTTCAGTCTGTTGTTGAAATGACTGGGTCTGGTGAGTCTGGATCATCCATCTCTAGTTCTCTTGAAGCTTTCTTTAATTTTTTCTGCTTGACTTTCTATGGCTCTATATTCCTGTAGCTTTGACAATGTCCACAGTGTGTTCATTGCGTTCATATCGCTTTATAACTAAGTTTTTCTTCAAGTGTTATTTATTGATTTCCTTTGCTTTTTGCTTTTGGAAGCATTTTGATCACATTTTCTTTTCTCCATAACGTTTTTAGAAACAATAAAACACAGCTTGTTAACAAATGCTCTCTTTAATAATGACCACATGCCACCAGTCAACACTGAAACAACGCAACACAGCTATACTCAGCACTCTCTTTGAAACTGACTACATGCCGCCCTGCAGCGCTGCACACTCGATCATCCCACAGGGGGATTGTGAATCCGCAACCTAACTTGTATATTTTTTTAAAATTTTATATAATTATGTACATTTTTTAAAAAGGCATTATAGCGAAAACACATAAAGTGAGAAGGCGTAAAATGAGCGATGACTGTATTTGGAATTTTTGCTAAGATATTTTTTTAAATACCTAGAAAATGACATTATAAAAGAATTGTAGCCTGCTTTAAAGTGATATATATATATGAACATGCTTATTTCCATGGTTTTAGCCTGAAACGCAGCATCACTCACCAGTGGGTGTGACAATTAATAAACACTAACCCAAGAAATTAAGGTTTGACATCGTAAATAAATAGGAAAAGGATGAATTTTGGTCAGTTGTTAGACGACTACTAGAGGTACATTTTGACAAATCTCCCCACTCCTCTCCCATTAGCTTTCCATCCTATCCCCGCTCCATATCATAATGTAGCAGACTTTTGGAACAGACTTCTATCGCCATAACCAGTAAATGCATCAATTTCTCTTACCAGTATTTTAATGCTTTCAACTACAGGTATGTTCTATAAAATTGCTTCCTTCAATTGTGCAAAAAATAACAGTAGCCAACTGTAAGTATAAGTTAAAATCACAGTGTTAGCCTACTTTATAATGTTTAAATTGATGCATGTGTGTTGCAATGATGTGATAGGGCACCACTCACAGAGTGGGGGTGGTGGTGTGGAACTGCCATCCTGAGGGAATAAACAGCCCAAGTACCTTAAATGGTCCACCTGTTAGTTCCCCCTATCTGTTTTTCTTCCCTACTGAAACCACTTTAGTTTTATACATGCTGATTTCCATACGATATTCCCTATATTTCTCTGAAAGTTCTAACATGTTACCTTATAAACTTTGGCCAAGTTTGTCATTACAACCAGGTCAGCAGTATGAGCTAGACTGCTTACCTGGTTTCCACCTTACTGAAACCCTCCCAACCAGTTTATACCCCTCAGGAAATGGTCCATATATAAAAATGCCATGCATTTTAGGGTTGATAGATTCCATACAGTTAGTTGAAGGAATTCAGGTGGTTGGTAACCCTGGTTAAATAACATTAGAATGGTAAATGTGGGACAGGACTTGTGCCATCCCTGCTATCTTATTAACTTTGGATTTTTTGTTTTCAGTCTCAGCAGCAAGTGTGCCAAGAAGCTTCTTTCAACTGTGGATACGATAAATACAAGCATTGCTTCCATTACATCCCCCTTCCTTGGGGTGGGGAAGAGAGTCAGGAGGTTCATGGGACAGCCTCTGCCATTCCCAACACAAGAGCTGGGGAATGTAACAAAACAGGTCTACAGGTAGAGTTTCACATGTTAATTATATTTGTTTAAATTTATATAGAAAAATGAAAGGAAGAGAGTATGTGGCCTGTTTTTGGACCTGTCTAAAGCTTTTGATGTGATAAATCATCAGATACTAATTGATAAACTCCATCAATATGGTATCAGGGGTATCGCTAGTAAGTGGTTTCAGTCATATTTAAATAATCGCCAACAGATCGTCGAACAAAAAAGTTTAGAAAATATCACAAACATATTTAAATATTACCACTCAGATCCTATGTTTTTGAAGTATGGCATTCCGCAGGGGTCTGTTCTAGGGCCACTACTTTTTCTCCTTTACGTAAATGACTTGCCATCTCAGATACCTGCATTTAAAACTGTACTATTCGCAGATGATACAAGTGTTTTGATGAGGGGTGAAAATGACACTGAACTTCAAAAATCAGTAGAGGAAGTAACAGGTCAGCTGTCCTTATGGTTCAACAATAATGGATTCCTTATCAACACTAGTAAAACAGTGGCTCTTAACTTTCACACAGCTCAGAATAAAAGTATTAATTCTCCCTCCATAATCTTAAATGACCTTAAAATTGGTAACGCCTCTTCTACTAAATTCTTAGGCCTTTGGTTGCAGGATGACCTAAAATGGAACTCTTATACCACTAAACTTGCCAAGAAACTAAGCTCAAGTTGTTATGCATTAAGACAATCGACTAGCTGGAGAACTGTTCTTAGTACTTATTTTGCTTATTGCTATTCGCTTATGAAATATGGAATCATATTTTGGGGAAATTCACCTGCTGCTCACCAAATCTTTATTATCCAGAAAAGAATAATTAGAACAATGAAAGGAACTACTAGATTGCATACATGTAAGCCTCTGTTTAAACAACTGGAAAATTTTACCTTTGCCATGTATTTACATCTTTGAACTTCTATTATTTGTCAAACAAAGCTTAGGAAATGAGGATATCTTTGAGATGAATTCAAATATACATAACTACCAGACTAGACAAAAGAAAAATCTTCATGTACATGCTGCAAATACAACACTATGTAAATATGGTGTATTCCATGCAGCTATAACGCTATATAATCATTTGCCAAATAATATTAAAAGTACAGCAAATTACATAAAGTTCAAAATAAAAACTAAAGAGTTCTTGCTGGAGCACTGCTTCTACTCAGTTAAAGAGTTTTTAGAATATCAATAGTTATGTATTCATAGGACTAAATGATGTAAGGTTATCCTTGTGTAGGCCTATATTATTATTGTGATAGTAAATTAGTATTAGTATAATTTGTGAATTGACGTGTCCTATATCATTGTACAATGTACATTATATGATTGAATGGATGAATAAAAAATACAAATACAATACAATACAATACCCTGATTGGCAGTGCTTTTTTTTTTCTAAACAAAATTTAAGAGGTACCTCTCTCAGTTGTAGTCGACAAAATTGCAATTTTAGGCAATTAGCCTAAAGTAAATTTCTTCGAATAAGACAGCAATTACACAAAGCTTTTGTGGAGCAGAAAATAATATGGCATATTGTTTCGATTATGCTGAGTGCCGAGTTGCCGACCAAAACAATCTGATTCAGTAGGTCAATTTAAATCGAGGATTACTCTAAATCTCCTCCAGCTGTTGTGAACAGCGCGTTGACGCCAGCTGATTGATGAAATTTCAAGTCGGAAGTTATATTTGCCAGACTAGATACAAATGTGCCAATATTTTTTCTTAAACAGTTTTCAAATGTTTAAGGGGTACGCGTACCCCCGCTTTCCCCCTGAAAAAATGCCCTGCTGATGGGTATACATAGGATCATTGTATAGTGCTCAAAAGAAGTTTTGAATATTGCGATTTAGTGACTTGTGTATTTTGCTGTGCAGTATGTAATCACTAATCAGTAATCACATTATACACAATATAGGGTACATACAAAGAAAAACAAACAATCTGCTCTGCAAAAGAGACAGAAACACACAACGAATAACCAAAGTGATAATATGGGACTGAGCACACAAACGCCCTTTTCATGTAAGGCCACATCAATACCGTGTATAGCCACCATGAGCTCTAAGTATTGATTGCAGACGATGAGGCATACTGAGCACCAACGAATCCAACGTGGTTTGGGGCAGATTATCCCACTCTTGGACAGCAGCTTCAATCAGTTGCTGAATGTTTGTTGGAGGATTGGGATGGTGTGAAATTGCCCTCTTGAGCTCTTTCTTTGCATGTTCAATATAGGTCATGTCCGCAGAATAGGCAGCCACTCCATTCTCTGTATGACATGTATCTGAAGAAACTGATTGACCACCCTAGCTCGATGGGCACGAGCATTAACGTCCACTAGTGAAAAGCCCATTGTGACAGTGAATCCTGTAACGACAGGTTCAAGGATGTTGTCTATGTACACCAGACCTGTCATGGTACCGTGGGTAGGAATTAGAAGCGTATGTCAGCCAAACATGATTCCACCCCAAATTATGACTGAATCTCCTTGCTGTTGGTGGCGTGAAATCTCTCACCCACTCGTCGCCACACTCGAATGCTCCTACTATATGGATGCAAACCAATGGAGACCTCATCCCTAAAGAGGGTAGGCTTCCAATCTTCTTGCTGCCATATCCGATTAGTTGTTGCCCACCTTACATGAGCAGCCTTATGCTGTGGCTTCAGAGGAGGTTTTGGCGCAGGCACCTTTGACATCAGTCCTGCTTCATGCAGCCGATTGCACCCTGTCTGTTCAGACACATTCACTCCAGTGGCCCTTCGAAGATCCTGGTGGAAGGACGTGGCAGTACCAATAGGCCTACGACGTGCTGAAAGCAACAGATACTGATCCTCCCTGCGAGTGGTTTTGCAGGGGCGACCAGTTCTTAGTCGATCAGCAACTGTTTGGGTCTCCCTGAACTTTGTCCACACCCTCGAGACATCACATTGACTCACTCCAACACGAGTAGCAACATCCACTTGTTGGAATCCCTCCTGAAGCAATGTTACAATTGAAATGCGGTCTGACGTACTAATACAAACTCTTGCCATGCTTACAGTAGGCTACAGTACTTCCATCTTCCCCATGCGCTCAAAACAAACTGTACAAGTGGTGGTGTTAAACGAACGGACATGAGACGTGCCTCGTATGATTCCTATGGTGTACAGTCATTGTGTGACTTTAAACATAACGTACAGTCAAGCTGATGGATTGGAATCCGGGCTAGCCAAAGGAAACACATAACGTACAGTGCTTACTGTAAACGTATTTGCAGTATCGTCCCATCACCCATGTGTAATCGTCATATAAAAAACGTTCTTTGAGAACTGTATAATGTGTAATATAGGAAAAACAACTAGGTGTGGAAGATACAGTTCAGTGATTAAATAAAAGGATAGGAACATGGATAGAAGACAAACGCTACGACCGGCAGGCGGTAGTCGAAGGGTAAGATTTTCCCACATTTAGAGGATGTTTTCATGGTCCCAGCTATAGATCATATGTTCCTTAACCACTAATTAATATTTCCCAAATTTAAGGTTCAAAATGTTTCATTCCCAGGTGAACACTCTGTGTTGGATATAGCTGTTGTTGTTGTTAATTCAACTTAGGGGCTTGGGACATCTTGGTCATATCCCCATGTAGTTTGGTGTTGAAATTGTCTGCTAACCTGTATTTATGTGATGGCTGTAGTAGTGTGCATAGCTGTACTAAGTACAGGGATGAGGTAGGTGCCCCGGGACTTGAAATAAGGTACTAACCCGGCATTTGTTTGGAGGGAGTGTGGAAAAACCTGGGGTAAAACCACACTTAGGATCGCCGCTGTCAATGTCGGGATTCGAACCTACGATCTGCGGACTTGCTGCAGCTGACCATGCAGTCGGGGTGCATGATTCAACAAGCACGGCTACACTGTGGGAAATGTTGGATATACTGTACTTGCTTATCCCGGCATGGATTATTATCTGTGTGTAGTTCAGCAAAGAAAAGGGAACAAATCCTGTTCTGTGCTAAAAAAAATAATAAAAGTCCTACCTGGCAGAAGCTTACAGTTATTACCCTATCACGAATTGATTGCCGGTGGTCGAGATGGGAACTATTCTTTGTTTACTTGTGTCACACGTCAGCCTGCTTCGTTGACAGGTACAGTTGCGCAAGCAGGATACGACTCAGATCCAGTCGACTCTGTCATCGTTGAACTGTCCGTGGTGACATGAGCTCCTGTGACGCTCAATGCTGTTTGACTTATGTGCAGAATGCACTCTGTCAACACTGTGTTCTCCGCGGGGCAGCTGCTACAGTAAACCACAAACACTGGCGCAGCCAAGCTCAGCGGCAATCAAATCTTAAATGGGTAATAAACTGTGTTGATAGGAATGCATTGTTGATTATATTTACCACGGCTCAGGCAGTCTGCCAATTGTCTGGTTAGTCGTTGTTGTGATTGCTATTCTGTATAACACTGCTTATTGTGGTGAAAGTGACTAGTTGCAAAGCAGGGCAGAAAAGTGTAAACATGTTTGTTAGTTATTGTTGCTTTAAGGGGTGGAACCGTAAACATGTTGTTCTACCTATAGCAATGAAATTAGAAATAACAGGCAAGTTGGAAAATAGTGAGTCGACATCAGAACTAACAAAAACATTCACGTGGTTGTACATAAGATTTGAACAGCTGAGCGATGTGCTCGACTACATTGTGAACACAGTGAGCGCAGGTGCACTGGAGGAAAACAGTGAAGACAAGATGAGATGATGCAGGACACACCAAAACATTGAAATTTATTTATTTATTCGTTCAATGAATTGCAAGTTGCCGTGAGGATATAGAATATCTGGTCCAACATTTTGCCAGTCAAAACTCATTTGACCACTGTGTTCACCAACCTTTTTAAACACTCCAGAAAATGAGAACGGTTATAAGAGAGATTAGTAAATGAAACATTGAGACTGAGAAAATGGATGATCATTTTCTGAAAGCGAACTGAGAGAAGTTTGTTATACAGTGGGCTTTGTGTTTCATATGTTACATGTTTAGTAAATGAAACTAACATTTTCAAGTAATGTTATGTATGTTTGTATTATTCATCCGATCTCAAGGTCACATTAATATGGATAATCAGGAGTACTTCCAGACAGTCATGCTGTGAATTCTGTTTATTTTTAGGCTGTCATCTGCTCTCCAAGTGTGGCCCGACCTGGATCCAACCCACAGCAAGAAGCAGACATGCCGAGTGGCTTTCTTGCTCTCCTCCCAAGGAAAGAGAGCTCGTGGTGACTTAATAGCAGCAATGAGGCTTCTCAGATCAGGTTCAAGAAAGGCTGTGGAAGGTACACATCATGTAGTGTTAGTTACATTATTTAAAGAGCCCAAGTTTTTCTGCATGTATGAATTTTTGTCTGATATTCTGTATTTTTGTTTCTGTACTCATGTTGTAAACCAAGGTGATTTAGGATTAGATTTGGAAACAATGCTTCTGAAGGTCGCTGATAGCTGTTCTGGTCTGGATTCAAAGCTCTCAACTTGGTCTATCAAATCTCTCGTGTGTCCGGAGAGGTCAGTGTTACGGTAAGGTTAGCCGTGAAGAGCTTGTCATACCAATTGAAAACATGAAAGCAAGTACCAGTATGCCTCATTGACGTCAAAGGGTGCAATACGATTGAATGAGGACTGGGGAGATTGATAGGTCTGCGGGTAAATGGATTTGTCACACCATTACATTTCAGCTTGTACAGGGTGTGCTGCTATGACATTGGCACTCTTGTGATGATAATTCAGGGCTAATAACCTAGATGTTAGGCCACTTAAAACAACAATTATTGACTTTCAAAAAGATATTGTTGAGAGAGATATTGTTGAGGAGTCAGAGACCTTTGAGCTTACCGAGACTTGTCTCGGCAACGAAAGGGGTATTTTCTGAGGCTCCTGCATCTACACTAATCAATCTTCGGATTGGGCCAAGAGCCCTAAATGGGAAATAATTAAAAGCATGTTGTTTCTTTTTACTGTTATTGTTTCTCTTCCATACTACTGCTATACTAATCTTTCGGAGGTCTCAGTTATTATTGATGCAAAACATGTATGTTACCTTTAGTCTCTATGTACAGTTTAGTCTCTACTGGGGGGAAAGGAGGGGAGGGGAGGGCGCCACAATGAGATCTCGCACCTCCTGTAGACTTTGCTGGGGCCGTCTCTGCTTGTGCTCTATGAAAATTAAAAAAAAGCCATCGTTACTTCTGGCTTAATGTTCCAGTGCTACGCTAGTGCTTTACTATTATTCATCATCATCATCTTGAGCAGTTTCCAACCGCTGGTCGGGTCTGCTTGGAACATAAGCCTCTCCATCGTTTCCTGTCCATCCACCATCTCTCGTCATTTACTGTGTCCCAGCACACTCCTCTTTCCTCCACACTCTTCTTAACTCCTTTTGTCCATCTGTCCCTTGGTCTTCCCCTTGGCCTCCTTCCCGTCATTTCCATTCCAAACATCTTCTTCGGTATCCTCTCCTCTTCCATCCTCCTCACATGTCCATACCATTGTAGCCTAGATCGCTCTATTCTATTTTGCAATGGTTCCTCTCTTACCATCTCCCTGACTCTCTCATTCCTTACTCTGTCCATTCTTGTCACTCCTACCCTACTCCTCTGGAACTTCATCTCCACTGCTCGTATTTTATTCTTGTCCCTTTCCTTCATCACCCATGTTTCTGAACCATATGTCAAAATTGGCACAAAGTAGGTCTTGTAGATGATTCCTTTACATTTTTGTGGTACATCTTTATTCCATATCATCCCCCTAACACTCTTGAAAAATCCATCTGCGCACCTTCCCCTCTCATTTATTTCCATCCTATTGCCTCCCTTTTCTTCAATTATGCTTCCCAAGTATTTGAAGCATTCTACTTTCTGCAACTGCTGTCCTCCAAGTGTTATGCCCATATCCAGTCTGTTCTTCTTCCTCGTTGTGATGACCACTTCAATCTTTTGTGCTGAGAACTTCATCCCATATGATAACACTACCTTCTCCCACTCATCTAATTGCTCTTGTACTTCTTCCTCATCCTCTCCCCATACCAGAAGGTCATCAGCAAACAACATTGCCTTCATTTTCCTTTCCCCAATGCTATTTACCACTTTTCGTATGATTTCATCCATCACCACTATAAATAACAGGTGTGAGAGGGCACTTCCCTGTTTCAGACCACTCTGCAGTTGAAACCATTCCGTTCTCTCTCTTCCCACCTTTACACAGCTTTTGCTTCCCTCGTACATTGCTTTCACTCTTGCCACTGTCTCCTTGTTCACTGCTTTTGCTCTCATTGCTTCCCATACCTTGTTTCTATTAATACTATCATATGCTTTCTCAATATCCAAGAAGGTCATCACCAGATCTTTCCCATATTCATAATGGTGTTCTTGTAGCTGTCTTACTGCAATGATGAGGTCAACTGTTGACCTTCCTGGCCTGAATCCATACTGTTCTTCCCTCAGCTCATCTTCAACTTCTGTCCGAATTCTTCTCTCCAGTACCTTCTCAAATATTTTGGCGCAGTGGCACATGAGTGTAATTCCCCTGTAGTTCTTGCATTCCTTCCTACTTCCCTTTTTAAATATGGGTATTATTATCCCTCTTTTCCAGTCCTCTGGTATTTTCTTCTCCCTCCATATCACTTTCATTACTCGAAAGAGCCACTGTGTTCCTATCACCCCTGCTGCTCTCACCATCTCCACACTCACTTCGTCTATACCCGGTGCCTTTCCCCCTTTCATCTTCTTTAATGCTTCCTCCACTTCTTTCCATGTCAATTCCTTCTCTGAAATGTCTTGGTCACTGTCTGTTTCTTCCTCCACATTGTCCACTACGCTGGTTTTAGTTGGATTTAGGAGTTCCTTGAAGTATTCTCTCCAGATAAC
Source organism: Meconema thalassinum (assembly GCA_946902985.2). Lineage (NCBI taxonomy): Eukaryota > Metazoa > Arthropoda > Insecta > Orthoptera > Tettigoniidae > Meconema > Meconema thalassinum. The sequence continues at coordinate 222,338,600 of OX336390.1, read as the reverse complement.
CTTTACTTCTTCCATATTTTCGACCTCCTTTCCATTCCTGTCCACCATTCTGACTTTTTCCCCTGTATCTCTTCTCTTTGCCTTTATCATTCCATACAACACTTTCTTACTGCCATCACAGTCCTCCTCCATCATTTCTGTCCATTTCTCCAGCCATTTCTTTTTCTCTTCCTTCACTACTTCTCCTGCTTCTTTCTTCCGCTCTTGGTATTCTTCTCTTGTTCTGTCTGTCCTCTGTTGGAACCATTTCCTGAATGCTTCATTTTTCTTTTTCACTGCTTCCTTAGTTCTGGGGTTCCACCATGGTGTTTCCTTCCACCTTTTCTTTCCACTAGTTCTGCCACACACGACTTCCGCTGCTTCTACCAACACGTCCTTGAACCTATTCCATTCTTCTTCACCTGTTTTCGGATCATCCTTCGGTAATTTGTTCCTCACTAATATCTGGAACTTCTTATTTCCATCCTCCTTCAGCTTCCATGTCCTTATTCTTCTTTCTTGGTTCTCAGTTCTCCTCTTTTCCTTCAGTCCTCTCACCTTGGCGACCAGCAGACGGTGGTCACTGTCCAGGGCTTCTGAAGGTATTACCCTTATATCCGTGATACTCTTCTTTGTCTCCTTCCCGCATAGAATATAGTCCACCACTGATTTCCTAGTCAAATCCCTGCTGTACCAAGTAATTTTATGGCTCTCTCTCTTCTTGTACCATGTGTTTCCAACCATTAGCCCATTTATCTTTCACAGTTCCAACAATCTCTCTCCTTCCTTATTCCTGTTTCCCCATCCTTCACCACCAATCACTTCCTCAAAACCTCTTCTATCAGTTCCGACATGGGCATTTAGGTCTCCCATGACTATCAGGTCTCTCCCCACTAACTGCTTCTGCAACTCCTCTTCAAACTCGCCCTTCTCGCCTTCTGTGCATCCCACCTGTGGTGCATAGACTTGCAGAATGTCCAGGTTTCTACCTTTCACAGTGATTCTGGCTCTAATTATTCTATCACTTACCCTCTTTACTTCCTCCCTCAGCCCTTCTCTCACCACCATTCCCACTCCATTTCTCTTCCCCTCCTCATTTCCTATCCAGTATAGCTGCAAGCCATTTCTCAGTTCTTTTCTTCCTTCCCCTCTCCATCTGGTCTCTGCCAGTCCGAGTACATCCAGTTTTCTCCTCTCCATCATATCCACAACCTCCTCCACTCTTCCCGTCAATGAAGTTATATTCAAAGTTCCGATTCGTAGTCCATTTCCATAGCCAGGTCTGCTTCCTTTAGATCTGTCCTTTCCGAGGCCCGTTCCCGTTTTAAAAGCAGTTTCATATCCACTACTGGCTTGCTAGGCCTAACGTAGCTTCACCATAACCCTGGCGAGGGGCCTGTTTTTGGTCCACGAGAGGTATTTTATTTCCCTCAAACCCTCCGGACAAGTCCGGCGAGCCCCCCTATCCGCCACCTGGGACGCGCCCGATAGAGGAACAGGCAAACCCCCACGGGCTTTACTATTATTATTATTATTATTAGTGTATGGTACAACAAACAACATAAACAATATACATACAATAGGTAACACATTACAACTGTAACAATCATGCAAGGGAAAGGGTGTTCAAAGATTAATGTCTAAATTTTCTAGCCATCTTATGGCTTCAGTAGAGGCTATTACAAAATCCTGTGTTGATCCAGTGAATGCCCTACTAATACACTGGGACAATATGGTTCATAGTCTGTCTAACTGCACCACAATCACAGGTTGGGGAAGATCGCATACCCCATTTTAACATCATTGATCCGCATCTCCCGTTGTTAGTGTGGACTCTGTTGATTGATTGATTGATTTTATTTTCACGGCTACACTTAGAGCTTAAGAGCTCCTTTACAGTAGCGCCCTACATAAAATAAGGTTAGGGCTTATACAAATAAAACATTTCACTTACATTCACAATATAAATAATAATAGTCTAACAATAGTAACAAAAAGGTCTCCCATAAGTCCAACCCCTCGTCCACGTCGTGGGAGACGGGCAACGGCACAAAGTAGGGGATTGCCTGTAGGGGCGAAGTACAGTGGGGACTTCGTGTGCCCCGGGACCGTTACGGTAGCTGTGAAGGTCCTACAGGAACCCTGAACAGTGACGGCTAACGGGGCTCTGGTGAAGCTACGATAGGCCCAGCAAGCCAGTAGTGGATTAAACCAAATGCTTTCAAAAATGGAACGAGCCTCGGACAGGATGGATTTAATAGACGACGACACGGCTGTACACACGGACTAAGATTTGGAACTTTAAACCTAAGAACGCTGACGGGGAAGGTGGAGGAGATAGTGGATATGATGGAAAGAAGGAAGTTGGATTTATTGGGATTGGCAGAAACAAAGTGGAAAGGGGAAGGAAGGAGAGTACTGAGAAAAGGCTATAGACTGTACTGGAGTGGGAACGAAGAGGGAAAGAGGAATGGAGTGGGAGTAGTAGTACGAGATGGTTTGAAAGAAGAAGTGAGGAGAATAAGTGATAGGATGATGAAAGTGAAAGTAGCACTGAGGGGAGAGACCGTAGAAATAGTGCAAGTATATGCTCCACAAGTAGGCTGCGCTTCTGAAGAGAAGGAGGAGTTTGAAGAGGAATTGCAGAAGCAGCTGGTAGGAAGAAATATGATTGTTATGGGGGACCTCAATGCCCATGTAGGAAGAGAAAGACAAGGTTATGAGAGTGTTCTAGGACCAGAGGGTTGGGGTGGAAGAAATGAGGAAGGAAAGAGACTGTTGGACTTCTGCCAGAGGAACAGCCTGCTAGTTGGGAACTCCTGGTTTAAGAAAAGAGAGAGCCACACAATCACATGGTACAGTGATGACTTGACCAGGAAGTCGGTGGTCGACTATATACTGTATGAGAAAGAACTAAATAAGAACATCACGGACATCAAGGTTATACCATCGGAGAACCTGGATAGCGACCATCGATTACTGGTAATGAACCTGAGAGGGAGTAAGGAGAAGAAAGGGACTGAGAACCAGGAAAGACGTATAAGGATATGGAAACTGAAAGAAGGGGATAGAAGGGTCGAGTACCTCAAAATGGTAAAGGAAGAAATTCCAACAGATGAAGAAAGAGGGGTGGAAGAGGAATGGGCTAGATTTAAGAAGACACTAGTGGGTGCAGCAGAAGCAGTATGTGGGAGGACAAGTAGTAAGAAGAGGTGGAAGGAAACACCATGGTGGAATGAGAAGACAAAAGATATAGTAAGGGAAAAGAATAGAGCCTTTAGGAGGTGGTATCAAAATAGGACGGTAGAGACAAGGGAAGAGTACCAGGAAAGAAAGAAGGAGGCGAAGAGAGTGGTGGCTGAGGAGAGAAGGAAGTGGATGGAAGAGTGGACAAAGATGATGGAGGAGAATAGTGAAGGTACAAAAAAGGTCCTGTATGGGATGGTGAAAGATAAGAGGCGGAAGGATCCTACGGATTATGTTAGAATGGTGAACAAAAGGGGACAAGAGATAGAAAATAGGGAAGAACTGAAGAAAATGTGGAAATAATATTTTGAAGAACTTCTGAACCCAAATGGAAAAGATGGTGAGGAGGAAGAAATCGGGGAAGAGGAAGATGAACTGCAAACAGAAAAGGACTTAACATGGAAAGAAGTGGAAGATGCAGTGAACAAGATGAAAGGAGGGAAGGCACCGGGTGTGGATGAGTTGAGTGTGGAGATGGTGAGAGCAGCAGGAGAGGTGGGGATACAGTGGCTGTACCGAGTGATGAGGACAGCATGGAAGGAAAGGAAGACCCCAGAGGACTGGAAAAAAGGAATCATTGTCCCGATCTTCAAGAAAGGTAGTAGAACAGATTGCAGAAACTATCGGGGAATAACACTGATGAGTCATTGTGCAAAGATCTTCGAGAAAGTTTTGGAAAAGAGAATTAGGACAAGGATAGAAGGAGGGATGAGGGAAGAACAACATGGCTTCAGAGCAGGAAGGTCCACAGTGGATTTGATTTTTGCTGTAAGGCAGTTACAAGAACAGCACTATGAATATGGAACAGATCTACTGATGGCCTTCCTGGACATTGAGAAAGCATATGACAGTGTATGCAGAAACAAAGTATGGAAGTCCCTGGAGGATAGAGGAGTAGAGAAATGGACTATAAAGAGGATAAAGGAGATGTACAAGGGAAGCGTGAGCTGTGTGAAAGTGGGAGGAGAGAGATCTGACTGGTTGGAACAAAGAAACGGCCTGAAACAAGGAAGTGCACTGTCACCGTTACTTTTCATTGTGGTGATGGATGACATAATGACCCGAGTGGCACAAGTAATTGGGGACGGAAAGATGAAAGCAATGGTGTTTGCAGATGATTTGATGATTTGGGGAAACAAGGAGGAGGAGGTACAGGAAGAGTTGGACGTGTGGGAAGGAGTAATACAAGGATATGGGATGAAATTTAGCATAAATAAGAGTGAGATGGTGATCACAACAAGGAAGAAGGAAAGAACCACAACGGGAATAACAATTGGTGGGGAACAGCTGAAGAAAGTGGAGAGTTTTAAGTATCTGGGAAGCCTGATACAAGATAATGGAAGAAACGATAGAGAAATAAATGAGCGGGGGAGGCAGGCAGAAGCATTTCGGAGGAGTGTGAGAAGCATGTTATGGAGCAAGGATGTCCCTCAGAACAGCAAAAAGATCATATATCGGACGTACTATGTCCCTATCCTGACGTATGCCTCGGAGACCTGGGTTATGAAAGGAAGGGAGAAGAGCAAAATACAGGCCAGTGAGATGAGGTTCTTGAGAAGCAGTATTGGAGCTACAAAGATGGACAGAATAAGAAATGAGAGGACCAGAGAATTAATGAAGGAGGAACCATTACAGGATGGTATAGAGAAATCTAGACTTAGATGGTATGGACATGTAAAATGAATGGAGGAGAAGAGGATACCCAGGAGAGTACATGAGACGAAGTGGGAAGGAAAGAGACCGAGGGGAAGACCGAGAGACAGGTGGCTGAAGGGGGTGGAAGAAAGCGTGAAGAAGAGAGGAGAAGACTGGACAAGGGTGGAGGCTGAGAGATGGTGGGAAGACAGAAGACGTTGGAGAGGCTTGTGTTCCAAACAGACCCGGCCAGTGGCTGGAAACTGTGCAAGATGATGATGATGATGATGATGAATAGTAACAAAAAGACCGTAATAATACAACAATAATAATAATAATAATGAGAGAGTTACCCATGTCTTGCGGGGCAAATCAAATCCAGCTGGCAGATTTTGAATGTTGAACAATGCCTGCCATTGCATTGGAGCTATGCTGTTCCACTCTTTTTGCCAATCAGCTTTTGGATCATAAACCTTCCTAACCAGTTTCTGTGCTGTTTGAATAGGTGGAGATTTTGACTTGAGACGGCTATATCTGCTGCTAGCATCTTCATGAATGGGGAGTTCAGGATTGGCCAATATCTTGTTGTATTCCCCAGACCAAGTTGTTCAGTCTTCTAATTCTAGGCGGTTCTATGTGACTAAGCACAGGCAACCAGAAAAGAGGGGTAGCTTTACTATAATTGCCGATAAGTAACTTAATAAAAATTCATTTTGGAACAGTCAGTTTTTATTTGCTCTCTATTGGAGAGACAACAACCTAACTATTACATGAACTTATAGCCATTTAGCCATAAATCCATACTAAATTGTTTGAACTGATCTGTATGTTCTTGTTACAGAAGCACAACTTCTCATTGACCATGTGGAAGAGCAGTGCAAGATGGCTGACCTGCTCTTGGATGCAGCCAGTGATACATTAGACCTTGCTGATAGAACTACAAACAAGGAGACTCACATGGACGGAGCTAAGGTCAAACTGTGGCCATTCCAAGAACTGTTGATCCTCTCCTTAAGTGCTGCACACATGAGAGAAGTATTTCAGCACAGGGTGGATGAGACTGAAGACACATCTAGCACAGTTAGGAGACAGCTGTGTGCCCTGCTAGAAGGTTCAGTTTCCATTCCCCCAGTATTCCTGGCTATTGTTAGAGAACATTCAGATCAGCAGAGTATACTGGAGCTTCTCATGTGGCACTTGAGACACAATGCCCTGTCCCCGGCTAGAAGTATCTCACAACACTGGCTGACCTGGAATGAAAACGAAGATACTGCTGCCACTGATTCAGTAGCAGAGTTTATGAACACCATGGAATCGGCACAAGTGAGTAAACTGTTGTGTACTTGTGTTCTTGGAAAAATGTTTATTAGTGGTGAAGATTTGCTACAAACACCAGAAATAATATTAATTATATTTAAGTATTTTTGTGATCCTACCTTAATAATTGTTGTGTGTACTAATGAACATGTTATAATTTATTCATAGACCTTAACGACATGCGTTAGCTATTCATCACAGCTTCATGCTGAACATATTACATCTAAGGATATAGCTGAAGTGAGTTTAGTTCCTGTTACACAGAAAATTCCCTAAATGTCAGTATTCAAGAGGTCACAACAGCAAATACAGTTACAAAATACAATAAGTCTTTTGCAAGAGATACTTGGCACCCCTAAAATAAAACTAGGGTGTAAATTATTTATGCAAGACGACTGTACAATGTGTATTCATTGCTAGACATGCCACGGCCGGGTGTGAGAGGGTCTTGGTGACTCACTTGCTCCCACTTATCTGACAATATCGCAAAGTGACAACATAGAATAATTATGAACTATGAACCTACAGTTCCTTATTACCGGCAGAAATATAACCTGAACGAAATAATGGTCATTGGTTTAATGGTGGTAGACTGCAATCACTACCGGATGGCACATACTGTATTTCCTCTCATAATCGTCGCACTTTTTAAGCCTAAAATTCGTGGAAAAAAGCAGGGTGCGACGATTATGCGAAGAATATTTAAGTTCATAGAATATACTGTATCATTATTTGTTGCACGGGCCAGTCATTCGCGTAGCGTGAGTCATACCCTGCAGTCAGAGACAGGCTTCTTTCTTCTAACAAGGTCACGACAGGTTAAAGCTCACGGAATGTGCTGACGAAGCTGGCCGTTCGCGTCGCGGTTCATAGCCCGCAGGCATAAAGACGAGATTTACTTTCTCCTGACAAGATCACGCCAGATTAGGCCTATAAGATCGCGGAATGTGCGCTGGCCGCTCGCGTGACAGTTCATAGCCTGCAGGCATAAAGACGAGATTACTTTCTGCTGACAAGATCACGCCAGATTAGGCCGATAAGTCCGCGGAATGTGCGTTGGCCATTCGCGTTGCGATTTATAGCCCGCAGGCATAAAGATGAAATTACTTTCTCCTGAAAAGATCACGCCAGATTAGGCCTATAAGCTCGCGGAATGTGCGCAGGCCGTTCGCGTCGCGGTTCATAGCCCGCAGGCATAAAGACGAGATTACTTTCTGCTGACAAGATCACGCCAGATTAGGCCGATAAGTCCGCGGAATGTGCGCTGACCGTTCGAGTCGCGGTTCATAGCCTGCAGGCATAAAGACGAGATTACTTTCTCCTGAAAAGATCACGCCAGATTAGGCCTATAAGCTCGCGGAATGTGCGCTGGCCGTTCGCGTCACAGTTCATAGCCCGCAGGCATAAAGACGAGATTAGGCCTATACGCTCGCAGAATGTGCGCTGGCCGTTCGCGTCAAAGTTCATAGCCCGCAGGCATAAAGACGAGATTAGGCCTACTTTCTGCTGACAAGATCACGCCAGATTAGGCCTATGAGCTCGCGGAATGTGCCCTGACCGTTCGCGTCGCGGTTCATAGCCCGCACGCATAAAGACGAGATTACTTTCTCCTGACAAGATCACGCCAGATTAGGCCGATAAGTCCGCGGAATGTGCGTTGGCCATTCGCGTTGCGATTCATAGCCCGCAGGCATAAAGATGAAATTACTTTCTCCTGAAAAGATCACGCCAGATTAGGCCTATAAGCTCGCGGAATGTGCGCAGGCCGTTCGCGTCGCGGTTCATAGCCCGCAGGCATAAAGACGAGATTACTTTCTGCTGACAAGATCACGCCAGATTAGGCCGATAAGTCCGCGGAATGTGCGCTGACCGTTCGAGTCGCGGTTCATAGCCTGCAGGCATAAAGACGAGATTACTTTCTCCTGAAAAGATCACGCCAAATTAGGCCTATAAGCTCGCGGAATGTGCGCTGGCCGTTCGCGTCACAGTTCATAGCCCGCAGGCATAAAGACGAGATTAGGCCTATACGCTCGCAGAATGTGCGCTGGCCGTTCGCGTCAAAGTTCATAGCCCGCAGGCATAAAGACGAGATTAGGCCTACTTTCTGCTGACAAGATCACGCCAGATTAGGCCTATGAGCTCGCGGAATGTGCCCTGACCGTTCGCGTCGTGGTTCATAGCCCGCACGCATAAAGACGAGATTACTTTCTCCTGACAAGATCACGCCAGATTAGGCCGATAAGTCCGCAGAATGTGCGCTGGCCGCTCGCGTCGCGGTTCATAGCCAGCAGGCATAAAGACGAGATTACTTTCTCCTGACAAGATCACGCCAGATTATACGCTCGCGGAATGTGGTAAGTGACCAAGCTTGCCGCTCGCGTCACAGTTCATAGCCCGCAAGCATAAAGACGAGATATTTTTCTTCTGACAAAGTCGCGCCAAGTTATAAAGTCGCGGCAGCATGTGCAACTGACTGGCGCACAATTATGCTATGCGACGATTATGCGAGGAAATTTTATATACCTATTTTAGTGTTTGAAAAGCGGGGTGCGACGATTACGAGGTGGCGACGATTATGCGAGGAAATACGGTATACAGACGAGTCCATTTGCTGCAGCGTGATTGACAGGGGAGGAGCATTCATTTCCCAGTTGCTACGGAAATGTTCACATGGCCTCCTACTGTAATTGAATTGCGTGCTAGTGTGTCCCCCAGGAGCACAGCAGTAGTGACTCCATCTCCTACCGTCCTTCTCCTCCTTTTCCCTCATGGGTTCATGCAGGTTTGTACCATTGGGTATGATTGAAGTTTAGCACATGGTGCTATTCCAGGACTCCTAGTAGAATTTTGTAGATATTTCTCCCTTGACTCACTGGTTCTAAAGAAGATCCCAGTGTTGGCCCTGAAAAGATCCAACACTATCTTACAAAATTTTAAAGGCAGCTTTTGCAAACACCAATTGTAAACAGTATGCTATTTCAGGCAATCCAGATATTTGGGAAGTACAGAGCCAAATAAATAATAATAGTTTTAATGCAGCCAATGGCCAATGAAAATGTACTGTATATACAATGCAGGAACTGTCAGTCGCTACAAAATTGTGTCAGGGAAGTCAATCTTCTTTTACAGTATGATGCATGATATCGGTAACCCGGCTCACTACACAATTCACATATGCATGTAGCTGCATTTGGAGTGTGAAAGTCTTTTCTTCTGCATATCCTGAAGTGAAATCAATGGACTGCGAAACGCGTCACAGTGTGTCGCAAATCTTAGTCTGCTCTCTTCCAGCTAGATGATGTCATTGCTTCTGTCCCATAGAAGTCCAACCATATTTCTTTCTTTTGAAATGAACTTCCACATGAAGTTCCTGATAGGCAGCGCTAGATGGAAGCTGCATTTGTAATCTGATTTGCTCAATACAGAATGGCTCTGCAGAGAGCCGAATAAAGCTCTTATATCTATTAGTTTAGTTTGCATAAATAAACGGAAAAGGGTATAATTGACGGGCACCGAAGAGCAGGCAGGAAAAGGACGTCTTATCTTCGGAATCTTCAAGACTAGACTGGCATAAAAATGATCGAACAACTATACCGTGTTGCTGAGGATAGACGAACACTATTCATATTGATCGCCAACGTCCGGGAGACTGGGCAGGGCATATAGAAGAAGAAGAAGTAAATGGACCTTACCTAAAACATTACCCTTTTACGAATAGTTTCCTATAGTTGGCTTAGCTGTTATTGCAGGTAGAAACATTAAGAATTGTCATTAACTAGCACTTGGCAGAAATCTACAGTACCATTAGGTTAATGAAAGCATTGTCGACGTCTAGGTTATGTATGGTAAATGATTTATTGTCATCAGTTGTCTTGATATTCATATTATTAGTTAATTCAGATCTTTGATATTTTAATGTTTTTGTGTTCCTTGGAGCTCAAATTAAGAAAGTTGTGTGTTCTTTCTTCCAGTAGGAATGTACTTCATCATTAAAATGTTATCGTTTGATTCTTTGCCAGGATTCATTTCCTCTCCATTGCCCCTTGTTGACTGAGCTTGTCACTGAGCTGACCATGAAGGACTTCCCGGGTGGAGGCTCTTCGGTTACAGACCTGGTTGCTACCTCGAGCCTTGGCTCCCAGAAGAATAGCAGGCATATCTTGAGAACTCTACAGGAGCTGCTATGGAGGAACATGGCTACCATGACATCACCAGACCTGGATTATAAGTAAGAGACTTTTTCCTGAATCCATAATCAGGTTCAGGCCATGGACAATTATTTTCTGGATCTCTTTAGAAATTCCAGAAATATTCGTCACATTTACAACCATCCCACCTCTCAAATAAGGCACTGGAATTCCATTTTGTTTGTATTTTTGTATCTATGTATTTAAAACAGTAGGCTGATTTCTTTTACCGCGAGATTGACAGAACGGCTGTACTGGTTGACTTGGTAATGCACTCTAACGAAAGCCCTTGGTGTGTATATTTGCAGAGTGTCTTTAAAATAGACAAATATGTTACCATATATTTTTAAATTTATAAACAAAAATGCAAATTTATTGGCCCCAGCGCATGCGCAGAATCAGCTTGGTCATGGCACACATGACGGATGTCCACCGCATTTTAATAATGTGAGAGTTATTTATAAGAATTATAAAGGAGGGGAAATCATTCATTTCATCTCTCATTAACTCCTCTCATGAGGTTGGCGTCAGGAAGGGCATCCGGCCGTAAAAACCATCGCCACAAAGACTTCCATCGCATCTCATCCCCGACCCCGTTGGAAAACGGGAATAATAAGGGGTAGACATACACACATAAAGGAGGGGAAGATTTATTTATTGTTGAGAGTAGGTACTCCTCCCTTTTCATAACTTTCACAAGGCTGATTATTGAAAATATATTATTTATGATTCACATACCTTTCTGGGAGTCATTAGAAGTTGATTTCAATTTGAATTGTCACTGCTGCATCGGAAATATTTCTTTTATTATGACAATATATCATTTTCATACCTTATTTTATCTCTTGGGGGAGCCTCCGTGGCTTAGGCGGCAGCACGCCGCTCTCTCACCGCTGGGTTCGTGGTTGAAATCCCGGTCACTCGATGTGAGATTTGTGCCTAGAGTATGTTGCAATGTCAGGAGTGCAATCTTTTGACGCCCTTAAAGTTGCAATAGTGCCAAAAAGTAATCGTACATAGAATGTAGCTTATATTGGAAACTTCTTCAGTAGATATGTTGTTCATTGTCCGTCATGTGTTGACGGGTTTCAAGTAGTAAATATCAATTTGTAAACAGCAACAAGAATTGATTGGGATTGTATGGTGTTGACTAACTGAAAAGTTGCAATACCAATATTGTCAATATGGCAACACTGTTCATTGTCTCAAAGCTCTCTATAGCAACAACAATGGTGACAACTTTTTTGTTCTCCCCTTTATTATTTCTGTCACTCTAGGGTCTGAGGTGAGGCAAGATGATGCGTATATGGTAAATGTTTTTTTACAGTTGAATGCCCTTCATAATATTAAGAATTAATGAGAGATGGCACAAATGAAGATGAAAATGGGTGATGAGTTATAAGGAAGCAGCAGTGGCCTATTGGCTATTACGCGGGTCGGCAATACGTCGATCGCAATCAACCGGTAGTCATCATCATCGTTTCCCCTTATCCAGCTCCTGCCGGGTCGGGGTATTTATGGCACTTCTCCACTTTCCTCTTTCCTTCCACCATTCTTCTTCCACGATCTTGTCCCAGTCCAGATTTCTTTTTCTCAAGCTGTTCTTTACTGAATCGATCCACCTTGTTCTAGGTCTTCCCCTTGCTCTCTTACCCTTGCACTTGGCCTCCAGCATCTGTCTTGGTATTCTATTTTCCTCCATCCTCTTTACATGACCAAACCACCTTAGTTTATTCTTCTCAATTCTCTCATTTAGTTTTCCCATCCCAACTTCCTTCCTAACATCTTCATTCCTCACTCTGTCTTTCATTGTCTTACCTATCATACTTCTTAGGAATTTCATTTCACTGGCTTGGATTCTACTCTCTTGCCTGCTCGTCAGGGTCCAAGTCTCAGCTGCATACGTTAATATGGGTACATAGTACATTTTATACATTACCTCCTTGCTTTTCCTTGGTACTTCCTTATCCCAAACAAGTTTTCTTACACTTTGATAGAATGCATTGCTCTGCTGTACCCTCCTGCCAATCTCCATGTCCAACCTACCAGTTTGCATCAATTCACTTCCTAGGTATTTGAACGTGTCCACAATTTCCAAACTCTGACTTCCAATTTTCACAGTGCCCTTTCCTTGTCTTTCCCCTCTTGTCATCACCATGGTCTTGCTTTTCTCTATACTGATTTTCAGGCCATACTTCTGAATATTTTCGTTCAGTGCATCTAGTTGTTTTTGCACTTCTTCGGTGTTCCCTCCCCAGACCACAATATCGTCTGCAAATAATAGTAACTTCATTTCTTTATGTTCATATGCTTCCTTTGTTTCCTTTACAATTTCATCCATTACCATTATGAATAAAAGAGGTGACAGCACACTCCCCTGTCTTAGTCCAGTCTTGTTCCTAAACCAATCTGTCTTTCCAACTGGGGTCAGTACCCTGCTAACACAGTTGTTGTACATTGCTTGCACCATTTCCAACATTTCTCTTCCCAGTCTCTTCTTAACCATGGTTTCCCATACCTTCTCTCTGGGGACACTATCATATGCCTTTTCTAGATCTATGAAAGTCATGATCAAATTCTCTCCCTATTCCCAGTTCTTTTCCATCACCTGCCTCAAGCTAAAGATTGGGTCCACTGTGGATCTTCCACTCCTGAAGCCATACTGTTCCTCTTGCAACTCTCCTTCCACCTTTCTTCTCATTCTACTTTCTAATATCCTTTCCAATATTTTTACTATCTGTGATATGAGGGTGATCCCTCTATAGTTATCACACACTTTCTTGTCCCCTTTCTTAAACACTGGTATTATTAGCCCTTTCTCCCAGTCTTCTGGTACACATTTCCGTTTCCACACACACTTTAGCAGTCGATACAGCCATTGCATACCAACAGGTCCAGCAGCCTTTATCATTTCTACACTGATTTCATCCACCCCTGTTGCTTTTCCCATCTTCATTTTCTGTACTGGTAATTCCACCTCCAGCATTGTTATATCATCTACTGTTATAGAGTCGTCAGGCTGTGTCAATTCGATCTCACCAGTACAATTGCTCACATTCAATAGCTTATCGAAATACTCCTTCCATCGTCCCTTTATCTCTTCTGGGTGTGTTAACAACTCTCCATCTTCCATTTTCACCAGCTTTATAGTAATTCTTTCTTTCCTCTTACTTCTTAGAAGCCCATACAGCATCCTTTTACTGCCACTTACAACTGTTTCCATTCTTCGTGTAAATTCTTCCCAACTTTTCTTCTTTTCTTCTCCTACCACTTTCTTACACCTCCGTTTGTTGTCGTGATACTTCCTTTTGCTTTCTTCTGTTTGATCTCGGTTCCATTCTTTCCATGCAGACTTCTTTTCTTTCACTGCTTTCCTCACTTCCTCATTCCACCACGGTGTCTCCTTCTCTTTCACTCTTGTTGACGTCCTACCACAAGCACTCTCTGCTGAACCAGCAAATGCCTTTTTAAAGTGGGACCATTCCTCTTCTACATTTTCCACTTCAGTAACTGGGATTTGTTGCTTCAATCTCTCCTGAAAATCTTCCTGTACAGCTTTGTCTTTCAATTTCCATACTTTTATTTTACTTTCTCTGATCTCCTCTAGGTTTTCCAATTTTCCCCATCTAAATTTTGCCACCATAGCTCTATGGTCCCCATGAAATGCTTCTCCTGGTAAAGCCGTCACATCCATCAGCTTTCTGCGGTTTGTCCTTTCCACCAGGAAGTAGTCAATTACTGATTTTGTTCTTCTATCACCCCACCCATATCTCGTAATTTTCCTGCTGTTTTTCTTCCGAAACCACGAATTACCCACTATCAGTCCATTCCTTTCACAAAAGTTTACAAGTTCCTCTCCTTCCCGGTTCTTTTTCCCATATCCATATGGTCCAACGACTTCTTCCTTTCCTTGTCTCTCATTTCCGACTTGTGCATTCATATCTCCCATGATCACCACTTCTACATCTGAGATTACTCTTTCTACATCCTCCAGGAATACTTCAATATTTTCTTCTCTGTTTCCAGTCTGTGGTGCATACACTTGTATGAAGTCCATCACGTCATTCTTCATCTTCATTCTAATTTTCATTATTCTGTCACTCACACACTCTACCACTTCAACATACTCCTCCAGTTGTTTCTAGGTTATCATTCCCACACCATTTTTTGCCTCTTGGCCACCACTCCAGTATAATGTATATCCTTTCCTCAATTTCTTTCTTCCTTCCTTTACCTTTCCATTTCACTTCACTCAGTCCCATCATTCCAACCTTCTCCCTCTCCATGAAGTCTACCACCTCCTCCACCTTGCCTGTCAGGGTCATGACATTCATGATTCCCACTTTCAGTTCGGTTACTGGTCGCCCATTTCTCACAGATCCCCCAGTACCAAAGGAACTGCGCGTCGCCTGCAGGGTACGCCCTAACCTTTTCCGAATCATTGGAAGTGCCATTTCCATTTTAGGCTATTATTACGATGGGGTCGCCACTCCCAAAGGCATTTTATGAAGCTACTGCCAGCTATTATTCAGGCCGCCCCTAACATGGAGAACAGACGCCCTTGCAGCCGCCCCTAACATGGGAAACAGACGCTGCCGATTGATGCTGTACTCATACTATTCCCTGAGTACTGGGTTACCTCTTCCGCAATCTCCACCGTTCTGAAGTCCATCTTCTCCGCTGCAGATTCCGGTAGATCGCCCGCATATATTTAGTAGATCACTGAAACAGTAATAAAGAACATTATTCATGACTTCTATTTGAATCGGCTGCTCCAAATTCTGACAAAGGCAATATCTCGCATTTTGACCTTCTTTTAAATGCATGTCAAGGCAATTATTTTGCCAAATTTCACACTTAGTAAGTAGTGAATTGATAGTATTTCAATTATTCATAAGTGCCTGTTAAGTCAATTTGTAATATATTATGTTTATAAATAATAATTCTATTTCTAGTACTTCAAATATTTCTTAATGTCATGTTCAAGTTTGTCATGAAGTAGATCGAAGAGACCCGGATTCGAATCCCGGCCGGGTCGTGGATTTTAACTACGTAGTGTTAATTCCCCATGATGTGGGACTGAGTGTGTTAATGAAAGACATTTACCAGTCCTCTCCGAAAGCCATACACCATTATAATATCATATGTTTGGTTTTCTTAAAAGAAATGGCTTGGGAATAATAATTATTGTAAACGTAGGAAGGTAGATCATTTCAAAATGTGCAAACATTCCGTTAGATCACCAAAGCTTTGAGGTTGCTTGTCCCTGGGCTAATTAGATTGCACTGTCATGGGAACTATGAAAAAATATTTTGAGGATGGATGACGTTGGAGTTCAACCCCTCTTTCTATTTTGCCTGGAAGGGAATCTTTAACATGTCAGTAAATCTACGGACACAGATTCCACGCATTTAAGTTCACAGCAGGCTAGAACGTTTCTGCTGCACCACACAGCCAGCCAGCCGCATCATCATTGAGGAGGGAGGCTGATGTTTTGATGGCCTAGTCTTTTGCCTCTCACCTCAATGGCTGAGGTTTGAATTCCTGGGATTGTTGGTGGAATTACATTACTACCCAGAAAAATCATGTGGCATCAGGAAGGACACTCAGCCTCAAATTCCCAGCCAAAACCAAACTGACCCAAGTTAGCTCCAGCACTCCCAAACAATTAAGCTAAGCTGTAGAAACTTTATTCCAATTCTCATGTATGGACTTGAAACATGTACCCTACCCAGCAAGGCTAATGGCAAAATCCTGGCAACGGAAATGAAATTCATCAGAACAATAAACCAGAGGACCAGGAATGATAAGCCTAGGAATGAAATTAACAGGCAGGAAGTTGGTATCAAAATACCTGTCACTGAACTGCTAGGAAGACCCAGATTACAGTGGTTTGGACACGTCATGAGAATGGACAGAAATAGGACACCAAGAAATTATTTCGACAGAGAAGTGAGAGGGAGGAGACCGGTAGGAAGGCCAAGAAATCGACGGATAGCCACAGTGAAGTCTGACGTCAACAAACTGAATAATAATAATAATAATATTGTATGGCCTCGGTGCCGGGTGCAAGCTTTGTTATTTGACACCCAAAGGGTAGCTTGCATGTCGAATTTCGTTGTTCCTTGAAGCACTATGAAAGTCAAGGAGGTTAGATATCTAAGCTTCTTGAACACTATAGCACTTTCCAGTAGAGAAATGAGGAACTTTGTGTTGGCGGAAACTCCCGAGATTAATTTTGCCATTATGAACGCGGCCTATTGAATTCAAATGGGTTCTTAGACGTGCCAACGTCGTATGTCATGGTGTCATTTTTTCCGCCCTTCAAAAAAAAAATCACTTGCCACGGCCAGGAGCGAACCTGCAAGCTTGGGGTTAGTAGACCGACATGTTGACCACTCACCCACCATGGCAAACGGAATGTGAAATGGGAAGATGTAGAAGAACAGCAACTCTACTCTGACCCAAAGAAATGGCGAGTGCTTGTATATCACACCCAGGAAACTGGAGCTGGAAAATGATGATGATGATGAAGAATCTTAAGCTATTCTGAGTTCTAAATAAAATCTGATGTTGATTTTAAAAAGCAGTGTACAGTATGTTTTGAGTTGGCTTTGTTATCTGTGTTCTAGAGTAAATGACGCTGAATGTGCCACAGCTGTCCTCCAGTACTTGATGCAGGGTCTGCACAATGCTCTGTCAGATGTAGCCACCTCCATGGGAGAAGACATGCCCCACTCCGTCATGGAGGAGCTCGTCTCTAAACTCCACTTGCAAATGAGTGAGATGGACGAGTTTCCCGTTGTGGAGGTGAACCATTTCACTGAAGCTCTGCGTAAGCTGGCGGCTGCAGCCGATACACTGCGCAGGGATACCAACAGTGATCTTGAAACTCTACTTGTGACTGGAGAACTATGGACACTGTTGGGTTATGTTCAGCTCACTTTGTTCTCCAAGTTTGGAGCATATGATCCTGTGGAGAAGAAAGCCCTCAAACTGAGATATGCAACTGAAGAGGTAGGTTTTTTCTGTGAATATACCCTGTCTTGCATTTTACAAGAGGAGTCAACAACAACATCCATTGCAACAATCTCCTGAAAAGTTGGAAGTTACTGTCCTCGCATTATATCTCTGCCGGTGAGGAAGGTTGCATTTCTGAGAATTAAAGCCATCAACTCCTCTTCTCCTATTCATAAGACATTACCTCACAGTGTGGGACTCGGGAGTTCTGACGGCCGACTAAGCATAATGCTGTCGGCACACTCATTAGTACTTGCCACTCTCTTTTTGATGTGCCAATTTGAGAAATGTCTTTGGTGAGGCTAGTACAGTCGGTATGCCTTTCCTGGAAGTATTGATGTAGCTCAACGGCAGAGATATAATGCGAGGACAGTACCTATATTCTCTATTTAGTCTTATAAATGCTAATAAGGGACTTGAAACAAGTTGTATTATTTCTTGGCATTATCAATCTCCCCCCATTTTTCTCTTTTTTAAATAAACCTACACTTAATTTTGTCACCAGCGCTGCAGTTCATGGTTCATTTTTTAAATACAGTCGAACCTCCCTTCTGCGGACACCGTTGGTTCCGAGGGAAAATGTCCGTTATGAGAGGTGTCCGCTGAAATAAGTTTGTAAAAATAATCGAACATTTTAACGGCAAAGTACATCCATCTTAAACATAAACATACACATCTTTATTTTGATTATTTGTTTATTTGAGTTTTCCCTCATTTGAATTTTTCGGCAAGCTTTCTCACTGAAAGTCCCTTGTCACTTTCTACAATCACATTACATCTTGTTTCGAGGTCTAAACATGTTCGTCCCTTGTTACTCATGTTTACTCGACGACTGAAATGCTACGGTATTTCTGTCTCACTAATTAGCGCATGTACTGCAAGTCTTTTCCTTCGCAAGTTGACAACCTGAGCTCGACCTTATCGATGGCAATCTGAGTTATGAATAGAATGATGCAAGCAGGGAAGAAAATCCCCAGGTAACTCGTGAGTAAACAGTCACTGGCAGCAATCCTGGACAATTACGATTCTCAGAATGTACACCAGTAGGTAGAACACCATAACAAAAGTTTCGGAAAGAGGAATGTATAGAAGAATTAACTTTACGGCTACTACAGCGTTGCCATGTAGCCTGCATTTCACTCTCTCTCTCCTTTGACTCGAAATAGGTGTAGTACAGACATTCAAGAGGGATTTCCGTATGTCTGCAGAATGGTTTTAAAAGAAAGGATGACATGGTCCGGTGTAAAAAATGTCCTGCAGCGTGTGAAGTGACCTCTTAAGTCAAGTGGACGGGACAGATGGCGATGTCCGCTGTCCGGACTTCAAGGTGTCCGCTGAAATGAGGCTAATTTAACACTTGTCTTATGTAAAATAAAATCGGTTCCAAGGAAAAATGTCCGTATAGGCAGGTGTCCGCTGAATAAGGGTGTCCGTTAGGGCAGGTTCGACTGTATTTCATAAATCAGAAAAGTACTTTTTTAGAAAATGAACATGTAAATGTATAATTTTTAGATGTGGTTGTACCTGTAGCTTTGTTCCCATGCAACTTTTGTGACCTTCTGGCTGGTGCGCTGTTCAACCAGGCCCACTCGTTTTAAGGGTAGAACATAGAGGTCATCTGCTCCTTTTAACACCAATTATGTGTAATAATAATAATAATAATAATGTTCCTTTTAACCACTTCAGAACAATTATGCTACTTTTAATTGTTGGAATTTAAAATTCCAAGGAAAGTTTCATATTTGTCTTACTTTGGATAATAATCCTAAATGGCCTATCGAGCGTTAAATGGCAAGATGTTGAAAATGACAGTGATAGTTAATCCGGTGGATCTTCTTCCATGTGCACTTTGGCGTACGTGCTTGGGAAATGCCCTTGAGGGGAGTTGCTCTACCACATGCAATGCTTCATAAGCATCAGAACCTTGATAGCCAGTGGTCTAAGATTGAAGAACCTAGAAGTCCACAAGGAAGTATACTGCATTGTAGGCGGCATCAATCACCAGAATGATATAATTGTTATATACTGCAAGAAAAGCAAGGCCGAAATAATAGATCCCACAATACACTTTGAGGACTCTATTATTCAACCTGTAGAGGCCAACATAGAGAAAATAAACAAACTTACAAGCTGATAATTTCTTTCTTTCTTTCTTTCTTTCTTTCTTTCTTTCTTTCTTTCTTTCTTTCTAAAGTTGTGAAAGGATTCTTCCCAGGTGCAAGGAGAACAATTCCGAAAACACTTGTCATTTGGCAAGAAAGACATAAATTGGAAATGAGCTTCAGGGCATAATAGTGATAATGATCATTAATTTCTCAGTTAGCAGAAATCATGAATATTGACATCACAGCATATACATTTTATACATCTTAAACTTCTGAATTTCAAGAATATTGTATTGAGGCCTTTTTACATTATCTAAACTGCATGTTTGTTATCCTTTGTCATGTGACAAACCCAAATCAGTGTCTAAATAAATAATTTAATAACAATTAAGAAGGAATAACCAAACTCATTCTTAACAAGTTTTAAAAATCAAATCTTAAATCAATAAAGAATTTGTATTCTAGTGGTAATAATCCCCTGTCATATTAAAAATGAATAATTCTCAATTGTATCTATTTTGTGTTTTGAAAGTATTTTATGTCTTGTTTTTACATTGTAATGCTTTGTATTGTAGCATAAAGATGTTGCACGGATCCTGTACGCTCACGAACTTCAAGCCTGTTTGATGGGAAGGAGTTTGGATGATTACCAGGACTCAAACCTTCATCCACTCATCGTTTTACATCGGAACAGATTAAACTGGCTTGAAGATAGGAAGATGGTTCTAGCTCAAAATGTTGCCTTCAGACCATCTGATCAACCTTATTTCCAAGAACTAAAAAAGGTATTATTTGTAGCATGTACCTGTAGGTACTTCTAATATCCTAATGTGAATAAAAGTTTTTCCTTGGAGTGCCTCTTTTTGTGTATCTGAGAACACTGTTATTTTCTTATGTTGCTAGGAGTCGCAACATTACTCTGGGAGCCTAGGATCCTCTGAAGTAGTATTGGGCTTTCACCGTCGCCTGGTGACCACTTGCCAGGACTTGATCACGTATTTGAATAAAGGTCTGTGCATCAAGCAGCAAGAGCAGACCCTGTCTAAAGCAGCCGAAGATGTTCTGCGTGAAGAGAGGTCATGGAGACAGTCGCAGATAATATTCTCGGAGAGGTTGCGCAAGACCTTTGGTGCTTGGTATCCTGACTTGGTCACACCTTTCTTGTCAGCAGTCACTCAGGTTAGAACTGCTTTATTCTGTATTGACTGGAACTTCCATTACCTACATATATCAGTCTTCCACAACATTGTTGCCAAATCTTGGAGCTAGATCTAGCATCTTAAGATTTCGGTTGGTTCCTCAGTTTAGGGGCTGCGACAATACGGTCAAGTAGCCCCGTGTACTTTGGGTGTGTGTAGAATCTGTCTGATAAC
Source organism: Meconema thalassinum (assembly GCA_946902985.2). Lineage (NCBI taxonomy): Eukaryota > Metazoa > Arthropoda > Insecta > Orthoptera > Tettigoniidae > Meconema > Meconema thalassinum. Next base: position 222,317,738 of record OX336390.1, on the reverse strand, counting down.
CGGTGTTAATTGTGATGGCTGTATTAGTGTGTGTTATCTGTAATTCTGGTAAGGACTGCAGACGATCAATTTCAAGAGGTTCATACTTTTGCTACTAAACGCTACCGTCAACATCACCTAGCCATGAACTTGGTTACTAGATGCCACCGCAACCGGCATCTGGCGGCGAACCTTGGGACTTAATAGAGTGTTAATCAAATCTAACCTACAAATTTAGCTTCACACAACTGTAGTTAGTGGAAGGTTATTTTACATATCATAAATCTATGACATGGGCCCTCCGGCTTTACTTCCCCTCTGAAAGAAGGCATACCAAGATATTTTTAACGCTCTGACCGGCCGTGTTTGAACCCGTGATCTTGGGCAATGGAGTCCTAGGAAGAGTGTCTTAATTCACTAAATTAAAATCTCAGGGGAATCCGAGTTGGAAACCCCAAAGGGTTCCTCCCCCAAACACACACGTCTATCACTCATGAAATGTCAGAACGAAGTCTTGGTATTGACGACACCAGTGCATCTATGATGCGTGTCTGAGATATGACACGTCAGTGAGGCCAACTTAACACCAGCGGGCCACCAAATAAGCAAAGGTCATCAACAGGGATACTGGTTTATACATGATGGTATTATGAATTTGAAGGCAGAGTTGCCAAATATCAGCGCAACCTTCTAAAATGTTCGATTAATAATTCCCATGGCTAAATGGAAATTTTCACTTGACGGTACGTGGAGTAGTCACTTTCATAATAAAATGTACTGTTTCTTTTTACTCAATAGGACAAAAATTGACAGTTTCTGGGATCTAGGAATCATTTGTCACTTTACTAGGTGGTCGGAGATACCCAGGTCAGTTCGTCCTCGGTCTAGTAACAGGGTAATAATTATCGTAGAAATGGAGGTTCGAATCCAGGCAGGGGGAGGTTGGAAGCGAAGACAGTGTAACGAACTTTACAGTAGACATGCATAACACTGCATAAAAGACATTGCATTTAAATGCCCTAAAATTACCAAAAAAGATGAAGTAATGACCTATCATCCCATATTGATCAAAAAAGAAAGGATACAAATGTATTACACTTCTTTACCTTAACCTTTTAAGTGCTGAGTTACCCATTAGCTGTTCGCTACCTCAGTTACGAGTTATTAAATTCACACATATGAACATTATAGAAGCCGTAATTTTTAAATTTATCAGGGGGGTGAAAGGCTTAAAATATCCATGTGTTTTGGGTCTTTATTAACCTAAATGCAAATTCAGAGTTCTATGTTTCTTCTTCTTCATATGCTTTTACGGCCTCATTGGGCCACTTCAGTCAATCATTTCTTGGTCCTCTTCTTCAGTAAGTTTTCTTTCCGAGTTGCCCAGTAGCTTTTCATTTGCTCTGATCTTCTCAGGCGTTCCTCATCTGTAAATACCCTTTTTACTGTATGATGTTTGTCTATTTTCGCTTGAAATCTTATTTTTATATCTTTTATTTTTTTAAATTTTTTTGTTTGGTTTGGAAGCCATCCAAGGTTGTTTCATATTCCAAAGTTTCTCTACAATTTTTCTAGATAATCTGGTTTCCGGTGTCCTCATAATGTGACCAAAAAAGAAATTAGTTTCTTCCGAATAGTATTAGTGATGGGCTCCAGTTCTCTTATACCACTTCATTTGATACTATCCGCCATTGTCCATCTTCCTGATAGTTTTTATTTATGCATATCCTAGCTATTCTTCTTTCTACTTTTAAAATTTTGTCGATTATGTTTTTCTGAGTAACTTTAAAAAGAGTTTCGCCTCCATACCTCTGGTTGAAATTAATTTTTATTTTTTGAACATCCAAATTAATTAATTTATTCTCACGCATCATCTTCATACCAAGTTGTATGTATGTCTACCCCTTATTAATCCCGTTTCCAACTTGGTCGGGGATGAGATGCAATGAAATTCAATGTGGCAGGAGGTTTTTACGGCCGGATGCCCTTCCTCATGAGAGGAATTAATGAGAGATGAAATGAATGAAGATGAATGAACCTGGGCAAGTTCAATTTCAAGTAGTTCCAACTTTGGCTACCAGATGCCACTGTCACTGACACTGTCACCCAGCAGCGAACGTTTGAACTTGATAGAGCGTTTCTCACCAAATAACCAACAAATTTTGTTGCACTACCAATTGTAGTTTTAGGTTCTTTTTCATGCCATAAATCTATGACACGAGTCCGCCGGCTTGACTACCCCTCCAAATTGGAAATGTCTGTTCCCGAAGGAAACAGGATTTTAAATATCCGATTGAGCTGTGTATATTAACAAATTCACAAAGAAATTTGAAAAATGGTCCGGCTAGCTCAAAATCAGTTGCCAGCGTTTCGCCCCAGTGAACCAATGGGCTCTTCAGTTGGTTAATGGTACACCTCACCAAAACACGTGGCTAGTACATACTGAGAAGGCCGCTGCAAGGCACAAATGTCGCCACGAGCAGCGCCAATGTACTACGGAAGTCAAAACTTCCTAATCAAAATGGTGTCAGCTTACCTTGCTAATCCATATTGGAAATGTCTGTTCCCGAAAGAAACAGGATTTTAAATGTCCGATTGAGCTACGTATATTAACAATTTCATGAAGAAATTTGTGAATACCCCTCCGAAGGAAAACATAGTAAAGGATTTTATTGCTCTTAAAAATCCGACGACTTTGGCCAGGTTTGACCCCGCAATCTTGGGCATAGCAGTTCATCATGCTACCGACTACGCCACTGAAGCCAACCATCTCCATACCAAGTATGCATGTTGCTCCTTATGTGTACAATAATTGATATTCGTTGATCTGAAATCACAACGCAGTGAGAAGAAATTGCGTGCTGTTCCGCCAGGCTTGTTTACATCACATATGAACCCCAGCTGTAAAGGACAGATGTCTACAAAATGGTCTGTTAGTTAATTCCAAAAGAAAAAATGCAATCTCAAATAGTACTACATAATGTTCATGAGATGGCATAACATGTCGAGGATCGGCTTGCCACTCGAGAGCGAACGGGTAATATGACAAAAAAGTTCTCCTGCACCGTATATAGACGAGCGTAGCACTCATCGGGTTAATGTGGAGTGGATTTCTGAACTACTGAGTGACGTTTTGCTGTGAAAGAAGTGAAAGAAGATGACATTAACAACATCCGTACCCTATTACTAATAAATCCTCCTCTTATCCTTTCTTCTGGATTTCGCGTGCAAAAACAGAGTGCGTCTCTAAGAGTGTTGGGTATTATGGTAGTCTACATTTAATATATTTTTTTAATTTATTTGCCGTATGATGATTTAATATAATAATTCTCTATAATTGTAGAAATCTGTGATTCAGTGTAGCCCTATTCTCTTTTTTTTTTGTTCCTATTTCCCCTCCCCCAGTAGCACAAATTTAGCAAATATGTCAACCTTCACTGCAGCCCTCCTCCTTCTTTGAAAATTGTCCTATTTACCCCAGTTTGACTAAACGTGATGTTTGCCTACAGTTATGTCATGGTACCAGCCTTTTGGCTTCTGTGCTGAACAAGTTGTTGCTCCAACTAAAGCTCCGATCCTCAGAGCCGCTGTTGTTCAACCTGGTCAGATTTCCTGCACTGGGTCCTGGTCAGGAGTCGATACTGCATCTAGTCGAAGTTTGTGGAAATCCTACAATAGTCAATTTAATGGATTGCACTCTGAAGGATGTCGGCAAGGATTTGTGTTTGCGACAGGAGACATACAGGTAGGCTACTCTGTTCTAGTTATTGTACTAGCATTACTGTGAAACCTCAACAGACATTGGTCAAACTAGCATACATCACATACTAGTCCATAATTGTTATTACAACTTTTCAGTCGGTCAACATAATATAGTGAGATTCTTTTGCTGGAGCGGGGCCGGCGGCCGGCAAAAGGGCGCTCCCGCCTTCCGCCAGCCAACCGAGCTCGGATCTCGGATCGCGGATAGCGTGCAGGCGAGATAACCAGGGTCATTAGTCATTAAGTCACTAAACTTTCATCAACGAGGGTGTGAATGTCAGCGCACAGATAAGAACATAACATAAACAACAGCTTCTTGCAAGATTTAATTAAAGAAGCACACATGTTCTTTTTATTTCTTGGGAATCTGGATGACCTCACGTCACCAGTTAAAGGTTATAACTTACCTTTTCCCAGAAGATGCTGAAAACGTTCTCCTTCAGCTAACGGACAGTAACTTTGGAAGCTACATCGTTACATTATGTAGCTACTCCTGTTCCCCCCTGCGTGTTTACTGTGATTAATCGAAACCTGGACCTGAGGCCACTTTAATTGTGGGATAATTTTAAATACAAAGTGTACAGATCAATGACCCGTACTCTAGTGGAGCTGGAGAACAATATACGGCAGCAGACATCCCTCACAACAGAAGGGAATTACAACGTGTAAACGCTAATTTATTTACAAAGTACAACGCCTATCTGTCAGTTGAAGGAGAACATTTTAAGCATCTTCTGTGAAAAGGTAATCATGATTTGCTGGTGAATTTACCATTAATTAATGTACATTGTTATGGTTTTCACCTGCACGCTATCCGCGACCCGAGCTCGGTTGGCTGGCGGAAGGCACGCGCGCCCGGTGGTCGGTCGCTGGCCCCGCTCCAGCAAAAGAATCCCAATTACTTCGCCATGCTAAAAATAACTTGAAAAAAATTACATGTGATCAAAATATATATATGAAAATAAAATCCACAGCCTGCTTCCAGTCGACCGACCGGGTCATTGAATGGAATGAATGAAGCCCCCCATCTAGCGGCGAGGATATGAACTGTGCCGGTTGCTGAAGCCTGTCGCACTTCCATGGGGCAATGATTAAATGAATGACAGATGAAATGAAATGATAGTGGAGAGTGTTGCTGGAATGAAATTGTGACAGGGAAAACCGGAGTACCCGGAGAAAAACCTGTCTGCCTCCGCTTTGTCCAGCACAAGATTATTATTATTATTAATCTTGATTCCGTCCTTTCCGAGGCCTGTTCCTGGTTTGAAAGCAAATATGATATCCACTACTGGCTTGCTAGGCCTATCGTAGCTTCACCAGAGCCCCGTCAGCCGTCACTTTTCAGGGTTCCCATAGAGCCTTCACAGCTACCGTAGCGGTCCCGGGGCACACAAAGTCCCCACTGTACTTCACCCCTACAGGCAATCCCCTACTTCATGCCGTTGCCCGTCTCCCACCACGTGGAGGAGGGGTTGGACTTGTGGGATAACACTTGGAGGTGGACAGCTGAAGAAGGTGGAAAGTCTCAAGTACTTGGGAAGTATAGTGGAGGAAAATGGGAGAAATGACAAAGAGATTACGGAACGTGGCAGACAGGCAGAAGCATTTCTGAGAAGCATTAGGAGCTTAGTGTGGAATAAAGATGTCCCACAAAAAAGCAAGGAAGTGTTATACAGAAGCTACTATATCCCGATACTGACCTATGCTTCAGAAACGTGGACAATGAAGAAAAGAGACATAAGCAGAATACAGGCAGGTGAAATGAAGTTCCTGCGAAGTAGGATCGGAGTAACAAGAAGAGACAGGGTGAGGAATGAAAAGGTCAGGGAAATGGTGAAAGAGGAGCCCTTGCAAGGTAGGATTGAGACATCAAGGCTGAGGTGGTATGGACACTTAAAGAGAATGGATGAGAAGAAGATTCCCAAGATGATACATGAGATGCAGATGCAGAAGAAACGACCAAGGGGAAGACCAAGAGATAGATGGCTGAAAGGAGTGGAGGAATGTGTCAAGAAGAGAGGCGAGGACTGGACCAGAGTGACAGCGGGGAGATGGTGGGAAGAAAGGACTATGTGGCGAGGCTTATGTTCCAAACAGACCCAGCCTGGGGCTGGAAACTGTACATGATGATGATGATGATTATTAATCTTGATTGGTCACATTGGACCACTTGAGTCGTTCCACAATCAGTTCTTCTTTGAAGGTAGTACTGCTTGGTTCTTGCGCTCTTTCCAGTACTTTTTCATTCTTTCAGATCGGGATTTTCTCAACTCATCTGAAATCTCCATAGGCTTTCTATGTGTCATATCTGCAGAAAATTTGTGAGTTTTAAGAATGGTGTTAATTTTATTTTTCTCCTCGGCATCTGTTATCTTGAGTCCAACTGCTTTGAGATCGTGTTGGATTTCTTGGATCCATTTTCCTCCAGTTTTCTTTCCTAGATTTCTCATCACCAGTTGGCGTACAATTCTGTTTTCTGGAAGCCGTAAGATGTGAAAAAAATATGAAATTCTTTTCTTCTTCATTGTGCTGGTGATTGGATCAATCTCACGATAGACAGTTTCATTTGGGAGAATCCTCCAGACTCCCTCAACTTGATACTTTTTATTTATGCACGTTCTAATGATTCTTCTTTCCGTTTTGAGGAGCTGATCAGTTCTTTGTTCATTTTTAATTTGGAACAGTGTTTCACAAGCATAAGTGGCTTCTGGGAGAGTTACAGTTTTATAATGTTGGATCTTAGTAGCTATTGATAGGCATTTTTTATTATATGTTGACCAGGTTAGAGATTGTGCCTTTTTCATTTTATTTGTTCTATTTATCCAAGTTACTTTTTCGTATAAGTTATGTGTTATAATTTCTCCAAGATACTTAAATTGAGGAACTAGGTTAATTTTATGATCATTTATATAGACTTCATTTATATCTAAAGGTTTCATAGGCATGATCTCAGTTTTTTCAAAGGATATCCGTAATCCTGTCCCTTGAGCAATTTCTTGGAGACTAGTGATCTGAGTACAAACCTCTTCCTTGTCTAGTGCTAAAAGAGCCAAGTCATCTGCAAATCCTAAGCAGTTTATTTTTATTGATGGTTTTGTTCCAATTTTGATCTTAGGAGGGTTTTCCTTTTGCCAAACCTTCATGATATAATCAAGAGCCACACTGTAAAGCAGAGGGGATAATCCATCACCTTGTCTGAGACCAGTTTTTACTCTGAAAGCTGTTGATATTTCTCCCCTAAATTTAACTTTCGAAATTGTGTTTGTTAATGTTAATTGAATGATTTTTATCAATTTAGGATGGAGACCGTATGATCTGAGGATTTTTAGCAGTGTCAGTCTATGAATACTATCATAGGCTTTCTTGAAATCTATAAAAGAGATAAAGAGTTGCTTATTTCTGTTTTTGTAATATTCCATTATTAATTTCAGGCTAAGGATTTGGTATGGACAACTTCTGTAAGGGCAAACTCCTCCTTGATATTCTCCAAGTTGTGGTTCCAGAATGTTTTTGATCCTGTTGTAAATTATGCGAGAGAAAATTTAATATGTGCAGTCGGGAAGAGTAATTCCTCTGTAGTTATCTGGGTTCGTTTTGTCTCCTTTCTTAAATAATGGATGGATTATTCCTTCCAGTGTGCAGGAATTTCTTCAGTAATCCACATTTTAACTAGATGTTGATGAAGATTTATAATCGCAGGTTTACCAGCATTTTTCCAGATTTCAGTAAAGACTAAGTCTTCGCCACAAGTTTTGTAATTTTTTTGTTCTTTAATTGCGAGTTCTACTTCATTAATGTTTGGAGGATTTATTAAATCAGGTGAAGTTAAGATTAATATATACAGTTGCATAAACTTTCTCAACCAATTATAATCATTATATAGCTTTGGGGCTATTAGCTCGAGTGGAAAATTTGACGTTTCGAAATAAATAATTATTATACAACCAAAGAACTTTAATAGAGGTTATGGTGATCCCTTAAGTAGATTATGGCTGCCCTCTATAGTTTCATTACCAACTTCCTCTTGGTCTCGGGAGGTCATGGAGTAACTATTTGCTAGTTGTATTATCATTATCAATAAGGCAACGCTGAAGAAATGGTTTCAAAGCTGTCTATATTGGTCCATAATGCGAAGTAGTTGTCCGGTGCCATAATGTATGCTAGCAGAAAAGGCTGCGTCATGATAGCAGTGTCAGCAAGGAGTAGGCAAGTCCATCTAAATTGGTGAAAATCATCTTTATAAAATTGAAAGTTTGTCTGTTTTTTTTTCTGAATTTCCACAGAAACTTGCGTTATTAACACGTTTCAGACGTTTTATGACCAATGTGCACAAAAACAAAATTTTTGTCGGTCTGTCTGTGTACATCTTTGTGCGCTTTTAACTCGAGAACGGCTGGGTGGATCGACGTAAAATTTGGTACAGATACCCTTCAGAGGCTGGACACTAATCATTGATGCAACTCTTCTCCATACCTCTCATAAAAAAGGAGCTACCCCCTTAAAATACTTGCTGAAATAGGCATAAAAGGACGAGACAAAGCTAATTTTCAGCCCCTCAATGTGAGAAACAAAACTCGGGGTTTGAAAACCACTTTTTAAGGACCTAAAATCAACAATTACTGAGATATTCCCAGAAAACGAATTTCATTTAAGAAACTACTGACGGAATACAAGCCCTCATCAGCTCTCACTACCATCATTCGTTCATACTTCATAACAGGACTCGTCGATAGACGAGTGAGTCACACGCACAAGGGAACTGCGAGATATGAAAGATATTTCACCACCTTTCACTCTAATTTGATTCGTTGCGTAATGTGTAGACAGTCGACACTGACAGGCAGCACAAGCTGATGGCTGACAAATTACTTCTATGTAGAATACACTGGACGAACGATAAGATGAGTGAAAGACTCCACTCTTAGGCCAAGTACTGCCCAAGTCCAAGCTCTGTGAACCTGGGAGAAATGTGGATCGCGGACGATGAGGAGAGATGTGGGGGGGTTCCTGGTCCGTGCATAGTAACAGAACCAAATACATTAGTTGGTCACCCACTCACTCATTTGCAACACCACACTGGTATAGGCAACGGCCCTATGTTAGCAGTATTGGAATATACAGGAATTCCAGATAACACGGCGGGCTGTTGACAGGCTCTTCATTTCCCGACTCCACATTTTAAGACCCTACATTTAACAGTGTCTGTGACATTCCCAGGAAACTAAATTTGCTGTGGTAAACTGTTGAAGGAATGACAAGCCCCTAACCATTGCAACAGTAGCTCAATTGATAACATCTGGCTACTAATGCCGAGGACCGTTCAAAGAATTGGTACTTCTGCTGGTAATAGTATAAGTGACAACGCTTATAATCACAATTTGTTACAGACACATTATGTCTTCAAGTGACATGGTTACAACTAAAAATGTTGTAAAAGCTCCACAATAAGCCGCTGAAATACTGGTATGGTTTTATTACAGAAATGAAATGTTAATAATTATAACATTATGGTTTTCAGCCATTCATTGTCATGCTTATTAATAAACCATTTTGTTGTGCATTTCACTTGCTCTTATTATCACAGTAAGGTGGGATTTTAAAATTACAGTACCTGCTGGGCGAAAGATTGTCCAGTCACCTATTATAACAGATTCCTTGTTTAGCAGTTACCCCCGACTAAGTTTGTTATGCGAATGTTCACGGTATGTCGTTTCTTTGTGATTTGTCCTTGTCTAGGTGGAGGGACAATAAGATCTCTTGGAAGGAACTCTTTTGATAATATTACATTTAATGGAGCTTTTACTTTTTTCAGGTTAATGCAGTCAGCTCTACAAGAACTGCGTAACCACACTGTTCTCGAGGGCGGAGTAGATAATGCTGTTTGGGACAGATTTTCCTCTCTTCTTACCCGAGTGGTCGGTGCATGGCGTCAGCAGGAGGATGAACGCCTTGCTCAGGAAGCAGAGAAAGATAGTTTGTTTGTCACCAAGTTAGTATTCAGAGGTCACAGTTATTTTCGCCACAGCATTCTGCTACATAACACTTGCTTTGAAAGAAATGTGTGAGGTGGTTTAAATTAATAATTCCTTAAAATTGATCCGTATTGATACATTAACATAAGTTAAAAATTAAAAGCATTCTTGCTAATTGATACAAGCGGTTAACCCTTTCAATTCTAAACCCATAAATATACATTGTGCGATGACAAGCTGACAAGCCGCCCGTGCTAAACCCGTGCTAAACCCGTAAATATACGTTTTTGTACAGTGCTCACTTTGCTAAGCCCATAAAAATATGTCCAGCGTCCAATCGGTGCGCCAGAAGTTCAAGGAAGTTCTCAAGTAGTGATAGTTCACTTTTTCCGTGCATTTACGTAAGGATTTTGTTTCCTAGCAATGATGAAATATAGACCTTCTGTGCTTCCAATCACAACAATCAAAATGGCTGTGCCACGAAAGGGGAGATGCCTTGGTAATGATGGAATTGAACAGTTTTTAGTTGATAGTGACTCGGATAATGACTTTCCAGACGACAGTGACAGTGAATATGAGGTTGGAAATGCGTTAAATAACTAGCAAAGCTATTTTTCAATAATTGCATATTCTTGAAAGAAAAAAAAAAGAACAGCACAGAGGGAGTAGGTCTCCATAAAAAACCTAGCATTGAAAGGGTTAAGATCATTTAATCCTTTGAGTATTTTTCATATATTCATTTTATTGGAAATATTTTTTTTATTCCATACTCTGAATTTCTTCTATTACAATGACGGTATATTCTTTACCTACCAATTGAAGTCTTAGTTTCCGCATCGCTGAATGATTATTTAAGTACAATTTATAAGGAATGGTACTTTGGTTGTACATCTAATCAAAAGATGAAGTTAGTAAATAATCTACACAATATATCGTTTTTGTTTTTTTTAAATAACATATCCATATTCTTCTTCTTCTTCTTCTTCTTCTTCTGCTTTTACGGCCTCATTGGACCACTTCAGTCAATCATTTCTTGGTCCTCTTCTTCAGCAAGTTTTCTTTCCAAGTCGCCCAGTAGCTTTTCATTCGCTCTGATCTTCTCAGGCGTTCCTCATCTGTAAATACCCTTTTTACTGTATTGCATTTGTCTATTTTTGCCTGAAATCTTATTTTTATATCTTTATTATTTTTATTTTTTTTGTTTTGTTTTGCAAGTCATCCAAGGTTATTTCTAATTCTTACATATCTTCTCTAATTTCCTTAATCCATCCTACTTGTTGTTTCATATTCCAAAGTTTCACTACAATTTTTATAGATAACCTGGTTTCTGGTGTCCTCATGATATGACCAAAAAAAGAAATCCGTTTCTTCCAAATAGTATCAGTGATGGGCATTAATTTATTTTCTGCTTGTTGTCATAATATTTTAGAATATTATTTTTAATGCATTGTATTTTTTGATTCTCAAGAAACTAGTTTTTAATATGATATAATTTAACTATGAAATGTATATTAATAGTGGATTTTTAAGCCTGATTGGCTTTGGAGGACTTCCAACTACATAATTTGTTGGCTTTGGAGGACTTCCAACTACTGTACATAGTTTGTTAAGCATCTTCATACCAGCAGTTTGTCTTATGTGTTTTAATTTTCTTTTTTTATGGTGTTTCCTTCAAGACATCACACTAACTCTTCATTATGGTTCCTACTATGAAATGAAACGAGGTGCTCATGACAGAGAACAATGATTGTGGAGACAAGGCATTGCATTTGGAAGTTGATGGTGTTATCGATAGTTTTTATAGCACACCAATTACTGTTGTTTTTCAAGGCTGTGTGGTTCAGCGGTAATGTACTCGCCCGCTGATCCCAAGATAGCGGGATCGAATCCTGGCGTTAGTCAGTTTGCATTTGAGGGTGCATTATTATTATTATTATTATTATTATTATTCAGACTGATACATTCTCTTTGGATAGTATTTTATTTAATTTTAGCATAACAATGTTTTATTAATATATACAGTAAAGCCAAAACATTTACCATTTTAGGAAAATGTAAGAACATTGCCATATTGATTAATAGATAATTAAAATGCTCCACCAATCGATACAAATTCTATTCAAATGTTAGTACATGTTTCGATTTATATTGATAACTACTTCAGCGTTTATACAATATCAAAATAAAATACAATGGATAGCCTTACAACGAGAATGGGCCAGAAAATCGTGGCTTTAAATTTGGTAGATGTCTAGAGTGGAAGTCTCAATTTCATCTGTCAGTTTTTTCAACTTCACAACCATCCATCTCGGCTCCATTGACCAGTTTGGAAACAACATTTCTGGGCTGTTTTTGAAAATTATTGTAACCGAACTTTAGTAGGTTACAGAGCCTGCTTCTAGTTTTTTTTTGTTGGTAGTAATTATGTATTTTATCAGGTTGCCGACCATGGCCGCCTATTGGTGGAGCACCACATGGAGTCCTAGTGTTCTGTGCCCATTGGATTCTCTTATGGTGGTCTACCAATGGGTGGCTTTGCTAATGGCAAGGTAACCATGGGGATGTGTTATTTATGAGATTGATAGCGGATGCCATGCGGAATGGAAACTTGCTTTGATGAAAAAATCTGATGGTTGGGTAAATGTTTTTGAAGAGAGAAAAATGTCATGTTCGAATAGAAGGAAGATTATGAAGAAAAGAATGGAGGTTATCTTGTGAAGAATAGGATCGGAATGTTGACGTGTGAAGGTAGATGTGGCTATGATTAGATGATATGTGCAGTGGTATGGCAATTTGTTTTGGAAGCTTGCTTATTTGTTGACAAACAGGTATTGATAGTTTTTGATGGTCAGAGAACAACCAGAAAAGGAGAAAAGAAAAGAGCAGAAGAATTTTGAAGATAGTTGTGCATACTGTGTGAGAGATGCAGGTAAATGGAAGCCTGTTTATATGTTGATAAACAGGCATTGTTAGTTTTGATTGCCAGAGATCAACCTGAAAAGAAGAATTATTATTAATAAATAGTGTATTTTGTGAAGACGGTGTACTGTCTTTGTGGATTCATTTTAGCGAGTATATCGCCCCACTACCCAGAGGTGGCTAGCTCGGATTATCATATATGTATTACAATGACGCACCAACGTGTGGCAAGATGAAGGAATTACCAATATCGATAATGACAATAAATATCAGTATTATCATAGTTACATTATATGTAAATATTTAGAACCTCTATTTAATCAAATTATTTGTAAGGATATCCATTTTATTTTATTTTGTTGTTGTATAAACACTGAAGAAGATATCATCGTACATCGAAACATGTACTAATACAGGGTCTTAATATTTGCTTGGCTAGGGCATTCTCGCTCAAGCGCTCGGCCAGTGACTGCTCAGCTGCCGCGTACGCGTATGTTCGGCAGAATACAGTGCTTAAAATCAGTATCATGCATTTTTACTCACTATGTTTACAGTAGCTGCTGAAAATGCTCCCCATCCGCTGCCAAACTTAATCGGCATCTTCTTATGAAGTTTATGGTTAATCCGGTTAATTTAGCTTCAGTAAGGAAATAACTACCTTAACGTCTATTTTTATTGTTACTGAATCTGTACGTTTGAATCTCAAATTAGCCAGTTGTTTTATTGTCCGATTTATAAGAATGGGTCTCCCTGGAAATTTCACTCTAAACTTTTTTCTTGTTCTAGCGCACGATTTCCTGCACTTTATGTACGTATTGTGCAGATATACACGTTCAAGTAACGAATATTTTACATAAGGCATTACAACACTATACAAAATCACAATAAAACTACTGGCTAAGAGATTCAAACGTGCAGGTTCAGTAAACGATAAAAATAGACGTTAAGGTCATTATTTTCTTCATCATCATCATCATCATCATCATCATTTCCCCTTATCCAGCTCCAGCCGGGTCGGGGTATTTATGGCACTTCTCCACTTTCCTCTTTCCTTCCACAATTCTTCTTCCACGATCTTGTCCCAGTCCAGATTTCTTTTTCTCACGCTGTTCTTCACTGAATCGATCCACCTTGTTCTAGGTCTTCCCCTTGCTCTCTTACCCTTGCACTTGGCCTCCAGCATCTGTCTTGGTATTCTATTTTCCTCCATCCTCTTTACATGTCCAAACCACCTTAGTTTATTCTTCTCAATTCTCTCATTTAGTTTTCCCATCCCAACTACCTTCCTAACATCTTCATTCCTCACTCTGTCTTTCCTTGTCTTACCTATCATACTTCTTAGGAATTTCATTTCACTGGCTTGGATTCTACTCTCTTGCCTGCTCTTCAGGGTCCAAGTCTCAGCTGCATAAGTTAATATGGGTACATAGTACATTTTATACATTACCTCCTTGCTTTTCCTTGGTACTTCCTTATCCCAAACAAGTTTTCTTACACTTTGATAGAATGCATTGCTCTGCTGTACCCTCCTGCCAATCTCCATGTCCAACCTACCAGTTTGCATCAATTCACTTCCTAGGTATTTGAACGTGTCCACAATTTCCAAACTCTGACTTACAATTTTCAGTGCCCTTTCCTAGTCTTTCCCCTCTTGTCATCACCATGGTCTTGCTTTTCTCTATACTGATTTTCAGGCCATACTTCTGAATATTTTCGTTCAGTGCATCTAGTTGTTTTTGCACTTCTTCGGTGTTCCTTCCCCAGACCACAATATTGTCTGCAAATAATAGTAACTTCATGTCTTTATGTCCATATGCTTCCTTTGTTTCCTTTACAATTTCATCCATTACCATTATGAATAAAAGAGGTGACAGCACACTCCCCTGTCTTAGTCCAGTCTTGTTCCTAAACCAATCTGTCTTTCCAACTGGGGTCAGTACCCTGCTAACACAGTTGTTGTACATTGCTTGCACCATTTCCAACATTTCTCTTCCCAGTCTCTTCTTAACCATGGTTTCCCATACCTTCTCTCTGAGGACACTATCATATGCCTTTTCTAGATCTATGAAAGTCATGATCAAATCCTCTCCATATTCCCAGTTCTTTTCCATCACCTGCCTCAAGCTAAAGATTGGGTCCACTGTGGATCTTCCACTCCTGAAGCCATACTGTTCCTCTTGCAACTCTCCTTCCACCTTTCTTCTCATTCTTCTTTCTAATATTCTTTCCAGTATTTTTACTATCTGTGATATGAGGGTGATCCCTCTATAGTTATCACACACTTTCTTGTCCCCTTTCTTAAACACTGGTATTATTAGCCCTTTCTCCCAGTCTTCTGGTACACATTTCCGTTTCCACACACACTTTAGCAGTCGATACAGCCATTGCATACCAACAGGTCCAGCAGCCTTTATCATTTCTACACTGATTTCATCCACCCCTGTTGCTTTTCCCATCTTCATTTTCTGTACTGCTAATTCCACCTCCTGCATTGTTATATCATCTTCTGTTATAGAGTCGTCAGGCTGTGTCACTTCGATCTCACCAGTACAATTGCTCACATTCAATAGCTTATCGAAATATTCCTTCCATCGTCCCTTTATCTCTTCTGGGTGTGTTAACAACTCTCCATCTTCCTTTTTCACCAGCTTTGTAGTAACTCTTTCTTTCCTCTTACTTCTTAGAAGCCCATACAGCATTCTTTTACTGCCACTTACATCTGTTTCCATTCTTCGTGTAAATTCTTCCCAACTCTTCTTCTTTTCTTCTCCTACCACTTTCTTACACCTCCGTTTGCTGTCGTGATACTTCCTTTTGCTTTCTTCTGTTTGATCTCGGTTCCATTTTTTCCATGCAGACTTCTTTTCTTTCACTGCTTTCCTCACTTCCTCATTCCACCACGGTGTCTCCTTCTCTTTCACTCTTGTTGACGTCCTACCACAAGCACTCTCTGCTGCACCAGCAAATGCCTTTTTAAAGTGGGACCATTCCTCTTCTACATTTTCCACTTCAGTAACTGGGATTTGTTGCTTCAATCTCTCCTGAAAATCTTCCTGTACAGCTTTGTCTTTCAATTTCCATACTTTTATTTTACTTTCTCTGATCTCCTCTAGGTTTTCCAATTTTCCCCATCTAAATTTTGCCACCATAGCTCTATGGTCCCCATGAAATGCTTCTCCTGGTAAAGCCGTCACATCCATCAGCTTTCTGCGGTTTGTCCTTTCCACCAGGAAGTAGTCAATTACTGATTTTGTTCTTCTATCACCCCACCCATATCTCGTAATTTTCCTGCTGTTTTTCTTCCGAAACCACGAATTACCCACTATCAGTCCATTCCTTTCACAAAAGTTTACAAGTTCCTCTCCTTCCCGGTTCTTTTTCCCATATCCATATGGTCCAACGACTTCTTCCTTTCCTTGTCTCTCAATTCTGACTTGTGCATTCATATCTCCCATGATCACCACTTCTACATCTGAGATTACTCTTTCTACATCCTCCAGGAATACTTCAATATCTTCTTCTCTGATTCCAGTCTGTGGTGCATACACTTGTATGAAGTCCATCACGTCATTCTTCATCTTCATTCTAATTTTCATTATTCTGTCACTCACACACTCTACCACTTCAACATACTCCTCCAGTTGTTTCGAGGTTATCAGTCCCACGCCATTTTTTGCCTCTTGGCCACCACTCCAGTATAATGTATATCCTTTCCTCAATTTCTTCCTTCCTTTACCTTTCCATTTCACTTCACTCAGCCCCATCATTCCAACCTTCTCCCTCTCCATGAAGTCTACCACCTCCTCCACCTTGCCTGTCAGGGTCATGACATTCATGATTCCCACTTTCATTTCGGTTACTGGTCGCCCATTTCTCACAGTTCCCCCAGTAGCAAAGGAACTGCGCGTCGCCTGCAGGGTACGCCCTAACCTTTTCCGAATCATTGGAAGTGCCATTTCCATTTTAGGCTATTATTACGATGGGGATGCCACTCCCAAAGGCATTTTATGATGCTACTGCCAGCTATTATTCAGGCCGCCCCTAACATGGAGAACAGACGCCCTTGCAGCCGCCCCTAACCTGGGAAACAGACGCTGCTGATTGATGCTGTACTCATACTATTCCCTGAGTACTGGGTTGCCTCTTCCGCAATCTCCACCGTTCTGAAGTCCATCTTCTCCGCTGTAGATTCCGTTGAGAGGTCTTCGCACGTAACCCTGTGCACGGGGCCTATGTTATACCCCATAGGACTGGGTCCTCACCAGAACTTAGCCGGTACTGTAGTTCCATGGTATATTACAGTACCGTTGCCCACCCCCGCGACGTGGACGCGCCTGGCAAGAATTATCCATGTAGCCAATTAGGATTGACTCATGGACCGGGTTAAGGAGCTGTCTAAATCCAGCCTCCAAGGCCCTTAGTGAAGCTAAATTAACCGGAATGACTGGAAACTTCATAAGAAGATGCCGTTTATGTTTGGCAGCGGATGGGAAACATTTTCAGCATCTACTATAAGCATGGTGAGTAAAAATGCATTATACTGATTGTAAGCACCAACTCTGCCATACATACGCGCATGTGGCAGCTGGCAACTGAGGCGTCGCCGGCAGAGCGCGTGAGCGAGAAAGTCCTTGCCAAGCAAATATAAAGACCCTGTATTTGAACAGAATTTGTATGGATTGGCGGAGCATTTTAATGAATTATTTTTATTAATATTTCTAATCTAACGTGTACATCGCTAACTAAGAGAACACTGCATTTTGCTGAAGAAGAACCTAATTGGCCCGAAACATGTACGATTGATTGTATTTTCCTACAATTCTATTTAATACATAGTATTGATAAAGTGGAACATTGTTATTATCAATTTTTAACTTTGAAGATCTATTATAAATGTCAGTTCCAGGGTCTGCAAGCTTGGTGGCTTTGAAACATGCATGATAATGATGAATTCAACTCTAAGTCAACCTAACAGTACAAATTATGTAATAAATCACCATGTTTATAGTGATGTGGGACAAATGGTCAGGTTACATTGTTAGTAAGGTAGTGCAGACTAAAGAAATATGAGCAAATATTTAATTAATTTGTATACTCTGCAGGGGTGGTACTCGGTGTAAGGCACTGACTGAGGAGGAAGAAGCAGCATTGGAGATCCAGCAGCTCTTCCCCACCACCGTGGATGAAGACTTTGGTGACCTGCAAGCTCAGCCGACGCTAGAGGCCACTCCAGTGACTCCTCGAGTGGAACCCCAAGATGCTGCAGTTGGACTTATCACTGCTGTGGACATACAACAGATATGTCGATTACACTCTGAACTCATGACATCCTACTCTCGCTCGGGTTGGCTGGCACCTCTGAGTAAAGGAATACAGCCAGATTTTGTTACTCCGCTCATGTTGAGGTAAATATTTGACACTGTACTTTTCTTGTCACTGGTATGTGAAGGTTAAATTTAAATTTAGTGTTTTGTAGCATTTCTTATACAGGGTGTCTCACTTGAAAGGGGTCCCCAAAATTGTCGTGTCTGCATAAATATTTCACTGAATGCAATCAGATTTGGATAGAATACAATCCATTACATGAGGAAGTAGACGTGGCAACACCAAGAAAGTGTGTCAACAGAACAGGCTCTGCGAATCATCGTGTTAGTCTCTGGTGTTCCATAACAACGGAAGCAAAGTGATGTAGTGTGTCGGCTTACTAGTGCTGTGGCGATGTATCATTATCCTATTGAAGAGCGCATGTTTCTTGTGAAACACTGTAAGGCACTGTATAATGGATACTTGATTTTTTTGGCATTTTTATCAATATTTGAAATCTGCCTCTGGTGTTCAAAGCCTCACTAACAATCGTAGGCCCAGACACTCAATGATGAAAGAAACGACCTTGGAACAGGACAGCACACAGCTACCACTGGCCAAGCTGTGTGACGACACAGTGGTGACACTGCAGCATTTATATAAACTAATATTTAAAAATATTGTTCTCGTTTCGTAAGGTTGACACGTTTCTCCTGTATTTTGTGTCATTTCGCTCTAAATACCTACTGTGCTATGGGATTCATTTTTCGACAATTTGCGCTCATAAATCTTCCTGCGAACGCCATATGTTTTCCAATAAATGCCCAAAATGTCTAAAATATAGGGTTTACAAGAAATTTCACATATATCACTACAGTATTACCATAAAATTGGGTTTGTAATTATAGCTTTTTATTTAGTGTTGTTTTTTGCTAACAATCCAACAAACATTCTTTAAGGAGGCATGATGGCACAGTGTCAAACTGCTTGCCTCTCACCAATTTCTGGTTAATGTATGTGAGATTTTCATAGTGAAATGTCATGTCCTGTGGTTTTGGATTCAATATAGAAAGTGGCTCATGATGGCGAGATTAATGGTTACTTAGAACTTTGCCTGCCTTCCTTCAACATACGTACTGATATCGCGCCAGGAGTTGGCAGTAGGGTTTGAATTGCAGAGGTCTTCCCGCTCACTGCGTATCGCGCATTCCAAAAACATTCAGTTTGTCACTACTTGCTTCACTCACTCAACAAATTCCTTCTTTCACTGGCTGCGTGTCGTCTGCTGCAATAGTAACCATTGGCATGCGGGTAGCCGATATATTTAAGTTTGGAATAGGTGAACCGCGCATGCGTACTGCAAGACCCCCCGCACCCCGTCCCAGCGTGTTCAACTGCCATCTCCTGCCGCGATGACAGTAGGTACTTATGCTGTTATTAAATTTAATACTCCCATGATTTATTTTCAAGAAGTTAGGCAGTGCATGTTTTGTATCATTTTCTCTACTCAATTGTCGACAATGCTTCCGATTTGAAATAAAGATTAATGTGGTTGATGAGCATTGTTAAGAAATCAGCTCCATATGTCTGCAGTTGGAGGGTAATGGATGGAAGCTTGCCAACAATGTTTGCTCGGCATCCATCACTGTAAGGTAACCATAACTTTAGAGGTGATGTATTTTCTCATTTGTTTCACAGTTTTAATATACATTTTTATTGCTTGTCTAGGTATAGAACATTCAGTCTCGTCCTCCATGCTATTGGTCGAGGCATGAGCAACACATTGGACAAGAGACTTGGTCCAAGTCTGGTCTTACTTACAACATTAGCTCTCAACGTAGGAAAGAGTTCTGGAATGTCAGTTGAAATACCACTGCCTGGCAGCCCATCTAAACATAGCAAGAATATAATACCCAACAAAACATCAGACTTCTATCGAGATTCAAATGCTGGAGAAGTGAGACAGTGCCTGCCTCTCCTTGGAAGTGTGAAGGAGAGAGTACAGGAGCTGTTAGATCAATGGCCTGATCATCCAACACTGAGTCAGGTAAAGTGAACTGATCATATGACAGTAAAACCTCGATTTAGTGAACCCCTGTTTCAGGTTTTCCCATTTTCAATGTCTCTCTCTTTAATCCCAGTGGTGGAAATAGCATCTACTCTTATACCAATAAAGTGTTTTCATTAGTGTGAGGTGTACAATGGTTGGTCTCTGTTGAAATATGAAGTAGGAGCTACAGTTGGTATTGTTTCCTTGTTTTGTGATTTAATGACTCCATTTCTCACTGCTAAAAGTTATGAAGAACTTACTTGGTAAGGAAGATAAGAATTTGCACTAACTAACTTGCTGTATTTTATTCTCAGCTTACTATACTTTCCCTGATTTTATTAATGTACCGGTAAGTCATTGGACTTTGCAAAACTAGTCTATTTTTACAACAAGCCGTTCATCATCATCAATTTCCGTTTTTCAGCCTAAGTCGGGTCGGAGCCAATATGACACCCCTCCACTTTGCTCTGTCTGTCCACCATGCTTCCTCAACCACTGAACTCCACTCCAGGTTTCGTTCTCTCACACCGTCCATCCACAGTACTCTCTTTCAAGTCATCCGTCGCTCCATCACTTGTTTCGGCATTCTTTCATCATTCATCATTTTCACATGTCCATACCATCTCAATCTGTTCTGCTCCAGCTTATCATTCAGCTTCTGTATATTGACTTCCTTTCGAATGTCTTCATTTCTCACTCTATCTCTCCTAGTCTTCAGTACCATACTCCTCAGGAATTTCATTTCGACTGCCTGTATTCTACTTTAATCTCTCCTGGTCATTGGCCAATTTTCTGCTCCATTCATCATTATAGGTAAGTACCGGTAATAGGTCTTGTACATCACTTTTTTAGCCTTCAGTGGTACTGTATGTCTTTATCCCAAATTAAACTCCAAACCAGATGATAGAAAACACTCCCACATTGTATTCTCTTGTTGATCTTGTTGCATTTTCCATCAATTCACTTCCTAAATATTTGAAGTGCTCTACTACTTCCAGATCTACAGTTTTCTCCAATTTTAACAATCTTTCTTCCTTCTTTCTTTCCTCTTGTCATTACCATTGTCTTACTTTTCTCTACACAGATTTTCATTTCCCATTTCTCAATATTTTCCTTCAGTACATCCAGCTGTTCTTGGACCACATTCTCATTCTCTCCCCAAATCAGAACATCATCAGCAAATAGGATTATGTTCATTCTTGTACCTTTATATGGCAAAGGAAAATTAATTAACATAGTTAAAGGTCTTACAGAGGGTAAAAGGGGTGAAACTTCATTCTCACTATTCCCACAGTGAATATTGCGGGAACTTCATAATAAATTTCTTAATTATGTGTTAGTACCTATGTACAAAAACTTTGAATTATCCACAATTTTTTTTACAAGTTTAAGGGACTGTCACAAATCTTCGAATTATCCAAGTCCCACTGTATGTATAATTCATGGTAGTAGGGTAACAAAAATATTGTTACTTCCCTTCCAATCTAATTTTTCACACTTGTGTTAACCAACTGAAAAGTCATCATCATCATCATCTTGCACAGTTTCCAGCCACTGGCCGGGTCTGTTTGGAACACAAGCCTCTCCAACGTCTTCTGTCTTCCCACCATCTCTCAGCCTCCACCCTTGTCCAGTCTTCTCCTCTCTTCTTCACGCTTTCTTCCACCCCCTTCAGCCACCTGTCTCTCGGTCTTCCCCTCGGTCTCTTTCCTTCCCACTTCGTCTCATGTACTCTCCTGGGTATCCTCTTCTCCTCCATTCGTTTTACATGTCCATACCATCTAAGTCTAGATTTCTCTATACCATCCTGTAATGGTTCCTCCTTCATTAATTCTCTGGTCCTCTCATTTCTTATTCTGTCCATCTTTGTAGCTCCAATACTGCTTCTCAAGAACCTCATCTCACTGGCCTGTATTTTGCTCTTCTCCCTTCCTTTCATAACCCAGGTCTCCGAGGCATACGTCAGGATAGGGACATAGTACGTCCGATATATGATCTTTTTGCTGTTCTGAGGGACATCCTTGCTCCATAACATGCTTCTCACACTCCTCCGAAATGCTTCTGCCTGCCTCCCCCGCTCATTTATTTCTCTATCGTTTCTTCCATTATCTTGTATCAGGCTTCCCAGATACTTAAAACTCTCCACTTTCTTCAGCTGTTCCCCACCAATTGTTATTCCCGTTGTGGTTCTTTCCTTCTTCCTTGTTGTGATCACCATCTCACTCTTATTTATGCTAAATTTCATCCCATATCCTTGTATTACTCCTTCCCACACGTCCAACTGTTCCTGTACCTCCTCCTCCTTGTTTCCCCAAATCATCAAATCATCTGCAAACACCATTGCTTTCATCTTTCCGTCCCCAATTACTTGTGCCACTCGGGTCATTATGTCATCCATCACCACAATGAAAAGTAACGGTGACAGTGCACTTCCTTGTTTCAGGCCGTTTCTTTGTTCCAACCAGTCAGATCTCTCTCCTCCCACTTTCACACAGCTCACGCTTCCCTTGTACATCTCCTTTATCCTCTTTATAGTCCATTTCTCTACTCCTCTATCCTCCAGGGACTTCCATACTTTGTTTCTGCATACACTGTCATATGCTTTCTCAATGTCCAGGAAGGCCATCAGTAGATCTGTTCCATATTCATAGTGCTGTTCTTGTAACTGCCTTACAGCAAAAATCAAATCCACTGTGGACCTTCCTGCTCTGAAGCCATGTTGTTCTTCCCTCATCCCTCCTTCTATCCTTGTCCTAATTCTCTTTTCCAAAACTTTCTCGAAGATCTTTGCACAATGACTCATCAGTGTTATTCCCCGATAGTTTCTGCAATCTGTTCTACTACCTTTCTTGAAGATCGGGACAATGATTCCTTTTTTCCAGTCCTCTGGGGTCTTCCTTTCCTTCCATGCTGTCCTCATCACTCGGTACAGCCACTGTATCCCCACCTCTCCTGCTGCTCTCACCATCTCCACACTCAACTCATCCACACCCGGTGCCTTCCCTCCTTTCATCTTGTTCACTGCATCTTCCACTTCTTTCCATGTTAAGTCCTTTTCTGTTTGCAGTTCATCTTCCTCTCCCCCGATTTCTTCCTCCTCACCATCTTTTCCATTTGGGTTCAGAAGTTCTTCAAAATATTCTTTCCACATTTTCTTCAGTTCTTCCCTATTTTCTATCTCTTGTCCCCTTTTGTTCACCATTCTAACATAGTCCGTAGGATCCTTCCGCCTCTTATCTTTCACCATCCCATACAGGACCTTTTTTGTACCTTCACTATCCTCCTCCATCATCTTTGTCCACTCTTCCATCCACTTCCTTCTCTCCTCAGCCACCACTCTCTTCGCCTCCTTCTTTCTTTCCTGGTACTCTTCCCTTGTCTCTACCGTCCTATTTTGATACCACCTCCTAAAGGCTCTATTCTTTTCCCTTACTATATCTTTTGTCTTCTCATTCCACCATGGTGTTTCCTTCCACCTCTTCTTACTACTTGTCCTCCCACATACTGCTTCTGCTGCACCCACTAGTGTCTTCTTAAATCTAGCCCATTCCTCTTCCACCCCTCTTTCTTCATCTGTTGGAATTCCTTCCTTTACCATTTTGAGGTACTCGACCCTTCTATCCCCTTCTTTCAGTTTCCATATCCTTATACGTCTTTCCTGGTTCTCAGTCCCTTTCTTCTCCTTACTCCCTCTCAGGTTCATTACCAGTAATCGATGGTCGCTATCCAGGTTCTCCGATGGTATAACCTTGATGTCCGTGATGTTCTTATTTAGTTCTTTCTCATACAGTATATAGTCGACCACCGACTTCCTGGTCAAGTCATCACTGTACCATGTGATTGTGTGGCTCTCTCTTTTCTTAAACCAGGAGTTCCCAACTAG
The DNA here is from genome assembly GCA_946902985.2 of Meconema thalassinum. NCBI lineage: Eukaryota > Metazoa > Arthropoda > Insecta > Orthoptera > Tettigoniidae > Meconema > Meconema thalassinum. Next base: position 222,293,869 of record OX336390.1, on the reverse strand, counting down.
CAGGCTGTTCCTCTGGCAGAAGTCCAACAGTCTCTTTCCTTCCTCATTTCTTCCACCCCAACCCTCTGGTCCTAGAACACTCTCATAACCTTGTCTTTCTCTTCCTACATGGGCATTGAGGTCCCCCATAACAATCATATTTCTTCCTACCAGCTGCTTCTGCAATTCCTCTTCAAACTCCTCCTTCTCTTCAGAAGCGCAGCCTACTTGTGGAGCATATACTTGCACTATTTCTACGGTCTCTCCCCTCAGTGCTACTTTCACTTTCATCATCCTATCACTTATTCTCCTCACTTCTTCTTTCAAACCATCTCGTACTACTACTCCCACTCCATTCCTCTTTCCCTCTTCGTTCCCACTCCAGTACAGTCTATAGCCTTTTCTCAGTACTCTCCTTCCTTCCCCTTTCCACTTTGTTTCTGCCAATCCCAATAAATCCAACTTCCTTCTTTCCATCATATCCACTATCTCCTCCACCTTCCCCGTCAGCGTTCTTAGGTTTAAAGTTCCAAATCTTAGTCCGTGTGTACAGCCGTGTCGTCGTCTATTAAATCCATCCTGTCCGAGGCTCGTTCCATTTTTGAAAGCATTTGGTTTAATCCACTACTGGCTTGCTGGGCCTATCGTAGCTTCACCAGAGCCCCGTTAGCCGTCACTTTTCAGGGTTCCTGTAGGACCTTCACAGCTACCGTAACGGTCCCGGGGCACACGAAGTCCCCACTGTACTTCGCCCCTACAGGCAATCCCCTACTTTGTGCCGTTGCCCATCTCCCACGACGTGGACGAGGGGTTGGACTTATGGGAGCTGAAAAGTAATTCTGTTAATAAAATCTCTGTAGTAAATATACAGTATTTTAGAGGAGAAGTATTGCTTGGTTTTCAGATCATGAAAATCCTGGAGAGAATCCAAGGTTTCCCCATCACCAGTCCAGTGTCTCGTTTCTTGACTGGCTTGGAACTGCTGTTGACTAAGATGCAAGAGTGGGAAGAAAATGCTCACAGTGGAGTGAGTCTCGCCCCACACTCGGCAGCCGTCACGCACCAGATCATCGCCTGGCGCAAGTTGGAGCTGCAGTGTTGGAAGGATTGCTTAACCAATGCTGCTCTTAGGTAGGACTCTCCACTATTATTTTTGTGCTTCGTTTAGAGACTTGGAGCATCTTGGTCACCAGCCCAAAACTCCTGAGTGTATGTATCTCTACCTTCTTCCTATTTGGTAAGGGATGAGGTGATGCAACTATGTGGGAAGTGGTTGTAATGGCCAAGTGCCGTTCTTGTTCCAAAGAGTTGATGGAAGATGAAATGACTTATTAGAAGGCCATTCTAGCATGAGCTCTGGCTCGATGTGCAAGAGGAGAAGTAGCCTGTTGGGTAGGAGAGGTAGGAGAAGCAGCGACTCAAAGTCAGTGCACTCATATTGCTAGTGACACTGCTGCTGTGCTCACCACTCGGCCTGCCTGCATGGAATGAATCCAATGGTCTCCCACCACTTCACTCGGACCACAGCCTGGCCGATGCACAGCGGTACAGCAGAGCTCTTGTTAGAACGGCTGATCTATATCATCCCTACATTTGCATGGTATTAAAAATATGAGAACCATTTCCAGGACGACGGAGAGATTCAAGTTTACATTTTCTGAATTTGGAAATAGCCGTATCCTATGGCCTGGTATGTTGATCCACTCGGCTAAAATGTTTGGTCATACAGAATATAGTTTCCAGTAATGGAAATTGAATAAGACAGCTGAAGGTGCTGTAATGATTAACTTTAAATAGCCAAGTTTTTATTATAAAACTAGCTGAAGTACCCGTGCTTCGCTACGGGTCATAAATAAATTAAAATGTGAAGGTGACAATTAAAACAGGGCATAGGCGAGGTCGCGGGGAGAGTAAGGATGGAACATTTTGTCCAACTACCGCTCGGCGTTGACCGTGTTTTATAGCACAAATTAAGATTTTACTCGCTAACTGTTGGAGATACATAAAAAAAAGGACCTTTCGGATAGAAATTTAAATTTTAAACCTCGTATATGCCATTAAAAGTTTGCTATTTCTTAGCATTCTCCTTTTATTTGAAATGGAAATATGGAAGTTTGAAACCAAAGGTTGTAGTGATGTCACTAAAATGGTCGCCATCTTTAAATAGTGCAAAGTATCGAAATCAGAAGTAGCCTATATGTTAACCAGGTAAATCAGCTACTTCCATGAACAATTTCATGTAAATCGGACCAGTGGTTCTTGCGTGATTGAGTAATACACAGACACACACCATCTCATTTTTATATAATAGTATAGATTAACTTATGCCTCTAGGCACACAGTATACAGATCAAGAGTTATTCTATGGGGGTGGGGTGCTGTGTTGGTAGTTAGAACTACAGTACTACTATTGGCTACCAGCTGCTACTAGTCGTTAAGTTGAAACGTTTTGCTAGCCCCTAACTATTGGGTGATAAATGTAACTGTTTACCTTTGCCTAAGCTATGTTGTTTTAATGGGCGCCAAGACCTCAATGCAATGTTGAAATCTAAATTTGTATTTAACAACGTCTAGCTCTGGCAGAACACCTTCAAGACACTATTCACTCAGATCGTGGTATGATTTGATCATTAACCCAACAAACAATTGTATCAGGAGAAGGAATTGGTCTATATCTAATGCTACCTACTGAAAGCAAAGATTGCATTGTAAAAGAAATGAATTTATTATATAAAACAAGTATAGCAAAATTAATAATAATAATAAGTACAAAATTTAAATTGGAGCGTTGTGATTTGAATATTACCGATAGAAAATTACGTGAAAACTGAGTCTGATAAATTGATTTTACTCTTATTTCCAAGCTATGAAGTTACTGAAATATGAAATGTAAAACAAAGAAAAATGAGAGATTGCGTATTTCTGCGTCATTTGCGCTTACCATTGGAAATTGCCAAGGCATTTCCCTCGTACTTGCTGATGCCGTGAGCTTCCCACAGTCTCCTGGACGTCGTCATCTCCGTCGGAATTTGATGATATTCTGGTAGATTAGATAATTCTATGGTCCGTACCTCGGACCCAAACACTCGTACAACCGCACTGGTTAAGTTTTGCAAAAGTTAGTCTTCAACTCCACTGAACATCGGAGCGACACGCACTTCCAACCGTACTCCGCAAGTTCTACACAGATAGACCCCGTTTCACGGCGCGTCGAACGATATATGCACCTGTTGGCTCCCCCACCATGGTACCGACATCTAGCTTACGTCGTCCTCACTGATTGGCTGAGCACGCCGCCAGTTCCCCTCCTCTGCCTCATTACACTCGGCGCGCGAGAGGGAGAAGTCGATTTCCGTTCCAACAATTCGTCTTTTCTAGACCTTGCGACCCAGCCTTGCGTAATACTTCTCGACAGGAATCAGCTTGTATTCGAATTCCCAGTGAGTCATGTCTCTCAAATACCCTAACTGACAAAACTCCGTAAAATTCCGTAATCACATAATTTTCTATAATATTGTCGTTCGTAATAATTTGCTTGATAGCGTTTTCTAAGACATAGAAAACCTATCTGAATGTTAATAATTTTTATAAAATGCTCCGAAAATACCTTAATAATAATTATAATAAATTAATAATAATAATAAATTACCATGAAAAATTCTCTTGGCTGAACAATTTGCCGCGTAAATAAATATAGAATGGCTTCCTACTGACTTATGCCAGTTGCATAAAACCCCTCGAAAAACACGTTACATATTCGCCTCGGATCATCGGATGATTTACCGTGACGACGGTCCATTATCCGATTATCCCAGACACGTTAATAAACCCCATCCAAAATACATATTACATAAATGAAATCACCCTAAATTACAGATATATACACTCATATTTTTTCTTCACGCACTTTGCGTCAAAGTTTGTTGTCACTATGGATTGCACTTTGCAACCAGTCCAATGTTTTACATATGGAATAGTGTTCCACGGATATTTCCGCCTCTCAAATTTCTCTATGTTGGAGAAATAGACATAATTAATGTGTGAGCACTATGTATTTATGAGGTCATATCACACGCATTGAAGGTGTTCTGATATATTTATATCACCATAGAACTTCCTAATTTCACTGGAGGTTCCTTCCTTATGGTGAAATTTAATCTCACTTATCACTGAGCACACGATCACACTATTGTGGCAGCGCCTCGTGACCATAATACTTAATCTCTCTTTAAAGTAGATTAAATTAAGATTGACTTCTGAAAAAAAAATAGTAAGTGCGCATTACATATAACACCAAATATTTCTGTGCCGTAATCGCCCTGTCTTGTTAAGTTCCCGTAGACCATATTCTACTTAATACTAGTTCTCAACACTGACCATTTCTCCTCACACAAATAATACCTTTGTACAAATTACCTTAAATTACACACTTACAAATCTTACATGGCGAGGCCGTAAACAGAAATCACGTGTGCTGATATGTATGAGTTTCATGAAGGACTGTCTCGCATTCTGATGGCCCATCTTTTATCTCGTGGACGCCTTAAGCTAACAAGCCCTATACAAGCGCTCCCCCATCTCTTGGAGATAAATGGGAACCCATCAGCGCTGCCAAAAATGGCCTTGGTGCATCGAGACAATTTAGTGCTCAACAGCATCCGACAATCCCGTCATATTTCCCTGTACCTTAAAAACTCTCATTTACTTACATACTACCCCCCTGTGTGACTTCTGATACGCCTGCCTTAAGACCAGATCTTCCACGCACCAGACACCACACTTACTCATTTGATAGGCTGGCTCGCCAGCTAAACACACTCACTTTATGACACATATTTTCGTAGACTATGTATATTATACGTTCCGTATAATCTGTTTCCCTCACTATTCTCCAGCACATATGCTGTTTTCCCAATACGTTTGGAAACTCTAAATGGGCCCTCGTAGAGATGAAAGAACTTGGACATGACTTTCTCTAGCTTATTTGACTGTTTCGGCACTCTAAGTAAGACTCTGTCTCCCGGCTCGAATAGGTCAAATTTAGTTTCTTTTTGTTGGCGAATTCTCTTTTGTGCTGACTTAGATAAATTCTGTTTCGCCAACTGGACAGTGTAATCCATCCCCGGTTGCTTACCCTCATTTAATCCCAACACCCTCGCTAGTTCATTTTGTGGTCTTTTTCCGAAGTGAACTTCGTATGGCGTCAATTTCGTGCTCTCATGCTGGACAGAATTCAGCCAAGTCTCGACCTTGGGAAGATGTCCAACCCAGGCCGCATGCTTGTCATGCACTAGAGTCCGAAAAAGACGAGCCACTTCCCTTAATGGACGCTCTGCAGAATTACCCTGAGGGTACCTTACAGAGGAATGAACGTGTGTTATACCAGCTTCCTGCATACTGGTTCTCCATTTCTTTGCAGTAAACTGTGGTCCACTGTCAGATAGTATCCTGAGAGGAATGCCAAACTCAGGTACATACTTATTAATGATCAGACGGCTACAAGCTAGTCCCGTGGCTTTCCTTAGCGGATATAGCTTGACATACTTACTAAAAGCGTCAATAACTATAAAAATGTACTCGTAGCCGTACTGTCCTTTAACGATCGGGCCAAATAAATCCACACACAGTAGTTCGCCGGGACTACTGGTGAGAACTGCAGATCTCTCCCCCACTAAATATTTAACTGGATATTTACTCCTTTGACAGGTGTCACACTTAGCTAAAATCCTCCTATCGTCCCTTCCCATTTTACTCCAAATGAAGTCACGACCAATTTCATAGAAGACCTTGGCAGCACCAAAGTGTCCTAATTCCCTATGAATGAACCAAATTAGCTCCTCCCGCAAAGTGACAGGAACACATATTGCCCACCGATTATTCCTACATTTCCTTGCAAGAAGCCCATCCTGCATCTTGTACGAGAACCGACCTACTTTCACATACTCTTCTTCACCTATTTCCAACCTAGCCAGTGGCTCCTTTAACTTAACGTCATCACGTTGCTCCACTAGCATATTTCTCAGTGTCTGTAACGATGCCCTGTTGCTACTGTCCACACATGCACATATTAAAATACCGTCCTCTGCTTTAACCACAGGCTAATCCCTACATAAATTAGTGTCCCTCGATAGCATGTCTGCAAGAATGTTATCTTTACCTTTAATATATTTTACTGTGAATTCGTATTCCTGCAGAGCAAGAATCCACCTACTAACTCTGTTAGAACTGAGTTTACAAGTCCTCATATACAGTAATGCATGGTGATCTGTGTGGATCTCAAATTTCCCCCCTACTAAATACATTCTAAATTTCCCTAAACTGAAAACAATACCTAAAAGCTCTAACTCAGTAATCGTGTATCTTTTCTCAGCTGCTGTCAGTCCTCGCGAGGCTAAAGATACAATGCACAGATTACCCTCATCATCTTTCTGACATAATACTCCAGCAATGCCTATATGTGAAGCATCTGTCATAACCACATATTCCTTCTCTTTTAACGGATATTTCAGCACTACAGCTTTCTCAAAACCTTCCTTCAGCGCTCTAAAAGCCTGTTCATGCTTGGACTCCCATCTCCACCGAGTCCCACTTTTAAGCAATTCCCTGAATGGTTCTACCAACCCTGAGTATTTAAGAACGAACCTCCTGAAAAAGTTGCAAATTCCCAGGTAAGTTTTTAACTGTTTAACATTCTGTGGCACCTCTGCGTTAAGTATCTTATTAACCCTACTTTCTTCTGGTGTTACACCTCTACTCGACACTCTATGACCTAAAAATGTCACTTCTGACTGACAGAATGACGACTTAGACAGCTTCAAAGTGAACCCTGCCTGATCTAACTTCTGAAAAACTATATCTAAATGACGTAGATGCTCCTCAAAACTGCGTGAACTAATTACCATATCATCTATGTAAATGGTTACAAACTCTCCTGTGTCATCCCCTAATGCGATGTTTAAAGCCCTAATTAAAGCTGCTGAACTACTCTTTAACCCATAAGGTGTTCTACAAAATTGATAAAGGTTATATTTATGACTAAAAGCTGTAAATGGTCTATCTTCGTACATAAGTGGCACTTGCCAAAAACTGGAACTCAAATCTACACAAGTGAAATACTTCTTCCCCTCAAATGTTTGCATTAATTCTTCTATTGACATAGATTTCAGCTGATCTGAACTAATTCTACTGTTAACCAAACGAGCGTCTAAACAAATACGAACAGTGCCGTCGGTCTTGGGTACCGTTATCAAAGAATTAACATACGGACTGTTAGAGTGCTCAATAATCCCATCTTCAAGCATCTGATTAATTTGTGCCTCAACTGCACTCTGATAAGCGAAAGGTACAGGATATCTATGTCCTGTGAATACTGACCTATCAATAACGTTCAATGAATGTGTATAGCAATTGGCCATACCAATGCGATCCTCAAACACTCTCCTATTACACCATAACACATCATAGAGCCGAACACACTGTTCATCCTCTATATTTCCCTGAAATGCAGCCTCACGTAACGAGTCCTCTAGACTTCCGTTCGTAATCACACTGCCCACAAAACATGGAGAACCCCGCTCTACGGCTGGCGATATCTCATTTAAAGTACAAATCACACCTACAACACTACTTCTCTGAATTTGGTCATTGAACGCTACTTCTACTTCAGAATCTCCCCATTTAAATTTCAAACTCCCTACATCATAACATAAGTTACCAGACACTCTACTTAGCCACTCTGAACCCAAGATAACACTGAATACTAAATTTGGAATTACAAGGCAAATCTGCTTCTCTACATGATTATTAATTTTAATGTCTACTAAAACTTGCTTAGAAATTACTTTAGACCTCTTCCCAACAGCTGTGATAACAAAAGTGCTTTTAATTGGCATCTCCTCAAAATTTACTCCAGTTCCTTTCATTTTATCATAAAATGCACTACTTATGCAACTCTTCATACAACCACTATCAATTAAAACATCTGTGTACGCCTCGGACACGTTAAATTTAACTATGGGGCTCTTACTAACCACTTCCTGAATAATACCTTCATCATTTAGTTCATGTAATAATTCATTTCTTACATTTAGGTCATAGGGTTCCTGTATAATTGTATGGACAGGGCATGCTACAGACTGAGATTCTGACCTTACTTCGCAGCCTGGTTCGCGTTTAAAGAACCGCTACAGCTGGCCGTAGTACTACTAACTACTAAACTGGTCTGGTTGTTCTGGGCTGTGTTGTCATTGTTTGGCTGTATATTACTACCACTAGGCTGTCCTCTTCCTTGACCCCTATTCTGGTTGTAATTATTGTCATTATAATTTCTCCCTTGATTTCCCCTGTAATCATTGTTCCTCCCTTGATTTCCCCTGAAATCATTGTTCCTCCCTTGATACTGATTACCATAGCCATTTCCTCTGTTCTGATATAGCTGATTATTATTATTTCTATTTTGAGCGTTGGCCCCTTCGCCACCATTCCCTTGAACTTCTTGATGCCTGGCTTCATTAGGTCTATTATTATTATTACCCTGGTTCCGATTGAAATTGTCCTCATAACCCCCTCTCCCTAGTGCATCAAATGTGCTTAACAAATGTTCTACTTGTGATATTGTCTTTACATTCTGGATACAAGCAGCCTCCTTGATCCTATAGGGAAAGTGCCTAAGTAGCAACCTTACCACATCACTTTCCTCCTTCAAGCCATCCAGATATTTACACACTAATACCTGCCCTAAAAAGTATTCGGTCATGGTGGAGCTTCCTTTAGGGTTATATTTACCACACACTACTCCCTCACGATGCTGCGACTGAATAACCTCATTCCAGAACTTTTCACAGAATTTCATTTTAAAATCATTAATATCAGTAAACTTGTCTCTGTAGACAGCAAACCAATTCCTCGTTTCCCCCACAAATACTTGTTCTAAAATTTCAACTACCTGGCACCACTCAATACTACCATTTTCCAACCTCTCCCCGAATTTATTTTCTATAGTGTTCATGAACTCCATTGGGCACCCCTGTCGATTGCTGAACTTACCCAGTTCTACCTCCCTGTGTGTGCTATTCACAAAAACTGGCCTATTCTGACTATTTTCTTGCCTGATCCTAGCTTTTAATTTTAATTCTAATTCTGCGATTTTCTCCTCAGCCTTCCTCTCAATACTGTTTACTGTTAATTTAATGTTTCCTTCTGATTCTTCTACTTTATCATATAGCTTTGCTTGTTTCTCCTCAATCTTGCTAATGCTCTCTCTATTACTCTCTCTTAAATCATTTACTTCTGCAAATATTTGCGAGTGGACTTTCTCAATTCTACCCCCCAGCTGTTCCTTAACCTCTTTAGTTGCTACCTGAATTTTGTCAATTTCTCCCCCCAATTGCTTTTTGACCTGCTGTGTTTCCAGTTGCACTAGTTCTTTTAAATTTTCAGCCTGTGTACTGATTCTAATTTCTAACTCCTCCTGTACTTTTCCTAATTTCTTGTCTACATCTGCAATGATCTCTTTAACCTTCTCTTCCATTACTCCTCTGATTTCTCCTCTAATCTGCTCCATTTTCACACTAATTTCCTTGTTGTTCTTATCTAATTTTGCATTATTCTGTTCTAATTTTGCATTTAAAGCTTCTGTACTTTCTTTATTTTCCCTACTGTTTTGTTCTAATTTTGCATTTAAGGCATCTGTACTTTCTTTCTTTTCCCTACTGTTTTGTTCTAATTTAGCGTTGTTTTGTTCCAGTTTAGCATTTAAAGCGTCTGTACTTTCTTTATTTTCCCTACTGTTTTGTTCTAATTTGGCGTTTAAGGCATCTGTACTTTCTTTATTTTCCCTACTGTTTTGTTCTAATTTTGCATTTAAGGCATCACTACTAACTTTGTTCTGATACATGAACTCGAGAAGTAAAGTTTTTAATTCTGGTTGGCCGCCTACACTCCCTGTTTCAGTATCGGGATTTACATCCGCTACCCCGGTACTACCATCACTCGACATACTGCTCGTATCATCACCCTCCCGTTGATGACCACTACGTAACCTCATCTGTCTTTCTTTCTCATCCCCCATAATGATATACACTGATACCGACAAATAACCCCTAAAATACAGGCACAGAAATATATACCCTTCTCCTTCCACAAATGTTATTAGGTTTTCAGCCCCAAGTTGTCGGCGACAAATGAAACGTTATTTACTTAGGCTGGGATGATAAGTGAAACGGTATTTACTTTGCTCCACGTTGAGCGTACAAATGAAACGTTTTGCTAGCCCCTAACTGTTGGGTGATAAATGTAACTGTTTACCTTTGCCTAAGCTATGTTGTTTTAATGGGCGCCAAGACCTCAATGCAATGTTGAAATCTAAATTTGTATTTAACAACGTCTAGCTCTGGCAGAACACCTTCAAGACACTATTCACTCAGATCGTGGTATGATTTGATCATTAACCCAACAAACAATTGTATCAGGAGAAGGAATTGGTCTATATCTAATGCTACCTACTGAAAGCAAAGATTGCATTGTAAAAGAAATGAATTTATTATATAAAACAAGTATAGCAAAATTAATAATAATAATAAGTACAAAATTTAAATTGGAGCGTTGTGATTTGAATATTACCGATAGAAAATTACGTGAAAACTGAGTCTGATAAATTGATTTTACTCTTATTTCCAAGCTATGAAGTTACTGAAATATGAAATGTAAAACAAAGAAAAATGAGAGATTGCGTATTTCTGCGTCATTTGCGCTTACCATTGGAAATTGCCAAGGCATTTCCCTCGTACTTGCTGATGCCGTGAGCTTCCCACAGTCTCCTGGACGTCGTCATCTCCGTCGGAATTTGATGATATTCTGGTAGATTAGATAATTCTATGGTCCGTACCTCGGACCCAAACACTCGTACAACCGCACTGGTTAAGTTTTGCAAAAGTTAGTCTTCAACTCCACTGAACATCGGAGCGACACGCACTTCCAACCGTACTCCGCAAGTCCTACACAGATAGTCCCCGTTTCACGGCGCGTCGAACGATATATGCACCTGTTGGCTCCCCCACCATGGTACCGACATCTAGCTTACGTCGTCCTCACTGATTGGCTGAGCACGCCGCCAGTTCCCCTCCTCTGCCTCATTACACTCGGCGCGCGAGAGGGAGAAGTCGATTTCCGTTCCAACAATTCGTCTTTTCTAGACCTTGCGACCCAGCCTTGCGTAATACTTCTCGACAGGAATCAGCTTGTATTCGAATTCCCAGTGAGTCATGTCTCTCAAATACCCTAACTGACAAAACTCCGTAAAATTCCGTAATCACATAATTTTCTATAATATTGTCGTTCGTAATAATTTGCTTGATAGCGTTTTCTAAGACATAGAAAACCTATCTGAATGTTAATAATTTTTATAAAATGCTCCGAAAATACCTTAATAATAATTATAATAAATTAATAATAATAATAAATTACCATGAAAAATTCTCTTGGCTGAACAATTTGCCGCGTAAATAAATATAGAATGGCTTCCTACTGACTTATGCCAGTTGCATAAAACCCCTCGAAAAACACGTTACATATTCGCCTCGGATCATCGGATGATTTACCGTGACGACGGTCCATTATCCGATTATCCCAGACACGTTAATAAACCCCATCCAAAATACATATTACATAAATGAAATCACCCTAAATTACAGATATATACACTCATATTTTTTCTTCACGCACTTTGCGTCAAAGTTTGTTGTCACTATGGATTGCACTTTGCAACCAGTCCAATGTTTTACATATGGAATAGTGTTCCACGGATATTTCCGCCTCTCAAATTTCTCTATGTTGGAGAAATAGACATAATTAATGTGTGAGCACTATGTATTTATGAGGTCATATCACACGCATTGAAGGTGTTCTGATATATTTATATCACCATAGAACTTCCTAATTTCACTGGAGGTTCCTTCCTTATGGTGAAATTTAATCTCACTTATCACTGAGCACACGATCACACTATTGTGGCAGCGCCTCGTGACCATAATACTTAATCTCTCTTTAAAGTAGATTAAATTAAGATTGACTTCTGAAAAAAAAATAGTAAGTGCGCATTACATATAACACCAAATATTTCTGTGCCGTAATCGCCCTGTCTTGTTAAGTTCCCGTAGACCATATTCTACTTAATACTAGTTCTCAACACTGACCATTTCTCCTCACACAAATAATACCTTTGTACAAATTACCTTAAATTACACACTTACAAATCTTACATGGCGAGGCCGTAAACAGAAATCACGTGTGCTGATATGTATGAGTTTCATGAAGGACTGTCTCGCATTCTGATGGCCCATCTTTTATCTCGTGGACGCCTTAAGCTAACAAGCCCTATACAAGCGCTCCCCCATCTCTTGGAGATAAATGGGAACCCATCAGCGCTGCCAAAAATGGCCTTGGTGCATCGAGACAATTTAGTGCTCAACAGCATCCGACAATCCCGTCATATTTCCCTGTACCTTAAAAACTCTCATTTACTTACATACTACCCCCCTGTGTGACTTCTGATACGCCTGCCTTAAGACCAGATCTTCCACGCACCAGACACCACACTTACTCATTTGATAGGCTGGCTCGCCAGCTAAACACACTCACTTTATGACACATATTTTCGTAGACTATGTATATTATACGTTCCGTATAATCTGTTTCCCTCACTATTCTCCAGCACATATGCTGTTTTCCCAATACGTTTGGAAACTCTAAATGGGCCCTCGTAGAGATGAAAGAACTTGGACATGACTTTCTCTAGCTTATTTGACTGTTTCGGCACTCTAAGTAAGACTCTGTCTCCCGGCTCGAATAGGTCAAATTTAGTTTCTTTTTGTTGGCGAATTCTCTTTTGTGCTGACTTAGATAAATTCTGTTTCGCCAACTGGACAGTGTAATCCATCCCCGGTTGCTTACCCTCATTTAATCCCAACACCCTCGCTAGTTCATTTTGTGGTCTTTTTCCGAAGTGAACTTCGTATGGCGTCAATTTCGTGCTCTCATGCTGGACAGAATTCAGCCAAGTCTCGACCTTGGGAAGATGTCCAACCCAGGCCGCATGCTTGTCATGCACTAGAGTCCGAAAAAGACGAGCCACTTCCCTTAATGGACGCTCTGCAGAATTACCCTGAGGGTACCTTACAGAGGAATGAACGTGTGTTATACCAGCTTCCTGCATACTGGTTCTCCATTTCTTTGCAGTAAACTGTGGTCCACTGTCAGATAGTATCCTGAGAGGAATGCCAAACTCAGGTACATACTTATTAATGATCAGACGGCTACAAGCTAGTCCCGTGGCTTTCCTTAGCGGATATAGCTTGACATACTTACTAAAAGCGTCAATAACTATAAAAATGTACTCGTAGCCGTACTGTCCTTTAACGATCGGGCCAAATAAATCCACACACAGTAGTTCGCCGGGACTACTGGTGAGAACTGCAGATCTCTCCCCCACTAAATATTTAACTGGATATTTACTCCTTTGACAGGTGTCACACTTAGCTAAAATCCTCCTATCGTCCCTTCCCATTTTACTCCAAATGAAGTCACGACCAATTTCATAGAAGACCTTGGCAGCACCAAAGTGTCCTAATTCCCTATGAATGAACCAAATTAGCTCCTCCCGCAAAGTGACAGGAACACATATTGCCCACCGATTATTCCTACATTTCCTTGCAAGAAGCCCATCCTGCATCTTGTACGTGAACCGACCTACTTTCACATACTCTTCTTCACCTATTTCCAACCTAGCCAGTGGCTCCTTTAACTTAACGTCATCACGTTGCTCCACTAGCATATTTCTCAGTGTCTGTAACGATGCCCTGTTGCTACTGTCCACACATGCACATATTAAAATACCGTCCTCTGCTTTAACCACAGGCTAATCCCTACATAAATTAGTGTCCCTCGATAGCATGTCTGCAAGAATGTTATCTTTACCTTTAATATATTTTACTGTGAATTCGTATTCCTGCAGAGCAAGAATCCACCTACTAACTCTGTTAGAACTGAGTTTACAAGTCCTCATATACAGTAATGCATGGTGATCTGTGTGGATCTCAAATTTCCCCCCTACTAAATACATTCTAAATTTCCCTAAACTGAAAACAATACCTAAAAGCTCTAACTCAGTAATCGTGTATCTTTTCTCAGCTGCTGTCAGTCCTCGCGAGGCTAAAGATACAATGCACAGATTACCCTCATCATCTTTCTGACATAATACTCCAGCAATGCCTATATGTGAAGCATCTGTCATAACCACATATTCCTTCTCTTTTAACGGATATTTCAGCACTACAGCTTTCTCAAAACCTTCCTTCAGCGCTCTAAAAGCCTGTTCATGCTTGGACTCCCATCTCCACCGAGTCCCACTTTTAAGCAATTCCCTGAATGGTTCTACCAACCCTGAGTATTTAAGAACGAACCTCCTGAAAAAGTTGCAAATTCCCAGGTAAGTTTTTAACTGTTTAACATTCTGTGGCACCTCTGCGTTAAGTATCTTATTAACCCTACTTTCTTCTGGTGTTACACCTCTACTCGACACTCTATGACCTAAAAATGTCACTTCTGACTGACAGAATGACGACTTAGACAGCTTCAAAGTGAACCCTGCCTGATCTAACTTCTGAAAAACTATATCTAAATGACGTAGATGCTCCTCAAAACTGCGTGAACTAATTACCATATCATCTATGTAAATGGTTACAAACTCTCCTGTGTCATCCCCTAATGCGATGTTTAAAGCCCTAATTAAAGCTGCTGAACTACTCTTTAACCCATAAGGTGTTCTACAAAATTGATAAAGGTTATATTTATGACTAAAAGCTGTAAATGGTCTATCTTCGTACATAAGTGGCACTTGCCAAAAACTGGAACTCAAATCTACACAAGTGAAATACTTCTTCCCCTCAAATGTTTGCATTAATTCTTCTATTGACATAGATTTCAGCTGATCTGAACTAATTCTACTGTTAACCAAACGAGCGTCTAAACAAATACGAACAGTGCCGTCGGTCTTGGGTACCGTTATCAAAGAATTAACATACGGACTGTTAGAGTGCTCAATAATCCCATCTTCAAGCATCTGATTAATTTGTGCCTCAACTGCACTCTGATAAGCGAAAGGTACAGGATATCTATGTCCTGTGAATACTGACCTATCAATAACGTTCAATGAATGTGTATAGCAATTGGCCATACCAATGCGATCCTCAAACACTCTCCTATTACACCATAACACATCATAGAGCCGAACACACTGTTCATCCTCTATATTTCCCTGAAATGCAGCCTCACGTAACGAGTCCTCTAGACTTCCGTTCGTAATCACACTGCCCACAAAACATGGAGAACCCCGCTCTACGGCTGGCGATATCTCATTTAAAGTACAAATCACACCTACAACACTACTTCTCTGAATTTGGTCATTGAACGCTACTTCTACTTCAGAATCTCCCCATTTAAATTTCAAACTCCCTACATCATAACATAAGTTACCAGACACTCTACTTAGCCACTCTGAACCCAAGATAACACTGAATACTAAATTTGGAATTACAAGGCAAATCTGCTTCTCTACATGATTATTAATTTTAATGTCTACTAAAACTTGCTTAGAAATTACTTTAGACCTCTTCCCAACAGCTGTGATAACAAAAGTGCTTTTAATTGGCATCTCCTCAAAATTTACTCCAGTTCCTTTCATTTTATCATAAAATGCACTACTTATGCAACTCTTCATACAACCACTATCAATTAAAACATCTGTGTACGCCTCGGACACGTTAAATTTAACTATGGGGCTCTTACTAACCACTTCCTGAATAATACCTTCATCATTTAGTTCATGTAATAATTCATTTCTTACATTTAGGTCATAGGGTTCCTGTATAATTGTATGGACAGGGCATGCTACAGACTGAGATTCTGACCTTACTTCGCAGCCTGGTTCGCGTTTAAAGAACCGCTACAGCTGGCCGTAGTACTACTAACTACTAAACTGGTCTGGTTGTTCTGGGCTGTGTTGTCATTGTTTGGCTGTATATTACTACCACTAGGCTGTCCTCTTCCTTGACCCCTATTCTGGTTGTAATTATTGTCATTATAATTTCTCCCTTGATTTCCCCTGTAATCATTGTTCCTCCCTTGATTTCCCCTGAAATCATTGTTCCTCCCTTGATACTGATTACCATAGCCATTTCCTCTGTTCTGATATAGCTGATTATTATTATTTCTATTTTGAGCGTTGGCCCCTTCGCCACCATTCCCTTGAACTTCTTGATGCCTGGCTTCATTAGGTCTATTATTATTATTACCCTGGTTCCGATTGAAATTGTCCTCATAACCCCCTCTCCCTAGTGCATCAAATGTGCTTAACAAATGTTCTACTTGTGATATTGTCTTTACATTCTGGATACAAGCAGCCTCCTTGATCCTATAGGGAAAGTGCCTAAGTAGCAACCTTACCACATCACTTTCCTCCTTCAAGCCATCCAGATATTTACACACTAATACCTGCCCTAAAAAGTATTCGGTCATGGTGGAGCTTCCTTTAGGGTTATATTTACCACACACTACTCCCTCACGATGCTGCGACTGAATAACCTCATTCCAGAACTTTTCACAGAATTTCATTTTAAAATCATTAATATCAGTAAACTTGTCTCTGTAGACAGCAAACCAATTCCTCGTTTCCCCCACAAATACTTGTTCTAAAATTTCAACTACCTGGCACCACTCAATACTACCATTTTCCAACCTCTCCCCGAATTTATTTTCTATAGTGTTCATGAACTCCATTGGGCACCCCTGTCGATTGCTGAACTTACCCAGTTCTACCTCCCTGTGTGTGCTATTCACAAAAACTGGCCTATTCTGACTATTTTCTTGCCTGATCCTAGCTTTTAATTTTAATTCTAATTCTGCGATTTTCTCCTCAGCCTTCCTCTCAATACTGTTTACTGTTAATTTAATGTTTCCTTCTGATTCTTCTACTTTATCATATAGCTTTGCTTGTTTCTCCTCAATCTTGCTAATGCTCTCTCTATTACTCTCTCTTAAATCATTTACTTCTGCAAATATTTGCGAGTGGACTTTCTCAATTCTACCCCCCAGCTGTTCCTTAACCTCTTTAGTTGCTACCTGAATTTTGTCAATTTCTCCCCCCAATTGCTTTTTGACCTGCTGTGTTTCCAGTTGCACTAGTTCTTTTAAATTTTCAGCCTGTGTACTGATTCTAATTTCTAACTCCTCCTGTACTTTTCCTAATTTCTTGTCTACATCTGCAATGATCTCTTTAACCTTCTCTTCCATTACTCCTCTGATTTCTCCTCTAATCTGCTCCATTTTCACACTAATTTCCTTGTTGTTCTTATCTAATTTTGCATTATTCTGTTCTAATTTTGCATTTAAAGCTTCTGTACTTTCTTTATTTTCCCTACTGTTTTGTTCTAATTTTGCATTTAAGGCATCTGTACTTTCTTTCTTTTCCCTACTGTTTTGTTCTAATTTAGCGTTGTTTTGTTCCAGTTTAGCATTTAAAGCGTCTGTACTTTCTTTATTTTCCCTACTGTTTTGTTCTAATTTGGCGTTTAAGGCATCTGTACTTTCTTTATTTTCCCTACTGTTTTGTTCTAATTTTGCATTTAAGGCATCACTACTAACTTTGTTCTGATACATGAACTCGAGAAGTAAAGTTTTTAATTCTGGTTGGCCGCCTACACTCCCTGTTTCAGTATCGGGATTTACATCCGCTACCCCGGTACTACCATCACTCGACATACTGCTCGTATCATCACCCTCCCGTTGATGACCACTACGTAACCTCATCTGTCTTTCTTTCTCATCCCCCATAATGATATACACTGATACCGACAAATAACCCCTAAAATACAGGCACAGAAATATATACCCTTCTCCTTCCACAAATGTTATTAGGTTTTCAGCCCCAAGTTGTCGGCGACAAATGAAACGTTATTTACTTAGGCTGGGATGATAAGTGAAACGGTATTTACTTTGCTCCACGTTGAGCGTACAAATGAAACGTTTTGCTAGCCCCTAACTGTTGGGTGATAAATGTAACTGTTTACCTTTGCCTAAGCTATGTTGTTTTAATGGGCGCCAAGACCTCAATGCAATGTTGAAATCTAAATTTGTATTTAACAACGTCTAGCTCTGGCAGAACACCTTCAAGACACTATTCACTCAGATCGTGGTATGATTTGATCATTAACCCAACAAACAATTGTATCAGGAGAAGGAATTGGTCTATATCTAATGCTACCTACTGAAAGCAAAGATTGCATTGTAAAAGAAATGAATTTATTATATAAAACAAGTATAGCAAAATTAATAATAATAATAAGTACAAAATTTAAATTGGAGCGTTGTGATTTGAATATTACCGATAGAAAATTACGTGAAAACTGAGTCTGATAAATTGATTTTACTCTTATTTCCAAGCTATGAAGTTACTGAAATATGAAATGTAAAACAAAGAAAAATGAGAGATTGCGTATTTCTGCGTCATTTGCGCTTACCATTGGAAATTGCCAAGGCATTTCCCTCGTACTTGCTGATGCCGTGAGCTTCCCACAGTCTCCTGGACGTCGTCATCTCCGTCGGAATTTGATGATATTCTGGTAGATTAGATAATTCTATGGTCCGTACCTCGGACCCAAACACTCGTACAACCGCACTGGTTAAGTTTTGCAAAAGTTAGTCTTCAACTCCACTGAACATCGGAGCGACACGCACTTCCAACCGTACTCCGCAAGTTCTACACAGATAGTCCCCGTTTCACGGCGCGTCGAACGATATATGCACCTGTTGGCTCCCCCACCATGGTACCGACATCTAGCTTACGTCGTCCTCACTGATTGGCTGAGCACGCCGCCAGTTCCCCTCCTCTGCCTCATTACACTCGGCGCGCGAGAGGGAGAAGTCGATTTCCGTTCCAACAATTCGTCTTTTCTAGACCTTGCGACCCAGCCTTGCGTAATACTTCTCAACAGGAATCAGCTTGTATTCGAATTCCCAGTGAGTCATGTCTCTCAAATACCCTAACTGACAAAACTCCGTAAAATTCCGTAATCACATAATTTTCTATAATATTGTCGTTCGTAATAATTTGCTTGATAGCGTTTTCTAAGACATAGAAAACCTATCTGAATGTTAATAATTTTTATAAAATGCTCCGAAAATACCTTAATAATAATTATAATAAATTAATAATAATAATAAATTACCATGAAAAATTCTCTTGGCTGAACAATTTGCCGCGTAAATAAATATAGAATGGCTTCCTACTGACTTATGCCAGTTGCATAAAACCCCTCGAAAAACACGTTACAAAGTGAATATACTGTAATAGGTGTCTTCTTTTCCACGTTTTTTTGGGCCTGCATGATGTATGCATGTATTGCATATTATCCGGGCATTAGTAGGAGTCCCATAGCACAGTTCAACTCGTGATCTGTCCACAGTGCAGTATTGATGGAAGTACAGGTAGACAAAAGGAAGATCGATGCTTTTGAGCTCTGGTGTTGGCATTGACTCTTAAGAATACCATGGACTGCGAAAGTCACCAATAAGGCAGTATTAGAGTGCATCAAGCCCCATATGTCATTGGTCGGCAAGATTATGAAGTTGCGGACAACTTGGAGAGTGATGATTCATAGAATTGCCGATGGTTGGATTCGACTGAACAGATGACATCGTCATCAATTACATTATTACTGATCATCATCTTGTACAGTTTCTAGCCCCAGGCTGGGTCTGTTTGGAACATAAGCCTCGCCACTTAGTCCTTTCTTCCCACCACCTCTCCGCTGTCACTCTGGTCCAGTCCTCGCCTCTCTTCTGGACACATTCCTCCACTCCTTTCAGCCATCTATCTCTTGGTCTTCCCCTTGGTCGTTTCTTCTGTATCTGCATCTCATGTATCCTCTTGGGAATCTTCTTCTCCTCCATTCTCTTTAAGTGTCCATACCACCTCAGTCTTGATGTCTCAATCCTACCTTGCAAGGGCTCCTCTTTCACCATTTCCCTGACCTTTTCATTCCTCACCCTGTCTCTTCTTGTTACTCCGATCCTACTTCGCAGGAACTTCATTTCACCTGCCTGTATTCTGCTTATGTCTCTTTTCTTCATTGTCCACGTTTCTGAAGCATAGGTCAGTATCGGGATATAGTAGCTTCTGTATAACACTTCCTTGCTTTTTTGTGGGACATCTTTATTCCACACTAAGCTCCTAATGCTTCTCAGAAATGCTTCTGCCTGTCTGCCACGTTCCGTAATCTCTTTGTCATTTCTCCCATTTTCCTCCACTATACTTCCCAAGTACTTGAGACTTTCCACTTTCTTCAGCTGTCCACCTCCAAGTGTTATCCCACTCATTGGTCTGTCCTTTTTCCTGGTCGTTAACAGGATCTCACATTTACTGATGTTGAACTTCCATCCGTACTCTCCCACTGTTTCTTCCCAAGCCTTCAGTTGCTCCTGAATTTCCTCCTCCCTGTTTCCCCAGACCATGAGATCATCTGCAAATACCATTGCTTTCATCTTATCTTCTCCTATCTTTCCTGCTATCCGTGTCATTACCTCGTCCATAACCACAATAAAGAGAAGGGGTGACAGCGCACTACCCTGTTTCAGGCCACTCATTTGTCTGAACCAGTCTGTTCTTTCCCCTCCAACTTTCACACAACTCACACTTCCACAATACATCTCCTTCACTCTGCCTACAGTCCCTTTTTCCACTCCCATGTTTTCCATTGCTTTCCAAACCTTCTCCCTACACACACTATCATAGGCCTTTTCGATGTCCAGGAAGGCCATCAACAGATCCTCTCCAAATTCGTAGTGGTGTTCCTGGAGCTGTCTCACTGAAAATATGAGATCCACTGTTGATCTCCCAGGTCTGAAACCATGCTGCTCCTCTCTCAATTTTCTCTCCACTTTGGCTCGTATTCTACTTTCTAATATCTTTTCATATATCTTGGCACAGTGAGGTATGAGTGTGACTCCCCTGTAATTTCTGCACTCCTTTCTGCTTCCTTTCTTAAATATTGGGACAATTAATCCTTTCTTCCAATCTTCTGGGATCTTTTTCTCCTTCCATATCACCCTCATCACACGGTACAGCCACTGTTTCCGAACCTCCCCTGCTGCCTTCACCATTTCAACACTCACTTCATCCACACCTGGTGCTCTTCCTCCTTTCATCTTGTCTATAGCCATCTCCAATTCTCTCCAAGTCAGGTCCTTTTCCATTTCTGTGTTGTCTTCTCCATCTTCCAATACATTGTCTTCCTCCCTATGACCATTTGGATTCAGCAAATCCTCAAAGTACTCTTTCCACAATGTCTTGAGTGTTTCTTTGTTGTGTACCTCATTTCCGTTTTTGTCCATCATTACCACATCCTCTCGCAGACCTCTTCTCTTACTTTTGGCCATCCCATAAAGTACTTTCTTACGGTATTTCCTCTGCTGTCTTCCTCCATCATCTCTGTCCACTTTACCATCCACTTCTTCCTCTCCTCTGCGACAATCTTGTTTGCTTCTTTCTTCTTTATCTTATAATCTTCCCTTGCCAGATCAGTTCTTTCCTGGAACCACACTCTGAAAGCCTTGTTCTTCCTTCCCACAGCTTCTTTTACTCTCTCATTCCACCATGGTGTCTCTTTACACCACTTTCTGTTGCTAGTTCTTCCACATACTGCCACTGCAGCTTCCACCATTGTGTTCTTGAATTGCTTCCATTCCTCTTCCCCTGTTTTAGGATTGTCTGTTGGCATCCTTTCCCTTATTATCTTCTGGAATTCCTCCTTGACTTCCTTTTCCTTGAGTTTCCATACTTTGATTCTCCTTTCCTGGTAGTCTGTACTCTTGCTATCCTTAACAACTCCCAGGTTCATTACAAGTATTCTGTGGTCGCTATCTAAGGCCTCTGATGGTATTACCTTTATATCTCTGACACTTCTCTTCATTTCCCAGTCGTACAGCATGTAATCTACCAAAGATTTCTTTGTTAAATCACTGCTGTACCACGTTACCTTGTGGCTTTCTTTCTTCCGGAACCAGGAGTTGCCTACCACTAAACCGTTTCTCTTGCAAAAATCCAGCAACTTTCTCCCTTCTTCATTCCTGCTACCCCATCCTTCTGCTCCCAATACATTTTCATATCCTTGCCGTTCACTTCCTACATGTGCATTCAAATCTCCCATGACAATGATGCTCTATTATTACTATTGATTTCAAATATTTTTAAAGCGAACAGTCATGCCTTTGGCAACAATCTGTTACCTCGAACCATGACTAAACTGCAATTTAGTGGAAATGGGACGGTTAGCACATTCTTGGTATTTGCATTGTATTTAATATTTCTTTTAAACAAAATGAAACTGAATTTTTAAATTAAAAATATTGATTTATATCTAACTACTCCTATTTGTAGATGTCCATGTCATAACTAACGTAATTGTTTACATCAACTAACTGTACTCGTATATGGAAATTTGAAACTAAGGAGTACTCTGTTAAAGAATTTCTCACAAAACTCATGAATATACATACAAAAGCTAACTAAAGTGAAATTCTCATTAGGTGATTTTCTGTCCCAACTATGACTTAAAAATAACGTTAAAAATAATCTTATGTATGTTTTTCGGAACGTTTCAGAGCAAAAACGAATGCATCTCGTTGGTGGTTCCACATCTATTCTCTGGTTGAAGCCTTCACAAGATCAGAAGCAAGCAAGAACACCCCTATGACAGTACAAGATCTGATCCATAGTTTGCAGAGGTTCATGGAAGAGTCAACTCTGGGAGAGTTCGAAGCCAGGCTAGAGATACTGTACAGTTTCCATTGTCACACCATACACATGGAACCATCCATCAGACGTGGTAAGTAATCAGTTCACAGACAGATTTGATGCAGTTCTCCACACTTCCCTATTCTGGGTTAATCTTGTCAGCTACTGTACTCGAATCTTGATTCATAGTTGACGACTAGAGCGAGGTCTTCAAGATTTGAATGGTTTGAGGATGTAAAGTGAATGCCAGACACTCAAACACCACAGGTGTTCTGGAAGTAAGGCAGTGGAGGGGTCTGGTGTCTGATTATTGAGCAGACAACAGTTGTGGGAGTTCATTCAACACAGCCCTACCCTGCAAACTGGTAGGGTTAAACGAAGATGATGAGTAGGTATTACGGTGTTAAAATAATAGTTATTTCCCGCTCTCTCTAATTGAGCATAATCCATGTTGACCAACTGAAAAACATATCTCTTAATAGATTGATAGCTTATGGAAGTTCAATTGCTTCAGAATTTGTTCTATAGCCACGCCAGTCCCCAATAAACAGAAACACCTAATTTATCGGGATCATTCATGTTTACTGTTATTGCAAAATGTATACATGCTCTATGCTAATGATACTAACTTTGAGGGGAAGAGCTAGAATGTGGATCTAGTTATTAGTTAGTTATTGTTGCTTTAAGGGGTGAAACAGCAAGGTCATTTGCCCCTAGAATGTGGATCTGCACTAAATCTATCTGGTCTAAGTAATCTCTCCATTGGATGAGATATCTAGCATTTTAGGTGTGATAACTCTTTATCTTACATAACACAATTTGCAGTAGACCATGTAAGAGCAACAGACGATGAAATATAATTATTTCCATAACAATGAATAACGGTGACCTTTTGTGATATATCATAGAAAACGTACTGGCTTAACATACGGCCTACCAGCCTCTCTCCTTGTCATCAGAACCCATCACAAACTTCACCATTTGCATTTGCTTTGCATTAATATATCTTCATATGTTTAACTATCTATCCATCAGATTTTCATCATTCTCTTATTACACCACATTAAGTGTTTCTTATTCTCCTCCTTTCTGCTGCTGCAGCTACTTACATAAAGTACCATGCTCTAGACGACTTTTTTTTTTTTTTTTTTAATATTTTCACCTAATTTATATTTGATGTCGAGTAAGTCATTTTCTGTAGAAGAGATTTATTTTCGGGTTTATTATAATAGTGTTGTTGTTTTTTTTATTTTACAGATGAGTTAATGTCTATTCTGTGGAATCTCCATGGCTATTACTCGCAGTTTTCTGATGGAGTTAATGCCAGGATCAGAGAATTGCGCCAACCGATCGAGAAGAAGCTGAAAGATTTTGTCAAGATTGCACGCTGGAATGATATTAACTATTGGGCTATCAAAGCTGCTGTGGAAAAGACTCATAAGACATTACACAAACATGTGAAAGAGTTTGAGGATGTATTGAAACAGCCAGCAATTGGAGCACTCACAAATCCTAAGGTGGAGAATTCCAACACAGAGACTAGTGAAGGATTATGGGACCGGCCCCAACGCCACCAGCCACGTCAGTACCACCACATGTTGGATCCACTGCACTTTGTGGCCAACAGTCGTCTCAAGGTCAGTCTTCTACATTATTTTATTAGCTAAGATTCTTCTTGTGTAGCTGGTTTTCTGAGCTACGGATGCAAGTTCGGTATTTAGTGAAAAACTGCATGACTGTGCACTAATCCCTTATGGACAAGTGCTTTCTATTAATTAGGCTTGACACCTCTCCAGGATTGGCCAACAATCTCCTGAAATTATGCTCTTAATGCTCTTTATTTGCAGCAGTGTGTAGTTTTAAAATAATATTTAAACAGTACATGAATAGACAAACCCAATAGTTCTAGATCTCAACTGTCTGGATGCACAATGTGGTGAATGATCCAAACATGCACATAAGATAGATCCTAAATAACCAAATAATTGCTTAAATATTACAATATTATGAATTTTACAATATCAGCATTTGTATAAATGTTGAAAGTAGGGTAAAGTGCAAACTTTGGAGGAAATAACTAGTCTTCCCTGAGCAACATAAACCATACTCAGTTCAATGTATGCAACGTATTGATGCATTTGAGTTTTGGTGCTGGTGCAGAATCATCATCGTCTTCGGCTTTAACTCGAATCCGAGTATAAATCTTCTTCCTTCAGTCCAATTTGTGGATGTGTTTACGGTGACTAAAGAGTCCAATCCTGGCATGGAACAAGCGACCACACAAGTCACATAGTATTGCTGGAGGAGGACGTGGTTGGGCTGCTCGAAGTTTCCTAGCTTGACGCTTGGCCTCTTCATGTGTGCGTCGATCCCTTTCAAACGTCTTTACAGCATCCGAGATGGTACGGTGCCAAGTTGAGCGGTCTTCAGCCAGCATGTCCCAGGTTTGTGAATCAAGACCTGTCAATTTCAAATTTAAATTGGTCCTTGTAGCGCCTCTTAGGACCACCATGAGGTCTGGTGCCATAGCATAACTCACCATATAGCATTTGACGAGGTAATCTCACATCATCCATCCGATGGACATGACCAATCCATCTACATTGGTGACCTATTACGGATGATTCTATGCTGTTGATTTGAGCCTTTTCCAGAACAGCAATATTGGTAATGCGGTCTTCCCATTTAATTCTCAGAATTGATCGAAGTTTTTGTAGGTGGAAACGCTCAAACTTCCTAAGATCACGTCGGTAAAGGGTCCACGTTTCACAGCCATACAACAGTGTAGAAATGACTACTGCTTTGTACACCATAAGCTTTGTACTCATGGACAGATCTTTATTCATGAAGACCCGGTGCGCTAATCGTCCATATGCTGCATGGACTGCGCCAATTCTCTTATCCACATCCTGCTCACAAGTACTATCGCGTGCATAAATAACGGGCCGCCATGCCGTGCGGGAGTTGAGTTTTCGAGCCATCAGGTTGCCATTACTTGGTGTGTTCTCGGGAGGGGAATGCTGAGAGCCGTGATTGGGCAGCTGTCCTTGTACGCAAGGGGGATGAGGAGGGGGGAGTGTGGTACCACCTGTTAATCACAAAAGGCTGACAGTGGTTCAGTAACACGACAGCGAACTCGATTTTGAGGTCCGTGACCTTTAATATGAACGACCGTTTGGTGAGGAGGGGGCAGATGGTTGGGCTCTATTAAGCTGGCGTCAGAATAACAGAAATATAATTAGTTTAGGATGTTTGCGATTTCTTCTTTTACTCCTTATTATACTGCGTTTACTCCCTAACTTTGAAAACTCGATTCTCAAAAGAATTCACACACAGTAAAACTCAACAGTGCATTTCTAAAGAGATTTAACAATTAATGGGTTACTTGGCATTTCAATTTAGATTTATTAAAACCGTCTCGTTATCTGTAACAATATTCCAAGCGCGAAACTAAAGAAAATCTAAGTTGGCGCTGCGCTCCTCGATCTGTCCCCCTCCTTTCCCCCACCCTTCTCCCACCCGCAGTCTACAAGGACAGGTGTTCAACCACGGCTCTGAGCATTCCCCTCCCGAGATCACCCCAAGTGATGGCAACCTGATAGCTCGAAAACTCAACTCCCGCTTGGCAAGGCGGCCCGTTATTTATGCACGCGATAGTACAGCTCACAGAAATGGTACTGCCCAGGTACGAGAAGTGGTCTACCTGTTCTAATGGCAAATTTGAGATGGAGATATTAAACTGAGGAAGAGGTGTGCCTGGTGAAGGTTGTGCCAAGACTTTAGTCTTATTGACATTTATGGTAAGACCGAAGCGATCACATGCACTTTTGTAACAATTAACTGACTCTTGCAGCTCTACTGGTGTGAGAGTTGGCGACGCAGCATCATCTGCATACAACATGTTAGTAACCTTAATAACCTGAGTTTTCCTCAAGGAGCGGAGACGAGTTAGGTTGAAAAGCCCTCCGTCAAAACGATACTTGACCTCCACACCTGGGATGTTTGTGGGTGAATCATAAAGCATTGCAGCCAAGTACAGCGCAAAAAGCATTGGAGCCAGTACACATCCTTGTTTCAGTCCATGGGTAATAGGAAATTCATCGGACATCTTATTCTGATGGCAAACCTGACCTGTCATGCCATCATGGAGAGCCTTGATTTGATCTACAAATCGCTGAGGGCAACCGAACCGCTTCAGCACCACCCACATGGCTGGTCTTGGAACTGAATCAAATGCCTTTTCCAAGTCATAAAAGACTAAGAAGAGTGGATTCTGTTGTTCTCTACATTTTTCTTGTAGCTGTCTCACACAGAAAATCAAATAAATTGTGCTTCTGGAAGCTCTAAATCCACATTGTGACTCTGGGAGGATCTTCTCAGAGATAACCTTGAGGCTGTTAAGTAGAATTCTTGCAAGAATCTTCCCCACAATTGATAGCAGTGATATACCACGGTAGTTGCCACAAACACTGCGATCACCCTTTTTAAAGATAGTGACGATAGTGGCATTCTTTAGGTCTCCAGGTACCTTTCTTGATTCCCATATTCTGAGGATAAGGGTGAAAATCCTTGTTTTGAGGGAATGACCTCCGGCCTGAATTAGTTCCAGAGGGATGTTATCTGGGCCAGGTGCTTTTCTGGGTTTCAATTGGGTGAGAGCTGCACTGAAATCATGATAAGTAGGAGGTACTGCCAACCACAGTTGTTCAGGTTGTTGCGGCACATCACAAAGGAAGTCTTCAGCAGCTGCTGATGGACGATTTAGGAGATTGGAGAAGTGCTCCTTCCAGCGTTCCAAGATTTCTTGACTATCAGTAAAGGTAGTAGAATTATCAGCGCTTTTCAGTGTACCTGATGATGAGCGAGATGGTCCATATATTTCCTTGAGTACTGCATAGAAGTTCCTCAAGTCTCGAGCAACCGATAGTCCCTGCAGTTCCTGAGCCTTCTGTTGCCACCAAGTATTTTTAATCTGCCTTATCTGCGTCTGGCATTTACCCTTGAGTTCCAGTAGTTTATCTCTCTTTGTGTTGGAAGTTGGGTCTTGAAGATGGGCAAGATAGGCATTCCTTTTGGCATTGATGAGAGACAGAATTTCCTCATTGCTGTCATCAAACCAGTCTTGTCTTTTCCGCACTATAAAACCAATGGTTTCCTCAGCTGACTGTGTGATAACCTTCTGTAGTGTGGCCCATTCTTGCTGAATGTCATTTGTTACTGGGTTTTCATAACTGGGTGACGATCCTGTTTCCAAAATGTTTCTACATGGATTCATCCTTAAGTTTGGATGTATTAAACTTCTTTCGTGGCAAATTTTTGATGTTCCTAGGTGGTTTAGGTCTGATGGATATCCTGAGCTTACATATAAGAAGTTTATGATCTGTCCAACAATCGTCTGTATTCCTTGCTGTTCTGGTAATAAGAGTGTCCTTCTTATCACATTGCCGGGTAATGATATAATCAAGAATGTGCCAATGTTTTGAACGAGGATGCATCCACGTGGTTTTGAAGCGGTTAGGTAGGCGGAACTGCGTGTTGGTAATGAAAAGTTCGTGTTCTGCACAAAGACCAAGAAGCAACAGTCCATTGGGATTACATTTTCCAAGTCCCTGTTTGCCCATCACATTATTTCATAGCCTGTGATCTTTCCCAACTCTGGCATTGAAGTCACCGAGGAGCAAGAGTTTATCTGCAGATGGTACCTTGGAGATGATTTCACTTAGCTGATTATAGAACTGAGCCTTTACTTCATCATCAGAATCTAAGGTAGGAGCATAGGCAGAGATGAGTGTCATAAAGGAACCTCCTGAGAGTGGTGCAGAATACTGTGCATAAAATCAGAGTGGACTTGAAAGAAATTGGCCTAACAACAGAAGATGCTACAAATAAGAAAAGTTTAACTACAGCACTTAAAAATATGACTTTTCATTTTCCACTCATAAAAAAGAAAATTCCAACAAGAATACTTTCCGCCCAAGAAAGGGCAAGAAGATCATTAAGAATGAAGAAGTACTGGGAAGACAGCAAGGCTCGTACAGTTCCTACGAGTCGACGAACTAATGGTTGGTTAAAGTGATCTTTTGTGGTCTCAAAAGGTGAAGAAGCATTTTTATTATGATTTTTATTTTTATCTTGCTAATACAATCAACAGAAATGTGTATTCCTAGTTTTTATATTTTCTCATGTAATGCTCACAGCCTCTCAGTTATTTTCATTGATAATCTTTCTTATTAGCTGAAGAAGGCCACGATGTTGGCCAAAATATGTTCTACTAGACACAGGTGGATCAATTTTTATTTATTTTTATCCTTAATTATGGTAGAACTTTCATACTCATTGTCGCCCAGAAGAATTTACTGTGCTAAATTTGTGCCCAGGGTTATTGTTTGCTAATTTAAAGCACTGGATGGCAGAGTTTAACTATGTATTTTTTTTACAGAGATTTATCACTGCTGATGGAGATGAAGAATGCAAGGTTATGGTTCTTCTGCCTCGAGCTGGATCACTCTTCTCTAGGGCATGCAAGTTGTCTAAGGATACAATTTTGGCCTCATCATATCCTCGCCTCATGCAGACGGTTGACTCTTTTGTCACAGAGATTATCGAGACCTCCAACCAGCTGAAGAATCTAGAGGTATTGTGTTTCAGTGGAGTCGTATGAAAACTTCGTATTTGCAATAATGCAAATGTTTTTGCAAATTTCTATGTCTTTTGTGAATACTCTACTATGATTTTTGAATTTCATTTTTCAGTGGTATTGCAAATTTTTACAACTTTTGGGTAATATTCCAAATTTATACATGTTAACCAATAAGTCAAATTTTATAGGCTAATGTTCCATAATTTGAGACATTTTCAACATTATTTCTAATTTGGCATCACACTATAGAGTGATCTGGTAACATCATATCTTTGTTCTGAAGGTGTTACTCCATTTTATTCTCAGGCAACCCTTATAAAGGAACACTGCCAATACTTGGTGAAGGTCATCAGAACACTAGAAGGCTCTTAATTACCCTACAGCTCATCTTTATGGAAAACTGAAAATTAAAAACTCATTTTGAGAAAGTGGGTGGTATTTTCTCTAGTGCCATATAGACTGAAATAGATGGATTTAAATCCTGCTGTGCATGATGCAGAATTTCTTCCTAAGACTGCTTGCAACTGTTCAGGGTGTGGTGATGTGGAATGTCACCACTGATTGCTCTGATGCTCGCAAATTTGTAGGGTTTCTTTGATAGATCCTGTGGTGTATTCTGAGCAGGGTTCCTTTCTTGCTTTGGAGGAGAGCCAATCAGAATGAATGATATTCAAGAAGGAGTTAAACATTTTATCATTGAGGGATGTTAATTCATATTTTCAGAGTGTTAACATGATTGCTGTTGGTGCTCAATTGTACCCCATCCCCAACTCGAATAACGACCGACAATTACAGACCCACTACTGCAGTCACCATAGGCACACAAGTTATCTGACAAATTGAACACACACATGGGGCTGATGACCAATATGTTCCAAGACCCTAAAGTGAATTAATTATGACAGCTCAAACACTTGAACATGAATCATGGTTGGGCAGAGGCCTTGGTAGTGCAGTTGGTTAATGCACCTGACTGGAATGCAGGAGATTTATTTGCTTTCCAATTCTATGGTGGAAAATCACCCAATAGATGTGATTCTTCATGTCAAGTATGTACCAATAAGTTATATTTTCTCCCCAACAGGTATCAAAGGATCTTTCTAAGGAGAAGCAGAAGTCTCAGGCCAAGAGTTTCCTTCAGCAGAAGCGCAAAGCTTTGGCTGACTTATTCAGGACTCTTCAGCAAATGGGACTCTCTTATAGAACTGGCAGTGCACTCTGGAATGCCGAAGATAACTCTGTCACAAACTTTCTTCTCCCACCAATGGATCTTAAAGCTGCATTCCAGTATCTCAAGAACAGGCAAGTATCTGTTATACCCTATCTTTAAGTCTGCCCACCAGCATAGCCAAACAGGCTAAGGCACACTCTCCATGCAGTAGGAAGTTGCATGTTCAGAGATTCTCAGTTCAAATCCCAGTTCTGGCAGTGGCCTTACGTTTTTCTACACTTGCTCATTTTTGTGGGTGGGTAAATGGGATGATCAGTACTTTTATCATGAAACAAAATACATTATTTGTATAATTAACTTTTTAACTGCTATGGATTTCCAAATGAATAAACACTTGTGTGCTGACTTATTTTCACTCATCTTAGCCCCATTCTACATAAAGGTCCTAAATCAATTTAACATATTCTCCCATCTCCTGTTGGTTCCATATATTACATTTTACACACATGTACTCAAGTTTCCTTCAGGAGCATTCCCAGAGAACAATTTTGGGGGGGATAGTGGATCTTGATGTAGGTAAAGACTGTCTTATGTAGTGACTGGCTAAACGATCTTTCACTCAGTGACGGCCGGTAATAAGGTTGTAGTGTTGCACAACGACCAGATTAATTCAAGAAAAACAATCAACACCGTAATAATTTTTTAGTAATAAAAGTTGCACGTTTCCTTTTATATGTATAGGAATTCATAATTTTGTTCTTTAATAGTTCCGGAAATCTTATAGTAAGTTACTCTGAACAACTGTCTGAGAAAGCGAAGCGTGCCAGTTGTCTAGGAACACTCGTCCGTTTGGTCGTTGCCAGCCCCAAGCACCAACCAGATCTCAATAGTGAAGGGTATGGCAGAGATGCTAGATTGAGTAGGTCCTATCCCAACAGTTAACTCAGCTGGTCGTTGCCCGTTGATTGCAACAAGGGAGCCAAGGTGCGGACGGAGACATCCGAGATGCTCCGTCAACAGCCTTGCACATACTTGTGAAACTCGTGGTTCTTTCTTGCCCTCGTATATAACTTACGTTGTTTTGTTCTCGTGAAGGTTTTCATGTAGACTAACTTATAATCCATTTAATCCGATGACAATGTGATGTTCTCCGAAATGCGGCATTCGTGATGAATGAGGTACATCCGTTTTACCGCGCAATTGAATACAGTTTTCTCTGATATCAAGCAGTCTTTTACCCTACCCCATTAATGAAAATAGTGCAACACCCAGAACAATTATCCGCCAGCTACCACTGGTTTCACTAGGGGTGATAAATTAGACTTTTAGGGAGGATATATCCCCTATGCCCTCTCCTGGGTACAGTAGACTTTTAGAAGCACCACTGCTCGAACTACTACTTGGTCTGTTGTCAGCCATTACAGTGCACTGAAGTCAAACTTTGCCATCTCTTTGGACAAATGAATAATGATATGATGATGATAATTGTTGTTTTAAGGGGCCTAACATCTAGGTTATCGGCCCCGAAATGAATAATGTAATTCATATCACCATAGAGGTTAAAAATGCAAAGTAAATGGTTCAATGGACTAATAATAATAATAATATCGTATGGCCTCGGGTGCTGGGTGAAAGCTTTTTTATTTGACACCCAGAGGGCAGCTTGCATGTCGAATTTTGTTGTTCCTTGAAGCACTATGAAAGTTAAGGAGGTTAGATATCTATGCTCCTTGACACTATAGCGCTTTCTAGTAGAGAAATGAGGAACTTTTAATTGGCGGAAAATTCCGAGATTAATTTTGCCACTATAAACATGGCCTACTGAATTCAAATGGGTTCTTTACCATGGCAACATGGTATGCCATGCGTATCAGGAATTTTTCCGCCTTTCAAAAATCACATACCACGGCCAGGAGCGAACCTGCAAGCTTGGGGTTAGTAATCCGACACGATAACCACTCACCCACCGTGGCAAGCTAATGGATTAATGGACTATCACAAAAGAGCAGGTAAGTCTAGTTTCAAATAACATCACCTCAGCTGGAATGGGAAACTAAAAAGGCACACGAGTAGTGACAAACTGTTTCATCAATAGCATTCTGAAGATTAACAGTCATAGGTGTCTCACACCTCTTGGGTTCACCCTCCGTGATGTTACATAATACGTTGTGTTGCCTAGCTGGTGAGACCTCAACAGAGTTCATGCTATTGGGAGTACAGATTTATTTTGATGTTTGTGAGATGTTTGGCCCTTATGATGTCTTTGGAAGTTTCAAACAGATGTAATGCAATATTATGCTTCTTTTAATGCCTGAAAGGTCCTGAAATTAATTCTTGGATGACTAGTCGAGCTTCCAGCAAATACATTACAATACAAGATAAAATTTCTCCTCACAGTGACAGCAATTGAATTTTATTTACTTGTACCTTAACCAATCATATCTCAAGTGTATAGAAATAAGCTACCAACAGGCGACTTACTCCGCGGCATAGCCGTGCACGTTAAATCGCTCATCACAACTGCGACAGGGAACTGCAGCAAGTCCGGGGATCTGTGGTTTCGAATCCTGGCGGTGACAGTGACTATCCTGAGTGTGGTTTTTCCCCAGATTTTTTCCACACTCCCTCCAGGCAAATACCAGGATAGTACCTTGTTTCAAGTCCCGGAGCATCTACCCCTCTAATACAGCTACTCACACTCTTACAGGCAACACAGATTACCAGACAAATTCAACAGTACATGGGGCTGATGACCATAGATGTCCCAAGTACCTAATATGAATTAACTACAACAAGAACCAACAAAGATTCTTCTTCTGTATTCTCTGTGTTCTGATTTTCAAATAAATATGATGTTATAATTTGTACATACACAGTAATTAGTGACACTTCATCCAAATTTGCTTTGCACTACCCTAGTGTAAATAAACCATCAGTCATGCACAGTAATTTAATGTTTAGGAAGCCATAAGAAGAAAAACTTCTTAATAGATGGTGAATTCGTAAATCACAAGTAACAAAAGCTGATGAATAATTGTATTTCTCATTCTTTTTTAATGTAGAAGCATGACGAATAGAAGGAGAAAGTGAGAAGACTCCTGAAGTTCAAGCGCGCCCCGCCAGGCAGCGCTAGAGTGGGTAAGTTCCACACTGGCGGGGTCAGCTGGTCTTAGGGATGGTGCTAAGGGAAACGAATTACTTTGTAACTAGTACTCTTTTAAAAAGTAATTAGTGGTTACAATTAAAATAGCACGGCAGGGCACAACGGAAAATATAATTCATGGAAATAAGAACTACGGTCTTCATTGCATGTTACGGAACGCACAGATTCCTGGAGTATACAGAAACAGATAAAAAACACGGCTAATCCCCAGCATATTAAAACAAGCACACATAAACTATTTAAAGTAACTCTCTACTTACCAATTCATTTTGTCGGCTACGGTACTGAACTTTCGAAAGCTTGCGTGAAGACTTGGCGGATGTTCGAGATTGCAAATCTCGGCGGATTTCCTTCGTTCTGAAGATGAATCGGCACCCAAAATAAACAAGTCTAGGGATAATATCCATGACACGCTGAAGACAGCAGCCAGCTCCTGAATGATCAACTGAAATTGTTCCTTTGGAATCGATACAATCATAAATATTTCGCTCCACATCGATTTTGAGTTTAATTTTCCGGTAATTACTTTCTCGGCCTGGAAAAGAATGCCACATACACTTCTCGAAGGACGTGTTAGATACACTTCATTGTTCATCTTAGGGCACCTTTTTTAGTTTCTTTGTTGCTTTCTCTTAGCAACAATTTAGTCGTATTTCCGTTTATTCCTGATGAAGAAAGACATGGTTTCTTTCGAAACGCGTCGAGTTTGAATAAATAAAACACGGCATAAGCCCAAGATTCTACATTATGGATAAAATGGTATTAGTTGCGTTTGACATTAACCATACCGTACATAAAACATCACAATAAATTGGTTGAAAAACTGAATCCAGATAGCTTTAAAACCCATCATTTTGCACCAAATTATACAAAAGTTATTGTGAAGTTATGAATGCATTTGCGGTAGCACTGCCGGAGACGTAATCGGGCTAGGCTATTGCGTTTTTAAAATAGCTCCAGTTTCAGGGTTTTTAGGTTTTAAGTGCGAATAGTTCGTTTAATAGTTGTAAAACAGTAAGGAGAGTATGTTTTGAGTAGGTTTTGAGTTGAATTAAAGTTTATGTCGAGCTGAGAAGTGAATTTGGTATAGCTTAAGTGTACGTTTTTTGGTCTGATCTGTTTCCTCTCAATTTGGTTAATTAAAGCTTAATAATTGAGTTTAAATACCGGTTTGGTGACCCATCGTCCCAGGCAAGCCGGTAACACCTGTAACTACTCAGGCAGATAGCTCACTTAGTCGTAATTTGGAAGTTATTGTGAAGTTATGAATGCATATGCGATGATGATGATAATTGTTGTTTCAAGGGGCCTAACATCGAGGTTATCGGCCCCTGATGAAATGAAATGGCGTGAATGAAAGGATGAAGATAAAAAACGGCTCACTGCTATGGATGAAACGAAAATGGTTTAGATAAAAAAGACAGTGAGCCCCAACAACTATGCCTTATGTAGCAGGGAAAATACTTACAAAAAGGAACTCAGATTGAAACTACTCACCAAATGGAGAGCGGTAATACGTACATAAGGGAATTTTGAACGAAAATACTCGAAAAGGAATAGATTGAAAAATACGCAGAAAATGTAGGTTAAGTCCAAAATACGTACAAAATGCAACGTACAGTCGAAATACCTACAAAATGCAAGTGAAATCAAAATACTTACAAAATACAAATGAGATTGAAAATACGCACAAAATGTAATGGAGATTCAAAATACCCACAAAATTGCAATTGAGACTTAACTACTTGAGCAAAGTGGGGTAGGTTGAAAATACAAAATGCAATTGAAATTGCTTACAAAATGTATGGTAGATTCAAACTTCTCATTAGGATGGACAATACTTACAAAATGCAATTTAGATTGAAATGAATATTACAAAATGTAATTTAGATTCAAAATACCCACAAAATTGCAATTGAGACTTAGCTACTTGAACAAAGCGGGGTAGGTTGAAAATACAAAATGCAATTGAAATTCAAAAAACTAACAAAAGCCCCGGTCCGGATATTGAAAGACATACTAAAAAGCCATTTAGATTGTCAATCCTTACAAAATGCAATTTAGATTGAAAAACACACACAAAATGCAATCTAGATCGAAAAGACTTACAAAATGCAATGTAGATTAAAAATACCTTCAAAAAAAATCCTAAAAGGGAATTTAGATACACGGGGAACCAAGTAACAAAAACAGTGCGGGAATCTGAAAGAGAAAAGGAAGTATAAGGAAAAGAGGAGAGGATTATGAGGAGAGAGGAGGGGAGAGAGGAGAGGGTCCACCCCAAAGGGAAGGGACAAAAGGGGAAAACGGACCCAGCTCAGGAATCCCTCGGGGTCGCCAACTCCCGAACTCACCAGCCGGGAGCCCCTGAGGGTGTAGCATTATCTAGGGTGCACCAGAAGTGGTGGGGCTACATACACCCTGAAATGCATATGCGGTAGCACTGCCGGAGACGTAATCGGGCTAGGCTATTGCGTTTTTAAATTAGCTCCCGTTTCAGGGATTTTAGGTTTTGAGTGCGAATAGTTAGTTTAATAGTTGTAAAACAGTAGGGAGAGTATGTTTTGTATAGGTTTTAACTTGTATTATGGCTTATGTCGAGCTGAGAAGTGAATTTGATTTAGCTTAAAGTGTAGTTTTTTGGTCTGTTCTGTAGCCTGGATTTATTAAGTTTATTGTGCTGCTGACGTGATTAAAAGCTGTAGGATTTGATGTAGAGTGCTAGGATTGCGTGGGGGAAGTGCTGGTGAGAGGGAGAGGAGTGAGGGGATGGGTTTATGGAGTTGTTGCTTGTTTTTCAACTGCTGTTTTTTGATGGCGTGCTTGTTGTGCCTACAACCCTGGTACAGGTTGATGGAGATTATCGCTTGCAGTGCTTGTAGCGGCGGGACCACAAACTACCGTGCTATAATGGCGGAGTCCTCACACTAGTTCCATTCGTCATGGTAGAAGCATGAAAATTGGAAGCGTTTGGAAGAGTAATGATAATTGTATCTTTAGGGGAATCGTACAGAACTTGTGCTCTCTTTTTCAGGCGACCAGATGGTCAGCTACTGAATGTTTGGGATGGCTGTGAAACATACTTCTTACGATCAGTGGCAAGGTTAGCACTGCTCAACACTGCATTACAGAGTCCCTCCAAGGATTTAGGTCCTCCTGCTATTGAGCGATGCCGAGGATTTGCTGCTCATCTTATGGTGAGAAAACTTAAAATTATTTTTGTGTTTAAATTCTGATTGTACTACTATTATCTATTATATGTAAAATTTTAAAAATGAATCATTTTGATGCCAAGCCAAATTAGTTCTACTACAGTACATGCTTTTGAAGGAAATGATTGCTTACCTTTATTTCTGAAGATAACAAATAACATACGATATTGCACACAAGATTATCAATTTTAAGTTTCAATTATTAAATTATATTGCATTGAGATATACTGACGACTATTTTTCTTTTATTTCTTTTATGAGAGTTGAATGTAATTTTGACCTGGTGCATATTTTAAATCACACTTTTATTCCTGCCCATACCAATAGTTAGCTTAAACCTAAGTGAGGCCACAAAATGTAGCAACAAGCAAATGATACGACAAATAATAAGAATATTTTCTATGGATTCCTCTTGCTACCGACCATATATCAATATACCCAAAAGTAAATGGTACCCTCTTTCTCCTGATGTCAGCAATATCAGTGCTGCATGGCCTGGGTATGTTATAACAAACTAAAGAAAAACAAGGCTGATGGATTGGCTGGGCCGGCTCCATTGTGTAGGGGTAGCATGCTTGCCTCTTATCTCAGATGCTCTGGGTTTGATTCCCTGCTCCAACAAAAAAATTGAAATCTGGCGTTGATGACTAGAACGGGATGCACTCGGCCTCGTGAACACATTTGCATACGGTAGCTGCTTGGTATGAGATGGAGCGCTCCATGGGCTAAAACCAAGGCATTGTGACTGAGGGTGTTGTTATGCCGGCTGCACATCCCCCAAAATCTGTAGGCTATGAGGTGGGTGGCAGTCGTCATTTGATACACGCAGTCCTCTGGGCCCAGTCGTGTGATAAGTTACATAGATCAGCTGGTTTAGAGAGTTCCAATAGGTTGGCCGATTGGCACTACAAGGTTTAAGTACCACTATACACCCAGTATGGATACTTCTCCACATCCTCTCTTCCTCTCCTGCACCCATGCTTCCTTTGGAGGTTGATAATTTTGGCACTTTTTTTTTTATCTCCCATTTGAGTACCTCAAATCTGTTTAATTATTTGACTTGTAATATTTGAGAATGGATTGTTGCAATATAATTTGTTTGTTTCTCTTCTAGATTGTGTCCAGAGAGCAAAAGAAGAAACTGGCAGATTCGAGCAAACAGCTGTGTATCTTGCGCTGTCTTATCACACAGCTCACAGCAATGGAGGAGAATGATGATGTGCTTCCAAGACAATCTGAACTGCAGCAGAGCTTGGTAATGTACAAATATTGCTTGTTATATGATCAAACAGTGATTTATTTTTAATTTTTTTATATTTTTCTCCCATTAAAATAAATAAGATAAATAAGATATTCAATATGAAAATGCAGACAGTAACCGTATACGGTATACTTGAAATTTACCCTCAACCATGATCTCCACCCTCTAAAAGGTGCAACCAATGTGGTCATTTGTTTCATGCCTGGATTGACTTGATGAGCCACCAAAGACATCTCCATGCTTGAATGGATATTAAAGAAGAATTGCGGGAGAGAAATGAATACTGGGAGACGAGTATCAGATGACTTTCCGTCCTTGAATAATCTCCGAACCCTTATTTAGGATGTAAATTAAAATTTATCTTTTTTTCAGTTTGTCACTTCCTATCTCAAAGCTCCTTTGCTATTGTTATGGCTTTAAGCTGCCACATTTCACTTCTAACCGCATAACCAAATTGCCTCTTTTCATTTATAAAGGCACAAAGTTACTCTTCAATTTCTAAAAACTTTTTTTTTTATCCGCATAATGACCGGTGATTGCTGCTCGTCTGTTCCAAACGAGTTTTATTTTTCTTCCAGTCATACAGCTTGCATCCACTTCATACTTTCTCCCCATAGCACAGTTTCCTATTTCTTCCACCTCTTTCATGATGTGTAGTTTTTCTTTTGCAATGTATGATCTATAACGAGATTTATTTGTACCAGTATTAACTCTCCCGTGTCATTTCCGGAATATTCTGCGCCAACACTTTTTCGATGCGTGTCGTTTACGGAATATTCCGCGAGCTGTTATAAGTTTACATATAATTATGACAGGTGGCAGTATGGTATTAAATAATGTATATGAACTCGCCCGGAATCGGAAATGACTACTCGAATCATTTCTTTTACTTTTTTTAGTATTCGTTTGATAGATAGTACTTGAGTTTGACAGTATCAGCTGATGCATCTTTAAACCGATGTAAACAGTGAAATGGCGGGCTCGTACGACAAAAATGTGGCTACCGTATCAAGTTATTTGGAGGAATCAGATAGTGATTACAGTTACTTTGAAGAGAGTTTTGAAGAGATCGATGGTTGAGAATCAAGTGAAAGTGCAGTTGATGAAGATGAGAGTGATAATGATGCAGATACAAGTGCAGTTCTCCTAGGTAGGCCTGCCATATCTTCATCTAGCGGGAAGATTATCACAAAAAGAAACACGTTGGGCGCCAAGTGTAACGTTTTCGCTAACCCACACGTTGAGCGACCAGTGTAACGGTTATTAATGCCCCATGTTGGTAGCGACAATTGTAACGGTTTGACTGCCCCTAACTGTTGGGAGATAAATGTAACTGTTTACCTTTGCCTAAGCTATGTTGTTTTAATGGGCGCCAAGACCTCAATGCAATGTTGAAATCTAAATTTGTATTTAACAACGTCTAGCTCTGGCAGAACACCTTCAAGACTCTATTCACTCAGATCGTGGTATGATTTGATCATTAACCCAACAAACAATTGTATCAGGAGAAGGAATTGGTCTATATCTAATGCTACCTACTGAAAGCAAAGATTGCATTGTAAAAGAAATGAATTTATTATATAAAACAAGAATAGCAAAATTAATAATAATAATAAGTTTAAAATTTTAATTGGAGTGTTGTGATTTTAATATTACCGATAGAAAATTACGTGAAAACGGAGTCTGATAAATTATTGATTTTACTCTTATTCCCAAGCTATGAAGTTACTGAAATATTGAATATAAAACAAAGAGAAATGAGAGATTGCGTATTTCTGCGTCATTCGCGCTTACCACTGGAAAGCCAAAATTACCAATGTAGAAGTTTTGCAGCATATGAACAAAACACCTGAAATTCTCAATACCATCAAGAGAAGAAAGCTAGAATACTTTAGTCATATGATACGAAACAGTAAATACCAACTCCTTCAATTAATACTCCAAGGTAAAATTAATGGACGATGTGGTCCGGGGCGAAGAAAGATATCGTGACTGGACAACTTGAGCCAGTGGCTTGAGGTGACAAGACTCAAACTGTTCAGAAGAGCAATGGACAAAAAACAGGTCATGCTACTGATTGCCAACGTCCTGGGAGGACACGGCACTTGAAAAAGAAGAAGAAGTGGAAGAAGAAGACGAATTAATAACTTCACCCCATTTTTTCACTTCTGATTTTATATAATAACTAGCAGAAGTACCCATTCTTCGAACGGTCTTCGGTATTGATAACCAGACATTATCAATTGAGCTACTGTTGCAATGGTTAGGGGCTTGGAACCTGTTCGTTGACAAAGAAAAATGATTAGTTAAAATGTGCTCTCAAACTAAATTTACCTAACGTGTTCTTCCTGACGTGAAAATAAAATTGAAAACCTCGTAGACAAATTGCAATACACGTCACATACAAACTGACCCTAACCGTTGTGTCAAGTGCCCAACAACAGGAAGACCCCTTTTATAAATTATAAAGGCTTGTGGTGCATGAAAATTTAGGTTTTTTAGCCTCCAATGGCCCAAATTCCTAAAATCAGCAAAAAATAGTCTACTATTTCAAATCAGGATTTTTTGAAAATAATGTTGCTGTTTGGAGATACAGTATATAATAGACCTTCTGTACGACATATCGCACGTGTAAGTCGTGTGAATAAAATCTAAGGTACTCTTTGAAACCCCTTAAGCGCATTGATGAATTTTACAGTTTTAGTTGGTTCCGTGATAACCTTATTAGCCATTTGCAAACTTTCACAGAAATGTATTAAATGGAGTGGCATTACTTCTTCCAGAAATAGATGGAAAGTTGGATGTCACCTCTTGAGATACTGTTGTCATGGTTACTGCTTGCATTCCTTCATTAGTTTAATAAATGAAATTAGTTTTCTGGGAATATCTAAGAAACTGTTGGTTTTAGAGCCTTAAAATATAGATTTCGGGGACCCTTGACTGCTCTTTGGAGGCCCCGAGTTTTGTTTCTGACACCAAGGGGTTGAAAATGAGCTTTGTCTCGTCGTTGTATGCCATAATAATGATAATAATTAAAAGAATAATAATAATATAACAATATAGGGATAGGAATATAATAGACCTTCCGTACCATACCCGCACGTATAAATCGCGTTAAAAAATTCTAGAGTACCCCTTGACCCCTTAAGCGCATTATATGTATTGATATTGATGAATATTTCAGCTTAATTTGGATCCGTTATAACCTTATAGCCGTTTGCAAACCTTCACAGTAATGTAATAAATGGAATTGCATTGCGTCTTACAGAAATAGATGGACCTCTAAGATTCTCTTGCCATTGTTACCAGCAAGCATTCTTTCATTAATTTATTAAGTGAAATTAGTTTTTTGGGAATATCTCAAAAACTGTTTGTTTTAGGGCCTTAAAATGTGGTTTTCGGGGTCCTTTTTAGGGCCCGCGAGTTTCGTTTCTCACATTGAGGGCCTGAAAATGAGCTTTGTCTCACCCTTCTACGCTTATTTCAGCATGTATTTTAAGGGGGTAGGCCCCTTGTTATGAGAGGCACGGAGAAGAGTTACATCAATGATTAGTGTCGTGCCTCTGATGGATATCTGTATCAAATTTTACGTTAATCCACCCAGCCGTTCTCGAGTTATAAGGACACAAAAAATTGTCCACAGACAGACAAAAAATGTATTTTTGTGTGCATCCATGACAAAACAGTCTGAAACGGGCAAATACCACAAATTTCCGTGGAAATTCAGAAAAAAAAAACTACAAACTTTCATTTTTATATAATAGAGAAGGGATATAATAGACCTTCCTTACCATACCCGCACGTGTAAATCGCGTGAAAAAATTCTAGAGTACCCCTTAACCCCTTAAGCGCATTGTATGTATTGATGAATATTTCAGCTTAATTTGGATCCGTTATAACCTTATAGCCGTTTGCAAACCTTCACAGTAATGTAATAAATGGAATTGCCTTGCGTCTTACAGAAATAGATGGACCTCTGAGATTCAGTTGCCATGGTTTTTTTTTTCTTCTATGTTTCTATCCTCCAATGACAGCTTCTGGTATTTTGCTATATAGAACATACAAAAATAATAATCACAATGTTTATTGTATATCTTTACAGAAATGCCTGAAGGAGCTGCTACTGACCAGTGTCATCTGCTTGGAGGAGTTCCGTATCTTTCTTCAGGCATGTCCATCAGAATCTACCGATATTGTGGAGGTCCCGATGCTGGAGTTGAAGGAAGGGTCACGTCCAGCTCCTATGATTACTGCTATAAAGTATGACGAAGTCTGGGAATCTACTGTGGAGAAAGTTAAAAGCCTTACATTAGGCATAACAAAACTGAGGAGCGTAATAGCTAAGTCCGAGACAACCATTCCGTTTGTGCAACAAGAACAGAAAGAAACAGAATCAACTTTGCTGAATACTGACATGTTGGTTTCACCCTATCAGTATGATCTCATCACTGAAGGTTTTGAACAGATGGAGAAGTATGCTGATGAACTGAAATCTCTTCAGATGATGTTTGAATCAACACCTGATATTTCTGTGGTCGATGGTAGAGCTCTGAATCCAATGGTTGAAAGTTTACATTGGCTTGAATGTACAATTAGATGTGAGGTTACCAGTTTCAGAGAGAGAAATGCTCTGTTCGTTAGGAGTCCAAAACAAACCATTGTAGATAATACTTCAGAGCCTCCTGAGATAACTGAAGAAGAGCCTGGAGCACGTAGTGATTTACTTGTACCTGAGATGAAGGATGAGGATGAACCTAACATCTCTAATCCTAATGAGCATGAGAAGGTTGTCACAGAATTTAGTCATAAATGTGAAAGATTGCTGAATAGTGTTCTGATCATCATTCAGAATGTGTATAAGAAATACACTTTGCTCAATGTGAAACCTACTGACATCAAACCCAGTGAAACAGAGGCCAAAGAAGGTGCTGGAGATACTCCTGAGCAGAGCCAGGCAGCCTTGGAGAAACCAAATGAAAAGAAGGATGACGAAGAGGAAGAGGATGAGGATCTTGACAAGATCGAGGATGGTCATGTGAAAGAGAAGATTGTGGAAAGTATTTCAGCTGATTTGGATTTGTTGAATATGAAGACCATCAACAGTCAGTTACAAGGTCTGATTCACAACCTGGTATCCATCCTGGACAGGCACAATGCTGCTGGGGAGGGAAATGTCTGCAAAAGGTTTGTAAGATTGTTTGATCACTCTATTAAACTTGTTGTTCTATTGGGTTAGATAGTTTGATATAGAT
The DNA here is from genome assembly GCA_946902985.2 of Meconema thalassinum. Lineage (NCBI taxonomy): Eukaryota > Metazoa > Arthropoda > Insecta > Orthoptera > Tettigoniidae > Meconema > Meconema thalassinum. The sequence goes on along the minus strand of OX336390.1, from coordinate 222,250,348 downwards.
ACTTAGGTATTCTTAGTTGTCTGATTCTGTGATTATTTATTTTCATGTCATGTGATTTAGAGAGCTTTTCAGGCAGACAGATATAGAGATACTGGTTTCTTGAACCTTATTAAACATTTTTCATTGCTCGTTAGAAAGACCATAGAATATTTTACTGAAATTTTTCTGACAGTGGCATCTTTGGTTCTGTTCTTAGTTTGTTGAATATACCACATTGATGGGGAGGGGGAAAGTAACACAAAACTTAAATAATTAATTTTTTAAAATCCATGTTGGGAAAATATCACAACGTGTTGTAAAAAAGAAATCTTTGGACGGAAATTATAGAATAAATTTAATGTCATTTACATTTATTTAATGGGGGTCGTGGTGGTGCAGTGGTCAAGCTGTTTGCCTCTCACCAAGGTAGACCGGGTTCAATTCCCGGTCAATGCATGTGAGATTTTCGACGTGAAATGACATGTCCTGTGGTTCGGATTCCACGTAAAAAGGAGGTCCCGTGGCTCATGATCGTATGATTAATGGTCACGTAAAACTACGAGCTTCCTTTTTACATTTATTTAATAAATTTTGAATTGACATCAAACATGTAAGTCAAGTACCAGTTTCTGGACCATTACAGTACTTGGTTATATATTCTCCCTGGATGGGAATATAGTTAAGAGTGGTAGAGCTAACACAGTGTGTAAGCTACTCATTTGTGAGCTGCTATATTTTGGGAGAAGGAAGTTTGTTTCCAGACCAAACTCTATCTTAATTTCTGTTGAGCAAGGCTTGACAATGAGACCACTGTCAATATTCAAACCAAAAGCTCTAATTTCAGCCGACTATACACTACCAATATTCTACGTCCAACCAACAGTCCTTTCAAGTCTCGTGCCATAGTCTCTCTATTTGGAAATGGGTGTAGAACATTGGTGTCATAGTTCCTCTGCAATGCTCTCTTCACCTAAGTCTTGGAAATGAGTGTTGGTTGGGCATAGAAATCCGTTATAGAATGCTTTTCAATTGGTCAACGTGATTGTGCCAATTATATTAGATGGGGAGTACAAATATTTAAATACCCCAATTTGAAAGAAATATTACATGAATTAATTTATCACTTAATTATCACACAAACAAGGAGGGAAGTTTATTAATTGGATGACATGTTTCAATCGTCAAGCGATCATCATCGGATGCTGTTCACCTAGGTTTAGATAAAGCACAGTGGTTACGTATTACACTTTGTACAAATGATAAATATATTGTACATACAGTCATTTTTAATCTTTAAAGTTCACATCAAGACATTGCATTTTAGGGGCTGCCATTACAGTCCAGTTTCAGCATACATGGGAGTTTGGTATTGCAATATTACTGTGTGCTCACGTTCAGAGATGCTGTTAGCATCTTTTCATCGTATATTACAAGTGACGGACCGATCATTGAAATTCTGCTGGGAGGAGTTTGGTAGCAACCTTGACTCACATATGCCCACATGCCAGTTTTTGGGGGAAAAAATAAGTTGGTAGTATTCCCGTATACACAGTAATTATCTATTAAAAGAATAGTTATTCTTTTATGAAGTGCAGAGTATTTTTTGAAAGTATTTCAGATATTATAAAGATTATTTTGAATAAATTATGAATGAAAATCTACAGCCTGTTTCCAGACGACCGACCAGGTCAGGAATAGAATGAATGAAGCCCCCATCTAGTGGCGAGGATATGAACTGTGCCGGCTGCCGAAGCATGTCGCACTCCTCTGAGGCATTGATTAAATGAATGACAGATGAAATGAAATGATAGTGGAGAGTGTTGCTGGAATTAAATTTTTGACAGGGAAAACCAGAGTACCTGGTTATCACCCAAGATAATTGGGTTCTTGTCAACATGTTGACCAATATAAAACTTAAAACAATCCTTATATCACAAGGTAGAATCCAACAGGGCAGCACTGAAAAAGTGGCATTTTAAGTTTTCTTTGCCTCATGGAGAGTTATTCAGTTACATAATTTCTATGGTTTTCCTTTTATTATTCAGTATTCAGACCAAATCACTCTACAGAAGTGAATGTTGTTTGGATCCAGGATATCATATTGACAATCTGGAGATAATACGGTGGACATAAAATTAACAAGAATGTTCGCTGGTGTGAACAAGAGGAATCTGCCTATAATGAAGTGAAGTCCAAGTTAGGATGAAGCTGTTTGTATGAACCAACTTTCATGATGGGACCATATGAATGAATAAGATTACTGGTAGTTATGTGTACAGGGTAAAAGAAGTTATAGTAGACCTAGGAGTCAATTATGAGACTCGGGTGAGGTTGCAATGCTAACTGTTAATCAGGTGTGGTGGAGGGAGTTAGTTTGCTCACAGAAGCTTGTAGGCTGAATGCTGTAAAACTGATCATGTAAATGCAGTTATTAGAAAGAACTTAACCCCGCATTTGGATCTCCGAGAACCACATGTATCCAGCTTATAGGCACACATGACCAGTGCTGGGACACCCATTAACTTAGTTTAGGGCCATGGAGTTCTACTGCTCTTTTCAAGCAGCTATACAATATTACTGGTACTCACAAGGCTGAATTTACGCCATTCTGGCCCTCGCATCAAATCTTAAGCTTGCCACGGTGGGTGAGTGGTTATCGTGTCAGATTACTAACCCCAAGCTTGCAGGTTCGTTCCTGGCCGTGGCAAGTGATTTTTGAAAGGCGGCAAAAATTACGACACGCATGTCATACGATGTTGGCATGTCAAAGAACCCATTTGATTTCAGTAGGCCTTGTTCATAATGGCAAAATTAATCTCGGGATTTTCCGCCAACACAAAGATCCTCATTTCTCTACTAGAAAGCGCTATAGTGTTCAAGGAGCTTAGATATCTAACCTCCTTAACTTTCATAGTGCTTCAAGGAGCAACAAAAAATTTGACATGCAAGCTACCCTCTGGGTGTCAAATAACAAAGCTTGCACCCGGCATCCGAGGTCATACGATATTATTATTATTTTATCAAATCTTAAATTTCTGGCACAGCTGGGAATCGAACACATCCTAGATAAGAGGCAAGAGTCCTGTACTACTGTATATTCATGTTTGTATGTGTTTACTTCACAGGTTGCTGCTACGCTGTGTGCCATGTCTAGACCAACTGGTTCTGTTGTGCCAGTACTTCGTGACTCAGCAGGTGGCAGCTTACCGAGTGTCATGCAAGTTGCTCTCTGTGCTGCTATCTGTGTTCCTGGATCTGGCTGAGAAGGTATGCATGTTCTGTTTGCTTCTGTTAACCTATATGCTGCCATGTTCAACTTAAGTCGAATGGCAATCCTCCATCTACTGATGTCTTCAACTTAAGTCTACGACCTCAGAATTTTATAACCCAAGTTAGGATGAAGCTGTTTGTATGAAGCATCTTTCATGATGGGACCATATGAATGGAAAACGTCGACCAAACAATAACCTTGCGTGATAAACTAGTTTTCGTTTCACCATTCTTCACACGATCAATAATTTTTAGTTCATCACTCACAGAATATGCTTTCCGTTTCTGTGACATCGCAACGAGCACACAGAAATCTAGACAACGAATGAATAATTTATGATCCACATGATGGTTGTGCTCATTTCGATTATTGCCAAGCACTGTAGCTTAGTCACTTTGTTGACTGCATCTCAATGTTAACCGTCAGATGTGTATTCAGAGCTTCTGTCTAGCAACAATCTTGATACAGTATGTATAGAGAGCTTGAAGTTTGCAGCAGTAAATTATACTGCAGAAATGCTACATGCTGACTGTATTAAGTTTTTTAAAGTTTATAAAATACCACTGAGAGTGCAAAAATCATTCATAAATGATGCAGTATTTTATTTTGGGAGACATAGTTCATCCGCATTATATCCAAACCCGTGGTACATCGGACCGCGGTGTATCGGCTTCTACTGTATCAATATTTGCCATAATTAGGGACCTGAAAAAATCGCATTTGCGATAAATGCGAATTTTTAAATTTCGTACAGAATCCAAGTCTACGTTAATTTTAATGTGAAAACCAACCATTTTTACACGTAAATCAAAGTGCGACAAAATGCGAATTGTGACCCAAAATGCGAAAATACCAAATAAGTGCGATTTTATAGCGAAATTACTTTAAATCTGCTAATTTATTTGCGAATTTGTTTATTAAACAAAAGAAAATGTTTAGTAGGTGGCCTAATTGATCACTAGCGATACCTCATCTCGGACTCGCAGTGTGCTAAGCATATTGGTCGATATAACAATCGATTTCTGTATCGATACAAACTTTCGACTGTCTATAACTTATTCAGACAGCTGACGAACAAAACTCGTTTGTGTACTTGGCGCATCGTGGCGACTGGTGGTTTGTCGAACACGTGGACTTCGCTAAACGGAAAATTTTGTGGCTTGCCGCTTGAATAGTAACCTTATTCTTTTTGTAACCTTCAATCACTTCAAGGTTCAAAGTATTTTTCTAGAAAAGGGACGTACTGCTGTAACTGCTCATGAAAGAGCACAGCAGTACAATAATCATGGCTTTTATTGTTCCGACTCTGCAACAGTATTTTGCAAATATTGTAACTGCCGCGTTGGGTGGGAGAAGAAGGACAATATTCCGAAACATATTACATCGGTAAAACATGTTGCGAAGCGACGAGAATGCGCAACAGTTTCTGAACCCAAACAAACCTCTGTTATTGAAAGACTAGAGGGTGCCAAACGACGGAAGCTTTCATTTGAACATTAAATTGTATCTCAAGTGTTATTAGGGTATTGATGTGTATTTAAACAAAATAAAGTGTCGCCAATAAAGTCATATAGTCGATAAGAATCCAGAGAAAAATAGATGCTAATTTTCCAAAAATAGATGCTAAATAGGGGGAAAATGAATGCTAATTTAAAGGAAAATAGATGCTAAATTTTCAGGTCCCTAGCCATAATGTACGGTATCACTTTTCAGTGGTTTTGAGTTTGTGTATAATCAGAAAATCGAGTTATTTGAGGTGAAAATAATATTATTCTGTAATGCTTTATTCAGTCTTTTGAGAGTTAAGTTCAAAATTTACTTCTGCAGTACTGTATAGGGTTTCATTACCTCAACACTAACATAAGCTTCCATCATTGTCTTAACGGAATAAACCTTCCTTTGATTCCTCCATATGTATTTCTTGCTGGTTGTCATCATTCATATTTTTATGCAATTTTTTGAACTTCAGGCAATTTTTGTCAATGAACACTGCTAGAACTTAATGAAGTTATTTACAAAAAGTTAGAGTTACCATTACTCTACCCCTAACCCCACCCCCCATGGCACCACAGCCCATGAAGAGCCTATGCCTACCAAGCGACCGCTGCCCAGCCATTTGGCCTGCAGATAGTGAGGTGATGCGTAGTCAGCGTGTCGGGTCCCTTTGGCTGTTAATCTTGTTTTTTTGTGACCAGGGCCTGTCTCACTGTCAGACAGTTTCTCAGTTGTACTCAAGAGGCCGAGTGCATGTCATTCCAGCCCTTACGCCAGTTTCTAGAATTCCTGGAGGAGCCAGGAATCGAACCCGGGGCCTCCGGGTGAGAGACAGATGCACTACACCAACACCATGGGGCTGGTATCTTTTATTTAGATAGCTGAAAAAGTTGATCTCATTTTGAAAAAGTGCAGCATGATATTTATTCTAGTCATACAGACTACAGTATATGGAGTTCAGCAACACAAGCAGCTGCTGTTACAGCTTTCTTCAGGCAAGAACTTTTCAAAACAACTCGACTTCTTGATGTTCATATTGATGGGGCTGGATTCCAAAAGTTTACCCTGCGAAAATAATATTATATACTCACTCACTCACTCACTCCGTTGGCTTTTCTGGGACGTGACGATCCCGTGCCGCTCTCACTATCTGCCTCCATTTCCTCCTATCCAGCGCAGTATTCTTCCATACAGTAATACCCATTTGTCTGCAGTCAGAGGTCACCTCATCTTGTCATCTACTCCTAGGTCTTCCAGGGGGTCTCGAGCCTTCGATCTTCTTCTCATACACCTGGCGAACTATTCTGGCAGCGTCCATTCTGATAACATGCCCTGCCCATTGCAGCCGTTTCGCTTTCATGACGTCCACTACTCTGGGTTGATTGGCCAACTTGTACAGCTCATGATTTGATCTGAGAACCCATCTTTGTGTTTCCTGGTCAAAGATGGGGCCGAAAATGTTTCTATATATCTTGTTTTCGAAGACTGTAAGTTGGCGTTCCTCCCTTTTGGTCACACTCCATGTTTCGGCTCCGTATAGCAGTACCGGCCTGATGATCGTGTTGTATAGTTTTAGTTTTGTTTTCCTGGTCAAAAGTTTGGAGGAAAGTAATTTATGCAGGGAAAAGTAAACTTTGTTTGCATTCCGTAATCTAATTTGGTGTTCAACTTGTCTTCTATTGCAGTCATTTATATTTACCCCAAGGTATTTGAAGTTTGGCGTGTTCTTAAAGGTAAAATTGCCTATATGAAGGTTGTTGCGTTGGTCTGTAGTCATGTTTTCTCTCTGTATGATCAATAATATTATATAAGAGAAAAAATAAAAAATCTGGTGAATTTTGGCAGATATTTATACTGACAGGGCGAGATGCACAAAAAGTCTCTGTCTTGTGTTTGATAATTATTAATTGCACTCTCATTGCAATTGTTCATTATTTACTCTTGCAGAGAATGTAATTTAGCTTGCATTTTCTGTGTTCCAGGGCTTCTGTGTTCCTCCTGAACTAGCTGAAGGTGCAGAGAGTGATCAGATGGGAGATCCTAAAGGAGGTATGGGACTTGGTGAAGGTGAGGGAGAGAAGGATGTGTCGGAGACTATAGAGTCTGAGGATCAACTGGAGGATGCAAGACCTCAGGGAGAAGAACGCAAAGAGGAGGACCGTGACTGCAAGGTAAGACTGAGTCCACACATTTTATTTTACTCGCCAGCGCAGCTGAGAAGTCTTAGATTCTCTTCACAACTGAATTTAGTAACTCGCATTTGGAGATACGAGTTTTGAACCACAGTGCTGACACTGTGTGTGTGATGTTTCCACTCTCCAGGCAAATGCCGGGATGGTACCTTATTTTAAATCTTTAGGCACCTGTCATAATGAATGTTAGACCCAAATAATTACAATTAAGTACACTGCTGCGGTGAACATAATTATACAGATTATCAGATAAATTTCACACACACACATTGTATATAGGGCTGATGACCACAGTGTCCCAAAACCCTAAATTGAACCATAAAAATATTTTATTTATCCTTCCAATATCAAGGTAGACTATATTCTGTGGGCATATTTATCTAAATAATCACTCACAAGAGTAATTGTGTAGAGCTCTTATTTCAGTTTTGAGGGTCTGTTATGTGCTGTGCCAGTAATGTAAATTATGTTGTTGCTGAAGGAATATACTGTACTGTATTTACTTGAATGTAATACCCCCCTTTTTATTTTTCAGTCAAAATACGTATCGGAAATTAGTGTGCACATTAGAAGCAATGGTGCACTAGATTGGAACACAAACTTGAAAGTATCCCTGAGCACAGTGCAGTGCCTCCTCTTCCAGCTTACCTCTGCCGCATCTGTCTCATTCGGCTTACAAATGCTGTTTTAATGAACAGATATGCCTTTACAGTGAAGTCTGGTCATTATCTGATTACAACTGTGTTTAAGCTTGATAGAATACTATGGATGAGCAGATCTTGAAATCAAGCCTGAATAAGGGTTATGCAATCATGACTTGCTGGGAAAAGCCGTTATTGGAAACACCTCGTGGCCAAAATTCTACCATGAAGCTTTTTTCATGACAATAATGAAGTCAATTCAATTTAAAAAAAACAAATTTAGTAATGAAGGCTGGGCAGCATGGCATGGTCGGAGCTCGCAATCGACGTTAGATTAAGTTCGACACATACCTATACAGTAATTTAAATTGAAGACGAATTTCGTAGTATAAATAAGTTGCAGCAGAAACATTATTCCATCTAAATGAACATTCTAAAACCAACAGATTACAGAAGATCGAAAGGCGAATTGGAAGAACTTGTATCAATAAAAGTTATAAGAAAGATGGGCAATGGCGAATAATACCTAACAATATTGTCTATAACAACCTAGAACCCATTACTGATACCATGCGAAAGAAACGACTAGTATTCTTTGGGCACATCATGAGAATGCCAGATTCACGTCTTCTAAATCAACTAGTACAGTACAATCTTGCTTCAAAAAACACAACTGGATGCCGATGGTTAAAAAAAATCAGAGAGGACTTAAAAGAAATTAGCCTAACACCAGAAAATGCTACAAATAAGAAACGTTTAACTACAGCACTTAAAAATATGACTTTTTCACTTTCCAATCATAAAAAAGAAAATTCCAACAAGAATATTTTCCGCCCTAGAAAGGGCAAGAAGATGAACACGAATGAAGAAGTACTGGGAAGACCGCAAGGCTCGTACAGTTCCTACAAGTCGACGAAGTAATGGTTGGTTAAAGTGATCCTCTGTGGTCTCAAAAGGCGAAGACGAAGAAGAAGTAGAAGAAGAAGATGTCGCCTTAAGATATATTTATGCATTTTAGGATGTTATCACTGCTCTTTGAACATGGATTTCATAAATGACACCTGGCCTTTCCTTCAATTCATCTTTAATGGAAAAATATTCGGAAATAACGCGGGAGAGAAACGGTGATAATTTATGATAATATTGCTGACCCAAAATTCACATGTTTCTCTTAGAAATTTGCATTTCATAATGATATCACAAGATTGATTATTATTGTCCCACTCTTCGATATATTGCCATATGGCAACAATACAGCCAATGCTACTGAAAACTTACCTTTTTGCACCAGTTGTAGATCCCTGTAAGTATTCACTTCTGAAATCAAGCATTCTTGTCTCATCAAGTCTTATGCTGTAAGCAGTGTGTCTGATATTGACTTTGCCTGATACATAACAATCTTGTGACACAAGTCTCTTTTGAAATTAATGGAAGGAAAAAAATATAACAATCAATTACTGGCCTTGAATGTGGCATACATTTTTGCATACATTAAGGAGAGGTAATCCCATTTCCACTCACACGCCATGGCTCAGTGCTCTTTGCTCTCGCACATGGTTTTGGTTCTTTATAATTTTAAAAATATATGGCCGCACATTTAATTTGTTTAAACTACAAGTCTACAGACCAAGAGCTTTTATCCGAGTTCTTTATCAAGTCAATCAGTTGAGCCATTCCTTCGAAACAATTGGGAGCATATGTTATGCCTTATGTTTTAAATACTGAATATACTGTAGATCTATGACCATGACTTGAGTTTGGTTTACTGTGGAAGTATTCACAAATATTTTCTATTGCGCATTTGATTAGTGTCAGTACCTGTTGATTAGTAGGACAATTTATTGAAGGGGTAAGAGAAAGAAACACAGAATGTTGATTTACCTACTCGTCTACTTAATATTCGAACCAACTGTTTTAGATGTGTGTGTGTGTTATGAACTTATCGTCCTGCATTTGTTTATGTAATAATGCCACAGTTACCATTACGATTTCAGTTTATTCAGAAAGGCGAAGTGATTGTGTGCATTGTATGAGGATTTTATTTCTATGTTATTTTATATTTTCATATGAACCTTCTTTAAATTTTAATTGAAACTTTCATGTTCCAGAATACTAGACACTTGCAATCTCAATGCATTTTATAATTTAACCTGAAAGGTTTCACTCCATTATGATGATTCTACATTTCTTTCAGGAGGAAGAAAAGGGAATTGAGACTTCAGAAGATTTTGGTGGAAAAGTTCAGGATTTGGAGAAGAAGGAAGGAGAAGAGGGAGAATCAGATGATTCAGGAGAGGAAGATGATGCTGATAAAGAAATGGGGGAAACAGAAGAGGGGGCAGACTTGTTAGATCAGCAGGTGAGATTGGAAATAATTTATTTTCTTTCAGTTTCTATTAACTTTGTACATTTAAAAAATCTGTTGCCTGTGATATTACTTTTTGTGTTTGATATATTGTTTTCTTGCTAACATTAATATACTAGAGGACTATTGTATATGTAAAGTCTACCTCATACTGTATTGGCTAGCATGGCTGGCTCTCCCAATGTCCTGAGTTTGTTTCCTGGCTCTGCCAAGTATTTAAAAGTATTGGTATGTTTTGGTTCAGCTTTGAGGTGCCAAATGGGAACCTGCCTGATGCTGTGACAGGAGGGGGGGGGGGGACAGGAAAGGAACTGGCCAACCTACAGCATGTAAATTCTGACTCACAATGCCTTTGAAAAAAAATCAGATCACCAATATTCCCTGTGGACACGATACAATAAAGGGGGGGGGTTGAAGATGATGCTGGTGATGTACTTTTTAACTTGACTAGTTTTTTTGCAGCCTCGTGAAGAGATAGGTTCAATTCCTTCTTCAGTTGTCCTAGAAGTGGTTTTCTATGGTTTCCTACCTTCACTCCAGACAAAAACTGGGATGGTTCCTATCAAGGCCATGACTGTCTCCTTCGCAAACCTAGCCTCAGTTACGAATAGTCACACTTATACAGACACCACAATAACACAGGTTATCAGAAAATTCTTCATACACCCAAGTACACCAGGCTGAGTGACCACGATGTCACAAGGCACTAAATGAAGCAACTTCATAATTAAATAAGTAAAATAAATTAACTGAGTTGGTGATACTAAACTTGCTTGGGTTTGGAATGATAGACCATCCAGATGTTTGTCATCCAAACCAAAGTTTTTAAAATTATTGATTGTACGATTGATTGATTGATTGATTGATTGATTGATGATAGTTCATTTGTATTGTTTAGATCTGGGGCAGTGACTCTGAAGGTGAAGGAAGTGACGATGGGGAGGAAGAAGAGGAGGGGAAGAAGAAGGAAGAGAGTGGTTCTGGCGAGAAAACTGGAGAGAAAGAACTCGGAGCAAAGGATGACAAAGACAAATACAGTCCCGAGGATGAAAATGAGGAAGAAGGCAAGCAGGAGAAACAAAAGAAAGATATTGATGAGATGAAAGAACCAGAGGTGGATGAAGATCATGTGGACCCATATCATGGTGAGCTCAGGCATAATTTTATGTACTGTCCGCGGTGGCCGAGAGCGCTAACCCGCTACCTCGTGCCTCGCTGGCATCGGGTGGTTTTCATGGTTTCCCATTTTCACCACCAGGAAAATGCTGGAATGGTTTTATTCATTAGGTCCACGGCCGATTTCCTTTGAAAATCCCTTCCCTCATCCGTCCTGAAAATGAAATAAATGGCCATCGGCTGCATTAATAAAAAAAAAAAAAAAAAATTTATGTAACATTTAACAAAATGTTTATCACCCAATCGTATATTAGGCAATACCACTCCTTACCAAATGAACTCCCAATTGCACATATAGGGTATATAACCCAGATAAGTTGACTTAATTCCATTACATTCAGTGCACATTTGTGTATTCGCCACGCAAGATATTACAATACAATTAGGCCAATAGTTTAAATAAGAATGGTTGATTTAGAACAATAATAACAAAATAGTGCGGACAACTTTACTGAGATTATTCATAATTGCAATTAAACAGTCAACAGGCTACAGACTTAATCCACATTAATAATAATAATAATAACAATAATAATAATGCAACAACCATAGAAGAGAACTATACTGTCTGTAAATAGTTGACATGTTACACAAGTTTTTACATATGTAATTTAAATATTGTACAGTGGAATCTCGTTAGTACGTTTTTCAAGGGACTGAAAAATTTGGACGTCATATGCGGGAAAACGTACTACCAAAAAACGCCATACAACGTATAAGAAAGAACGCGGCGTATATATAGACGTCAAATCGCCGACCTTAGTAAGTGATTGTATGCACTACTACAGTCACGACATAAACATAGGTTATCAGTAACTTACACGGAATAAATAACATAAAAATGAATTACTGTACCTCTACACTACAGTATAATACAGGGTCTTTATTTCTGCTTAGCAAGGACATTCTCGCTCTCGCGCTCCACCAGTGACGGCTCAGTTACCGGCGACCGCGCACGTATATGTTTGAAGCATGGGCTTGCTTGAACCACTTCAATAAAGCGCTTTCTAGTTGAGGAAACTGTCCCTCTTGCACACATTTCCTTTTGCCGCTCATTCCTTCTTCAAATGCACGTTCGATTTCCTTCCTTTTGCCGAGAATCGTGTTCAGTGTAGACGGAGGAATGTTCCACTTTCGCACTATATCCACACGCTTCATGTGAGGATTGCAGTCCACGTCTCGAATGTATTTCATCTTCTCATCATTAGTTATCTGCCGTACTTTCTTCTTATCCATTATGAAACACGCAATAAAATAGGTCATAACTGGACGTGAACACTGAGAACTAGAAGACAATAGTGTGGAACACGAAGACAATAATGCGCCTACGTGAGAAATAAACAAAGGGAAGGGGGTGAAGGTCAGCGGGAGAGAGACACGTCACCTGTGTTGCGTCATAGCTATAGCCGCTTCTACGCCGTCAAACACAATGAAATCATCTACACTGTCAATAACTAGCAGAGAATATGCGGCAATATCGCGTCGTGTTTTCCAGAAGCCGAATTTTATAATGAAATAAGAATAAAATCAGGTTTGCTTACAAATAGTACAACGGAAATTTGATCGTCGTAAGCGGGAATAGAGAACGTATTAAGGGGATATATCAACATGTATTTTGTAGAATTGGGACTGGGACTTGAGAAAATCATCGCGCTAAACGGGAAAACGTCGTAACCGAGAACGTGCTAACGAGATTCCACTGTATATACATGGGTTGGGTTTTTAGTTTTGGCACCTTAGTTATAACTGGATTAATAACTCACTTAGATGGTTCCAAGTTTCACAGGCACTCGATGTAGTCCCCATCGTTGCGTACAACGTGTTCCCAGCGATGCAGATGTCGTTGGATCCCGTTGGCACTGCCCAATCTATTGATGGTACGAAGAGAGCGCTCGGCAGCCTGCTTAACGTCTTCAATGGTACGGAAGCGCTCCCCGCGCATTGTCATCTTCATCTTCGGGTTGAGATCATAGTCTCAGGGACTGATGTCGGGAGAATATGGGGGGTGATAGAGGACCTCCCAGCCCCAGCGATCCAACAATGCCAACACAACGCCTGCTGTGTGTGCCCTAGCATTGTCATGCAGAACGATGGGCGGTGTAACCATGTGGTGGCGCCGTTTCCTTCTCAGAGCTCCTCGGAGATGGTCTTGCAGAAACGAACAATAGTACGCCGCATTAACGGTTTACCCTCGGGGAACAGTATGGTGAATGATCACACCATCCCAATCATAGGCAAGAATCAACATTACCTTCACATTGGTGGGGGTTGGTCGAACTGTTTGTTTCCGTGGTGATCCGTGGTGCCGCCACTCGTTCGATTGGCGTTTTAACTGTGGCTCATAAGATCTGGCCCACGTCTCGTCAATGGGTATGATACGCCGTAAGAAGGCCTCTCCTTCGCGCTCATAACACTGCAAGTGCATACGACAAGCGTCATATCGCAACAATTTGTGCAAGTCGGTTAAGTCATGCGGAACCCATTTGGACGCAATCTTCCTCATTTTCAGTAAGTCCTTCAGGATGTGGAGGATAGTTGAATGCGCCAGTCTGGTATCTTGCTCTAATTGACGAATCGTTACGTTCCGATCCACCTCTACTAACGCGGGCACCATCTGTACATTGTCATCACTTACTGGTGGGTGACTAGATCGAGGCATGTGCTCCACACGTCCGCGCCCATCTCGAAATGCTGCAACCCATCTTGCTACCGTTCTGAACGGTAACGCAGCTGCACCGCACGCTTCCTGCAATCCTCGGTGACACTGTTTAGCACTGCTTCCCCTAGCACACTGAATTTTTATCCACGTTCTCTGCTCTTGCTTGGAAAACATTGCGACTGTCTTTCGCGGGCGCTGGTCTCACACTACTCATCTAACAGGCGCGACTGCGCACGAGCGGTGGTGAGGACGGGCGAGGTCATGTGCTCTGAGAGAGGGGATGCAGGGCAGCAACCATCAGTAAAAGTGGCAGCACCCATCATTGTTGCAACTTGGCACTGAAGCATTGGTGCCAAAACTAAAAAAACAACCCATGTATATATTTGTGTTTAAGTGTAATTCATGAACATTGTACACTAATTAGGCCTAAGTGAGCAGGATCTGAGGATTAACGCATGACGTTCTAAGTACGGTATGTCATCCAATTAAGTAGTTATTTGTACATAAAGGGGTGTTAGTTTGTAGAGTATGTAAATAATTTGCCTAATATAATTGGGCACAATTTGTGATGACAGACTGAAAAGCTTTCTTCAATAGAATTAGGCTACACTGATAAACAGTTTATATTACGACAATTATCACACAATATAACTCGAGTCATCAGATGCCTTTTCCCCGGCATTTCTGAAGAGATTTTCAATTTTTTAATTTTATTTTTTATTGTTTACCTATATGTAGGGTCATCCCAAATAGGGAATGTTTATCAGCTTTGTCCTGTGATGCCCAGTTTGAACTGAAAACATCTTATCTGTTGAAAGCATAACCCTGTTTAAAGTGTTATTTTATTTGAGCAATTAGTAGAATAGCCTCAATTTAGTCTCTTGCACAGTTCAATTCTAGGGTATGTATTGTAAATAGCAGATTGTATTACAACGGCTGAATGAGGCTGCTCAACTAGCACAGTGGATGTACTGTATCTCTAAATTCTACCATTATTTATCCTGCGAAAAACACGGCAATATAATGTGAGAAATGAGGATGTCAGATCATCTTTGAGAGTGGAGCACTCTCTGGAAGAATGACTAAGGTCTGCAAGACTTACCGTACATACCCGAATACTACACACACATTTTTTTTTCAAAAGAAGAACCCGAATAGTTGGGCTGCAGGTGTTATTCAAGGCAAGGTGGTAAGGATGGTGTCATTTGCTTGTCACGTGCGATATACGGTGTAAAGAATCGTCCTATGGATGCTGAAACTAGTAATCACCGGTGAAACGTCGTATATCTTACTTTGAACTCGCTAAGTTTGTGGTAGTGAGAATTGCGATCGGCTGGTGAGTGACGCTAACCTTATTCTGGGTATGCTTGCACCATAATATCTCAATAACGACTCCTGCTGCCGTCGTAACTATATCAGAATAATGACCGGTGGAACGCATGTTTTACTGTGAATACGCGAAATCCTCGGTGGTGAGAACAACAGGTTTCTTTGTGATCATCATCATCATCTTGCACAGTTTCCAGCCACTGGCCGGGTCTGTTTGGAACACAAGCCTCTCCAACGTCTTCTGTCTTCCCACCATCTCTCAGCCTCCACCCTTGTCCAGTCTTCTCCTCTCTTCTTCACGCTTTCTTCCACCCCCTTCAGCCACCTGTCTCTCGGTCTTCCCCTCGGTCTCTTTCCTTCCCACTTCGTCTCATGTACTCTCCTGGGTATCCTCTTCTCCTCCATTCGTTTTACATGTCCATACCATCTAAGTCTAGATTTCTCTATACCATCCTGTAATGGTTCCTCCTTCATTAATTCTCTGGTCCTCTCATTTCTTATTCTGTCCATCTTTGTAGCTCCAATACTGCTTCTCAAGAACCTCATCTCACTGGCCTGTATTTTGCTCCTCTCCCTTCCTTTCATAACCCAGGTCTCCGAGGCATACGTCAGGATAGGGACATAGTACGTCCGATATATGATCTTTTTGCTGTTCTGAGGGACATCCTTGCTCCATAACATGCTTCTCACACTCCTCCGAAATGCTTCTGCCTGCCTCCCCCGCTCATTTATTTCTCTATCGTTTCTTCCATTATCTTGTATCAGGCTTCCCAGATACTTAAAACTCTCCACTTTCTTCAGCTGTTCCCCACCAATTGTTATTCCCGTTGTGGTTCTTTCCTTCTTCCTTGTTGTGATCACCATCTCACTCTTATTTATGCTAAATTTCATCCCATATCCTTGTATTACTCCTTCCCACACGTCCAACTGTTCCTGTACCTCCTCCTCCTTGTTTCCCCAAATCATCAAATCATCTGCAAACACCATTGCTTTCATCTTTCCGTCCCCAATTACTTGTGCCACTCGGGTCATTATGTCATCCATCACCACAATGAAAAGTAACGGTGACAGTGCACTTCCTTGTTTCAGGCCGTTTCTTTGTTCCAACCAGTCAGATCTCTCTCCTCCCACTTTCACACAGCTCACGCTTCCCTTGTACATCTCCTTTATCCTCTTTATAGTCCATTTCTCTACTCCTCTATCCTCCAGGGACTTCCATACTTTGTTTCTGCATACACTGTCATATGCTTTCTCAATGTCCAGGAAGGCCATCAGTAGATCTGTTCCATATTCATAGTTATTCATAATTATTTGGGCATTTTCTGGTATTTATTAGACTTATTTTTATACTTCTTCAGTCATTTTCTCATATTTTAATGGTAATGGATTTTTGTGTATGGTATTACATATTATTTCTTTGTGATGCTAATCTTTATTTCTAACTGTCCTTGCACCGTAATATCTTGATATTGACTCTTGCAGCTGTCGAAAAATGGGCCTTAATGATGGCCAGAGGAACTCATGTTATACCGTGAACTCGCGAAATCAGAAGTGCTGAGAATCGCATGAGTGACATTAACCTCATTTCCGGGCGTACTTGCACCTTAATAGCGGAATACCGACTTCCGCAGCCACCAAGAAGCTGTAAAAATATAAATTATATGTAGAGAAGGGGACTAGCAAGTTATCATGGAGGGGAAGAGAGACCTACATGGACAGAATATGCTGGTGAGAGTTCATTCAACACCATCCTACCTGGCAAGCTGGAAGGGTTACATCATGGTTTATCCATGTCGGGAGAAGAATGTTAAGGGGACAAGGAAATTGTATGCTATGCAACTATTATTTTTCATAAAGAAATGTAGTGTCTTTTGGTAATGCATGGCATCATGCAGGCTCACCAAGTCTCTTCAGACCTCCTCCCCATGAAGTGTATGTCATATGATTATGGCGCAGATTTTGGCGATGTGCCATCTTTTAATTAGTTCACACAGACATTACTAACTTATATAGAAATCCTGATAATAGTTCCCACATTGTAGAAATGCTAATTTATTACATCTTTTGGTCATAATTCGTCTATTTTTAATTTACAGGTCATTTTCTAAAAGTATAGTACGCCATTATTTGGGCATTTTCTGGTATTTTTTAGACTTATTTTTATACTTCTTCAGTCATTTTCTCATATTTTAATGGTAATGGATTTTTGTGTATGGTATTACATATTATCGGAACTTCAAGTGAGGATGAATATGGAGATGTGAGAATCTTCACAACATGGTCGATCTGAAAACCAAAGTAACTTTGTTACCCTTCATGGGCTGTAGTGCCATGGGGAAAAGAAAATGTATTGGATATGTGTATAAAAGTGGTAAAACCTCATTTCCTTGCTCGTGAAAAAGTAGGAAATGAATCTGGACAACCGTTTTTGTCCTTTATAACTGATATTTTGATTTTGAATAACTTGTAGGTAAGCAACAACCTTTACCTGAGCCAGAGCCCTTGGATCTGCCTGATGACCTTCAGCTGGATGAGGGTGATGCCAAGGATGGACAGGAAGATGAAGAGAATCCATTTGATATTGATGCTATGAAAGGTTAGTGAATTTCATTCATGTGTATATCACTGCACATTTCATGTCAACATCACTCTTTCAGTTTAATTTGTTCATTAGAGAATCAAAAGGAGATTTGTTGTATAGTTCAATGGGGTTCTACTTGCACCGTTACAGAAAAGCAACCACCAGGTGAGGGTGAAGGTGAGGAAGATCAGCCTGCTGAAGATAAAGAAGACTCTAAGAAAGAAACTGAGAAGGACTCCAGTGATGAGGAAGAGGAAGAAGGTGGAGACAATACAGAAACTCCTGGTGTGAAGGATCCGGATGAAGATGATAAAATGGAGACAGAGGGAGCTGATGAGAAAGAGGAAGAAGCAGGTGGAGGAGGCAAAGATGATGAGAAAGAAGGACTGGAGCCTAAAGAAGCTGAGCAAGAGAGCAAGCAGTTAGATGCACTACCATCTGATGAGAAACCTTCAGATGCTCCTGCTGAAGCTGCTCCTGAGATGAAAGGAGGCTCCAAAGACAAGGTGAGTGTACAATGGCCATCTCCACACAAGAAAAGGAGCATTTTTGTGTAGAATGATATGATCATAGTCTAAACTCTTTATTTCCAATGTCTTTTAAAGATATCTTGTACTATGGAAATTCTAGTAGCTCTTTCAGACTCTTCCTAGTGTATGGAACATACAGCACTTGCTTTTTGTCTTTAATTCCTACTTTGCTTAGAAACTCTCATATTTCAACAATAGCAAATACCGTATTTCCTCGCACCACCGCGTAATTGTCGCATAGCATTATTCGTATTTGTGCGCCAGTCACTTGCACATGCTGCCGCGACTTTGTCAGAAGAAAAATATCTCGTCTTTATGCTTGCGGGCTATGAACTGTGACGCGAGCCGCAAGCTTCTTCACTTAGCACATTCCGCGAGCGTATAATTTGGCGTGATCTTGTCACGAGAAAATAAACGCACATTCCGCGAGTTTATAGGCCTAATCTGGCGTGATCTTGTCAGCAGAAAGTAATCTCGTCTTTATGCCTGCGGGCTATGAACTGTGACGTGAGCGGCCAGTTTCGTCATTTAGCATATTCCGCGAGCTTTTAGGCCTAATCTGGCGTGATCTTGTCAGCAGAATGTAATCTCGTCTTTATGTCTGCGGGCTATGACACGCGACGCGAACGGACAGCGCACATTCCGCGAGCTTATAGGCCTTATCTGGCGTGATCTTGTTGCTCGGACTGGAGACAAATTCCAAACCAATTGCTGCAGAAGTGTATCCCAAACTTCAGAATTTGAAGAAGCATTTACAAGTGGTTGCTGCAGGAATGTTCAGCAACAAAGTCCAGGAAGAGCTGGATGCCCTGAAAGGTAATCTTAGGGGCAGAGCGATGGAGGAAATGAAGATGTCAGGCCATATGCATACGAAGTTGGACTACCTGATGTTGGGGGACCCAGCCCGTACATTTTTGGAGCCAGTGTCTGAGCTCTTCTACGGGCAGAATATCTTGTCGCAGTCTACAGCAAGAGACAAACTGAAGGCCCTATTCAGCAAAATACCGTCACTGAAGGGTATTCCCGTTGATGAAGGAGTGCTCGCATATAGGGATCTTTAGGATATTCTGAAGAAGAATGCAGAAATAGTGGTGGAAGATGCCCTTCAGGCAATGCGTGGTGATCATCAACCCTTTGTTGATGGTGCATTAAGGGCACTGTGGGTTCCAGTGTCAAATATAAATTGTGAAAGATTCTTTTCAAACTTTTCTTGTGTGTTGACAGATTTCAGAACTAATCTAACAATGACAAATTTGGAATTGCTGTCATCCTACATTATGAATGTAAAGCATGAAAGGAAGCAGGGAGGTAAAGTTTGTAAATATCTTTTTTGTCTTTAATGTTTGCGATTTCAGTCTTTTGTACTGATAATTTTCAAGTTACAATATAAATATTTGAAAGTACTGACTGCCTTTCTATTTCCCTAAGATCCGTATTATCTAAGAATTTGACTTTTCTACCCTAGAATTTTTGTTTCCTACTCAAGAATTTTAATTACCTACCCAAGAATTTTCCCTCGTTACTCAATAATTTTTTCTCTTTTTACTCAAGAATTCAGCACCATTTCATTCAAGAAATTAGAGTGTCCCTAATGATGACACAAATGGAGGATTTCAACTGTTAAGTCATGTATTCTACAAATAGTATAAGCTATTCAGATGGAAGGTCATCATCATCATCATCATCATCACTTTTTGTGTTCCAGCCTAAGCCGGGTCGGAGCAAATATGACACCCTTCCACTTGACTCTCAGGTGGAAGGTAAAGAATTTAAATGTCCGACTCATGCAACATTTGAACTCGTGTCCACCACCTTTTGTACACCTCAATTTATCATGATTTTTTGTTGAAAATCCCATATTTTAATAAAGAAACTTAAATTGTTGTATTAATTCAAAAGTGCTCCTTGGCTTATTTGTAGGACTAAACTGTTTGTTTTTGTACATAGAGTTTATAATATTTCTCTCGTAGCTGTAATATCCATCTGAACTTTAGTGGGGCTAGCTAAAAAAAAAAAAAAACTTGTGTGTTGTTGCAAAATGAAGGTATGTTCCATTCATGATAAAGGGAAACAAGTGGCTCAAGACATATTCAATCATGGAAACCGACCTGTAATAACACAGTACATCCATGTATAACACGGAGTTCTTACCAGCAGTGATATAGAATTGCCTGTGAGAGAAGCTATCCTCTCTCAAGTTAATTTCATCTTCTTTCAACGACTATTGTTGACCTATTTTTAAGATCACTGCTAAATAGACTTTTGGGGCAAACTGCAGCCTTTTAAACTCAGCCATGAAGAGGAAGTGGGTGTAAGTGGGACTACAGCCCCAGGATCCAGGATTCCTGAAGGGCCAGAATAAGATAATGATCCTCCTAAGCTGGAGGGATACAGCTCTAGCTGATTAAATGAATGAGTTTTGAAGGTAGCTATAAATGAAAATGGCACTAATAAAGGATTTAAAATGTAATCTCCAATATATAGAATGTCTAAAGCAATCTGCCGAAAATCGCATTACTGGATTTACTTTATACAGTTCTGAAGGGCATTTGATTTCTTTTATCTGGCTTCACAAAACTACTGCTTTTCTCCCAGGTGGCTCCTCATCCAGATGAAGCTCCGAACGAGGCAGATAAAGACATGGGCAGTGAAGGTGGGGACGAAGCTCAAGGAGTTGGACAGGCCGAGGCAGAGGAGGATAAGACTGGTCACAGAGGACAGCTACCAACACAGCAAGACAACATTCCGAGCCAAACCTCCCAACCTGAACCCGAGCAGCAACTAGAGAAACGACGCCGACCTGGAGAAACTGACAGCAATCGAACCTTAGGTTAGTGAACTGTCATTGCAATTCCTTTAAATGAAATCAGTATGCATAGGCTTGTAAGTTATCCAGTCAGAGTTGTCATCTTCGTCTGATGAACTAGTCTTCTTCAACTTCAGATTTACTAGATATTTCTGAAGCTCCATGATACTCACTTTCCAAATCAAGTTCCAATAGACAATCATCTACACGAGTACAAATCGTTCACCATTGCGCTAATACTGGGACTGCTCTCTTACTTGATATACGTGAGCCATGTTTGTGCCTTCTGGCTGTAAACATAGTGCTTGATATACATAATTCTGAAGTTTGCCTGTCAAAAATTCGCTAAGAATTATGTTCAGAAGGCCATGGATTCCCTAAGTCTATGTAGATATGGTCCGAGAATCACTAGCCATTAGATCGTGCTAATCATGGAGTAAACATAAAGTCGGAATATTTCCCGAGCACAACAGAAAATCACAATGTTGGAACATTTCCAACATTTCCAACGAGCCTAAAAGGTTAAGTCATCAGTGGCTGGTTGGATCCTCAATAGGGTAGTAACCTCAAAATAATGTGTACCATTTGCCATTGTTTTCACAGCATCAATAGACCTACAACAGCACTGATTTTATGAGTAACACCTTTCACAGCATACACTTGCTATGTCCCGAATGCCATTATTAAGCATCGCCAATAACGTAGTATCTTAAAATCACGGCCATAAATGACATTGTTAATATCCTTAATTTGCTCTAGTCTATATCAAAAGATGAATGCAAATATACGGTACTTCATTACTTAAGAAATGGCAGCAGGCCAAACTTCTATACTGGCAAAAATTGTAAGTACAGGTCCCGACGACTAAGTCTGCATTTGACCTAGAGAGCTCAGCAGTAGGTGAGGGGCTTGGAACGGTGCGGAGATCATACCGAATACTTCCCTGCTTGAGAACATTGACGTGCACGGCAGTAGAATGTTCCCTGGGACATACTAGTCTAAGCCAGTGCTGCTTAGCGACGCAAATATTTTATGCTGCAGCAGTGTGTTGAGGGGGATGGGCAAGTGCCAAGTTAGCTGCCTGTAACTGTATTTGAGGTATTACCCGTTTAACATTTGATTGCCGCTGAGCCTGGCTGTGCTAGTGTTTGTTGTTGATTGTAGCAGCTGCCCCGCGGGACGAAGCGGGGAACACAGCGATGACAAGAGTTCGTTCTGCACATAAGACAAGCAGCATTGCGCGTCACAGGAGCTGATGTCACCACTGGCAGTCAAACGATAACTGAGGCTATTGGAGCTGAGTCATATCCTACTCGCGCAACTGTACCTGTCAACGAAGCAGGCTGACGTGTGACACAAGTAAACAAGGAATAGTTCCCATCTCGACCGCCGGCAATCAATTCGTGAAAGGGTGATATTGTGGGTATTGACTTCTCAAAACTTCTCGCAACTGTACCTGTCAACGAAGCAGGCTGACGTGTGACACAAGTAAACAAGGAATAGTTCCCATCTCAACCACCGGCAATCAATTTGTTAAAAGGGTAATATTGTGGATATTGACTTCTCGTATACCAACAGTAGTGGCTACGCTGACTAAAGCGCAGCGTTAGGTCATGGGGCCAAGCTCTCTGCTGACTCGGTAGACGCGTGGGTTCGAGCCCCACCGTCGGCTGTCCTTGAAATGGTTTTCCGTGGTTTCCCATTTTCAACCCCAGCAAATGCTGGGACAGTACCTTCTGACAGGCCACGGCCGCTTCCTTCCCCATCCTTGCCCAGTTTCATTAATCTTCATCCTTTCCATCTCTCATCCCGACGCGCAGGTCGTCCACGGGCGTCGACTAGAAAGACCTGCACTCGGCCTCTCAAGAGGCTACACGGGGGGGAAAAAAACTTCTCATCATTTTGTTTTATTATGTCACTTGTTTTATTTTTTCTCCTTCTGCTTATTCTGTGAGCATCCATTATCATAATGAAGAGGACCATTTATGCTTGAAGCTCATGTGAGTCTGCGATCTGAAATTTGAATAGTGGGGTAAACTGGTGATTAGTGAGTTCAGCAAAAAAAACTTTGTATTAGTAATGGACTGTCTTCTGAAGCCATAGAAAAAATGAGATAGATTTGAGGTGTTGGATAGTGTTTATTGAGGTAAAATTCTATGCATCAGTGGATAATTTGTCTGTCCTAGATCATGTTTTGTATAAAATAATGTAGTACAATCATAGGTTCATATCTCTGGCTTTCAGGTGATGTGAAGGAGCCTGTAAGGAAGAAACTGAAGACGGTAGACCTTCCTAAGAAAGATCGGCAAGAAGAAGAGGAAATGGAGGGAGATGAACAGGAAGAGGAGGAGAGGCAAGATAATCAAGATATGAATGCTGAAATGTACCAGCACATTAAGGATGCCAAAGAGTCTTCCGATACACAGACTCAGGATGCAGCTACTAAGGTAAGGATGTGTTCATTGTTCATAGGTCATGAATCTTGTTCATCACATACTTGTAAATTGTCTGCAAATATATCGAGCTCAATAGCAGATAGGGTTTTGATATTTCCTCAAAGCTAACTTCAGATACAAGTAAGCCTCACCCCCATTAAAAATACTTACCCTTTGTGTTCAGCCTCATCAGTAGAAACTGATGTAAATAGTGTCAGGAGAAAGTTCCTCGAGATTACAAGTCCTCTGACTTTCAGTATGTCCATGTGCATTACAGCCAGTTTCTTGCCACTGTTGTAAGCCGTTCTGCTGCTGGTGGTGATCTTCATTGCTTTGTTTTTTAAGCATACTTAAAAATAGGTATGCTGCATCAAATTAAGATAACATAAATCTATATAGGAAAACACAGCAAGGTGGACATAAAGCCGATCAATGGACAGGAAAAGGAGGATAGAAACACTGATAAAGGACACACAACAGCATACCTGCCAACTTTTGAAAAGGGCTATCAGTAAAACTCACGCGCGACAAAAAAATTAACGATTTTCGACATACCCCGGCTTGACGAAAATAATAATACTTCTGGGCTACAAAATACAATAATTCATGCTTTAAACAGGATACTTCAATGAAATCATATCTACTTACATGATTTGTAGATGAACATAACAATCAAGAAGAAATCCATGTTAATCAGCAGCAGGCGTGGTGAATATTGGTTTGGAGCAGACATAACAGGACTTCCTTTATAGATTAAGCTGATATACGATAATTGAAAAAGGCTTTAAACAATAAAACTTGTTTAACGTAACACAGGCAAGAAATAATATAATACACACTGCAAATCACATGCTAGTTCGACTTTTAAGTCATGGTTGTGGCCTTTTTAGCTTCCTGCAAACAGTCTGGAGAAAATGTTTTGTCATAACAGGGACCAGAACTCCTGGTCTTCAAAATAGAAATAGACTCCAGAGATTAATTGGACATGGATGACCTGAACACTGTTCTATTTTTCTTCACAAGGCTAAAAAAAAACGTTCACATTCTGCATTGCTATGGGGTATGGTGAGAATAGAGAGCAATACTCTAGAAATTCGGTTATACTTAAGAAGTCCATCGGCTCCACGAATTCTTGATATTTGTGCCCAACTGGAATCACTTGCAGCATCTTGATGTGCAGCCAAAGTGTCATCTACCTGAAGAGCTGTGAACTGCCTCTGAAGCTCATTCACCACCTCATCTGTAGTTTCATTCTCTTCCTTGCATAACATGATAGGAAACTTTTCCAAGAAAAAACGAACGGAAGATAACTGTGCATCTTCAATTTTGTCTAACCTAGCAACTTGAGCATTCTTTAACACGTCATCCTTGAGTGGAAACTTGTTGATGATGTAGTCACAGGCAGTACAAAAGTAGTTTCTCACTGATGAAAAGAAAAGGGATTTATCTGTATCCGGTCCGTTCTGAAGGCCTTAACAACTTCAGATGATGCATTTTTTGCCATTTTATTTACAATACATGTCGTTTTCGTGCGACCACAACTATATTTCTTTGCAACTTCTGATGTGGGAAACATCTTCTTAAATAAAGCACCAGCATGATCAGCAGCACTTAAGGGCACATTGTGTTCCACCAAAAAGGAAGTAAACAGACACTCGGCCCTAATTGCGTCACTGTCAACGTTTCCAGACTTAGCAAAAAAGGTGTTGATTTTCTTGCTTATCTTCCTTCGATTTAACATAACTAATGTGTTTACCGCACTTCACATGATTACTTAAATAGTTTTTTCCACCATGTGCAATATTAATATCACACCCACATACCGTGCAAAAGGCAAATTTTTCTCCCTTTCTTGATTTTAGTATGCACGGAAAATCAACCGAGTATGATTCTTTAAATGTCTGGAAGTACTGTTTCTTGTAGGATTTGTTCATTCTCGATATCTACTAAAACATCGAAAGGAACCTGGATCACTGAACGTCACATAAAATTATAACATAAAACACTTAAGACAGCCAACACTTCATTAAAACATGTCAAGACACACAAAGCCATTAAATGAAAACGACGCCAACCTCGTGAAGAAAGAATATGCACATGGTAGAAAAAAAACCACACACACGTGGAACGAGTGTAATTAGTTCAAGGAATACAGGAAACTGCGAAGCACGAAGTTATAGCACAAAAACTCGAACGCTTCATTAAAATATGCCATAACCTTAAAAGACGAAAACATTCAAGGAACGCCAACTTCGCGAACAATGAACAATGCTAACGTGGTCAAAGAATATGGTTTAAATCACAACGAGCGAACGGAGCGGAACAAAGAATATGCGAAGCAGAGCCTGTCGACACATGGAAGAACGGTTATCCCGGCTTCAAATTCAATTACAAACGACGACACAACCATCACACGGTTAAAAGTACGAATCATATCAAAGAACGAGCTATCGACTATCGTGGACTTGCCTTCGACCCACGCAAACAATCGATTGTACGGAAGTGGGCGGTATTATCGAATGTAAATTATCGTTTCAAATTTTTGTCCGCAAAATCGTAAAATGACACCGTTCATCCGTAAAACCGTAAAATGCTGCAATTTCCGTAAATTTTACGGATAAACCGTAAAAGTTGGCAGGTATGCAACAGGCAGGTGCAGGTAGAGGAAGATATAAAACAAGAAAAACACATTAAAAGGTCAGGGATTATCTTCACATGCCTTTGTATTTGTCCTTTATCTTAGTTTCTAACCTCCTTTCCCTGTCCATTGATTGTCTTACTAAGATTTTCCCAGTCACTATCACTGCTTTTGTTTTCAAAGCTTTTCCTTGTTTTGGTTGGATCCTTAGTTTAGGGGCTGCGACAACACGGTCATGTAGCCCCGTGTACTTTGGGTGTGTGTAGAATCTGTCTGATAATCGGTGTTAATTGTGATGGCTGTTTTAGTGTGTGTTATTGTAATTCAGGTGGGGACTGCAGACGATCAATTTTAAAGTAGTTCCCACTTTTGCTACCAAATGCTACTGTCCATGACACCTAGTTGCAAACTCGGCTACTAGATGCCATCGCAACCAGCACCTGGCGACTAACGTTGGAACTTAGAGCGTATCAAATCTAACCTATTTTTTTTTAGCTTCACACAGATGTAGTTAGTGGAAGGTTCTTTTGCATGCCATAAATCTATGACATGGGCCCGTTGGCTTTACTTCCCCTTCAAAGGGATGTTTAATGCTCTTAAAAATTCCGACAACTTCGGCCAGGTTTGAACCCGCGACCTTGGGCATAGACACTCAGCATGCTACCAACAGGCAGCCGCCGTTTTCCTTGTGTGCAGTATCAAACTTGCCAATCCAAAAAGAATTGATACCATATTGTAACTCTTCAGTAGGTCAACACTATTACAATCCCTCTTCCTCTAATCTGTGCAAATAACTTTTAATCATTGTATTTTCTTCAAGTGTTTCACATGTTCCAATAAATAACCCCTGGCACTACAGCCCATGAAGGGCCTGGGCCTACCAAGCGACCGCTGTCCAGCCATTTGGCCTGCAGATTTTGGGGTGACGCGTGATCAGTGCATCGGATCCCCTCGGTCGTTAATCTTGGTTATCGTGATCGGGGCGCTGCCTCACCGTCAGACAGCTACTTAATTGTCCTCACGAGGCTGAGTGCACCCCGTTCCAGCCCTCGCGTCAGTTTCTAAAATCCCTGATGGAGCCGGGAATCGAACACGGGGCCTCCGGGTGAGAGGCAGGCGTGCTACACCAACACCACGGGGCCGGCACATGTTCCAATAATTGGGATTATTTTGTGTTGGCCGACTGAAACATTACAATATCATTGTTAAAAGGCAACAATGAAAAATGACTTCAAAGCTTTTTATAAAATCAAAGAGACTCGTCTTCACTCCCAGTCAGGGTATAAGACACAGTTGTCTTTTTATAAATTCCTGACATTTTTTCTGGTGTCTCCATATCCCAAACTTTCAAAATCCAGTTGCATGAAAGTTCTAATGAAAATTTCCTTCTCTGCAGGAGTTATTTTACATGTTGAATTTGCTGACTCTAGGATCATTTGATCGATTGCTTATGCTTATCATACTTGTGTGGCTTTGGTGGCATAGTCGGTAGCATGCTGAGCTTCTAAGCCCAAGATCGCGGGATCAAACCCGGCCAAAGTTGTCAGATTTTTTAAGAGCCTTAAAATCCTTCATTATGTCTTCCTTCGGAGGGGAAGTAATGCCGGCAGTCCCACGTCATAGATTTATGGCATGTGAAAGAACCTTCCACTAATTAAACTTGTGTGAAGCTAAATTTGCAGGTTAGATTTCATTGAAATGATCTATCAAAGTTCCAACCTTCACCACTAGGTATAAGTGACATCTGGTAGTGAAAGTTGGAACTGCTTAAAATTGAACTGAACTTGTAGCTCACCCCATGGGTGTCCATATTGGAGCAGCTACAGCCTCTGGCAAGCCGAACATGCCCTCAGACACTCCCGGCACTAAAAGCCATACGATAAATAAATAAATCATACTTATTGTTAAAAATGGTTATTGAACCATTGCAGAATAAGAATGACTAATGGTAATGATGTTTCATTGTAAGGAGACATAACTGGATGCTCATCAGATCACACAATCCTTTGCTCGGCCATTTTCTGACTAAATTATAGTTTGTACTGATAGTAATGAAATTTATTAGAGACCTTCTGAAAAAGTCGTATGTTTGCTGGTGATACAAGTTAGTCTGATCAACAACAAATTCACAGAAATCATCACCATAAATGAGTCCTACCACCGTACTTGTTCAATGTTTTGAGGTTCTTCAAGTTGTATTGTTATATCTGAAATCCCCTGGGAAATGCAATCTAATCATGTCATTAAGAGATATCACTCCCATTTACACTTGCATCACTTTCAACCTGATACTCAACCATCACAACTTCAGATTGCTTTGAAGGGTGTTCATCATCACCACTAGATACACTTTCATCAGAAGAGCTTTCAATATTGAACTCATGATCTTTTAATATCACTTGGGCATTCTGAATACTTATCTGCATACACTTAATTTGAAAATCTTGTCTGCATCTAAACTCGAGGTCAGCCTTACTCACCACCTTAAACCGTGTAAACATGAGGTTGAGCAACAAAACAAACCAAGCATAAAAGATAATAATAAAAATGAGAAATATAATACCCAAACCCTTTTGCATTCAGATTCTATCAACCTTAACCACTAATTAGTTCCAGAAAGATCCAACAGATGTCACCAAATTTACTAGTCTTGTGAACATGAATGAGCTTGGGTCTCACCAACAACGTTTGGTAAGCCAAGCATGAGTTAATTCAGGTCCTGTTAGCATTGTATTAACACGTAGGTCATACTCCCTTTACTGAAGAATGAAGAATTCAGGTCCCTCAAAGAATGAGGACGTCAGGAAAAAAAAAGAGAAGTGCAATGCAAGGAAGGAAAAATTAAGGATACCATTGTCCTTCAATGCCCTAATAGTGTTCAGGTTGGAGGAGAACAACAGTAGTTGACGGAAGGAGGTTGGATAGGAAAGCCCAGTTCAGGGTTGAACAGTAGCTTCATGGGTCTCAAGTTATTATGAGCCCTTGGAAAGGGGGCTGGTGCTGAATGATTGATGCTGATGTTTAAAGTTTATGCGGGATTAATATCGTGGTCGTGAACAGAATGAGGATGATATTTAAGTATAGAAGATGAAAGGCTAAGATAGGCAAAATGTATATTCACATACAGTGAACCACACTATTTCGGGCTTCACTAATTGGGAATTCAGATAATTCGGACAGGTTTTCATCGCCGCAGTACTGCGCCAGACATCATTCACACCAAGGCCATCTATTCTAAAATGTCGATCGTATCCTCCTCCCTTCCCGTTCACTCCACTCGCGTACAATAATAAGTACCGTATGTATCATTATTGGTCACAAGCACGCAACAAAGGGACTGCGTGCTCAGTTCGCTTTTTAAAGCCCACATGACAAGTTACTGTATCATTGTGTTAAATTCTATCTCTATGATTGCTTAAAAGTGTTTGGAAGTGTCGTACTTTTGTCCTCGCTAGAATACAGTAACTAAGATGAGTGTTGGGGGAAATATAAATCGCTAAGTTTAGAAGACAAAATGAGTGTACTGGATAAAATCCAAGCCAGTGCTTCTATTTCGAGTATTATGACAGAGTTTGGCATTAGTAAGTAGACTTTTGTCTTCAAACTTTAACTATGGATAACCATTCCCGGAAGCCGGCCCCATGGTGTTGGGGTAGCGCGCCTGCCTCTCACCCGGAGGCCCCAGGTTAGATTCCCGATAGCTGTCTGACAGTGAGGCAGCGCCCCGATAACAAAAACCAAGATTAACGGCCGAGGGGGCCCGATGCGCTGATCGCGCGTCACCCCAATCTCAGCTTTATTCGACTCCATAATGGAATCCATTAGGTCCATATTGACAAGAAATGTTATGCCACAATTCGAGGAAAAACTCCGTCAATCAATACCTTTTATTTTCAAAACAGTTAGATAGGGGACATGTTTTGAGCTATTTTTCTTAGCCCTTCTTCAGCCCTGACTTAATTAGTATTAGACAATCGATCTTTGTACATCTCCTTTCACCAAATAAAAAACATGCAAAAATACACTGCAAACAAACATGTTAAAAACACTATAAAAACACATTAAAACACACTAAAAATACTGTGAAATAACTCTGTATAAATGCTGTGTCAAGTTTGAGGAAGCCTGGTTCAAACATGACTTGTTGTTACAATGTAAGCAAATTGTATGTTTTGTCATTGATTATGCCATTTCCTATATGACATTTTTCTTGATGGGGCAGTTTTGCCACGTAAAAATATATTTGTGGCATAACGTCACCCCAATATCTGTAGGCCAAATGGATGGGCAGCGGTCGCTTGGTAGGCCTAGGCCCTTCATGGGCTGTAGTGCCAGGGGTTATTTTTTAATTTATTTATAACCAATCCCAGAAAAGGTATGTAGATACTTCAAAGCATATTTGCATGATTTTAGAACTCTTGAACTGTACAGTACAATATTTTAGAAAACATTTCTATAATTCGGACTTTCTATAATTTGGACTACACCTCGCCCCTATTAGTCCGAATTAGTGAGAGTTTACTGTACATCCTAGCATCAGGGTTCATGCAGGCCTGACTTGACTCGGGGCTTCTTGGTCACCACACCCTCTAAGTAACCTAAGCCAATTCATTAATGCTGAAATATTTTAATGTTGCAGGAACAAGCAGAGAAACAGTCTGTTCCTAAGTTGGATGAAGAACCAGCTGAGGATCCATCACCAGATGAAGAAATGGAGCTTCAGAAAGGTGAAAACTACCGTACTCTTGTAATGAATATATCGATGATGTCCTGAGAATCCATACAAGTTAGAAAAATTTAAATTCACTTTGTTACCCCATAGACCATAATGTAAGAGAAATCTTTCATTATTTGCTTGTATAAAAGCACCTCAAAACACAAAGGTTAATCTGGATATTGGTGTTTTGCGAGTGGTTCCATATACAGATTGATTTTTACATCAGAACAGTGGTTGTCCGAGGAGCTTGTAGACATTCTTCAATTCAGATAAGTCTCCATATCAGATCTTTCAACACAATATTAGTATGTTGTGATTTGAATTTAGTCATTTTAAAAGTTTCCTTATTGACGTTTAAACTAACGGAAAACACCAATTAGTATTTAATATAATTTTATTCCACCTTATGTCAATAAAATTGAATTAATAACATTAATTCAGAAGACAAGGAGGGACAAAGTAAAAAATCATAAGATACACCATCTTGTACAAGTAGAACAATCTCTTAATGAGATCTGTGTTG
The DNA here is from genome assembly GCA_946902985.2 of Meconema thalassinum. Lineage (NCBI taxonomy): Eukaryota > Metazoa > Arthropoda > Insecta > Orthoptera > Tettigoniidae > Meconema > Meconema thalassinum. The sequence goes on along the minus strand of OX336390.1, from coordinate 222,219,012 downwards.
AAGCCAGGCTGAAATGGAGTGGACATCTCAAAAGAATGGACACACAAAAGAACAGCTAGAGCATGGTTTGAGAAGGAACTGAAAGGCAAAGGACCAAGAGGTCGATCGAGGAAGAGATGGATCGATCAGGTTAGAAATGATTTGTAGGGAGAAGTCTGGATTTACAGCAAATCATGGAGGAGGAAGCATTCTTGGAGAGAACTAAATGGAGGGCGCTCATTCACCGCACCCAGGAGACTGGAGCCGGTTCATGATGATGATGATGATGAATTATTTATACTAGTTTCGACCACATTATGGCCCTCCTCAGTAATTGCTTTTTCAAAAAGAAACCAATATAATTGCGAGCAAAGTTGATTATTATAGTTGAATTTTACCTTTGAAAAATTAATAAGAAATATATCAAAATAGTTGGAAAATCAGATCTGTAACAGTTATTGGTCTTAAAATGATAACACAAAATAATTTAATGAAAATGACATTTTATCTAAACAGTTGATGATTGTAAATTACGATAAAAGAGAGTAAAACATTTTTCATTAAAAAATATCCTGTGTTGACCTCCATAAGTCGAATATAGGGTCTTTGCGGAGTGGAGCAAAGGTTGGAATTTGTAGGTTATTGTATGTATCTTCCTGCTGCAAAGGCAATTTTGACGTGAATTGTCTTTAACAAAGAACTGTCGTTTAGGAATTTATGGTTGTATTTTGACATGTCCTGTTGTGTGTTTTGGTTTTGTGATATATCGATTGAATGGCTGGTTAAAGTGATGTCACTTCTGGAGCTCTAGCTCTGCCAAGTGAGAAGTAACGTTGGTTTTACTTTAAATCATCATAATTTTCCATGTCTAGTTTCCTAGGTGTGTTATAGAAGCACATGTCCTTTCTTTCTGTTCTACAATTTTTGTTCTTTCTATTTCAAGCCCTTTACCTCTTCCTCTGATATCATTATCCCATCCATTATTTCCTTTGTCTCCATCCTCTTCGTTCTCTATCACAATATTTGTTTGCTATTCTAGTGTTGTCAAATTTTATCATGTGTCCATTCTCATTCTGAGAACCCAGTGCAAACAGTGCTATATGGTGACCTTTTTTTCTTGTTAGATGAACCTCCCATTCCTGAGGAGCAAGATATCCCTCAGCAGAAATCAGAGAAAGTTCCTAGTAAGAAAAAGAAAGAAGGTGATGAGAAAGTTGCTGGAGAAATAGATCCAGATGGTGAAGTCGAGGCTCAGGTAGAAGTGGAGGGAGAGAGTGTCCCCACTCTGGGAGCTGCCCGAGGCAGTGAAACAACTTACCACACAGCTCATGATAAGATGGTGACCGACATCCTGCCCTTGGAAGACACTGAACTGGATCCAGTGGCTGTGAGGAATGAGTTGGAGAACCAGCTGGCTTCATGGGCTCAGGTTTGTACTTTATCTGCTATTTCTTTCAGTAAAGCATGTTCTAATTAGAGGATAATTTGAAATAAGCAAAAAACCAACTTCAGCAGCGATGTGCGCTGAGGCCCAACCCCGCAACTGCCTATCATTGTGTTTGTCCTTTTTCCTTGTTTCCATCCTTCTTTTCGTGACCTGTGAATGATTTTCTACCCTCCTCCAGTTTTATTTGGTCAGGTGATCTAGCCTACCAATCTGTGCAGTGTGTTGTCCATCACTAGAAAATTAGCAAAAAAGGCATGATTCCATGCATGTTTGAAGCAAAGTATGATGATGTATTTACAGCCTCCTCCAGATGATGAAGCTGCTAAGGCCTGGGAATCCTTCCTGTCCATCACATCAAGTCTGTCTCGTGACTTGAGTGAGCAGCTGCGCCTCGTCCTGGAACCCACACAGGCATCTCGCCTACGAGGAGACTACCGTACTGGACGCAGGATAAATATGAGAAAAGTAGGTAATCGTGCAAAATATTCCTCAGATTTCAGATACATTGAGCTTTTTATACCTCTGGGACTAGCAACATTGCTACTTGGAGGGACAGATAGCTTATTTCAGAGTGGAGTGTAAGCATTACAGTATTTACATTCAAATTTTGTGTCATATTCGCCATCTCCTACTTTGGCTGCTTTATTTTTCGGCTGAAGTTGTCGGAATACTTAAGAGCGTTAAAAAAATCCCTCAGTAAGCCTTCCTTCGGTGGGGAAGTGAATCCGGCGGGCCCATGTCATAGATTTATGACATGTAAAAGAACCTTCCACTAACTACAATTGTGTGAAGCTAAATTTGATTAGCGGTCTATTAAAGTTCCAACGTGCCAGTTGTGGTGGCATCTAGTAGCCAAGTTCACAGCTAGGTGTCGTTGATGGTAGCAAAAGTAGGAACTACTTGAAATTGGTTATCTTCAGTCCTTTCCTGAATTACAGATAACACACAGTAATACAGCCATCACAATTAACACTGGTTATTAGTGGTCTGCATTCCTTACCTGAATTACAGATAACACACACTAATACAGCCATCACAATTAACTCTGGTTATCAGACAGATTCTACACACATCCAAAGTACACAGGGCTACATGACCGCGTTGTCGCAGCCCCTAAACTGAAGAACCAACCAACCTACTTCCCTTGGTCAACTCTCATTCTCTTTGAACCTGTTAATGTTAGACCTATTGCTCTTTTCTTTTTGTTTATAACTTTTGGCCCAGCTTAACCTCTCAGCGTGGGAGGACTTTTACCTCACTGCTACCCTGTGCTGCGGGAGGAGATGAGCACAGAGCTTGCTTACAAGTGCACACCATCATATAAGAAGTTATAACAGAGCCGTGAAGCATTGGATTTAAACCAAATTTTCACAGTTTGTTAATGACAAATGTAGTGAAGGAAAACACAAGTTACTGAAACTATACTATCAAATTTTAAAGACCATGCTTACCTTAGAAAATCTCATAATACTTTCAAATCTATCAAGGAAGATGACAGAATTAAATATGAGAGTGGCTAGTAAACGGCTTTTTGAGAAATAGGACCTCAGTGTGGGTTTATGAACAATGCCCATCAGCATATATAGTGCAAAAACTACGTATATTTCTTCGACGGTAACTGGAACCCATTCATTTACCCTTGACATGTGCCATCATGTGCTGCTTAGCATAGATATTTGTCTGTTTCACTATCATACTCACGAATTCACACGTAAAAATAACTGAAATATTGCCACAGGATCTAAACAATTCTTCGCAGCTTCTTGCGGCCCATAATTTCCAGTAAACACTTCCCTTTGGCCGATATAATTCCCCATGTCATCCCAGACAAACTCCTGACCGGCAACATTTTACCCGTGTCTTGCGATGTATTTACGTAACCACATTCACTCCCACTGTCACTACTTTCATTTTCAGACTCTATATTTGAATCATCATTCAGAGAAACCAATATTTCCGACCCATCATTCACTAAAACTTTACTAATATCGGAATCCGCTATCGGAAGCACTCGTTGAGCCGCCATTATGTGTTTACAAACACACAACAAAAATCTAGCTCTTTGCAATCGGATTTATCTAATGTGATCGATGCAAAATTGATATATTTTTACTCGAGACGAGAGATCATAGCTTCCTTTATTGATATAACACAGCAAAATTATAATAGTTACGAAACTAAACACGAGATGGAAGCACGAAGCAAGCACTGCAACGTGCGTGCAGGTAACGGCACTCCGCGACAGAGAGTGGCGAGTTCATGACGTGCAGTTCACGGCACTCCACGCTGAGTGGTTAATTAAAAGCAGATGCATGGGGATCAAAAGAGGAAGGATTGGAAAGAAAAAAGAGAAGAGCTTGCCTCAACCAAGAAGAAACAATGCTAGACTCAGCTGAAGGTCTTGTGGTCACCTCACACATGAGCTCTTGGGTCACGATTGGTTGGTCTACAGCAGGACTGTTCGCCAGCATGGCTCTCACGGTTGGCCTGGTACCGAGATCATTCATTGTGAGCCAATGCATTGGCTCCCAGTAAGGGAGAGAACCTCAGTTACAAATACACACACTACTACAGCCACCACAATGACACAAGTTATCAGTTTCCATGACACCCAAGTACAACAATGACATGCTTAAAATCTTATAACTTGCTGTTTCTTTCAGCACCTCAGATATTATTGAACTCGCTCTACAGTAGTGTCGAAGCTTATAATGCCATTAAGTTGAACTTCTTTGCTCTTGAAACAACTAATTCACATAACAAGCACTTTAGGTCATCAGTGTTGTCTACGTCCCATTGTGGATTAGAATAACAGACCTCTCTAGACTTCTGCTGCTATGGGCGAAAGCTTCAGTAGTGATCTCCTTAGAAATATGATTGGATCCCTAGTTTAGGGGCTGCGACAATGCAGTCATGTAGCCCCGTGTTCTTTGGGTGAGTATAGAATTTGTCTGAAAACCGGTGTTAATTGTGATGACTGTATTAGTGTGTGTTATCTGTGATTCAGGTAGAAGGACTGCAGACTGTACCCTCTCATACCCCTTCCGTCCTCTTACCTCCAGCTCGGCAAAGCTCCCTAGAGGGCCTGCCAACCCGAAGGAAAACTTACCAACTGCGACCCCAAGACAGCCTTTACGGGACTTGGTGGCTTTTGCTCATAGGTCGGTGTCGACAATGTACCCGGGCAGTGCTCCCAGATGTACCAGAGAGCAGGCAAGTCGATTTGTCCACAGGCTTGAAATGTGGGAAGACTTACCTGATGAGGGTCATTCCACCGCAGCTGTTTTGAAGTCAGGGATGGGATGTTTAAGGTCAAATAAGGTAGTAATCAATATATAAAAGGGGTCTGTATTATAAAATAGGTATCAATAGCAAAATAGGAACTACAGTTTTGAGCGCTGAATTTATCACATACGAATTAATTGTCCTTGAGAGGATGGTAACAAATGTCGGTAACGCCGTGAGGTACGGCCCACCATTTAACGCACTTATGGACCTCCCAGAAGGGAAACCAGCAGGTACGCTGGGTGACAATTATCTTACAAAAGTGTTACATAACAGAACATTTATCCCTAGCAAATAGAATTTACACAAGGTTTGGACTTGGGAACACGTGCACGCACAAACCGAAAACAAACATAATAACCAACTTGCAATGCCGCCACGAGGTTGCGTAAGACACAGGACAAATTACAAGTTACACACGGAAAGAAAAGTTTGGTACAACTAACACACGCCCGAACATATCAAGGATAAACGTAAAAGAAATTGAACAGAAATAAAATAAAATGACTACATTACAAATGACATGCTCCAGAAAACGGAGCGGACGGTATCACTCGACTGCCATGGGCCCCGACCCGAACAAGACTCCCTTAAAATGGTGGAGGCTAACGGTACTCCAAGGTACAGTTGCACAATAGGACGCTCCCCCCAAAATTTGAGATTTGAACCATTCCCATAAGTAAAACAGAAATACGAGGTATGGGAAATACTAAAATGAAACGCACATGGGGCGTAAAAGAAGGAAATCCAAGGGAAAAATGTCACGTAAACTACAAACACCACGTGGTTGTAAGATGACGAAAACGAACACAGGGACCCCTTAAAACTTAAATAAAACAAATATATGGTTGCACTCGAGAAAATTCAAGGAAGCGTGATGACGTGGAAATAATAAAATAATTTGGATGAAAACCGAAGACGCCTCATGGTTGCGCAACAAGAATAAACTTTCGCCCCCAAAAAACAGGAAAGATTCCCCATTACCAAATCAAGCTTCCGAGGAAGAAAATTGATAAACAATTTAGATATTAAACAGTGGGGACCCTCTCAATCCATTATCCGAGCGAAACCAAACCGTTGCGCCATTACCATGAGGTAAATTATGACTCGAAAAATCACGCACACCGAAATACGAAAACACAACCCAAAATATGTCGACGGACAAAAAGAAATAAATATCACACTTCCTGGAATATACTCAAAATACAACTACATATTAAACCAAATTAAATTAGACTACAACTAAAGCCATCCCATTTGGTGGCTGATACTTGTACTTGGACTCGGGTACCCGAACCCCGAGCAAACCTTATCGGTGAACAGTCAGTGCAGAAGAGGTCGAATCCCACGCCGTAGCCCTCATATATGAAAAGGCACAATAATATTGAATAGATCAGTCGTCGCAACACACGCACACTAAAATCCCCAGGCTTCTTGTACATAGTCTGTAAGACACTTCCGTATTCACTTTCGTGCAGGTTGGTCACACTGGTCGGCCGCTAGGCGCTCTTCCCCTGTCATCTCGCTGCGGACGATACATATCGCGATGGCTGGGTCGAAAACAATCGATACAGGCAATGATGAATTTTAAATGCGTAGTAATCACATGTCTTTCTTTTGAGGTTAGGGAACACTAAATTGCAGAACCAGTGCACATAAGGTCTGAAGTTATACCTCGCGTCTTTTGACTGCGAGAGCAATATAATATTCTGGAAGATTTCGTTTACAAGGTGTTCATAGTCCTGATTTTCAACTGGTGGCTAATGCCACAAGGTTTCTTCTCGAGATATGGTGAGTAAAGGAAATTACGAAGCACAGCTTCAACTGGAAATACAGGGATGGGCAAACTTTGGTAGGAATTGAATATTTTAGGTTAGGGGTTTATTTTCATGTCAGCTTAAAGTGGCGTGCACACGTCACACAGACGTTTTTTTTTTTTTTTTTTTCAAGTTGTTCCTACTTTTGCTACCAAATGCTACCATCCACGACACCTAGCTGCAGACGTGACTGCTAAATGCCATCGCAGTCAGCATCTGGCGGCGAACGTTGGAACTAATATAGCGTTATCAAACTAACCTACAAATTTTAGCTTCCACAAGTGTAGTTAGCGGAAGGTTCTTTTTCATGCCATAGATCTATGACATGTGACCGCCGGCTTTACTTCCCCTCTGAAGGAAGGCATACTGTGGTATTTTTAACGCTCTTAAAAAATCAGACGACTTCGGCCAGGTTTGAACCCGCGATCTTGGGCTTAGAAGCTCAGTATGTTACCTTAGAAATATGCCTCAACTCAAAGCAGGTAATTGTTATAAAGGTTTCATGCATGAAGGGTCTTGACGATAGCTAGCTGACACATTATTGCTGCTGAATAGTGGTTGGTAGTGTGAGAGGGTCATTGGCTGTTGTATATCTCTGGCCTACAATAACAATTTTGAGCACTGATATTGAAGGCGGTCCCTTTTCTCCTTGTGTGGAAGCATTGGTGTAAAATATTCTAATACTGTAGTTACTTTCTGTGTGTTCTAATTAGGTAATAACTCTAAATATTCATACATCTGTTGACAGTTTTGGATGCTGAAGTTGTTGTAAGTTGCCATTATTAATGTTTGAATTTGCCCTATGGTGGATCGACCAGGTTAGAAATGAACTTGCAGGGAGAGGTCTGGATTTGCAGCAGGTCGTGGCAGGGGAGAAATTCTTGGAGAGAACAAAATGGAGAGCGCAAAGTTTTTAAGGGTTAAGATATTGAAGTTGTCAGTTCCTAGAAAAATAGAAATATGTTGTTTATTAAAATGAAATATTGAAACATAAAAAATAAAATTGAACAGACTTGTGTTTTATAACTCAGAAGAGGACTACTTTTTTTAAATTAATAATGGAAATGTTAATTTTGATGGTTAATTTCTGTACGGCATGTGCTTTAAATTTCAGGTGATCCCATACATTGCCAGTCAATTCCGTAAAGACAAGATCTGGCTCAGAAGGACGAAACCTTCAAAACGAGATTACCAGATAGTACTGGCAATTGATGACTCGGCAAGTATGGCAGACAATCATTCCAAAGAGGTTAGTGTACTGTCCTTATAATTAAGTTATAATCTTAAATGGCTTTTCAGAGTGGTTCGAGACTAAACAGGGTGTACAGCAAGGTAGCGCTCTATCACCACTTTTATTCATTACTGTAATGGATAAAATAATGAAGAGAGTTAAGAGACTCAATAAGACCTCCGAGTTTAAAGCTTTAGCGTTTGCAGATGATGTTGTAATATGGGGTGAAAATGAGGCTGAAATACAACAGAAGTTGAATTATTGGAATACTAGATTCAAGCAATTTGGTCTGAATATTAGCAAGTCCAAAACGGTAGTGATGCCCGTTAGTCGACAAAACATCTGTACTAACATCCCTCTGAATGGTACAAAGTTAGAACAAGTACATCAGTTCTGTTACCTTGGCAGTGTAGTGTTCACAGAAAACCAACCATCTGCAGAAATTACTATTAGAGTTCAACATGGAGCACAATTTTATCACCTCGTGAAAGGGCTTCTTTGGGACCAGCAAGTTCCTTTAAGATCAAAACTAATACTCTACAAGAGCTTCTTTGCACCTGCTACTACATATAGCTTGGAAACCTGTACCCAATCCAAGAGAAATATCAGCAAACTACAGGCGGTGGAGATGAAGTTTTTAAGAACTATGATTCAGAAGACAAAAGGGACAAAATACAAAATTACAAGATACGCTATCTTGTTCAAGTAGAGCAATCTCTTAATGAGATCTGTGTTGAAGCCAGGCTGAATTGGTTTGGTCATCTCAAAAGAATGGACACACAAAGAACAGCTAGAGTGTGGTTTGAGAAAGAACCAAGAGGTTGACCGAGGAAGAGATGGATCGACCAGGTTAGAAATGATCTTGCAGGGAGAGGTCTGGATTTGCAGCAGGTCGTGGAAGGGGAGACATTCTTGGAGAGAACAAAATTGAGAGCGCTCATTCACCGCACCCGTGAAACTGGAGCCGGTTCATGATGATGATGATGAATCTTAAATACTGTATTCTTTTCATTTTGTATGTTCCAAGTTAGGCTTTTCACCCACTGAGCTACTCAATTTGTTATTGGACTGGTTAATGATTGCCGATTCAAATTGATCAGGAATTCATATTTCACAAAAATGACATAATAACTGTTACTTTAATTCAGTCTAGTTTGCATATTTCATCATTGTCAATGAATTAAGTCAATACACTGTATTTTTTTTGCTTTTTTTTTTGTGCTATCTTTGTTTATTGTGTATCTTCGTTAGATCGACACCCCGGCAAGTCAAAATTCCTCCCTATTTTTCCCTTTCTAGCCTGTTACGCCTTTTTTTCCTTTTTGTTACGATTTGTTGACGTACATTGAAACATTCTTGCTTCCGTTTCCAACAGCTTGCGTTTGAATCTCTGGCTGTGGTGAGCCGAGCCCTCACTCTGTTGGAGTCTGGAGAGCTTGGTGTTGTTAGCTTTGGTGAAACAGCAAAAATTCTTCATCAGCTGGGAGACCCCTTCACGGAGCAGAGTGGCGCAAGGTAACTAACTGTTGTTTGTCAGATGGTTTAAACTTGATTAGGACATTCAGTTACCATATTTATTAGCCTATTTTCAATTTTGAAAAAATAGGCTTATGAGATCACCTTTTGTCCGTGTGTGTGTGTGTGTGTGTGTGTGTGTGTGTGATTCGTGTGTGTGTCCCCCCCTAATAAAATCTAAACGGAAGGAGCGATTTCAATGAAACTCCGAAAGTTCATAGGACTATACCCGGCGACCTCGACCGTGCCCTTCGAATATTGTTACGACTCACCAATCCAACATGGCGGCTGTGCGAAATATTTCACCAGCATTCAATATCTCCGAAACTATTACCGATATTACCCTGACATTTTATATGGTGATAGAGGGAACTACTATAAGTTCACTTATGTGACTTTTGAAAACCTGGTAACTACAAAACCAACATGGAGGCCAAGCGAATTTGCGACTTTTAAATAGACGTTTCTCGTGATTTGACCAACCAAACGCAATGAAACTTGGTACAGTATATGTTTATATACATTGTAATGCACCGACATCTAACTTCGTTCAATTGTTTACATAATCACAAGATGGCGGATGTGCGAAATATTTCACCGGCATTCTATATCTCTGAAACTATTAGCGGTATCTCCCTAAAATTTTGTACGGAGATAAAGGGCACTACTGGAAGTCCATCTATAAGACTTTCAAAAACCGGTTAAGTACAAAACGAACATGGCGGCCAAGCGAATTTGAAAATTTTAAATAGACCTTTTCGCGATTTAATGTTCCAAGCGCACTGAAACCTGGTACATGAAATATTTATACACATTGTAATCCACTGGTATCTAATTTAGTTCAATTGTTTACATAACCTCAAGATGGCGGCAGTGCGAATTTTAAAATTAAGTTTTTATTTCTTGTGATGTAGTCATGCGATCGAAGTGAAAGTTTGAATAATGAACCTAGGCAATAATTTTCCTTTAATGGTACATGACTCTATGGCCTATACATTTAACAATCCAACATGGCGACCATCCGAAATATTTAGAAGATACTGAATATCTACGAATCTATTATAGCAATCAAACTGCAGTTTTTAATGTTCATAGGGGCTATGAACTTAAGTTCACCTATAGGACTTTAAATAACCTGGTGATCACAAATCCAACATGGCGGTGACGCGAATTATAAATATTTACATGGACGTTTCTCGCAATTTAACCATCCGAGTGCAGTGAAACTTGGTACAGTAAATCCTTATACGAATGTTAATCCACTGGCATCTAATTTATTTCAATTGTTTCCATAACCTCAAGATGGCAGCTGTGAAAATTTTTTAAATCTCCTTGTTTTTTCTTGTGTCCTAATTATGCGATTGAAGTTTGAATATTACACGTTCACAATAATCTGCATGTAACAGTACATAACTCTAGGACCTACATATATAAAATCCAACATGGCGACCATCCGAAATATTTAGTCGGTTCTTAATATCTACGAATCTATTACAGCAATCAAACAGAAATTGTGTATGTTGATAGAGGCAGTTAACATAAGTAGGATATATGAAAATAGGCTGTATAGTTCTTCACGGAACTACTTGTTTTTAACTTGAATCCATTGTTGTTGTTTTTTTCGAGTTAATTATTTAAGAGTGCAATTTGAATCATGAGTTAGTAAATCATAAGTTAATTATTTAATGTTGTAACTTTGGTAGTTTTATACTTTAACAAGTATGCGGTTCTGTACATGTAAGGTGCTGCCACCTGCCCTTTATGCTTCAGTTTGTCTAAAACTCGCGCCATGTTCGCACATGTTTAGTTTGCGCGGTTCCGCTATTGCCATCCATGTACATCAGTTCGTTATTATTATTAAACTCACATCAGTTCGCTTTGCTTGTATATCTCTGGTTTCCTTATAAACTCTTACAGGTTATGGACCCAGATGCGCGTGACTAAGTGCGTAAATAACAAATCGTAATTATTCGTAAAAACGTGCCGGAAGTTAACCTCAAAAATGAACGCCGGAAGTATTGGGAGAATTGAACCCCTCGGTAAGGATAATTTCGACACTTGGGCCGTGCAGATGCAGGCTATCCTCATTACGGGCGATTTGTGGGAATTCGTCGGCGCGAATTCTACGAAACCAGAACCAGCGGCTGGAAATGCAAACGCGGCGGCAATTCAAGAGTGGGACAAGAAGGATCAAAAGGCTCGGTCGCTGATCATTTTGTCGATGTCACCGAGTGAAATAAAGCAAGTCATGAATTGTGTCACGGCACGTGATACATGGCAACGACTGAAACAGATCTACAAATCCCAGGGACCGGCTCGGAAGGCGACCTTACTGAAAAGGCTAACCTTACAAAAATTGGCGGACGATGGCGACGTGCGTGACCATCTGAACGATTTCTTTGACACCGTGGACAAATTGGGAGATATGAACATCACGATCAATCCGGAATTGTTGACAGTTATGTGTTTATACAGTCTGCCGGCACGGTTCGAGAACTTTAGGTGTGCAATAGAGTCACGTGACAACCTACCGACTCCCGAGGCTCTTCGGACCAAAATCATCGAAGAGGATGACGCACGAAAATCGAGCACACAAGGTGAAATAGTGGGAGCTATGTTCGTCAAGAAGAAGACTGGTCCAGGTAACAAGAACTATAAGAAACAAACACCAGGGAGATGTTAGAGAGCATTGCGATGTCTGGAACTGACGACGAAACCAAGGAGAAGGCCAAGAACATGCTTCGCCAGTTGCAGGGAGGCGACAAGGTCTGCTTACTACAAAAATCACTGTACGGATTGAAACAGGCCGGTAGAAACTGGTATGCCAAGCTGCGTGAGGTCTTGAGGAAGTGCGGTGCCAAACCAACCGCATCGGATCCGTGTCTATTCCAAATTGGTTCCGGAAATAACATAACTTTGATTGCCGTTTACGTTGACGACATGATGGTGCTATCAAAATGCAAAAAGACGATCGCCGAGATTTCCAGAGTCCTGAGTAAAAATTTCAAGGTCAAGGACTTAGGATTGGCCAAACACTTCCTAGGCATCGAACTAATCCAGGAGACCGGATGTATAGCCATGCAACAGCAAGGTTACATTGAAGAGCTTCTCCAACGCTACGAGATGGCCGACTGCAACCCTGTAGTCACACCACTCGACCCTGGAACGAAGTTGAGCAAAAATGAGAATCCCAGTACTGACGAGTTGAAGTTGCCTTACCGCGAATTGGTAGGCGCGCTGACATACCTGTCGACAACTACACGCCCGGACACATTTCGTTCGCTGTCAGCTACCTTGGACAGTTCAACAATTGCTTCGGAGTCGAACATTGGAAAGCTGCCAAGAGAGTGCTGCGGTACTTGAAGGGGACTTCGAACATCGGGCTGATTTACGAAGCAGACACCGAACCGATCCAAGGATTCGTCGATGCCAACTGGGGAAGCTGCCAAGAAGATAGGAGGTCCTACACGGGGTACGTGTTCCTGCTCGGCGGATGCCCTATATCGTGGGACTCAAGAAAACAAAGAACCGTGGCCCTTAGCACCACGGAGGCCGAGTACATGGCGTTGTCAGAGTGTAGCAGTTTTGCTAGCCCACACTGTTGGGTGATAAATGTAACTGTTTACCTTTGCCTAAGCTATGTTGTTTTAATGGGCGCCAAGACCTCAATGCAATGTTGAAATCTAAATTTGTATTTAACAACGTCTAGCTCTGGCAGAACACCTTCAAGACTCTATTCACTCAGATCGTGGTATGATTTGATCATTAACCCAACAAACAATTGTATCAGGAGAAGGAATTGGTCTATATCTAATGCTACCTACTGAAAGCAAAGATTGCATTGTAAAAGAAATGAATTTATTATATAAAACAAGTATAGCAAAATTAATAATAATAATAAGTACAAAATTTAAATTGGAGCGTTGTGATTTGAATATTACCGATAGAAAATTACGTGAAAACGGAGTCTGATAAATTGATTTTACTCTTATTTCCAAGCTATGAAGTTACTGAAATATGAAATGTAAAACAAAGAAAAATGAGAGATTGCGTATTTCTGCGTCATTTGCGCTTACCACTGGAAATTGCCAAAGCATTTCCCTCGTACTTGATGATGCCGTGAGCTTCCCACAGTCTCCTGGACGTCGTCATCTCCGTCGGAATTTGATGATATTCTGGTAGATTAGAGAATTCTATGGTCCGTACCTCGGACCCAAACACTCGTACAACCGCACTGGTTAAGTTTTGCAAAAGTTAGTCTTCAACTCCACTGAACATCGGAGCGACACGCACTTCCAACCGTACTCCGCAAGTTCTACACAGATAGTCCTCGTTTCACGGCGCGTCGAACAATATATGCACCTGTTGGCTCCCCCACCACGGTACCGTCTTCCAGCTTACGTTGTCTCCCCTGATTGGCTGAGCACGCCGCCAGTTCCCCTCCTCTGCCTCATTACACTCGGCGCGCGAGAGGGAGAAGTCGTTTTCCGTTCCAACAATTCGCCTTTTCTAGACCTTGCGACCCAGCCTTGCGTAATACTTCTCGACAGGAATCAGCTTGTATTCGAATTCCCAGTGAGTCATGTCTCTCAAATACCCTAACTGACAAAACTCCGTAAAATTCCGTAATCACATAATTTTCTATAATATTGTCGTTCGTAATAATTTGCTTGATAGCGTTTTCTAAGACATAGAAAACCTATCTGAATGCTAATAATTTTTATAAAATGCTCCGAAAATACCTTAATAATAATTATAATAAATTAATAATAATAATAAATTACCATGAAAAATTCTCTTGGCTGAACAATTTGCCGCGTAAATAAATATAGAATGGCTTCCTACTGACTTATGCCAGTTGCATAAAACCCCTCGAAAAACACGTTACATATTCGCCTCGGATCATCGGATGATTTACCGTGACGACGGTCCATTATCCGATTATCCCAGACACGTTAATAAACCCCATCCAAAATACATATTACATAAACGAAATCACCCTAAATTACAGATATATACACTCATATTTTTTCTTCACGCACTTTGCGTCAAAGTTTGTTGTCACTATGGATTGCACTTTGCAACCAGTCCAATGTTTTACATATGGAATAGTGTTCCATGGATATTTCCGCCTCTCAAATTTCTCTATGTTGGAGAAATAGACATAATTAATGTGTGAGCACTATGTATTTATGATGTCATATCACACGCATTGAAGGTGTTCTGATATATTTATATCACCATAGAACTCCCTAATTTCACTGGAGGTCCCCTCCTTATGGTGAAATTTAATCTCACTTATCACTGAGCACACGATCACACTACTGTGGCAGCGCCTCGTGACCATAATACTTAATCTCTCTTTAAAGTAGATTAAATTAATATTGACTTCTGAAAAAAAAACAGTAAATGCGCATTACATATAACACCAAATATTTCTGTGCCGTAATCGCCCTGTCTTGTTAAGTTCCCGTTAACCATATTCTACTTAATACTAGTTCTCAACACAGACCATTTCTCCTCACACAAATAATACCATTGTACAAATTATCTTAAATTACACACTTACAAATCTTACATGGCGAGGCCGTAAACAGAAATCACGTGTGCTGATATGTATGAGTTTCATGAAGGACTGTCTCGCATTCTGATGGCCCATCTTTTATCTCGTGGACGCCTTAAGCTAACAAGCCCTATTCAAGCGCTCCCCCATCTCTTGGAGATAAATGGGAACCCATCAGCGCTGCCAAAAATGGCCTTGGTGCATCGAGACAATTTAGTGCTCAACAGCATCCGACAATCCCGTCATATTTCCCTGTACCTTAAAAACTCTCATTTACTTACATACTACCCCCCTGTGTGACTTCTGATACGCCTGCCTTAAGACCAGATCTTCCACGCACCAGACACCACACTTACTCATTTGATAGGCTGGCTCGCCAGCTAAACACACTCACTTTATGACACATATTTTCGTAGACTATGTATATTATACGTCCCGTATAATCTGTTTCCCTCACTATTCTCCAGCACATATGCTGTTTTTCCAATACGTTTGGAAACTATAAATGTTTCTGCGTCACCTGCTTCCAACCTTGCAAGTGGCTCCCTTAAATGAACGTCATCACGTTGCTCTACCTAGCATATTTCTCAGTGTCTGTAACGATGCCCTGTTGCTACTGTCCACACATACTAACCCTACCTTCCTATGGTGTCACACCTCTACTCGACACTCTATGACCTAAAAATGTCACTTCTGACTGACAGAATGACGACTTAGACAGCTTCAAAGTGAACCCTGCCTGATCTAACTTCTGAAAAACTATATTTAAATGACGTAGATGCTCCTCAAACTGCGTGAACTAATTACCATATCATCTATGTAAATGGTTACAAACTCTCCTGTGTCATCCCCTAATGCGATGTTTAAAGCCCTAATTAAAGCTGCTGAACTACTCTTTAACCCATAAGGTGTTCTACAAAATTGATAAAGGTTATATTTATGACTAAAAGCTGTAAATGGTCTATCTTCGTACATAAGTGGCACTTGCCAAAAACTGGAACTCAAATCTACACAAGTGAAATACTTCTTCCCCTCAAATGTTTGCATTAATTCTTCTATTGACATAGATTTCAGCTGATCTGAACTAATTCTATTGTTAACCAAACGAGCGTCTAAACAAATACGAACAGTGCCGTCGGTCTTGGGTACCGTTATCAAAGAATTAACATACGGACTGTTAGAGTGCTCAATAATCCCATCTTCAAGCATCTGATTAATTTGTGCCTCAACTGCACTCTGATAAGCGAAAGGTACAGGATATCTATGTCCTGTGAATACTGACCTATCAATAACGTTCAATGAATGGGTATAGCAATTAGCCATACCAATGCGATCCTCAAACACTCTCCTATTACACCATAACACATCATAGAGCCGAACACACTGTTCATCCTCTATATTTCCCTGAAATGCAGCCTCACGTAACGAGTCCTCTAGACTTCCGTTCGTAATCACACTGCCCACAAAACATGGAGAACCCCGCTCTACGGCTGGCGATATCTCATTTAAAGTACAAATCACACCTACAATACTACTTCTCTGAATATGGTCATTGAACGCTACTTCTACTTCAGAATCTCCCCATTTAAATTTCAAACTCCCTACATCATAACATAAGTTACCAGACACTCTACTTAGCCACTCTGATCCCAAGATAACACTGAATACTAAATTTGGAATTACAAGGCAAATCTGCTTCTCTACATGATTATTAATTTTAATGTCTACTAAAACTTGCTTAGAAATTACTTTAGACCTCTTCCCAACAGCTGTGATAACAAAAGTGCTTTTAATTGGCATCTCCTCAAAATTTACTCCAGTTCCTTTCATTTTATCATAAAATGCACTACTTATGCAACTCTTCGTACAACCACTATCAATTAAAACATCTGTGTACGCCTCGGACACGTTAAATTTAACTATGGGGCTCTTACTAACCACTTCCTGAATAATACCTTCATCATTTAGTTCATGTAATAATTCATTTCTCACATTTAGGTCATAGGGTTCCTGTATAATTGTATGGACAGGGCATGCTACAGACTGAGATTCTGACCTTACTTCGCAGCCTGGTTCGCGTTTACAGAACCGCTACAGCTGGCCGTAGTACTACTAACTACTAAACTGGTCTGGTTGTTCTGGGCTGTGTTGTCATTGTTTGGCTGTATATTACTACCACTAGGCTGTCCTCTTCCTTGACCCCTATTCTGGTTGTAATTATTGTCATTATAATTTCTCCCTTGATTTCCCCTGAAATCATTGTTTCCCCCTTGATTTCCCCTGTAATCATTGTTCCTCCCTTGATTTCCCCTGAAATCATTGTTCCTCCCTTGATACTGATTACCATAGCCATTTCCTCTGTTCTGATATAGCTGATTATTATTATTTCTATTTTGAGCGTTGGCCCCTTTGCCACCGTTCCCTTGAACTTCTTGATGCCTGGCTTCATTAGGTCTATTATTATTATTACCCTGGTTCCGATTGAAATTGTCCTCATAACCCCCTCTCCCTAGTGCATCAAATGTGCTTAACAAATTTTCTACTTGTGATATAGTCTTTACATTCTGGATACAAGCAGCCTCCTTGATCCTATAGGGAAAGTGCCTAAGTAGCAACCTTACCACATCACTTTCCTCCTTCAAGCCATCCAGATATTTACACACTAATACCTGCCCTAAAAAGTATTCGGTCATGGTGGAGCTTCCTTTAGGGTTATATTTACCACACACTACTCCCTCACGATGCTGCGACTGAATAACCTCATTCCAGAACTTTTCACAGAATTTCATTTTAAAATCATTAATATCAGTAAACTTGTCTCTGTAGACAGCAAACCAATTCCTCGTTTCCCCCACAAACACTTGTTCTAAAATTTCAACTACCTGGCACCACTCAATACTACCATTTTCCAACCTCTCCCCGAATTTATTTTCTATAGTGTTCATGAACTCCATTGGGCACCCCTGTCGATTGCTGAACTTACCCAGTTCTACCTCCCTGTGTGTGCTATTCACAAAAACTGGCCTATTCTGACTATTTTCTTGCCTGATCCTAGCTTTTAATTTTAATTCTAATTCTGCAATTTTCTCCTCAGCCTTCCTCTCAATACTGTTTACTGTTAATTTAATGTTTCCTTCTGATTCTTCTACTTTATCATATAGCTTTGCTTGTTTCTCCTCAATCTTGCTAATGCTCTCTCTATTACTCTCTCTTAAATCATTTACTTCTGCAAATATTTGCGAGTGGACTTTCTCAATTCTACCCCCCAGCTGTTCCTTAACCTCTTTAGTTGCTACCTGAATTTTGTCAATTTCTCCCCCCAATTGCTTTTTGACCTGCTGTGTTTCCAGTTGAACTAGTTCTTTTAAATTTTCAGCCTGTGTACTGATTCTAATTTCTAACTCCTCCTGTACTTTTCCTAATTTCTTGTCTACATCTGCAATGATCTCTTTAACCTTCTCTTCCATTACTCCTCTGATTTCTCCTCTAATCTGCTCCATTTTCACTCTAATTTCCTTGTTGTTCTTATCTAATTTTGCATTATTCTGTTCTAATTTTGCATATAAAGCTTCTGTACTTTCTTTATTTTCCCTACTGTTTTGTTCTAATTTAGCGTTGTTTTTTCCAGTTTAGCATTTAAAGCGTCTGTACTTTCTTTATTTTCCCTACTGTTTTGTTCTAATTTAGCGTTGTTTTGTTCCAGTTTAGCATTTAAAGCGTCTGTACTTTCTTTATTTTCCTTACTGTTTTGTTCTAATTTTGCATTTAAGGCATCACTACTAACTTTGTTCTGATACATGAACTCGAGAAGTAAAGTTTTTAATTCTGGTTGGCCGCCTACACTCCCTGTTTCAGTATCGGGATTTACCTCCGCTACCCCGGTACTACCATCACTCGACATACTGCTCGTATCATCACTCTCCAGTTGATGACCACTACGTAACCTCATCTGTCTTTCTTTCTCATCCCCCATAATGATATACACTGATAGAGACAAATAACCCCCAAAATACAGGCACAGAAATATATACCCTTCTCCTTCCACAAATGTTATTAGGTTTTCATCCCCACGTTGTCGGCGACAAATGTAGCAGTTTTGCTAGCCCACACTGTTGCGTGATAAATGTAACTGTTTACCTTTGCCTAAGCTATGTTGTTTTAATGGGCGCCAAGACCTCAATGCAATGTTGAAATCTAAATTTGTATTTAACAACGTCTAGCTCTGGCAGAACACCTTCAAGACTCTATTCACTCAGATCGTGGTATGATTTGATCATTAACCCAACAAACAATTGTATCAGGAGAAGGAATTGGTCTATATCTAATGCTACCTACTGAAAGCAAAGATTGCATTGTAAAAGAAATGAATTTATTATATAAAACAAGTATAGCAAAATTAATAATAATAATAAGTACAAAATTTAAATTGGAGCGTTGTGATTTGAATATTACCGATAGAAAATTACGTGAAAACGGAGTCTGATAAATTGATTTTACTCTTATTTCCAAGCTATGAAGTTACTGAAATATGAAATGTAAAACAAAGAAAAATGAGAGATTGCGTATTTCTGCGTCATTTGCGCTTACCACTGGAAATTGCCAAAGCATTTCCCTCGTACTTGATGATGCCGTGAGCTTCCCACAGTCTCGTGGACGTCGTCATCTCCGTCGGAATTTGATGATATTCTGGTAGATTAGAGAATTCTATGGTCCGTACCTCGGACCCAAACACTCGTACAACCGCACTGGTTAAGTTTTGCAAAAGTTAGTCTTCAACTCCACTGAACATCGGAGCGACACGCACTTCCAACCGTACTCCGCAAGTTCTACACAGATAGTCCTCGTTTCACGGCGCGTCGAACAATATATGCACCTGTTGGCTCCCCCATCACGGTACCGTCTTCCAGCTTACGTTGTCTCCCCTGATTGGCTGAGCACGCCGCCAGTTCCCCTCCTCTGCCTCATTACACTCGGCGCGCGAGAGGGAGAAGTCGTTTTCCGTTCCAACAATTCGCCTTTTCTAGACCTTGCAACCCAGCCTTGCGTAATACTTCTCGACAGGAATCAGCTTGTATTCTAATTCAGTGAGTCATGTCTCTCAAATACCCTAACTGACAAAACTCCATAAAATTCCGTAATCACATAATTTTCTATAATATTGTCGTTCGTAATAATTTGCTTGATAGCGTTTTCTAAGACATAGAAAACCTATCTGAATGCTAATAATTTTTATAAAATGCTCCGAAAATACCTTAATAATAATTATAATAAATTAATAATAATAATAAATTACCATGAAAAATTCTCTTGGCTGAACAATTTGCCGCGTAAATAAATATAGAATGGCTTCCTACTGACTTATGCCAGTTGCATAAAACCCCTCGAAAAACACGTTACAAGAGTGCGCCAAGGAAGCTGTGTACTTACGTCGATTTCTGCTCGAGTTAGGCTTCAAAGACTTAGCCACTACGTTCATCTTTTGTGATAATCAAAGTGCAATTAATTTGGCAAAGAACGCGATGTATCACAGTAGAAGCAAACATATTGATATCAAACATCACTTTGTTCGCGAAGTCTTTGAGTGTAAATTTTTTGTTTTGAAGTATATCTCTACGAACGATCAAGTTGCTGACTTTCTCACGAAGAGTTTAAGTCGAATGAAACATGAACGTTGCTTGAAGTTTGCTGGTTTGGAGAGTGTAAAGATTGTATGAACCTCTACTTGAGGGGAAGTGTTGTAACTTTGGTATTTTTATACTTTGTTTAACAAGTATGCGGTTCTGTACATGTAAGGTGCTGCCACCTGCCCTTTATGCTTCAGTTTGTCTAAAACTCGCGCCATGTTCGCACATGTTTAGTTTGCGCGGTTCCGCTATTGCCATCCATGTACATCAGTTCGTTATTATTATTAAACTCACATCAGTTCGCTTTGCTTATATATCTCTGGTTTCCTTATATCCTCTTAAATTTAAAAGTTTAATTTGATTCGTAAGTTAGTACATCATAAGGTAATTATTTAAGAGTTTAACTTTTAGCTTTAATCAGTTGGTTTTGTTTGACTTTAATCCGTTAGTTATTTAAAGTTTAACTTAAATTGGTTAATATTTTCAGCCATTAACTTCAATTTTAATCAGTCAATACTTTTTGGTCATCTTTCCTGTGTGTGAAAAGAAAACAACTAGTGAGAATGTGTAGAAATTTTCATCACAGAATAAGCAAGGCTGCTTGGTTTTAAAAAAAAAAAAGAATCCCTTGTTCACTCACCCACAACCATTCTGCCTTGATAGAATTGTGTTCTGTCCCTCTGTGCAATTGGAGCAATGTCAATGATTTTATACTTTGCTTTCAGACTTCTTCAACAGATCTCCTTCTCACAAAATGGTACTCGTGTGGCTCAGCTAGTGGAGTTTGTTACAACAATGTTCTCTATGAGCAAGTCAAGAGCATCACATTCCAATGAGCTCGCCCAGCTTCTGATGATAGTGTCTGATGGGCGAGGTATATTCAGTGAAAGTCCAAACAAAGTGAAGTTGGCCATTAGACGTGCTAGGGAGGCTCATATATTTATGGTCTTCGTTATTGTGGACAATCCAGACAACCAGGTGAGAAAATGTTTATCTTGTTACTATAGGTAATGGCCACCTAATCATACAAACATTGGTAAAACTCGAACCATTTTTGAATGAAGGATCCGTATTGACTTGCAATCTTAAAACAAGCAAGTGTTCCCTTTTCTAATCTGCCCAGTCTATACTTTTATTTCATAAAACTAGTACATATTTCGAATCATCTGTGATTCTTCATCAGCTAGGTGAAATAATAATAATAAGTAATCATCATCATCATCTGGGTATCCTTCCAGCGGGCTGGGTAGGATTTTTATGGACAATATGCCTCCATCGGTTCCTGTCATTATAGAGCTCCTCTCCTTCCACATCCTGCAGTGTTGTTCCTTTCTCGATAAGGTCTGCATTCACCTGGTCAAGACGCCTCCTTCTTGGACGTCCAACAGGTCTCCTTCCAGGTATTGCCATTTCCAAGTTATGTGACATAATTATTAAGATAATGAGCAATACAATATACAATTGTTGTGATAATATTGAAATGTACTTACATCCTGACATATGCCTCGGAGACCTGGGTTATGAAAGGAAGGGAGAAGAGCAAAATACAGGCCAATGAGATAAGGTTCTTGAGAAGCAGTATTGGAGCTACAAAGATGGACAGAATAAGAAATGAGAGGCCCAGAGAATAAATGAAGGAGGAACCATTACAGGATGGTATAGAGAAATCTAGACTTAGATGGTATGAACATGTAAAACGAATGGAGAAGAGGATACCCAGGAGGATACACGAGACGAAGTGGAAAGGAAAGAGACCGAGAGGAAGACCGAGATACAGGTGGCTGAAGAGGGTGGAAGAAAGCATGAAGAAGAGAGGAGAAAACTGGACAAGGGTGGAGGCTGAGAGATGGTGGGAAGACAGAAGACGTTGGAGAGGCTTGTGTTCCAAACAGACCCGGCCAGTGGCTGGAAACTGTGCATGATGATGATGATGATTATGGTAATAAAATCCAAGTACGCACTATGCTGTGTGTTAAAAATATATTTATTGTTATCTATAATGCTCCTATTATGAATTGAGTAATCTGGTATCAAAACAATATACATTACTATTTTTGGGATTTTGAGATTATGGCTGATTTAACAAGTCCTAAATGCCCTCTTTAAAAGCTGAAATAGTCAGTTGGTTTCAAAATAAGACAAGTAGATGAATGACTATCAAAACAATACACATCTTGGCAGGATCTATCGCACATCTATAGGCGCATCTGCTGAAAGGGTGCTCTCTGTGTGCTGCTTATGCAATTCCTTCGTGTTCTGTTAGTGCCGGTGTGTTTACATTTGTATTGGTGTGTGAAATCAACTTTATACTTGAGTGATTATTTTATTTTCAAAATATCGTGGGGCGTGGTGGCGCAGCGGTCAAGCTGCATGCCTCTCACCAAGGCGGACCGGGTTCGATTCCCGGTCAATGCATGTGAGATTTTCGATGTGAAATGCCATGTCCTGTGGTTCGGATTCCACGTAAAACGGAGGTCCCGTGGCTTATGATCGCGAGATTGACGGTCACGTTAAACTACAAGCTTCCTTTTCCTATTTTCAAAATAAATACATCCGACTTACTGACAAGGGAAGTATCAGGTAAGACAGGTCGAAACCTATCTTGAAACTTTGTGAACACAATTGTTGTACTATAAGAGGACAACTTGTGGAAAATCAGCCGCCAGATTGAATTGCAAGGCTCCGAAATCATGTGGCGAATCTCTCAATCAATGGGAAGTAGCGAGTACCGTACATGTTGGAACGGACAGCCCTGACTGCTCAGGCACTCGAGGCCAGTGGAAAGCGGCCGCACATTCTAGTCGTCATGTACCCCCCCCCTCACGTGACTACTCAAGAGTGCCAGGGATGTCCAGCTACGCCAGCTGTTATGTCTGCATACCAGAATGTCAGCTACGATTTTGGAGCCTTGCAGTTCAATCTGGCGGCTGATTTTCCACACATTTTCCTCTTATAGTACAACGATTGCGTTCACAAAGTTTCAAGATAGGTTTCAACCTATCTTACCTGATACTTTCCTTGTGAGTTGCAAAACAAGATACTGTAGATCAGCAAGTTTTAAAACAAAATAAGACACATCAAATATTAAACACTTGTAAAAAGGAAAAGGAAACAGCATGAGTTATGAAACTTTTGGGAAATATTTGTTTATATCACTCACAACTTTCAAAAAAGAGGCATATTTATTTGTCTGTAAACAAAGGACTTATTCAGTTTTTTGTGTCTCCTGAAAAATTTTGTTTAAGTGATGGGTCTTGTGTTGATACCACATGCCTCAATAGATTGTTGTACAGGTTAGTAGAACAGACAACATTAAAATCATTCTAGGCTACTAAAATTTACAACAATTCTCTGTGAATAGTTTATGTTCTTAATAATGTCTACATTTATGTTATTTCTGGTTCATTCTCAGCAAAACTTTCAACTTTTTCTGTCTCATAGTTGATGTATGCCTGAAATTGTACTCCAAGCACTTGCACTTGCAATATTTTGTGGTAATTAATGCTCAGACTTCTGTGGATTAAACAAAGTGAATTTCTGCAAGATCGTTGAAGTATTAGAAGACATTTTTCAGTGTTGCCTAGTTCCATTATAAAAAGCTTTCCAGTCGGTCAAGACAAATTGTGCCCAATTGCATTATGCGGGAAAAAGAGTATTTAAACACCCTAACCTGAAAGAGAATTACATGAGTTATTTATCACAAAATAATATAAAATACATTTTTTTTTTTTTTTTTTCACATTGATATGATATTTATTCAATTAATTCCAAAGAGCCATAGGCTCGTACAGAGGAATTGTACAGTAATATGTGTGTTTACACACCAGGAAGAAAATTCTGAAGGTAACACAAATTGCATGTTATTTTGTGATAAATATCTAGTGTAATATCTCTTTCAGGTTAGGGTGTTTAAATACTTGTTTTTCCGTCTAATGTAATTGGGTACAACTTGTGTTGACCGACGGGAAAGCTTTCTATAACAGTGCAAGATATTTCCCCCTTTTTTAATGCCAAGTGAATGACACACACTATAAGTTTATCCAATAAATGCCTTATTTTATTTGATGCAAATGTAATTACATCATTTTAGCATTATAGCAGAACCTCAGTCAGTGGAAACAGAATGATTCAAAATTCCACTCGGTTTGAAGAATTCCTTATTTTCAAGCCATTTACTGTTTAATTTGAATTATGGAAATTTATTAAGAGGATTCCAATCTTGTGATTGCAATAAAATTTCTCCCTAATTTTCTATACAACCAATTATTTTACAACAATTTTCCTCATAATAAACTTGTTTTGCTGCACTTCAAATTGGCCCAACTCTCTGGATGATGCTGTTCAGTGCGCAACTTAACAATGGTTATGATTGATTTGAATTATCGAGTAGCCAACTGTTCCAGACTATAAATTTATTCTGTTCATTTTTCTACTGTTCCAGACTATAAATTTATTCTGTTCATTTTTTTTTCTGTTCCAGACTATAAAATTATTCTGTTCATTTTCAAAAGAATTGGCTACCGGTAGGCTACCATACTTTTTTTCAAGTAAATTACTGTTCTTGACAACGTAATATTCCATGATCCTTTCCTGAATCCATTTAGTTGATTTGGAGAAATTACACTGCTGAATGAAAGCTCTGAGCATACAATAGCTTCTTTCGGAACTGGGAATTGATTTTATCAACTGTCAATTTTAACAGATGTAACGGAACTTTAATAGTGAATTGTGTTTGTTTGGGAGTTTTATCATTTGACCAAGGTGTGTATTTTGTTATTTTCAGAATTCTGTTCTGGATATTCGGACACCAATTTTCAAGGATGGAAAGCTTGAGTGTTTTAAACCGTACCTGGACTCTTTCCCATTCCCGTTTTACTTGATTTTGAGGGATATAAATGCTCTTCCTGGTGTGCTGAGTGATGCCCTACGTCAGTGGTTTGAACTAGTCACCAACATGGACAGCTATTAGACAACGTTGTTCTGTACATTCTGAGTGGAAGGGAAAAAATTTGAAGCCGTGAAGATGTGTTTTATCAGGGTAAAGAAACTACAGAGAGCTGCCCTAATACTACTAAATTTAAGCCAACTGACATTGATTCACCCAAGGGTTATTTTCCAAGTCTTGTTATACTGTATCATGTAACTAACACCGAATTCCAATCAGTTCCAATGCAGGAAACACTGTGGATTTAACATGGGGATAGGTGGTGACAGGTGTAAGTGATACCACCTACTGGTTTGGGCTGGAAGGTTATCTTACCAGTTGGCCATGCTTCTTATTATTGTGTATGTTTATTTCAGTAAGTAGCTTGTTTTGTAGCTCTTGTTTTCTGGACTAAACAACGTTAAATGCTCCCTATCATGACATTTTCAACCAGAATGTATCCCAAGCAGTAATTAAAATTAATTTCTCGATACTGTGCACAATGTGGTTGACTTATGTTGCAAGTACTGTAGTTTTAGTAGTTTTCTAGAGTCCAATATAAGTAAACCCTTGAAATTATGTGGACAAGTATAATAAGAGATTTTCTTCTTTAATGACATTATTTTCATCTATAGAATGCCTATTCAAACTGTGACCCTGAGATGCTGAATCTCCAAGTGCATGGAGAGCACATCAAGGGTGGAGGGAGCTCACTGCTGTCAAATGGATGATTGTCAGGATAAAACAGGCTGTGGTCAGGCTACAATGCTCACCTAATGAAGTTAACCGTATGCCTGCTGGTAGTGGAATGACAACAATGTACAACATTTGACAATGTTGAATGAACTCGATCTTTTGGTTTGTGAAGAGGGAACTGTGGTAGTCGCACACTTCACAACTGTAAATAGTATTGTTTCCTGCAACAAGGGAACTAGGGGGTAGGGGGAGCCTAGAGGTTAGAATTCTCTGGGGCTATAGAGGGACTTGTGCTTTAACACAGACATTTACAACTGTAGAGTAATGCAGTACGGTATCTAGTTATTAAATAAACTTTAAAATTTTTATAGAGTCCAATGTGAACCCTTGAAATAAAATATGATTTGTACAACATGAAAATGTAGAACAATATACGTAACTACAAGGAAACAGAAGCAAGGAAGAGGCTTCAAGTCACCAACTAAAGTTGTGACAATAAATGACAAACACTCTTTCATTTTAATAATTCATTGCATCTTAACACGAATCACCACAAATACTGTTACATTAATCCAAATTAATCTCCATGCAGTCAACCAGCTGATTTGTGAATCCAGTCCAACCCTCTAGATCAGGAGCCCACAACACATAGATCAAGATATACCAGTAGATGCAAACATTATTTATGGAAACTTCATTTTCATGAATTTCATTTGAAACGGCTGCTCCAAATTCTGACATTGGGAAATGATATCTCGCATTTTGACCTTCTATGCAATGAATATCATGGCAATTACTCCTGCCATATTTCACACTTTGTAAGTGGTAAATTGACTGTATTTTTAATTACGGTATTCATAAGTGGCTATTAGATCTATTTGTGATATATTATGTCTATAAATATTAATTCTATTACTAATAGTTCAAATATTTCTTAATGTCATGTTGTGGTGAAGTGATTAGGCCACTAGCTTTTGATCCAATGGGACCCAGATTCAAATTCTGGCCGGGTTGTGGTTTTAAATAGGGAGGGCTAATTCCACTGGCTAGGAGACTGGGTCTTCATGACGCCTATGGACATCAACTTGAAAAGAGTTAGCTATTGTTTTTTAAGGGGCAACAGCGAGGTCATCTGACCCTCAACTTGAAAGACCTTTACCAGTTCTCTTTGAAACATAATGTCATGTTCAGTTTCTTTAAAACAGTGGTTCTGAACCCGTAGAAGTCTGCGGACCACTCAGGCTGATATTGAATCGTGTACGGACCACCCGCCGTCCCCCACTCCCCCCTCCCTCCCCCCAATACACCTAATCAGTTGTAACCCTTCCTCAATAACACTCATTTTAAAAATGTTTCATTTCAAAATCTGATAGTCATCGCCGCGAATACATTCGGACGATTCTCGTTCAACGCACACCGTTTTCGAAATTCCCATTTATTGGCCACTTTTTTATACGTGCTGGTGGACCCTTTTCTCCTGAGGATCACTCCCGAGGCACTGACGGACCACCTGTGGTCCGCGGAGCACTGGTTAAGAACCACTGCTTTAAAAAAATTGGCTTGGAAATTATGATTGTTGTTAACGTACAATGGTAGATCATTTCTAAATGTTTAAAACCTTCCAGTTGATCACCAAAGCTTTCAGGTTGCCTGTCCTTGCTCTAGGTGGTACCACTTGCATCCACCACCAGATTAGGAGCCAAGTTTCCCATATTGTTTACTTGATACAGTATATCTTCGATATTTCAAAAATTTAATTTTTATATAATTTTGTGCATTTTGTTCACAGTTTGAAGAGTCTTTTGTTTACCCATGTCATGTCTATCAAAATGGCACTTGAAAGGTGACCGTGGAACACACATCATGCCCATGATCTTGAGACTATTCAGATAGTGGTATTCTTATGAATTGATCCAAGCATGGTACCAAAACACTGCAATACATTTGAATGCTTCCAATAAATTGAATATTTGTATCAGTGCATTGATACATTGTAGTCATTGAATTTCAGAACTGTCCAACTTGAATAAATACTGTAAAATACTAAAACTGGACACTTGTTTTGTTGCTTGGTGGCAACCTGTAGAGTCACAGTGTAGTAGACAGGCCTAGAGGCACTTGCAGGAATCGCTTTAGTATTCTCTAAACTTATTTAAAGAAAATTAGTGCTATTAAATAAATTAACTTTTATACCAATATTTCTATGTAACACTCTTAATTTTTGGTCCAAGTGAGTTAAAATGTGCAATAAGACAAGCATGAACACTGCGATCTGAAAGCATTCCTTGACCACAGCTTACTAAATAATAGGACCTCTAGAAGGGCACTGTGTCATATGCAGGACCCATATGTTGATGGCATGTTATCTTTTATTTGAAAAATTGCAAACGGTGCTAGTAATAAATCCAAATCGTGGATCTCTTATTGCAAAATGTACTCACTCTCTTAAGTGCTGTCAGGTTTAAATGTCAATGTTTCTGATTTTGAAGAGGAACTAACTTCCAGTGACTTAACCGATTTTAAGTATGTTATCATTGTAAGTGCTGATATTGAAGGAGTTTTTCAAAATACAAGAATGTTCTTGCTGATAATCATCGTTATTTTACTTTTGAGAATCTGCACTTGTAGCTACATAGTGATTTGTTTTAATGCAAAGTAAGTACCAAGAGGCTAAAATAGTTTATAGTGTAATTTGAATTTTAGTTTATTGTAGTTTCTTTGTGAGTGAAACAGTGTTCTCTCTTTTTTTTGTTAACTGAGTGCAGAAACCTTGGTACCGTACAAGAGATTTTATTTGCTTTTTACGGGGGATTTTAGAAAACGTTTAGGCCTATTTTGTGTCATTTTATAGCAGTTTAGAATTCGTTCTATAGGTTATTTTAAAATGTCTTTAGGTCATCAACATCTGAGCCCTGGTCAGAAGTGACAATTTTGGTGACAAGTTCATGTTACTGTCATGTCCATTTATAGTTGCTGGAAACATGTTGTTCACATTGTGGTTCAACCATAAGGCAGAGTGTACTGTAGTGAGAGCCTTTCCCTACTGCATTATGAAATAAAAACAATGCCCTTGTTACATGGTCACCTTTAAAACATATCCTTGAATAGATATCATAGTGGACTCATTTGAGGCCACTATTTGTATCTGTAGCAAATAGTAGTTAGCTTGCCACAGTGGGTAAGTGGATAGCGTGTCGGTCTACTAACCGCAAGATTGCAGGTTCGCTCCTAGCCGTGGTAAGGATTTTTGAATGGCGGCAAAAATACGACACGCATGTCATACTATGTTGGCATGTCAAAGAACCCATTTGAATTCAGTAGGCCGTGTTCATAATGGCAAAATTAATCTCGGGAGTTTCCGCCAACACAAAGTTCCTAATTTCTCTACTAGAAAGCGCTATAGTGTTCAAGGAGCTTAGATATCAAACCTCCTTGACTTTCATAGTGATTCAAGGAGCAACGAAATTCGACATGCAAGCTACCCTCTGGGTGTCGAATTACAAAGCTTGCACCCGGCACCCGAGGCCATACGATGTTATTATTAGGCCTACAGTAGATAGTTTTCTGGTATGGTACCATATATTTTTCCTTTATGTCACTGCTTATTTCTGAAATGATATGACAGTTGTATTCATGGGAATACTAGCCTAATAGTCAGGCGCAACATCATATGGTTGCTATGAGAAGTGGAGTCTAGGGCAGCTCCCTGTAGTTTTGATTCCCTGAGTTTTATGAATGAAAACTAAACACTGATTTGATTTTCTGTGAATTGAATTGTAGAATATGTTTGGATGAAAGTTTTTTTTTGGTATTGCCATTGTTGTCTGTGTCTTTCCATTTTCCAGAAACAATAGAATGTATTTCTAAGAGTATTCATGGGAATACTATCCTAATAGTCATGGGCAACATCATATGGTTGCTATGAGAAGTGGTATCTAGGGCAGCTCCCTGTAGTTTTGATTCCTTGAGTTTTATGAATTAAAACTAAACAAGCTGATTTGATTTTCTGTGAATTGAATTGAATTGTAGAATATGTTTGGATGAAAGCTTTTTTTTTTGTATTGCCATTGTTGTCTGTGTCTTTCAATTTTCCAGAAACAATAGAATGTATTTCTAAGAGTAACTACACATAGAAAGTCTGTGCAGTAGACCTATTTGTGAATAAAATGTTTTTATTTTTCTTCTGAAGTTATTATTATCTCAATAGTGTCATATCTTTCCCTTTGTTTCATTGTAGCCTATATTGGCATCACGATTTGTTTACAAAATCAGCCTACTCCTTCCTTTCATGGCTATGCAACTTTATTTTTTAAGAAACAAGAAGTTTATTCTTTCTGGTATGTGAAAATAATGTTAACAATCTCTGACAGCTTTTGTAGTCCTTAACAGTGGGGTTAGATTTCCTATTGAGGGGTATATGCACCTAATGGCAAATGGTTTTCTAGTAGCCTGCCATTGTTTAGTTCTGAACTGATAGGACATTCTACCTAAAAATGTTGAATTTATAAGAATTTTAGTTTTAGGATATTTTAATAATATAGGATACACTCATTCTCTGTTAAAATTAATTTCATTTGAAGTGACTGAAGTTGGATTCCTTTTGGAACCAAATAGCTTGTAACTTTAGCAGAACTTGGTATTGTAAGCTTAGTAATTTGCAATCTGTGACCTAAAAGATGGAAGGCATCAAGTACAAGTTGCTAGAATGCTCATGGAATTGTGGGGCCTAAGTATGATAAATAAGGCCTGCCCTGAATTTTGAGCCTTCCATAACCACACATTCTAATAATGATTATGAAAGCTTGGCTCTCGTGTAGTATCTGTTGCCCATTTCGAAAGTGCGTTATTTTACTTAGTAGCGCTCTAAAAATGGTTTGTAATTACTCTGCCATGTTATTAAAGCCATTTGCCATTAACAAACACCGCGTAAACACTTCCAAAATAAGGAAATTGTCAACATTAACTTTCAAGTAATAAACTTATCAAAAAGCACGTCTCCATGTTTGCTGCCAACTTACTGATTGCACTACTTGGCAAAACCATTGGCCTGGATAAAGATTATTGATGCGTGACTACCCCCACTGTGCATGACAAAAACCAGGGGTGTTAATATTAGCGTGGGCCGCGCTACCTAACCTTTATTGGCCTAGGCGAAAACCATTGGTCCGGAAACAATAATGTTGGCACTCTGAAAATATACAGTAACACTCTCTAGCGATAAAATATTCAACCCCTGTATATTAGTAACATTGGCCATTTCTATAGAAAATTTTTCGGATTTTAATGTCGCCGAGCAACGTATACTACACGAGTTCCGAAAGCTTTATAATGACCACATTCTAATTAGTAGATCTACAGTTGAACTTCGTTAAGTCCTTTCTCAAGAGCAATAGCATGCTTCATCAATCCCCCAGTCAATGGTTAGGGTGGTAATTTACTATGGGTGTGCACTTATCCACATTTTTTCAACAGAAATAGTTGTATTTTCTTGTTGACAAGTGATGCTTATACATTTGAACTTAGTGCAATCATAATATGATGGTCATTATATCTGACAAGCCTAAGGAAACCTTTGGTTAGAAAAACACTTAAGCTAAACACGTCATGCTTTCAATCCCTCAACAACCATTAAGTTAAAACAAACTGAACTCTAAGGCATTCAGACTCTCAAAACAAGTGCTTTGTCAAAAACAAAAACAAAAAAGATGAGTGCCTCTCACTAGCACAGACTGGGTTCGATTGCCAGTTATTATATGCAAGATTTTCAAAGTGAAATGTCATGTCCTAAGGTTCAGATTACACGTAAATAGGAGGTCCTGTTTTTTTGGTCGTGTGGCCTCCTGAGAGGCCAAGTGCAGGTCTTTCTAGTCGACGCCCGTGGGCGACCTGTGCGTCGGGATGAGAGATGGAATGGATGTAACTGGGCAAGGATGTGGAAGCAAGCGGCCGTGGTCTGTCAGAAGGTACCGTCCCAGCATTTGCCTGGTGTTGGAAATGGGAATCCACGGAAAACCACTTCAAGGACGGCCGACGGTAGGGCTCGAACCCACGCGTCTACCGAGTCAGCAGAGAGCTTGGCCCCATGGCCTAACACAGCGCTTTAGCCAGCGTAGCCACTACTGTCGGTGGAGGTTCCGTGACTCATGATCATGAGATTAATGGTCACTTAAAACTATCTTCTTTCAAACACACAATAATATCATGTGCGCTGAGACTTTATAAACAAGCATTCCATAAACCAATCATAGGCTTCAAGCTTTTCAAACAAGTGTTTTGTAATATAAAACTGAAATTAGTGGCTGTCCAATTTTTCAAGGATTTTATTTTTTAAATACTTGGGGACCACTGTTAACAAATTAAAAGCCTAAGCAGATGATGTTGCTCCCATTAAAAAACGAAAGAAACTTGCATGGTGGAATGAGGATTGTGATATAGCAATTGTACGCCGGCATACAGCTTGGTTGAATGACCAACAACAAAAAACTGAAAGTTCTAGGGAAGAATTAATCAATGCTAATGGTTAACAGCCAAAGTAATCAGGAGGGTTAGTAGGGAATATCAGAAGGAAACATTAAAATCTATTGATGAAGCTTTCTATCGCCATAAAACAAGAGACTATTATAGGATATTTAAACAATACCAATCAAAATTTACTCCCCCTACTCTTTTGATGAAGGATACGAACGGGCAGGTGGTTCATAATGATTATGACAATGCAATAATTTTGGCTGATTACTTCATAAGATTACTTAATGGTGTTGAAACTGAAGATTCTTTTGAATTCGATCCCTATCCCAGAAATAAAACCCACGATGAAGTGCGTACAGCGATTGATTCACTTAAGAATTTTAAAGCAGCAGAAGAGAATGAAGTAGTAGCAGAAATTTGGAAGAATGCTAATGTACAGACTATTCATAACCTACATAAACATCTTAGTATTGATATTTGGAATACAGAAAAATTGCCTGAAGAGTGGAATATTGCAATTATACACCCCATACACAAAAAGGGCGATAAAACAGAGCCTAGCCATTATCGAGGAATATCGTTGCTGGATGTCACGTATAAGATTTTTTCAAAGATTTTTTATTCCAGAATTCACGAACAACTTGATAATGAACTTGGTGAATATCAGGGTGGTTTCCATCCAGGACGAAGCTGTCCAGATCAAATTATCAGTCTCAAATGGATTATAAAACATCACAGGATTAGGAGCAAAGATTTAGTGGTCACTTTCGTTGATTTTCAAAAAGCTTATGATAGTATCCATCGCGAATCTCTATTAAATGTCCTTACTGAATTTGTTTTACATCGAAAACGTGTTAACCTTCTTGCAGTCACTCTTAAGAATACTAAATCTAGAGTTAGGTTTAGAAGTGAAACCTCTTGAGTCATTTGAAATTCATACTGGTCTTCAGCAGGGAGATGGATTATCTCCATTGTTGTTTAATTGTGTGCTGGAAAATATTATGCGTCAATGGAATAAAGTTTGTCCACCGAATGTTAAAATTGGAAAAAATATTCAACTAAATTGTCTCGCCTTTGCAGATGATCTAGCATTATTAGCAACTAGTATCGAAAAAGCTACATTTCAGGTAGAGGAATTGGAACGATTAGCAGCAAAGGTAGATTGAAAATTTATTTTGAGAAAACAGAAATGATGCCATCTTTTCTAGTTGACACATCACATATTGTACTGCATAATGCCCAGAAAATAAAGATTGTGGAAAAATTGTAATATTTTGGTGAGATCATCACTTGGAATACCAATGAAAGAACATCAATACATAGCAGAACACTAAAATTGCGACAAGCACAACAGATTACTTGGCCAACATATAAGAAACAGTCTCTTTCGATTAATGCTAAATTTCGACATTATTTCTCCGTCATTAACCCATAAGCAACATATGCAAGTGAAACTTTATTTAAACTAAACACCCGATCAACAACTGACAATCTACAGAAGGTTGATAGATGGATTCTTCGGACAATAATTAATAAAATAAACACCAGATTGATGGCCAGTGGAGACTTTTGCCCAGTTCAATACTTTACAAGGACAATTAATCTATCATTGACACGATGCGAAAACGAAGGATTGCGTTTTTTGGACACATATCCCGCTTGCCAAATACTAGACTCTTGAAACAACTTTTTGACTTCTTTTGTAACAGTAAAACAAAAATCACATGGTTTAAAGAAATACAAATGGATTTATACGAAATTACTAAGCATCAAATTGAACAAAGTGAAGAGAAACGGCTTCTGAATAACAAATACACTCCACTAGCATTCAAAATTTCACAGCGTAAGCAATATGTTATATGTGCAGAAGAACGGGCTGCAAGATCTTCCAGAATGAAGAAGTATCGGGAAAGAAAAAAATTATCAAGTATTAAGAACTGAACTTAGTATTTGAAGACTTTGTATATAAGGTGCTCCAATGTGGGCGTAAACAGTGTAAATAAATAAATACTGGTAAGCCCACTACAAAAGTTGATTTCCGTAGTTTCCTGAATTATTAATCAAGAAATAACTATGTTTGTCTTCAAGTGGAGCCACAAAGCATTGAATACGTATTTATACAATGTACAGTATATACAGTATGTTATGTTAGCTTGCTTCTGAAGTGTATTTAAAAGAGATAGTGAGTGAATTGTTATATTGGCAATGCTGATATACATTGTTGAAATGAGTGAAGTTAGCAGTAAATAAAGAGACCTGAAATAGTAGATGGTAGAATATGTTTTTCCATGAAAAAGTTAATGTGAGGCAGCAGGTCCATAAAATGAATGCACAGGAGCATTCTCAGCCATGGTGCTGTTCTCCAATTAAAAGTGTACTTGCCACTTCAAACCTACCCCTACTGGAGGCCCCACTGTCACTCACAGCTATGCTTATGAGTGGTGCAAAGTTTGGGAAAACAGACCACTGCTGAGAGTTTTGGACTTGGAATTTGGAGGCTAGCTTACCAAATATAGGCCTACAGTATTTTATTATTACTCTATTATTTAAAATTGCAAAACTAAAACCAATGGGGTGTAATGGTGCAGCAGTTAAGTTGGTTGCCTCTCAGTTAATGTATGTGGGATATTTGAGTTGAAATGGCATGTCTTGTGGTTTGAATTCACGTAAAAAGCAAGTCCTATAACTTATCATTGTAAGATTAATGGTCACGTTAAACTACAAGCTTCCTTTCGCTTCAAAATTAAAAAAAAAAAAAAAAAAAATGCACTCAAATTCCTTGCATTTAAAGTAGATGAGCATGTGCATAAATGCAAATAGCCACTCGCTGCTACTGCCCGTAGGGTAATATGAAACAGACGAAGATCAGCCCATAGCAGTCAATTAAGAAACGAGACTAGGGGTTCCGTACGTAATTCTCTACCTTTTGTGTGTTCATCTATTGTACCAAAATAATATGTATGTGCCCATAACAAACCATTTTAATATAAGGTGTTGCCTTATTAACAGTTGAATGATAACTTGCAGTTGGTCAAAACGAATTTATGCCCAATTACAGTATATTGGGCAGAAATGTGATATTCCACCCAATTATATCGGGCAGGAAATATGATATTCCACTCGATTATATCTGGTAGGAAGTATGATATTCCACATGGAAAAATCTAACCCTAAACACTGTGGCACCACAGCCCATGAAGAAGCCTTGGCCCACCAAGCGATTGCTGTCCAGCCATTTAGCCTACGGATTGTGGAGTGACACGTGATCAACGCGTTGGGCCCCCTTGGCCATTCCTGACCGGGGCGCTACCTTACTGTCAAACAGCTACTAGATTGTACTCACAAGACTGAGTGCACCCCTTTCCACCCCTCCCGTCAGTTTCTAAAATCCCTGGCTGAGCCGGGAATCGAACCCGGGGCAGGCGCACTACTCCAATACCACAGGGCAGGACTGAAAGAAATCTACATGTGTTTATTATTTGCACAGATTACATGGGGGATTAAAAGGGCGATACTTATGTTGGTATATGATGTTGGACATGAGTAGAATGTTATAGATTTATAGGAATTAGGAAGCAATTAAATTATGGAAAGCATAGGCCTATAATAGAAACTTACAGAAATAAAGTTACAGTAACTTACTACGTTGCTTTTGTCTTAATTTTCATTATAATTGACTGAGGTAGCTAGATGCATGGAGGCACAGGCTATGGAGCCAGAATATCCTGGTCTCAGACGAAGAGTTGAGGTTCAATTGGCCATCGTTGAAATGGTTTTCCAGAGTTTCCCATTTTCAACTTCAGGCAAATGATGGGAGAGTTAGGCCACAGCCACTTTTTTCCAATTCCTTGCCCAGTTTCATTTCATCTCTCGTTAACTCCTCTGACCAAGTTTGTTGTTTGGTTCCTCAGTTTAGGGGGTGCGACAATGTAGTCATGTAGCCCCGTGTACTTTGGGTTTGTGTAGAATCCGTCTGATAACCGATGTTAATTGTGATGGCTGTATTAGTGTGTGTTATCTGTAATTCAGTTAAGGACTGCAGACGATCAATTTCAAGTAGTTCCTACTTTTGCTACCACCAACTACACCTAGCTGGGAACTTGGCTACTAGATGCCACTGCTATCGGCACCTGGTGGCGAATGTTGGAACTTTGATAGAACGTTAATCAAATATAACCTATAAATTTAGCTTCACACAAGTGTAGTTTGTGGAAGTTTCTTTCACATGTTATAAATCTATGACATGGGTCTGCCGGCTTTACTTCCCCTCCGAAGAAAGGCATACTGAGGGATTTTTAACGCTCTTAAAAAATCCGACTACTTCGGCCAGGTTTGAGCCCGCGATCTTGGGCATAGAAGCTCAGCATGCTGAAAGCCGCCTGACCAAGTTGGCATTTGGCCGTAAAGGCGTCTGTCACTTAGAAAACATGTCCCTGTCTCTAGAAAAACAGGAATAATATAGGGTGGAAATACACTGCTTGACAATTGCTAAGGAACAAGTGACTATTGCCCAGGATCGACGGAAAAATGCAAAGTAACAACAGACCAATGAGAGTAAAAGACACTGGAGAGGGCAGGATGTGTTATCTGCAGCGAAAAGGAACAGACATATCACTCCTTGTCAGATAGCTGCAGACCTTGCAACCGCTACTGGTACACGTGTATCTTCTAGAACCATTTTGCGGTGATTACATCAGGCTGGTTTGTATGCTTGGAAGCCTGTTAAATACAATCAAATGTTCTCGAAAGAGAATCAAAATGAGTATTGTCCGTTGAGCCATTATAATTAACACAAAAAGTGATAAAAATGTGCAGCATAACTCAACACATTGCTAGCGTTTCGCCCCAGCGTGCCAATTGGGCTCTTCAGTTGGTGAAGGCACACCTACCAAGACGCGTAGCAGGTACACACTGAGAAGGCCATGCAAGACGCCTCGCCACATATGTGGCCACGTCACGAGCATGCCAGTGCACCACGGGAGTCAAAAACTCCACTTCCAAAATCAATAAACCTTGCTTTGGCATTGAATACAATCAAATGTTCTCGAAAGAGAATCAAAATGAGTATTGTCCGTTGAGCCATTATAATTAACACAAAAAGTGATAAAAATGTCCAGCATAACTCAACACATTGCTAGCGTTTCACCCCAGCGTGCCAAATCAAGGTTTATTGTTTTTGGAAGTGGAGTTTTTGACTCCCGTGGTGCACTGGCATGCTCGTGACGTGGCCACATATGTGGCAAGGCGTCTTGCATGTCCTTCTCAGTGTGTACCTGCTACACGTCTTGGTAGGTGTGCCTTTACCAACT
Source organism: Meconema thalassinum (assembly GCA_946902985.2). NCBI lineage: Eukaryota > Metazoa > Arthropoda > Insecta > Orthoptera > Tettigoniidae > Meconema > Meconema thalassinum. Next base: position 222,181,154 of record OX336390.1, on the reverse strand, counting down.
GAAGAGTCCGATTGGCATGCTAGGGCGAAACGCTAGCAATGTGTTGAGTTATGCTGGACATTTTTATCAGCCTGTTAAATGCCTCCCACCTCAACCTTGCCGTTGTCGAGCAAGAGTTAGTTGGTGTAAGGAACATGTTGGTTGGGGTCAGCAACAGTGGTCCAGAGTGATGTTCTCCGACGAATCCCGCTTCACTGTGACAAGTGATTCTGGCCACCAGTTAGTGTGGAGAGATAGGGGAACACGTTATGCACCACAGAATGTTCAAGAGCGTCATCGGTATGTTCTCGGCGTTATGGTGTGGGCAGGCATTATGCACAATGGCCGAACACTGCTGCATATCTTCGAACAAGATACCGTTACAGCACAGTGGTATTGCAGTGACGTAAATCTGGACCACGTTCGTCTTTTTAGGGGTGCGGTAGGTCCCGACTTTCTGTTTATGGATGACAATGCCCGCCAACACAGCACCACTGCAGTAGCGGCAACTCTGGAAAGTGAAAATATTGAGCGTATGGAATGGCCTGCGTACTCCCCAGACTTGAATACTATCGAGCATGCCTGGGATGCTCTTGGCAGATGTGTTTCTCCCCGCACTGTGCAAGACTAATCACCAGATCCTGATCACTGTGTGAATCGTTTTATAATCATTTAATGACTAACTACTGTACAATAGTAGTGTATTTACATTAGTGAAAATTTAAACTTTAACACAGTGACCAGGTTCTTGAGGGTCGAAATGCGTAATCCTAAATTGCCCCATTTAATAGTGACAATTAACTAATACATGTAATTTTTTCCAGAAGTGTATTTTTATATTTATATCTTGTACTCCGCCCATTCATTGGGCATAGTCGTGTTGACCGACTGAAGGGCTACAAATGACAATACTTAGTAAGTTCTGGATCTTGATGTCCATTACGAAGTCTTGGGGCATGGTGACGCAGTGGTCGAGCTATTCGCCTCTCACCAAGGTGGACCGGGTTCAATTCCCGGTCAATGCAAGTGAGATTTTCGAAGTGAAATGCCATGTCCTGTATTTCGGATTCCACGTAAAAAGGAGGTCCCGCGGCTCATGATTGCAAGATTAATGGTCACATAAAACTACAAACTTCTTGCCATTACGAAGTGCTTGAATGTCTACGGTATGCTGTCAGTGAAGTGTTGTCATGATCACAATATACAGTATAATCCGTTGGTTTTTTCTTTCCTTTACAAGACTTTAAAGCAATCAAAAGGAAAATTCAAGACCATAACGGGACACTTGGCCCAACACTTGGAAGGAAGATGATGATGACAATATACTGCACAGTACTTTAAACTGTGTACTTAGACTAGTTAGTTTGTTAGTTAGTATTGCTTTAAGGGGAAGAACAGCAAGGTCATATGCCCCTCAACTTAAACTGACTGGGAAATGTTTGGTTTTTCAATAAATATATCACTACTGTAATAAAAGTGTATGCTCTCTTGAACACACGAGAATCTTCATTGTTATATTCCAGCGTTTATAAGGCCTGCATCTAAGGCAGCTGGTGGTGCAGGCCCAACCCTTCCAGCTAGCAACTTGGAGTCCTATTATAGAAGAAAATGTGAATGAAGACGTACTGAAACGGTTTGACTGCCCCTTACTGTTGGGTGAGAAATGTAACTGTTTACCTTTGCCTAAGCTATGTTGTTTTAATGGGCGCCAAGACCTCAACGCAATGTTGAAATCTAAATTTGTATTTAACAACGTCTAGCTCTGGCAGAACACATTCAAGACTCTATTCACTCAGATCGTGGTATGATTTGATCATTAACCCAACAAACAATTGTATCAGGAGAAGGAATTGGTCTATATCTAATGCTACCTACTGAAAGCAAAGATTGCATTGTAAAAGAAATGAATTTATTATATAAAACAAGTATAGCAAAATTAATAATAATAATAAGTATAAAATTTAAATTGGAGCGTTGTGATTTGAATATTACCGATAGAAAATTACGTGAAAACGGAGTCTGATAAATTGATTTTACTCTTATTTCCAAGCTATGAAGTTACTGAAATATGAAATATAAAACAAAGAAAAATGAGAGATTGCGTATTTCTGCGTCATTTGCGCTTACCACTGGAAATTGCCAAAGCATTTCCCTCGTACTGGATGATGCTGTGTGCTTCCCACAGTCTCCTGGACGTCGCCATCTTCTTCGTTATATGATGATATTCTGGTAGATTAGATAATTCTATGGTCCGTACATCGGACCCAAACACTCGTATAACCACACTGGTTAAGTTTTACAAAAGTTAGTCCTCCACTCCATGGAACATCGGAGCGACTCCCGCGTGAACCATACTTGTCAAGTTCAACACTGATAGTCACTAACTCCCCTGAACATCGGAGCGACACGCACTTGCAACCACACTCCGCAAGTTCTACACAGATAGTCCTCCTTCGACGGCGCGTCGAACGATATATGCACACGCCGGCTCCCCCACTCTTCAGTCCCAACTAGCTTACGTCGTCTCCACTGATTGGCTGACCCACCACGCGATCTTCCCCTCCTCCGGGTCATTACACTCGGCGGGAGGGTTCCGTTCCAACAATTCGCCTTTCCTTGACGATGCGACCCAGGATTGCGTCATGCTTTCCGACAAGATTAAGCGTGTACTTGAATTCCCAGTGAGTCACGTCTCTCAAATACCCTAACTGACGAAAACTCCGTAAAATTCCGTAATCATGTAATTTTCTTTGATATTGTCGTTCGTAATAATTTGCTTGATAGCGTTTTCTAAGACATAGAAAACCTATCTGAATGCTAATAATTTTTATAAAATGCTCCGAAAATACCTTAATAAAAATTATAATAAATTAATAATAATAATAAATTAACATGAACAATTCTCTTGGCTGAACAATTTGCCGCGTAAATAATTACAGAATGGCTTCCAACTGACTTATGCCAGTTGCATAAAAACCCTTCGAAAAATACGTTACAGTACTGGTAATTAGCCCTTTAATTTGAGAAATGTGATATACTGAGATTTACCTCTATTTTGTTCTGTACTTCATAATAGAAATACGTATTCACAAAACAGGATCATTATCCATGGATGGGGAATGCTTTTTGTCATTGTGTTGTTAAAGTAGACCAAAATCACAATTATTGTTGTTGCTCAGTGATGGGACCAAAACCAGAAGGTAGTGACGCAAAATGGGGTGCTTTAATGTTCTATGGGATGTGACTTCAAAAGAAATTTCCTTCCTATCCCTTGATGAGTAGGCTATTCTAAGCAATCTGACTTCAGAAAAAACTGGAGAGAATGGTCCCCTCATTTTCTCCTTAACTCTATGTTGGCATGTGGCTTTATGGAACGCCGTTTGTCGCGCTGGGTCTGATGGCCCCATGCTACTGCTTTTCAATAATCGTTCAATATTTCAACTTTACTGTATATTTACTGTCTATATCATAGTTCATATTATCAACAATTCAAGTACTATATTTCATCAATAACAAAAAGATTCCAACATTCAAAATTCAGTTCTAGCATTCTTAGCAGTCCTTACAACACCAGGTAGTTTAGAAAGAATATTGTGGGGCCGTGCCTGAGTAACCTTCCATGGTTCATTGTTATCCTTGCCTAAGACGAAAAAAAAAAATCTGACATAATAATAATAATAATAATAATGGGCTACTCACCTATGAAATATCCAATTCTTCGCTTCCAATACCGTCCTCCTGATCAATTTCATGGTCAGTATCACAGTTTACGGATCTTGTTTCAACTTTGTCTTCAGTATCAGAGACATCACTTTCTTTGAAATAATCATCAACTTCTTCTTCTTAGCGTGTTCCCGTTGAAACGGGGTCCGCTTTTCGGGTCAATGCACGCCATTTCTTTCGATGAAGCGCCTCCTGTGGGTTTAGGCTTCTTGATCTTAGATCTGTGTTTATAGTGTCTATCCATCTTAGCTTAGGTCTCTAACGGTGTCTTTGGCCTTCAACAGCGAGATGATAGGCTGAGCTGATGACTGAACCATGTGGTGCTCGTACGACATGGCCATACCAACGAAGTCTCCATTCCTGCATTTTCTCATCAATTGGAGGAACACCAGCTAGTTGTCGGATCGTTGAGTTGTTGATGTGGTCGAGCAGAGAAATGCCTAACGATCTTCTCAGCATCCACATATCTATGACATATAGTGAGTTCTCAGCACTTTTAGGTGCTGGCCAACACTCCGTACCATGCATTGCAACTGGCCTCACCATTGAGTGGTATATCTGTGATTTTAGGTGGATCTTCTTATCACAAAGAACACCAGTTACATCTCTAATCGCATCCACGTTGCGTTGATTCTTACTCCCACATCTTCATTTGTACGCTATCACTTTGTTATCGAGAACCCAAATATCGAAATGTATCCACCTTGGTGAGAGGTGCTCCATTAATTTGTATAGTTCCAGGAGATGAAATCGTTTCAAGGTATTCAGTCTTGTGGATATTATCATCAACTAGCGATTCATTATCTTCCAGCAGAAGGCGACATACTTCATCTACATCCTTAGGGTTTCATAAGTCATATGTCTCTCTACTCATATTCACTAAGGCAACCTACCAAACCAAATAATTGCTCTAATAGCACTCCCGCAACTTGCTGACGATTCACTGACAGAATGCTACATCATTGGGCTCTCTGGGGCTACCAGCCCCACATGACACAGCAGCTGACAAAAGTTACACGTATGGAGTTATTTTTAGACTCCTCATTTCATAACTCCAAAATACTGCATACTAAGGTATGGTGTGAGATGTCCCAAGATGACAAGCTCATAACTTAAGCTGTTAGCTTGATATTAAAACTAACACGAACCATTGGGCTGTCAGACCCATGTGAGACTGACGGAGGTAAAATAAAATGTGCACAAGTGTGCAAGGATTGATTTTCTTTTCCTTTCATTCCTCCTGTAGTGAGGATATACAAAAGAAATGTCAAATAAAATTTAAAAATCCTTTTATTGTTTATTAGAAATACAATATTGTTGGAAACTTTATTTGGGAACCTGTATGTGTCTTCATTGAAGTCTTGGAACTGGAGAAAATACAATATTATATATAGAATCCATTCTTCTTCTTCTTTTCTTAGGGTGGGGGATACAATTCTGTTTCAAAAACATTAGAGTGTTATTTTAACTGCTGTTATTTTAAGAGGGGCAATGATGCTAGAATTCTGCCTTTGAAGAATCTTAAACACATGTCAATAAATCTACTGACATGGATCTCTTGATTTCAAACACACCTAAGTACCAAACAACTGTGTCAAAACTCCCTGGAATACTCAAAAGGGTCCATGCAAATAACTGTTTCCCTGGTCAGTTGGCCTGCTTGTATGGATTTCCCAATAAATGTCAATTATATTTTGATAAATATATTTAATAGTAGGTGAAAATCATGGATGTACAGTATATTGAACTTCTAATATCACAAAATCATCTTGAATAAATCTGATCGAAGAGACCATGGATATCACTGCCAATATTTTAAGTCTGCAAATCTCGTGAGGAACATGGGTATTCAATGAGAAAGATCATTGCCATTAGATTTACTGAAATGTTCATGAACACCTTTGGAGAAAAATTCCTGCATCATGGTCCATATGTTATTTAAAGGTGATGATATTTGGCTCTCCTGGATCAGTTTTATCCTTGTAAGTTGATCTCTTTCAGGTCTGGTGGTGTGCCGAGTGTATTATGACTTCTTCGTGTGAATACACATCAGGTACCGGTAAGTATGAACTTCTCTTGCAATCACAATACTTCTTGGAATACTTCTATGTCATAAACAGTAAAACATTATTGTGTGTATTAAATTTGATGGTTTTTCAAAGAGAAATGCCATGTCCTGTGGTTCGGATTCCACGTAAAAAGGAGGTCCCGTGGCTTATGATCTCGAGATTAACGGTCACGTAAAACTACAATCTTCCTTTTTTCAAATTTGATAGTTTTGGCATTTTTGTCACAACCACCTACCGAAACCTTTGGTGCCTTGGTTAATTCTATTAAGAATCTGAGCAGATCTGTAGGTTTGAAACTGGTGGGCTTAAAACTAATTATTTGTGATTCATGTTGTCCCAGAAATCACTTTTGTGTTTCTGCATGCCAAAGTTGGCCAATGGCTTATCCATGTTTTAATACCAGATCCCATGAGACATCCGAAGTTGACACATTGGTTGTGATCAGTCCCTGGAATGATGACTCATTCAGTGCTCTACATGCTGTTCACTGAAGGGATGGAATACTAAATTGGCCACTGGTACTTTACTTTAATAAAGGACAGAACTAATGCTTGTCTTTATTAGTTACAGATTGTTTCACTGTGGATAAGAATTTTGAATTTGAATTCGACGCGAGCCACTCATCTCCTAAGCTCAGTCTTCCCAAGATTGATAACATTTATACCGATCCTTGTGAGTAAAATGTTTAATTTGTTGTATATAGGGTGTTTCAAAATATGTGGTACGGTCAAACCTCCGTACAACGATTACCGATACAACAATAAAGCCATGTACAGCGATAATTTTATATGGTCCCGGCTGATTTCCTATATTTACTATGTTAATTACCCCTCATCACAATGATGAAGTAATTTTTGTAACACCCTGTTATAACTAAGACAAAGTTTCGGGAATCTAATTATTTTTTGCTTCTAAGATTGTGACCATAATCAGGGTGTCAAGCAATACGGGATATGCGGGAAATGTACGGGAATTTTAGTGACCCAGGAAAAAATGCAGGAAATATACGGGAGTTTCGCATTAGATTCGGGAAATCTTGAAAAGTCTCATAATGCCGGACTTCTTAGCTTCCGAACGCTCGATAGAGTCCTGCCACTCGGCCTTCTATTTCGCCTGCTGACCGTGCCACCACCCGCGTTTCGTGCCACCGCCTCTTAGAGCGCTAAGTGGGGTGGGAGCCCAGCCAACGTCACATCACGACGAATGTGACTGCTTTACCTGCCCGACCGCTGGCCGTACCCGCTACACGCGAGGCTACGGGTGTCAATGCGGGAAGGTACTGTATTGCAATGTTACGCAATCGGCGCCGTTCGTGGTCCGTTTGACAAGATTCCTGTTCTCTTGGTCAGACACGGAGAAATATATTACAATGTTATGGAGTTGGAAACTATTCAGCAAGTAGCATCTTCAATCTCCAGTGTTTGAGCGGAACAAATGATTGCGTTAGAGGAGATAAAGACAATATTTATAAGAGAATCGTTAAAACAAAAGGAAACAAAGGAAAATAAGTGAATTCTTCTGTACACGAGAGTAAGATACTCTACTAATAAATGCAGTGAGCAAAATGTGTTTCATTATTTGTCTTTTAATATTATTTTTCATCAGAAAAGCACTTCAGTTTATTCTGACCTTTAAGGTACATTACTGTAGTAGTCACTGTTAACAAAACCTCATTATAACAATAACCCTGCTATAACAATATAATTTTCATGGTCTCATGAATATTGTTCTATCGAGGTTTGACTGTACTTCCTTTTCAAATCGTGTCCTGCTAAGTACAGAGCGTCCGAGAATGTTCTCCGCAGTGGGTACGTGCAGCTGCGAGTGGTTGAGTCATAAAAGAGAGAGTTTTTTTTTGGTGGAATACGTTTTTCGCGAAGGCGATCGGTTTACATAAAATGTAAAATTAAGATTTCAGGCACGGTTTCCTAAGTCAAAGTGTCCAAACCGTGATACCGTTCGGGATTTGGTAAGTAAATTTCGTGTGACGGGCTCAGTTCACGATGTACCGGGAACAGGCAGGCCTACGCTTTTAACAGACGAAAAACTTGATGAAATCTCCGATATAATGCTGCGTACTCCAAGTAAATCAACACGAAAATTAGCTCAACAAACAGGAATCTCTAAGTCGACAGCACATAAAGCTGTAAGAGACAAGCTTCAGTTGTTCCCTTATAAAGTTACCATGGTTCATGAATTAAAACAAACTGATTACGGAAAAAGAGTGATGTACTGTGAATGGTTCCAGCATCTGTTATGAATGGCTGTGGTGAGTACAAAGTTTACTGTTTATTTGTTATGATGCAAGCGGCAGCCGTGCTACCAACATAACTGCTGTAGCTAGCTCTCGCAAATGCATGCAGGCACTGCGGAGAACATTCCCGGACTCACTGTAGTATATGTCTAAATATGAACTAGTGAGGTTTAGCACTTGCTTTGTCACAGAGATAATTGCAATTTTTATTCTACATTCTGGTAATTTTCATATACAGGGTCTTTCATATAAAGTAAGAACAGTGAGTGGCGGTTTTGTTATTTGCTGCTGCAGCGGCCTTGGCCGAGCTTGTGGCGCACCACGGCCCCCTGCTGTAGTATTGAAAGCGTGCGCATAGTACATACTTAACCTTGCAATAAGCGTGCAGGTGTTCAGTCTTCAGTCTGAACCTCAGATGCTAACATGGTGAGACAGTGTTATCATTGCAACATTGTATTTTTATATATAAGACTTATTTTAAGTACGAGTCGGCTCGGTGGGTACGTGATGCATTTGTTCAGCAATTTCCTGATTATGTGCCACCTTCACTAGCACAGATTCATGTAATTGTAAATAAGTTTGACACTACTGACTCAGTGCTCAATAAAATATCAGATACATTACATTGGCAGAACTCACTCGCATCAGCCAAAATGTTACCAGATACAATGCCTGTATAACCCAGGAAGGACGACACTTCCAGCATCTTTTATAAGGTAATATTTCATATAAGATTGTACACGCGCTTAAAGCAGGGGGCTGTGGCGCGCCACAAGCTCGGCCAAGGCCACCGCAGCAGCGGATAACAAAACTGCTGCTTTCCGTTCTTACTTTATATGAAAGACCCGTACTTGACTTTCAGGAGTCGTGAATTAAAATGAAATGCCTTTTGAAGCATTGACATACTGTAGTCTCCTTAGTTCAAGAGGTATTAGTGTTCAAACGTTGATGACTTTCAGCACTTTTCCTGTGCTTGGTGCATCTTTACAAACACTCAAGAATTGTTCCCAAGCTGGACAATCCACTGTAGATTAGAAGAATGTTAAAACTCAGCAATTCTTCTAGGTTTGTGCCGTGTCTTGTGTGGGGTCTCGCCTAGGACACCAAGCTAGGCTCATCGGCGGGCTCTTGGTGTCCCTGCCCGGACAAATACGGCACAAACCTAGAAGAATTGCTGAGTTTTAGTTCACCGGCCGTGAAAGCCAATACACCATCTTTTTGGAAGCCTTCATAGGGAGGTTATGGCTGCTTGAGCTTTTCGTTCTCGCAGTCAAGGAGTGCAGTTGCACTCTATATGGAGGGAGGTATCGCGCAGTTCGATACTCCTGTGGGGGTCCGGGCAGGGACACCAAGAGCCCGCCGATGAGCCTAGCTTGGTGTCCTAGGCGAGACCCCACACAAGACACGGCACAAACCTAGAAGAATTGCTGAGTTTTAGTTCACCGGCCGTGAAAGCCAATACACCATCTTTTTGGAAGCCTTCATAGGGAGGTTATGGCTGCTTGAGCTTTTCGTTCTCGCAGTCAAGGAGTGCAGTTGCACTCTATATGGAGGGAGGTATCGCGCAGTTCGATACTCCTGTGGGGGTCCGGGCAGGGACACCAAGAGCCCGCCGATGAGCCTAGCTTGGTGTCCTAGGCGAGACCCCACACAAGACACGGCACAAACCTAGAAGAATTGCTGAGTTTTAGTTCACCGGCCGTGAAAGCCAATACACCATCTTTTTGGAAGCCTTCATAGGGAGGTTATGGCTGCTTGAGCTTTTCGTTCTCGCAGTCAAGGAGTGCAGTTGCACTCTATATGGAGGGAGGTATCGCGCAGTTCGATACTCCTGTGGGGGTCCGGGCAGGGACACCAAGAGCCCGCCGATGAGCCTAGCTTGGTGTCCTAGGCGAGACCCCACACAAGACACGGCACAAACCTAGAAGAATTGCTGAGTTTTAGTTCACCGGCCGTGAAAGCCAATACACCATCTTTTTAGAAGAATGTTGCTATGGGGAAAACTTCCAATGAACTTAAAATTAAAACGTTCATTTTTCTTTTACATTATTACTAGTTTTGTGAGACTGGAAGCAGGCTGTGGATTTTCATTTTCATTATTACTAGTTTTGTCTACACCAGATGAAGTAGAGCAATGATTCTCTATGGAACCAAGATAGTCTACATCCTACATTAAGTTGCTGAAAATATATCAATATCCATTCCTCTCTTTGAATTATTTCTCTGATTTCTCTGCGAGCCTTATTTATTTATTTATTCATTTATTTATCCATTCATTCATTGATTCATTTATTTATTTATTTATTTATTTATTCTTGTTTAAAATTTTTAGTTTTAATTTATATTTTTTATATTTTTCATATTAACCTGATAATATCCATAATATCTTCCCTTAGAAGATATTTCATATTGCTTTATAAATTAGTTGACCTAATGATTACATTTTGTTTTTCTACAATTTGAGCTTATTGCTCAAATGAAATCAATAAATAAAAGAATGGTGTAGTAACAGTATCGCATGTTCCTTAGCAGGAAGTCAAGGGACTAAAAGTAATTGTTGTCGCGAGATTGCGTTATGGCTAAAAACTTCCGTGACTCACTCTCCCTTCTTATAACCTGTGTGACCTTAATAAGAGCAATGACATTAATTTCTATTGGTCAGTTACCATGACCCCTGAACTTTAATGTTCTCTCCCCTTCCTTATCTTGGCTAATTAAGATACCTATACTTTACCAAACACTTCCTCACTGTCTAAATATTGAGGATGTTAACACCAGTCTTTAGTGTGAATCTTCACTTATTGAGTTCTACATTACAACTGACAATAATGATCTTCTGCCCTTCACCTGCTATTGATCTGTTCCCCTACCTGGAGGGAAATTTCCACCTCCTGCTTGGAGGGGAACTGTTTAGTGGTCAGTAATAAGGAGGGGAAAAAATCAATAGTCCTCTGTGAGTCATACACATGCACCCAGCATACCTGTGTGAAGAAATACTCAAGTTACCCTGTCATGTATAAGTAACATCCACAACTACATATTGATGTGCCAGGAAGCAATGACATTTTCATGTGATCACGTACTTTGTAATCTGAACAATAGCTTTGTTTGTTTTTCAATAGTCAGGAAAGATTCTAAAGCTGAAACCATGTTTTAACTCGTAACTTAAAATCCATACAAGTTGTTAAAAAAATATATTGATGCAACAAGCTAATCTGACTAAAATAAAGTGTGCTTAAATTGTGGTAATTATTAGGAGAAATGATACTAGGCAAGTAGCAGTGCAATTAAATTATTTATTTGTGTATGCTTATATAACAGAGAGGAATTCTTTTAAATTGTTACTTTCTAATGATGTGCTAACCCAGTGAAGACATTTTACTTTCCTTTGTGAGCAAAAATGTGACTTTGAAGTGTTAATTGTATAGAAATGCAATGTGAACATTATCATTCATGGAGACCTTGTAACATAAAACCCAAAAAAGTGAGTACCGTAGTAAATTTGTATTGCTTCTTTTGGAATATTATGGCATATGGATGTTTCTATTACCTTCTTTATAAATGGTGAAAATTATTCATTTGGTTATTTTTTTTTTATAAAAAGAAATAACATTTACCAAGATAGGTAATGCAAGATATTTTCTGTACTGACTTATAGATTCCTTTTAAAAATACTACAGTTATCAATCAATACAATTCATGAAACATACAGCATAATATTGAATTAAAGTGAGTTACATGTTTCGACCCTTCGATGGAGTCTTCTTTTGCTTATATCTAATTTAAAATCTATTCTATTTAAGACTTAAAGTAAAAATAACTAAACTGTAAATAAATAAATGGATATTCTTACTAATATATTAAATGTAAAAAATGAATTGAAGCATTGTTTTAAATTTAATGTTTTTGTAAGGATATCCATTGACTTATTTACAATTTAGTTATTTTTACTTTAAGTCTTAAATAGAATAGATTTTAAATCTCTTATATATAATCCAAAACTGACTCATCACCGCAGGGCTCAAACCACTAGACCTAGGAAGCTGACATTTTGCATGTTGGTTGATCCGAGTATGTAGAGGCTCACTAAGAAACGGTTTTTGAAAATTCAATTTGTAAGTGACTTTTTTCGGCCCTTTGGCATTGACAATCCAAAATTGACTCATCGACGCAGGGCTCAAACCACTAGACCTAGAAAGCTGAAATTTTGCATGTTGGTTGATCCGAGTATGTAGAGGCACACTAAGAAACGGTTTTTGAAAATTCAATTTGTAAGTGACTTTTTTCGGCCCTTTGGCACTGAGCAAGGACAGTCGGTAAAATGTTCGGATTTAGCTCATTTTAAGCCTCCACATACGAGAAACAATACTCGGAGGTCCTGTAGGGACCCCGAAACACACTTTTTAAGTTCCTAAAATGAACGGTTTCGGAGATATTCCCAAATAACTGTGTTCCCTCTGAGAAACAGATCAACGTTACTATGGCAACCGCTGAAATTTCGCAGACCGGGGATAGTTTTCTGGCAATATCTCGAAAACCGTTCGTTTTAGGGCCTTAAAACGCTGGGTTCGGTTCCCACCTCTAACCACGAACGTTGCTCCTCGCATTGATACGCGTAAAATGAGATATATTTTATATATAGAGGTTGCTTTTGGGGCTCGGATACGATCGTGATTTTGAGTCTAATTTTATACTCTTTCGGCTGGTTGTTGTAAGCGAGCTTTCAGAAGTTTACTCGAATTTACAATGTTAAGATACTTTCTATTTTGCACGGTATGCTTTCATTTTCTTTATAAATTTGTTTTTTCTTAACTGAATATTTTTGTTTGACAATTTTGATCTGCTCTTTTTCGTTTTTAACCATGATCTGCAACGTTGATTCACAGTCGAATGTGTCGTATTCTACCGGCTGTCACGTTAATTATTATTGTTTCTTAATTACTCTTACTGAGGAATTGGGCAAACTTATTTCAATAAAGTTGTTGTTTTGTCTTTCACGGCCATTGAATCCCCGAACAAGGCACGGCTTAAACCTAGAAAAGTTGCTGAGTTGTACTAATGGACTAATGGTGCAGCAGAAAAGAGGAGAATTGAAGCTTTTGAAATGTGGTGATAAGGGAGATTGATGATCAGATGGGTAGTTAGGGTAACAAATGAAGAGGTATTAAGACGAGTGGGAGAGGAGAGATGTTTCTGGCGACTGCTAATGAAGAGAAGAGATAGGAGGGTAGGACACATATTATGACACCCAGGAATAGCAAGCTTACTGTCGACCAAAATATTATGTGCACTCGAGTTTGAAGGTTGTTTGTGAAGTAGCCAATAGACCTTCATAAAATCCAATGACATCATCATTTTCGACGTTCGATTTTACGTTAGTTCATGTAGGTTTGGAATTTTTAATTTATATTTTAATATTTTTTTATCGCAGTTGAAACACAAAAGGTGCCCCTTTTTAAGCGTGTTTCAACCATGCGTCACATTTAAGAATTATTATCTCACAAACCCGTAATCAAATCGAATCCGAATTTTAACACAATATACATTGGAATGTTGTATAACTGGTTTATTAATTTCAAAATTTTGTGTGTTCAAGAACGAATGTTGTTATTATTTTTGTAAGGTAACTCTTTCTCGGCTCAGGGTCGTTGGAAAATGTAGTTCTTGGTTGCGTTGTAATCCTTATACATCAAAAAGTTATGCTGTATGACTGTGAAATAGGTGAATTAATTCACTTATTTTATATCGGTTTGTATTTGTACGGAGAATTAAGACATGGTTCACCAGCTAGCCGCTCCGGGAAATGCTATACAGCGTTGCTGATATGGAGCCCATCACTTCCGAGCGAGACGTGCCATGACGCGTGATGTAGCCCATCGTGGCAATGATGTACTGTTTTCACCGGAGCGGCTAACTGGTGAACCATGTCTTAATTCTCCGTACAAATACAAACCGATATACAGTAAGTGAATTAATTTACGTATTTCACAATCATACAGCATACCGTTTTGATGTATAAGGATTACAACGCGACCAAGAAATACATTTTCAAACCATCTCGAGCCGAGGAAAAGTTACCTTACAAAAATAATAACAACTTTGTTTCTTGGACACAAAAAATTTTAAAATTAATAAACCTGTTATACAACATTCCAGTGTATGTTGTGTTAAAATTTGGATTCGATCTGATGACGGATTTGTGAGATAATAATTCTTAAATGTGACGCATGGTTGAAAAACGCTTAAAAACAGGCACTTCTTGTGTTCCAACTGTGATAAAAAATATTAAAATATAAATTAAAAATTCCAAACCTACATGATCCAACGTAAAATAGAACGACGAAAATGATGATGTTATTGGATTTTATATAGGTCTATCGGTTACTTCACAAACAAACTTCAAACTCGAGTACACATAATAGTTTGGTCGACAGTAGTTATGGATGGGAGGGTCGCAGACTAGAACTGTAGGGGTAAACCAGGGTTAAACAGATTGCCTCGGATGTAGGGTGTGGTAGCTATGTAGAAATGAAACGATTAGCTCAGGAGAGGGATACATGGAAGGCTGCATCAAACCAGTTAAAAAACTGAAGACTCAAACAACAACAATCAGGAATTTTAATTACTTAGAGAGGCATGTGGGGCAAAAGGGTCGTTGGAGAATTTCAATCCCTGGGATGTAACACTGGAAGAGACTGCATAATGTACATCAGCGGCCAAGGTGAGCGATATTTAACTATAGGTCTATTAATAGGGATATGTTTACGTTCAAATCATCAATTAGTATGGCCAAATTACATCCAGAATAGCTTAAGTAAGAATACATTTAATTCCCCATATTCCGATAGATTTGCCATTCCAGTGTGCAAGAGTGCAGTTCCCTCTTCAAACAATATTCGCAATTTCTTTAACAAAGCGTAATGACACACACTTAACAGTAGCACGTGTACATTTAGACAAAACAATTTTTTCCCATGGCCAACTGTATGTGGCGTGCTCGCGAGCATCCGGACAACAAAATCGTTATGTCTCAGCAGAAGATGGCAAAACCATAAACGTAATTTTAAAATGTGTTAACATAATGTAACAACGAACCCTGCAGACGTTCACAACTCGATAAAATTCCCACTTTGCTGATCATATCAATATACTGTATGTATCAGAATTAGAATGGACACACCTATAGCCGCGATTGCTGTAATAGAATAGACCAATTATCAGCAATAATGCATCGTCCCCATTGTCTTGATCGCGGGCGAAGCCGCGGGTACCTGCTAGTTAGATATAAGCAAAAGAAGACTCCATCGAAGGGTCGAAACTTGTAGGCCTACTTCAATTCAATAGATGTTTTTTAGGGGCTGTTGACCTCGCTGATCCACCCCTTAAAACTCCAATAATTAACTAACTCAATAGATGTTTCATGAATTGTATTGATTGGTGTATTATTTTTAAGAGGAATTGCTTTTATTCTTTGCTTGTCAGGTTGTCCAGTCAGACATTATTGCAATCCATTAAGAAACAAAATTTCTATGACTGAAAAACTGAGGACAGCCTTCAGCTCTAAATGGTTAATAGTGGAGTCAATTACACTAACTCGATGTTCTCTGAAGAATTAAGCACTTACTAACATTGGAATTTATAGCAAGAAATCAATGTTGCACATCCTTTGTTGAGAATAAATCAGTGGAATTAGGATGGAACAGCAATGAACATAAAATAGCTGTAAGGAGAATCAACCATTCCTGCTCCTTGGCAGAGTTTAAATACCGTAGAGTGTGTATGGACTCATTTCAGGGTCTATGCAAAA
The DNA here is from genome assembly GCA_946902985.2 of Meconema thalassinum. Taxonomy (NCBI): domain Eukaryota; kingdom Metazoa; phylum Arthropoda; class Insecta; order Orthoptera; family Tettigoniidae; genus Meconema; species Meconema thalassinum. The sequence continues at coordinate 222,165,322 of OX336390.1, read as the reverse complement.
TGAATGATAATATATCTTGCGACTTCTTATAAGTCTGATTGGGACACATGCATGTATGTCAGTTTAGGATGTCCTCTTGCCTTATCGTGGGAGTGCTGATTATTTGCAGCCATCTCTGAGCATGTTCTATGAAATCATGTCTGAACCTAGAGCTTCATATCAAGAAATGTAATTTGTACTGTGAAATTACCTATCTGGGATTTGAGTCTTACTCTTGGTGTATTATTTTTAAGAGGAATTGTTTTTCTTATTCTTTGCATGTCTGGGTGTCCATTCAGACAATATTGCAATCCATTAAGAATTGTATTAAATACATAATTTGTAGCCTAGTTTTATTTTAGGGTTGTCTTCTACTTAAATATGAATTTTCATGCCAATCACTCCATTAGTTTTGACGCCAACTCAAAACAAACATCAAACCGAAGGTATATTTGGTCATTATTCACCTCATCCGGGATAAATACAAAGTTTTAACCAAAAATTCAAAATGTTCAGACAGAAAACTTACTTTATTTTAGTTTTGTACACTTCTCTCAGAATCTTCGGTTCCCAGTGTGAGCACAATTGCCGATAATTTAAGCATCCTGCCACATTTCATAAATCCTTGAAATTTCTGGAAACTCATAACATAATGACAAAATTGTAAAGCATCTGCTTTTTTGAACTTTCTACACCAAGTCTTCAGTCATGATAGATGGTCGCCCACTACACTCCTCATCATGGATATTAGTATGCCCTGTACTCTAACCTATTTTCTTACCGTTCCTTTGCTTGTGGGTTCTCCATACACTTCACTATTCTGCCAATGAATTTCAACTGCTTTCATGTCTTTTGCATTTAGAAAACAAATCACAGCGTGTACTTCACACTCAGCAGGACCGTTAATTGTCAAAGGCATTTTCAATACACACAAACAAATGTAAATACGGACGAATGCTTCAATGGCATTTGTATCTAGCCAACAGATGTACATATTGAGCGCACATATGCCGAATGGTGATCGCTAGCCATATTTAAAAACGATACTTAAAACACCGGCCACGGTGGCTGAGAGTGCTAACACGCTAGCTTGTGCCTTGCTAGCATTGGGCGAGCATGGGTTCGAATCCCACCCTGGCCATCCCGAACATGGTTTACAAAGTTTCCCATTTTCACCACCAGGTAAATGCCAGGACGGTTCCTTTCGAAAGGTCTACGGCCGACATAACTGTTGTTGCTTATTTTAGGGTCATTGCAGTCTTTTAGCCCATTGTATTTTCGGGGGTGTATGTGGAATTTGTGTGATAACCTGTGTTGTTGAGATGGCTGTACTACTGTGTGTATTTGTAATTTGGGGATAGGATGGGAAGGAAGCAATCATGGCCTTAAGTTAGGAACCATCCTAGCATTTGTGTGGTAGGAGTGGAGAGTGGAGAAACCACAGAAAACCACTTCCAGGATTACTGAGGTGGGAATATAATTCCCCCTCTTCTCAGTTTTGCCTCACGAGGCTGAGTGTACCCCTTTCCAACCCTCATACTAGCATTGAAATTTCTTGGGAGAGCCGGGAATCAAACCTGGAGCTCAGGGGTGACGGCCAAGAACATTAGGCACTACACCATGAGGTGGTCTGTTTAAATACTATAGATGAAGCCATTGACCACTGCCATGATAACTAGTATGTTTCATGCCCTAAATAAAGTAACAGCAACAACAAATGAACATCATTCCAGGAAATGTATTGCTGGAATACACAATAATTTAATTTTGAAATTTACTTTCGGTCTTGTTCTGTTGGTGATTTTCAATTTTTTATTATTTTGCTGATCTGTATAGATAAGATAGATGCAATGAAGAGAACTTAAAAGAAATTTTGAATCAAAATAGTCAAACAAACATTTTTAGTATAATTAATAGTTGGGTTCAACTGATTGGGAGTAGCCTCATGCTAAAACACAATGCCATGTGGCCAGAATATCTCCAGACTCCAAAGACGAGTGGTGCTAGGATGGCACCTTTTAATAGGTTATAGTTGCTTCCTTCCTACTCTTACCCAGTTTCATTCATCTTCATCCATTTTATCACTCATCAACTCCTCTGATGAGGTTCATATCAGGAAGGGCATCCAGCCATAAAAATTATCCACCCTGTAGACAATTCGTCTCATCTCATCCCCGACCCCACAGAAATGAGACTTAGAAGGGGGTAGAAAACTGCAATAGTTGATAAGGTAGAACAATGATTTTCTGTGTCACCAAGAAACATTATAGCAATTCATCCTACTCTGCTTGCCACGGTGGGTGAGTGGTCAACATGCCGGTCTACTAACCCCAAGATTGCAGATTCGGTCCTGGCCGTAGCAAGTGATGTTTGAAAGGCGGAAAAAATTACGACACCATGTCATACGATGTTGGCATGTCAAAGAACCCATTTGAATTCAGTAGGCCGTATTCATAATGGCAAAATTAATCTCGGGAGTTTCCGCCAACACAAAGTTCCTCATTTCTCTACTAGAAAGTGCTATAGTGTTCAAGGAGCTTAGATAGCTAACCACTTGACTTTCATAGTGCTTCAAGGAACAACGAAATTCGACATGCAAGCTACACTTTGGGTGTCAAATAACAAAGCTTGCACCCGGCACCCGAGGCCATATGGTATTATTATTATCCTACTCTGGAGTTCAAGTTACAGGTAAATGCATTAATAATAACCCCTGGCAGTACAGCCCATGAAGGGCCTAGGCTTACCAAGCGACCGCTGCCCAGCCAATTGGCCTGCAGATATTGGGGTGATACGTGATCAGCGCATCGGGTCCCCTCGGCGGTTAATCTCGGTTTTCGTTATAGGGGCGCTGCCTCACTGTCAGACAGCTACTCAATTGTCCTCAAGAGGCTGAGTACACCCCGTTCCAGCCCTCGCGTCAGTTTCTAAAATCCCTGATGGAGCCGGGAATCGAACCAGGGGCCTCCGGGTGACAGGCAGGCGCACTACCCCAACACCACGGGGCCGGCTGAATGCATTAATGCACTTATTATTTATTTATATAGTTTATGCCCACATTGGAGCACTTAAATCAAACCATATACTGTATATTTAAGTAATACGGGGAATGTAGTTGTCATCATCTTCCTCCTCTCACAAAATCTCTTAACTCTGGCTGACCTGTCTGCCCCTTTGTAAGTCTTATATGTTTGTCCTTCAGAATCCTTTTTTCTTCTCTATTTGCAATTTGTTTCATTGTAATATTCAACTCATCTAAATCTTTTTGAACTTCTTTCAACCAATTTTGTTTTACTTTTGCAAAAGTAGTTAAATAGTTGTTTTAGTATTCTGTTGTCATGTAATCTCGATAAATTACTGAAAAAGGCAAGAATTATTCTCCTTTTGCTCATCATTCTCTCATTGAATCACTTTCCCGGTAGACAACTGCATTAGGCACCAATATCCATTGTCCATCCGCCTGCACTTATTTTAAAATATTTTAAATATTAAAATTAAATTAAAATAAATATGTAAATTTTAAATTGTTTTAAATAACTGTTGTTGTTGTTGCTTATTTTAGGGGCTGCGACATCTCTGTTTATCATCTCTTGATGAATTCAGTACATTTGCATTTGCCTATTAGCACAGGCTCGAGTAAAATGTGGCCTTCCACCGATGTCTCAGTCTCATTCATGGCTGTGATTATATGGAAGCTATTGGGGGTATGAGTGGTGCTGAGTAATGGCCTCAGAGCACAACTAGTGCCTGTGTGTACTGTGAAAGGTTCTACTTATAGGGTCAGTGCTATTGTTCTGACTCAGTGAGGAAAGTAATGGCAAACTACCTCCCTCCTCATCTTGCCAAGTACGACTCATTATATTGCTGCTTTGAGGTTTTGAGGGTATCTACCGACGTAACCTGTGGCGGTACTTTTTGAGGATCCTACCTGCCTCTGGGCTGACTGCCTAACAGACAGAGTTTTAATGATCTTGAGCATCATAAGGAACTACTCGTATCCTTTCATAGCTGTGTGCCATGCACGCTACTACCAAATGACATTCCTTATTTCTTCTGTTGAGCCTGTCACATAGTTCTATTGATCAAGTGTTGACCTACATTTTTTGTGATGTACTCTCTCCTCTTCAGTGAGGGAGCAGCCTGAACTCAGCTCTTTAATATGGTAGACCCGATCATGCCTTTAGGGACAGATGACCTCATGGTTCCGCTCCTTAAAACAATAATAACTAACTAACTAACTTCTTGCCACCAAGAGATTTGTTCAGTCACAATAATGCTCTGTGACCCCTCTCAATGTAACTCATTATCAGATCAATTTTGGGCATAAGAAATTGAGTGACCTACATTTATATTGATTGACATACTTTAATCTTGGACAGTACCTTTCTACCCTTCTACAAAGATAAATAGCTCCTTCATGTGATTAAGGTCATATGGCTTTTGCTAGGAGCAGGTGGGATTGCGACAGCCCTCTTCATGAAGTTCTGGAAACATTTCAGTTTACCAAAGGACAGGATTTCAGACCTTGTAAGTGAGATTTTCTAGGTGTAATGTCACATTCAAGGTTCAGATTCCACATAAAAAGGAGATCCCTTGTCTTATGATATTAGGATATCAGGTAAATTCAATATACACCCCAATAATAAGGGGCTGATGTTCCAAGCCCCTAAGTTTCTTTGCAATCAATGTATTTTCTCAAATTAAAAAAAAAAATCATATATAGCTAGCCAAATTATCATAAGTGCAATTAATAGCACAGGCTTAATCATTATTCATGTTGGTTGCTTTAAAATCTTCAATTTTTAAGAGTTTTTAATAAATATATTGAGTCTCAAATAAATACTGTGTTATAAGGTATGGAAACAACTCAAGCCCAACGCCCTGGTGGTACTCCAGGTACGACTAAGGTTACGGTACCTTTCTATGCTCCTCCGTCGTATTGTAAGAAGACGAGTGCAGAGATTATTAGCGAGGCTCGAGCTGCCATCATTAAAGGAACTCCTAGTGGTGCTGCCAGCCCTGACATCAAGCTGGGAAACCCTAGAGTGGCAGCGGCTATCAAACCCGTTAACACAAAGCGGCCATTCACACCCAGAGAAAGGCAGAGAACGTTATTCGGTAGCTCAACACGGTCCAGCTGGAGGCCACCCAGTTCGTTCAGGTATGAAGCACTAAACTTCTGAAACAATCTATTTTCTTGTGAGGAAAATTTGATGGAATTTATAATGGTAATAAAAGAGCCAATCTTTGGAGATATGAGCATTTGATAATTTGTTTAGATATCCTAGTAGTGGTGATTGTTGTTAACAGATAGAACATTAAGCTCATCTACCTCTATGTTTTTCTAATATGTTCAACAATATTTAAATTTGTAATAGTGGATATTGGGGTTGTCAGAACCATGTAATTTCTTAGTTTTAGGAGCTACATTGTAAGAAAGAATGAGAACTTGTCTATCTAAACCCTGATAACTACAGTTTACTAGAAATGTTGGACATTTCAGTATATTATAGAATACCAATTAAAACCTAGGTTTGTACAACTGAACATTTACCAAATAGAGGCTAGCAGTAAGTGCTACTCAAATAATATTAGCTTGATAACCTCTTCCACAGACTTCACAAATAACAGATTCGATAGACTTTTAAACAGGACCACCTCACAATCTAAATCCAGTTGACATTACATGGAAATTCAAGACTAATTTTGTATATAGGATAATACTTACATACAAATTGCTGTTTAATAACTGAACAACATCTTCCTTAAATGATATTGTAAGGAGGCACTTATTAACAACCTACCGAATGGGATTCGAAGTGACTGCCGATTGTTTGTGGATGATTGTGTAATATACTGAAAAATTTATAGCTCACAAGACAACGTTCAGTTACAAACTGAACTCAACCTAGTTCATAAATGGGCGGTTGACAACAAAATGAAGATAAATACGAGTAAATGTAGTCTCATGAGAATAGGGAGAAAGCGAAGGCATGATTTTCAATATAATATCGGCTCGGAAATGCTTGTAGAAGAAGACTCGTGCAAATACTTGGGCATCCATGTAAGGAACGATATGAAATGGAGTACCCATGTGTGTTGTGTCGTCTCCAAAGCATACAAATCACTTCATTTTGTAATGGGGGTATTAAAAGGCAGTAGTTCTACCGCAAAAGAATTAGAATATTTGACCCTGGTGAGGCCAATCTTGTAATACGGCTCAGCGGTTTGGTCATCAATGAGCTGGAGATGGTACAAAGGAAGGCTGCTAGGTTTGTGTTCAACGATTTTAATCCTAGAAGTAGTGTAACTCGAATGATAGAAAAACCAAGGGTGGGAATCTTTGGAAGATAGAAGGACAAAATCCAGACTATACACTATGTTTAACACTTACACTAATCGGCCAGCATGGGGAGAACTAAACAAACGTCTGGGAAATCCCACCTACCTGAGCAGGGCAGATCTTCCACATAAAGTTAAGGACCGACCACAGTGTACAAATTATGGGAAATATTCTTTCATTAACCGTGGTATTGATAATTGGAATTCATTACCTGCCACAGTCTTAGAGCCTTTCCCCAAACATATTGATGTGTTTAAGAGAAGATTGAAATTCTGAGTAAATACTATGATGTAATTACTATACAGTAATTATTTCAATAGAATTGTAATTCGAAATTGTTATTCTTATAGATTATCTTGTACTTGATGTAATGTGTTATTTCATTTTATACCCTATGTATTTTGACTTAGAGCAAAGCAACCCATGTCGACAAAGACCCCATTGAGGGTTGAAAACATGTTACATTAAATAATATAATAGTATAGTGAAGTGAAGTGAAATGAAATTCCTAAGAAGTATGATAGAAAAGACAAGGAAAGACAGAGTGAGGAATGAAGATGTTAGGAAGGAAGTTGGGATGGGAAAACTAAATGAGAGAATTGAGAAGAATAAACTAAGGTGGTTTGGACATGTAAAGAGGATGGAGGAAAATAGAATACCAAGATAGATGCTGGAGGCGAAGTGCAAGGGTAAGAGAGCAAGAGGAAGACCTAGAACAAGGTGGATTGATTCAGTGAAGAACAGCGTAAGAAAAAGAAATCTGGATTGGGACAAGATTGTGGAAGAAGAATGGTGGAAGGAGAGAGGAAAGTAGAGAAGTGCCATAAATACCCCGACCCGGCAGGAGCTGGATAAGGGGAAATGATGATGATGATGATGATGATGATGATGATGATGAGTATTAACAGGTGTCGTCAGTAATTGTGATTAGGTACAGCAGGCGAGAACATTACCGCTGCACCACACAGTCAACTAAAAATTAAAAAGAAATATACTTCTTGAACAGAAAAGTAAATACAGGCTATACTAAAACTAATTCATTATTATTACTGTTACCACAAGTTCTACATATTTTGAAGTTTCAGTATGGTAAAAAATCTGTTTTTTTTTTTTTTTTTTTTTTTCATATACTGTAGAGTAAATACACCGAGTGGCCAAAAGTCACAGGAAGGGTAGTCCCATGAGAAAATGTGCCGTGTATGACTCCTGAGTGTTTCGGTTAGCTGCGGCAGAGCAGAGATGTCTGCCACAGACACGAGTGTAGTGGAGTTGGCAACAAGTCGCGAGTTAACCGATCTTTATCGTGTGATGATCAACGGCGCATGGGTTATAGCATTTTGGAGATTACACGTGAATTCAGGTTTCTGAGGTCAACAGTGTCGAAGGTGAATCTTTAATATCGCACAGATAATGTTACCATCCGCCTAAACTGCCGCACGAGACGACCACAGGTGCTTAACGAACGGACATTACATCGCCTCAGCAGAACCATACGGGGCGATCAAAGGGGCACTGTGAGTGAGATCACTGCCCAGTTGAATCTTGGGAGTCAGGAACCCATTTCTTGCTGAGTCGATACCTCGCCGTATTGCTGCTGTTTTGAGGGCTTGCGGAGGAGCAGCTTGTTATTAACATCACCCTATTCCGTGCCTGCCCATGTCTTTTGGCTACTAAGTGTATATCGATAGTTCACTGATTTACAAAATTACTTGTAATTACTTTAATACACCCTCTAGAACCTGTACAAAGTAATGTATTTGCAATGTTTCATGGAATTTGAAAAGAAAATGAGAGAGTTAACTTAGCATTTTTTTAAATGTGGGATACTATCATAAGAAATTGGATTTAAAAAATTCATTATACTACCAAAAAAATACAATGTTTGAACATTAGATGCAATTAGGTCTCCTTTCTTAGTTTACATAATTTCATGCTGCTACATTGAAAAACAACCCAGGTAGAGAGTTCTGAATCATAACCATGCGGAGCAGTGAGTCCCCTTAATGTGTCGATATATACAGTATATATACTGTGTACATAATAAATCTTAAAAACATATATCTGTTCATACTCTCTTGTATAACTTATGGCATGCTCTCTTTCAGCTTGGGCTACCTACAGTTCGTGGAGCCTGAGGGAGGGAACAGTTTGAGCACAACCCCTCCACATGTGCGTAGACTCAATCCCCTCCCCTCTCCACCCTCATCACTGAGCTCTTCCCTCAATTCATCTCTGAACAGCAGCACATCATCTGCAGACAACCCTAGTTGGAAGGCTCTGACTACTCCTGAAGATGATGATGGGCTGGATAACTCCTCCACTTCCCTCAAGAAGGGGCGGTCTTTGTCAGCCAAAACATCTGCTCAGGAGATACTTGATATATTTAGCAACAGTTCGTCACCACCTAGATTCAAACTTCCTTCCATAGGAAGTGCGGCTAACAGTTTCAACAGAAGAAACCAGTTTCGAGCTACGGCATCATTGGATAATCGTAAGTATAATTTTTCTTTCATTAGTTTTCTGTTGGTAGGATGGCTCAAAAGTTGCAATTGGGTCATATTGTGTCGTTCTTTTGGTTAACATTGAGGTAAAATATAATATTAAACAAATTATTATTTTTTATTAGTTGCAATCAAGAAGGTCTGATACCGGTTCAGTCTAATAGCATTTAAGGGTGTTTGGTAGATTTACTTGCATGATAGAGATCCCTTCTAAGGGTGAAATTCCAACTCCCCAGTATCTTTAAAGACACAGCAGTTAAAGGAACATTAAACCCTTACCATTATTTATTTATTTACATATGTTACGCCCTCATTGGAGCACTTAACCAAAACAAGTATATACATGTCTCAAAAACAATATTAACGATTCAGCTTCTTATTTTTCTTCTTTTTCCAAAATATTTTCATTCTAGTCGACCTTGCCGCTCTCTCTGCATCGCTTATGGTTTTGCGGGTAAAGGTTTTTAAGGGAAGTCGGATGTTCTTGTTTTTCAAGATATTCTTCTCATCTTTGTTAGCAATTTGGGACATTGTCAAGCCGAGTTCATCCAGATCATTTTGAATTTCCATAAACCAAGAGTTCTTTGTTTTACTTTTGACAAAATAATTAAATAATACTTTTAATTGTCTGGTATCCGGCAGGCGTGAGATATGACCAAAAAAAAAGCAATTCGCCTTTTTTGCATAGTATCAACTAGAGACTCAATTTCTTTATAAACCACTTCATTTGGTAATAGATGCCATTAACCATCCACCTGATGTTTTTTATTAATTATAGTTCTGAGAATTCTTCTATCAGTCTTCTGTAATGTGTCAGTAACTGATCGAGTGTTTAACTTGAAAAGTGTTTCACAAGCATATATTGCTTCCGGTTTAATAACTGATTCGTAATGTCGTAATTTGGCATTTATGGAGAGTGATTTTTTTTTTGTAACTAGACCAAGTAATATATTGCACTTGTCTTAACTTTGTTGATCTATTTTTGATTGACGCTTTCTCATTCAAATTCCATGTTATAATCTCCTCTAAATATTTAAATTTATGTACAACTTTAATTTCTTTATTGTTAATCGATGTAATAGCTTGTGTTTCCACATCAAAGGATGCCATTATTTCAGTCTTTTCAAATGAAATTTGAAGTCCTACTTTTGCTGCAATAGATCCAAGTTCTTCAATTTGGTGTTTAATTATTAATTATTGAACAAGAAAAATAAGTATAGTAACATAGAATTAGGACAACACAATGACAGACAGCTTTGGACACAGTGAGAATCAATAAGAAAAGAGGAAGACAATAAAAAAATATTAAAATAAGGGACAAGTATAGGCTCCATACTAAGTTGGTTTTGACCTCGCAGTCTTATCAGGAGGGCAGGCAGCAACCAGTTCTTCTGTCTTGAAGTGGATGCTGAAGGAAGGATGTGAAAGCTGGACAAGCTCTGGAAAGAAAAATAAGGAAAGCAAAAAGAAAAGTTAACAGTGGGATAAAGTTGAAACAGACAGGACAAACATGGCAGGAGAAAAGAATAGTATTAGGCAATATAAATCTACTAGCTTGAATAGGCTACCAGTCATTTATACAGAGAGTCGCAGGGGCCACATGACAGCTGGGGCACTGTGGCTAGCCGCGGGTCAAGCCAGGCACTGGCGCTAGCAGAAGTGTAGTACCCAACTAGTTTATCACATTTACACTTTGTAACATTTTTTATAATCACATGGGATACGAGACAGGCTACAGTACTTCACTACAGGTCTTAACTCTCTGAACTAGGGTATCTTGCTAGCTGGGAACGTATTCAATGCTATGACCACATGCAGTGATTCCCGTTCCGCTGTTGTGTAACAATAGATGCTATTCAAGTAGTGCAGACTCAATGCGCTTCGCCTGTCATGCAGCCCAAGAATAGCTCAGTGCTCTAGGGAAAGGCCTCACTGTAGGTTCATTTTGGCCTCAATACTTGCCGTAGCTAGGCTGTTGGACTTGGCGGGCCTTGTTCTAATTGCACAACAGTCTCCCTTCTCTTGAGAACCTTCCCTATTTACTGAGTGAAAATGTTGAAAATTAAATCTCCAGTCTAGGCATTATTTAACTATACAATAGTTTAACAATATTGAAATATACTATGTTCCATCTAGTCAATACTTATTGGGTTTATTTAACCACTAGTACAGAGAGTTTGTTTTATATGCCACGGGGACCCTTGCTTGCCCGCTCGCCCGCATTGCGCGTCAGTCTCCCGCCAGGCACTTTGCCATTATGCGGTGCTCGCGCAGCACTGAGTCATTGAGTATAGGAATTTGTACTTAAATTTGTACTTCAATGTGACCCTTGACCAATTTTTTGATGAACTGACTTGCGGAGAGCGATTGTCAACTTATTTTCAACAAGATTCTGCCACTGCTCACACTGCCGAAGCATCCATGACAGAATTGCGTCTCATTTTCGGTACTAGGATGATAAGTCGGAACGTGTGGCCCCCGCGAAGCCCAGACTTTTCACCATGTGACTTTTATCTGTGGGGGACGCTTAAAATACAGTGTATGCGAGAAACCCTCACACTATAAATGAGCTTAAAGGCTATATTATAGCTGAAATACAGTCAATTGGTGCTGAGGATCTTCAGAAAGTAAATGACAATTTCATAAAGAGGTGCCAGCGATGTGTAGCAGTGAATGGCGAACATTTTCAGCACCAGCTGTGAACTAGGTAAGTACAAATTCCTATACTCAATGACTCAGTGCCGCACCAGCGCCGCATAACAGCAAAGTGCCTGGCAAGAGACAGACGCACAACGCGGGCGAGTGGGCAAGCGAGGGTCCCCGTCGCACATAAAACAAACTCTTTGTACATGTTTCGAGACGTAGTATCAATGAAGATCTGCCCCTTTATCAGCTAGTACTTTTTCTTTTTAATAACGTGCAAGCTCAACAACCATACATGCTTCCACCACATTTCATCCACATAATCCATTTTTCATTAATTTTAATGTCAATGACTGGCCATTCCTGAAAATTTTTTCTGAGGCTACTTGTTGAATATCATCACTTCCACAGTCAAGATTTTGATCTACTTCTAAATTAGTTCCCTTATGCTTGTAAAATATTATAAAGCTGGTTTTGGAAGGGTTTACACTTAACATTATCCCTGAGTGACAAGATCAATACTATTTTTAAGCTGCATGAAGAGTGATTGTTTTATTACAGTCCAAGTTCAAAATTGAGGTATCATCTGCATATGAAATAATCAAACCATTTCTTGACTGTAGAATGCTTTGAAGAAAGTAGTGAAAAATGTTTCAAGGCTGCCTCTTAACCCTGTCACCCCTCAGTATTGCAGTTGTAATGTCTGCTGGTAACTGAACTGAAACAGCATAATGGTTGCACCCACTCACACAAACACATCATTGCCATTAACCAGGCTAGGAGATTGTCTCGACTAGCTTCTTCCCTCCTCATCAGCGTATTGTAGTGTTTATATCTTTTTCATATTTCTGTCTCTCGTTTCCTGCCTTATAAATATGTGTGTTGCTATAACTTAGTTTTATTGTGATTATTTATTGTTAATGCCATAAAATGGAATTCTTTTTTCCAGTTCCTGAGGAATTAGAAGGAGAGGAGAATGAACTCTCTGCTATGCCTACTCATAGGGAAGCTCCACCAATCAGGAAAGCCTATAGCAGTCCTGTGCAGCGAACGAGAACTGATGAGGCTGCTTTGGACAAGGATTACTTTTCCTCCAGTGGAAGTGAAACACAACTTTCCCCAAATAAAAATAAGCGAGCTTTGAGCTTTGAAACTCAATCACCAGAGGATGAATCGAATGTACAGTCTCCCAGAATACAGGGTAGTAATGAAGGTGCTGTTAAGAAATATAAAGGAGAAGCATGGATAGAAGAAAGCAAGAAGAAAGCTGGACCCGACAACTATGTTGATACAAATAAGGAAACAACTGATTCACAGAACACTAATGTTGTAACGAAAGAGAAACTTACAAAAAACTCTGTTTATAGTACAAAAGATAAATTAGAGAGCAGAAATAATCTAGAATATGATAGCACAATTGTGATTGGAGGAAAAATGAAAGTCTCTTTATTAGCAGGTTTGAGTCCTGAAGTTGCAAAAAATACGTTTGGTGTAGATATTGGAAAAATTCCTGCAGTGACAAATGTAGAAGTAGAAAATGTAGCTGCAAATGCTAGCACCAAAATAAATGCCAAAACACCCTTGAGACCTAAAAGTAGCAAAAATAAGAGATTAACAAATGAGTCTAAAGCTGTAGAATCAACTTCCTCATCAAATAGTTTAAAAGTAGAAAGAATTAAACCTATAACTAAGTCATTACCTGCATCTCCTGATACTTTGTATCTGGCCGAAGCAAAGGAAGCTTTTCTTAATGACAAGTCTGAAAATGAATCAAAACCTGTGAATAGTGAAGTCATTCCTACAAACCCTGAGGTTATGCACACTATAGTTACCAGTACTATCAAGAGTAATGCTTGGCTCTCTGAGAAACCAATCCGAAAGCCAGATAACTATAAGCCTGCTGTTCCATTTGCTTCTCAAGTTAGTAAGAGCAGTATTAAGGCTACTGGTGATACAAAGAAACCAATTGCAGTGCCCTCCGCTGAAGATCCCATCCTTGGTCCTATTCATCAGGCTATGCTTGATAGCTTTGCTCCAAAAGAACCAAAATCTGAAGAATCTGGAGGAGTATCTAAAGCTAAGCCCATTGTGCCTGGAGGAAGTAAAGGACCAGGCATGACACAACAGAAAAAGGATTCTATCCAGGCAGCACTGGATACTCTAATAGAACTCTCAAATCGAGGTCAGTATACTCCTCCAATATAACTTTTTTGTCGAAACATTTGGTTTCATTCATCAAAGTATCTTTTTATTTATATTTGAATTGCAGCCAATGGCGATAGCAGGACATTTCAATTGAATGCCCGTAGGCTCTCCAACAAGTTCAATTTCAAGTAGTTCGAACTTTGGCTACCATACTCCACTCTCACTGACACCCAGCGGCTAACGTTGGATCTTGATAGAGCATTTCTAACCAAATAACCTATAGATTTTGGCTACACACTTCCAATTGTAGTGGTAGGTTCTTTTACATGCCATAAATCTATGACATGGGCCCGCCAGCTTTACTTCCCCTCCGAAGGAAGGCATACTTAAGGATTTTAACGCTCTTAAAAAATCCGACGACTTCGGCCAGGTTTAAACCCGTGATCTTGGACATAGCAGTTCAGCATGCTACCGACTACACCACCAAAGTCGTTTAAAGTATCTTTTGTAATCTGGATATTTATCTAATTTCTCTAAAGGTATTTCAGAACAACCTGTATAGAGACTGGCTTGGTCAATTTCTATTAAATAGTTACTGGTATTTAAATAACCCTGCTTTATTATACCGTAAAACCTACCTTTAGCAGACCCTTTATTACATTGAAACTTGTCTTAAACAGAAATATTTGACAGTCATGTGAGCTTAGGGTTGACAATGTGTTAAATTCCCTTCATTAAACCGAAACTGTGTTACGCGGACAACGGAGATAAAAGTACGCATTTTACCAGAAAATCTCCAAGTTCCAGAATGCAGTGTTTAGAAAATTTTCGGGTACCCTGTGAAAGTCTCCCTTGAGTGCTGTAACAGTTGATTCCATAGCTGTCAAGGAATGTTTAAATAGGTCTTCCTACTTTTTCTCCAACTTACACGTAAAAGTGTGCGGCTAATTGCTGCTTCCTGTTCCCCAAGCCATTTCCAATGCTCGCTTTAATGAGTGGCCTTTGTCTCGGCACTTGTCATCAGTTTAGAATTCAGCTTTTAACTGAGCACTTATAAGCTTACATTACTGACATAGTTCGGCAGTAGTCATTATGGTTTCCAAAGCAAGAGTTGTGCTTTATCTAAACACAGGAGTAAAAGCGATACATTACTGTATTAATTCGTAGCAGAAATATGCAAATACAACACTGAATAACGTATGTAGACCATTTTATTTTTTCTCAGTATGTCCATTATATGCATGCCTTTGGTTTAATTATTTTAGCATGGACTTACCTCTGTTAACCAGAAACCTATCATTAATGGTAAAATTTGAGAGTCCATTCCAATTCATTGAAGGCAGGTTTTATGGTATAAAACAAAACCCATCCATGGCACTACAGCTCATGAAGGACCTAGGCCTACCAAACGACTGCTGCTCAGCCATGTGGCCTTCAGGTTGCGGGGTGATGCATGGTCAGTGCGATGTGTGTTCTCGGCTGTTAATCCTGGCCCCTCTCATCAGACAACTATTCAATTGTTCTCACGATGCTGAGCACACGCTATTCCAGCCTTCATGTCAGTTTCTAAAATTCCTGGAGGAGCCAAAAATCAAACCTGGGGCCTCCTGGGTGAGAGGCAGGCACGCTACCCCTACACTACGGGTGCTTTGTTATATATTGACATAAATTCTTATTTTTCCTTCCTTTTCATCTTGTGAACACTAAATCTTTCAGGAAAAGATAAATATGTTACAGAGGTGTGAAAATTATTAGACTTAAATAAAGAATGCAAATCAGTCTCACAGTTTTATTCAAACTCATTTTATTGTATTTTTATTGCCCTACTTAGTGATGCTTTCTCCCCTATGGACTTACAACATTTCCCATAATATATTGCATCTGGGAATTTTCAAAATTGGAGATTCTGAGTGATACCTGAACTGGGTCCAATTTTCTTTTTTCATTTCCTTTTGAATGTATCATCTAAATCAGGTAATTTCAATCCTTTGCCCACGAATCTTTGAATAGTTCTAGATTGGACCGTCAGTAACAAAAGACTTTAAATTCCTTTGCTCTAATTTCACACAAAAACTAGAATGAAGTAATCAAAATGAAACGTGTGACATTCCGCCTTAGCAAGGCTACTATTCTAGTGGAAATGATAAAAAGTTTCTTAAAAGAAAATGTAATTAAGACTATCAGTTAAACGTTTGAAATAATTTCACCACCTTGCAAATAATTTTACTGCATTAATTCATCATCATCATCATGAACCGGCTCCAGTTTCCCAGGTGCGGAGAATGAGCGCTCTCCATTTAGTTCTCTCTAAGAATGTCTCCCCCTCCACGACCTGCTGCAAATCCAGACCTCTCCCTGCAAGATCATTTCTAACCTGCTCGATCCATCTCTTCCTTGGTCTCTTGCCTTTCAGTTCTTTCTCAAACCCCACCCTATCTGTTCTTTGTGTGTACATTCTTTTGAGATGACTGAACCATTTCAGCCTGGCTTCAACACAGATCTCATTAAGAGATTGTTCTACTTGAACAAGATGGCATATCTCATGAATTTTTTATTTTGTCCCTCCTTGTCTTCTGAATCATAATTCTTAAGAACTTCACCTCTACTGCCTGTAGTTTACTGGTATTTCTCTTGGATTGGGTACAAGTTTCTAAGCTATATGTAGTAACAGGTACAAAGGAGCTCTTGTAGAGTATTCATAATAAAGTAAAAATGAAATGTTGGAAAACTGGCATTCAGTCTAATAATTTGCACACCTCTGTAGTTGTTAATATTAATAGCGATCATTTAAGTCTCAAAGATATCATTAGTAGCATGTGTTTGATGAATGGTGGCAATGTATTTGAGAATTGATGTTTTATATTTCAGATGGAAATGATATTGAAGTGATATTAGCTCTCTCAAAACTGTATAAAGCAATGGAATCTGAGAAAGCGATTGGTACAAATATCTATAACTCAAAACTGAAGTCACAAGTGCTTAAAACGGTGTACAAATTTGTAGAACGTTCAAACGAAACTTTACTGTTGCAAATTGCTCGTATAATATTGGCGGTAAGTAGGAAATTATTTTGCTTGTTTCTTTTCCTCATAGTCTTGTGTCTAGTAGTTGACATTCATTTTAATCTGGAAACTGATATGTTTTGGTTTCAGTTCCGAGTTACAGGCAGCAATCTATCTGGAGTGTGCAAATTAGTTTTCAAAGTTTCACGTTGTGATAAAAATGATAAGCTCTTCCTTGAAGATAATATTTTAGGTAAGTAATACTGATGTCATATCACATACATCTAAGGCGATAGTTGAACATGGTTGTACAGTGAGATCCTTCCTACAGAACGGAATCTCGCAGGCACTGTGTGGTGGCCTGGACTCTGTGGCGGCTGCCTGTTGAGCAAGTCACTGCCGCTAGCAGCAGTGTAGCGCCCAACTACTTCAATACATTTCCACTTTTTAGCGTATTTAATAATCATTAACTTATATGAATTTCAGAGTAGTTGCTGAAAATGCTGTCCTTCATTTCCTAAACACACATTGCACCAACGTAGGAAGTTTTGGTACACTCGCTGTAATTCATCCTCACTGATATTTCATATCTGTGTAGTTAATTCGTTCTCGAGAGCCTCCCGAGTATGCAGATTGTTTCTGTATACCTTTTCTTTGAGGTTCCACCAGAAGTAAAAATCGCATGGTGCTGAAATGAACAAACGCATTTACTGGGTGACTTCACGGGATACAGTACTTCACAAGTCTTAACTCCCTAAACTAGAGTATCTTGCCAGCTGGGAATGTACTCAAGCGATGACCACAGGCGGGGCTTCCCAACGCGCTGTTGTGTAACAGAAGATGCTAGTCAACTGGTGCCCATCACACGGCGCAGGCGAAGCTCCGTTCTATAGAGAAGGCTCTCACTGTATCATGTGGCTATTATTAGTAATTTAGTAGTTACAAGCATTGAGGTGTAAGGCCATGGGGCGAGGCTATCTCTGGACTCGTAAGACAAGTGGGTTTGAAACCTATGTTGGCTGTCCTTGAAAAGTGCTCCCCGCTTTGTGTAGTTTCCCATATTCATCCCCAGGCAAATGTCAGAACAGTACCTAATATTAGGCCACGGTTGATTCCTTAAATCCCTTGCCCACTTTCATTCACTGTCATTCATTCCTTTTTTAAATTTGAGGGACTTGGACATTGTGGTTATTCAGCCCTGTGTACCTAGGTACTTATGTGTTTTTTTTTATTATGATGGCTGTATTAGTGTGTGTATTTGTAATTCAGGTGAGGATTGGGAGGGAGGCGGCCTTGGACTTAAGTTAAGAACCATCCCGACATTTGCCTGTAGTTGAAGTGGGAAACCACAGAAAACCATTTCCAAGATGGTTAAGGCGGGAATTGAACCCACCTCTTCTTTGATTTTCCCATGAAATTTAATACCCCTTTCCAGACCTCAGACCAGAATTACATTTCTTGGCAGAGTAAGGAATTGAACCCAGACCTCCGAGGTGACAGCTAAGAATTCATTAATTTAATATTTCATTAACTCCTTTGGCATCAGGATAGGCATCCAGCTGTAAAAGCTATCAGCCACATAAAACATACTTATCTGACCTTATCCCTGACCCTGTAAGGAAGGAAGCTTTAATTAATCACGCGATCATGAGCCATGGGATCTCCATTTTCACACAGATCCCGAACCACAATACAAGATATATCACTTCGAGAATCTTACATTCATTGACCAGGAATCAAACCCTGTGCACCTTGATGAGAAGCAAGCAGCTTGACCACTGCACCATCATGGGCCCTATACCAACCCTGTAGAAATGGGAATATTAAGGGGTTGAAATATGTAAAGAAATACATGCAAACATCATTATTCATTAGTAATTTAGTTGGGATGATTTTATTATTATGGCACATACAATTATAACATTTTCTTCCCTTTATCACTGGGAACTGCTCTGACGGAACCCCAATGAAATGTTCTTATTCTTGTTCCTGAACAGAGCTGTTCGTTGAGGCGCTAGGCTCTGCTAGTCCCCTGGAAGACGCAGAGGCCTGTGTGTATGGATATGGAGCTCTAAAGTTCCTCACCATGAACAGCGTGTTGCTGTCCCGCGTCCTGGGGCTTGGCACTCTGGAACTCATGGTGCTACACATGAAGATGGTGAACACTGCTGTAAGTTGAGTGGAACTCTTCACTCAGCACTACCTTCTACTTTGACAGTTCTAAGAGAATCATCCCATTCCATCCTCAGCACCATATTTACACAATTATTGCAAGCTGACCTCTTTTTCTGTGTTTCATTGTTGAAAACTACTCCATTCTCTTAGAGTCAGTGTCATTAGGTTGTACTAAGCCAAAGTTGCATGCACCACTTCTGATAGACATACTGCTGGCACTGTTTCCACTATAGATGCATGCATTATACAGGGTGTAACAAAAATGTACGGCACAAAATGCAGGACACATTCCTCACACGTAGACGAAGACATTATGTTATATGAACATGGGTCTGGAAACGCTTTGTTTCCATGTTACACCTCATTGTCTCCAACTCATCAAGCATGGGAAACACACAAGAACAGAACGTCAGAATCATGGGGAATATGCACTCTTTGTTACGTCTGGTTACGTTGTCATTATCGTAGGTTCACCGCCGGTGTTTTGTTTGACATGGCTCTGTTGCCATGTGACTTAGCAGATGTGCCTTTAGCTGTGCGACAAAGCAAGTAGCCTACTTCATGCACGATAGAGCATCTCCTCAATTTAGTCTTAATGTCCGTTGGCTTCTAAATAACAGATTTGGTGACAGATGGATAGGTAGAGGTGGACCAATTGTCTGGCCTCCACACTCTCTGGACCTAAACCCACTGGACTTTTATTTTTGGGGGCATTTGAAAGCTCTTGTGTGTCGAACCCCAGTACAAGATGTTCAGAGTCTCCGTGCCCGTATCATGGAAGGCTACGAAACCATAGGCTACGCAATGCTCCAGGGAAACATCAGTGCATCCGAGATTCACTACGACGGCGGGTTGATGCATGTATCAATGCGCACTGAGGGCATATTGAACATCTCCTGTGAGAAAGAGTTGCATGTGGTATGCTGGTACGTTCTGTTCTTGTGTGTTTCCCATGATTAATGAATTGGAGTCAATGAGGTATAACACGAAAACAAAGCGTTTCCGGACCCATGTTCATATAACATAATTTCTTCGTCTACGTATGAGGAATGTGTCCTGTATTTTGTGCCGTACATTTCTGTTACACCCTGTATACAGTACGTTATATGAACAAATGCATAGACCTATTTATCATTGATATGAAATGAATCATATTGAAAATGTTTCTGTATTGATGTGAAATATCGAAGTTCTACCTTAAATAAGGATAAAAAAACTAAATGGATCCAGTATATCTAACTTAATGTTCAGAATCATGGAGTTTAACAAAACAGGAAGAACACCAGCTGCAGGTTTTTGAAAATAGAGTGTATAGGAAAATGTTTGGACCATTTTTTTACTCTGCATCTCAAAGCTGGAAAAAAAAAACGATCAAATAAAGACATACACTATCACAGCAAGCACCAATACTCAACATCATTAACTCCAGAAGACTTCAATGGCTGGTCATTTACTGAGGATGGGAGATGATAGGATGGTCTTACAAATCTTTAAAGAAAAACCAAGAGGGGAAAAGGCCAGTAGGAAGACCACGAAGCTCCTGGAAAAATGAAATCTCCAAACTTTGTAAACATCTGAATGTGGACAACTGGCAAGAATTCGCCCAAAACTGAGTTCAGTGTAGGTGTTCTGTGAAATCGGTTCGGGATCTATGTGTCCCATAGAAGTCTTCTAAGTGCGTGTGTATCAATACCGTACTTTCTTCTTTTTCTGTCGTTTAGGCCGACTGTGGACCACGTTAATTTGATTTCAGCTGCTTTTGGGTCATTATTTTTGCCCAGTACTCCATTCTATTACTCTGAATTCTCCTCTTTTCTTCAATCCATGGTGCCTGGATCCGTTATGTAGAACGACTCTTAAAACCCGTGAAATTCTTAATTTTGGCTTTGTATGTTTCCCTGTTACTGATTTCAGCTTCAGATGTTGCCATTTCTTCTAGGTCCTTCTTCACCTCCTGATACCAGCAAGCTTTATTAAAATATTAAATAATTTATTTCTTTCATACACATTCCATTATTTTCTGCCTAAAAATATAATCGAGAGAGTACAGTAAAAGAAGAGATGTCTGTTATTCTCAAAACAACAAATTATACAGAATAATAGTTACAGTTGGGTTTGTGTACCAGAAAGAAAAAATCTGAGAACATTGGCTCATAGTACCAATGTACATTGGCTCTATACTGTTGTATAGAGTTGCTGAGAGTTTTGTGATTTAATGGTCATTTCCATGTTCATCATGAAACATAATCGATACACTAGAATGTAAGGAGGTAACATTTTGTTAGACAGACATAAAATCTTATTGTACAATGCTTTATGAATTTGACAAACTAAATATTTGGTGGTGAAGGAAATTAAGGGATGAGTTGTATGCGTATTCCAATCAATACAGAACATTTTGGAGACTGATATATGATTGGCACCATAACCTAGAAATAATTCCTAGGCTATTAATGAAATCAGAGGAAGAGCTGAAATTGAGTATGAATTTAATGAAGTTAAAGCTCACAAGATCATTTACAATTTGAAAGTGAAAAGTTTAGTTAGTTAGTTATTGTTGTTTTAAGGGGTGGAACTACGAGGTCAACTGCCCCTAAAGTGAAAAGTTTATTCCTCCAGTAACGTGTGTTTATTCGTAACGTGAGTTCACTCATGGAGCACACCAGTTATTTTCATGTGTATCATTGTATAACTATTACATTACATTGTTTCTTGATAGAAATAAGAAATATCAACATATTATATACTGGGGCGTAAAACATACTATGTTAGGCGGAAAATCGGAAAAGCCACCTTGCCATGCTTAGACATAATTTCTTTATTCTACCGAACAATCTATTTTTACCCGCTCTCCGTTTCCCACCAAGGCGCTTTGAGTTTTGTCCCTGGGCACATTTATTGCTTTATAGCCGTTTGTTTTCTTGAAGTTTAGTCACTAATGTTCTCTGCACTGCTGTGTTCGTTTGCAAAGCTCGACTCACGTATTTCCCTTGTGTTCAGGACATACCCAGTTTTTACACTTCAAGCAGTTGTTTTCTACCTAACACGACCACACAAATAGCAGCAATCTGTTTTTACCGTTTCTTTTTTCTTCTCCTTCTGTAACAGGTATCTGATCTTTTATGGTGGTCAGAAGAAGGTTTCCTCATTGTCTTACAATCTCTGAATTACTTGCCATTGCTGCCTGAAAAAGCAGTTCTCTATTAAAAAAAGTGAATAATTGCAGTTGGACAAAATAGATATGCCAATACATTTGTGGAGCATAATGGTGCTCCAGTATACTTTTTTTTTATATTTATTTTTATTATTATTATTTTTTTCTTAATTTATTTTTTTATCGTATGGCCTCGGTGCCGGGCGCAAGCTATGTTATTTAGCACCCAAAGGGTAGCTTGCATGTCGAATTTCGTTATTCCTTGAAGCACTATGAAAGTCAAGGAGGTTAGATATCTAATCTCCTTGAACACTATAGCGCTTTCTTGTAGAGAAATGAGGAACTTTGTGTTGGCAGAAACTCTCGAGATTAATTTTGCCATTATGAGCACGGCCTACTGAATTCAAGTGGGTTCTTTGACATGCCAACATCGTATGACATGTTGTCGTAATTTTTGCCGCCTTTCAAAAATCACTTACCACGGCCAGGAGCGAACCTGCAAGCTTGGGGTTAGTAGACCGACATGTTGACCACTCACCCACCAGTATACTTGAGGATTGTTTAGCAAAGCCCAGTGTTATGTGGACAAGTGAATCTGCATGGAGGAATGTAACAAGATGGTATACAGAGCTTCAAGGTCACCAGAGGTGCCAGTATTTAGCAAACACAAACTAATTATAGTGGATCACTATTGTGCTCTGCTTGTGTACTGGAGGGATAAAGTTAGTTTGTAAGTTAAGCAGTCTAGATAGCTGTTTAAAGATTTTATTTTTAACCCTAAGATCAATTGCAATTGCTGCAGATGCACAGTGCTGTTCATAAAGTTATAGCCTAATGCTGTGCAATATTATTTTTCCAGCGAGCAGAAGGTTCCCGTATTCCAGAGCAGACGAGTCATGCCCTGTTCCAGCTGACAGGAGCATTGCGTAATGTTGCTGGCGAGGAGGAAATGTTTCCTAGCTTCGTATCTACGGGGGCAGTCACTGAGCTCTGCCGTGCAATGGATCTCTTCTCTTCTGATTTAGATGTCATCAGCAATGTGTCTCGGACATTGAGGTACAATTTCTGCTGGTTAAAGAATATAGTGCCATGAAATACTTACTGTACATCTAGAACCACAGTGCGATGTTGGTAGTACTTAATCTTAAAATTTGCTCCCTCATTAAGAGGTTTGAGTTTGAATGTTGAGTTGGAATATTCTGAGTTGAACTGTGCTGTAAAAGCCTGCGGCTATTAACAGAAAATATAGAAAATCAGCAGAAGTACCCGGGTTTGCCCAGGTGGGCATACAAAATATTTCCTCTCATTCACATAAAACAGGGCAGATGACCTTGCTGGTTTGCCCCTTAAAACAATATTCATCATCATCAACAACAAACTAAAAATCTTAATTTTATTTCAGTCATGCTATGTGATGAAACCATGTTAGCAAGAGCATATTACTACCCGTGGTTTCCTCCACCGCCCATTGGTAATCATCTAATAATGGAACCACTAGAATGGGACACTATAATACTACAGAAATCAGAATCTCTTTTCGTGCAGAGTCCATTTCGTGGGGCTGCACAACCCCAGCAGGATACAGCAACACATTAGGCAGTTACCTCCATGTACCACACAATTCAACTTCAAACATCATAACTCTTTAAATGGGGATCTAGACTTGTACGTATCTCTGTTGTGTATCGTTCTGCTGATATAATCCGATGCAATGTAACACTTTTCCACCGCATTTCATCCAGACGTATTGTATATTTTTTTTTACCTTCACCAAAATGAGGTAATGCAAGAAGTGACTAGAAGAATCTCAGTTTTGCACCAAAGCTAAATCAGCATTGACTACACCTAAGCTGAAAATAGCAGCGGTCGCTTACATATATATTCACTATGCTATTAAAGAAATCACGTTTGTGGATATCACAGATTTGTGCTAGTTACAGGGTGTCGAGCGATGACCTTTTTTCAAATTCCCGTATAATTCCCGATTTCCCGTACGAAAATCCACCGAATTCCCGTATATTTTGGAATCCTCTAAGACTAGAGTTCGTATACCGAATGGCTGAAAAATGAATCTTAAAGCGCGAATCAAGATTTTCTGGCGTAAGTGTAAATGCATTTTTGGAGACACTTCCGCAGCCCACGGGTGATGGCGAGATTTAGGCCTAATCCGTAGCGTGAGCAAAGCGCGCGCGCGAGTGAACTCTCTCGCAGATGGGATGAGATGAATTGTATGGTACCGTAACCGTATAGAGCTTCCACGAGTTAAAATGGCACCGAAGCTTATGCATAGCGATCTTCCGGTCCGCGAATCTCCATTTGATTTTCATTGGCAGTGAATCGTTTGTTCGTGATTATCTTCTTTATTATTTCGGATTGTGGTTTTGTTTTTAAGGCGTTCAACTTATGAAATAAGAACTAGAGGGTTGGCCTTTAATGATTATTCCAAAAGCAAGTGTCTCCTAAAAGAGTAATTAGTAAAACTTCACATCAAAGACGGCCATAACAAACAGCTTGCCTACAAAGTGTGCGTTTTGCACATTTCAAACGACTGTGGTCTAACATATTTTAGACTACAATAATTAAGTTGGTGCAAATTAAACATGTTATATGTGAGAATATTATTATAATTTGCTATCCGGTTGTTATATTAGTAGGCTATATTATGCATTAACGTGGCCCGTTTAAATGCTAAATTGTGACGGATGCTACGAGTTATAGGCTATTCGCCGTACCGGTAGGCCTAATATTTACTAACAACGCATAGTTTCTTCTTTAGTATTTATTTAATCATTATAATTATAATAGCCTATCTATTAACACTTATTTAACCAATAATCATTTTATTATCCTATACATACTCCAGGTATTGCAAGAAAGCGATATTTGATAGCACATGCCGTTCCACCTTAAAATCCAACCGTGCCCAGTTTCAGTACCTATGGAAAATATTACTGTAAGTTAATAAACCAAACAACTGGCGACATTTTGTTTGAAATGCTCATTTACATCTTCACCCTAGTCTACGTAAAGTACCATACGGTAATCACTGAAAGGGTAGGGTGGATATGACCTGAATTTCACAAACGAACCTCATTTTGCATGAATTATGGAACCCGAATCCCAATGGAGTTATAGATTATCTGCATTTAGAAAAATGCTAGTCAATAATTTAAAACAAGATGCCAGAAAACTAAATACAAAAAGCTGCGTGCCTACTACGGTGTAAAGTTGCTCCGTGAAAAAAAAAGTACACCTCGCCAAGATTATAGGCCTACGATTTTATACAGTTAAATACAATCTTCCAATTGGAGAAAAACTTTCTTTGTCACGATCTTATAAGCAATTCAAACATAAACTTATGTAATTTACGGGAAAATGTGCAAAATTGAGCGACTACGAATGTAGTTAGCTGACATTTCGCATCATGAATAAATGAGGAATTAACACATGCAGAGCTTTCTCACTGCACACAGCTGAAGATCATATCATTCTTGGTGCATTTTATGTTCTCTTAACAACAATAATTTGCTTATTTACATGCAAGGAATATTGTAGTACACAGTTCCCATTGCTTCCATTACCTGACTACTAAACCAGAAGCTGGTGATGCATAACCATACACCGGTGGCGCGTCCTATGGCAAATGAAAGATCGAAAGAAAATGTAAGATCTATAGGAGCCCGGAACAAGGCGATACAATTGTCTACACTACTGAAAATAGTCAAAATACCCTTTGTAATAATGAATAATAATTTTGGGTGTCATGTAGTAATAGATTTTACCCACCCACTATCCCTTTTTAGATCACGACTTTTATAGTAAAATTGGAGGTGTGTCCGCTATTACACGCGTACATTATGGGGCAAATACAGTATTGCTAACCCCGCGCATTCGGTACTGACAGCCTTCCAGTCACTTTGCCCCGCTTTTCCTCTCCGCAACCCACGGTCGCCACATAAAAAGACCCTACGTCCAACCGCCACACGGCAAGAATTCTGAGCATGCTTCTCACCTACACCCTGTATTTCGAAGGAAACAACGCGAAGGATATGTCGGGAGCTTGGAACAGCTGAGATGTGTTGCTAAGTTTTTAGTGTTGTTGTAAATCAACTGATTCGAATAATACACAGCGCTACACTTCAGACATTATTTCTGTACAATTATACGTAATATATTTTTAAAAAAGATCCTGAGTCAACGCCGAGGACATTCAACAGAGAAATACGATATTTTTAGATAAATAAATAAATTACACACCGAAGCTATGATACCTTTATCATCGGTAAAAAAAAAAGGAAGGAAGCTTGTAGTTTAACGTGACCGTTAATCTCGAGATCATGAGCCACGGAACCTCCTTTTTACGTGGAATCCGAACCACAGGACATGGCATTTCACTTCGAAAATCTCACATGCATTGGCCGGGAATCGAACCCGGACCGCCTTGGTGAGAGTTTATCATCGGTATTCAATTCAATAAATACGACAAAGAGGGCAAACACTCTACAGCTAATGAATATAAAAACACTCACCATGAGACCTTTATCATCGGTATTCTATTCAATAAATACGTCAAAGAGGGCAAACACTCTACAGCTAATGAATATAAAAACACTCACCATGCAATGATTATCCTTTAACATGAAACAAGAGTCAGAGTGGAGGTAGTTGACAGATGCACACTCAATGAATCGCGACTCTCTACGGTTAATATTAGCTTTCGTGATAATACAAAAGTAAAGTTAAGGTAAAGACATATTTAGCACTGAGCTCTCAAACAAGCCCCTCTGTGGCGATATTATTGCCGTGGTTTTATATTGTCGAATTGTAGGCTATTGAATGGTAGACGGTATTTTGAACACTATGACGGGAAACAATATATAAATTATCCTCAGCCACTTGGCAAGGGTTTCTTTGACACTCTCCATCCCTTCACTGTCCCTATCATAATCACCACCATCATTGTCTTCGTCAGAGCTTGATGAATTGCCAAGGTTAATAATCATTTCATCCACCGCGATATCCAGACCGCCTTCAGTATTTCTTTCTGTACATGCTGTACGGGATGTGTCCAGTCCTCGGGTCGAACTTCGGCGAAGTAAAAGTAACGAAACAATTACAATGAAAGGAAATCCGACACAGACAGTGGTTAACAAGCGACTGAAACAATGCCTGCCCATACGAGAAGAATTCTGTCACTTGTGTGGTGTATTTTGTGGCCACATGTAGGTGACGGTTTTTTTATAGTAAAATGTCGAGAGCTGTGAGATATTGTTTGTAGTTTTTGAAATTTATACATGTGTGACGCATTTGCATTGAGTGTTTCCATGGACTTGAAAACAATTTGGTATGTGCATCTCCCCTGAGAAAAAAGACCATGGAAAGGCTAAAAACAGTAAAATTCCACACGCGACACGCCGCGAATACTTTTTAATTTAGATTTAATCAAAGTTGATAATAGCAAATAAAATAACCTAACTTAAAACGAAATTAAATAAGTCACTTTGACAAATACAAGATTGTTGCTAGGAAGTTCAGTTATACACAGCACAAAATTAAGTTCTTTTGACAGTACTCCCCCCCCCCCCCCCAAATCCTAGAGATCTTTCGTGGCTTTTCTTTCGACTGCCACCTTAGCCGTCGCTTCGCACCTGTTTTGCTTCCTCGAACACGGCGTAGGCGTTTCGTGCAGTATGGACTCTTGCTCATGGTTATCTTTTCTACTCCACCAGCTGCCCTCACAGCGTCCTGAACAGTATGTGATTGGCGATCATGCACTCCTTGTTCAGGGAGAAACCTCTGTCTAGAACTGCATTGTTGTGATAAAAATTCAGTATCATTTTAACGAAGCTTGTGAGATCGTTTTTGGCAGGAACTGAGGAAGGTGCTGAAGCCACTAATTCAGACCACAGCACGTCGAGCCGTGGCTCTTTTCCGCCGAACTGCTTCAAACGTGCAGTGACGGAGGGCAGTCTCAAAAGTGCGGAGTAGCTGCTCTTGATGCGGTCAGCCATTGCACCAGAAAGCAAATTCTTCTGATTACAAAGAATTTCCAGGGCAATGACGATCCTAACTTCTTCCAACTTAGGAGTCTCAATGACCCCTATAGGGTCTAGGCAGGAAATAGCACGGGTCTCTCGTGAGCAAGGGTTGACCTCTCTTTGATTTTTTCAGCCCTAGGATACGAATGTACAATTTTCGGCAGTTGGTGTGAAATTGCAGCATATCCGCGTCTGGAATTTTCTGAGATCTTGAGCTGTTAGCTTCTTGAAGGACTGCTCTTGTCGAGAAACCAGGTCTCCTCTGTGAATAAAAATGCGGACTTATTCCTGTATGTCATTGTCAGCAAGGAGCGCGGAGATGGTACGGCCGGCGGTCGGCCGGGCAAAGCATGCATTCGACGTTGGCTGGGTTCTCATCCCGCTTAGCGCTCTATCGGTGGCGCAAATTGCGGGTGGCGGCGCGGTCTGCAGGCGAAATAGAAGACAGATCGGGAGGACTCGACCGAGCGTTCGGCGGCTAAGAAGTCAGGCATTATGAGACTTCTCAAGATTTCCCGTATCAAGTGCGAATTTCCCGTATAATTCCCGTATTTTTCCCGGGTCTCTAAAATTCCCGTATAATTCCCGTATTTCCCGTATCGCTCGACACCCTGTAGTTAATACATACAGTATATAATGGGTCCTATCTGTTGGTGAACTACCTCCTCCATTGCATTCTGTTGTTTTTTATTTATTAATATGTTGCATATTTTTTTGAGTTCGATATCATGTCCCACTTCCTATTCTCATTGAATAGATGTGTAATACACTCCTTACCCCCCATTCCATTCCAAATAAACACAGAGCTGAAAATTTGAAGAATGTACATGTGGTGATAATTATCCACTCCAGCTGTCCTATGCACGGAGTTGAAAAGCAATGACATGTTGCAATGTTTGCATGTCCACACTGCCACCACAGTACTCCATGTTCTCCCTTTGAAGCTATGGTACTGCCAAGTGAGCGAACAAGCCATTGTGTATCACTGTATCAACATTTTGCAATGGAATAATGACATGAGACACCGTCCACCCTAATACACAGCAGATATACGATACGGAGATATGCAACAAGTCTGGACCCACTTTTATACGTCATTCTACGAGCAAAAAGAATAGTACATAATTTGCTCAATTTTTTATTTCCAACCTTGTTTGTTATTCACCATCTTTGCATGAAATGAATCATTACGAAGTAGATAAGCCAAAATGAGTGTTCACTAAAGCAGAGTCATCAAAATTAGCCACTGAGGCCAGTTTCTGTAGTCTCATTGTATCCAATATTCGCTATGAGTAAACCCATGGATGTAGAGTACGTCCTGCAAAATCTACTAATATCATTGGCAACACCATGGGTAGTGTCACTCAGGGCAGTAATTTGTGATACTCTCCCTCCAATCCAATTAAAACTCAATATTTCCTAAAATTGTAGGGGAATTTAGGAATACTAATCCTTATTATAATGACAAATATCCAGCAATATTTTAACACACAGAATAGTCTAAGAAATTATGAGTCTAGATTAATGACACACATTTAACAGCAGCAGGTGTACATTTAGACAAAATCATTTTTTTCCATGGGCAACTGTACGCTATGTGGCGTGGTCACGAGTTTCCAGACAACAAAATCGTTATGTCTCAGCAAAACATGCCAAAATCAAAAATGTAATTTTAAATTTGTAGACATAAGGTAACATCGTACCCTGTAGACTTTCTCAACTTTATGGAATTTCCATTTTGCGGCTCCTACTAATATACTGTAGGACTCAGAATTTTCCGAATTGAAATAGACACACCCAGCCGAGATTGCTGTAATAGAATAGACCAATTATCGGCAATAATGCATCATCCCCATTGTCTTCATCGTGTGTGAAGCTGCGGGTACCTGCTAGTGTATAATATAATGAAGTAAATAATCCCTCTTGCTTTCTCAAGTGTACCTGCAGTACCCACAGTCTTATCCAGTGCATTACCAAGAACTTAACATTTTCCTTATCAATGCAACGTAGTATTGATCAACTAGCATTACATACAACTTTGCACCTGATCTCACAAGGGAACCTTTATATCCCGAATCAGTGTAGCCCAACTAGAAAACAAACTTACAGTACAAGTAGGTAGTAAGTCTACTAGAAAGAATGGCTTCAAATCTTAGCAATTTGTTTTTGTTTCAGTATCATCTCCACACATGACGACTGTAGCAGTGCTATTGTCGACTATGAGAACTGTTTCAAGCTGTTTGTAAGGCTCTTCCAAAAATATCCTGGCCGGCAAGACATCATTGTGAGGCTGGGGTATGCACTGGGTAATCTCATGGCAAAGAGTGACATAGCTCGCATGAAGGTGAGAACAGTTCCTGTTATGTGTACAAGTGTCCTTATGGTTCCATTTTATGTGAATATTCATAGTAGACTCAATCATGGTTCCGTATTGATTGACAATCAAGTATAATATAATTTGGGAGATCGGCCTGATCAATACACAATTACATATATAGGGCTATATTAATCCCATATGGTACATGTTTCGGGGCCTATTATGATGGCCCCTTCATCAGCCAAAAATACAAATCATCAGTAAAATCATAGGATATATCATAAAATGTAGATTAATATGAAAAAGAATGGATAAAAATGAAACATACTAAAAATGAAAGATGAAGTGGTGAATAAAATACTCGAAAGTAACAAAATTAGAAAGACACTTAAAAGTGTTTCAGGCGACAGTCTATTAGACTGGAGTTTTTAACAATATTTTCAGCGTTTTAACATGGAATGAATATTTAGACACGATACCCATATGGTATTATTATGACTCACAAAAGACTTGCTTTGACAAGCACTTAAAGTGCCCCCTTTTAATATGTTATTTTAATGTGTTTTTTCATCTGTCGCCTGTAACATTTTTAAGTTTCTTTCTAATTTTGTTACATTCGAGTGTTTTATTCACCACTTCATCTTTCATTTTTAGTATGTTTCATTTTTATATATTCTTTTTCATGTTAATCTACATTTTACTGATGATTTGTATTTTTGGCTGATGAAGGGGCCATCATAATAGGTCCCGAAACATGTACCATATGGGATTAATATAGCCCTATATATGTAATTGTGTATTGATCATGCGGCTCTCCCAAATTATATTATACTTGAATATTTATTCCAAAATCACTTTGGGCCAAATATGTATCTCATTCCTCAGTTTGAGTTTTAGTGATATGTGCACTCGTGAATAATTTCCCCATAGTTTCTTTCTTTTTATTACCAGCAAAGAATTTTGAGAAAGTTTTGGAAATGCGAATTTGGGCCAAAATAGAATAAGGGATGAGAGAGGAACAACATGGCTTCAGAGTAGGAAGGTCAATTTGCTGTCAGACAGTTACAGGAGCAGCATTATGAATATGGAATACATCTACTGATTGCCTTCCTAGACATTGAAAAGCGTATGATAGTATATATAGAAGTAAGGTATGGAAGGTTTTGGAGAACAGAGGAGTAGTAAAGTAGAGAGGATAAGGGAAATGTACAACAGCAGTGTGAGTTGTATGAAAGTGGGAGGAGTGAGATCAGATTGGCTGGAACAGAAGAATGGCTTGAGGCAAGGAAGTGCACTTTCACCATTACGGTACTCGTCATTGTAGTGATGGATGATAAATGACCAGAGTGGTGCAAGTAATTGGTGAAAGAGAGATGAAAGCGTGTTTGCAGATGGTTTGATGATTTGGGGAAACAAGGAGGAGGAAGTACTGGAGCAGTTGGATATATGGGAAGTAATAGTACACGGATATGGGATGAAATTTAGCATAAGTAAGGGTGAGATGATTATCACAACCAGGAAGAAGGTGGGAGCCACAACAGGAATAACAATTGGTGGGGAACAACTAAGGAAAGTAGAGAGTTTCAAGTATCTGGGAAGCATGATTCAGGAAAATGGAAGAAACAACAGAGAAATTGCATGTGCTATGTTCCAATACTGATATACTGTATACCTCATAAAGCTGGGTTATGAAAGGAAGAGAGAAAAGCAAAATATAGGTTAGTGAGATGATATTCTTGAGAAACAGTTCGGGAGTGTCGAAGATGGAAAGGTTAAGAGATGAGAAGATCAGAGGATTAGTGAAGGGGGAAGCATTACAGGATATGATAGAGGAATCAAGGCTTAAATGGTATGCAAATGGAGGAGGAGAAGGCGATAGATACCCAGAAAGGTACACGAGATGAAAGTTAAGGGAGAAAGACAAGAGGATGAAAGGTGTGGAGGACTGTATGAAATAAAAAAATCCTCTCGGCACGCCGGAAGGCGGAGGTAGATTTCACCGGGCAAACTAGGGGATAGGCAATAATAGGCAAAATATGCAGGTTTTCGTAGGAGGATCAGACCTCATTTATTGCGAGAAAGTATTTTACAATTGGAGGTTAGTTAACATTTTGTCGTCTTTCTATGCATATTTTTAACATTTTACTGTCTTATGGGGATGGTAACCTTCTTGTCATTTGGGGTTCATTTTTATACTTGTGATCACATTGTCCTTATGCAAGGTTTGGAACTGATGTGTAACTATCTAACAGTCTGTTACTTCTTCACGCAAAATTTTATCTCCTGCAGAGATGTTGGTTAGTTCCTCAGTTTAGGGGCTGCGACAAGGTGGTCATGTAACCCCGTGTACATTGGGTGTGTGTAGAATCTGTCTGATAAACGGTGTTATTTGTGATGACTGTATTATTCTGTAATTCAGGTAAGGTCTGCAGACGGTCAATTTTAAGTAGTAGTACCTAATTTTGTACCAAATACTAACGTCAACAACACCTAGCTGTGAACTTGGCTGCTAGATGCCACCACAACCAGCAACTTGCAACGAACGTTGTAACTTCCCCTCCGAAGGAAAGCATGCTGACGGATTTTTAGCGCTCTTAGAAAATCCGGCGACTTTGGCCGGCTTTGAACCAGCGACCTTAGGCATAGAAGTTCAGCATGCTACCAGTTAGCCGCTTCCCTCATAGTCAGATGGAACAAGAAGTTCCATGACGAACTAAAGAGCCTACTTTTCTTAAAATTAAGATTCATGCCATAGATTAATCTACAGTATATGAACCTATCTAGAATAATGACGAAATTAAGAGGGTAATATCGAAATGTCTTAATTAGTTCGAAATAAGGTATACTAGGCATAATGTAGCCTAATAGAGCAATACAGTTGGCAGCTCTGGTGACTGAATATATTCTTACTTCCATCTCCTAAGGTACAGAATACAAAATGTGGTTGAAGTTCAAAGGACGTTACAGGGATTTAGACATTGGATCTATTAGTACACGTAAAAGCATGTTGGCAACAATGTCATGCGAATGCTGGTCAGAAATAATCTGAAATATTATATCTTTTTGTGCCAATTTTGGATGAAATCCATTTGTTGGTATAGAAGTTACATGTATTTAAAAATTGGTCCTATCAGCAGGCTTGGTAGAACTGACGTATATAAGTTACTCCAAATTAATGTAAAATGTCAGGTAATTTACGTGTGCATAGTTTAAACCTGTCGGCTTGCATATTTTCAGATATATTGGTATTTTGATAAAATAATAGAGATAACATTTATTGACAGTTGGCAGCCCTGGTGGCTCTTAAGAATACACTCAGTCATATCTGTTTATGTACACATACCGGTATTACATAAAAAATTTGGTTGAAATCCAATTGATAGTGTAGAAGTTATATGCATTTAAAAATTGGACTTATCAGAAGGCTTAAAAATATTTTGGCAACGCTGTCATGTATGGCAACCTGGAAATTAAACTGAAATAGTATTATCTACATGTGTGCCAATTTTAGAATAGCTCCCATGTATACCTTCCAAGATATCCAACATGGAGCTCAAATGCGTTTTTTTAGCAGTTGGTAGCACTGGCATCTTTTTCAAATATGGGCCTGAGATATTCCGG
Organism: Meconema thalassinum; assembly: GCA_946902985.2. Taxonomy (NCBI): domain Eukaryota; kingdom Metazoa; phylum Arthropoda; class Insecta; order Orthoptera; family Tettigoniidae; genus Meconema; species Meconema thalassinum. The sequence goes on along the minus strand of OX336390.1, from coordinate 222,131,404 downwards.
TATACAACTTTACTCATACTAAATTTGGTTTCGATTGCTGCAGCCGTTTAGGAGTTGATAGGGGGGGGGGGGGGGGGACACACACACACACAGCCAAACAGACAGAAGGACTGACAGACAGACAGAAGGACAGACACATTTTCCAAGATCGATTGAAAAGTAGGATAAAAATGAATGTGATATCGTCAATGGCGTTGTCTTGGCAACCTCTGATAGATCATCCCTTATCAATTTAAAAGCGTTGTTATGGTAACCTTGTTATGGTAAAATTCCGAAATCATTTTTCTCATCCCTTGGCGTAATGGTGGGTCATATCAGAAATTCTTTCAGACAAAAGTTTTAGGTAATTATTAGGGGAATATTTTCCATTTTGTACGGTTTTGATATTGTGCCTATTAAGAGAGATATGATTAATGTTTCCCGAAAAACTCACTTTTTTCCACCCCTTTGGTCAATGGTTGGTGCTATCAAAAAACTTATTTGACATAATGTTTGGCACTTATCCCACACATATTATGAACTTTGAATGGATTCGATATTTCACGTATTAAGAGAGTTATAGCAAAATTTCACTTTTTAGAAAAAAGCCCCCCATTTTCACCCCCTTCGACCGATTTTGCCCATTAACGAACTCGACCGAGATTTTATAGGGATACATATTATGTAAAAAATTCAAAGTGATTGGTACAAAATTACGGCAGTTATCGTGTCCACAAGAAACTGATATATATATATATATATATATAGATAGATAGATACATATATACATATATACATTAATTATATATAAACTTTTGAACTGACGGTGGTTTTGGGGTCTGGGGGATGTGAAACGCGAAGATATGTCGAAATTTTCCGGAAGTCGAAACATGGTACCCATTGCAATTGTTAGCTTTCTAATGAAATCTACCTAAAAGGAGAAGACTGGATCAAGGTGGAGACGGAGAGTTGGTGGAAAGACAGATGTAGAGGCAATGTCCCAAACAGGCCCCTGGCTGGAAGCTATGCAAGATGATCAACTATACCGGTACTTAATTAAATTGTAGAATTGCATTTTCACCCTTATTTTTATGCTTTCTTTGATCAAATAGCTGGTGATGTTAAAACCTTCAATATGCCAGTTATTATACTAAGATAGCATAATATATTAATGAAATATCAGAATATTATAATATTTTATAAAATCAATTAATTTGTTTATTTATTTATCTATTTATCCATTCATTTATTTATTTATTTACTCATTCATTCATTCATTCTGCACAATGGCATATCCAGAGGAGATAGAGGGTTGGGAGGGGGCAGATGCACCCCCTCTGTAATGCTCCAGAAATTCCTAGAAAAATGAGATTTTTAAAGCAGTAGTAATATTGGCATTATTAAGCTATTGTTTTATTTCAGCCTTTCATTGTATGATGAATATCAAATCAAAATCACTTTATTTGCAATGAGGTGTCAACCTCGGTGGCAAATGAGGTACATAATTTACAAACACTACACAATATTAAAAGAATACAGTAACTTAATGTACAAACACTACACAATATTAAAAGAATAAAGTAACAAACACCCAAAAGAATACAGTAACAAACACTACACAATATTAAAAGAATACAGTAACTTAATGTACTATTCACACATTGATTGAACTCCCCTCTCACAACTGCTGTAGGAATTACATAGCACGTATAATGTTTCTAGGAATACAGCACTAAGTTATACCACTTCTTTCTTTTCCCTGGTTTTGTCTATTCTGCTCTTGAATAACTGGACTGATTTTGGAAAGGGATCAAACACCGCCCTTGGTAAACTGTTCCATTCCTTCACACTCTTCCCAATGAATGAAAATTTACCTCAATCACTTCTGCTAAAGTGCCGTCCAATTTTCAATTTGTGGTCTGTCCTGCCAATATAATTACTTTCCAATTGAAGCCTCTCACGGATTTCAATATTATTAAACCCACTAACCTAACTGAGCGGTCTAAACATGAGCTCGTAGTTACGCCCCTTAAAACAACAATAATAGCTAATATAACATGCCTCATGGCTGGACTGGATAGATGAGTAGCCTATATGGAGATCGAATCCTAGTATTGATAACTGTGGTTCATGTTCCAAGTTTTCACATGTATGGTGCCCTATTTCAAGTAGTTCCAGGTCACCTACCCCAGTCCAAGACCAAATTCTATTCTAATCTTAATTAATATACTGTTACGGTTTATAGAAATACGAATTCCCAACATTTTGTTTCATTTTGAATTCCCTTTTTGTTACATTTTAAATTCCCATTTTGTTACATTTTAAGTTCCCATTTTTTTTACTTTTTAAATTCCCAACATTATTATTCGACGCGAAAATAGCGCCCATCGCCATATACGGGATAGAAATCATCTGGGAGAAACTGACCCTGGCGGACTCAAGGCAGTGAAGTCGTGCTTCCTAAAAACATCAAAATAGGCAAAATCTAGACTAGTGTACGAACTTGCCAAGGAGAAATTTTTCATTGAGGACCTACGGACGAAGAGAGGACTGCCATCTACGGATGCCTGGAAAAGACTAATGCATGAGAGAGTGAAGAAGAGGGATGAAATCTGGCTTGAATTTTACATAACGGAAGCCATGACGAATAGGGTATGGACTGACACCAATCAATACCTATGACACTTCGTTAACTCGATGGCGGTACATGGGTACCAACATAAACTGTGCGTCTCCGAGTACTTTCATGACATACACGTATCCTGTATTTGTAAATTATGTGGTAAATAATGTAGTCGGTACCACGTAATCACATGTAAGAACCGGGGACCTTCCATTGTGATATTTTGTGAAGGTGTTAGTTAGTTAGTTATTGTTTTAAGGGGTGGAACTACAAGGTTTTGTGAAGGTGGAAGGTGAAAACACTAATATATATTCAAATTCCTATGGACAATTTGTGCGCTGTATTTTCAATAATAAATTCCCAACATTTTGTTTCATTTTAAATTCCCCGCATTTTGTTTCATTTTAAATTCCCACCATTTTGTTTCATTTTATGTTCCATATTATGTGGCATTATTATATTTTAAATTTTTGTACTGTAAACAGTATTGATTTTATTAAAATGTGAATCGATTATCATTGTATTGTGAGATTTAAACATTCATCTTATGGCATGTTTCTGTAAATTTATGATTACTGTACTGCCGATTTATGGATTCAGCCCCCTCGTGTGGTATAGCGGCTAGCATTCTTGGTTGACTCCCCAGAGATAGGGGTTTGATTTCCAAATTTGCCAAGAGAATTAATTTGGTCAGAGGGCTGAAATGTGCTACATTCAGCCTCATGAAGCAAAATTGAGAAGAGGTGGGTTCAATCCCCACATTAGACATCCTGGAAAGTGGTTTTCTGTGGTTTCCCCAATTCTACTCTAGGCAAATGCCAGAATGAGTCCTAACTTAAGGCCACGGCTGCCTCCTTCCCACTCCTCACCTGAATTACAAATACACACACTACTACAGTCGCCATAATAACACAGGTTATAATATCAGAAAATTTTGTTTATTCTCTCTCTTTCTCTATTTATACACATGTACACACCCAAGTACACTGGGCTAAATGACCACAATGTCCAAGCCCCTCAAATTAAACAACAACAACTACAATTTTAAAATATCCCTCTTAGCACGCCGGAAGATGGAGGTGGATTTTACCGGGCAAAAAAAATAATGTTTGGAATTCATTAAATTTGCCAATTCTTGTATACCGGTACCTACAAAAGTTCCACTTGTTAAGAATAATTCCAAAAACATTTCTTATGAAATGTACTGTACCTAACATCCTGAATAAGTGCCTGGGTCTGCATGTCAGCATCTTGAATCTGATGCATACTCAGGTTAATATAGTGTGTAGGCCACTAAACAGACTCGGATAGAAGGTGGTTGATGGTGGTGGTAATTAAATTTTGTGTTTGTTACAGTTCTATGAAGAGGAGGGTGCTATCAGCTCCATGCTGAATCTGCTCACTATTTACCTAGAGAAAGATACCCAAATGCAAGGCTTAGAGCCTTACAACCAAAGTATTAGTTCTGATGCTGGTTCAAATGGTTCTGTGGAAGATGTTATTGTGAAAGTAAGATTTTCATATACTGTGTGTTTTTAAAGTCTAAATTTGTTGTAAACTTATGACTGCACAAAAACTGTGAATATTAAATCAATGTTTAAATAGTAGGCTTTTGCGGCCGGTGTCTAGTTTATCATCTAGGCTGCAATGACAGCCGAAACTTCGGGAAACAATCACGATACACAATGCGGCTCCATCCTGTAATCCTAGATGATAAATCAAAGTGTTTGTAAAATTAATGGAACTAGCACAAAACTGGTCTGATCTATTTCTATTTAAATGGAAAGACAAGCAATTATCCAGACTATCTGTGAAATTTATTATATTGCCGCATTTACAGCAATAGAGCCAACAATCAACATTTGCAGTGCCTATTTACATATTTTTCACTCATAGGCTATAAGAATTGTCTGCATTTCTTGAAACTTGATACTTTTTTTCATATCAGTTATTAGTAACTTAAAATAGAGTTCAGTTGAGGCATTTAGTGAGATCGGCGTGGGACCTTCGTGTCCCATAAAAGCCTTCTGAGTGAGTGAGTTAATTAGTAACTGACATATTATAGTCAGAGTTTATAACTCAGTTGACCTAATTATTGTTGCTCCTATTACTTGGCTTAGTTCTTTCATTCATGGAAAAAGCATGGTTCAGTAGTGCATTTTCTCCTTCAATTGTATAGTCTGTCTAAAATGTTAGTAATTATTCCCGTAAAGAAATTATGAAAATTTCAGGTGTAAGAATAGAGCAGCCTCACTCGCCAACCCGCCCATTATTTTTGTGCCATTCTTTTGAGACAGACTGTATGATGCTATATCTGTAGCTTGTACCTTTATTCATTTTCTATATTACTGGACATAAATGACCATTTCTACTTGCAGATGATCCGTATTCTAGCCAACATGAGCATCAACCCTATAGTGGGATGCCGATTGGCTGGAGCACCTCCTAATCTCTTCTACAGTAACAATAATATTGAAAGTGATGAGCAGAAGGAGGACGAAGAATTGGAGCAGAGCATATCCAATAAGGTCTGTACAGTCAATTGACCCCACATCCTTTACTCTGTTACAGTAGCTAGGTCAGAAATAACTACAAGAATGCTCTCCAAGTGATAGCTACCATGCTCACAATAGAAATGGTTTCTTTATCATTTTTAGATATTTTAAGTTTTCTTTTATATTTTGGGGATGAGTCCATGACTGAGATATTTTACCTATGATAACTTTTAACTACTTGTCCATTTCGTTCGTTCAATTTGTCTACTCAGGATCAGAAATTCTTGCATTACTTCATGCTTCTCCTGCTTGAGTTCATCAGGTTCAGGTGAGGGTACCCGGTGTGAGCTCAGTTCTCAGTTCTGGACTGTACCTTGCACTGTGCCTCACCAGGCAGAGAGACTTGTTCTGACCGGTTTCCAAAATGATAGTCTGTGTCGTCTCCTTATCTACTCTCTCACACTGGGTACTTTTTGGCTCACTCACAGCTGGTCAGCTTCAAGTCAACTAGCAAACAGTTGAACTGAAGAGGCCTGAATTACATGACCAGGAGATTAAAATTAACATTATTTCATTTCTGGAGCAGTTGTTCTTCTGCATACCATATCTTTAATTTATCTGATATATGGAATTTTAAGTGTTCATCTGTTCCATATGGTCACTCTGTTTTAGAATTGAGATCTCACAGCCATACATATACATTTCGCAAAGCCAATTATTAACTACTGGTGTCCGATGGTCTTTTGGGATATTATCATGCTTTGGTTGCATTTTTGATTGGTCTGTCTTGACAAGGCCTACTGCATAGTAGGTGAAATGTTGACCAGATAAAAAATGTGACTATTGCAAAATATCTCACAAGTTGATTATTTGACATAACTTGTCAATTCTTACTTTGATATACCTATGACTTCCATTAGATGTTATTCATTTCAGGCATTTAAGCTAGATGTTAAGTCCCCTTAAAATGAGTAATTTCCAAACATAACTTATTTGTAGTTTAAGTAACTAGTACCACCTAGTAATACGGCTTCAGTGGCATAGTCAGTAGCATGCTGAACTGCTATGCCCAAGATTGCAGGTTCAAACCCGGCCAAAGTCGTCAGATGTTTTAAGAGCATTAAAATCCTTCAGTATGCCTTCCTTCGGAGGGGAAGTAAAGCCGGCCCATGTCATAGATTTATGGCATGAAAAGGAAACTACCACTACAATTGGTAGTGTGTAGCTAAATTTGTACGTTATTTGGCTAGAAACGCTCTATCAAGTTCCAACCTTCACCGCTGGGTGTCAGTGACGTCGGGTAATTAAAGTTGGAACTACTTGAAATTGAACTTGCCCAGTTTCATTCATCTTCGTTCATTTCATCTCATCCACATACAATGGTACTTGTAGCTCACCCCATGGGTATTCACATAGAAGCAGCTACAAACTTTGGTGAGCCGAACATGTCCTCGGATACTTCAACATTAATTTTCTTTGCCCACCAGGGGCTCACATCTAGTGGGACATGGGTTGTCGACCACGGGGCCCCAGCTGAGTCCGGCATTGCTTCCACTTACTTGTGGGGCTCCTCTCCGTCTTCTTTCCTGTCGACCTCACTTGGTCAACTCTTGTTCTCTTCCGACCCTGACAGTATTAGGGTATCCGAGGCCTAGGGGGTCTCTTCCTTTCCCGCCTTAATTGGGCCTTGTCTCATCTTTTCTGATGCGCTCCTTCTGCGAGGGGTCAGCCTTCTTTTTCTTTTCCTGTTATCTCCTGCCTTCTGCTCAAGGCCCTCAAGGAGGCAGGTGTATGTAGCCCCACCACTTCTGGTGCACCCTAGATATTGCTACACCCTCAGGGGCTCACGGCTGGTGAGTTTGGTAGTTGGCGACCCCGAGGGATTCCTGAGCTGGGTCCGGTTTTCCCCCTTTTATCCATGACCTGTGGGGCGGACCCTCTCCTCTTTCACTTTCCTATCTGTCTTTTATGGCTCTTCTTCCTTCCAAGTCCCTCAATCCGCATTCTTCGAGGGTTGATGGCATTCCTTTTCCTCCTGTCCTTTATTTGCCTTATGCTCCTTTTGTTTTCCATTTCTTCTTCTAGTATATAAGTTAGTAGTTAGTTTTAGTTACAGTTGACATTTCAATATCATCTCCACGAAAACCCAAACCATTAGGGGCTGATAACCCAGAAGTTAGGCCCCTTAAAACAACAATTATCATCATCATCATCATCATTCAATTTCCTTGGCTCTTTCTAATTCTTTGAGAGCTGACATCCCTGCTATTTTATTTCACAACTCTTAAACCCTGTTTCAAATAAGGAAAGATTGGGGTAGGTAAAGTTAACTTCCTCTTTCTGGCCTATTGACCAATGGGAATTAGCATAGTGCTCACATATTCATTGACCTCTTATGGAAGATTAAGGTACCAGTAGGATGATCAGCATTGTACCAGTTCTGGCATTCCCCCCTCCCGAGAGAATCCACTAATGAATGAAATACCTCAGGTTCTCAATTTTTACTGCTGGGAAAGCAAGCAAAATCAAGACTAGAAGCTGCTGAAATGTGGTTCTGGAGAAGATTGATGAGGACGAGTTGGAGGGAAAGACTAATGAACAAATCTTGGATAAAGTTAAGGAGAAACGGACCTTACTTTGTACATTAGAGAAGAGAAAAAAAAGTGACAGTCAGTCTGAAAGACTGGACTTCATATCATTTTAAATGCTACAAATGCTGAAAAATGCTAGAAAGGCTGGAGGCTTCTTGCTTTGCTCGAAGCCAAAGACTCTTGACATGTTAGATGATCAAGAAACAATCAGAACACTAGAAAGTTACAAGTCATGAGGGAGCTGGAGCGCACGGTGAAAGGAGGGAGCTGGCTGGATGACGTCATGCTCGCCGTGTCGTTGCCGTCTCGTAACTCCAGAGCTCACCAGTGAACTCAGTACGCATAGCAGTACTATGACATCACACAGCTCAGTGCATTCTCGGTACATTTCGTGGCATCGCCGTAACTACGAAGTCGACTAGATCATTTAAAATTATAAAACTAAATTTCTTGGACACGTCTTACGGCATGACAAACTTCTCCAGATTGTCTTCGAAGGCAAGATCCTAGTGAAGAAATCGAGAGGAAGACCGTGTCTCTCATAACTTAGGAATTAGCTGGGGTTTGCTTCCTACGTCATGATGAAGAGGGCTGCTGAAGATCGTGGGCTGTAGCTGCAGCGACAAGGCTTAGCCTTTAGATGATGATGATGATGATGATCAATCAGGAACCACTTGGAAGAAGGAAAACAATTCTTAAATTGGTGCCACTAATGAGGAATGAAATTCATTCCTTTCAGTTGGGAAGCTGATGCTCCCATTAGCCTCCATAAGTTCATTAATTACCAGTTAATAATTTCAAGAATTAAATTTTCATGGCTGCATTAATCAATGAGGAGGCTTTTGGCTATTAAGTTATGTTATATACATTAGATCAAGCCATACAGATGTAAGGTAGAGAGTTAAAATGGCATGGCATAGCCAGAAATTTAGCCTATTACCTTTGGCTCTTGGCATAGTTGGTAGCATGCTGAGCTTCTATGCCCAAGATAGCAGGTTCAAATCCGTCAGAAGCCGTTGGATATTTTAAGAGCATTAAAAATCCCTCAGTATGCCTTCCTTAGGAGGGGAAGTAAAGCCGGTGGTCCCATGTCATAGATTTATGGCATGTTAAAGAACCTTCCACTAATTACACCTGTCATCATCATCATCATCTTGTACAGTTTCCAGCCCCAGGCTGGGTCTGTTTGGAACATAAGCCTCGCCACTTAGTCCTTTCTTCCCACCACCTCTCCGCTGTCACTCTGGTCCAGTCCTCGCCTCTCTTCTTGACACATTCCTCCACTCCTTTCAGCCATCTATCTCTTGGTCTTCCCCTTGGTCGTTTCTTCTGCATCTGCATCTCATGTATCCTCTTGGGAATCCTCTTCTCATCCATTCTCTTTAAGTGTCCATACCACCTCAGTCTTGACGTCTCAATCCTACCTTGCAAGGGCTCCTCTTTCACCATTTCCCTGACCTTTTCATTCCTCAACCTGTCTCTTCTTGTTACTCCGATCCTACTTCGCAGGAACTTCATTTCACCTGCCTGTATTCTGCTTATGTCTCTTTTCTTCATTGTCCACGTTTCTGAAGCATAGGTCAGTATCGGGATATAGTAGCTTCTGTATAACACTTCCTTGCTTTTTTGTGGGACATCTTTATTCCACACTAAGCTCCTAATGCTTCTCAGAAATGCTTCTGCCTGTCTGCCACGTTCCGTAATCTCTTTGTCATTTCTCCCATTTTCCTCCACTAGACTTCCCAAGTACTTGAGACTTTCCACCTCCTTCAGCTGTCCACCTCCAAGTGTTATCCCACTCATTGGTCTGTCCTTTTTCCTGGTCGTTAACAGGATCTCACATTTACTGATGTTGAACTTCCATCCGTACTCTCCCACTGTTTCTTCCCAAGCCTTCAGTTGCTCCTGAATTTCCTCCTCCTTGTTTCCCCAGACCATGAGATCATCTGCAAACACCATTGCTTTCATCTTATCTTCTCCTATCTTTCCTGCAATCCGTGTCATAACCTCGTCCATAACCACAATAAAGAGAAGGGGTGACAGCGCACTACCCTGTTTCAGGCCACTCATTTGTCTGAACCAGTCTGTTCTTTCCCCTCCAACTTTCACACAACTCACACTTCCACAATACATCTCCTTCACTCTGCCTACAGTCCCTTTTTCCACTCCCATGTTTTCCATTGCTTCCCAAACCTTCTCCCTACACACACTATCATAGGCCTTTTCGATGTCCAGGAAGGCCATCAACAGATCCTCTCCAAATTCATAGTGGTGTTCCTGGAGCTGTCTCACTGAAAATATGAGATCCACTGTTGATCTCCCAGGTCTGAATCCATACTGCTCCTCTCTCAATTTTCTCTCCACTTTGGCTCGTATTCTACTTTCTAATATCTTTTCATATATCTTGGCACAGTGAGATATGAGTGTGACTCCCCTGTAATTTCTGCACTCCTTTCTGCTTCCTTTCTTAAATATTGGGACAATTAATCCTTTCTTCCAATCTTCTGGGGTCTTTTTCTCCTTCCATATCACCCTCATCACACGGTACAGCCACTGTTTCCCAACCTCCCCTGCTGCCTTCACCATTTCAACACTCACTTCATCCACACCCGGTGCCCTTCCTCCTTTCATCTTGTCTATAGCCATCTCCAGTTCTCTCCAAGTCAGGTCCTTTTCCATTCCTGTGTTGTCTTCTCCATCTTCCAATGCATTGTCTTCCTCCCTATGACCATTTGGATTCAGCAAATCCTCAAAGTACTCTTTCCACACTGTCTTGAGTGTCTCTTTGTTGTGTACCTCATTTCCGTTTTTGTCCATCATTACCACATCCTCTCGCAGACCTCTTCTCTTACTTTTGACCATCCCATAAAGTACTTTCTTATTTCCTCTACTGTCTTCCTCCATCATCTCTGTCCACTTTACCATCCACTTCTTCCTCTCCTCTGCGACAATCTTGTTTGCTTCTTTCTTCTTTATCTTATAATCTTCCCTTGCCAGATCAGTTCTTTCCTGGAACCACACTCTGAAAGCCTTGTTCTTCCTTCCCACAGCTTCTTTCATTCTCTCATTCCACCATGGTGTCTCTTTACACCGCTTTCTGTTGCTTGTTCTTCCACACACTGCCACTGCAGCTTCCACCATTGTGTTTTTGAATTGCTTCCATTCCTCTTCCCCTGTTTTAGGATTGTCTGTTGGCATCCTTTCCCTTATTATCTTCTGGAATTCTTCCTTGACTTCCTTTTCCTTGAGTTTCCATACTTTGATTCTCCTTTCCTGGTACTCTGTCCTCTTGCTATCCTTAACAACTCCCAGGTTCATTACAAGTATTCTGTGGTCGCTATCTAAAGCCTCTGATGGTATTACCTTTATATCTCTGACACTTCTCTTCATTTCCCAGTCGTACAGCATGTAATCTACCAAAGATTTCTTTGTTAAATCACTGCTGTACCACGTTACCTTGTGGCTTTCTTTCTTCCGGAACCAGGAGTTGCCTACCACTAAACCGTTTCTCTTGCAAAAATCCAGCAACTTTCTCCCTTCTTCATTCCTGCTACCCCATCCTTCTGCTCCCAATACATTTTCATATCCTTGCCTTTCACTTCCTACATGTGCATTCAAATCTCCCATGACAATGATGCTCTGACCATTCAACTGCTGTTGTAGCTCCTCCTCAAAGTCTTCCTTCTCTTGAGCTGTACATCCAACTTGAGGGGCATATACCTGGGCTATCTCCAGGCTTCTTCCCTTTACAGTTACTCTGATCTTCATGATCCTGTCACTTATTCCCTTTACCTCTTCCTTCATTCCATCTCTCACAACTACTCCTACTCCGCTGCTCCTTCCTTCACTGTTCCCACTCCAGTACAACCGGTACCCTTTCCTCAGTTCTCTGCGACCTTCTCCTTTCCATCTTGTTTCTGCCAAGCCCAGTACATCCAGTTTTCTTCTCTCCATCACATCTACAATCTCCTCCACCTTTCCTGTCAGTGTCTGTATGTTTAATGTCCCAACTCGTAGTCCATTAGCATATCCGGGTCGTCGTCGTTTGCATCCGTCCTTTCCGAGGCCTGTTCCTGTTTTGAAAGCAAATATGATATCCACTACTGGCTTGCTAGGCCTATCGTAGCTTCACCAGAGCCCCGTCAGCCGTCACTTTTCAGGGTTCCCATAGAGCCTTCACAGCTACCGCAGCGGTCCCGGGGCACACGAAGTCCCCACTGTACTTCACCCCTACAGGCAATCCCCTACTTCATGCCGTTGCCCGTCTCCCACCACGTGGAGGAGGGGTTGGACTTGTGGGAGACCTGTGTGAAGCTAAATTATATATAGGTTAAACATTCGACAAACGCTCTTAGGTTCCGACGTTCTTCGCCAGGAGCCGACTTCGGTGGCATCTGGTAATCAAGTTCTGAACTAGTAGTCGTTGACGGTGGCGCTTGGCGGCAAAAGTAGGATCTACTTGAAAAAATTCAATGTCTGCAGTCCTCACTTGAATTGAAAACAGATAACACACACTAATACAGTCATCACAATTAACACCGGTTATCAGACAGATTCTACACACACCCAAAGTACACGGGGCTACATGACCGCGTTGTCGCAGCCCCTAAACTGAGGAACCAACCAACCTTTGGCTCTTTTGATTAGATAATAATTTATTGCTGACACCAGAATAGTAGGGTCATTTCATGTCAGCTGTTCATGTTCCCACTAACATTGCTGTATTTTCTTTGGGAAGATCTGCCCAAAATATTGCTTAGGTACGCATTGCTTCTGATTTACTGGAAACTTATTCAGGCAACTTGGGCACAAAGACGGTGTTTGTACATTAGTTAGTTATTGTTGTTTTAAGGGGCGGAACTACGAGGTCATCTGCCCCTTGTTTGTACATTGTAAGATTGGAATAACATGACCTTACCACAGCATGGAACAACTTCTAGTGACCTTGGTGGGCTTTATGGAAATGTCTCTTGTTTTTAAATCATTATTGAACTCAGTGGCAGCTGGCGGATAATTGTTTCGGGTGTTGCACTATTTTAACCAAGAAGGAGTGGGAGGTAGGGTAAAAGACTGCTTGATATCAGATTAGAGAAGAAGATAAAACTGATGTAGTTTATTCATCACGAATGCCGTAGTCCAGAGAACATCACATTCGTCTCGGGATTAAATGGATTATATTTGAATAACTTCACCATAACAAAACAGCGTTAGCTATACACGAGGCAAGAAAGAACTGCACGTGCCGCACTCAAGCGCAATTACATGGCGAAACAATCGGCAGTACATGGAGCATCTCGGTTGTCTTCGTCCATCTCTTTCCTCACTTGTTGCAATCAGCGAGCAACGAACAGTGAGTTGACTGTAGGACTTGCTCGGTCTAACATCTATGTCATACCTTCCACTATTGAGAACTGGTTGGTGCTCGAGCCTGGCAATGACCACACGGCAAGTGTTCGTATACTGTTGACATGCTTTGCTTTTTCACACAGTTCACAGTACTACAAGATTTCCTGAATTATAAAGAACAAATAATACGAATTCTTATGAATGTAAGAGAAAACACGTAGCTTTTTATTGCTAAAAGATTATTATTATTTTTTAATGAAAAAATCTGGTTGTTGTGCAACACTATAACCTTAATACCAGCCGCCACTGATAGAACTACTGTTTATAAATTGACGAACAAGTTTCCCAAGATAGTCTAGTAGGGTTTCCAATTTTCCACCAAATACTGCATCCTGCGTCTTCAGGAAGACCTCTGTCCATGGCAGTCAGCAGTGATCTGGATTGAAGTCTGCCAGTCTTAGTTCTTTGGGGGAGCGTGCCTATTGCTGACTTGTAGTCCATGGTGGAAAGTGGCCTTTGCCTGGCCAAGGATGTACCTGCCTTATCCAGGCCATATCTTGCTCCCAGCTTCTCGGTTCTTGTCTTCTTTGGGTTGGAGATCCAGTCCTCCTCATTAAGATGCTGGGAGCAAGGCGTGGCCCAGATGAAGCACGTACATTCTCTCCCCACCGTGGACTCCTTGTTGGCGATGGGCATGCTACCCTGAAGACAAGTGACACAGAGTGCAGAGAACGACTCATCAGCTTTGTATGACTAGCAGCGAGACAATGCGCCAGTTCACTCCCAATTTGTAGAGACAAGGACCTCGAAGATGCTGAAGAGAGTACTTGGCATAATGTTAAAAAACTCCAAACTCTACTAAACCAAGGCTAACAAGACCAGAAAAATCTGTTCATGTGTTATGATGCTGGCCATGAAAGCCTAAACTGTTACATATGGTAATAAACATTGTATGAGTAAGCACCAATACAAGTTCTCTTATAGCATATTTAACTGCATGTGAATTTTTTGTCATCAATTTTTAACTTGTTTTGATGTGAGCAATTACAATATTGTTACAGAATGGCGGCCGCTTCCTAGATATTCTGTTGACTATATTACATCGAAAATCAGTAAATGATAGTGAAGAGCTGATGCATAGTGTTCTGAGTACTCTCAACAATCTGTCCTTTTATCCAACCACCAATGATGGGGCTTTTGGTGAGAGGCAGATGGAGATGGCACAAGGTACGTAGAAATAGTTATGTACGGTAGGCCCTACAAAGAATTTTTCAAAATGACGTGACAATTTATAAAGTTCATTGCTTCATAACTTCATGCATAATTCCAGCACATTGTTTTTGCAAATGAAAGAGCAACATCTAAGTTCTATAGGTAGTGAGTGACTTGGCACATAATAAATCATTAATTACTTCATGTTTTGCCAAACATGTCATAATTTGCATCTTTCCACAATTACATTAACAATGCCTTGTCTTACATTTCTGGGGGCGAGATGGTGCTGTGGTCAAACTGCTTACCTCTCACCAAGGTGGACTGGGTTTATTTCCCGTTCAATGCATGATTTACGAAGTAATATATCATGCCCTGTAATTCGGATTCCATGTAAAATGGAGGTCCCGTGGCTTGTAATCGTGAGATTAACGGTCATGTAAAACAACAAACTTATAAATTTCTGCAGCATTACTTAGGCTTACCAACTATTCTGACCGCAATATCCTATCTCCCAGGAAGACAAGATATTCTCATGGAATTACGATTTTCAGTGAGACCTACTTTTATAGACATATTTCTGATTATCTTAAGGCCACAGCCACCTTCTTCCCATGGCCATGGCCTTAATTTAGGAACCATCCTGGCATTTTCCTGGAGCAGAAGTGGGAAACCACAGAAAATCACTTCCAAGATGGCTGAGATGGGAATCGGCCCTCTTCTCAATTTTGCCTCACAAGGCTGAGTGTAGCCTGTTCCAGTCCTCTGACCAGAAATAGAGTTTCTTGGCAGAGCCAGGAATTGAGTCCAGACTTCCGGGGCGGCAGTCAAGAATGCTAGCCGCTACACCATGAGATGGTCAAATAGATAGATATTGTGATCTAAGGGCTGAAGCAAGGTATTAATGTACCTTGTTCACACACTCGAGGACAACTGAGAGAAGATGGGTTCCTTACCCACCTCAGTCACCGTAGAGGTAGTTTTCAATGGTTTCTTGAGCTACTTCTCGATTTGGACTTGCTCATCTAGTCATCAATGGGACCTGCCCAAACCATCTGGGTTAACCTATTTGAAACAAAACATGGTCTACCAGATTATCCACAATGAGCATACTTGGAAACAGGCCAGTGGTTTTGGTTACTATTGGTTAAGTAGTGCCGAAACTGATTGGGAATCAGCAAGCTCATCAATGTGATTTGGTGTTGCTTGTCTTTGCTTCATCCTTGTCTGCCGTGTGTATGAACTACAGTACTATTAAGAATGAACTCAGAAATACTAATTGGTAATGCCTTTGACTCGGTTTCGAATACCAAGTAGCTCAGTGGTAACGTATTGCTCACCAAGGCAGACCAGGTTTGATTCCCGATCAATGCATGTGAGATTTTCAAAGTTAAATTTTCCTTAAATCACTTATCTATATAACTACAGTATCTATCTATCTGACCACCTCATGGAAAATTTAGATCCTGTGGTTCGGATTCCATGTAAAAAGGAAGTTTCGTGGCTCACGATCGTGAAATTAATGGTCCTGTGAAACTACAAACTTCCTTCCTTGGTAATATATTGGTTTCTAAGACTTTGGTTCAATTATTTTTTATTTACATGTTACCACTTGTATACAGGTATAAGAATGAACATAATCCTATTTGTTGATGTTCTGATTTGGGGAGAGATTGAGAATGTGGTCCAAGAACAGCTGGATGTACTGAAGGAAATTATTGAGAAAAGGGAAATGAAAATCAGTGTACAGAAAAGTAAGACATTGGTAATGACAAGAGGAAAGAAAGAAGGAAAAGGGATTGTTAAAATTGGAGATCTGGAAGTAGTAGAGTACTTCAAATATTTGGGAAGTGAATTGATAACTTTGTAAAGGTAATGAATTAACTTTTTCCACCCAATCAATACTTGGAATGATTGAATTGATGGAAAATGCAAGATTGGATTTGGAGATCAACAAGAGTGCGGGGTGTTTTCTATCATCAGATTCGGAGCTTAATTTGGGATGAAGACATACCTCTGAAGGCTAAAGAAGTGATGTATAAGACCTATTATGAGGGCTGTTTTTAAGTAAGGGCCGTTTTTTTTAAATTAACTGAACATTTTATTTTGAAACCACATTTATTTTTAGGTTTTACATACCTTCCTCTATTTTTCTACATAGTTGCCTTGTTTATTTAGGCACTTGTCATACCTTAAAACTAAGTTCTAAAATCCCTCTGCTTAAAAGTTTGCCGCCTGCTCTGACAACCAAGAATTCACACTTGAGGAAAATCCATTGATAGAGTGGTTATCATGAATCTTCGGTCCTCGTGAATTTTCGTGTCAATTGCAGTCACCAAGTCATCTGTGATCACAGACCTGAGCGTTCATCGTCATGAACATTTTCACGGCCACTTTTGAACTCGTGGGCCCATTTTCGCACTTTACCTTCCGTCATTGCATTATCACCATTCACCTCACAAAGCTGACGATGAATGTCTGCAGCCGACATGTTTCTTGCACTCAAAAAACGTATCACAGATCGTACCTCACACACGGCGGGCGAATCAATAATCTTGAACATTGTAAAGATGCACAGTTCAGCGTACAGGTTAGCTACACAGCTGCAACTGATGCCTGCTTGTTCGCAAAGGATGCCGGGAGGTAGCGCGCACGCTTGTTGCGGCGTGCGTACTAACTATGGGCTAAAAAAAAAACCAGCCCTTCCAATTATGACGTATGGAACAGAAACCTGGCCAATGACCAGGAGAGATGAAAGTAGAACACAGCCAAAATTAAATTCCTGAGGAGTATGTTACGGAAGACTAGGAGAGAGAGAGTTAGAAATGAAGACATTCGAAAGGAAGTGAATGTACAGAAGCTGGATGACAAGCTGGAGCAGGGGCGGCTCTAGGCGTAGTGCCACCGTGCCATGGCACTGCCCTCAACGAGAAAACTAATTATTCATAGTCCTGAAAGAATAATTTCAAATGTCTACAATTTAATACTGGTATTTAATTAGTTTCAAATTACTTAGTAGTTTAAATATTCCGTCCGTAGAGTATGATCATTGATTCCATCTTCCCGCCTGTGATATGTTGTGGTACGGTCTAAGCGGCACGGTTGACGCATGCGCAGTTCAATTTACGATCCTTTTCATAACCTCTCCCGTCACTGGCTATGGGGAAATAAACAGGACTCCGTGCCGAATGCAGCCTGGCTCGTGGCAGCACAGAAAGTAAATTGCAATGCCATCTACCGGGCATTAAGAGGTACTGCACCTTTGCTAAACCTGTCTGTCACGAGGGGAGGAGCATAAGAGGGTGTAGACCAATGGCCTGGAAGTAATTTAACACTCATTGGTTATTGGCGTGGGGGGTGGGTTCGTTGACACAAACTGACAACTAATCGCTCTCACACAAAGAATATTAATTCTAGGCTTCTCTAAAAGAGGGCTCTGCATACAACATTCGAAATCTATACTTGACCTAATAAATAGTGAATATAATATGTATTTAATAATTCCTTCTCTGGTAAAGTGAATAACTAAGGGAATAAAAGAGAAAAAAGTACGATCATGATTACATGTACAGGCTTCACGGATTAATCTCGGTAGCTAAAAATGAATGGTTGATGAACCACCTGCACCTGTCAGGTCTGGAAGATTTCGCGCGAAATGCAGTATGTTGGCTGTCTTCAGTTCTTGAAGGTTCGTGGTTATTTTTAGTGAGTTATTACATAGAGAGTTTGTGTTGTAGGCTATTGCGCGCTATTCGTGAAATCGTGAGTGAATGGTTCATGGTTGAGTAGTGGAAATGTTTCTTTTTATTTTCTTATTGTATATATTATCGGTAAGTCCCGATGTGAAATGTTGACTATCAAGATTAGTGTATATATCTGTTAATAGTCAAACATGAATAAGATTAGTGCTTTGTTGAATAGACCATTTTCTTCATTGCCGTATGATGACAAAATTCAAGTTAAACAATTAGGTAGACCAACCCCAGACTTGACTATCAATTACGTACAAAAAAGTGCCAAAGTTCATAGGTCCAGGAAGTTCAACAAAGATTTATATAACAAAAATAAATGGCTGTGTGGCTGCGAGGAAAAGGGTGCGCTATTCTGCTTCCCATGCGTACTTTTCGAAGGCGAATTCAACTGGTCAAAGGGTGGTGTTACAGATATAGTTCACATATGGGAAAAGATGAAAGCTCACGAGAAATCGAAAGACCACATGAACAATGTAATGAGTTTGTCCATGCTAGGCAAGGTAAACATTCAAACCCAATTGAGTTCGCAGTATAGGGAAGCCATTGCAAAACACAATGAGCAAGTTGATAAGAACCGCTATGTTTTAAATCTTATAATTAATTGTATACGATTTTGCGGCGCCTTGGAATTGGCCTTAAGGGGGCATAATGAAAGCGATGAGTCTGAAAACAAAGGAATTTTTAAGGAGTTAATTCAGTTCAGTGCTGAGCTAGATCATGACCTCAAGGAACACCTCGGTCGTTCTCAATATACCGCATCTGCTACGAAATACACATCAAAAACAATACAGAACGAGTTACTTGGATGCATGTTAGAAGTATATCACGAAGAAGTTCTTAAAGAAATCAAAACTGTTGAATACATAGCGGTCATTGCGGATGAAACTACTGACGTGTCCAATCAGTTTCAATTAGTAATCGTGCTACGATACATAGTTAAGGGAAAGCCAATTGAGAGATTCTGGAAATTTATTAACCCCGATGGACATGACTCAAATGCAATCTCAAACTGCATACTACACGAACTACAATTAATTATTGGAAATGACTGTAATAAGCTAATTGCTCAAAGCTTTGATGGCGCGTCCGTTATGAGTGGTGGTTTAAATGGCGTACAGAAGCAACTAAGAGACAAGTACCCATACGCTAATTATATTCATTGTTACGCCCATCAAATGAATTAATTATGTCTAAGGCAGCGTCAATCAATCGTCAAGTACGCATTTTTTTTGCAAATCTATCAGGTATATGCTCATTTTTTTCAAACTCTTCGCAACGCACACAAATTTTAGATGAAATTGTCCAGAGAAGGTTACCTCGAGCTTCTCAAACGCGATGGAACTTTCATTCTCGTGGAGTGAGAACGGTGTTTGAACACAGGAAAGATCTCATTGATGTTATGCAGTCGATAGGAAACCGTGATGACATAAGAATGCAATCTACCCTCGCTCAAGCCAGTGCTTACGAACTACTGCTGAATGAAGTAAACTTTGTATTTTGGCTAACGTTTTTTCATAAGGTAATGCCACACGTTGAGATACTTTTCAACCAGCTACAAAAGAAGAAGATTGACCCAGTGAAAGTGCGTCAAAGTCTGCAACACTTTGAAGCCTGTATGCAATCAATACGCCAACAAATTGACACACTAATCGAAGAAGTCGAGATTGAAATTCGAAATGATAGCGAAACCGTTCCACTAAAGAGAAGACGTACCGACACTGTGCTTTCTGACAGCAAATAAAGGGAAGCTGTAGAAGTATGCGATACAATTTTATTGGAAATACGATCTAGATTTCAGTTTACGGGACATCTGGTTGCAACGAACTTGTTTGATGTTGCCGAATTTGATTCATTTGAACTAAATTTTCCTGACCTACACCTCTCTGAAATGGTCAAAGCATACCCGTTTCTAGAAGAGAAAAAACTTAAAAGTGAGCTACAGGTCTGCTTCTCCAGGCCAGAACTGAGATCTGTTTCTGGTGCTGTACCATTTCTCATGTTAATTCTGGACGACGAGTTAAGTGACACGTTTCAAGAAACTGTTAAACTGTTGAAACTGTTAATTACCATGCCGATGACAACTGCAGAAGCTGAACGCTGTTTTTCGCTGATGAAAAGAGTCAAGACGTTCCTGAGGAACACCATGAAAGAAGAAAGACTGACAGCATTAGGCATGCTGTCCTGTGAGAAGCGTTTTGTCAATAACATTGACAATTTTAACAAGAAAGTCATGGAACGATTTTCAAGTAAAAAGGATCGCAGAATGGACCTGGTTTACCGCTCATTTTAAGTGGACAGTGACGACGTCTTAAGATCATTCATTGCAGCAATGGGTGAGTAAGATTTTATCCAACTGTTATTTTATTTTGTTTTAAATATTGAAGTGTGATTAAGACTTTCACTGCGAGAGACATCGTTCTACCATTATTGTGAGAGTTTTCGTACGCCGATCGCGATACAGAGCTAGTTCATTTTCATATCTATACCAGTCAACAGCACAGGGTTTACCACACCTAATACTGCCCATTCCCAATGTTGAATGGATTTATAAGTTTTACCTATGCAATTTTATACATCGGAAATCGAACCCTTGGTGAGAAATGAGCAAGTGGGACAGCTCTGCTATCATGTTATGTAAATACCTATATTTTCGTATTTTTTTACTTGGCACCACCCCTTGTGTTGGCCTGGAGCCGCCCCTGAGCTGGAGCAGAACAGATTGAGATGGTATGGACATGTGAAAAGGATTAATGATGAAAGAATGCCGAAACAAGTGCTGGAGAGACGGATGACCGGAAAGAGAGGAAGACCTAGAGTACTATTCCTATTCCTATGGACTTATTGAAGGACGTGTGAGAGAACAGAAGCCAGAGTGGAGTTCAGTGATTGAGGAAGGGTGGTGGACAGATAGAGTTAAGTGGAGGGGTGTCATATTTGCTCCGACCTGGCTTAGGCTGGAAAAAGGAAAGTGATGATGATAATAATAATAATAATATCGTATAGCCTCGGGTGCCGGGTGCAAGTTTTGTAATTTTACACCCAGAGGGTAGCTTGCATGTCAAATTTCGTTGTTCCTTGAATCACTATGAAAGTCAAGGAGGTTAGATATCTAAGCTCCTTGAACACTATAGCACTTTCTAGTAGAGAAATGAGGAACTTTGTGTTGGCGGAAACTCCCGAGATTAATTTTGCCATTATGAACACGGCCTACCGAATTCAAATGGGTTCTTTGACATGCCAACATTGTATGACATGCATGTCGTATTTTTGCTGCCTTTCAAAAAAAAAAAAACACTTACCACGGCCAGGAGCGAACCCGAAATCTTGGGGTTAGTAGACCGACACGCTATCCACCGTGGCAAGCTAGTGATGATGATGTTGATGATGATTTTTTGTTAACTCCATACAGGCCATGGAGGCCCTTGCAGCAGTGGGAGGTAGAGGCTTCCACCCTTCGTGACATCAGTACTGCTTGGGGTGGAGTTGTCAGTTCCATGCTCGGGCTTACTATATTACATCAGTGTTTAAAGAGAGTAGGACAATAGTCTCATCCATATCTTCTCTTTCAAAAACCATTAAACCACTCTTCGTATTCCAAGATTTGGTAGAGACAAGTATGTAGTATCAAATTTGTGTGGTTAACTTATATGGAAATGTTGAATTTGGGTTTAATACTTGCATAAATCCTGAGATGTTGACTTATTTAAAAATTTCACAAGAGTGTGAATTCTAGCCTCAAATGTAGATACTGTAAATATAACACTAGGAACATCATTGCAACATAAATTATATCAAATAAGATGAACACATAGCAAGTACACTGAGCTGATGACAGTGTTGTTCTTGACTTCTCAAATAGAACAACATGAATTACAATAGACAAGGTTCATTTTCACGCATAGGAATGTCAACAGACCATGAAAAACATTGTAATTTCAATGTTAAAATAATCTAATTAGCCAAATTCGATTGAATAATGAAATACGATTTTGAAAGATTTATTCTGATGTTCTCCATTTGCAGCTCTAGGTCCATTGCTGAGTACAGGCCATAAGGAATGCCTAGAGGAAACTATGCGAGTGTTTGGTAATCTTACTCGCTCACAAGACATTCGGGACTTCCTACTGGAGAAAGGAGGTATACTGCACATTCTTCTTTTCAAAAAAATTAGCAAACTCCAAATACCACATTACTTACTGCTATGGAAATATTTAGTTATGCTCTGCAACATTATTTGGACTCTCTCTTAATACTCTTTCAATGGCTTGCATCAACAGGTTGTTCCTATTCAATGCTAAATAGCAGTTGCGGGCAGTAATAAGGTTGCAGTGTTGCACAATGACCAGATTATTTTAGTGTATGTCTACCCCTTATTATCCCGTTTTCAATGGGGTCGGGGTTGAGATGCGATGAAATTCTATGGGGTGGATGGTTTTTACGGCCGGATGCCCTTCCTGATGCCAACCTCATGAGAAATGAAATAAATGAAGATGAATGATGTGGATGTGGAAGGAAGCAGCTGTGGTCTGTGAGAAGGTACCGTTCCAGCTTTTGCCTGGAGTTGAAAATGGGAAACCACGGAAAACCATTTCAAGGACAGCCGACAGTGGGGCTCGAACCCACGTCTACCGAGTCTGCAGGTAGCTTGACCCCATGGCCTAACACTGTGCTTTAGCAAGCATAGCTACTGCTGTCGGTACCAGATTATTTTAGTAAAACATAATAATATTCGTACCATAATAATAATATTTTAACAATAGAAAGCTATGTGTTTCTCTTACATGCATTAGAATTCATCGTTTTGTTCGTCAATAATTCAGGAAATCTAGCAGTACTGTGAACTGCACTGTGTATAGAACAGTATAGTTTCAATAGTAGAGGGTATGGCAGAGATGCTAGACCGAGTGAGTCCTATCCTAACAACTCGGCTGGTTGTTGCCCGCTGATTGCAACAAGGGAAGAGGGGAGTGAATGAAGATCACCGAATTGTTCAGTGTACTACCCATGCCATTGTCTTGCAATATAACTTGTGTTCTCTCTCGCCCTCGTGTATATTGGTTTGTTCTTGTGAGGCTTTTCAAGTCACTTATAATCCAATTAATACCGAGGTAAATGTGGTGTTCTCTGGAGAGCCAGGAAAGCGGCATTCGTACCACACACATGTATACCATCATCTCTCAGAGGAATCAGTCTTTACCCTATCCCCCTCCCCAGTGAAAATAGTGCAACATCCTGAAAAATCATCCACCAGCTGCCACAGCTAAATAGGCATCAAACTGAAGGGTTCTAAAAGTTCAGTACTTGAAAATAGGACATTAGAATATTCAACTTATCATCTATGACTTCAAAATTTAAACATGGCACTTATACAAGTACAGAATGATTAATTGATTGATTTTAAAAAGAAAATAGAAAAAAAACAAATTTAAAGATGGAAGAAACAAAAATAGGTCTTCCCTGAAAATAGGAACCCAATTATATTGGCTCTATATCAGTGATTCTTAACTGGTGGTCCGCGAGTGCCTCGGGAGTGGTCCGCGGGGGTGAAAAGGGTCCACCAGCACGTATAAAAAAGTGGCCAATAAATGGGGATTTCGAAAACGATGTGCGTTGAACGAGAATCATCCGAATGTATTCGCGGCGATGACTATCAGGTTTTGAATTGAAATATCTTTAAAATAAGTGTTATTGAGGAAGGTTTACAACTGATAAGGTGTATTTGGGGTGGGGAGGGGGGAGGAGGGATGGTCCGTATATGATTCAATTTTACGCTGAGTGGTCCGCAGACTTCTACGGGTTCAGAGCCACTGCTCTATATATAAAGCAAAGTTTCTGTCCATCTATCTGTCTGATTAGTTTGTCGGAGACTGCCGCCTAAATACCCCCACCATGCTTTATCTAGCAGGTTGACCAACAGAAGGGCAATCTTAAACAGGGTCAATATGGAGTGTCTACTGTACTTCAAAGAGCTTGAAAAATTTGACATTAAGTACAATAAGAGTACAAATTTCAATGTGGCATAGTGTGTTTGCCAACCCATGTTTTACAAATTTTGAGCCCCTTCGGGGAAGGATTTCTTAATTAATTTTATTACATTGTAGGACTAAAATCTCATTTAATTGCTATGCTTTTGGATAGGCCAACCTATCCAGAATTTTCCCTTTAATATATTACTGATAATAACAACAGTCTACAACTTACTTGAGGCAGGCTCTTTCTTCTCTTTGGTTAAATTCAGCCTTTCATGGCCTTTCTCTTATCAATACCCTTATTTTTTGGAGGATTCAGAACTATTCATTCTCTCTTTCTTTAAGCCACTTCCTGGTGCAGTGGCTAGCATTCTTAACTGTCACACCTGAGGTTGGGTACAATTCCCAGCTCTTTCAGGTCTGAGGGCTGGGATGGGGTACACTCAGCCTCGTGAGGCAAAACTGAAAAGAGGTGGATTTGATTTCTACCTCAGCTATCCTGGATGCTTTCCATGGTTTCCCCACCTCTACTGCAGACAAATGCTGGGATGGTACCTAACTTAGGACCACGGACACTTCCTATCCAAATCCTACCTCAATTACTAGTGCACACACTAATACAGACATTACAGTAACACAGGTTATCAGACAACTTCTACACATACCCAAGTATATGGTACTCCATGACCACGGTGTCGCAAAGCCCCTAAAAGAATCAGGAACAACAGTTTACACTCCATGTGTAATAACCCGCCTATGAATCTTGTTGCTGCTTTAAACAGAGCTGACTTGGAGTAAAGTTTCCACTTCTTCTTGTGCTCTTCGATTTAATATCAAATTTGTGTTAATATTAACTATTTTTCACTGGAGTCTGATGATAAAATTAATCTACTTGCAATATGTACACAGGGTTCTCCTACATAATGGAAGTGCTGAATGTAGATGACCCAGACCTTCTGTGTGCAGTGTGTGGAATTCTTGTAAATATGATGGCAGACTGGGACAAGCGTGTTGCTCTTAAGGAGGGCAATGGTATTCACAGGTTAGTATGGTTGTTAGATGAAGGATTAGAAAAGAGATTTCTTCACAGCAGTGGCGTATGTAGGATTTCTTTCTTGGGGGGGGGGGGGGGGCGGTCATTCATATAGTAAGATACCGTAGTTGTGCAGATTATTAAAATGATATATCGATTATTATTATTATTTATAAAAAGCAATAATTAAATAAACATTCTCTTTGCATTAAAACTATTTTCATTATATTTTCCAGCACAATAAAAAAATTGAAAAGTTCATTTTTTTTTTAAATATGGAAAACAGTATCTGAATATTAAAACTGAAATGATGCAGTGGTATCAAAATGTTCATACGTGACTGCTTATAACATTGATGTAATGTGAGAGAAAAATAATGTTTTGCTCTCCATGTTCTTACTGCCATTAGGCTACTAATGACTCTCAAAATCTACCTATCTTGATGGCTTTATCTGTATGATAGGAATAAATTGCAGAAACACCTCGTACCAAATTATCTTTAACAAAACTGACACATAGTGACACAGATATGGACATTTAAAGCAGCCCGAAGCGACGTGAAAAAGGTTACTGATCACACACTTTGACAGCAAAACTGATCCCTGGCTAGCTCCAACGCTGAAGGAGGAGTCTCGCTGCGAGTATAGTGTAGAGCATTTACCAAGTGACAAACGTGACCACATTTAAAATACACTGAGGGTAGTGCCATGTATGACTCCTGGGTGTTGCGGCTAGCTGCGGCAGAGCAAAGCATACATGAGTGTACTGAAGATGACAACACATCGCGAGTTTACCAACTTTGAACGTGGGATGATCATCAGCGCACGGTGCATGCGTTATAGCATTTTGGAGATTACACGCGAATTCGAGTGTCCGAGGTTAACAGTGTCGAGGGCGGATCTTCAATATCGCAGAGATAATGTTACCATCCGCAGCAACTGCCGCAATGGACGGCCACAGGTGTTTAACGAACGGACATCACGTTGCCTCAGCAGAACCAGAAGGACTGCTGTGAGTCAGATCACCACCCAGTTGAATGTTGGGAGTCAGGAAC
This sequence comes from Meconema thalassinum, assembly GCA_946902985.2. Lineage (NCBI taxonomy): Eukaryota > Metazoa > Arthropoda > Insecta > Orthoptera > Tettigoniidae > Meconema > Meconema thalassinum. The sequence continues at coordinate 222,105,350 of OX336390.1, read as the reverse complement.
CCATGTCTTGTCGAGTTGATGCCTCACCATATTGCTGCCGTTTTGAGGGCTCGTGGAGGAGCAACTTGTTATTAACATCATATTCTGTGCCTTCCCCTGTCTTTTTGGCCTCTGAGTGTATATACAGGAGAAAAGAATAGTGATAGAGTAAAACAGGTGACAGATGGGACAATATAAGAATTCAAGTAAACAAATTAATGTCTCGGGGGGGGGGATTTTAACCATAAACCCCACCATCGGCATACCACTGCTTTACAGTATCACAGTGATTGATGGCTCATATAGGTTCATGTGGTGGGGGGGTAGGGAAATTAATTACCGTATATTAGTTCTACAAAATTAAGAGCTCAAATGTATGTTAATAACTTTACCTACACCATTTTTAACACTTCATGCTTCATATTTCAACTTGACATGGTCTCTATTTTTTTAAAATCCAATGTACTCACATCATATTCTGATGAGATCGAGTGTGAAGATCATGATGAGAATCAGGCCTACTTACACAGTAGTTAGACGTGAACCCCTATTTTTTATTGCAGCTTTGTATTTTACGGGGGGAAAATACATAACTTTTATTAGAAACATCTTTTTAAATTCTTTTATATGGCAGTGTGATTTGAGTTCCCACTTGTGGTCTATTTATCTTCAGGCATCCAAACATCTTACGATAAAAAAAAGTTCATAGAAAGAGGTAAATAATTTTAAAAGGGTCATCAGTACGCTAAAATTAACCCATCCTCTTTGGGGTGAGGTACGGGCAACTCTGAAACACATATGGAATCTCTGTGTTGTATTTCAGATTCAAATTCATTGCGACAAAATATGTAGGTTTTGATGTTTTTTTGTTTGCTTTTCTTTTCAGTGTATGAGATAGATAGCACTGTAATCACAAGAAAATCAGTTTTTGCGATTCTCAAGAAATACCTACTCAACGAAAAGATAAAAAGACCTGTTACATATTTTCAAGAGAAGAATACAATTTTGATAAAACTTATCCGTTCCTCGCCCCACTATGATGGGCACTATCTATGAATATTAAAAATAAAAAAAAAGTTATATCTTGTTCCCAGTACAATCAGAATCTGCAAATAGGTGTTCCCACTTAAAATTTGGAAGTTGTTCCCACTCCACTCGCAAAAGGGGATGAGGGGCGTCTAATTTTTATATTAAAAAATGCAGTTCAGTCTTGAAAATACAGTGAGGACCATTCCTATAAAACGGAGCCTTGGATGAGCTGCGCGACGTCTTGCGGGCGAGCAAACCTTCTTTAGGGAAGGCCCTCAGTGTATGTACATGCCTTACTTTTAGAATATTTTGGTCAAAATTATATTGCTGGAAATAATTCCAAAACATGATTTCTTTGCAATTACAGCAATTCGATAAGGTCTTCATTTTACATTTCAAAGTACCCCCCCCCCCCAACACACGCACACACACACAAATTACACGCGTTGATGGAGTCCCCCTTAAAAATATGAATCTTTTATATGAAACATTTTCTTCTACTATGTGAATTTATCAAGATATTTAGATGTCTCGAAATAGACTACACTGTATAATAGTACATTATGCAACGAGCCTATAATGGTAATAATTAAGACACGAGTATGTTTATAATTTCCATACGAGTGTCTTAATTACCATTATAGGCGAGTTGCATACGACTGTTTATGTTCGACGATAATTATTATAACTATTTTATGTTCGAACATAAATATTCATAAATATCTGCCGAGATTTTGCCAGTTTTATGTACTGAACAGAGAGCATGGGACGCAGAGAATACCTTGTATTTGACCATGGCCTCCTCGATTACCCCACTATGACACTAGGCCACGCAGTGAAATTTAAATTAGAAGGCCGTAGAACTCAGTGCAGGTGCGATGCTATCCTTACCTAATTGGTCAAACAACTGTTTCTTGAGCTCTGATTGGTGGGAGAAACTGTCCCATAATGAAAACTTGTACTATAATGAGCCTCATTATAGTACAATTTTCTGACATATAATATTTACATTTCCACATCGTCGAACATAAATGTATATAGGAAATTAAATAAACTATCAATGGACAGGAAAGGAAGGATAATGATAATAATAATATCGTATGGCCTCGGGTGCCAGGTGCAAGCTTTGTTAATTGACACCCAGAGGACAGCTTGCGTGTCGAATTTAATGCTCCTTGGAGCGCTATGAATGTCAAGGAGGTTAGATATCTAAGCTCCTTGACGCTATACCGCTTTCTAGTAGAGAAATGAGGAACTTTGTGTTGGCGGAAAATTCCGAGATTAATTTTGCCATTATGAACACGGCCTACTGAATTCAAATGGGTTCTTTAACATGCCAACAACGAATGACATGAGTAACGTGATTTTTGTTGCCCTTCAAAAATCACTTACCGTGGCCAGGAGTGAACCTGCAAGCTTGGGGGTTGGTGGTCCGACACTATAAGCACACACCCACCGTGGCAAGGCAAAGGAAGGATGAGAACCATTTATAAAGGACAAAGACAATGACTGGCTCTGTTTGTCTTTTATCATTGTTTCTATTCTTCTTTACCTGTCCATTGATAGTTTGTTTTACACCTCATTTTATTTTCCTATGTAGATTAATAAATCTGTGTATGTTCACTTTTCATTTACTTATCTACCAGATATTATTGCTTTCAAGTATTTGAGATAATATTAACCTTTCTTTTTCTAGATTGACAAAGATTCTTGCTAAATTTGGAGATTCAGACTGGCAGTTAGCTACACTGATCTGTCAGGCATTATGGAATTATTGCATCGAGTCTACAGACCTTCACGTTGCTTTAGGCATTGACCAGACTCACGAACTGCTGGGAGTATTAGCAGACTATCTAGGTGAGTAAGATTGTATTCCAGTTTTCTCTATTTCTAGGTATTATTGTGTTAGAAGCTATTTTTCAGTATTCTCGGTAATCAAAATTTAATGGTTTTCAGTTGGTCAACTAAAAATCACATATATCTAACAAATCTTGACAAGTTGCACAGGTTTATAGTAACTGCTGTGACTATAATAATAATATTAATAATAATAATAATAATAATAATAATAATATCGTATGGCCTCGGGTGCTGGGTGCAAGCTTTGTAATTTGACACCCAGAGGGTAGCTTGCATGTCGAATTTCATTGTTCCTTGAATCACTATAAAAGTCAAGGAGGTTAGATATCTAATCTCCTTGAACACTATAGCGCTTTCTAGTAGAGAAATGAGGAACTTTGTGTTGGCGGAAACTCCCGAGATTAATTTTGCCATTATGAACGCGGCCTACTGAATTCAAATGGGTTCTTTGACATGCCAACATCGTATGACATGCGTGTCGTATTTTTGCCGCCTTTCAAAAATCACTTACCGTACCACGGCCAGGAGCGAACCTGCAATCTTGGGGTTAGTAGACCAACACGCTATCCAGTCACCCACCGTGGCAAGCTACTGCTGTGACTAAGTAAGAGTATATTTATTTATTTATTTATTTACATATGTTACGCCCTCATTGGAGCACTTAACCAAAACAAGTATATACATATCTCAAAAAACAATATTAATGATTCAGCTTCTTATTTTTCTTCTTTTCCCAAAACATTTTCATTCTAGTCGACCTTGCCGCTCTCTCTGCATCGCTTATGGTGTAAGTTTTGCGGGTAAAGGTTTTTAAGGGAAGTCGGATGTATATATTGCAAATATCATCACCCACATACTCGTAGACTTGTTGTCGCCCCGGAGGTCCAGGTTCGACTCCCGGCTCTACCAAGAAATGTAATTCTGGTCTGAGGGCTGGAACGGGGTTCATTCAGCCTCCTGAGACAAAACTGAGAAGAGGTGGGTTCAACTTCCCACCTCTGCCATCCTCATAGTGGTTTTACCCAGGCGAATACTGGGATGGTTTCTAACGTAAGGCCATGACCGTTTTCTTCCCAATCCTTACCTGAATTACAAATACACACACTAATACAGCCATCACATTAACACAGGTTATCACACCAAATTTCCACATTTACCCAAGTACACGAGGCTAAATAACCGACATACATAGCCCACTCCAGAGCAAAACATTAGTGCCCGAATTCATCCTTACGCAGTTTCTCTCTGGTCATGGAAAGTTTAAGTGCTACTTTGAACGTTTTAAAATTAATATTGCAGGCGATTATTTGTGCGTGTGTGGCTCTTCTCAAACAGTGGACCATTTACTGTTCGACTGTGCCATGTTTGGCAGGACAAGATTCGATCTTGAGTGACACCTGAACAATTGTAATATGGAACTATCAAAACCATTATTCCACCTGTTTAAGAAATCCTGCTGTTACAAACAGTTCCTTAAGTTCATTCACCACATCTACAATAATCTAGTTTCATAATTTTGTGTTAAGGGTCAATAATAATTAACCGATCAAAACTATAACCCTAATATACTCATGTACAATAGGGTTCAAAGTGTTCGGATATACAATAAATAAATAAATAACCATGATGTCAAAGCCCCTCAAAATGAAACAACATAGATTTAACGGCCTAAGTCTAATGGATCTGATGATGATTGCTTGATGATCGAAACTAGTCATCCAAGTGAATTTATTAATCTTTTTTTTTTTTTCCCTTGCTCCCCCCTACCTAGTTTTAGGGAAACACTCATTACAAGTGAGTTTAATTATGTTGTCCAACTGAAAAGTATTCATTTTCGACTATTTTTGGGTGTAAATAACTGCATTTAAGAAGTTAACAGTTGTTTCCATGAACCATAGATACAGTGAGTCGGGGAATGTTCTCCGCAGCGCCTACATGCGTCTGCGAGAGCTAGCTACAGAAGTTATGTTGGCAGTACGGCTGCCGCTTGCAACATATTAGCCTTTCACGAATTGATTGCCGGCAGTCGAGATGGGAACTATTCTTTGTTTACTTGTGTCATACGTCTGCCTGCTTCATTGACAGGTACAGTTGCGCGAGTAGGATGTGACTCAGGTCCAGTAGGCTCAGTCATCGTTTAACTGTCCGTGGTGACTTGAGCTCCTATGACGCGCAATGCTGCTTGACTTATGTGCAGAATGCATTGTCATCGCTCTGTTCCCTAATAACAAGCAAACAGTGTACTTTGTACTCACCACAGCCATTCATAACAGATGCTGGAAGTGCTGATGACACATAAGCTCACTAATTGCAATACACACTGACGATTTCGACTGGCTACAGCCCACACGTGTGGGATTCACCCTGTCAAGGTACCAACTAAACCGATGAGGCAACCACTCACAGCTGCACGTAACCACTGCGGAGAACATTCTCGGGCGCCCTGTAGTATAGCAGCTGAGTAACACGAAATTCCCTGCGAGCAGAGAAGGGCTCAAGTGACAAGTGGGGAATGTAGTGCAGCAGCAGGAGGGTGGAGAAAGTATAGCATGTGGCTGGCATGCAGTTACTGTAAGTGATCTGTGCTCCTGTTGCAGATGAGGAACGCTTGTTTGGAGTTGTGGAAGGAACAGAGGTCAATGACATATTGGCTGCATCACCTAACTATCAAATGTGGGAAGAATTTGCTGCAGTAGCAACTAACTTGCTGGAGAAAATAGACTCTTTCCTAGATTCATTAGAACCACTAGAAGTAATAACACTGAGCAATGAAGATAGTATAGGTCAAACTGATACTCAGACATCAACTGCTACAGGGCTTAATCGGCATGAGGAGTAACTTATATTAACTGTGTCTTATTAATGTGAAGTCTGTGTACACTGATGTAGTTTCAGTAGTGCACAAAGCTCAAGATGTGTCTTCTACGTGGCCTTCTTGAATGTCTTGTATGTTATCCCTTAGAATTCTAGCATTTTATGTGTTTTTCAGTTATCACACTATGAACTGAAAAAATCGGATAGCGAATGGCCCACAGGAGAAGTGCTCAATCTAATGCATTTATTAACAATAGAACATTGGCTAGAAGTTGTAACAATGTGCTATGAAATGAGGAGAAAGGTTATATTTTGTGAAGAATGGTTATTTGTTTTAAAAGTCTCGAATTAGGTCACAAAACATATTATTATACTGTAATTTAGAAACTTGTAATGAATTATATGTATATATATATACTGTATGTAATGTGTTTATATAACTTACTATGATGATACTGTTTCATTTGTTAGAGGTGACTGAAGTGTTGGGATGTTATTGAGTTTGAAACATGGAGGCTACTTTGTTGCTGTTACAACGAAATGTTTTATATACCATTAACACATATATTTATTGTACATAACTCTCACTTCACGTCCATATTTCACACAAATGTCAAAATAAAATCATGGAATTGGAATTTTCTGTAATTACTGCCAGCATTAATTAGTAAAGTAGTCACTATCGCAGTGTATTAGAGAATATATATATATTTTTTTTTTTTGTGAATGTCATAATATTATCTTCGTGGCCTTCCAGTGCCTGCCTGTTAGTTTCTCGTAACTTTAAGATATTCATAATAAGTGTTAACAACTGGCACATATTGTATGGACCAAGAGCTTCACAGTACGTGAAGTACCAGTAATCGATGATTGTTGCAAACTAGTGAAACCTCATAATATCTATGGGGCTACTCAACTTTTGGAAATTAAAAGCTAAAGTGGGCTGCCAAATACCATAAATAAAAAAGCTGCACTCGTTTAGCTAGGGTATGCACAATATTGCTAATATTTGTATAGAATAATTAATACTTCCACAGTCCAGAATATTAGTCATCATTAGAGACCCTGATTTATGGTATTATAAAAGGCTTCAAAGTGGTGAAATAAAATGTTAAAAGCGGTGAAATAAAGTATCCATAGCGGTGAATTGAAAAAAAGTTAGGTGTGATTGTAACTATGTGTACGGTGTGCAGATTTGGTTAAATAATGAACACTACAGAAATATTTGGAGGAATAGGAAACAATTAATTCCATTTTTTATTTTATTTTTTAGATTCAAATGAGTTATATTTTCTGTGTTTAAGACCTAACCTAAGATTTACCTCAACACATAATCTCCATGACTACCATAGTTCTTTTTTCACTAACTCGTAAAACTTATGTTGTCCCCAAAGTAGAAGCAAAGCATTGTTTCCATTATTTCTGGACTTCAACCAATCAAGCTCGAGAAAGGACTTTGTTATCTCGAATCTTATGAAACATTTTCTGTATATTTAAGATTTCTTATTTTCTGTCAAAGGACAGATAGTGGAACTATTTCAATTGATTTTAAAATATGTTTTATTTATTCTTCTTACCAGCATTTTGTTAGTATTTAGAGCATTTTAGGGTTAAAATAACACATTTCGTGATATTTCGCGGCTTCAGTATCGAAGAAATTGGCATATTTGGGGTAAATATATCGTTGTGATAACATATATATGTTTGCTGAAAAATATCGTTAAAACCAAAAATCCGGGGCTCTAGTCATCATTATACTCCTTGATTTATGCCATGTGAATAGCATTAAAAATCAGGAATCTGAACTTCTGTATACTGTAGATCCATGTTACTGTCACCTAGATCCGTGCTGTGCCTTGTCAAAGTGAGCATAAATATTGTTAATTTAGTTATTAATTAATTAATTAATTTTATTATGTCATATAAATGATAGAGGATTGTGAAACATTTATACATGGGGCTGGGCATATATTACACATGCACAATTGATAAACATTGCATCATAAGAGTACAGCCTATTGGAAACTGTTATGTTACCGGTACGGTATATTATATTACTTACGCTACCCGCGTATCTACAGGTTCTCAACGTACCATAAGTGAATAAATCTCACTTCAGTGTCAAATCAGGGTTTATTGCACATCTTAGCACTGTACAACCATTACATAGGAAGCAGGAAGCCATGTTCACCTTATGCATTATTGTTATGCATTGTCGAGAAGAAGACCGTTACAAAAGGACAAATGAACATCGAGAATCGATAACATCTCATCCTCCCACCTTGATATGGTGGTGGACAAATCAAAAGGTACAAAAATTAAAAATACATAAAATACAGCAAAAATACAACAAAATTAACAATAATTTTGTACAATACCCTGAGCAATCACATACCATATATACATAAAATAAGCAAAATTAACAAACATTTTGTACATCACAGGAAACAATAGTATAAGTATCAAAAAATCATTTCCAGTTTTAGTGACAACTATCACTATTCATTAGAGTAGAAGCAATGTCCCAATTAAAATGCTTTTAATTTTAACTTTAAGTTGGTTAAACTGCTGATGGATATCAGGATTGAAGGAAGTTTATTATACAATTTTATTTCTATGTGGAAAGTATCTTTCTGAAAACTTGTTGTCCTAATGTAAAGAGTTGTTATTGTTGATTCTTTAGTTGATGCAACATCATGGTCATGTAGCCCTGTGTACTTGGGTGTGTGTGGAAATTGTCTGATAACCAGTATCACTGTTGTTGTGGTTTGATGTATCTTCTAGTGGACTGTATAGGCGATTAATTCATATGGAAGGCAGATCAGATTATTCAAATGAATGTATTTATATTAATAGAGGAAAAACAAACACAACACTACATGACATGATGGCTGCACATTGTTAATGACACAGAGAATACAAAACAAGTCAAAGATAAAAGACTATAGGTGTATTTTCCCGAGTTGGAATCTGACAGTTCGGCGCCACCGAGCGAAAACAGTTGACGACTAGATCGCACGCAAGGCTTGTTGCCATGGAAACCATACAGCATGGCCATTTTGAATGATGCTATTTGGCCACGTTATTGTCTGATTAGATTAGATTAGATTAGATTTTTGTTTATCCATTTGATCAATTACATGTATATGTCGTAGTCAGATAGTGAAATCTGTAATTTCATGAAGATCCTAGGCACTTCATGAAAAGCTGGCATATGATGTAAAAAGGGATAGTTACACCATCTGACGCGTTTCTTCATGAAGTGACAGACCGATTTAGGCAGATGGTGTAAGAAATGATTTTACATTATCTGCCGAGGCATTTCATGAAGATCCGGTGTTGGTTGATTCGGCGCTTCATGAAATGACTGACGCAATGAAGCCGTACATTAATTCTTTTAATTTATTGTTCTATTCCAAGAAATAAATTATTGCTTGTTTATTATGATTTCAAAATTAATTTTCACATAACAACCTAAATCTAATCATGGAATGGGCCTACCAAATACTCTATACTCTCTATATCTCTCTTTTTATTAGTTCTTTTTGTAGAAGTTTGTATTTTTATTATTACATTTCTTAATTGTACAGTACCTTTTTTCCATTCTGTAATGTGTAATGCATACGTTCATAATTTCTTTTGTAGTTTTTCTTTTTGTTCTTCAATTGTGTATTCTTTTTTCTCTCCTTCCTTCATTGTTGCAATTTGAATTTTTGAACTTGATATGTAAAGAAGAAACATAATTGGGCTTATGTCTGTGTACCTTAATATTGTTAAATAAATAAATAGCCTAAATAAATAAATGAATACAAACATACCGTACATTAGAATACTTTGATTGCATAGTGTACTGTAAAATATTTGTCGAGGGATTTCTGCTGAGTTAAAAATGGCAACAGCTTCATTTCTTTGTCTCTAGGAGGGTGGGGGGCTGGGAGGCGTTAGCAAGCTAGTGTATGCTGTCACACAAGAAAATTTGAATAACCTGCGGGGTGACGTGGCTTGAGGCTGCACTGTATTATTTAGAACTTCCCCAAATTAAAATTAAATAGTAAGTTCTTTGGATTATAACGATTGAATTAGCTCTGGAATTTCAATCGATCAAAGAGGAAATAGTTGTGGCCTAAAGGCTGTATTCATATCGGCTAATATTTATTGTGGGATACAAGTGAAGGAGAGTTTGCATGTTATGGTAATAATAGTAATTATGTGTGTTTTTCATCATTCATCACCAACAGCGGTAGCTACATTCACTAACGCGAAGCTCTAGGCGAGGCGTTCTAAGCCTGGTGCTCAGGAGCTCCACAGTGCTCTTTAAATGACATTTGGTGTCCCGTCATACGAGCAAAAAAGTGCTCGCGAGCATAACCTACCCGAAGATTCATTCTTTAATTCAAATTCTGTTGCATGCACGAGAATAATAGGGTTTTCACTAGATGGTTTGACAGTGAAACATTTGATCTTGTAAAATAGTATTTTTTAATCATCAGTAATCATAATTGGACATCCCTGCTTTATGAGTAATGCGAAAGATGCTGATTCGAATCGACTGTCCACACGTAACTGATCTTTTCTGCATGAGTCACGCAAGCAGTTGCAGCATACCTGGTGAGCAGTGAATCACTAGATATTTCACCACTTCCAAGGGAGGGAGAGACAGGAAAAGGAAAGAGAAGCGCATGCTTGTTGCATTATTATTATTATTATACTATTATTATTATTATTCTGCTTTTACGGCCTCATTGGACCACTTCAGTCAATCATTTCTTATTCCTCTGCTTCAGTAAGTTTCCTTTCCGAGTCGCCCAGTAGCTTTTCATTCGCTCTGATCTTCTCAGGCGTTCCTCATCTGTAAATACCCTTTTTACTGTATTACGTTTGTCTATTTTAGCCTGAAATGTTATTTTTATATCTCTCAGTTTTTTTAATTTTTTTGTTTTGTTTTGCAAGTCATCCAAGGTTATTTCTAATTCTTTCATATCTTCTCTAATTTCCTTAATCCATCCTACTTGTTGTTTCATATTCCAAAGTTTCACTACAATTTTTCTAGATAACCTGGTTTTTGGTGTCCTCATGATGTGACCAAAAAAAGAAATCCGTTTCTTCCGAATAGTATCAGTGATGGGCTCCAGTTCTCTGTATACCACTTCATTTGGTACTATCTGCCACTGTCCATCTTTCTGATATCTTTTATTTATGAATGTTTTAGCTATTCTTCTTTCTACTTTTAAAATTTTGTCGATTCTGTTTTTCTGAGTAACTTTAAAAAGAGTTTCACTTCCATATGTCACCTCTGGTTGAACCACCGTCTTGTAATGTTTTAATTTTGTTATGATTGATAGACATTTTCTTTTATATGTAAACCATGTTAATTATAGTAATTTTTTATTTATTTAATGGTGCTCGGGTACTTGGTATGGCATGATGGTGGTGGTCACAGTCTCAAAAAGGTTGAGAGCGCCGCTCTAGTCTATGAAACGAAGCTATATACGGACTTGTCGAGTGGTTCATACCCCACTTACAGCGGTCAATAAAAATGATGTTTCCCATTTTAAACTCTAAGGCAAATGCTGAAACGGTACCTTCTAATAGGCCACAGACCTCTTCCTTCCATCTCTTGGTCCAGTTTCAATCAATCTCTCATTAACTTTTCATTAGTTTGGCATTAGGAAGGGCATTTGGCCTTGAAACCACCTGCCACATAGAAATTGATTGAACATCAACCCCAAGCCCGTTGAAACTGGAATGAGTCCCGCGACGTAGCCTTGCTCGTACAAATCTTGCACCCCGGCCACGAAGGCAGCTGCAGCAAGTCGGGATATTGTAGGTGCGAACCCCGGCAATGACAGCGGCTATCTAGGTTGTGGTTTCTCCTCGTGGCTTTTCCACACTCCTTTCACCCAAATGTCGGGATAGTACCTTTCTCCAAGACCCGGGGCGCCTACCCCATCCCTGTCCCTAAAACAGTTCCACCTACCTCTACAGTCATCACATAAACATATGTTCAATTTACACCCAATCTCACGGGGCTGATGAATGAGGTGTCTCAAGTCTCCCAAATGAATTACAACAAAACTGGAACGATAACAGGTAAGGTACACACAATGAAGAAGAAAGCAGAATCATTCTTTAAAATATTTCTATCTATAATAAATAGGCTGAAAGTCAAGATTTTCTCGAAGGTAAACCCTCCACTAAATCAACCAAATGTAAAGCTTTTGTGTATACCCCTCTTACTTCTTACGAAAGTGTCGCGCTGAGAGACGAAGTATGATGCTGTTGTTTCATTTGAGGTACTACTTCGACATCGTGGTCATTCAGCCCTATGTAGGCCTACTTGGGAGTGTGTAGAATCTGTCTGATAATCTGTGGTATTTGTAGTAGTGTGTGTAATTGTAGTTCAGGTTAAGATTGGGAAGGAAGCGGCCATGGCTTAAGTTAGGAACCAACCCGGCATTTGCCTGGTAGAGAAGGGGGAAACCACTTCCAGGATGGCAAAGGTAGGAATGGAACCCGACTCTTCTCAGTTTTGCCTCCAAGGGTGAGTGTACCCCGATTCAACCCTCAGGCCATAATTAAGTTCCTATCCCAAGTAACCATAGTTGATTTCATGTCCACTTAACGAGTATTGTATATGCTGGTTCGAATCCCGTCGCTGACTGTGGCGTTTTACCCCAGGACTTTCCACACACCCTCTCGGCAAATGCCGGGATGGTACTTTATTTCAAGTCTCGGGATACCTTCCCAAATTTGTTTCCCATTACAGCTATACCCACTAATTCAGTCATCACGCAAACATAGGTTATCAGAAAACATCCACCCAAATACACTGGGCTGATGCCCAAGATGTCTCTAGCCCTTAAAATAAATATACAAGAAAACAACTACTATAAAACAAGCCAACAAATAAGCTATATTAAAACGTGCAGATTGAACAAAAAAATACTGAAGTAGTTATTTGGCAAAAATACCCTCCCTCAGTGTGGATCGAACTCACCACGCACTGATCCGAAAGCGAACACCATACCCCGAGACCACAAGGTCTCTTTATTGCGCATAAGTAAATGAGTTACAGTTCTTGTTGTTTTAAAGAGTGGAGCAGTGAAACCAAGTCATATTATACTATCGGTTATCTACCAGTATCTCTCACAAAATGGATCTAAACGACTTCTTCTTTCATTCACAGTACGGCAGCATACAACAAGCCTACTACTGTATTCCTTCTAGGAGCAAGGCCAAGATGCTGGGGAGGGAATTAGGGGATAAATTAGGTCCAGACCATAAGATATGTGTACCATATGGCATGTGTTCACTTTCTGAGTAAATAGCAGCCCTTTAGTGTCCACTTTTTTATCCGATTAATTCTTGGAAATCACACTTCCCTCTCGCGTGATCACCGCTGCCGCTACTTCATGAAGTGACGGCCGGATTTCACGTCAGATGATGTACAAAATGAATTACACTATGTGACGGCGAAATTTATTCACTTCATGAAACCACGCGTCAGATAGTGCAACTGTACCTTTTTACATCATATGCCGGCTCTTCATGAAGTGGCTAGGATTTTCATGAAATGACGGATTACACTATCTGACTAGGACATATACAATACATTTTTGTTATAGGGCACATCAGAAATTACATCTATAAAATAAAAGAACTTACAGGTATACAGTATATTACAAATACAATAACTATTTATAACATATTATAATAATAGATCTTAAGAGATACAATCTTATTGGACAACTATTTACACCTTACTCTATAATCACAATATGAAAACTTAATTCTATAAATACAACATCTTACAGCTAGGTATTACAATTAAAATAGAAAAGTAAAATATAATATAGATTCCATCGCTCCTATTCGCTAAGATATTCAACTACTGTACAGAGTAAAAACAATGGCACTGCAGATAAGCTTTCAACATTCTATCAACGGTTTTTTTTTTGGGGCCAATTTTATATACTGGGGTAGTTTATTCTATAATTTAACTCCTGTGTGAAAAGTTCCTTTTTGATATATGCTTGTGTGTGTGTGTGTGTGTGAAATCTGAACATTTTGATTTTGTCTTGTGTTATGCCTATGAACATCATTGTTTTAAGAAAAACGTCTTTATTCATTAAATTCTTTTTACAAAACAGAATACTTTCAAATATATGAATGCAGGGTAGTGGGAGGATGTTTAAATCTTTAAACAGAGGTCTACATGATTCTCTAGTGTTTACATTTGCCATAATTCTAATCGCCCTCTTTTGTATCCTAAACGTGCTTAGTACATCTGGTGACATACCCCAAAATGTGACTCCATATCTTAAGTATGAATGGAAATAATCAAATATGTATTTCTTAAAGTGTGCATGCTTGTGCAAGTTTTCAAAATACGTAACGCAAAACACATCAAGTTCAGTTTAGTATTCAGATATTGTATATGTTTATTCCATTCCAAGTCATGTTGTATCCATAGTCCGAAAAACTTTGTTTCTGATTTATTTTCTATTTGATGTTATATTGGGTGTCGCAGGATTCCTATTCTTTATAGTGTGGAAATTTAGAGATACTGTTTTTTTCTATTTTATTATCTTGTGACCATTTAGTTAACTCTTCTGTAACAGAGTCAGCAGACTGCTGTAAGACCTGTTTAGTTTCACCTTTTATTACGAGTGTTGTATCGTCCGCAAACAAAATTTCCTTATGAGAATCAACGTTGTGTGTTATATCATTGATATATAGAAGAAAGAGTAGTGGGCCCAAAACCGATCCCTGGGGTACTCCAAATTTAATAATACCCTCATTGGACAATGTTTCATTAAGTAATCTGGTTCCATCATCCTTATATCTCAAGCTTACTATTTGTTTATGCCTTGTTAAGTAAGACTATCCATTTATTAGCTAGACATCTAATACCATATTGATTTAGTTTTGTAAGGAGGATTTTATGGTCAACAGCATCAAACACTTTCGATAAATCCAAAAATAGGCCAGTTATATGTTCCTTATTGTCAATTAATTTCATTATACTATTACTACATTTATAAATTGCTGTCTGCATAGATTTTTACATTCTGAATCCCTGTTGTGAGTTTGATAGTATTTTATTTTTTACTGTAAAACTTGTCAGTCTCTTATACATGTTTTTTTCCACAATTTTTGCAATACCAGTTGGTAAGTTAATAGGACGATAGTTATCTAATTCAATTTTTGAACCTTTTTTGTGCACTGGAATTACTTTTGATTACTTCAAAATATCCGGGTTAGTTCCTGAGAGAATTGAACTGTTTATTAAGTGTGCAAGTGGAATTATTATATTTTCTGCACATTTCTTTGAAATTGCATCAGGGATGCCATCAATGCCAGCACAGAATTTAATTTTTAGCTCTTTTATAACTATTCATACCTCATCACTTGTGACATGATTTATAAATAAAGAATCATTGCATATATTTATTTTATTATTAGAAATTAGTGTATTTATCTGTGATTTATTTAATATTTTTTGTGGAATTTCCAGAAAATAGTCATTAAAAGTGTTTGCTATTTCCTCTGGATTATTAATCACTTTATTATTGCAGGTCAGTGTAATGTTCCTTTGTATTTTAGCAGATTTTCCAGTTTCTTTCTTTATCACGGTCCACATAGCCCTGTTTTTATTAGATGATTGGGAAATAAAATTATCATTATGCATTTTCTTTGCTAGTCTTATTACCTTACAATATATGCTAGTGTATTTTTTTTGTATTATTGAATTCAGGTGTTGTGTGGTATTGTAAATATATTTTGTGTAGAAATGTCTTTCTTGGACATGAATTTATAATCCCTGTTGTTATCCAATTGCTAGTTTTGTTATTTTGAATAGCTCTTTGTTTAAAGGGGAATGCTGTTTTAAAAAAAGTTTTTTTAGGGTACTGTAAAATGCATCAAATTTATCATTTACATTTTCTAGTTTATAAACTTCTGACCATGTTCCCTTATTTAATAAGTCATTGAAATATGTAACATTTGTTTCTGTGAATGACCTGCACTTTGATTTTATTCCATTATCATTATTATATATTTTCTCGGGTACTTCAAAGCCCAGTATTTGTTCATGGTGGTTACGAAAACCCGGGCAATAGACTTCCATTAAATGGTGATATTTATCTTTATTTATAAAAATTTGATCAGGAGTGGTTTTACTAAATTTTGTTATTCTTGTCAGTGTGTTTATTGTTTATTGTAGGTTTCAGTCCATAGGAAATTAGTAACAGTGTTAATAATTCACAATTTTATCACATTTTCAGTCACTTGTTTGGTTGCCTCCAGTGCACACTAACCTTGCTGCGTTTCATAATCTGTTGTTTTATGAGTTATAATTTCTTTTGATTTAATTAGTTAATTACTTTTTCGTGTAGGATTTATACTTATAATTCATTAGTGTCCATTATTTATTTATGTAGCAGTGTTAGTGTCAGTTTTTGCTTAAGTTCGTGTTCATAGGATAGAATTAATTAGATTAAGGTTAGCTTTCTTTTTGGAAGGAAAATAATTATCGCCGCGCAGGATTTTTTTGAAAGGGTGGGTGAAAATATCCGAGCGTCTGGCGAACCATTAATAATTCCATTCAGTCGCGCGCTGGGCTAAAGTTATGCAATACGTTGCGGCTAACAATAAAGCATTCAATTTGACAGAGGTTGAAAAACTTATTGTCGAAGCGGTTGTGTTTCTTGTGCCTTGAAACTTATCCCACAGGAAATATGAATAGCTAAATATCACGGAAACAATCACGTGTTGTCGTTTCGCTTTGAACATTTTTGCTTTATGATAGTATTCGTAATATTCATTGCAATATTTTAGGCCTCTCCTCAATTTGACGGGCTATTATTTTATTTTACAGTGTGCACCGAACAGTTTTAAGCAACGCTTTGTTTAAGATTTTTGAAACCCATCTGAGTAAAAATGCAATAAATGTAATAACGGTGCTAATGTTGTTATAACCATGAGGAAAAGAGCACGTGGTGGCCAGCAGCATTCGTGGCAACTCTGCCTTCAGTTCAACAGTTCTCCGCTGAACTGTCAGATTACAACTGTGGATAATACACCTTTGCCTATAGTTCACAAAGTGAATACATACCATCTAGTGGTGAACTATGGAATAAATATTAAAGAGTGACTGATGTGAGCTGAACAACTGTGGTGTTTGTACTAGTGTGTGTATTGTAATTGAGGTAGGATTTAGGGTAGGAAGTGGTTGTGGCCTTAAGTTAGGCACCATCCCAGCATTGCCTGGAGTAGAAGTGGGGAACCATGGAAAAACACTTCCAAAATGGCTGAGATAGGAATCGAACCCGTCCCTTCTCAGTTTTTCATCATAAGACTGAGTGTAAAATTTATATAATATCTTAGCATTTTGTCTAAACGCCTTTCAATGATCCTCCTAAGAATATCTGTCTGTAGAGCAGATAGTTATTGGTCTCTGCAACTTCAACTGAAACTCCGGAAAAATGCGAACTACAAGCTCGCTATACTCTATCACACTAACACAGCTATTGCTCACACAGGGTCGCACTACAAGTTGCTGAGCTCTAGCATCATTTTGGCTGCTATTCTTGTGAAGTAAGTCTGCACATGCCAGATGAAAACAATGCCGTACACAATTGTTTACTAATATTTTGCTGGCGATAAGAGCTAATATCTTAGCACTCTTCTTGCATTCTCTGTGGATTTACATTTTCTGAAACCATGATGGCAGCTGGAGAGAATATTAGCATATGTTTAGTTTTAAAATGTATCTTGTTTTGTACACAATTTTTTTTTCTAAAACTTTTGAGAAGATCAATGGCAATGTGACTGCTCTATAATCTGACAATGAAACCCTATCTCACTTTAAATAAAAGTATGGTCTTTGATATTTTGAGCAAATCAGGAAATGTACCAGTAGTTAGATCAAATGATGAAGATGAGTTGAATGTTGTGTGTGACTGACCAATTTTGTTAGAAATTGCATGGAGAAAGATTGGAATCCACAGAAAATTTAGATGAATTTAGAGAAGAAGAAGATAGTGAGGAGAGCTACCCTCCCAAAAAAATGAAATGGCCAGACACAACATTCAATTACAGTTCATTGTTACTGTATAAGAATAGTGGGTTCACTTGTTGCGGCATGTATAGAAGCTCAAGGTTCCTGATTATTTTAAAATCTATTTCCTTCACATAAATGATAAGAATACTTGTCTAATATTATTATTATGTCTAATATTTATATATTTTGTATTATTATCACTACAGTAAGGGCACATGACCTCGCTGTTCCACCCCTTAAAAAGTAATAACTATCACTACAGCATATCAAACACAAATTTGAGGATAGTTCTTAACAAATTCAAATCTTCATTTTCTATAATGTATTATGTCTCATTTCTTCCTCTATGTAATACATTTTGTGACTTTTGATCATCATTCCCATCAAAGCCAAATTCTGAAATAGGTAGATCTGAAACTGATTGTTCTATGAGCATGTAAGTATTTATCAATGTCTTTTCTAGTCTTACCATCCTCTGTTGTTGAGCATTCTTACTGACCAAAAGATAACAAGTTAGTGCTAAATCCTTTCCTGGACATCTAATGTAGACTAAGATACTCAGTTATGGGAATTGAGTAAAAGTAATTGGATTACGGTAAATTACAGTACCTTTATTTGAGTGTATTTACTCGTAATTGTTACTGTTTGGAAAATATAATTTTTACTCACTGGAAATGAAATTGTAATCATTACATTGTAGTAATCCCTTCATGTATCCCTCGAGAGCAGCTTTTCAGTAAATGCATGGGTGTACTTTCATTCTGGAGATCGAGGCTAAGGAATGATAATTTTAAACACCAACTATTTCACAAAGCAAATGGTAAATTATTTGCATAGTACCAGGTACCGGTACTTCTCCCATTACTGAATGTACTAAATAACAATATAGAATCTAGAATCTAAAAAGGTTTCTAAGTTTTCTAGTCTTACTAAGACAGGGTTGCACAAAGAAGATGAACCCTAATTTTAGATGGAGACATTTATTTTTCAATCCTTTTAATTGACTTGGAATGTAGTCTATTACTTTCCAAAAATCAAGTGCTGAAATCTGAGATGATGCTAGTGATTCTACAGAATTGCAAGCAGTAAGGTTTCTTGCCTACCAAGCTGAATATTTTATACAACACACTACTAACCATAGCTCAACAAAGACTACATAAAATCAAGCAGAGAATGTGACAAATAATAGAAGTATAAATGGCATTTAATTAAAATAAAATGATAGGTTTTTCTTTCTATTTGATACTCCTACGTACTGTACCCGTAAATTCGGTAAGTTGCCTGTCGGAAATCCATAGCAAAGCTGGATTGCTAAAGGGCTCCGGCTAAAAATTCCATCAGAAATCGCCCCAACAAGGTCTTCGGGAATTTACACACTATTCTACAATGATATTATGGATATACAACAAAATACACTGGGGCTCAGATGAACACCTACCTTTATTCTCGGGCTCTTATGAAGAGACTTAGCTCCTTCCTGAAAAGAGGATCCACAATACCATTGTTCCTTTTATATCTAAAGTATATCACTCGAAAGACGATATAGAAAACGAACTAAGTAAATTTATTAACAGTTGTAAGCTATATCTAAAATTGAAACAAATAATAACAATTCCTAAATGAATATATTAATTAATACATTCACACGCTCTCCTCTCTAACAACACACACTACTGAAGTTACTATGCTGTCAGTTATACAGAAATAAATTTTGAACGGCCTAAGCCTATTACAAGTAATAAAACGTTTAACAAAAATTCCGGCATGCTTAGCGGTCCTACGGAAGCTATTAAAACTGGCACGTGCCGTGAATTGCACATCTGGTCAGTCGACCCATTCATAGATTGACACACTTTCAATCAGCCGGTAACTTGTTTCCATTCATAAAGCTGTGGCTTCCTAACAACTCTTTCCATTTTATGTAATATACTGGCCTTGAATTATAACGGGATACACTTCTCCCTTTGCATTCGCTGCGAACACGCTGCTTGCGCGAACGGTAGCATTGTCTCATAGTTACATTTTCTCTTTACAAAACTGGCTATATTCCTTACAATTATCTATCATATACACTCAAATTTTAATACAGCCATCCATGCATTCCCTTGCATTGTTCTAGACCAACGGAGTTGTTCATACACACTTAACAACGTAAAAACACTGGTTCCAAAAACATTCATTCTAAAATACACCACATTTCAAAAACATATGATCGAATAATTATTACTAAATTATTTCCTTAATTAAATAATTGTGAAAAGTATTTTATGTTCGACCCTGACTATTATATGTCAGAAAACTGTACTATAATGAGGCTCATTATAACACTATTTTTAGCCTACTTTTCACATTTTGCAAAAATGAGGAAAAAGTAGACTTATGAGATCGGGCAAATGTGTGTCTGTCCTTCTGTCTGTCTGGCTGTGTGTGTGTCCCCCGTATCAACTCCTAAACGGCTGCAGCAAACGAAACAAAATTTGGTAGGAGTAAAGACCTATACCTGAATATCTCACGGCCATATTTGAAAATGATGGCAGTGCTACCAACTGCTGAAAAATCGCATTTGAAATTTGAGCTCCATGTTGGATATCATGGAAGGTATGAATCGGAGCTATTTCAAAATTGGCACACGTATAGATAATGATCGTGTGGCCTCCGGAGAGGCCTAGTGCAGGTCTTTCTAGTTGACACCCGTAGGCGACCTGCGCGTCGTAATGAGGATGAAGTGATGATGAAGACGGCACATCACCCAGTCCACGAGCCACGGGAATTAACCTCAGGAGATTAAAATCCCTGTTGGCTCGGCCGGGAATCGAACCCGAGGCACTTTGGGCCAAAGCCTAGCGCGCTAACCATTTAGCCACAGAGCCGGACGTATAGATAATAATCATCATCTTCATTTCCCGTTTCCAGCTTCCTGGGTCGGGTTGTGAATTAAGGACCTCCAACGTTTCCTGTCTCTCCACCACTCCTCTCCTGTTTTTAGTACTTCTTCAGGTTTTCCTCCTCTCTTCTCTACACACTCCCACACTGTATCTGCCCATCTCTTTCGGGGCCTTCCTCGTGGTCTCTTCCCTGTCATCTTTTCACAGAAAGTTTTCTTTGGTACTCTCTCCTCTCCCTTTCTCATCATATGTCCATACCACTTTAACTTTGTTGTTTCTATCCTGTCCTGCAGCTTCAAGATTCCTGTCCTTTTTCTAATCTCTTCGTTTCTAACTGGTCTTGCCCTCTATACCTCTTAGGAATTTCATCTCCGCGGCTTGTATTCTACTCTCCTCTCTTTTTGTAGTAGTCCACGCTCCAGCTGCATACGTTAGTATGGGTCTGTAGTAGGTTGAATATAATACATTTTTACATTTCTTTGGGACATCTCGGTTCCACAGAATACCCCTTATGCTCTGGTAAAAACTGTTCGCTTGTTGTATTCTCTTTCCAATTTCCTCAGTTATCCTTCCATCTTCTGTGATCACACTTCCCAAGTACTTGAAACTTTTAACCACTTCTAGAATTTTCCCATTCAATTCTATCTTTCCTCTTCCTTCCTTCCTTCCTTCCTCTTGACATTACCATTGTCTTGCTCTTCTCTGTGCTTACTTTCATCCCATATTTCTCTATTTCTTGATTCCATACATCTAGTTGTTTTTGTACTTCCTTTTCATCCTCGCCCCATATCACTATATCATCTGCAAACAGCATGGCCTTTGTTGCCTCTTGTCCCAATCTCTGTTTAACATTCTTGTGAATTTCATCCATGACTATGATGAATAGTAAGGGGGACAATACACTTCCCTGTCGGAGACCTGTTTCCACTTTAAACCATTCTGTTTCTCATATACAGGTCTTCACGCTACTCACACAATATTTGTACATAGCTTTTAACATTTGGACATCAGCTCCGTTAACTCTCCTTTTCCTTAATACATTCCAAACCACCTGTCGAGGCACACTGTCGTACGCTTTCTCAATATCAATAAATGTCATCACCATGTCTTTTCCAAATTCCCATCTTTTCTCCATCATTTGCCTTAATGTAAAGATTAGGTCAAATGTTGATCTGTCTTTCCTAAAACCATACTGTTCTTCTTCCATCTCTCCTTCTATCTTCCTCCTCAGTCTGCCTTCCAGAACTCTCTCAAAGATCTTAGCTACATGAGCGATAAGAGTGATCCCTCTGTAGTTATTGCATTCCTTTTTGTCACCTTTCTTAAAAATCGGGATAATTAATCCCTTTCCCCATTCTTCTGGAATCTCTTTCTTCTTCCAAATTATTCTAAATAATCTATACAACCACTGTACACCTAATGGTCCCGCTGCTTTTATCATTTCCGTGGACACCTCATCCTCTCCTGCTGCTTTACCGCTCTTCATCTTCTGTATGGCTTCCTCTATTTCTAGCATAGTGATCTCCTTTTCTTGTTGTTCTTCTTCTTCTTCCATTGTTTCTTCTTGTTCTTTTTCATCTTCCAGTTCAACATTTAGTAGCTTTGAAAAGTATTCTTCCCATCTTTTTAATATATCATCTCTTTGATACAATATCTGTCCTGCTTCAGTTTTTACAAATTTTGTGTTTTCCCTACCTTTTACACTGTTTTTCACCAATCCATATAGAACCTTTTTACTTCCTTGGATATCCTCCTTCAAAGTTTCCGTGAAACCTTCCCAACTTTTCCTTTTTTCTTCTTGTACAATTTTTTGGCATGCCTTCTTTGCTTCTCTATATTTTTGCCATTTCTCTGCATTTTTACTGCCTATCCACTTCCTCCATGCCATTTGTTTTTCTTTAACAGCTTCCTTTACCCTGTTGTTCCACCAAGGAGTCTCCCTTTCCTTTTTCGTCCCTGATAGTCTTCCACAAGTGTTTACTGCACACTTCGCAAAACAATTTCTAAAACATGACCATTCCTGTTCGACACTTTTTGCTTCGTCTTTGGGAATTTCCTTTTTCAAGTCTTCTTGGAACTTTTCCATTGCCTCTCTCTCTCTTTTAGCTTCCACACCTTTATTTTTCTTTCCCTTTTCTCCGCAAGCTTTGTGATTTCCCCAAGCCTTAATTTGGCTATCACCACTTTATGGTCTCCTTCAAAATCTCCTCTTGGCATAGCTGTCACATCTACCAGTTGTCTACGTTTATCCTTTTCCACTAGGATAAGATCGATCATTGTAGTTGTCTTTCTGTCTCCCCATCCATACCTAGTTATTTTTTGGGAGTTCTTTTTCCTAAACCATGTATTTCCAACAATTAATCCATTCCTTCTACAGAAATCTATTAACATTTCTCCTTCTTCGTCCTGATTTCCATAGCTAAATGGGCCAATTATCTCTTCCCACATGTGCATTCATATCCCCCATTATTATAACCTCTTTGTATTCTATCAAGACCAACTACAATCCTCAGACCTTCATGTAGAAAAAACATGGCGGCGACGGTTGCCCTACCAATAGCTAAGATCATGTCATCGGGCTTGTCACAGTTCGTGTAAATTATTATTTTTACTCACCTAATATCATAAAAGATATCACAAGACGAGACTAGGTTCCGAAGAAATATGCATAAATGATTTAGACTTACCTGAATTAATTTATCTATATAGTGCTGGCCTCGAATTATAGGTTTCTTCTTCTTCACCCAAGGGGCAGCAGCTACAATAGTCTCACTGTTTCTGTGGTTGAATAAGACGCTTTTTGGCGAGTTATCACGATTTGTATTTAAGTTCAGTAATTTTAGATTAATATTATTAGCAAAAAATCAAACAGATTCTGAAGTAGGAGAGAAGAAAGTACCCGGTTACTGAAGTGCTGTCCCAGCACATGCAGAGAGGATCTGTGTGGACAATCGGAATGAGAATAGTTGCCTGAAATAAATCGAACCAACGCTACAGAGATACAATTCAATTAAGACCTCTCGTAGAATTGTCTAAAATCTCGGCTAAAACATCACACCGAATTAGTTGATTGAAATATGCAAAGAAGTCGTCGTGTGGATATCTGAACATAATTATAGAGATTACCACACACAAAGGACACGATAATATGTTACCATCTAACCTATTAAACATTCGCTGTTACCGTTTGGAATAGTTGTACGCTGGAAATATTAGATTTAGTAAAGTAATGTAGGTTGGAAAGCACCATCTCCCTCTTACGGAATTATCGCGGCACACCATCTCGTAATATAAGTACATAATTGGCTAGTTACTCACAACACTTTATTACACACATCATAATAAAAAATAACATGCAAGCTGTAAGAATCACAAAAGTATGAATAAGGGCGGAAGACAATGAGTTCAATGTTTGGCACAGGGGACACATCTTCCTTAACCAATAAAACAGAAGTTCTCTGTAATATTTGGCGTGTATACAAGGCAGTGTAGAACATCTGCCAGACAGGTAAGGATTTACGGAGGCACATGAAGCTGAGCGTTCAAGATAACGTCAACACTTTGGTCTTGCCATAGATGCTCATTGCGTTTTCCCTTTACGTACTTAAGTTCGACACTACCGGTACTGTAAAGTTATTATTATATTGTCACTAACTAGCAAATCATTGCGGTGTATATTCTTGAGACACTTCTATTAATGCTTTAGTCTTAGGTACTTCAACATCTGCAGTAAATGACACAATGCCATCGGTCGACTGAACAATCATCACACAAACGAACCAGTCCATAATAAGCGTATTATCACATAATTACACACGATTGCAGTACATTAACGCGAACTGGACTTAACAGACATACTGAAGACACTAACAAGTACAGATGAGCAATAGTTTATCCCAACTTTCATCAAACTAAGCTAATCAAAGTTAATATTGTATCCCAGCAACGAATGTAAACAAACAATATCTCGGGCTTCCGCATTCGCCATTTTCACACTTTCGATACCTGCATTAAGGTCTGAGTATTGTAGTTGGTCTTGCTTCTATACACTTTTCCAGTTCTTCTAAGAAATCCTCATCTACCTTCCCTGTCTGGGGTGCGTAAATCTGTATAAAATCCTTTGTTCCTCTCTCAAGTCCTAGTCTAATTTTCATCATTCTGTCATTAATTTGGTCTACTTTCTCAACATACTGCACTAAGTCTTCTCTCACTATTATTGCAACACCATTCATTGCCTTATTTCCTCCACTCCAATATATTCTATATCCCTTCCCTTTCTTGACTTCTTTCTCACCTTTTCCCTTCCATTTCGCTTCACTGACTCCCATCATTGCTATTTCCTTCTTTTCCATGTAGTCCACCAATTCTTCTGTCTTGCCATTTAGGCTCATCACGTTTATGAAGGCGATGTTTGTGGTGTCTGGTAGCCTACTTCTCACAGTTCCCCCAGACCCCTGGGAACTGCGCGTCGCCTGCAGGGGACGCCCTAGCACTTTCCGAGGCCTGAATTCACACTCACTCATTTTATAGGCTATTAGTACGATGAGGTCGCCACACTCAAAGGCATTTAATGACCTACTGCCAGGTATTGTTCTAGGCCGATCCACTGGATAACATACGGCTTTTGTAGCCGCTCCTCTGGAGTACAGACGCTACAGAATTCCCTCTTCCGCCATCGACGCCGTACCGAAGTCCATCCTCTCCGCCGCCGATACCGTTGGGGCTTCGCCCATAACCCTGGGCTTGGGCCCTCCATATTTATGACCCCTGGAGAGAGGGTGTCCCAGCATTTTAAAGCCCCCAGGAACTGGGCTGCCTGTTGGTCCGCGGGTTCATTTTCCGAGGTATTTGAACCAGCCCACATTTCTGTGAGCCCCCTATCCGCCACCTGGGGACGCGCCCTCTAGGGGTTAACAGGCTCCCCCGAGGGTATAGATAATAATATTGCAGTTTAATTTCCAGGAGGCTATACATGGCAGTGTTGCCAAAATGACTATAAGCCTGCTGATAGGTCCACATTTTAAATGCATATAACTTCTACACTATCATTTGGATATGAACCAAATTTCGTATGTGCTATGTGTACATAAACAGATATGACTGAGCGTATTCTTAAGAGCCACCAGGGCTGCCAACTGTTAATAAATGCTCTCAATTTGTTTTAATCCAAATATCCATATATCAGAAAGTATGCAAGCCGACAGTTTTAAACTATGCACACGTATAGTACCTGACATTCTATATTAATTTGGAGTAACTTTTATACGTCAGTGCTACCAACATGATTCTAAGCCTGCTGAGACGTCCAACTTTAAATTCATGTAACTTCTATACTAACTAATGGATTTCATTCAAAATTGGCACAACAATAGATCATATTATTTCAGATATTTCTGACCAATATATGCATGGCATTGTTGCCAACATGATTTTACGCGCGCTGTTAGATCCAATGTTTAACTGCATGTAACGTCCATGCTATCCATTGGACTTCAACCAAATTTTGTATTCTGTACCCTAAGAAATGGATCTAAGAATATATTCAGTCACCAGGGCTGCCAACTGTAGTGCTTTATTAGGCTACATTATGCCAGGTATACAGTATTTCGAACTAATTAGAAATTTCGATATTACCAACTTAATTTCGTCATTAATCATTGGCATGAATCTGAAATTTTAAGAAAAGTAGGCTCTTTAGTTCGTCACGGAACTTCTTGTTCATTATGAAACAGTTTCTCCCACCAATCAGAGCTGAACAAACAGTTGTTTGATAAATTAGATAATTAGATGCGCTGAGTTCCACGGCCTTCCAATTTAAATTTTACTGCCTGGCCTAGTGTCATAGTAGGGTAATCGAGGAGGCCATGGTCAAATACAAGGCATTCTCTGCGTCTGATGCGCTCTGTTCAGTACATAAAACTGGCGAAATCTCGACAGATATTTATGAATATTTATGTTCGAACATAAAATAGTTATAATAATTATCGTCGAACATAAACAGTTGTATGCAACTCGCCTATAATGGTAATTAAGACACCAGTATGGAAATTATAAAACTCGTTGTGAGGTTTGAAGCCATTTTTCAGTGTTGCCTAAATAAACAAAAGTTTGGTGCTTTTCAGTCGGTCAACACGAATGTACCCAAATAGAGCTGGGTTATGCCCCAATCCTGAAATAAATTGCATGTATTTATTAATCTCATGTAATTTATTTCAGGATTAGGGCATAACTCAGCTCTATTTGGGTACATTCGTGTTGACCGACTGAAAAGCAGCAAACTTTTGTTTTTGTTATAAAACTTGCATACGCTCGTTTTATAAACATACTCGTGTATTAATTATTGCCATTATAGGCTCGTTGCATAATGTACTATACAAACACGGTATTCGTTATGTTTAACGTTGTATAACGATATCCATACGTTATATATTAGAGTCTTAGCTCTCTTTCAAAATATACCTATCAAGTATGTACAATGTGATCCTCACATATAATTTCTTTATCACTCACCAATGTTAATATACTGCAACAGCCTGTCATAATTGGGTTTATAGTCAATATCAGTCTAATGCGTTCAATCAGCAAATATCAAATGCACGTAGATACTCAAATCCGTGTTTTAATAAAATGTTTAATAGAAGTATTAGTTAACATAAGTTGACAGCATCTTTCCCAAATTATTTTCCGCTCATTAAGACTCTCGTCATCACTTCTAAGTCGTAAATTCACATATATTGGAGTTCTTAACACAACGACTCCATTGCTATAATGCCACGTTCTTACCAAAAGAAGTATACTTTTGTAACTTCCCTCAAATGCGGAACAACCTCGCATGAGCACAAACATTTCTCCACGTAGCCTCATATACATCCTGTATATGGCATTAAAACTCTCATCTACTATGTTGAACAATTCCTTAGCACACATTAATTGTTACCAACATCTCTTCTGTAGAACTTGCATTTAAATTACTGACATATTCCTCAGCATTGTAACACTCAACTGCTGGCATACTGGACACTTCATTGTGTTCTTAAAAGAAAACTTCATTTATAAAAGACGACCTTAGACGTGTCGTGTATGACCTCCATGAGTTTACTTTATAAAATGTTACTTAATTGTCTACTAAACTGTTACAAATGCATTTATTATGTTCCACCACTCTTATCTAGCTTTAAAATTACACGTCTTTGCAATGTCATGTCCACAATATGACGTGACACCACATGTGGTGTATAAATAACCACACATGTTATTTATATGTCCAATAGAATTCAA
This sequence comes from Meconema thalassinum, assembly GCA_946902985.2. Classification (NCBI taxonomy): domain Eukaryota; kingdom Metazoa; phylum Arthropoda; class Insecta; order Orthoptera; family Tettigoniidae; genus Meconema; species Meconema thalassinum. The sequence continues at coordinate 222,077,441 of OX336390.1, read as the reverse complement.
CCTTGACTGGGATAAACTAGCTTTGAATTCCCTGTTGTATGATAAAAATTATCTTCAATAAAGATATATCTCCTAAAGAGGTACAAAGAGACTTACAAATTATCAGTATACAAAATTTCGAAGACCGAACTGAGTGCCAGACGAAAATCAAGAATGTTAAGTTCGAACCAAGATCATTACGACAACCTGGAAAAAAGTGGACGAATGAGAGGAAGCGGGAACATTCCGCGAGAATGAAGAGATTTTGGGAGGAGCGGAGGAGAAACGCCTCCAAATGACATCATGTGATCCAAGTTTAATCGCTCTCCTGTAGGGGAATTTTCGCTTAAATAAAATAATATCTCCTAATAAAATTAAATGACTAAATCTCTTAGCTTTCTCAAATATGACTTCTATCATATCATGAAGAATATTTCTTGTCAGATCGACGTAAAGTTCATAGCAATTATGATAATATAAACAATATATCATTCGTAGTTTCTTCTGTTCTTGAAGCTTTTTCTTACAAAAAGATGCCCAAATTAAATTACTAAAAGGAATTTAATTCCAAATAAAATTGAAAAACGTCGAAAGTTAAAATGACTGGTCTTAAATAAGGAATACTGATTCCTTAAACAAATAAGCATGTCAGTTCAGAAACTGAATCGTAGAATGTAAATGTGAAAATGATGAAAGACGATCATCTTACATGATCTTATAGAATAAAATCTTGTTACACACATGAAGTATACATATATATCGAAACCTGGAAATACAGAAAATATGGAGTAAAACGTTTGCTCTGAATGTCACTATAAAGCTCTAACTACCGTACATAGGAAAATAACACTTCTACCTTATCAGACGATATCTCGATGATCTGGTTAAGTATTTGGAAAATGCTTAGATGTTTCCGCAATCCAAGATACTGAGTTGGACCCCTGTCCGTTTCCTCGAACCAGCGACCTCGGATAAGGAAGAAATTTCCTCTCCGGTAATCACCAATCTCCGTCTGGAATCGAACAGCAACCTCCCGTTCATAGGTCTTCTTTATTGCCGGATCCTCCCTGGCATATTGACAAATATTCTTATGATGAATCTTCATTCTCCGTCGTAGACAGTGGCGTACGCAGGATTTCCTTCTGGGGGGGGCTCATTCATAGTCATGTCCTATAATAAAAATGATAATTCGAATATAATTCATAAAAAGCAACAACTCAGTTAAATAAACACTACCGGACCCAAGCGAGAAATCTCGCATGTTCATAAACCACCCTTCCCCGATAGGTTTATAACGAGAGAATTAATTGCAGCATGTTAGAGCTCCAGTATTTGCAAATCGCACACTTCTAACAAAAATTGATATTTATGAAATTAGAATGGAATTCGTCACTGCTAATGTCATTTGTGTGCTGAGTCCATTGATTTATCTTAGCTGTAACACTCACCAGTTATTCGATATTTTTGAAATTATGCGATTTGAGTACTCATTCCTTTGACTTACTGTATCTGAAATCCATGCAAAATGATAAAGGAAAGACCTCATAATGCTAAAATGACACGAAACAGGCGTCACAGCGTCCAAAATGTGAAGTGGACAGCAATTACGGAGCATATTTTCCTACAGCAACAGTATCGACAAATCTCACACTTCGTACATTTTTTTAAAGTCATTTTTTAAAGAAATTATTGATATTTATGAAATTAGAGTGCAATTCGTCGCTGCTAATGTATATTCTCTTTCATTTGAATGCTCATTTGGCACGATCGGTCGCTTGTGAGCGCCACAGGAGGGATCTATACTAATGAAAGAATATATATATATATATGATGATTCTCTGTGCATGAAAACTATTTTAACTATATTTTTCAGCACTTTAAACAATATTACAAACACAATTGAAAACATAAACGATTAATAACAAGTAGTTCCGTGAAGAACTATACAGCCTATTTTCATATATCCTACTTATGTTAATAGCCACTATCAACATACACAATTTCAGTTTGATTGCTGTAATAGATTCGTAGATATTGAGAACCGACTAAATATTTCGGATGGTCGCCATGTTGGATTTTATATATGTAGGTCCTATAGTTTACTGTTACATGCAGATTATTGTGAACGTGTAGTATTCAAACTTCAATCGCATAATTAAGACACAAGAAAAAACAAGGAGATTTAAAAAAATTTCACAGCTACCATCTTGAGGTTATGGAAACAATTGAAATAAATTAGAAGCCAGTAGATTAACATTCGGATAAAGATTTACTGTACCAAGTTTCACTGCACGCGGATGGTTAAATTGCGAGAAACGTCCATGTGAATATTTATAATTCGCGTCACCGCCATGTTGGATTTTTGATCACCAGGTTATTTAAAGTCCTATAGGTGAACTTAAGTTCATAGCCCCTATGAACATTAAAAAATGCAGTTTGATTGCTAAAATAGATTCGTAGATATTCAGTATCGTCTAAATATTTCGGATGGTCGCCATGTTGGATTGTTAAATGTATAGGCCATAGAGTCTTGTACCATTAAAGGAAAATTATTGCGTCGGTTCATTATTCAAACTTTCACTTCGATCGCATGACTACATCACAAGAAATAAAAACTTAATTTTAAAATTCGCACTGCCGCCATCTTGAGGTTATGTAAACAATTGAACTAAATTAGATACCAGTGGATTACAATGTGTATAAATATTTCCTGTACCAGGTTTCAGAGCGCTTGGAACATTAAATCGCGAGAAAGGTCTATTTAAAAGTTCAAATTCGCTTGGCCGCCATGTTCGTTTTGTAGTTAACCGGTTTTTGAAAATCTTATCGAAGGAATTCCAGTAGTGCCCTTTATCTCCGTACAAAATTTTAGGGAGATACCGCTAATAGTTTCAGAGATATAGAATGCCGGTGAAATATTTCGCACATCCGCCATCTTGTGATTATGTAAACAATTGAACGAAGTTAGATGTCGGTGCATTACAATGTATATAAACATATACTGTGCCAAGTTTCATTGCGTTTGGTTGGTCAAATCGCGAGAAACGTCCATTTAAAAGTCGCAAATTCGCTTGGCCGCCATGTTGGTTTTGTAGTTACCAGGTTTTCAAAAGTCACATAAGTGAACTTATAGTAGTTCCCTCTATCACCATAGAAAATGTCAGGGTAATATCGGTAATAGTTTCGGAGATATTGAATGCTGGTGAAATAATTCGCACAGCCGCCATGTTGGATTGGTGAGTCGTAACAAAATTTGAAGGGTACGGTCGAGGTCGCCGGGAATAGTGCTATGAACTTTCCGAGTTTCATTGAAATCGCTACTGCCGTTTAGATTTTATTAGGGGGTGGGGGACACACACACGAATCACACACACACACACACACACGCACACACACACGGACAAAAGGTGATCGCATAAGCCTATTTTTTCAAAATTGAAAATAGGCTAAAAATACAGAAAAGAGTTTAGCCCAATATAGATATTGCACTAGATACAAACGGACAAAAAGAAATGTCTAAATTGTCAATCGGGCTAAACCAAAGAATCTGATTAAGTAGATATTTGCCCTGGAATTTGTTGAAGGACTTAGACAAGTCTACTTCAATCGTATATCAAGCCTTCTAGGTTTGACAGACAAGTCATTCAGTACTTCCTCAATTGAAACATCAACAGTATCATGAATGAACATCAAAGCTAATCCCTTAAGGCGTTCTTCACTAGTTGAATTCCTTAAATAGTTCTTCAAGAATTTTAAGGACGAAAACGATCTTTCACACGAGCAGGTTGTGACAGGTAAGGTAGCCATGATGACAAGCAGGTTATACACAACTGGAAACATGTTCTTATTGCATATTGACAAAGCATCTATAGCACTCTTGGGCTTCTTTTCAATAGATTTCAGAGTTTGTTTCCAGAGAAGTAGCTCGCCTCTAATATTAAGGGGAAGTCCATAAAATTCAGCTACATTTTCTACTTCAGCTATGCTTTGGTTGGGTAGTTCGTCTTCAGTTGTGGTAACTAGCGTTTGCAATGGCTGAAGAGTTTCTTTATGGGAGACAAATTTATCATCAAGTGATGAAATAGTTTCTTCATGTAATGGGATGAAAATAACCCGCCTATAATATTCTTCCGGATCGTTAGATGAAACGTTGTTCCTCATCGTTTGTCGAACAACAGTTCGAGGCTGAACTACAGGCACTCCAAATTCTTAGCAGAACTCTAAAACCGAATTATATGCACATAAAAACCTTGCGTCTGCATCTGCCCTCATTTCTTCAAGAGACCTCTTAACATTCATGGAGGCGTTGATTGCTTGACTGAGATCCAAATTTTCAGTTTGAAGGTATTTTCTGAGAGGAAGTGTGATTTGAAATGCTTCATGAATGACAAATACACTTATCAAGAACTCAGATTTGCTGATAGCGCACAGAAGAAGTTGCGCATCTGTAGCTGCCTTCTTATCAACCCATGCTGCTATTTTTTCTAATGCCAACAATAACGGTTTCAGAAGTTCAATGAATGAACGAAGAGACTCGTGCTTTTCAATCCATCTCGTTGCACATAACTTCTTGAGTTTACTCACTCAGGGTTTCTCTTCCATACTTTCAACTTCATTTGTCAACACAGCCTGCCTCTTTGGTGAAGTACTAAAAAGGCATAAGCTCTTTCAATTGTACCCATACAGTTCCTAATCTCTGCAACACTACACCCTTCAGAAATGACCAGGTTTAAACAGTGAGCACTACAGTGAACATACTGGGCTTTGGGAAACTGTTTTCGTACAATGGCCTGAGCACCTCTGTAGGATCCACTCATGGCACTAGCTCCATCATAACCTTGGCCTACGAGATATTCTGCATCCAGTCCCACACTTTTCAAACCAGACAATATGCTATTCGCAAGGCCTAACCCAGAAGCATCATTGATAGCAATAAATTGCAGAAACTCCTCATGTACGGAATTATCTTGAACGAAACGGACACATAGTGACATTTGCTGCACACCGCTGATGTCTGTGGTCTCGTCAGCAAGAACATAAAAGTATTTAGCTTTTTTCATCTGATCGACTAACCTCTTCAATATAATGTCATTCAAAGATGAAATAATTTCATTCTGAATCCGTGGGCTAACGTATGTTGCATTTAAGGATGCTGTCATCAAATGTTCCTTTAGTATTGTATCACCAGCTTCTGCTCGAAACTTGAGAAGAGACCTGAAATTTCCCTCCCCTTTCTTGAGAGGCTCATCTAAATTTACAGGTCCCGAATCCCTGTGACCACGGAAAGCAATGTCCATTCGAGCAAGGAAAATTACAGATTTAATTATTGGTATGAGTTTCTCCCTGTTGCATAATATGTTGGATTGAACACCCCTATCCAAACTTACGTCAACAGCAGGTTTTGTACCTTTGGATATGGCGAGAAAGTTCGCAGCCTTTTCCGTACATGAAATATGATACTTGGTTTCTTGGTGTTTTTTGAAATCCTCCTTCGCATTTTTCAAGTCCATGTAAGGAAATTTTACTAGTTTACCTGGCGATGAAGATTGTTTCCCAACAACGGTGCAAAACAACGAACAATATTTACAAAAGGCTCCGTTCTTTGAAGGAGAATAAACTAGCCATTTCCTCTCTGATAACCAGTTCAACTGAAATTTCAGATTCCTTGGACCCGATAAAGGGAAATTAAAATTGCTTCCAGGTGTCCAGGCATTTTCCAACAGTTCATTTTTCAGATAGTCATCAATCTAAAGAAAAAGGTAAATCACAACATTGAAATAATTAACATGTACCGACACTACGTAGGCCAAGGCCATACAAATACCGGTATAACATAATAGGTAAAGCATCGAAATGCAAATCAGTTACAGAAATAGCGATTATCATGAATCATATTGTAAACACACCTGTTGGCCAGCATAACCTCCTAAGTCTGTTCGATGTATTTGGTCGGTAGCCGGCTTGGTAGTAGCCGATAATTCTTCAAGTTCATTTTCAATTCTTAAAGATGAACTACTTGCAATGGCAGTGTTGCATGTAACATCTTATCTTGTTTTTTTTAATAATAAATCGATCCATTACGCATTACAAATAAACTTGGAAAAAAAGTGCGACTCACGATCTGGCAGTTCACAGATATGCACGTTTAAGGCAGCACGAAGCTGCGTTACGATAGTTACCAATCGCACACTTTAACAGTAAAACGACGATTTTGATATTTCGCCTAGTGTAGTTAGTTATTATTGCTTTAAGTGGAAGAACAGCGAGGTCATCTGCCCCTCTTGCTCCGTTTAACATGTAGTTTAAGGGTGTTTACCCCAGGCCATAACCAGTAGCTAGCGCCAAAGCTGGAGAAGTCTCGTTGCGAGCTGAGTGGAGGTCATTTACCACGCGAAGAACGTGTTCACATTAAAAATATATTACAAAGGAGTAGCCTAAAGAAGCCTCACTGGCAGCAATTCAAAACATTTTCCAGGTGATAGATGGGACAATATAAGGAGTCATGTAAACTAATGTCTCGGGGGGGGGGGGGGGGTTAAACCCTACCCCCCCCCCCCTCGGTACGCCACTGGTCGTAGATATAGTTTAATGTCATTGTCAAGTAATATTGTAGAACTATTCATATACCGTAGATGGTTTATGAAATATTTCTATAGCTCGTAGATGTTATATTAAAGTTCGTGAAATGACGTTAATGCACGAGATGTAATTGTACATAACGTCTACATTCAGAAGTATTCTGGTTAACGATGCTCCATGTTGCATCTATATCTCTTCTTCAAATATGTCCCTGGCGCGTGAAGTCCTTAGTTCATCATCTCAAATATGTGACAAATATCGAATAATAATTGGATACCTATCAGTAGAAAGGTGCTAAGTGCCATTTTTATGAACATTGAGTATTATAGTAAAAAGTGTTTAGTCAGTTTATTTGTGAGTATTTATTCTTCTAATTTGAATAACATACAGATATAGTATTCCTTGCTATCCAGTGGCAGATATAGGTTCATAATATGAAAATTGTGGAATTCAGTTTGAGTGAAATGTTAGAAGTTGTGAAAGGTGCAAAGTCCACTAGTCTTTACGAATGTGCTACGTGCTAATTAAACACTGATGACGGCTTTCCGACACGCAAACACGTGACATACGGTTGTCCATGCACGAAACACTGAAACTCCAAGTTAATTCCACAAACTTCCAACGACTGACCTTGTGATTTGTTGATGGTCATTGCGAAGGCCATAAGCATGGGAAATTGCAACCGCTTAAAATCGAATAGCACGTCCGGTGGAATCATTGGGATGCGCGGAATCAAAACAACTTCTCCATCGATGACGTTGTTCATTTGCTTTTCCACAGCCAGTCGTGTTCCATTGCATAGTCGAAGTTGATTGATGTTACGCAACATGATGATGACTGAGCCTACTTTCAATTGCAAATTGTGAGGTGGTAATCCAGGCAATTCCAGCGAATTCAAAAATTCTGTGAGATGGCTGACTACCTCATCCTGGTTGATAACTGTGTCAACCGATTTGAAGGAAAACAACTGTCCCGGAATGAAATTTTGAATTGACTCGTTGGGATCTTTATTTTTCGCTGCCAATATGGCTCGTTCGCTCAGCCAATTATGGTTTTTGAAGTTCTGCGCTACGTTCGGAAAAACAAGCCGAATGAGATCCTCCTTTGATTCGGTCAGGGTCTTTGGAGTAGGCAACACACTTTTTAATATGGTATTGAAGAAGAATTTGCAGATGATGAATTTAGGGTGTAATGTTTATATGTGCTAAATTCTGTCCGTTTCAATAAAACTAAGTGTTTAAGATTTCCTAATTTATGTTTATACTATATTTTAACTTATTATTTTCACTTTGAACATGTTTGGTCTCAATTTCAAGTTGAAAGGTTTATTCTATTGAATAAACTCACAGCAGTTGAATAACCTTCACATAAGTTGTCAATAGCACCAGCAGGAAAAGGAGGCATGAGGAAATTACATTGTAGTTTCAGCGAGATGGAAACTAGAGAGCAGTTGGGAATGCCCTTTATTACTTCCTACTTCCATCTTGCTTGCTATGTTCTAGCCAAGCCAACTCCATACAGGCCATGAAGGCCCTGGGGGTAGTGGAAGGTAGCGGCTTCCACTTTTTGTGACATCGGCGCTAGATGGGATGGAGTTGTCAGCTCCACGCCCGGCCGTCTTTGCTCCCAGGAATCACCCTGGTACTGATTTCTGGTGTAGACTGAGTGAACCCCAGGGCTATTTGCGTTTCCGAAAGTGGTAGTTTTGTTTCTAAAATCCACTACCTGGGTGGGGATCGAACCCACTCCCTTTCAGTTAGAAGCTCAGCGCCTCTACCGACTGCGCCACGCAGCCCCCTGCTATGTTCTAATTTCACTTTATTATTTTTCATGTATTATTTCACAACCGACAGTAGTGGCTACGCTGGCTAAAGCGCAGCATTAGGTCATGGGGCCAAGCTCTCTGCTGACTCGGTAGACGCGTGGGTTCGAGCCCCACCGTCGGCCGTCCTTGAAATGGTTTTCCATGGTTTCCCATTTCCAACACCAGGCAAATGCTGGGACGGTACCTTCTGACAGGCCACGGCCGCTTCCTTCCACATCCTTGCCCAATTTCATTCACCATCATTCATATCATCTCTCATTAACTCCTCTCATGTGGTTGGCGTCAGGAAGGACATCCGGCCGTAAAAACCATCGCCACAAATACTTCCATCGCACCTCATCCCCGACCCCGTTGGTAAAACGGGAATAATAAGGGGTAGGCATATATGTATTATTTCACAACAAATCTTATGTTGGCTACAGAGCTTCAAGCACAAAAGAAAATTAAAAATAGTAATATGTGACAGTTTTACAAATACGTCTAGTTAATTTTAAGTTGAATGCAATTATCATAATTGTTCATATTCTCATTGGTTGGCTTGACACTTGAGTATATTATTGGACAAGCAACAGAAAGTTTAGATGTTCAATAGCTGTTCTGTTTTTTAACCCTTTCAACAAATGTACAGTAGAGTCCCGCTATTCCGAACTAATTGGGACCGAACCCTGTTCGGTTTAGCGGGAATTTCGGAATAGGCGGATCTCATTAAGAATATCAACGTATTGACTTGTTAAGGTGTAAATTAAGTGTGGGGGACATCTGCTAGTGTTAGCTCTACTCAGTATTGATCAGCCCATGAACAGGTTAAGGGAAAGTCGGAAGGGAAGGACAGTGACCTTCGAATACTCATAGCGCAGACAATCGACTGTGTTTTAAAAATAGACTTGTCACCCCACCCCCCACCCTACCTATCCTTCTCGCCCCGCATTCCATACACACGACTCACTGACTGCGCTCTGTCTAGTCCTATCTATCAGCTCAATGTTTACTCTAGCGAAGTTTGATGAACTGTGTGTACTTATTGCAAATCTGTTGAACTGTAATCTCAAAAAGTATATATCTTCCTTATACAGTATAACAATACATATATGTTTTAAAACGAAAACTGTTTAATTTCTCCTGTTATTTAATAAAAAAAGAAAAAAGTAAAAGAGTAAAAAAGAACAATCGGTATTTCTCTGAACTCTGTTCGGAATAGGCGGATTTTCAGGATAGCGAGACTCGACTGTATGTGCAGTGCTAAAAAACATTGTTAGGAACTGCTTGTTGAGTTTATGCATTTTGCTCTGATGAACTGTTAACTGAACATTACCTAATGCGTTTCTAAGGTATTAACCCTAAATTGTTCACCTTTGCCTTCAGGTTCACAGTTGAGTTGTATAATTGTCATTCTTCTTCTTCTTCTCCTTGCGGATGGGTCACTTAGGACCACGCGTAATCATCGTATGTTGAGCCTTCCTCCTTGCCCAATAGCTCTTCATATGGATGGATTGTTGTAGTTTCTGTTTCTCCGACCATGCGCGTCGTGTTGGTTTCTTCTGATCTTCCTAAAATCCCCTTGTGTGAACAATATTCCTGATTACATTTCTATTCATCATATCTGGCGATCCCATCTCCGCTAGGTCCCTCTCCACCTGTTTGTACCACTTTGGTCTTGTATGTTTGTTCTGCAGAAATTTGTGGATTCGGTAAGTAAGTCTCGTATGATTTATTCTTTCCAAATGGCCCAAAAATTGAATTTGTCTCATTCTCATGGTATCGGTAAGTTTAGAAATTGCCATTTTTAATTCTGGGCCCTAAGATCTTTCGCATAATTTTCCTTTCCCTAATCTCTAATTGATCCTTTAATGTTTTAAGTTGTAAATTGAGCATATCTGAAGCATAAAGAGCTTCCTGTTTAATCACTGTTAAGTAATGGCGAATTTTACTATTCCATGACAAGCGTTGATTGTTATAAACATTTTTTGTGTATTGAAAAGCAACCTCCATTTTCTGGATTCTTGATGTTACAGATTTATTTTCATTGGCATTTTCTGTAACCCATTCACCTAAGTATTTAAATTCCTAAGGGGGGCCAGGAGCTTCCGTGGACTTGAGCATCAGTTGATAAACTTCTCAGAGTCCCTCAGGCCAATGGGGTGGGTAGAGTGAGGGGCAAATGATAATAGTGGTTCCAGGTGTAAATGGTACCTGGTGGTTGGATTTAGCAAATCTGCAGGTGTTGCTGTGGCCACATCATTTCCCTACCATTACGGTACCGTACTATAGGTTCCGTATTTTGGCTCATTTCAGTAACGGTAGTTTAAGAATTTTTTACTTTGATTTTGGTCAAGGGAAGTTGCACCACCACATCACTGTGTGGCTAATGAATTGGAGGCGAGGCCAATGTAGAAGACAGAGCAGAGTTTGCACTGGGGCTGGTAAATGAGATCACTGGACATGCAGGTATGGAGTATGTCTTATTGGTGGTGTTGCTGGTGAAGGTAAGGCTGGGTGTGCACAAGGGCCATATCTTGTAGCATTGATGTTCACATGGAAGGAGTTGGGTTGATGGGGTTTCTGAAACATTCGTTAAAATCAGCATTATCTATCTCTGCTACACATATTCTCCATTCAGACTACCCACCTCATCTGCCGCACTGTTGCGAGTGGAGGGAATATGCTTACATTCTTATTCTATTTGTTACCGGTATGCTGGTTTTTCTCATGTTGCTGTTTTTCTCTGGAAGTGGAAGACTTCTCTTTAACTGTTTTCACATTCTGTCATCCATAATGGCACACCTTGCTGTCAGTATTAATTTTAATGTGTAATACAACAAACAAAGAGATAGCATGAGATTTATATTTCACTTTGTAATGAAACATTCAAAAGAAGGAAGTACCGTCAAAAATATGGAGACACTAGTCCCAAATTTCGTCCATTTACGCTTTAGATCAAGCACAAAAGATTATTGCTCTTATTAATACAGTAGCAACATTCTGGTTACTTTGCCTGAAGGTGAAAGCAAAATGAAAATAAGCGAATGCATGTTTCGGCTTATTTTCCTAGACTGTCTCTTTTAAGGAACATTGATAAACAACCAATGCTTTTTCATCCGACTCAGCTCACAACTTGTGCTACGGTATGTTTCCTTGCAGGCACTGTAATATTACTGCAAATATCAGCTTCAGTTGTATCTGTCATTTGAATCTTGAGATATGGTATAGTGACATATTCAAGCTACGGTACTTGTAATATCTAGTACCGGTAGTCTAACAATGCCACTTAAACTTTCTTCGGCTTTTCCCAATTAATTGGGGTCGCCGGAGCCAACCAGGCTCATTTTGGTTTTGGCCGGGGATTTAAGGCCGGATGCCCTTCCTGACGCCACGTGATTTTTCAGGTGAAAATTCCACCCCGCTGTCACCGGGATTCGAACCCCGGCCGTCCGGGTGAAAGACGAGCAGCTAAGCCACTGCGCCATCGCGCTCCCTAGTCTAATAATGCCAAATTTCAATAAATACCGTACTTGTACAGTAATATATGTAGAACATACTGTATATACAGGAATACTACCCGAAATTTTTTTGTCAAAAAAGGAACTGAATACTTGGGTTGCGGTTGCGGGTATCATTCGAGGCAGGGTTGTACCGATGGTGTAATTTGCCCGCCATGTGCGATATACTGTGAAATGACGCATCCCGCGGATGCTGAAACTAAATGACCGGTGGAACGTCGTAGGCCTATATCTTGCAATTGGCTCGTGAGTGACGCTAATCTTATTCTGGGTGTGCTTGTACCATGACGAATAGAAGGACCTAGTGTGAGGACTCCGCCATTATAGCACGGTAGTTTGTGGTCCCGCCGTTATAGGCACTGCAAGCGATAATGTCCAACAACGTGTACCTGGCACCAGGGTTGTAGGCACTACAAGCACGCCATCAAAAAACAAGCAACAGCAACAACTCCATAAACCCATCCTGTCACTCCTCTCCCTATCACCATCACTTCCCCCAAGCAATCCTAGCACTCTACATCAAATCCTACAGCTTTTAATCACGACAGCAGCACAATAAACTTAATAAATCCAGGCTACAGAACAGACCAAAAAACCACACTTTACGCTAAACCAAATTCACTTCTCAGCTCGACATAAGCCATATTACAAGTTAAAACCTATACAAAACACACTCTCCCTACTGTTTTACAACTATTAAACGATCTATTCGCACTCAAAACCTAAAAACTCTGAAACGGGAGCTAATTTAAAAACACAATAGCCTAGCCCGATTACGTCTCCGGCAGTGCTACCGCAAATGCATTCATAACTTCACAATAACTTCAAATTACGGCTAAGTGACCTATCTGCCTGAGTAGTTACAGGCGTTACCGGCTTGCCTGGGACGATGGGTCACCAAACCGGTATTTAAACTCAATTATTAAGCTTTAATTAACCAAATTCAGAGGAAACAGATCAGACCAAAAAACTACACTTTAAGCTAAACCAAATTCACTTCTCAGCTCGACATAAGCCATAATACAAGTTAAAACCTATACAAAACGTACTCTCCCTACTGTTTTACAACTAATAAACGAACTATTCGCACTCAAAACCTAAAAACCCTGAAACGGGAGCTAATTTAAAAACGCAATAGCCTAGCCCTATTACGCCTCCGGCAGTGCTACCGCAAATGCATTCATAACTTCACAATAACTTCAAATTACGGCTAAGTGACCTATCTGCCTGAGTAGTTACAGGCGTTACCGGCTTGCCTGGGACGATGGGTCACCAAACCGGTATTTAAACTCAATTATTAAGCTTTAATTAATCAAATTCAGAGGAAACAGATCAGACAAAAAATTACACTTTAAGCTATACCAAATTCACTTCTCAGCTCGACATTAATTTTAATTCAACTTAATACCTACACAAAACATACTCTCTTTACTGTTTTACAACTATTAAACGAACTATTCGCACTCAAAACTGAAAAACCCGGAAATGGGAACCGTGGGCTTATATAGAGTTTTTTTTGGGGGTGGGGGGAGGGGTTAGGGTACATGGTATAGGCCCAAAGAATAGGGGGTCTGGGGTACTCCCCGGAAAACTTTTGTATAATTTGGTGCAAAATGATGTTTTAAAGCTATCTGGATTCAGTATTTCAACCAATTTATTGTGATGTTTTATGTACGGTATGGTTAATGTCAAACGCAACTAAGTTAATACCATTTTATCCATAATGTAGAATTTTGGGCTTAGGCCGTGTTTTATTTATTCAAACTCGACGCGTTTCGAAAGAAACCATGTCTTTCTTCATCAGGAATAAACGGAAATACGACTAAATTGTTGCTAAGAGAAAGCAACAAAGAAACTAAACAAGAAGTTCCGTGACGAACTAAAGAGCCTATTTTTCTTAAAATTTAAGATTCATGCCAGTGATTAATTTTTATGGACCTATCTAGAATAATGGCGAAATGAATTTGGCAAAATCGAAATTTCTAATTAGTTCGAAATATACCTGGCATGATGTAGCCTGATAGAGCACTACAGTTGGCAGCCCTGGTGACTGAATATATTCTTAGTTCCATCTCTTAAGGTACAGAATACAAGATTTGGTTGAAGTCCAATGGATAGCATGGACGTTACATGCAGTTAGACATTGGACCTATCAGCGCATTTAAAATCATGTTGGCAACAATGTCATGCATGTGTTGGTCAGAAATTATTTGAAATATTATGATGTATTGTTGTGCTAATTTTGGATGAAATCCATTTGTTAGTATAGAAGTTACTGGAATTTTAAAATTGGACCTATCAGCAGGCTTAGAATCATGTTGGTAGCACTGACATACATAAGTTGCTCCAAATTAATCTAGAATGTCAGGAACTATACGTGCGCAAAGTTTAGAGCTGTTGGCTTGCATACTTTCTGATATATTGATATTAGGGTAAAATATATAAACACCATTTATTAACAGTTGGCAGCCCCGATTGCTCTAAAGAATATGCACCGTCATATCTGTTATGGTACACATAGCACATACGAAATTTGGTTGAAATCCAATTGATAGTATAGAAGATACATGTAATTAAAAATTGTTCCTTTCAGCAGGCTTAGAATCATGTTGGTAGCACGACATACATTAGTTGCTCCAAATTAATCTAGAATGTCGGGCACTATACGTGCGCAAAATTTAAAGCTGTGGGCTCGAATACTTTCTGATATATTGGTATTTGGATAAAAAATAGAGAGAGCATTTATTGACAGTTAGCAGCCCTGGTGGCTCTTTAGAATACGCTCAGTCATATCCGTTTTTGTACACATAGTACATACGAAATTTGGTTGAAATCCAAGTGATAGTGTAGGAGTTATATGCATTTAAAATTTGGACCTATCAGTAGGCTTAGAATCATTTTGGCAACACTGTCATGTATGGCCTCCTGAAAATTAAACTGAAGTATTATTATCTATATGTGTACCAATTTTGGAATAGTTCCCACGTATACATTCCAAGATATCCAACATGGAGCTCAAATTTCAATTGGGATTTTTTAGCAGTTGGTAGCACTGACATCATTTTCAAGTATGACATTGAGATGTCCCGATATAGATCTTTACCCATACAAAATTTGGTTTCGATAGCTGCAGCCGTTTAGGAGTTGATAGTGGGGGACACACAGACAGACAGACAGACAGACAGAAGGACAGACAGACAGACATTTTCCCGGATCGATCTCATAAGTCTACTTTTTCCTCATTTTTGCAAAATGTGAAAAGTAGGCTAAAATGATGAACAATGAAGGGTGTCTAACACGTCCTTCGAGAAGTGTATGTGGCATTCTTTTCCAGGCCGAGAAAGTAATTACCGGAAAATTAAACTCAAAATCGATGTGGAGCGAAATATTTATGATTGTATCGATTCCAAAGAAACAATTTCTGTTGATCCTTCAAGAGCTGGCTGCTGTCTTCAGCGTGTCATGGATAATATCCCCAGACTTGTTTATTTTGGGTGCCGATTCTTCTTCAGAACGAAGGAAATCAGCCGAGATTTGCAATCTCGAACATCCGCCAAGTGTTCACGCAAGCTTTCGAAAGTCCAGTACTGTAGCCGACAAAATGAATTGGTAAGTAGAGTGTTACTTTAAATAGTTTATGTGTGCTTGTTGTTTTGAAGCCTCCGTGGCTTAGGCGGCAGCACGCCGGCCTCTCACCGCTGGATCCGTGGTTCAAATCCCGGTCTCTCCATGTGAGATCTGTGCTGGACAAAACGGAGGCAGACAGGTTTTTCTCCGGGTACTCCGGTTTTCCCTGTCAACATTTCATTCCAGCAACACTCTCCACTATCATTTTATTTCATCTGTCATTCATTTAATCAGTGCCCCAGAGGAGTGCGTCAGGCCTCGGCAGCCGGCACATTTCATATCCTCGCCGCTAGATAGGGGCTTCATTCATTCCATTCCTGACCCGGTCGGAGACTGGAAGCAGGCTGTGGATTTTCATTTTCATGTGTGCTTGTTTTAATATGCTGGGGATTAGCCTATGTTTTTTTTATCTGGTCTGTATACTCCAGGAATCTGCGCCTTCCGTAACATGTAATGAAGACCGTAGTTCTTATTTTCATGAATTATATTTTTCATTGTACCCTGCCGTGCTATTTTAATTGTAACCGCTAATTACTTTTTAAGAGAGTATTAGTTACAAAGTAATTCGTTTCCCTTAGCACCATCCCTAAGACCAGCTGACGCCGGCAGTGTGGAACTTACCCACTCTAGCGCTGCCTGGCTGGGCGCGCTTGAACTTCAGGAGTCTTCTCACTTTCTCCTTCTATTCGTCATGCTTGTACCGTAATATCTCGATATCGACTCCCGCTGCCGCCGAAACTGCGACCGAATAATGGCCGACGGAACGACTGTTTTACTGTGAATGTGCGAAGTCCGCGGCGGTGAGAATAACAATACTGTAGATAAGTACAAGTTTTATCGGGCTTGTAGGCCGTGGTCCAGACAGGATATGGATATGGATATGTCTGGACCACGGCCTAAAGGCCCGAAAAACTTGTACTTAATTATGAACGCCGGCCGTGAAAGCCTAAGCTGTTATAACAATACTGTAGGCTTGTTAGTGACGCTAATCTTTATTTCTGACCATCCTTGCACCGTAATGTCTTCTACCGACTCTTGCAGTCGTCGAAAATTGCACCCTAATAAGGCGGGTTCACACGGAGTCGTGAAGCGGGCGAGAGCATTACTAGTTTTGAGCATGCGTCACGACTTGCTTATTCAACTTAAGAACCCACGACCTTGTTCAGTTCACACGGACGAAGTGTTCTCGCTGGTCGTAAGATTCTCGCTCGTTGTTCAATCATGGCAGAACGTGAAGCTGCGAAAGAATACGAATGAAGCGGTCATGCTCACTCCAACCAGTCGGAGATTTCACGCCCCACCTTTTCGAGGGCGAGCACGACCGCCACTCTCACTACCACTGGTTCACACGAGGTAGTGTCCACGACCGGCTGATCGACCAGTAGTGTTCTCGCCCGCTCCACGACTCCGTGTGAACCCGCCTTAATGATGGCCGGTGGAGCTTATGTTGTACGGTACCCACCGTACCGCGAGTAGAGGAGCAAGGAGGGTTCTGCTTCAAATACCGTTATTTATGCAAATGAGGGGGGCGTGGCAAGGTCAATGACCTTGAGGTAGGTCATGGTCAATGACCTTGAGGTAGGTCATTGACCCCCAAGGTCGCCGGGACCCCGGAAGGTAAACAAACCTTGGAGGGTCCAGGAACCGGTTTGAGGGGGTGTGGGTGGAGGGGGAGGAGTGGGGGTGGGGAGGGAGGGTGGGGGAGGGAGGGGGAGGGAAGGGTGGGGTGGTGGACGAGGGGGGAAGGATGGAAGAGGCTCTGCACGAGACCCTCCTCGACCCAGTCTCTCTCTTGGACTGAGCGCCTTCTCTGATATTATCCTGGGCTATATAGCTTTGCCTTATGCCCGATGAGATCCGAGTGTTGCCGAAGGTTTCCGAATCTTTGTCGGTGAATGAATCGTCAGATTTGAACGGTCAACTGGTGTGTGTGACGTCACAGCAGATTACGGGATGTGAGGTAGGTCATGGACGGGAGTGTTTTGAATGGAAAACATGAATGGCGGTGGTTGTTGAACCCTGACGTGGTAGGTTGGTTAGGTGTGAATGGGTCTGAGAGACAAACAAGATGGGGTTGAAAGCGCTCAATGGTAAACAAACATCAATGGTATCGGGAGTAGTGAATGGAATTGAGGGAGAGGGGGAATGAACTGGTTGTTGAATGTGCTCAATGGTAAACAAACGTCAATGAATCAGGAGTAGTATTTCCTGTAAATGGTAGGGTGGGGGTAGGATACAAATCGCATAGCATGTTGAGTCGGCCAGCTCGACATGAAATAAAAACAAGAAGGTGTACACCAGATCTGATTTATTAATCCATGAATTATATGTGGCATTAAAACCTAGCCACTTAACAAAAAGTTTATTGCCACGTTTTGGTACAATTTTTTCAACAAGATAATGCTTGGGATATTGCGTCCTTTGCAGTTCCTCCATGTAGAATCCTCCTTGGATTGGCTGCTTGTTGAGGTCATCAAGTAAATAAACAACTGGATTAGAAAGTTTTACCTTGCGAATACGAAATATTTCTGTGCTCCAGTTTGGTGTGTATCCTTTGGCGAAGATTGTTTTATGTTTACTGATGCGCACATAATCACCAATACGTAATTGATGACGTCGTGGATCTACTGTTTTGATTTTGTGATGAATGCGATCCAATTGCGCAATGTTCTTGGTTACAAGGCGTGGTTTCATTTTGATGGTTCTATGTTTAGTGTTGTTGTAACGTGTCACCAGGTCGCCTACAAGTTCAAGCCAGCGATAGGATCCTCTTGCTGTAAATTGTTCCCACATGCGCGTCTTGAGTGTGCGGTTGAAACGTTCTACAACACTTGCCTTTAGATTGCTAAAAGTGGAATAGTGATGGATGTCAAGTGATTTGAGATAAGCGGAAAAAGTCTTGTTGAAAAATTCTTTGCCTTGATCTGTTTGAAGCAAACGAGGTTGTCGTCTTGACCGCTGAACGATGGTCTTGAATGCAGCGGTGACCAGTTGTGCAGATTTATTCCGAACAGGTTCAACAAAGGCCATTTTGGAATAAACGTCGATGACGGTGAGCAGATAGTTGACCCCGTTGTTAGCTTTGGCATAGGGAATCATTTCAACCAGATCAGCTTGCCAAAGATCGTCAACGCCCCGTGTGATGACATGACGACGATGGGAGAGACGACGAGCTGGTCTATGCAACTCGCGAGCAATGCCAGCCTTAACAGGCGAGGGTGTATGAACACGTTGACTCATTAGACAATAATGCCAGCATGACGAAGCTCCTCTTCTATTTCTAAAACTTCCGCCTCGTGTCCGGTATGACCAGCCTGTTCTGATGCACGCAACAGTTGCAGACGTTTAACCAACTTATTTGGATTGTTCCAATAGGCGAAATCGATGAATGGTTTCAAAGTATTAAACGTGATACCGGACGCTGAATTTGCACGGCGAACACTTGCATAGGTGGGAAACAATTTTGATATGATGGTTTTATATTTGAAGCTCTTATTAGCATTTACTGCTTCAGAACGTTTATAATTACGTCTAAAACCATTTGTAGCCATCAAGATGTCTTTATACTTTTCAAGATCTTCTTTATCATAGTCCTCGGTAGAAGGTGTACGTGAAAATAAAAGTTCTAAAAGACCTGGCGTCAATTTATAACGAACTGTTTTAACAATCAAAACATTGTCACTTATCTTGATTGGTGAATCGCCAATTCGAAATCTATTGTTTTCATAGCGAACACCATAGGTAGTATCAGTTTTCTTAGTAAAAAGATCTTCAAGGAAGGGAGTAACCAACGCACCATAATTTTGTAGTAAAATGGATTTTAACCGCACATATTGTTCGGGCGTATTTAATATTTCTTTAAGAGTAGGCTGCTTTTCTTTGAGTCTAGTGGGTGTTTCAGCAATTATTGATGTTTTCAAAAACTGGGGCAGCGGTGATTCTTTGGAGCTAGAAGACGGAAGCAATGGAGAAAAAACATCCTCAGGTTCTTCATCATTTTCTTCCTCCTCTTCAATTGTTTGTGTTTCTTTTGAGCGTGTACTAGGTTTTGATGTTCCTTTCAACACAGCTTCCAGAGGTGACTTCAAATGTTTTTCGACAAACAGTTCACTGTCGGCATGTGCACGTTTTAGATAGCGAAACTTTTGTCGAATGCTATTTCGTGCACGGATTATGTGCTTTTTTAATTGACTCCCTGTTGTCGCCATGACATCTGAACTAATGATGTTCAGAAAAGCAATGCAGCTACTTAAATACGAATGAAATGATCAAATCCCATGCGGTAGCGTCCATTGTTGATGTTGCTCTGCTTATCAATAACAAGACAACTGTGGTGATGAGCGTTCCAACACATGGCACACAACTGTGTAAAGGCTTGAAAGGTCATGTCTGGGTTCACGTGATCATCGTAGACGTGATGCATGTTGCGCTCATCCTGTCGGAAGAGAACAATCACGTTGGCATTGTCACGAATCAACTGTTTTGGTATTCGCGAATAGGTTTGAGCGAGATAAAAACAATCAATATATTTATGACGTCCCATGCTAAAGTAAGCCTGAATAATACCCTGTCGTTCTGTGGCCACATCGTCAAAAATCATAAACGAATGGGGGCGAACATTGTCTGGAGAAATGACATCTTCGTGTGCTGCGAATGTGAAGTAGCCCATGTTGCGCAGACCTGACATGACCTGTTCCAAGAACACATACAGCGGTTGATACAGCGATTTGGCAAAAATATAGATATTTTGAAAGCGCACTCCGTTTAAGGAGGTGATGAGGGTAAGCAGAAGATTGGTTTTTCCACATCCCGACGGGCCGGCGATGAGACAGCGAATGGAGGATGGGAAGAGTGATCCATGACGTTGTTCGGACGATGTTGAGAAGAGGTGTGAAACCAAGTCTCCCACCGGAAGTGAATGTTGTTGCTTAATAATCTGCATATCAACTAAATGTGAAAGGGGAAGAGCTGGTCTCTATATACATGAGGCAAACGGGTGTTTCAGTTCCAGTGTAACCATGGACGCCTTTGGAAGAACTCTCAAAACAAATGAACGATTTGCTTTGACAAACGATCCAAAACATGATACAGATCCGGCTACTAAACGATATGTCGATGCTAATGTATTGTCACGCACTACAGATGGCAATTACGACTTTAATGGAAAGCGATTGACCAATATAACAGAACCCGTATTACCCTCGGACGCATGTTCAAAAAAGTATGTAGATTATTACCGCTTACGACGTATCAAAGGAGATTATGAGGCTCAGAATAAACGTATTACAGGCGTTGCAGATCCTGTGAACGATCAAGATGTGTGCACCAAAGCCTATATGTTAAC
This sequence comes from Meconema thalassinum, assembly GCA_946902985.2. NCBI lineage: Eukaryota > Metazoa > Arthropoda > Insecta > Orthoptera > Tettigoniidae > Meconema > Meconema thalassinum. The sequence continues at coordinate 222,056,590 of OX336390.1, read as the reverse complement.
CAATGCTGTGGTGTTAACAGAAGCAAAGGACTATGACGTACACCAACGTCGAATCACTCAGCTGGCTCTTCCAACAAACAACACGGACGCTGCTCGAAAGGACTATGTAGATAACAAGGTGAAACAGGTGCTCAGTATTGTGCCCACCCTAACTGCAAAGGGCTATACAGCAAATAATGCACGCCTTGTGCATGTGGCCGATCCTGAAGATGATCAAGATGTTTGTACAAAACGGTTTTTAAACTCTGAAATGGAAAAGGTGTGGGAAATTAAGGAGAACGCTCTACAGATGAAGCGAAGACGAATGGCAGAAGTTGCTGATCCTGTGCAACCTCACGACGTGACAACCAAACGATTTTTGGAACAACGGTTATCGCTTTTTATTAAATCAATACCCTCTATATTTCTGCTTCACATTGTAAACCAACAACCGGTAAAAGATCCCAATAACCTCGCCTACATACTACGTTCGGGGTATGACAATTACCGTTTAATGTATGATGGTGCCATTCGTGTAATTGAGTATGCACCAGATTTGAAACATTTAGAGGTACGATTAAACGGTAGTGTTCAACCACTTATTGATCAACCGGTGAAAGCCGGAGACAAATTATTCTTTCACTTGAAACTCTCGTCTGAAGAAAAAGAGGCGGGGAAAACGATGAACGATTTTCCTCTGTATATAGAACTTGAATATACAGCCACCATTGAATAAATAACTACAGGTTCCCTTCCTGAGGAGCGTTAGTTGTGTTCTATACTTTGCGGTGTGAGGTTGTCTTGTTCTTTGGTCGCGATGGTGAAACAGAGATATGTGGTGAAGAAGAGGAAGAAGTTGTCAAGAAAGGGAGGCTTTAAAGCTATTCTTCATGCGGCACGTCAAGCTTCGCGCGGAGAAACAAATAGTGAGTTGGCTATTAAGAAAGCACTCCGAGCAGCACGATTGCATGCGAATCCCAAAAGTAAACTACGTTTTAGAAAACGTGCCCGAGTTATTCCTGTGCCGAAACGTGGTGGATTTTTACCTGCACTGTTTGCTGGACTAGCAGCCCTGGGTTCACTTCTTGGAGGAGCAAGTGAACGGTGAAAGCTGTTGAGGAGGCGAAGCAACAGTTGAAGGAAAGTGAAAGGCATAATAAAACTATGGAGGCCATAGCACTGCGCGGTAAAGGTGTGAACATGAAGCTAGCACCCTACAAGAAAGGACTCGGCATTTACATGTCGCCAAAAAACGGTTAATCGATGCACTGCCACGACGAGCCATGACGCATGAGGAAGTTATAAGATATGCAAAACAGCTTAAGATCTCCCACTTTCGAGGCGTGTTTATGCGCAACCAACTACCGTCTCGTCCACGGAGCCATGAAAGTGCAGTTGTCAATTTGGATGACAGTCATGGACCGGGAACGCATTATGTGGCCTACATAAAGCATGGGCGAACCGTGTGATACTTTGACAGTTTTGGAAATCTTCCTCCTCCGACAGAGCTTGTTCGCTATTTTGGAAGCAGTGCAACAATACACTATAATGTGAAACGAGTGCAAAATTTTAACACGCAACAGTGCGGTCGTCTATGTTTGACTTTTCTATATAAGACCGAGCACGGCGGGTGACGTGGTCATTATGACAACAGAAAGTAGAACGTTTACAGTGCACGGACAAGGTGCGGAAGTAACTGTTGACTTTTATCCTCCTATTGAATTGGGACGACGACCCTACGTGCTGGGACTTGTTTCGTTTGAAGGCTATAATAGAATCTGCAACATAATTGAAGACGTCAATGATAAGTTCTACTACGATGACTATGTGTTAACTCTACCGTCTGGCAGCTACACCGTAGATGATATTCACGATCACATCTACACAACTCTCACCAAGGAATTTAGTCTAAAAGCATTTCTGGACGGGACACGCAAGTTTGAACTCATAGCCAACAACGTGACACATCGCTGCAGTATTCTTTCTTCTTTTAGGATTGATTTTAAATCTCAACCAGATTCGATTGGGTCATTGTTAGGCTATTCACCACAAGTGTTAGTACCGAACGTGACACACAAGTCTGACCAACCGGTGAAAATAATTGAAGATCATCACGTATCTGTCACGTGTAATATTATTACAGACGTCTACACCAATCAAGATCCCTCGCATTCGCTTTATGATTTTATTGTTACTTCACCTGGTGGTTATATCATCCGCGAAAACCCGTCGGTGGTGCTCTATCATCCTGTGAGTGTGACCAACATCAGGAATATTACCTTAAGACTGGTGAATAGAAACCAACGTCTCATTCGGTTAGACCCTCATACACCTGTGACCTACAAACTGTATCTGAAGCCAGCATGAAACAAGTGTATAAAGCGGCAACGCTGTCAAGAGCAGGTGTTAGTTGTGCTCAACACGTATACAGGTTAACACGTGTCAACAAGCAGATCCTACAACAACTTGGTTACACCTTACGTCATGAATTCGATTCTAGACGTGACAAACCCTGTCGAAGTACAGGAGGGTATTGTAAGAATTGAACACCATTCCTACCAACCGTATACTCAGGGACTAAATAATAATGATGAGATTCGCATTACTATTAACCAACAAGATATCTACACGCTTCCACATGAAAGTTACATCCAGATTGAAGGGCAACTCACCAAATTGGATGGTACCATTCCAACAACGTCAAAGTTGGCCAACAATGCTTTGGCCTTTTTGTTTTCTGAGGTTCGCTACGTGATCAACGGTATTGAAGTGGATACTACTCGAAATGTTGGCATAACAAGTGTCATGAAACTTTATCCCTCGTATGGAAGCGAAGAGAGTAAAGCTTTTTGTATGGCTGGTTGGTGTCCCAACTCAACCAACGACTGGATGATTAACGATGATGGTACATTTACTGGACATTTACCTCTAAAATTAATACTAGGCTTTGCAGAGGATCATAAGCGCATTATTGTGAACGCAAGACAGGATCTGATTCTTGTACGAGACAGGAGTGATTATAATGCGCTAAAGGGAGCTGATACAGCGCCAATAGATACAAAAATTCTACTGCAACGAATTCTATGGAAAGTACCGCACGTTACTCTATCAGATCAGAAAAAATTGAGTCTGCTCAAGATTGTGGAGAAGGATACAGCTTTACCCATTCAATTTAGAAGCTGGGAGCTGCATGAATACCCGGTATTACCACTCTCCGATACACATACTTGGTCTATAAAAACCTCACGGTATACAGAGCGGCCACTCTACGTCCTGGTTGGATTTCAAACAGATCGCAAATATCAACAGAATAAAGATGCATCAAAATTTGACCACATCCAATTACGAAATATACGACTCTTTTTGAACGGTGTTACCTTTCCCTATGAGGGAATGGATTTAAACTTTAACAAGAACAAATATGGTAAGCTTTATGACATGTTTGTAAACTTTCAGTCATCCTATTATCAGAAAGAGGCATGTCCGCTATTATCACCACAAGACTTCAAGTCCAAGGCGCCTCTGGTGGTGATGGACTGTTCGTATTTGGAGGAGTCGATGAAGGAAACAACTATTGATATCAGACTAGAATTTGAAACATCTACAGTTATTCCAGAAAAAACAACAGCCTATTGCCTTATTGTTCACGAGGCGCAAGTGTTTTATCAACCGCTGTCCAATATGGTGACCAGAGTATAAATAGCATGTCTTCCTCCATTGCCCTTCACAGTCATGGAAAGCTACGATGAAGTCACAACCCCCTCTGCGAGGTGGGTCTGCAAATGTGAAAGTGATTCACCAGGCTCAGATGAAGATTCAAGGTTTACCATTTATCGCGCCCTAGTGAGTGAAGCTATAACTGCCTATCACAAGAATCATACTGTGCTTAGAATGCCGCCGCATCTGGTTCACTATTTACCGGATGGATTCATGTCTACGTTTGGTATTCATGACAGGGGCTACAACAACAAGCCCATCGCTAATCAAACAAATAATGTGGACGATGGTGTTGCCAAAGCTTCATCTTGTCATGTTGGAGAGCGGGTAGATTGCATGGACTGCAAATGCGATCGTTGCTCAACAAGTCGAGACGCTGATGCAGCATTTGAGATTTATCGCACCCTGGTGAGTTTAGCAATACGCGCCTACCATAAAGCGCAATTTCTTCGTGAAATGCCGCAGCATCTGATTGCCTATTTACCAGCTGGATTTCTGACCGCGTACGGTGCACACGACATTGACCTTAATTGGGATAAGCTACCATTACACCTCCGTATGTCGGCGGATGTTGCAGCCTGCCGTCCTTGTCGTAGACACTTTATGCATCGAGGAGATTCTCACTGTGATTGGGATGGTCCAAATCCTATGATAAAAAATTGTAAGCGATGTACTGATAACTTTATGAATAAAATTGTGTAATTGATTTTTGTGTGTATATTATTTTCTCGCTCCTATCCAATCAGTTAGTTGTTAAGAAGCAGCGGTGGTGGAAGGTGTGATATCCGTCGCCATGCCGAAAACATTGATTGTCGACGTGCAGGGTTTCAAGGTGAACGGAAACAAGTTTGTATTTAAAGAAGTTGGAATTATTGACTGCACAACCATGTGGGCACCAAGAGTAACCAGTTTTGTCTTTGAACCACCGTTTCCATTGCATTTGCAGTCAGACGAGGACAGAAGACAAACAGAGTGGTTGCAACGCAATTTGGGACTAGTCTGGAAAGAAGGCGACATTCCTTACCAGCATCTATCACTTGTTCTGAAAGCTCACTTGTTTGGTGCTGACCTTGTATTTGTAAAGGGAAGTGAAAAAAAGGAATGGTTGCGTCAGTATGTTAATTCAACATGTCAACTTGTTGACCTTCATGATCTGGGATGTCCTGCACTGTACAACCTCTCCGTGCCTGATGAACCTCTACAAAATAAAACACTTCAAAATGTTTGGAAGCTTTTTGATTGGCTAGCTCGCAGAGCATGTCAAAACTTGCATGTTGAGTGCAAAGCGTTGTAACGTCAGCTTCAGTGTGAGACATACCAGTGATCAGTGTGGACGTGTAGTAATATGGCAGCAATTGAAGGTTTGGACTCAAACCCCACAGAGCGAGCTATTGTCAAGTTTTTTGCCTGTAAAAAAAAGCTTGACAGTTTCACAGATGAGGAATTGAACGCTTTGCCCAAGGCGTTCCTTTTTTATGTTGTTTCAAACGCGGTGAAAAATATTTGGCACAGTGTACCTAGTGAATGGAGCAGAGATCCTGGTCTGCGTGAACTACAACCATGCACTGACTTTAGTCATCACCAGCAAGTGTCTATTACTAAAATGCCATCCATTAGACAGTGTGGAACGTGTCAGCTCATCAAATTGTACCACGGCCATACAAATATACCGTCCTGTAAAGACTTTGCTTCATCATTCCATGGTTGCGATGAAGAAGAGGAAGAAGAGACAGCAGCGGCAGTATCGCCAGCACCAAAAAGTAAGACAACGCTTGAAAAAGATATGCCAGACCTTTGCTGGTCATGGTCTAGTTAACAAGGCCATTGATCTACTTCCCATTGAACTGCATATTCCTGGCTATCAATTTTGTGGACCTGGAACTAAACTAAGCCAACGTCTAGCACAAGGGAACTCTGGAATCAACATATTGGATGCAGCGTGTAGAGATCATGACATTGCTTACAACAACAAGAATATAGAAGTACGTCGAGTTGCAGACCGCATTCTTCCAAGAAAGGCCATGCAGCGTGTGATGTCATCTACTGCTTCTATTGGTGAGAAGATTGCAGCCTTGATTGTAGCAGGAGCGATGAAGTCAAAGCTATTGATTGGTGGTGGATTAGTGAGGAAAAGGACAAAGTAATAAACATGAATCAAATATTGTGAAGTATTTATTTGAGAGTCAGTCCACCAGTTCATAGTATACACAAAATATGGTTTAGTTTTCTTCTTGTAAAAAACATACAATTTTAATAAAAAGAATTGAAAATGAAAGTGTGTTCTTTTTTTACAAGGTGTGGAAATGTCCATAAGGCAAGCTATTTACACCATCCCACAGACGTTTATTGTCATATGTTGTCAGCGATGTTTTATTTTGATTTACTGTAAAAATATTATGGTTCTTTGAAAGAATGCGTGTTTGCTGGTATAAGCGAGAGGTGTTTGCGTAGAGTACACATCGATATTCCTCAACATTGAGGAATTGTGTGACGCTACGAAGAACACCCTTCGCTTTGCATTGACCTTTATTCTTTTGTGTTGAAAATGCGTACATTTTCGGCGCCAAAGCCACAAATTCTGTCATAACATCACCGGCGCACTCATCCTTAAATAGACCTATTTTTTTTTTATTCATGGGAATTATGCCAAACATATTGTTAACCTCATAGTTTGAGGTATCAAAGTAATTTGGATGTTCTCTCATCACTGAGTAAACATCTATCTTATTGGTTTGATAAATAAGACTGTCTGTATCCATATACAGTAATTTTACATCTCCAAACTTTTGTTTGGCAAACTCATAATGAAATTGATACATTACAAATTTTGAAAAGTCAAGTATCACCATTCCCAAGTAAATTGGTTTGTTATACATGATTTCTGTCTTTGACAATTCAATGGTTACTAAATCAGTTTCAATAACTCGTACAGAATGGAAATTAGGCATAGCTATATATTTTCGTGCACCATATCGACCGTCCCAGTGGTTTACCAAATGAATAGTTCTATGCTTTCGAATATTTTCCATTGATTTACCGTAGCACGCATTGTTCATTAATTTATAAAAAAATTGATTCAAATGTGGTCTTGGCGTGTTGCCGATGATGAGTATTCAATTGCATGTACGGTTGTAACCATGGTTTTTGGTCAAAGCAAATAATGCGGTGAATGGATTGCAGTTTCAAACCATGTTTCAAACATTGCATTAAATTTTCAATGTGTATGACGTACCGATTTTTTGAATTTAACGTTGCCAGCAACTTTTTATTGTTGGAACGTGAACTGGGAGGTTGTAATTTTTCAACACAAAATGGTAGATCAGAATGATCATTGTGTATCTCACAGGGATATAATAAGTCGACCTCTAGAACGTAGCCACGCGTGTCATTGCTCAACACATCTTTTAAATTAAAATTTGAAACTTCATCTGAAGTCAGCCATCGAAAATTTTGATATGGAAGAAGTTTTTCCATAGCATATCCGTATAAATTGTTACAATCTAGGTAGGTGAGGTATGTTGTAGGTTGGTTTGGTTTGTATGTATCCATATATGGATTATTTGCTTTGGCGTGCTTTTGTACAAGCGAAACAAGACCACCACGTATTCCGCGTTCAAAAAAGAGTAACATGTCGATGTCTGTTAATAGTTCCAGTTCTATGTCAGTCACCTTCAACATACAGTCCCAACTATATCCGGCAAGGGTGTAGTAATGGGCTGGATCTAGATTGTAGATTTCAAGACACAGTTTGCGAAAGTGTTCAAACACGTCTGTCAAAAGTAGTGTATCAATTTTGAGGTATAAATCAGCATACTCGCCCAAAGTTGATATCTTGAACACGTTCCATACTTTTTGAGCGTGTAAATAGTCTTCTTCAGAAATATGACTTTTTGTTAAGTCATTGTAAAATTTGTCCTTTGAAGGGAGTGCAGTTTCCTGTAATCATGCCCAATTGTTTACATAATTATAGGGAAACACCCCTTTTCGAATGCATAATTCAAATTGTTTGGCATCAGTAAAGTGTTGACGTACAAAATGCAAATTGTTTGGGTGAAGCCCTTGAACAAGCGCATCCAATGATGATGCGAGGAATCTATACGAATCTAAAAATCGTATACTGATTCCATTTCGCCATTTCGAAAACGAAATAAAATTTTCATGATTTTGTGGAATTAAATTAAACTTTTGGTTTTCAAGGTTAGCAAATTCCTTAATAATTAAATGGCTGTCATACCGAGACATGTTGTGTAAGAAACAAGAAATATAGCGTGCTCTTTTATACGCCAAATTACATACACTATGAGCCGCTCCTCTAAATTTTCCAGTGTACCGATTATGGTCTCTCACTGGTGTGTCACAAGGTGCTATTGTTTTTTGACAAATGTGACAAGTGGTTGCTGTTGCAAAAACCGCCTCGTCTGCGTCCGACATTTGAAGCGGAATTGGATTTTGCAGGATATTGTACACCCGATCTGCCAAGGCGTCCAATTCATTTAAAAACCAAGCAGCAGCATCTGCATCGCGATAAGATTTGAAGTATGAAAGTGAAGGGTCGTATGAACAAATCACGTTTAGGGCACAACTGAATGGCACATGTTGCTGTACTTGTTGAGTGTACGGCCGTGTCGGATCTGGTTTACATGTGTCAATGGGTGTGGTTAAACATTCAAAATCTGCATATACTGTAAATGGAAGCGGTTCTTGACGAGACACATTTTGAAATTTCATACTGGCTTTATCCTTTTCTGGAAATATAATTTTTACCGCTGGTTGTGTGATGCAATCAATAGTATGTGCTGTCAACTTTTGATTGCTAGTAAAATATTGCAAACAGCGATCACATATATGTACCCTATTTTTTTTTTTTGTAACTTGTGAACGAACTAGTCTAGAAAGATCTTTGATATAACAATAATGGTTGCACAATTCCCCTTCAATGTACAGTAAATTAAAATGCTTTTCTTTTTTTCCCTTTGTCACATACAATGGACCAATAACTTTGTCCCCTTCAACTCCGTATACATTAATGGAGTAAAGCGGATTTTTAGATTCAAAACGAGAAATGGCGTTGAGGTCCATTGGGAATTCTATGTCTGCTAAATTTAGACTGATCATTAATTCCATAAATTTCTGGTGATATTTTCCCATTCTGTGAACATTTTCAGTTGCAGGACTTAACCCAGCAGCCAAGGACCACACAAAACAAAAAACGTCATTATTATCCACATTGATGACTGCGTGATGTTTTTCCAACTGTTTAGGTAAATTAACATGAGCTGAACCACTGTTCATGGGATCAAAGGTGCATACATTAATTTTAAAATGGTTGATAGCTTCCAGCGATTTGCCACTTTCCAATTCTTGAAACTCGGCAAAGCGCGTCATGAGCTTATCGACAATGTTTTTACTATACCAACTGTGTATATTATCAGTGCGGTACAATTCACACATTTTCGTATGTAAATAAATCGGTTTGGTTATTTCAACACCTTGTTTTAAAATAACAAAATCACATAATAACTCAGCGTTAATCTTTAACGCTACATGTTCTCTTAAACAGTCTTGCATTTTATTTTGAAAAATGTTGTAGCTAGCGTTTAAAAATTCATTTGGGTCTAAAAATTTAGCATCATTATTAATTTTTAAGCTACATAACTTATTATTAAAACAACTATCCACGTTCTGCCAACTAAGTTCTGGTGCTGACATCATGACACTTACAGTAATTACATTTACTACAAAAACAGCAAATCACTGAACAGTTTGCAGAGAATGAAAACAAACAAAGTTTATTGTCTCTGCAAATTCTGTTTTAACATTAACAAATTTTAAATTTTATTTGATTCTTCAATAAATTCTACCAAACATCTTTTGTTTTCTAGTCCCAAATATTTTAGGTAGATGGTTCCTTTGTTGAGGTCATTTACAGCTTCGTCGTTGAGTTCCATGAACCTCGCAGGTAAGAAGACAGCGAAATCTTCTAGTTCACAAACTATTCTTTTCCCATATTTCGTGCTTACTCTGCGAACAGCTGTCACCAAATAGGACTCGTTAACTGGCAGGTCCTGTAATCGTTTAGTCTCCAGACCTGTTGCTCTGCCAATGAGATTCGCAACTGTTATAGCAGACATATTGGTTCTGAAAGTTAATTATAAAGTGTTTAGGTAAACTATTAAAAAGGTTCAGGTACCCTCCACCTTTATTTATTAGCACATTAACTCAAACCCTGATCTATAGACTAAACCATCAAATGTGTATACAAAACTTATTTGCTAAGACGAGGAGTCTCCTAACAGCACTTAGTCCCAGTAAATCAGTCGGATAGAGCGAGATAAGGTAATATCTCTTTTGACTGACGTCAAGCCTGGTAATGACTGTTAGTTGCAATAATAGTTTCATATATCCACTTGAGTAGTGTGTCCTGCATCCCCATCCAAACCTCTAGACTAAACCATCAAATGTGTATACAAAACTTATTTGCGAAGACGAGGAGTCTCCTAACAGCGCTTAGTCCCAGTAAATCAGTTGGATAGAGCGAGATAAGGTAATATCTCTTTTGACTGACGTCAAGCCTGGTAATGACTGTTAGTTGCAATAATAGTTTTATATACCCATTTGATATTATTATTATCCACTTGATAAATATTTAAGGTCAACTGTATAACCATCGACAGTTAGAGAAACTAAAGGTACTGTGTTCAATATTACCTGATAGAAGATCTTTGCAGCAAAGCGATGTGTATACTACCAACTCGTGGACTTCTCTGACTAGCAACAATAATGTCAGGGCTTATATACCCTTACAATCAGAGGCAACACACCGGTTTGTCCGCTTTCTCAGTAACTGGATGACCTCCATATTTAGTGTCCGCTTTCTCAGTAACTGGATGACCTCCATATTTAGTATAAATGAACCTGCTACTTTACAAAGAATTGTCATTCACTGCTGCTATGTCTGATCAGGAAAACACCCATCATGGCGATGATGAAGAATCCGCAAATTGGGACTCGTCTTTGGACATTTTCATGTAAGTAATATTCATTTTTTTAAAAATTGATACCAGACTAAAAAAATTAAATCAAAGCCTAGAACGCTAACCAATTAACCATGGGACCGGAATATATTTTTAATCAAGACAATACAAACACCCAGTCCCCAAGCCAGGGGAATTAATCACCAGAAAATACAATCCCCACAGACCTCCCAAAAATCTAACCCAGGACCCTCCAGTTTAGAGTCTAACAGCAGCCAAGAACAGTATAGTTGAGCCACACAGCTATACACATAGTTGTATCTTGTCTCGCAATAAACAGTCAAGTTAATTATTACACTATTGTTTAAATGCAATGTCAAGCTTGGCTAACACTATTGCTGTTAATGTTAATAGCGTTTGTCAAATTGTGGTCAAGTAGCTTTGAACACTTAGATAGGTGTTAAGGTTTTATATACTTAGCCGGGTGTAGCCCAAGGACGGCCGACGGTGGGGCTCGAACCCACGCGTCTACCGAGTCCGTCCTACCAAGCTTTTAATTGAATTTCATAGCTAGTTTTTTTTTGTCGTGTGACCTACTCAGAGGCCGAGTGCAGGTCTTTCTATTCGACGTCCGTGGGCGACCTGCGCGTCGGTATGGAGTGGATGAAGATGAAACTGGGCAAGGATGTGGAAGGAATCGCCCGTGGCCTATCAGAAGGTACCGTCCCAGCATTTGCATGTGGAAGGAATCGGCCGTGGCCTATCAGAAGGTACCGTCCCAGCATTTGCCTGGTGTTGAAAATGGGAAACCACGGAAAACCATTTCAAGGACGGCCGACGGTGGGGCTTGAACCCACGCGTCTACCGAGTAAGCAGAGAGCTTGGACTCATGACCTAAGTGCAGCGTTTCAGCCTTGTAATACTATCATATATACCTACATTTTATGTTACATAAGCACACACATGTTGACGATTTTAAAAATACAGTGTATTGCATCCTACTTGGTATCCATACATTGTTTGGAACAGACAGCTTTCTTTTTCTCCCAGTCCGACTTAAGAAACATGACTAATTTATTGTAATTTAATGCAAATTGTATTACCGGTTAGAGACCTGTTAAATTTATTGCCGCTGTCAAATATAATGGCTTTCATTATATTGCCAAGACATACCGCTTTAACAAAAATAAAAGTTAATAGCCTACATCATCAATCTTGATACCAGTCTAATGTCAAACGGGCTTTCAATATCTCATACATTAAAATTGTGTTGCGCTGTTATGTAAATTAGCATTAGTATACCAGCTTCTCACTCACTTCATGTGAGATCTGTGTAGGGATACCGCAAAAGTTGAATTGTTGTTGTTTGAGTCTTCAGTCTTTTGACTGGTTTGATGCAGCTCTCCATGTCTCCCTGTCCTGAGCTAATCGTTTCATCTCTACATAGTTCCAACACCCTACATCGGAGGCAATCTGTTTAACATATTCTAACCTTGGTCTACCCCTACAGTTCTTGTCCTCGACCCTTCCTTCCATAACTAAGCTTGCTATTCCTGGGTGTCTTAGTATGTGTCCTACCAACCTATCTCTTCTCTTCATTAGCAGTCACCGGAAACATCTCTCCTCTCCCACTCGTCTTAATACCTCTTTGTTTGTAACCCTATCTACCCATCTGATCTTCATCATTCTCCTGTAAAACCACATTTAAAATGCTTCTATTCTCCTCTTTTCTGCTGCACCAATAGTCCAAGTTTCACTTCCATGTTGTTTGAGTCTTCAGTCTTTTGACTGGCTTGATGCAGCTCTCCATGTCTCCCTGTCCTGAGCTAATCGTTTCATCTCTACATAGCTCCAACATCCCTACATCGGAGGCAATCTGTTTAACATATTCTGACCTTGGTCTACCCCTACAGTTCTTGTCCTCGACCCTTCCTTCCATAACTAAGCTTGATATTCCTGGGTGTCTTAGTATGTGTCCTACCAACCTATCTCTTCTCTTCATTAGCAGTCGCCAGAAACATCTCTCCTCTCCCACTCGTCTTAATACCTCTTTGTTTGTAACCCTATCTACCCATCTGATCTTCATCATTCTCCTGTAACACCACATTTCAAATGCTTCTATTCTCCTCTTTTCTACTGCACCAATAGTCCAAGTTTCACTTCCATAGAGCGCCACGCTCCAGACAAAGGCTTTCAAAATGACTTCCTAATACCTAAATCTATATTCGATGTCAGCAGATTCCTTTTTTGTAGAAATGCTTTCTTTGTCTGAGCCAACCTACTTGCTTCGTCCATCACTGGTTATTCCGCTTCCTAAGTAACAGAAGTCTCCTACTTCCTTCAGCTTTTCACCTGTCAATTTGATCTCCATAGAGGTTTCTGATTTATTTCGGTTGCATTCCAGTATTTATGTTTTACATTTATTTTCATCATGTATTCTTTCCGTAAGACGGAGTACTTTATTCCAATTGGTTTTAAAATGTCAAACAATTTAGTCCAATCAACTTTATCAAATATTCCGCTTCCTAAGTAACAGAAGTCTCCTACTTCCTTCAGCTTTTCACCTGTCAATTTGATCTCCATAGAGGTTTCTGATTTATTTCGGTTGCATTCCAGTATTTATGTTTTACATTTATTTTCATCATGTATTCTTTCCGTAAGACGGAGTACTTTATTCCAATTGGTTTTAAAATGTCAAACAATTTAGTCCAATCAACTTTATCAAAAGCATTTTCTAAATCTACAAAAGCCATGAACGTTCTCTTATCTTTCCTTATTCTACCTTCTAAAATCAGCCTAAGACTTAGTACAGCTTCCCTTGTTCCTACATTTCTCCTGAAACCAAACTGATCTTCGCCCAACTCTGTTTCTATTTGGCTTTCAATCCTCTTGTAAATCATTCTGGACAGGATCTTTGAAGCATGAGTAATCAAGAAGGTTGAATTAAGGATAACAAAATTAACAGTATTATTCTCTTCTTGCAAAACATTTTTTAAACTCAGCTTCCAAAAGCTTACATATAGCAGAACGCGGATTTTACAACTACAGAGGTGACAGCCGAGTTTAGCATTGCTTCCACTTACTTGTGTCAAGCTCCTCTCTGTCTTCTTTCCTGTCAACCTCGCTTGGTCAACTCTTGTTCTCTTCCAACTCCAACAGTATTAGAGTATCCAAGGCCCTTGCCACATCTTTTCTGATTCCCTCCTTCTGCAAGAGGTCAGTCTTCTTTTCCCATTATTTCCTACCTTCTGCCTGTCATTTAATCATTGATGCAGAGAAGTGCAAGGAGTATGCCTCCATAACTTAGGAGGTTTTCTTCTGTGTACTTTAATTTTCCCTGACACAAACATCAAGACAGTTTATATCCTCGCCGCTAGATTGGGTATTCTAATGACATTGATAGACATTTTTTCTATTTTATAGTTTCTCGAATGACCGTGTCATGGCGGAGTTTTTTGTCCGCCTGATGATGGAGGCAGAAAATGAAAATGTGGATAACAGCGAAACTGAAGAGGAGGGAGAAGAGGAGGCAGAAGAGGAGGCAGAAGAAGCTACCCAAAAAAATAATTTAAACGAGTAATGTACCAAAAAAAAAAAACCAATATTAATAAAAAATATTCTTGTTTTGATTGATTTATTTGTCTATCATTCCCACTTTTATTTTTTTATATGAAGCTGAGCGAGCCAACATGTCAGGTGTCAATCTCAGAAATTCACTCCTGTGACATCACACATCGGTTGACCGTTCAAATCAGATTATTCATTCTAACACCCATCCATGTCCATTAACCATCTAGCACGCCTTCCATATCCTCAGCTCCATAACACATAAATTCAAATCTCCCAAGTCAACATAAATAAAAAAATCCTTCGGCTGCACTAGGTCTCTGTGATTATGCCTCCATGGCTTAGGGAGAAGCATGCCAACCTCTCACCGCTAGGTCTGTGTTTCAAATCCCAGTTACTCCATGTAAAATCTGTGCTGGACAAAACAGAAGCAGACTGGTTTTTCTCCGGGTACTCTAGTTTTCCTGACTAACTTTCATTCTACCAACACTCTCCACCATCATTTAATTTTATCAGTCATTTATTCAATCGCTGACTCAGAGGAGTGCGATAGGCTTCGACAGTCGGCACAGTTCATATCTTCACAACTAGATGGAATATTCCAATGTCATCAATAGACATTACACCATCTTGTTTTTATTTCATGTCGAGCTGGCTGAACCGACATGCCATGCGTTTTTGTATCCCCCACCATTAACAATTTGTTTACCGTTAAGTATTAGAAAAAAAAAACAATCCCATCCATGACCTACACTACATTATGCCTGCGACGTCCCAACCTCCATTCACAGTTCCATCTTCATTCACGTTTGTTTACCCGCCAACCTAGCACGTCAGGGTTCAACCCCGTCCATGACCTACCCCACATCCCGTAATATACTATGACGTCACACACACGCCAGTTGACCGTTCAAATCTGACGATTCATTCACCGACAAAGATTCGGAAACCTTCGGCAACACTCGGATCTCATCGGGCATAAGGCAAAGCTATATAGCCCAGGATAATATCAGAGAAGGCGCTCAGTCCAAGAGAGAGACTGGGTCGAGGAGGGTCTCGTGCAGAGCCTCTTCCATCCTTCCCCCCTCGTCCCCCACCCCACCCTTCCCTCCCCCTCCCTCCCCCACCCTCCCTCCCCACCCCCACTCCTTCCCCTCCACCCACACCCCCTCAAACCGGTTCCTGGACCCTCCAAGGTTTGTTTACCTTCCGGGGTCCCGGCGACCTTGGGGGTCAATGACCTACCTCAAGGTCATTGACCATGACCTACCTCAAGGTCATTGACCTTGCCACGCCCCCCTCATTTGCATAAATAACGGTATTTGAAGCAGAACCCTCCTTGCTCCTCTACTACCGCGAATTCAGCAGTGCTGAGAATCACAATCGGTTCGTGAGTGACATTAACCTCATTTCTGGGCGTACTTGCCTCGTAATATCACGTTACCAACTCCCACGACCACCGAAAAAGCGTAAAATTATAACATGCATAAGGTAATGGGACCAGTAAATGGCACTCTAAGGGAAATTTCAGACACAAATATTCATATTTAATCATAAACTTGGTAAACTATTAAACCAATTATAAATGTATTTACTTTAATTGTTTTTACATACAAATCTAATGGATGATATACATATGTTCTTTCCAAATTATAAAATGTAACAGTAAAATCATGTATGTCAAGTCACCAGTAGATGACATCTGTCAGGACTGTTACAGGTCAGGGAAGTCAGGGAAAAGTCAGGGAAAAAAACTCCGGTCATGGAAGTCAGGGAAATGTCAGGGAATTTTCTGCAAGGTCAGGGAACTTTTTATTTTTTTAAAATAAAAGCGTGAATCTGTCTATTTGCCTGTAGCGCGAAGCTCCTTCGCTTTGTCGGGTTAGGGCTGCAAAATGCTAAAATTGTAAAATAGAGGAGAGAGAGCAAGAAAGAAACACACTGCGGTAGCCCTGCTGCTCTCGATTGTTCGTCTCGTCGTTTGTCCCCACTACACTCTTTCCTCCACTTTGTCTTGCCCAAATCGCTCGCGTTTCGTCGGGGCCAAAGCCTCTACTCCACATGCACCATCCCCCTCGCGTCCCCTTTCATCTCGTTGTGTTCGGTTCGCCGAAGTTTCACTTCGTGTACCTTCGGCATAGCACCTATGCTTGATCTAATTCAGAGATGATAGTCGAAAATCAGCTCGAGCGTTCTCTCGTAGGCCTACGAGGCAGAGGCGGCTCGTGGGCTTTGATAAGGGTGGGGCACAGCAGGTATCAGTTTTGCTAAAACACATGGCCATAATTCTCGATGTTAGTTAGTTATTGTTGTTTTAAGGGAGAGGAACTACGAGGACATCTGCCCCCTAATCCGTACCATGAGTGAACTATGAAACCACAGTTGAGTGATTTGATTATGAGCGTCATCCTCATCATGCCTTCCTTTCCCAACTGTAGGCACAGATAATTAAGTATAAACCCGGTCAAATAAACAGAAAATAATGCAGGTTACTAAGTAATTAACACACACAATAAGTTGGCTAGGGTACACGGGATTGGTTACCACGAAAAGAAAAAAAAATAGAAACAAAATCAGAGTTATGCCAAGTAAAAAAAAAAAGCTTACCTGATCGTTCACTTCTTGTAGAATAGTTCGATCCTTCTATTTTTAGCAGCAGCAAACTCCTCTATCACGCGTGTATTGAATTCTGGGATACTGTTTATCATCCTCTTCTCCATCGACAACATTGCAAGTGCAGACAGCCTATCAGCCCCCATAGAATTTCTCAGGAAAGATTTTATCCTCTTCAAAGTAGAGAATGACCTTCGGTCTCTACAGTCGTCATTGGGATAGTAACAATGATTTTTAAAAGTATCACACACTCTGAAAATGTGCGCAACATATTATTGTTATAAAAGAACTGCAGAAGTGGTGCCGCACCGAAAGCATTACGCAAATCTTTACGACAGTACAATACCTCCAACTCCGTTCTCAGTTTCGGACCATTTATTGCACGGAACAATGTAACGGCTGTCTGGAAATCCCTCTCTGGAAATTCAATGGAATAGTATGGAAACTTTTCAACTAGAAATAATTTCGAAGCACACAAGTGATCCGAAAACTGAAACCTGTCATTAATGCTACTAACAATACTATCACACACTTCTATTACGGCCAGACGATTACTCTTACTACTTCCTTGTTCAACACAAAGTCTTTTGCTCGCGGGCTCAATAAAGGACACTTCACTTTCCGCATATTCTTCGCGAACTTTGGTCACCGCTTTAGAAAACTGCTTTATAAAGTCACTGACTTTAACAGCATCAATACCACTTTGCTGAATACAATCAAAGAAAATAGCTACGTGTGGCATAACTTTATGAAAGAAATTCAGCCAGTATATAAAATGGGATGTTTCAATGTACGCACAAATCCTGCAGCTTGACTTGATCATTTCTGTCATTAACTTATGAGTCTCTGATGTGCTCAAAACATTTTAAAAGATTTTCTTTGTTTTCGAACACAGTGTTGACAGTTCTATGTTGAAAGTACCATCTTGTCGGAGGGGCGTAACCTATTTTCTTTTGAACCACTTCAATCAAGCAATACATTCGCTTTGGAGATCTTGAAGAAAAAAAAATGGCCCTATCCCTTGCAAATCTTGAAAAAATATTCTGCTTTGGGAGCAAGATGAAGTGGCGTGTTGGAGAATCAAATTACCTTGATGTGCGTAACAATGAATGTTATTCGCGTTTGGGTATTTCTCCTTAATTAACGACTGCACTCCACCCCTATGCCCACTCATCACAGAAGCACAGTCATACGTTTGACAAATAAGTTTCTCAGGGGATTTTTCTACTTCAATTTTGTTTAACTCTCCCAATATTGTTGAAGCCAGACCGTGTGCGCTCCTGTCGGTGACTTCAAAGAAACCCCAAAATCGCTCAACAATTCTACCTGCTATTTGATACCTAAAAATGAGGGACATTTGGGTTTTGCATGAAGCGTCCGTTGTTTCGTCAGCCTGGAGCGAGAGGAAGTCTTCCGAACTGATTTCCTCGACAACATTCTTCCGACAAACGGACAGAATCGTGTCTAAAATTTCATTTTGGATGACCTTCGATGTCCCTTTAAACACGCTTGAATTTTCCAAGTGATCCTTTAAAACATTGTCAAGCGCCGCAGTGTAATTGATGAGACCCTTAAAAACACCTGGATTAATTGATTCGTCGGTTTCGTCATGTCCACGCAAGGCCAATTCAAATTCCCCACAAATCTTAATAGCATCAATAATGCGCGACATAATATACCTATTCTTGTCCACAAGTTCATTGTGTTTACGAACAGAAATCCTGTAGCCATCATCCAGTTGCTGCGCTATGCTTATATTCCCCAACACTGCCAAACTCATTTCATTGTTCATATGGCATTTTGACAAACAATGTTTCTTTCCTTTTTCAGGTAAATGTTTTAAATCATTAATGCCAGTCTTGGTCCATGTGTCATCGCCACCAAATAACAGGCACGGAAAACAAAATAATGAATTTACTACCGGACATCCACATAACCAATCCCATTTTTTATACACAGATTTATTGAAAGTCCTGTGATATGTTCTGTTTTTATCTTTAGAGACTTGATTAATGCACAGATCTGGTTTCGGAGGGCCTAATTCCTTTGCTAATAGTCTGTCCTCATAAGTTAAGGACTTATTTTGTAAGTATTTTACCTCGTTCATGGCACGGTTTTTGGTAACGACATGCACACCTCCAATGCCTGAAAACACAGTGAAAATTATAATCTTGCGCATAATAGTTCGCGGCTGGGAGCGATCAGTTTAGTTTGCAGCTCCTTAGCGAACTAGTTCGCTCTTTTAGTTCGTTAGCTTCCTTCTCGAAGACAGATCGTTCGCTCGCCTTGCTACTGCCACTGCCACTGCACGCGCTCTTTGTTTGTTATAGCAGTGATTGCTCATTCACATTGCTCTCGTTTCAAGCAATACTGTAGGCTACTGTTTTAGGTAGATTTCATTAGAAAGCTAACTATTGCAATGGGTGCCATGTTTCGACTTCCGGAAAATTTCGACATATCTTCGCGTTTCACATCCCCCAGACCCCAAAACCACCATCAGTACAAAAGTTTATATATATAATTTATGTATGTATATATATATATGTATATACTATATGTATATACTGTATGTATATCAGTTTCTTGTGGACACGATAACTGCCGTAATTTTGCACCAATCACTTTGAATTTTTTACCGAATATGTATACCTATTAAATCTCGGTCGAGTTCGTTACTGGGCTAAATCGGTCGAAGGGGGTGAAAATGGGGGTCTATTTTCGAAAAAGTGAAATATTGCTATAACTCTCTTAAGGGACACTGGGACTGAGTTTTCATATTTCTGTAATCATCAATGGATATTGTTCTAATTTTACACACATCACTCAAATACTAATATACACTATACTACTGATTTACACTTTTCTATCTCTAACCGTTTAGGAGATATGATTATTTTAATATGAAAAATATGCAAATTTTGAAAATAGTCCTTGCGTTAAACGGATAGAGGTAGGTCATTTATCATGACTTTCCCATATAGATATTTAGTATGTAAGCAATCCTAGTGATTGGTTTTAAGTTCATATGAATATTTGTTGAGATAAAAATTAACATATTTCACAATTTATTTATTCCATTAATTGCCTATTATTTGAAAATTAAAATATTTTTAATGGCAAACCTATGAATACTATAGTAAAACTAATCACTGTGCTTATGGATGCATTAATATAGAATATGTATAAAAATTTGCTACATTATAGCTACAAGTCTGATGCATATGAAGCGAATTTTGTTTTCAAAAAATGGGAAGCTCAGAAAAATGCACTTTTATAAAGCCATGCATATTTTTTTAGTTATCAGCTAAATCTGCCCAGCACCATATGTTAACACCCTCTTTCTTGCTTTTCTGAGCTCCTTATTAGGAAAATACGTACAGAAATACTCGCCTCAATGAAAGTCCATGAATAGGGGGCGTTTAAATACCATGCACTAGATATTTCAAGAATTCGCTGGACCTTTAAATATGGCGGAATTCGGAAAAGACTTTCACTAAATTATCCGCTGGAGTCAGGGGCATAATTATATCAAAGAATAAAAAAATCAATATTTTTTAGATTTCTGACAAAATCTCAGTCCCAGTGTCCCTTAATATATGAAATATCGAATCCGTTCAAAGTTCGTACTATGTGTCGGATAAAGCCCCAAACTTTATGTTTGAAGAGTTTTTTTTATAGCACCAACCATTGACCAAAGGGGTGGGAAAAAGTGGGTTTTTCGGGAAACATTAATCATATCTCTCTTAATAGGCACAATATCAAAACCGTACGAAATGGACAATATTCCCCTAATTATTACCTGAAACTTTTGTGTGAAAGAATTTTTGATATGACCCACCATTATGCCAAGGGATGAGAAAAATGATTTCGGAATTATAAGAAAATGCCAACAGCTATCAGAGGTTACCATGGCAACACTACTAAATTGATGAGGGATGAGCCATCAGACGTTGCCATGACAACGCACTTACACGAGATCAGATTCAGATTTCCATCTGACTAAGTGTGAAGCGGCTTCGGTGACGTAACTGGTAGCATGCTCGCGGCCAACGAGAAAGACTGGCCCTGATGCGCTTTCGTGACGTCAGCAATGTAGTGCTGTTGCACGACTTCCGGTAGGGTTGTGTATGACGGGAACATAAACCCATTTGTCTACAAGATGCTGAAATCACAGAATTAGAACATCGTACTTAACCCATATCATATCAGAAATCACGCTGTAAGAAGCATTGCCCCAACATAACCATGGCTTCTGGCAAAACATACATGGTAATTGCAAATCAAGTCTTTACTGTACTCGTTGCAGCTATTAAAGACACAACAAACCCTCGAATCCTTGTTTGCGTGTTTTTTGTTGTTGTCACGAGTTACTTCAACATGGAAATAGGCTATCAATAGCTGGCGTAGTTTTGTAAACCTATACAGCATAATTTACCGTGATTGAAAACACACCGAACATCTAAACTGGGTCGATTTCAAGAAGATTGATATAAAATATCGCATTTCTGCTGCTTATGAATTGCTCGCGACTTAAACGTACAAGCACCATCAAGCACTACATTGCCTACGTCACAAAAGGATTGGGTTTACGCGCCATGGCCTGTCGTCCTCGTTGGCCGTGTAGCAAGCTGAACTTCTATGCCCAAGGTCGCGGGTTCAAAGCCGGCCGAAGTCGTCGGATTTTCTAAGAGCGCTAAAAATCCCTCGGTAGGCTTTCCTTCGGAGGGGAAGTTCCAACGTTCGTTGCGAGTTGCAGGTTGCGGTGGCATCTAGTAGCCAAGTTCACAGCTAGGTGTCGTTGACGGTACTATCTGGTAGCAACATTAGGAACTACTGCTTGAAATTGACCGTTTGCAGTCCTTACCTGAATTACAGACTAATACAGCCATCACAATTCACACCGTTTATCAGACAGATTCTACACTCACCCCAAGTACACGGGGTTACATGACCGCGTTGTCGCAGCCGCTAAACTGAGGAACCTACCAAAATCTCTGCGCGAGATATAATTTTGCGTGAAGAAGTAACAGACCGTTACATAGTTACACATCAGTGTCGAAACCTTGCATAAGGACAGTGTGACCACAAGTATAAAAATGGACCCCAAATGACTAGAAGATTACCGTCCCCATAAGACAATAACATGTTTAAAATATGCATAAAATGACGAAAAACAAAGTTAATTAAGCTCCAATTATAAAATACTTTCTCGCAATAAATGAGGTCTGATCCTTCTACGAAAACCTGCATATTCTGCCTATTTTCGCCTATCCCCAAGTTTGTCCTGTGAACTCTACCTCCGTCTCCCGGCGTGCCGAGAGGACTTTTTCAGTTACTATGCTCGCTGCACGTGCAGTTCGTGTATTAGATATTGACATGTTGCGTGTGTAGTAATGTGTTTTACATTTTGATATTAGAAGATTAAACTAGATGTTCATTAAAGAACATACAGCCTACTTTCTCCTAAATGCATGGTTATTGTTATAACACTTTGTCCTTTTCAAGGAGTATAATTGAATGTTGGGTGTAGTAGCTTGCTGAAATACAACGTGCTATACGGATATTAAACATGAATATGAGGTGCCCATTGCAAGTGCTACATCTTTACAATATTTCATTCAATTCGGTTTCACCGTGTTTGAATTGATATGACGAATCGATTTGCACACATACATGGCCGCTATCTGCAAACTATTTGGCTGATGACCTCGTAGTTTTGTCAAACGATTCTTCATACATAAAGGTATACTGTTACAAAATTTGGTAGAGATCAGATAACTAGGTTGGTCGTAATTTGATTTTAGCTTTGAACATTTGGGTGGCCGCCATTACGTTTACGTCAAGGTGGCAGCGATTTAAAACATGACACTGAGGTGCCCTTTGCTAGTGCTACCTCTGTACCAAATTTCGTTTCAATTCCTTTTCACCGTGTTTGAAAAGATAGGGGGAATCAATTTGCACACAAACATGGCCGCCATCCGCAAATTATTGGACAGATGACCTCGTAGTTTGGTCAAAAGATTCTTCATACATAAAGGTATAACGTTACAAAATTTGGTAGAAATCAGATAAATAGGTTGGTCGTAATTTGATTTAAGCTTTGAACATTTGGGTGGCCGCCATTACGTTTACGTCAAGATGGCGGCGATGACACTGAGGTGCCCTTTGCTAGTGCTACCTCTGACCAAATTTCGTTCAATTCGGATTCACCGTGTTCGAATTGATAGAGGGGGGGGGGGGCAGACTTTCAGAGTCCATACACATACTCACTCACACACACACACACACACACACACACACACACACACACACACACACACACACACACAGACAGACACACAATTTTTTGCCCTGTGTAGATCTCATAAGTCTACTTTCATTTTTTTTGCAAAAATCGCAAGTAGGCTAAAAATACAAATATATGAGTATTGAAACATTAGTGAAATTCCTTATTCCTTCCTTATTTCCATTTATTCCTTGTAGGAACATAGGGTAGCTACAAAATTCTTCCATCTCACTCTATTGTTGGCCATCATTTTAATTCGGGTCCATGTTTTTCCTTCTGAGAAAGCTTCTCTTTCTATTGTTTAAAAAGCCAAAAGTCGTCATTTGTTTATCATTAGTGAAATACCGGTACCGTACCTAAAAGAATAACAGTATGGACGATGTGTTCGTAGAAGCATACACTTATTATTCTCTTCATTTTTTTTCTCGCTTGGGGTCGATAACCTAGATGTTAAGCCCCTTAAAACAACAACTATCGTCATCATTTTTCACGTATATCGATCGGCGCGTCACCATCCGATTCCATTTCCTACTTGTCACTAGGTGATGATAAGACGTAACCCCCCCGCAATTTTCGTATCATTTCTTACTTGCTTCGTGATATTCATTATTTAGTTGCTCTGAAACCGTTGAGTACATTATCTTTATGGCATGAATGGGAGGAATATGTTTTTTAGTTCAGAGCTTTTGTCCGTAGAAGTTCGCTTTTCTTTGTGAATCATCGCCATAATGTTCATTTCTTAAAAACAGGTAAAAGTAGTTATATCACCATGTATCGAGAAAAATAAATATCAACCAGTTCAATAAAATGGTAATGTTAATCCAGTTCGCCGATTTTCTAAATAATTGGACATATTTTCAAATAATCCAAAATGACTAAGTTAAATAAAACTGTTGAATTGTCCCCACATCTAAATCAGTTAACTATCAGGAACTTCAATTTATGAACCGCCACTGTGTTACATTACAAATATAAGAACCTGCTAGCAACACTGAATAGGAAAAGAGAGGAAATTCATCCGATATTCTACAGCACAGGAGCAATGGTAAACCGTGCGTGGACAAAGGAAAACGTCGAAATCAGACACGTCATCACTAGGTTGGCAGTCCACGAACCAAATATAGACTGTGAATGTAGGCTGTGTGAAACGGCATGTGATCGTTATCACATCGAAATATGCACAAAAAGGACAAAGTCATTATCTGAATATGCAAACATATAAAATTTCAATTTCATCTTGGCTATTTGGCCGCAATAAAGATTTAAATATAAGGTAGTTATTACCTATTAGCGTGTTAGCACTAGCAGTGTATTATACTGTTATATTATTATAAACCAACATTGAACAATCGCCGTGCCAAAACTTGATAATCTTGCCACTAACAATAGATACACTCAATCAACTGAACTGACTGAACGAAAGTAAGCGCATGTGATTGTGCAATGAGTGGTGACGTGACGAGCTGACGAGCTACGGCGGACCCGCGCTCTCACGCTGTTACAGGTCAGTCAGCGGAAAAAGATCGAACGAACTAACAAGCGAGGGATCTGGGAACTAGTTCGGTAGTTCGTCTGTGGGACCCGCTCTTCCGAACTAGTTCGTTCGCGAACTACACAAGACTAGAAAGTTATAAAGTAATTTGTCGCAGCATTAAGTTACGGTCTAAAAATAAAATGCCACATAATACATAGGCCTAGTTGATAAGTAGGAATTAACCACTTACCTCGTACGACGAAATACTCGTTCAGTGTATATTTTAATTATGTTTAATAACACACTGGTACGCGTTATTCCCACCTCACAAAACACGCTTCCAATACAAATATTAGCCTATGTAAGATTAATATTACTGAACACTGCAAAAGACCACCGCACTCGAACAAAATTATACAGTAACTCAATATCGTAGGCGCCAAAACTTTCGGAACCAAGTACTGAGGCAGTGCTGTCGTCACGCAGTTGTGTATTCCCCCAGATAATGAAATTTCTCAGACTTGACGTTATAACATAATACAAGTTCGCTTACGGTACATATCCTACGGTCATAATGTTACGTTTCTCTCTCAATGCATATTATACATGTTGATTTTTCTCCGTACATATTAATAACGGGCGCTATGTTCCGTATATTATTTTGGTGGAAAATTGCTGAGGGTTGGTAAATAAGCTATTTATGAACTTGTCTGCCCTCTATCGGTACTCCTTGCTAACGGTACACTAACACCCCTCTCCGACCATTCTCGCCCCGACCCTCCCCGCCCCTACCCGCCCTCACTATTTTCAAGACCGTATTGCCGGCTAGTCACAGGAGTCTTGTGCCCCAAGTCTAGGAAACTCCCATAGCCCCTCTCTCGCCTCACCCCGCTGTAAAAGTAGGGGATGATGTTAAAGGGCCAGGAAGAGGAAGCATGTGGCTACACTGTGTTGGTCACACCAGGCATGTGCCCAGCAGAACACCTCGTTGTGACGTGACATGCTCCTGCTGTCGGGAAAAGTGAACAGCAAGCCGGTTGAACTGCTTGGTCACGTCATAAGCGCCATTACCACGGAAGGATTATCAAGACGACTACAACCCAAGGGGAATGATTATTAATGGTGGGGCACGTGACCATGTGCCCCTGTTCTAAAACCGCCTCTGCCTACGACAAGTGTACGATGGTGTTCAATCCGAGGGAGAGTTAGGTAAAGTGACTGTCACCAAAGAAATGCTCGTTAAGGCGAGGCATGCTCGTTCAGAATATGAAAATGCGCCTAAAGAGAGGGCCGCCGAAAAGAAAAGAAAACGAGGCCAAAGAAAAACAGAAGAGAGCAATTGTAGACGAGGTAAAAGAGTTGAAAACCAAAAGAGTCAAATTGATGTTAGAAAAAGAAGCCGAACTAAATGATATCGGTATTGAAGAACGTTTAAAAGTGCAAACAGCGGGTACTTGTAGAGAGTTATTCAAATAGACGTATGCAACGGACGTTTTAAAGCTAGTGTGTTAGCTTTTCAAAATGTGATCGTACTTACTTTCGCTAAGAATGTAGCAAAAAGGTGTATACTCCGAGCCAAATGCGTGAATTTCCTGTTTTAGTCCATCGATTTCTTTACCAGTATCAGTCACTAAATTTTGTGTTTTCGATGTCTATATTTTTTCTCAGTATTGTTTATGTATTTTAAGTGTTAGTAATTATAGCAATAAGATCTTACGGCCTCAAAACATGTGTCACGATGTATGGTCTTTCTAGTGTACGTCAGGCGTCTGTTAAAGTTTTTAAATTTCAAACCATTCTTTTTGTTCTTCAATTTTGATCAGTATAGGATAAGGTTTCAACGAATCCGTGCCATACCAGACTTAGTGTCACCTAGATCGCGTAGTCTATGGATTTTGTAATCCATTGATATCAGTCATGGCGCAGTCGAAAGACGTAAAAGATGACAGAGTGTTAAATGTCTTTCTGTGTTGTCTGTGGGTCCGTGCAATACTTGTTTGCTTCCTAGACAGTGAAAAGGGCTTTTGCAATCAATCGATGTAAATAATTCCGATAGTTTTTGAGTCCAATTAAATGGTATCGTTGTGCCATTTTTTTGATTAACTTACCTATTTTTAATTTCTTTCTTACCTTAGCAATAATTTGGGAAGAATCCGTGCCATGTACGTTACTTACCCATCGTATTATTTGACTATTAAGCCATAGTTTTTAAATCGTTAGTTATAACAATTGCAATAACTTTTTGAATGTAAGAAGTTTCATTGTGAACTGAGTGTACTGACAAAGAAAGAAGTTAAAGATTATGTTCCTTGAATCCATATTTTTAAATTTATTTTGTCGTGTTATTATTTTTTAGCATAACCGATTAATGTATTTAAAAAGTCAGATGAAGCCAGTTTCTTCCATGCCTTCTGAAGTGTCACGGCATCTAAAACTGCTACTGTCTGGCATTTTAGATAACTAATCCTCTTATTTGCTTTTTTCATCGCCAACTCAGCACATTTTTTCTTCATTTTCTTCTCTCAACTTTGCTTTTTCTTCTTTCAATCTGTCAGCTTCATCCTTTACTTCTTTCTTTCCTGGAACAATTGCCAATCTCTAGATACCACAGCATTTGGAACCTTATCCTTCTTTCTTTTTGGCGTTGTTGAAGACAGTTCTTTCGGGTAAAATAACGCTCGTTCGAAATGGGAAGGGATATTGGTTGTGGAACTTCCTGAACCATCTGTATTTGCATCACTCCTTTTGTCCTCAAATGAAGGTGGTGTTCTTGGAGCAATTGGTGGATTTTCAGTTTGGCTTGTTGATGTTGAAGGAATGGGTTGAACATTGGTTGATCTTTGAGTTGGTGATTGTGTTGAAAGAGAACCTCCTGAGAAAGACAGTTTATTTTTATGCATATGTGCAGTGCCGGATTTCTGCCTAGGCCTACAAGGCCTCGGCCTAGGGGCCCAGCCAACCTAGGGGCCCCAAAGGCGGAATTTTTACATAGCCTAACCTCAAAAGCCTGGCTTGCCTTATCAAAAAGCATTATTTAAAATAATATTATAATCAATATTTTTACTACATTTTGCCAAAACGTACAGCCCTGCACGCAACAAAGCTAGAATTAATTCCTCTTCGTTCCCCCACTCTCTCGCCTTCTCTTTCCATTACTCTTACGGCTACTTGGTATTCATGCCACATACTGTCGTGCTGCCGAAAAACTGGGACCTCTTCCTTCCTTTCTGAGGTAAGGATCCTTGAAAAATCAACTGTGTTTTGATCCCATGGTGACAAACAACACTGAGGCATATGGTGTGCCATTTCTAACAGCTTCGATGACATTCTGCATAGCCTCAGTTGAGTATTTAAACAGAGATCCTTTCCCCTTTGCAGGCATGATAAGATAGATTCAGTGTCCTGAAAATAAAGAACGATGTTTTGCTCGGAGTTTAACTTACTAGCAAATAAAACATACAAACGTTTCATAATTTATAGCTTAACTGAGCTATACAATTAAAATTGAATTGAATTTTAGGGATCTATGAAGCTAAATGTAATATCCCAAAGTGTTCATTATGGCTTAAGTCAAATAGATCAAGAACGGCCATTATCTTTATTCACGGAATCATTAAATCAGCATTCCGTGTTTTTTTTTATTCTATTACAACTTAATTTACCATTTACAAGTCAAAATCAACAAGTGTATTGAGTAGAATAAGCCATAACAATGAAGTAGGCACATTTAGGTTGCCATGTCAACTGTTAGATCCACAAGGTTTTGTGGAAGGGTTGGGAATATGGCATACCCTGCCAACTACTAGTCCACTAGCTATGTTATGAACCTGGAGATAGCATCAACAATATATTATTCCAATCCAAGTTATACCTTCTGAATATGCTAATATTAAACTCTCCCAAAGTGTCTATTTGGTAAAAAATATGTTCATAACCACGATAAAGCATAACGTTGACAAGTAACATACCTGTATTCTAACCTCTTCGTTAACAGCACCCTTAAGCCGACGCCATTTTACATCCAATACTCACACAACTGCCTATAGAACTTCTTTGGAAACTCATAGAAGGTACTACAACATTATTCATTTCATTTTGTGTGCTGCACTCTATAATCATACTTGGGGACTATTATTCCAAATACATTCAAACTTCTCTTACAAGCTTAACAAATTGCATTAACTATGTAAGTGCCATCTACTGGTCCACTGTCATCTACTGGTCCCATTACCTTAACTTACCGGTACGGTATTATTGAGGGGCAGATGACCTCGTAGTTCCGCCCCTTAAAACAACAATAACTAACTACATATTATTCATAACAAGAAGTTCCGTTAAGAACTATACAGCCTACTTTTCATGCCAATGATTATTCTACAGAATATGAACCTATCTAGAATAATGACGAAATTAAGTTGCTAATATCGAAATTTCCAATTAGTTCGAAATACTGTATACCTGGCATAATGTATCCTAATAGAGCACTACAGTTGGCAGCCCTGATGACTGAATATATTCTTAGTTCCATCTCTTAAGGTACAAAATACAAAATTTGGTTGAAGTCCAATGAATCGCATGGACGTTACATGCAGTTAAACATTGGATCTAACAGCGCGCGTAAAATCATGTTGGCAACAATGTCATGCATGTATTGGTCAGAAATAATCTGAAATAATGTGATCTATTGTTGTGCCAATTTTGAATGAAATCCATTAGTTAGTATAGAAGTTACATGCATTTTAAAATTGGACCTATCAGCAGGCTTAGAATCATGTTGGCAGCACTGACGTATATTAGTTACTCCAAATTCGTCTAGAATGCCAGGTACTATAGGTGTGCAAATTTTAGAGCTATTGGCTTGCATACTTTCTGATATATTGATATTAGGGTAACAAAAATAGGGACAGCACATATTAACAGTTGGCAGCCCTGGTTGCTCCTTAGAATACGCAAAGTCATATCTGTTATGGTACACATAACACATACGAAATTTGGTTGAAATCCAAATGATAGTATGGAAGTTGCATGTATTTAAAGTTGGACCTGTCAGCAGGCTTAGAATCATGTTGGTAGCACTGACGTATATAAGTTACTCCAAATTAATATAGAATGTCAGGTACTATACGTGTGCATAGTTTAAAGCTGTCGGCTTGCATACTTTCTGATATATTGGTATTTGGATAAAATAAATTAGGAGCATTTATTAACAGTTGGCAGCCCTGGTAGGTCTTAAGAATACGCTCAGTCATATCTGGTTATGTACACATACAACATACGAAATTTGGTTGAATTCCAATTGATAGTGTAGAAGTTATATGCATTTAAAAATTGGACCTATCAGGAGGCTTATAATCATTTTGGCAACACTGCCATGTTTGGCCTCCTGGAAATTAAACTGAAATATTATGGCGTGTGCCAATTTTGAAATAGCTCCCATTCATACTTTCCAAGATATCCAACATGGAACTCAAATTTCAATTGCGATTTTTTAGCAGTTGGTAGCACTGACATCATTTTCAAATATGGCCGTGAGATGTTCAGGTGTAGATCTTTACTCCTACCAAATTTTGTTTCGATTGCTGCAGCCGTTTAGGAGTTGATAGGGGTGGGGGGGACACACACAGACAGACAGACAGACAGACAGACAGACGGACAGACAGACAGACAGACAGACAGACATTTGCCCGATCTCATAAGTCTACTTTTTCCTCATTTTTGCAAAATGTGAAAAGTAGGCTAAAAATCCCTTTAACATTAAGGTGCGGGGATTATTCGATGGGGGGGGGGGGGGGGGGATGCTGTAATGAGGTACATACAGTACGGTAGGCTATCTGCTTAAAATTCGATAGTCAGGAAATGTTTCCCCTTACACAAATTGATATAATTATGATATTGCGTGTTTTATTACTACCGGTAAGTGAAACATGGATCTTGCACCATCTCCTTGTGAGTTAGGATACGGTACGGTACTTTCAGTTGTATAGGTAGATGAATCATTATAGGCTACTGCAATTCACAAACCTTTGGCAGTAAACTGCAATTATACTGTAGCCTATGAATGTGTGTGTTCTGGTTATGATTATTGAACCCCTCTGTTCATTCGAGCGTACCGGTAACACTTAAAAAACATTTATTACAAATTGGACTTATCCCTATAAAGACCAAACTCATAGTTTTAACAAAAAGTAACAGTTTAGAGAGAATTATCCTGTTCCGTTTGTTATATTCCTTACAAGATGTAAACATGCTCTACAAACATGATATTTTTGTGCCACAAGATGTGGTACCGGTAGTTGTAGGCTAAGGCATTTTTTATACCGTACCGTAAGTAGTTTGTGAAGGTCTCTCTACAAGAATGGCAAATGTTGTGAGCTTAAATTGAACTTAAAAATATACAAATGTAGTTAGGCTCATGTAGGCCTACGACATGTTAAATTTTCTTTTTTTTATTAATAGCCTAAAGAAATTAAAATCTCCATAATCTTGATAATGTGAGGACACAATTATATTTGCTATCATCTTCATCATGAGATTTATTGTATACTGGCTTTCGTTTTAGGAATTGGGATAAATTCGGATATCCTTCCTGGAACAGTATGTTGTACCATACACCAACCTTAAGGACTTTTCTTTTTGAATCAGTTCAGCATTGAGCAAGATTTACAGGCTTTCAGGAGCATACACTTAGATTATATTGTGTTTTGCTAGATGGCAGCCTAATTAATGTCATATACCTAGGTGGTATAACTTTGTTTAGGCTACCGTACTGGTTTTATAATATTATTCATTTATTTATTTAATTATTGTGTTCGTTTCTTTGTATTTTCTTTATTTGTTGATTTGTAACATATTTCCACTCGGTAGCTGGATATTTTTTGTGGGAGTGATTTTGGAAAAGGGGCGGAAATTGGACGGAAAAATGAGCGCGCGTGGTGGTACCACGACATACTGTCGGCCATGTGGCTATGTGGAATGTATATCGCATACGGTTTACTTCAAGGTTTGGAGGCTCCATTAAAGATATTCCTGCAATAAATCATATTCAAGTTGTCGTTCCTTGGTGTGAAGATATTCATTATATCATATTTGCTGAAAACAATTCTGATTTATTAAATCTTCATACTTTTGCTGTATTCTTATTTAATGTAAGCATTCGAGGTACTGTTGGCTAACATACAGCCCTATGTGGAATGGACCTATCGCATACGGTTTACTTCAAGGTTTGGAGGCTCCATTAAAGATATTCCTACAATAAATCATCTTCAAGTTGTCGTTCTTTGGTGTGAAAATATTCAGAGTCTTACAGTAGTCGCATATGATGTGTAACATGTGGCATGTTATCCTACTATGTGTCTGCCGGGAGCGCAAATCCCTTGTAAACAGTGAACTCTGTTGGTCATTGAAATAACTACTTGTAAAACTCCAGTGCCAAATCCTGACAGGTTCGCGCATGTAGGCCATGTGGCTATGAGGAATGTATAGCACATACGGTTTACTTCAAGATTTGGAGGCCCCATTAAAGATATTCCCACAATAAATCATATTCAAGTTGTCGTTCCTTGGTGTGAAGATATTCATTATATCATATTTGCTGAAAACAATTCTGATTATTACATCTTCATACTTTTGCTGTATTCTTATTTAACGTAAGCATTCGAGGTACTGTCGGCCAACATACAGTCCTATGTTGAATGTATATCGCATACGGATTACTTCAAGGTTTGGAGACCCCATTAAAGATTCTTATTTAATGTAAGCATTCGAGGTACTTTCGGCCAACATACAGCCCTATGTGGAATGTATATCGCATACGGTTTACTTCAAGGGTTGAGGCCCCATTAAAGATATTCCTACAATAAATCATTTGCACTAGAGTTTTACAAGTAGTTGTTTCAATGACTAACAGAGTTCACTGTTAACAAGGGATTTGCGCTCCCGGCAGACACATAGTAGGGTAACATGTCACATGTTACACATCATACCTATGCGACTACTGTAAGGTCGTCATTTGTTATATTTTTTGTTGGTTAGTTTGATAGTTTGTTAGTTAGTGTTGTCAGGTCCACGGCCGACTTCCTTCCAAAATCACTTTCCTGACCCTCCCTTAATTAGACCCGAGTTAGCGGTCGCCATCCACAGTTGTATCTGCTGTGTTCAGCTCCCAGACACTGTCTTTGCGACGGTAGAGGAATGATCCCTCGCAGAGTCCGTAGGTGAAGGCAAGCTGGGAGACTTGACTTACTTGACTTAGTTCCTATTGTCCCTCGTGGAACATAGGGCATCAATGAAGCATCTCCATCTGGTCCTGTTTGCTGACAACCTCTTCACCTCACGCCAGGTCTTTCCCTCCTCTATAGCCTCCAAGTGGACAGATCTGTGCCACGTTTGCTTGGGTCTCCCTCTCCTCCTCGTACCCTGTGGGTTCCAATCCAGTGCCTCTCTCTCAATGGCTTCATTTCCTTTCCTCAGGGTATGTCCGATCCATTTCCATTTCCGTCGCTTAATTTGTATGGCCATCTCCGTTTCACCCGTCCTTCTCCAAAGTTCTTGGTTGGAGATTACTTCCGGCCAGTAGATGTTTAAGATCTTTCTTAAGCAGCGGTTGACAAAGGTCTGCAGCCTGGAGGTGATTTCCTTAGTTACCTTCCAAGTCTCAGACCCATATTATAACAGAACGGACCTGACATTACTCCGGAAGATGCGAAGTTTGGTCTTCATGGATATTTTGCTGTTCTTCCACACCGGATAGAGCCTCAAAAACACGCCGTTTGCTTTCTGGATACGTTGGGAGACATCCTTTGCCGCTCCTCCATCTTTGGTCACCACACTGCCCAAGTAAGTAAAGCTATCGACATCCTCTATAGGTTCATCCTCGAAGACAAATGGGTCAATTTTGTTGGTGTTAGTTCTTAGGGCCTTGGTCTTTTTTGAGTTTATCGTTAGCCCCACCTTTTTCCCTTCTACAACCAGGTCTTCAAGCTTTGCTTGCATTTCACCGTGTGCCTCAGACAGGAGACACAAATCGTCAGCATAATCCAGATCTTCCAGTCTATTGGTGAATCCCCATTGGATACCACGTTTCGCATTTCTAGTCACATTTCGCATCACCGCATCAATCACAATCATGAACATGGTTGGCGACAGGATACAACCTTGGCGTACTCCTGAACATACAGATATAGGCTCGGATACACGGCCCTCATGAATGACTCTGCATGTGTAATCCCGGTATATTTCTTGAATGAGACTAATAATCTGTGATGGCACTCCATAGCACTTCACTTCCTTCCACATGGCTTCTCTATTGATCGAATCGAAGGCTTTCTCAAAGTCAACAAACACTGCATAGAGGCGAGAAGACCATTCCGCACACTGCTCCAGAATTATCCTCAAGGTGTTTATTTGGTCGACACACGAACGATTTTGACGAAAACCTGCCTGTTCTCGTCGGAGCCTTCGGTCAACATATTCTTTGATTCTGTTTAGCAAAACCCTCGTAAAGACTTTGCTAGGGATTGAGAGAAGTGTAATGCCTCTCCAGTTATTACAGTTTGACGTACGTTCCTTCTTTGGCAACTTCACCAGCAACCTACATCTCCAGTCCGCCGGCATTTCTCCATTTGTCCAAACCTTCTCAAATAGCGGCTGCAACATATTTGCTGTGGTGTCCATATCAACCTTCATGATTTCTGCTGGAATATTGTCAACTCATGCTGCCTTACCAATATGCAACTCTCTCAATGCTCGTTTGATTTCCTCCACTGTGGGTATGCAGGTTTTAATCCTTGGATCATGCTGGATCTCTTCTTCATCTCCTCCTTCTTCCTCTTCTATAGGTAGTTGATCTTCCAGGGAGCGGTTTAAAACTGCACAAAAATGTTCCTGCCATCGCTTCAGTTGATCCTCAGGGTTTGTTAAAAGGGTACCATCTTTGTTCCTGACTGGCCGGGAGGATAAGCCATAAAATAAATGATGTGTATAATAAGCGTGGTGGGGGCATCATGCAAACTGATGGGTTTGCCCTCTGTTTCTGCTGGCGGAGTGAAAATAAACATCCCAACAGGATTCGAACCAGCCACCTTCCCACTGTCAACCTGTGTCCATACCCACTGGACTAAGGTGCTCCACGAACAGGCCCACATAACACACCTACGGTGCAGTATTTCTCTGCTACTTTCCACTGCCCTCGTATTTAAGGCCGTTAACATAAAGAGGTGCTATCTAAATGCATTCCACACTCGTAGATATTCCACTTGTGATGGTAACTTCTTTGCTTCCATGTGAGTTATATCTTCGGTTGGTTGGTTCCTCAGTTTAGGGGCTGCGACAACGCGGTCATGAAGCCCCGTGTACTTTGAGCGTGTGTAGAATTTGTCCGATAACCGGTGTTAATTGTGATGGCCGTATCAGTGTGTGCTATCTGTAATTCAGGTAAGGACTGCAGACGATGAATTTCAAGTAGTTCCTATTCTTGCTACTGTACCCAACTGGAGTTGGTACAAAGTCGAACTCTAGACCTTGTAGATGAAAAGTAAGGAAGGAAGGAAGGAAGGAAGATTTAGTTTTACGTGACCGTGAATCTTGTGATTATGATCCACGGGACCTCCTTTTTACGTGGAATCCGAACCACAGGACATGGCATTTCACTTCGAAAATCTCACATGCATTGACCGGGAATCGAACCCGGACCGCCTCGGTGAGAGGCATACAGCTAGACCGCTGAGCCACCACGCCCCAGATGAAAAGTAATTGCTCAGGTCGAACCAAGAGGTAAGTGTTACAGAAAGTTGCATCAGTTGAGCAATAGTCAGAGCCTGCAGCTGTGTTATTAAAACGGATAAGGAAGCATAAAGTCCCATTACTTTGATAGTTTTAAATTAAAATGAAGGCTATGAGCCATAAAGGGAGAAATAATCGTGCCTACAGTTCAAGAAATAAAGTGCATTGATAGCTACTCACCATTCCACTACACAGCAGTTTGGAGAGGACTGAAAGCTAGTCAAGTACGACACTAATGGAGGAACTACTTCTTAACGATTATCGTTATTACGGTCATTAAGGTCGGCCCCAGGAAAAGCAAAGTAAGCAATAAATAGAATACAGAAGCCAGGGACTCACTAAACAAAAGTCAACCAGTTACTAAGAAATAACCTGTCGAAAGGAAAACACCATATTTGAAAGCTAAGCTTAGAAGCAAACGCAGGGATAATATCTTTTGCTAAGTTGGTAGCACGTAAAGCTGACACGAATTTAAAATCGCTGAATAAGCGTACGTCATCGGGGATTAACAAGCATTGATATGGAGGTAAATGAGACCACTACGCGGGCCCCTGAAGAGGAATGATAAAATTTTTAATTAATTAAAAATAATTGAGCGATTAAAATTAATTTATTAATTTATTTGTGAAATTTTTGAAGAAATTAGTGGAATTAAGAGATAGTGCTAGTGTATTTGATCTGTCAGAGTTACAAATTTTGAAAATCATTTTTCCATGCACTGACGGAATGTTGCGAGGAAAACTGATTGAGAGCTAGAGTGTTGGTCATTCTTTGGATATTTTCCATAGAGAGGTTTTGAAATATTTAATCACTCCACGTAACTTGGCAGATTTGGGTAGAGATTATGTATTTCGTGTTCAGCGTATGATTGAAACGTTAAATGAGTATTTCATTGATATTAGAACTTATGCAAAGGTTTTGGCAGTTGAGTTGACTGAAGAGCAGGTTGTCAATTCATTAGTCGAAGGTATGAATCCTATTTATCGTTCATTCTTGTCCATGCATGCCAAGCCCAAGAATTTCGCTGATTTTAACGAAATTATTTTATCTGCGGAGAAGATTAAGAATGCTAACCTGTTGCGTATAGATGATTCTTCCTTTTCTGGTAATTATCTTCAGGGTATTTCAGGTTATGTGCCTCTTATAAATAATTTTCAGCCACGTGGAGGGATGCAGCTTGTGGATAATTGTAGTAGTCTTGTTCCTTATAAGAACTTACAGGGAAGGCGTGAGTTCCTGTCTACAAATGTTCAAAGCCATGTATTTCAGGGGCGTGCTGACCAGAGGTTTAATGGGAGTAGAGCCAGCAAAGGTAAGAGGTGCGATTTTTGTGGCTCGTGGTGCGATGCAGATTATGATAATTTAAGTTAATCTTCGTTGTGCTGTATGTTATTGTCTAAAGGTAAGAGATGCGATTTTTGTGGCTCGTGGTGCGATGCAGATTATGATAATTTAAGTTAATCTTCGTTGTGGTGTATGTTATTGTCTAAATTGTGTGTGACGAATTCTGGTCATCAGGACATGCATGTGTTGTGTGTGTTATTGATGGGTGTATTTGTCTACACTTGTGGTGCACCTTCTTCTAGATTGTGCAAATCTGTAAAGGTTCTTCTTGTTTGTATTGTCTAAATTGTGTTAGGTCTGAACTTTTGTGTAAATGTGATTGAGTGCATGAGTGTGGGTGATTGTTATCAGTTTTGTTTTGGTAATCGGGTGGGTCTCTTGTTGTTTCTAAGGTGAATTAAGGTTAGGGTTTGTTTTAGCTTAATTTATAATTGAATTTAATTAAATACACCGTACGTATAAAATGATACTATGTTGGGATAGCATAGGTAAGTAATTACAAACCTCTTCTGTTCTCCGAGTGATGACTTAGTCATTTATCTGCTTGATGATTTATAAAGGTAACTACTTGCCGAAAAGGTTGTTTGGTGATGGAAAATCATGCTATGCCAGGGTAAAATGCGGCTAGTATGACATGTTGATTTCAGTGTGTTTTATTTAAGGGTTATTATTTATTTTGTGTATGTCGATGTCCTAACGGTGTGTCAATGTATATTCTGGAAAATGATGGGGATTTTGTGGGTAGTAAATGGTTTTATTAATTTTGGGAGTTTGTAAGGTCGTGTGATTTGAAAGAATGCTTGGGTACGTTTGTAGCTTGTTGGTCTGCACGAGTGGTCAGTTGATCCTCTTACAGTTAGGGTCTTCTGTTGGTCATTTATTGAGGGATTTCTGTCGAGTCTGTTCTTGTTTTGGTCTTGTTCGCTGTATTATCTATTTAGTTTGATATATTAGGCTATATCAAGAGTGAATGATTGTATTGTTTTTTGTCTAAATTTGTGCATTTCCAAAGTCGGACATTCAGAATGTATAAATGTGAGTACTTGTATTTGGTGTGATTTGTTTTGTTTTTGTAATTGGGTTGGTTTTCTTGTTGTTGTTTTGTGGGTGTCCAGATAAGTGTGGATGTCTATTAATTTAAAGGGTTAAAGGTCTTTGTATTTTATTTAAGATCGTGGATATAAATTAGCATTTTGTTGACGCTTCTGTCAACTTAAGTCTACCAGATGAATGTTATGGGGGTTCATTTGCTTAGATTTGAGTTCAATATGTTGGTAAGTATTTATAAACAATTCTCCTAATTCTTAAGTTGATTGAGTGGGCTCAATCTTATTTGCTGTGAGACTGAGAAATAAATACTTTAGGTTAAGTAATGTGATGTGATATGATGAATTGATTTATGGTCATCATCATTTCCCCTTATCTAGCTCCTGCCGGGTCGGGGTAGTAGTGGAGTACTAGGAGTTCTGCCCCACTTCAAAACCCCCCTTGCTCTACTACTAAGCCTCAGCCATGTTAAATATCTCTTGAACGCATGGTCCGATTTTGACAAATGAGGTATTGTTGGACTCGGGCTGACGTCCTCTTTGCTATGGACCACTCATTATATTTTTCAAAATTTTTTTGAAAATTTTTGTTTTCGAAAATAGGCGATAGTTTGAAAACCAAACAGGATAGAACGTTGTGCCATGGCTCAAACGAACAGTCTTTATGACCTTTATTTTTTGTAATAAAAAATTTTTATTTTTTATATTTTTTTGAAAACACTCGAATTTTGAAAATCCTATATTTTGGAAACTAGGAACTCTACAAAAAAAATTGTTTAACGTAAATCAATGGTCCCTACCCCCTCTACCCCCAAAATAAATTTAAAGTCTCTAGAATGAAAACCTGCAGTAGTGTGGTAAGGACAGAGCTGCTTATAAAAGCAAGTGGTGAGCCCCTGCGACCTTGGAATGGAAGGAGCCATGCTAGGAGGGCGTGCTTGGATTCGTTTTTTTCGTCTCGTCGTGCTCTTTACGGGAATGTCGGTGTCGAAAATGTGAAAATCTGGAAACACAGTCTTTTTGGGGTAAAAACGTGATTTTAGACTTTTTGCTATATCTCACGAACCAATAACGCTAGAGGCGTGTTCGACAGGTCCAAGGACTCGGGGTAACGTTCTCTCTCCTATGGACCACTCGTTATAATTTTTAATAAAATTGGAAACTCGATTTTGGGGTAAACACATGTTTTTTGTGATTTTGCCGATATCTCACGAAGCAATAACGCTAGAGGCATGTACGACGGGTCCAAGGATTCGGGCAGACGTTCTCTTTGCTATGAACTACTCGTTGTAATTTTTAAAAAATTTGGAAACGCGATTTTGGGGTAAACACGTGTTTTTTGTGATTTTTGCCGATATCTCACGAACTAATAACGCTAGAGACGTGTACGAGGTGTCCTAGGACTCGGGCTAACGCCCCCTTTCAAATGTGGTAGATATTTTTTTTAAAAAAAGATAATTCACAAAGGGCCTAACGCCGTACATGTTGAAAAAAAATCATTACCGTTACCTGTTTATAATGTTTATAAAGCGTGGTGGTTGAGAGAGACGATACGGCTGGGTGTGTGTGTTTCAACGAACCTGTCGCTAACCACAAGGACCATGCTTAATAGAACAATCGCTATTTCGACGGGTCGGTGTATGACAGAGCGAGCGTGCGTTTTTCTGATATTTTACCTTTAACGTGTAAACGGTGATGAGAACTTGATTCTATGTTGGTCGAAGCGAGTATCGAAAACAAACGAGCAGGAGGTGAAGGTCATTTGAGCTTATTGGAAGGCTCCGATCTGACTTGACAACAGGTGCAATGGAAAAAATGACCAAGACGCTTGAAGGTGAAATAATCTGACCATTGTGGTGGCAGGGAAGTGCGAAAGGCGTGCACACATGTGAAACCACAGGCACGCTAAACCAGTGACATTCTGTCTTGCTTCGTACGTGACAAAATGCAAGTCCATGTGACATTTGATCTACCGCAGGTGTTCACTTTGGACGTTATCTGTCCACGTGCATGATAACTGTTAACAAGTCACATCCTGTTTTGCTTCGTACGTGACAAAATGCAAGTTCATGTGAAATTTGATTCGCCACAGGTGTTCACTTTGGGCGTTAGCTGTCCACGTGACCGATAACAGAATGGTCAAAGCGTGGGAAAAAATGATTATACATGCAACGTAGTATATATAAAGACATGTCGTTATCATTTCCACTCTCACTTGGGTGGACTACCTTTGAACACACTGCGTTGCATGAAACCCCTGGTCTTGTTTAACAGTTTTGGTGTTGGTGGAAAATACTTAACCGTGTTGTGGGGTAGGTATTTATTTATATACTTATTCATTTATACATTTATTGATTAATATATATGTATATTTACAAGCAATTATTTATTGATTAAGTAATTAATGATTTTATTTATTTGTTTGCAGATAACCGGCATACCTTACATGTCTGAGGGAGAAGAAACCATTGCACTTTTGAGCCCACTAGAAGGGAAGAGTAACAAGTCACTGCAAGTAAAGGTGAGATGATTTTTTTAAACTAACTTGTTTCATTTTTTTTGTTTTATGTTTTATTTTATGAAATGTATGTATTAACCTGAATTTAGGTATTTATAGCGGTTTATTTTATTTATTTTTAGAAACTTGGAAAGAATAGCCTTACCGCCGTAGCAGTCGCTGAAAAAAACCAGAAACGCACTAAAGCGAAACCACTGCCAAAGAGTGAACTGTTTAAAACTCAGGTAAGTCCAACTTAAAAATGCTATTCCATTTTACCACTACTGAAAACTCGTAGACAAAAAAAAATTCATTACCTGTACATGACTGGGACAATGATTGCTTTCTTGATTAATGGCTATGTTGTTGTTGTTGACTGGGAAAAGTACAAGGCCATGTTGGATTTTCTAAAAATAAAATAATAAATTTAATTTATGAGTGGTTCCCTATGGACTCAACGAATATCCACAGGTTTGAACATGATAATGTGAACAAAATGACATGACATTCATTTTTGTTTATATATTGGTTAAAGGGAGGGTGGGGGAATGTAAATGACTGTAGCTTTATAAAAAAGAAAATAAGTACATGGGTTACTGTTTGTGCCAACATACAGTTTATTTTTAATGGTGTTTTGATATATTAATGCCAATTAACGTTAACGTTTTATTTACAAGTATTGATTGATTGATTGATTGATTGAGTGATGGGTTATTTTGTTTGCTTTTAGGTGTCGTTATGTGCCATTAACGTAATGAACAGACAGTGAACAAGCATGCATTATGCTTTAAAGTACTCTGTGCAATGTTAATAACTTACAATAAGAAAACGTTTTATTATAACACATGGCGTTAGTACCAAATACAACAAGTGAGCAAGTTGGTTTACCACGTGGGTTAAATTTAAAATCAGAACATGATCGATGGTTAACATTTGAATCCTGGCCTGTAGGCTTTTTGTCGACGCATGAACTTGCAAAAGCCGTTTTTTTTTACTTGAACCGAGGAGATGTGGTGCGCTGTGTGTTTTGTCGTATTGAACTTTCACACTGGGAAGAAGGGGATGATCCCCTTAGAGACCATTTGCGATGGTCTCCTCACTGTCCTTACATGCTTGGAAAGCAAGTGGGTAACCTACCCGTGCATTCATTTTACCGAACCACAAGGCCTATGGCCGCTACTTACGTTGCTGAATCACAAATAAATAATAATAATGATGTATTACCAGCCAACGGTAGTGTCGATATATGTGGTCCATATGCCATAGACAGTGTTGAATTGGCGTGTGCTTTTGAAAAATTGGGAGTTTGCAAGACTAAAGCACTAGCACACCCAGAGTACAGCTCTGTTGAAAAACGTTTCGAATCTTATAAAAATATTTGGCCATTAATATTAAAACACCTTACCAAACAGCTAAGTGAAGCTGGATTTTTTTATACTGGTGAAGGGGATAAAACAATATGTTTTTATTGTGGATTTGCTTTAAAGGATTGGCAAATGACTGATGACCCTTTTGTGCAACACGCTCGTTGGTTACCAAACTGTAAATACATGGTGTTGCTTAAAGGTCAGGAATTTGTGAACACTATTCGTAAAGAAAAAGTGATTGCAGCACAAGACATAAAAGTGCCTTTAGAGTTAGAGCACGCGGAGCAAATACATAAGGCTGAAAGAAAAGACTTGTCTCACGAACAGATACAAAAGTGTGACCAACAATTATGTAAAATTTGTTATCAAGATGAACTAGGTGTTGTATTTTTACCCTGTGGACACATGATAGCCTGTGTCAAGTGTGCATTAGAACTTAACACTTGTGCTATATGCAGAAAAGTAGTATCTGCAACAGTTAGGGCATTTCTTGCATAACTAGTATAATTTATTCGCCATGGATAGTGCAAAATCCCTAATTGCACAATATTATTAAAGCTGTTTTAGAGTGTAATAGATATGCTTTTGTTTTGTTTATAGACTACTACAATGAATGTTTTGAATGCTGTGGGACAATCATGTGGCTTAGAGACAAAGAAGCTCAGTGAATTGCCAATGCATATTCCATTCCGCATTATCAAGATTCGGAAATTGAAAACAGCATATGGTGATCGTGTACTTTGTGTATGTGAAAACTTTGAGACATTTCTGCCTATACGGTTTAATGATATGTCGGAGAGTGTTTTTGATGAAGTCAATAATGCTGTGCAACCTGTACACTTAATTTATGAAGGTTTTAAAAACAATAGGTGCATGGTTCGTTTTAATTAAATAAATAAATAATGTGAAATAATAATGGAAATTATAAGTAATGACAATATACTGAAAAAGAAAGAAAATATGTGCATAGAATAGTAATGTTTTAGTGTTTAGTGTTGTCTTTAAAAATATTATGATGAAACCAAAAAAAAATGTATATAAAGTTTGTAAATAAATGCAAAATGATGTTACAATGCTGTTTTATTTTATACAAAGTTAGTATATTTAACATTGCAGAGTATACATGATTATGACAATAAATGCATACTGAATACAAGCCTTTCTCACATTACAATAGTCTGTTATAGTTTTAAACACAAGGCTTGTTGTAGATCATTTTATAGCAATGTCCCTTTAATGTTGTTTTCGAAAAGTGGGGAAGCCACAATGGTTGTATTGACATAAAAACCTTATGGTTATTACTATTTAGTCACTTTGATCCCCTTGCAGATCAACAGCAGATGACCTAGTTGTTCCACTCTTTAAAACGACAACAACACCACTACCTCTTGCATAGTTTGTGATGTTGATGGCTCTTGCGACGTGGAAGATGGATTAAAAATAACTTTGAGAACAGGGGTTAAACGTTGATCATTAAACAATGCACTATTTTGAGTAGCAATATGGTTTTCTTGATTTTTTGTCGACGGCAACTGTGTTTCATGCGGTACACTACATTGATGATCACTGACACTTAAAACCTCACTATTTTTACTTTTTAGGTCACCACGACAATGTTTGGAACGTTGCTTTGAACAACGCCAAATAACAGTTCCATTTTTATTGGTTCGTTTCACAATATATGAATATCCTTTATAGTATGCGTAAGGCTTACCATACCTAGTCACTGATACTTCCATATCAACTGTCGAGCATAG
Organism: Meconema thalassinum; assembly: GCA_946902985.2. Classification (NCBI taxonomy): domain Eukaryota; kingdom Metazoa; phylum Arthropoda; class Insecta; order Orthoptera; family Tettigoniidae; genus Meconema; species Meconema thalassinum. The sequence goes on along the minus strand of OX336390.1, from coordinate 222,013,190 downwards.
ACTAAGCTCTAGTAAAGTCAACTTGGTAATAAGAATACTAGTTTAATGTGAGAGCAAATATGGATCCAAAGAGTTCAGGTAAAAGTGAAAGCAAATAAGCAAATATTAGAAACAAGAGTTGGGGTGAAAGTGGTCGCAAAGTGGTAGACCCATTACACAATAATTTCAGCACGACGAAGCTCTTGTTCAATTTCTTTGATTTCCCAATCGTGACCAGTATGGCCAGATTGACGTGAGGCATGCAACAACTGTAGCCGCTGGACGAGCTTATTGGGATTGTGCCAGTATACAAATTTAACAAATGGATTTTTAGGTGTAAACAAAGCATTACCATTATCATGATCATTATCATCATCGTCATTATCATCATCATGATCACCATTATCATCATGACCATCATCACTGTTACTATATAGTCCTTTTTGATCCTCTTGCAATACCACTTTATTTATAGTCTGAGTTGATTTTGACAGTGTTGAAGGTTTCTTGGACGTTGACAACTGTCCTAACATGACGTTTTGAGGACATGATAAGTCCTTTTGAACAAACACTGTACTATCTTTAGCCGCAATATCGTTTTCTTGAACTTGCTTTTTAGCATTTTGATAATTGTTTGTAAACAGTAAGCGTGGTTCGTTTCGAGCACTACATTGATGAACACTCACACTTAAAACCTTTCCATTTTTACTTTTCAGATTGCCTCGACATTTTGTTGACCTCTCTTTTGAGCATCGCCAGAATATTATTCCATTCACATTCTGGCGATTATAGTTATAGGAGTAGCCTTGATAGAGTGCACGTAGCCTACCTTTGTTGGTTGTAATAAGTTCCATAGTAGTAACTGACCTGTCAGTACGATGTTCACACTACAAAGGTTACAACTGTTTTGCTGATGGAGTGACCTACTATAAGCTTATATATTGGCTTATGTGTTGGCTTTTTGTGTTGGCTTTTCGTGTTGGCTTTTGTGTTGGCTTATGTGTTGGCTTTTTGTGTTGGCTTTTTGTGTTGGCTTTTCATGTTGGCTTTTCGTGTTGGCTTATGTGTTGGCTTTTTGTGTTGGCTTTTTGTGTTGGCTTTTCGTGTTGGCTTTTGTGTTGGCTTATGTGTTGGCTTTTTGTGTTGGCTTTTTGTGTTGGCTTTTTGTGTTGGCTTTTCGTGTTGGCTTTTTGTGTTGGCTTTTCGTGTTGGCATTTCGTGTTGGCTTTTGTGTTGGCTTTTCGTGTTGGCTTTTTGTGTTGGCTTTTCGTGTTGGCATTTCGTGTAGGCTTTTCGTGTTGGCTTTTTTTGTATTGGCCTTTCGTGTTGGCTTTTTGTATTGGCTTTTCGTGTTGGCTTTTTGTGTTGGCTTTAGTATTGGCTTTTGTATTGGCTTATTTGACAAGTTATTTGTGTCAATGTATTTAGTGGATTTTTTCTTGGTGTTGGAAAGTAGTTGAAAGAGAGGGAATATTTAAAGACTTAACCTCAGCTCACTAACCTAACCTAACCTTTCAACTCTCAGATGTTAATTAAATTCTGTGCATTGTCGAGTTGGAGCCCAAGACCTCAGGGGTAAAAAAAAAAACAATTATTTTTGACGACTTATTTTGGTAACTTATTTTAATGGCTAACCTAACTTTACCTAACCTAACCTAACCTAACCTCAGCTCACTTTGGATATTACTAGTAAGTGTTCATATCCTCTGCTAGGTAGCATGCTAGTAGTACAGGTAGTGCTCATATTTACCGCTAGATAGCGGAAACATACTTTGCATGTTGCATGTGACACTTGTGAAGTTTAACCACATGCAAGACGTGCTTGTATAAGTTCTCTATTTAAACTCAATATACAATTAACCACTAAATGTTCAGAACTAACATGTATAGCCATGTTTAGGGTATATAGGAGACCCTTAGCAAGAAAGGCTGTCTAACCCACGAGTGTACAGCCTTGTCATACGCAGTAAGCCCCTGTTGGCTTTCTCAAATTGTTGTTGTTGTTGTTTTCTGCCAACAGGGGCTTACTGCGTATGACAAGGCTGTACACTCGTGGGTTAGACAGCCTTTCTTGCTAAGGGTCTCCTATATACCCTAAACATGGCTATACATGTTAGTTCTGAACATTTAGTGGTTAATTGTATATTGAGTTTAAATAGAGAACTTATACAAGCACGTCTTGCATGTGGTTAAACTTCACAAGTGTCACATGCAACATGCAAAGTATGTTTCCGCTATCTAGCGGTAAATATGAGCACTACCTGTACTACTAGCATGCTACCTAGCAGAGGATATGAACACTTACTAGTAATATCCAAAGTGAGCTGAGGTTAGGTTAGGTTAGGTTAGGTAAAGTTAGGTTAGCCATTAAAATAAGTTACCAAAATAAGTCGTCAAAAATAATTGTTTTTTTTTTTACCCCTGAGGTCTTGGGCTCCAACTCGACAATGCACAGAATTTAATTAACATCTGAGAGTTGAAAGGTTAGGTTAGGTTAGTGAGCTGAGGTTAAGTCTTTAAATATTCCCTCTCTTTCAACTACTTTCCAACACCAAGAAAAAATCCACTAAATACATTGACACAAATAACTTGTCAAATAAGCCAATACAAAAGCCAATACTAAAGCCAACACAAAAAGCCAACACGAAAAGCCAATACAAAAAGCCAACACGAAAGGCCAATACAAAAAAAGCCAACACGAAAAGCCTACACGAAATGCCAACACGAAAAGCCAACACAAAAAGCCAACACGAAAAGCCAACACAAAAGCCAACACGAAATGCCAACACGAAAAGCCAACACAAAAAGCCAACACGAAAAGCCAACACAAAAAGCCAACACAAAAAGCCAACACAAAAAGCCAACACATAAGCCAACACAAAAGCCAACACGAAAAGCCAACACAAAAAGCCAACACAAAAAGCCAACACATAAGCCAACACGAAAAGCCAACATGAAAAGCCAACACAAAAAGCCAACACAAAAAGCCAACACATAAGCCAACACAAAAGCCAACACGAAAAGCCAACACAAAAAGCCAACACATAAGCCAATATATAAGCTTATAGTAGGTCACTCCATCAGCAAAACAGTTGTAACCTTTGTAGTGTGAACATCGTACTGACAGGTCAGTTACTACTATGGAACTTATTACAACCAACAAAGGTAGGCTACGTGCACTCTATCAAGGCTACTCCTATAACTATAATCGCCAGAATGTGAATGGAATAATATTCTGGCGATGCTCAAAAGAGAGGTCAACAAAATGTCGAGGCAATCTGAAAAGTAAAAATGGAAAGGTTTTAAGTGTGAGTGTTCATCAATGTAGTGCTCGAAACGAACCACGCTTACTGTTTACAAACAATTATCAAAATGCTAAAAAGCAAGTTCAAGAAAACGATATTGCGGCTAAAGATAGTACAGTGTTTGTTCAAAAGGACTTATCATGTCCTCAAAACGTCATGTTAGGACAGTTGTCAACGTCCAAGAAACCTTCAACACTGTCAAAATCAACTCAGACTATAAATAAAGTGGTATTGCAAGAGGATCAAAAAGGACTATATAGTAACAGTGATGATGGTCATGATGATAATGGTGATCATGATGATGATAATGACGATGATGATAATGATCATGATAATGGTAATGCTTTGTTTACACCTAAAAATCCATTTGTTAAATTTTATACTGGCACAATCCCAATAAGCTCGTCCAGCGGCTACAGTTGTTGCATGCCTCACGTCAATCTGGCCATACTGGTCACGATTGGGAAATCAAAGAAATTGAACAAGAGCTTCGTCGTGCTGAAATTATTGTGTAATGGGTCTACCACTTTGCGACCACTTTCACCCCAACTCTTGTTTCTAATATTTGCTTATTTGCTTTCACTTTTACCTGAACTCTTTGGATCCATATTTGCTCTCACATTAAACTAGTATTCTTATTACCAAGTTGACTTTACTAGAGCTTAGTCTATGCTCGACAGTTGATATGGAAGTATCAGTGACTAGGTATGGTAAGCCTTACGCATACTATAAAGGATATTCATATATTGTGAAACGAACCAATAAAAATGGAACTGTTATTTGGCGTTGTTCAAAGCAACGTTCCAAACATTGTCGTGGTGACCTAAAAAGTAAAAATAGTGAGGTTTTAAGTGTCAGTGATCATCAATGTAGTGTACCGCATGAAACACAGTTGCCGTCGACAAAAAATCAAGAAAACCATATTGCTACTCAAAATAGTGCATTGTTTAATGATCAACGTTTAACCCCTGTTCTCAAAGTTATTTTTAATCCATCTTCCACGTCGCAAGAGCCATCAACATCACAAACTATGCAAGAGGTAGTGGTGTTGTTGTCGTTTTAAAGAGTGGAACAACTAGGTCATCTGCTGTTGATCTGCAAGGGGATCAAAGTGACTAAATAGTAATAACCATAAGGTTTTTATGTCAATACAACCATTGTGGCTTCCCCACTTTTCGAAAACAACATTAAAGGGACATTGCTATAAAATGATCTACAACAAGCCTTGTGTTTAAAACTATAACAGACTATTGTAATGTGAGAAAGGCTTGTATTCAGTATGCATTTATTGTCATAATCATGTATACTCTGCAATGTTAAATATACTAACTTTGTATAAAATAAAACAGCATTGTAACATCATTTTGCATTTATTTACAAACTTTATATACATTTTTTTTTGGTTTCATCATAATATTTTTAAAGACAACACTAAACACTAAAACATTACTATTCTATGCACATATTTTCTTTCTTTTTCAGTATATTGTCATTACTTATAATTTCCATTATTATTTCACATTATTTATTTATTTAATTAAAACGAACCATGCACCTATTGTTTTTAAAACCTTCATAAATTAAGTGTACAGGTTGCACAGCATTATTGACTTCATCAAAAACACTCTCCGACATATCATTAAACCGTATAGGCAGAAATGTCTCAAAGTTTTCACATACACAAAGTACACGATCACCATATGCTGTTTTCAATTTCCGAATCTTGATAATGCGGAATGGAATATGCATTGGCAATTCACTGAGCTTCTTTGTCTCTAAGCCACATGATTGTCCCACAGCATTCAAAACATTCATTGTAGTAGTCTATAAACAAAACAAAAGCATATCTATTACACTCTAAAACAGCTTTAATAATATTGTGCAATTAGGGATTTTGCACTATCCATGGCGAATAAATTATACTAGTTATGCAAGAAATGCCCTAACTGTTGCAGATACTACTTTTCTGCATATAGCACAAGTGTTAAGTTCTAATGCACACTTGACACAGGCTATCATGTGTCCACAGGGTAAAAATACAACACCTAGTTCATCTTGATAACAAATTTTACATAATTGTTGGTCACACTTTTGTATCTGTTCGTGAGACAAGTCTTTTCTTTCAGCCTTATGTATTTGCTCCGCGTGCTCTAACTCTAAAGGCACTTTTATGTCTTGTGCTGCAATCACTTTTTCTTTACGAATAGTGTTCACAAATTCCTGACCTTTAAGCAACACCATGTATTTACAGTTTGGTAACCAACGAGCGTGTTGCACAAAAGGGTCATCAGTCATTTGCCAATCCTTTAAAGCAAATCCACAATAAAAACATATTGTTTTATCCCCTTCACCAGTATAAAAAAATCCAGCTTCACTTAGCTGTTTGGTAAGGTGTTTTAATATTAATGGCCAAATATTTTTATAAGATTCGAAACGTTTTTCAACAGAGCTGTACTCTGGGTGTGCTAGTGCTTTAGTCTTGCAAACTCCCAATTTTTCAAAAGCACACGCCAATTCAACACTGTCTATGGCATATGGACCACATATATCGACACTACCGTTGGCTGGTAATACATCATTATTATTATTTATTTGTGATTCAGCAACGTAAGTAGCGGCCATAGGCCTTGTGGTTCGGTAAAATGAATGCACGGGTAGGTTACCCACTTGCTTTCCAAGCATGTAAGGACAGTGAGGAGACCATCGCAAATGGTCTCTAAGGGGATCATCCCCTTCTTCCCAGTGTGAAAGTTCAATACGACAAAACACACAGCGCACCACATCTCCTCGGTTCAAGTAAAAAAAAACGGCTTTTGCAAGTTCATGCGTCGACAAAAAGCCTACAGGCCAGGATTCAAATGTTAACCATCGATCATGTTCTGATTTTAAATTTAACCCACGTGGTAAACCAACTTGCTCACTTGTTGTATTTGGTACTAACGCCATGTGTTATAATAAAACGTTTTCTTATTGTAAGTTATTAACATTGCACAGAGTACTTTAAAGCATAATGCATGCTTGTTCACTGTCTGTTCATTACGTTAATGGCACATAACGACACCTAAAAGCAAACAAAATAACCCATCACTCAATCAATCAATCAATCAATCAATACTTGTAAATAAAACGTTAACGTTAATTGGCATTAATATATCAAAACACCATTAAAAATAAACTGTATGTTGGCACAAACAGTAACCCATGTACTTATTTTCTTTTTTATAAAGCTACAGTCATTTACATTCCCCCACCCTCCCTTTAACCAATATATAAACAAAAATGAATGTCATGTCATTTTGTTCACATTATCATGTTCAAACCTGTGGATATTCGTTGAGTCCATAGGGAACCACTCATAAATTAAATTTATTATTTTATTTTTAGAAAATCCAACATGGCCTTGTACTTTTCCCAGTCAACAACAACAACATAGCCATTAATCAAGAAAGCAATCATTGTCCCAGTCATGTACAGGTAATGAATTTTTTTTTGTCTACGAGTTTTCAGTAGTGGTAAAATGGAATAGCATTTTTAAGTTGGACTTACCTGAGTTTTAAACAGTTCACTCTTTGGCAGTGGTTTCGCTTTAGTGCGTTTCTGGTTTTTTTCAGCGACTGCTACGGCGGTAAGGCTATTCTTTCCAAGTTTCTAAAAATAAATAAAATAAACCGCTATAAATACCTAAATTCAGGTTAATACATACATTTCATAAAATAAAACATAAAACAAAAAAAATGAAACAAGTTAGTTTAAAAAAATCATCTCACCTTTACTTGCAGTGACTTGTTACTCTTCCCTTCTAGTGGGCTCAAAAGTGCAATGGTTTCTTCTCCCTCAGACATGTAAGGTATGCCGGTTATCTGCAAACAAATAAATAAAATCATTAATTACTTAATCAATAAATAATTGCTTGTAAATATACATATATATTAATCAATAAATGTATAAATGAATAAGTATATAAATAAATACCTACCCCACAACACGGTTAAGTATTTTCCACCAACACCAAAACTGTTAAACAAGACCAGGGGTTTCATGCAACGCAGTGTGTTCAAAGGTAGTCCACCCAAGTGAGAGTGGAAATGATAACGACATGTCTTTATATATACTACGTTGCATGTATAATCATTTTTTCCCACGCTTTGACCATTCTGTTATCGGTCACGTGGACAGCTAACGCCCAAAGTGAACACCTGTGGCGAATCAAATTTCACATGAACTTGCATTTTGTCACGTACGAAGCAAAACAGGATGTGACTTGTTAACAGTTATCATGCACGTGGACAGATAACGTCCAAAGTGAACACCTGCGGTAGATCAAATGTCACATGGACTTGCATTTTGTCACGTACGAAGCAAGACAGAATGTCACTGGTTTAGCGTGCCTGTGGTTTCACATGTGTGCACGCCTTTCGCACTTCCCTGCCACCACAATGGTCAGATTATTTCACCTTCAAGCGTCTTGGTCATTTTTTCCATTGCACCTGTTGTCAAGTCAGATCGGAGCCTTCCAATAAGCTCAAATGACCTTCACCTCCTGCTCGTTTGTTTTCGATACTCGCTTCGACCAACATAGAATCAAGTTCTCATCACCGTTTACACGTTAAAGGTAAAATATCAGAAAAACGCACGCTCGCTCTGTCATACACCGACCCGTCGAAATAGCGATTGTTCTATTAAGCATGGTCCTTGTGGTTAGCGACAGGTTCGTTGAAACACACACACCCAGCCGTATCGTCTCTCTCAACCACCACGCTTTATAAACATTATAAACAGGTAACGGTAATGATTTTTTTTCAACATGTACGGCGTTAGGCCCTTTGTGAATTATCTTTTTTTAAAAAAAATATCTACCACATTTGAAAGGGGGCGTTAGCCCGAGTCCTAGGACACCTCGTACACGTCTCTAGCGTTATTAGTTCGTGAGATATCGGCAAAAATCACAAAAAACACGTGTTTACCCCAAAATCGCGTTTCCAAATTTTTTAAAAATTACAACGAGTAGTTCATAGCAAAGAGAACGTCTGCCCGAATCCTTGGACCCGTCGTACATGCCTCTAGCGTTATTGCTTCGTGAGATATCGGCAAAATCACAAAAAACATGTGTTTACCCCAAAATCGAGTTTCCAATTTTATTAAAAATTATAACGAGTGGTCCATAGGAGAGAGAACGTTACCCCGAGTCCTTGGACCTGTCGAACACGCCTCTAGCGTTATTGGTTCGTGAGATATAGCAAAAAGTCTAAAATCACGTTTTTACCCCAAAAAGACTGTGTTTCCAGATTTTCACATTTTCGACACCGACATTCCCGTAAAGAGCACGACGAGACGAAAAAAACGAATCCAAGCACGCCCTCCTAGCATGGCTCCTTCCATTCCAAGGTCGCAGGGGCTCACCACTTGCTTTTATAAGCAGCTCTGTCCTTACCACACTACTGCAGGTTTTCATTCTAGAGACTTTAAATTTATTTTGGGGGTAGAGGGGGTAGGGACCATTGATTTACGTTAAACAATTTTTTTTGTAGAGTTCCTAGTTTCCAAAATATAGGATTTTCAAAATTCGAGTGTTTTCAAAAAAATATAAAAAATAAAAATTTTTTATTACAAAAAATAAAGGTCATAAAGACTGTTCGTTTGAGCCATGGCACAACGTTCTATCCTGTTTGGTTTTCAAACTATCGCCTATTTTCGAAAACAAAAATTTTCAAAAAAATTTTGAAAAATATAATGAGTGGTCCATAGCAAAGAGGACGTCAGCCCGAGTCCAACAATACCTCATTTGTCAAAATCGGACCATGCGTTCAAGAGATATTTAACATGGCTGAGGCTTAGTAGTAGAGCAAGGGGGGTTTTGAAGTGGGGCAGAACTCCTAGTACTCCACTACTCGGGGTATTTATGGCACTTCTCCACTTTCCTCTTTCCTTCCACCATTCTTCTTCCACGATCTTGTCCCAGTCCATATTTCTTTTTCTTACGCTGTTCTTCACTGAATCAATCCACCTTGTTCTAGGTCATCCTCTTGCTCTCTTACCCTTGCACTTCGCCTCCAGCATCTGTCTTGGTATTCTATTTTCCTCCATCTTCTTTACATGTCCAAACCACCTTAGTTTATTCTTCTCAATTCTCTCATTTAGTTTTCCCATCACAACTTCCTTCCTAACATCTTCATTCCTCACTCTGTCTTTCCTTGTCTTTCCTATCATACTTCTTAGGAATTTCATTTCACTGGCTTGGATTCTACTCTCTTGCCTGCTTGTCAGGGTCCAAGTCTCAGCTGCATAAGTTAATATGGGAACATAGTACACTTTATATATTACCTCCTCGCTTTTCCTTGGTACTTCCTTATCCCAAACAAGTTTTCTTACACTTTGATAGAATGCATTGCTCTACTGTACTCTCCTGCCAATCTCCATGTCCAACCTACCAGTTTGCATCAATTCACTTCCTAGGTATTTGAACGTGTCCACAATTTCCAAACTCTGACTTCCAATTTTCACAGTGCCCTTTCCTTGTCTTTCCCCTCTTGTCATGACCATGGTGTTGCTTTTCTCTATACTGATTTTCAGGCCGTACTTCTGAATATTTTCGTTCAGTGCATCTAGTTGTTTTTGCACTTCTTCGGTGTTCCTTCCCCAGACCACAATATCATCTGCAAATAACCGTAACTTCATTTCTTTATGTCCATATGCTTCCTTTGTTTCCTTTACAATTTCATCCATCACCATTATGAACAAGAGAGGTGACAGCACACTCCCCTGTCTTAGTCCAGTCTTGTTCGTAAACCAATCTGTCTTTCCAACTGGGGTCAGTACCCTGCTAACACAGTTGTTGTACATTGCTTGCACCATTTCCAACATTTCTCTTCCCAGTCTCTTCTTAACCATGGTTTCCCATACCTTCTCTCTGGGGACACTATCATATGCCTTTTCTAGATCTATGAAAGTCATGATCAAATCCTCTCCATATTCCCAGTTCTTTCCCATCACCTACCTCAAGCTAAATATTGGGTCCACTGTGGATCTTCCACTCCTGAAACCGTACTGTTCCTCTTGCAACTCTCCTTCCACCTTTCTTCTCATTCTTCTTTCTAATATCCTTTCCAGTATTTTTACTATCTGAGATATGAGGGTGATCCCTGTATAGTTTTCACACACCTTCTTGTCCCCCTTCTTAAACACTGGTATTATTAGCCCTTTCTCCCAGTCTTCTGGTACACATTTCCGTTTCCACACACACTTTAGCAGTCGATACAACCATTGCATACCTGCAGGTCCAGCAGCCTTTATCATTTCTACACTGATTTCATCCACCCCTGTTGCTTTTCCCATCTTCATTTTCTGTACTGTTAATTCCACCTCCAGCATTGTTATATCATCTTCTGTTATAGAGTCGTCAGGTTGTGTCACTTCCAGCTCACCAGTACAAATTATGGTATTTGGTAAATATACGGAGATTCACTAAAGGCCTCATGAAATGCGTGCTTCGACTCGTTTACCTATTTTGGTCTGAGGCTGTACATGAAAGGGTATTTATGTATTTGTGTTTTGTGTGGATGTGTTGACAAGTGCTAATTCATATACTGGTTGTTGTTTCTTAATTATTTGAGGGTGGTAATTGTAATATTTTTCTAGGGATTTTTAAAGTTATGTGTCATGGTGTAAGTTTTGGTGTGATTCTGCTTTGGTATGCACGTGTGTCCTGTTATTTGCTTGATAATAGGGTCTTTCTATTGTTTTTCTTGGGAGTTTCTTGTGTTTTCCTGCTTTGGTGTTTCTTTTGGCATTATATTTTACTGTATTTTGGACAAATAGGTTGAACAGATATGCAATGTGAGACATTTACCTTCGTCTTTCGGGAAAATTTTGTTTTTTATTTGTGAATATGAGAGCTCATGCGCCATTCAGCATTATTATTGGAACTTATTTTTGGAAAGTGCTGTTATTATTGTAATATTTTCGGGATATTGTAATTTTCTAAAACATGCATGGAATTTTCTGTGTTATTTGAGGCTCATTGTTAAATATTTCACATGTAAAGATGTGGATTCCTGATAGTACTGGGTTATTGCTGTAAAATCTGATGCCATCATGTAATATTTTATTGTACTTTGTTTCATTGTAAATGAGTGTCAACGTTAGATATTAAGCTTTCCATTACATATTACTGTCGCAGTCGAAATTTGATTTCAGCTACTGAACCCTTTTATCCTCTGTTGGATAAATGATTCTATGTTTTATTTCTCCAATTAATAAATATTTCAACCAGCATCATGAAAGTAGGCAGACGGAGATGAGGAAATTTCAAGCATTGGTTGGAGACAGCGGGGACATACCTGAAGCAGGTTGACAATAGGCTAAATATTTTAGTTGTGAAAGGAAATAGCCTAGCGATGTGTAACAAGGACAGGTGTGGGCCGCCTCAAATAGAAGCGACGCGCAGTGAGACATGATGCTGGTATGTTCATTGTGATATTCGCGCCTAGAAGAAATATGATGCAGTAATGTGAGTGGCTGATGAGCGGGCTGGACACTCCTACGACGCCAAGATCTGCTATGAACCGCCAAATTACAGAAAATGTGAGAACCAATGAGAGAAGAATGCCTAGTTAACGCGGCAGGTCTAGCGTGGGTACGCTCGGCTAGCATTCACGCGGGAAATCGCCTAGACAAAATCTCTACGATCGATTCTAGGATTAATGAGCATATTCTTGACCTGTGCAATGTTACGAGTTCAGTGATATCTATTTCATTCCTGTACCACAATTATTTCGAGAACTTTTTACATAAATTCCCCCCCCCCCCCCATCGAGACCTAGGGCCAGTTCTTTTATAAGTGGCATGAAGAGCATTGACTTCTATTCTGTTCGTCTGAGGACGTAGACTATTATTCTGTGCGTCTACGGGCGTAGTCGTCTTATTACTGTGTTCGTCTGCGGACAGAACGACTTCTATTTTTTGTGTCGTGGACACAGGTTGATTATTATTTTGTGTGTCTTGGACACAGAAGTTATTGTAAAGTGTTAAATTCAGTGATAGATAGTCACAGTACTATATTGTAGGGGCAGTATCGTCGATAATTCGCCAACGAACTGTGACAGGGAAAGTAGTACCTGAACAGCGAATTTAGTAGTCAGATATCAAGTGTATAATAATCTAATTTTTGAAGCAGCGCCAGAGATGACACCGACGACTGCAGAGGAAGTTTGGAATTCTCAACACTCCGTCCAGATGGCTGAGATGAGATAGAACCATTCAGTTGGGAAATGGCAGCAGACGTTCTTTGACGGGTGACTACAAGAGAGATGAGTACAAAATAATATTCTTTATTATTTGATAAATTAACTTATGGTTTATGGGACATATTTTTGTAAATACATTGCTTGTGTGATTAACGTAGTATATTTAGTTTTGGTCTGACACACTTTTGTATGGAAGCAGCTCGCACGAATGTAGTTAGTGGAAGGTTCTTGTTTTAGTATTGTGTTAACTAACGTAGCTATGTGAACGGCCGTGTTTGCATATGTTACGCAATGCGGTTAAAAACGTCTCTCGGAGATCTGTAGTGTTTCAGAAGTAGGACTGAATTAATGTAATTATACAGTAGATTGGAGGGTAATTAAAATTGTTTAAGATTTATTATTGATCAGATTCAGTGTGACTATTGCCGATTGGAGCAATGTAATTTGTGACGAAGAGTAATCAGCTCTATCGTAGGTTTTAATATTGTGTTTAATGTTTGTGAGCACCTATTCAGCAGACCTGTGTGAAAAGCGTCATGTCGGTCCCAGATGTGTGTATGTGTGTATTTTTGTGGTATTACAAGCGGGAATTTCAGCTGAGACTGATTTCTGTCAGCTTGGTACCCGGTCCATATTGTATCCTTGCGAGGGCAATTGTGGATATGTGATTATGTCTGACCATATGTTGAGTTGGATGAGATTTTTGTTGCTGTTGATTCCGTGAGGTAACGGAACAGCTGGTCGGCTATTTATATACACTGGACTGGGACACGACAAGTATTTGAGGAAAGGGGGGAGATGTTTCACAAGGCTGTCTGAACGTGCAAAGCATGGTCATTAGTGAGGAGTGCTCGTTGGCTCCCTAATTACTTGAATTTCAGATAAGAACTGATCAATTGTAAAAGAATTGTTGAAATAAATGGGAGTTGCCTACGAATCACGATAATCTCCGAAGCGTTACCTTAACATGCAGATTCGTTCATATAAAGTAATATTAGCCGGTCAGGTTTTTGTTGTTGTTGGTTTATTCCAGGTTTATTTTCATTTCTGTGACCCGTGAGCCATGTGCAATGCTGTCTTTCCTTGTGTGTATTGAGCAATTGGCCAGTTGGTAGCTCATGTTGTTAAGTGCGTCTTCGCGCTAATGAGGATCTCAGAGAGATTCCTGTAAATAATAGATTTGTAGTGTGTGTGTCAGTCATTAGAGTTTTTAAGGGTTTTTATTAATGTCATGCCCATATCCATAAACGTTGATTTACGTGATGATAGTTCGTGAGCATCGTGGCTGTTAACCCGTTGTGAACGAACGGTCATCCAAGTACTCATTATCTCGTAGTTAGTCATCACGTGCACATAAAACTCAAATGCAAGGTAGTGGAACTAGGATCCACAATTTTATTATAAAGGGGGAGATCCATCTGACTCCTCAAAGTGTTAGATATTCCTGTCAGGGAAAAATTCAGGGAGGATATATTTTTATTATTGTTTGTTTATTTTCTTTTATGCACAATTAGTTATTAAATCTTGTTATTATCTTACGTCTTGTCTCCTTACTTTCTTAATTACAGTTTTTATCCTATGACCCTTGCCTCAGTAAAGCATGTTGTTTGGTGGACGTAAACATCACACTATGAACTGAGCGCGACCCCTTGATCAAGTTTCTTGCATAAAACACTGCTATTCTGAAGGGTTCATAGGGATAAAACTGGCGCGGCCAAGCGTGGGGCCATTTACTGTGGTGTAACGGCGGAGATTACACATGTCAATAGTGGCGTATTTGAGTAAAACTGACATGCCGCAAGTGCAGGCAGATATGACAGTATTTAATCACCGGGAAGTGATATTTTATTAAAAGTAATTGAGGCGAAGTGGATACCGCCAAATGTGTAAAAAAATAAATTAAAATCAGGAGTTTGCAAAGTAAAATACGGTTCACGTTTTTGTCTTTTAAATTAGAGTAAAATTAATATGTGATACCGGGCGCCCAATGATAAATTAAAACTAGATTTGCTTAGAAAGTCAAACTCATGGAAATATTAGGAGGCTGTAGCCTAAAATGACAATTAATACTTTGTTAATTAGTCAGTGTTAATATCAGATCAGGATGACAATTTAATGACTAAATATGTGCTTGGGTTTAAAATTAAATTGAGTAAAACTAGAACCACTCAGAGATGCAATTGACTAGTGGGAGTAAATGTAAAAAATAAATGAACTGAGTTGGATAAAGAAAGTAAATGTGCATTGGATTTTATGTGTGTGTCAAAAGGGCATTGCTTTATGCCATTTCCCTTATGTCTCATATAAAGTGTGTAATATGGCAACGGTGGAGCAGATCCAGGAGATCATTGAGAGTGCGGCGAGGAGAACACAGGAATTGTTAAATACTAAACTGTCAGAACAAAGTGAATCGCTAAATACTAAACTGTCAAAACAAAGTGAATCGCTAAATACTAAACTGTCAGAACAAAGTGAATCGCTAAATACTAAACTGTTAGAACAAAGTGAATCATTGCGGACACAATTAAACAATAGTAGGCTAGAACAAAGTGAGTCTATAAACAAATTATCTGAGCAAAGTGAATCATTGCGGACACAATTAAACAATAGTAGGCTAGAACAAAGTGAGTCCATAAACAAATTATCTGAGCAAAGTGAATCATTGCGGACACAATTAAATAACAGTAGAATTGAACAAAATGAATATCAGGCGGAACAAGCTAGGTTATTAAAGAGTGAAATTAATGACACTATCAATTCGCAATTAGAGGCGCAAAATATTAAAAACACGAACCAATTAGCTTCGTTAACCGCAGAAATGAAAGATCACACAAATCAACAGATGGTATTACTGGCCCTAGATGTTAGCAAGAATAATGAGAAACAATTAGAGCAGATTAAAAAAATGGAAGATATTTTTGATCAAAAACTTAGCATTCTGGATGAAACGGTGTTGGCTAAATTAGAACAAATTGAAATAGCATGCACAATGAATACAAGCGAGGTCAAAATAGCTCAGGATAAATTGGAAGGACGATTTAAGGAGATGGAGAAAAGCGGCAGGGTCATTCAACAACAATTATCAGCAGTAGATGAAAACATATCCGGCATAATTAAAGATATGGACCGTCTCGAGATAAAATCAGCGGAACAATGGGAAAGCCTAAAATCGGAGCAAGAGCAATTTAAGAGTACATTAGACGAAAGGCTGAGCCAGGTAGAAAGTAATCAGGATGACACAAAAAGCCAGATCGAAGGGCAAGTAAGCACGATTAAAGAACAAATAAGGAAAGATTGGAAGAAAATGAATATTGATTCTAAAGAGGAAAGATCCACCATTCTTAAAACAGTAGGCGAAAATCACACGCGTATTCAAGCTTTGGAGCAAGAGGTGAAAAATAAACTTAAAGAGCAGACGGACAGGATTATTAAAGCCGAACTCCGCTCATTAGAACAATCATCTATATTTAGAACGGGAACAGTGAAAGACAAGCCGGATAACTCAAATAGTCCAGAGTCCAGCACAGCAGGAAGTCAGACTCAGGCAGACAGCCCATTAACAACAAACACGGAAGGATTTCGTAAGAATGTAGATAGGAGCTCGACACCACAAGACGGTCATCAGCCCACACAACTTATTCAAGTAATTCGCTCAAATGACTACAAACCGCAGAAATACACGGAAAATTCAGGGGTGACACCTAAAGCCTTTATCAAAGAGATGGAAGACCATTTCAATGACACTGGGGTACCTGAAGCACGAAGATTAAGGATGATGGAGAGATTTTTATCGGGAAATGTCCTCACATGGTTTTTAAGCTTCAAATATACATTTGGAAACATGTCAGATTTCAACTTAGCGTTTCTGCGCAAATACTGGTCGCCCACAACACAACAGAGTCTAAGGATGGAGCTTTACTCTAGGAAGTACCAAACCACCCAGCAAACAAAATACTCAGATTTCTTTAACATGCAAATGTTAAAATTTCGTGACCTTGATTACCCATTAAATGAAGCAGATCTGGTGATGACTATAGCGAGACAAATGCCAGTAAACGTACAACAAGTACTAGTCGCAGCGAACGTTAGTACGGCCCTACATGCAGAGCAGATACTACGGCAAATAGATTTGACTACATCTCATAGTCATTATAGAGGAGGGAGACAGCTGGAGTTAGTCAATACTACAGAGGTCATCAAACCAAAACAGGCAAACACCAAAATGCAGGGCACTAACACAAGCACTTCCACACCTAGGCGAAACCAGGAAGAAGGAGAAAACAGACCATATCAGCGTAACGAAAATCAGTACAACAATAGGTCATACCAAGGTAACAATAGATACCAACAGAGAGGATATCAGCAATGGCGTGAAAATCGAAGGAATGACAGGCCTTATGGAAGATACGGTGATTACAATGCCAATCAACGATGGAAAGGAAGAAGAGACCAAAATCAAGGAGAGCCACGTAACTATCGAGATGACTGGGATGATAGGCACGCTCAATCGCAAAATTACCTAGAGGAGTTACACGCTAGTCAAGGTGGAGAGATAGGAAGATGGGAAAAGGCCATTGGGAACATGAAGAATCCTGATACACATACTGAGGAAGCTGGAAGTCTACTGAGACAACAGGGATATCAAGGACATGAGCGACAGAAGGATGATGGGAGTCGCAATGAAAAAAAAAAATGTTAAATTTGGATAAAGGAGACAGGCTACAAACACAACAGTCGGAAGTTGAAGATGGATGGATAGTAGCGAACATACAAGAATGGATTGCTTTGCCAGAAGACTGCCTGGAGGAGACGGTGAAACCACGGAACGATGAAATTAGGCAGTTACCCATTATTTACGCAAGGATTGGTGGAATTAATATAAGATGTTTATTGGATACGGGGTCACAGATCAGTCTGGTATCGGAGGCCTTGGTTCGAGAGTTGGGACGGAGTCAGAATATTCCTGTAATTCCGGTACCACAGCTCAAAGTGAGGGGTGTTATTCCTGAACGCACCGTCACTTGTAAACGTCAGGCATACTTAGAGCTGAACATATTGGAACACACTTTTGGGCAAACGTTCATTATCATGGCAAAGATGAATTTCAATATAATTCTTGGTGCAAATTTTATTTGTGACTATCAACCAGTGATAGATTTGCACAAGAATAGTGTCAGTTTTAGAGAGTATGATCAGCTGAAAAATGTGGGATTGCATATGGATGAAATCACTACCGGAAGAGATGTAAATTCTTGGGCATTGGAAGCAATATCGGAAGAGACGGAAGAGGATGTACGAAAGGCAGAAGATAACATCATAGAAGGAGCTGTTGTGGAACTAGATGGGGAGAGTGAATCCCAGGAGATATGGTCTTTATTAACAGAAGGAGATAACAGTGATGCACAATTTGAAGAGTTACTACCGGAGGCACTCAGCAGGAACCCAGAGCCTGATAATGAAGAAACAGCGATGGTACAACACTTGGAGTTAACACCGAAGGACCGGGAATTCTTGGAGGAGTTACGTGAGATACAGCGAGAACAGGAAGCGGAACCATGGATGATGCTTTTAATTCAATACTTCAGAAAGCAACTACCTACAGGAACACCTGCATTTCGAGAAGCGAAAGCCAAAGAAGGAAGATATGTTTATGTCAACAATTTGCTGCACAAATGGGTAGATAATGACCACACCAAGTTACGCATATTAGTACCTGCATCGTTACAACGAGGATTGACATGGCATACGCACGAAAGTTACGGTCATGTGGGCGTAGATAAGTGCGAAGCGACGATAGGAGAGACATTTACATGGCCACGTATGAGAACAACTATATGTGACGTCATTACAACTTGTGATCCGTGTCAGAGGACAAAGCCCAATAATTACTTAATGAGGCAGTATCCCAGACCATTGCTACCTCATAAACCATGTGAGCTACTGGCACTCGACTGTTTCGGTCCAATCCCGAAGGGAAGGCGAGGTTGCCGTCATTTGCTAGTGTGCATTGATGTATTTTCTAAATTTGTAGTACTATGCCCTATTCAGAAAACGACATCGAAGCAAGTACTCAGTCGCATTCGAAATAGAGTTATTCCAATCCTTGGAAAACCAGAGTTATATTATCAGACCATGGCAGTTATTTCACATGCGCCGAATTCAAGAAAGGTATGGAAGATATGGGTATAAAACACGTTTTAAGCAGTATCCGACATGCCCAAGCAAATCCAAGTGAAAGAGCAATTAAGTGTGTAACTTCATATTTGAGGATCTTCATTCCGAACGAACACCACAAATGGGTCGATAAAATTAAGGATGTAGAGACATGCATGAATTCTACCAGGCACGAGTCAACAGGACAAATCCCTATGGTCCTACACAAGAACGAGTATCCAGTAAGAACGTGGAAAAGCATCATTAACTGTCCACAAGATCCAATGATAGCACCTGACTTGCGAATTGAGAGGACGAGAGCCTACATGAGAAAACAAGCAGACCGCAGTTTACGGCGAGTAAGAAATAAGAGGTTTCACAGGGATCTTGAAATCAACCAGCTCGTTTTGGTGAAATGACCTGCTACATCGGACCCAGAAAAGAAAATCTTCGGTAAATTCTGCGAAAAGTTCATAGGACCCTATTCTATCGTAAGAAACCTTGGAAACAATGCTTACAGAGTGAAAGAATTGAGCACAGGAACAATGTCAGTCTACAACGCTGCCAACCTAAAAAAGTATCGTCGAAGTGAGCCATGGGAGCGCCAAAATTAATGATGCAGTTTGAATATATGGACGTCCTATTATCAACAAAGTGCACGAGGAGTAGTTGAGTACGGCACGTAAACGAGGAAGTAGTGTTGTTGTTGACAAACATTAACGAGACGAGCAGAGTGTTGCCTCAGGCACCAGAGCGTCATGCAAGCAGACTGAGAGGGGAGATGAGCAGGAAATGAAAACGAGTAAATGCCATTCAAGACAGGAGCGACTAGACCAGTAATAGAAAAGGGGTGATTCCGAAATAAAACAATTTGGCCTACGGAAGTCTTTTAAAAATTGTCGACTTTATTCCTAAGTTCGAAATTTTGTGAGTGGGAGAGTTGTGAACCCTTTTATCCTCTGTTGGATAAATGATTCTATGTTTTATTTCTCCAATTAATAAATATTTCAACCAGCATCATGAAAGTAGCCAGACGGAGATGAGGAAATTTCAAGCATTGGTTGGAGACAGCGGGGACATACCTGAAGCAGGTTGACAATAGGCTAAATATTTTAGTTGTGAAAGGAAATAGCCTAGCGATGTGTAACAAGGACAGGTGTGGGCCGCCTCAAATAGAAGCGACGCGCAGTGAGACATGATGCTGGTATGTTCATTGTGATATTCGCGCCTAGAAGAAATATGATGCAGTAATGTGAGTGGCTGATGAGCAGGCTGGACACTCCTACGACGCCAAGATCTGCTATGAACCGCCAAATTACAGAAAATGTGAGAACCAATGAGAGAAGAATGCCTAGTTAACGCGGCAGGTCTAGCGTGGGTACGCTCGGCTAGCATTCACGCGGGAAATCGCCTAGACAAAATCTCTACGATCGATTCTAGGATTAATGAGCATATTCTTGACCTGTGCAATGTTACGAGTTCAGTGATATCTATTTCATTCCTGTACCACAATTATTTCGAGAACTTTTTACATAAATTCCCCCCCCCCCATCGAGACCTAGGGCCAGTTCTTTTATAAGTGGCATGAAGAGCATTGACTTCTATTCTGTTCGTCTGAGGACGTAGACTATTATTCTGTGCGTCTACGGGCGTAGTCGTCTTATTACTGTGTTCGTCTGCGGACAGAACGACTTCTATTTTTTGTGTCGTGGACACAGGTTGATTATTATTTTGTGTGTCTTGGACACAGAAGTTATTGTAAAGTGTTAAATTCAGTGATAGATAGTCACAGTACTATATTGTAGGGGCAGTATCGTCGATAATTCGCCAACGAACTGTGACAGGGAAAGTAGTACCTGAACAGCGAATTTAGTAGTCAGATATCAAGTGTATAATAATCTAATTTTTGAAGCAGCGCCAGAGATGACACCGACGACTACAGAGGAAGTTTGGAATTCTCAACACTCCGTCCAGATGGCTGAGATGAGATAGAACCATTCAGTTGGGAAATGGCAGCAGACGTTCTTTGACGGGTGACTACAAGAGAGATGAGTACAAAATAATATTCTTTATTATTTGATAAATTAACTTATGGTTTATGGGACATATTTTTGTAAATACATTGCTTGTGTGATTAACGTAGTATATTTAGTTTTGGTCTGACACACTTTTGTATGGAAGCAGCTCGCACGAATGTAGTTAGTGGAAGGTTCTTGTTTTAGTATTGTGTTAACTAACGTAGCTATGTGAACGGCCGTGTTTGCATATGTTACGCAATGCGGTTAAAAACGTCTCTCGGAGATCTGTAGTGTTTCAGAAGTAGGACTGAATTAATGTAATTATACAGTAGATTGGAGGGTAATTAAAATTGTTTAAGATTTATTATTGATCAGATTCAGTGTGACTATTGCCGATTGGAGCAATGTAATTTGTGACGAAGAGTAATCAGCTCTATCGTAGGTTTTAATATTGTGTTTAATGTTTGTGAGCACCTATTCAGCAGACCTGTGTGAAAAGCGTCATGTCGGTCCCAGATGTGTGTATGTGTGTATTTTTGTGGTATTACAAGCGGGAATTTCAGCTGAGACTGATTTCTGTCAGCTTGGTACCCGGTCCATATTGTATCCTTGCGAGGGCAATTGTGGATATGTGATTATGTCTGACCATATGTTGAGTTGGATGAGATTTTTGTTGCTGTTGATTCCGTGAGGTAACGGAACAGCTGGTCGGCTATTTATATACACTGGACTGGGACACGACAAGTATTTGAGGAAAGGGGGGAGATGTTTCACAAGGCTGTCTGAACGTGCAAAGCATGGTCATTAGTGAGGAGTGCTCGTTGGCTCCCTAATTACTTGAATTTCAGATAAGAACTGATCAATGGTAAAAGAATTGTTGAAATAAATGGGAGTTGCCTACGAATCACGATAATCTCCGAAGCGTTACCTTAACATGCAGATTCGTTCATATAAAGTAATATTAGCCGGTCAGGTTTTTGTTGTTGTTGGTTTATTCCAGGTTTATTTTCATTTCTGTGACCCGTGAGCCATGTGCAATGCTGTCTTTCCTTGTGTGTATTGAGCAATTGGCCAGTTGGTAGCTCATGTTGTTAAGTGCGTCTTCGCGCTAATGAGGATCTCAGAGAGATTCCTGTAAATAATAGATTTGTAGTGTGTGTGTCAGTCATTAGAGTTTTTAAGGGTTTTTATTAATGTCATGCCCATATCCATAAACGTTGATTTACGTGATGATAGTTCGTGAGCATCGTGGCTGTTAACCCGTTGTGAACGAACGGTCATCCAAGTACTCATTATCTCGTAGTTAGTCATCACGTGCACATAAAACTCAAATGCAAGGTAGTGGAACTAGGATCCACAATTTTATTATAAAGGGGGAGATCCATCTGACTCCTCAAAGTGTTAGATATTCCTGTCAGGGAAAAATTCAGGGAGGATATATTTTTATTATTGTTTGTTTATTTTCTTTTATGCACAATTAGTTATTAAATCTTGTTATTATCTTACGTCTTGTCTCCTTACTTTCTTAATTACAGTTTTTATCCTATGACCCTTGCCTCAGTAAAGCATGTTGTTTGGCGGACGTAAACATCACACTATGAACTGAGCGCGACCCCTTGATCAAGTTTCTTGCATAAAACACTGCTATTCTGAAGGGTTCATAGGGATAAAACTGGCGCGGCCAAGCGTGGGGCCATTTACTGTGGTGTAACGGCGGAGATTACACATGTCAATAGTGGCGTATTTGAGTAAAACTGACATGCCGCAAGTGCAGGCAGATATGACAGTATTTAATCACCGGGAAGTGATATTTTATTAAAAGTAATTGAGGCGAAGTGGATACCGCCAAATGTGTAAAAAAATAAATTAAAATCAGGAGTTTGCAAAGTAAAATACGGTTCACGTTTTTGTCTTTTAAATTAGAGTAAAATTAATATGTGATACCGGGCGCCCAATGATAAATTAAAACTAGATTTGCTTAGAAAGTCAAACTCATGGAAATATTAGGAGGCTGTAGCCTAAAATGACAATTAATACTTTGTTAATTAGTCAGTGTTAATATCAGATCAGGATGACAATTTAATGACTAAATATGTGCTTGGGTTTAAAATTAAATTGAGTAAAACTAGAACCACTCAGAGATGCAATTGACTAGTGGGAGTAAATGTAAAAAATAAATGAACTGAGTTGGATAAAGAAAGTAAATGTGCATTGGATTTTATGTGTGTGTCAAAAGGGCATTGCTTTATGCCATTTCCCTTATGTCTCATATAAAGTGTGTAATATGGCAACGGTGGAGCAGATCCAGGAGATCATTGAGAGTGCGGCGAGGAGAACACAGGAATTGTTAAATACTAAACTGTCAGAACAAAGTGAATCGCTAAATACTAAACTGTCAAAACAAAGTGAATCGCTAAATACTAAACTGTCAGAACAAAGTGAATCGCTAAATACTAAACTGTTAGAACAAAGTGAATCATTGCGGACACAATTAAACAATAGTAGGCTAGAACAAAGTGAGTCTATAAACAAATTATCTGAGCAAAGTGAATCATTGCGGACACAATTAAACAATAGTAGGCTAGAACAAAGTGAGTCCATAAACAAATTATCTGAGCAAAGTGAATCATTGCGGACACAATTAAATAACAGTAGAATTGAACAAAATGAATATCAGGCGGAACAAGCTAGGTTATTAAAGAGTGAAATTAATGACACTATCAATTCGCAATTAGAGGCGCAAAATATTAAAAACACGAACCAATTAGCTTCGTTAACCGCAGAAATGAAAGATCACACAAATCAACAGATGGTATTACTGGCCCTAGATGTTAGCAAGAATAATGAGAAACAATTAGAGCAGATTAAAAAAATGGAAGATATTTTTGATCAAAAACTTAGCATTCTGGATGAAACGGTGTTGGCTAAATTAGAACAAATTGAAATAGCATGCACAATGAATACAAGCGAGGTCAAAATAGCTCAGGATAAATTGGAAGGACGATTTAAGGAGATGGAGAAAAGCGGCAGGGTCATTCAACAACAATTATCAGCAGTAGATGGAAACATATCCGGCATAATTAAAGATATGGACCGTCTCGAGATAAAATCAGCGGAACAATGGGAAAGCCTAAAATCGGAGCAAGAGCAATTTAAGAGTACATTAGACGAAAGGCTGAGCCAGGTAGAAAGTAATCAGGATGACACAAAAAGCCAGATCGAAGGGCAAGTAAGCACGATTAAAGAACAAATAAGGAAAGATTGGAAGAAAATGAATATTGATTCTAAAGAGGAAAGATCCACCATTCTTAAAACAGTAGGCGAAAATCACACGCGTATTCAAGCTTTGGAGCAAGAGGTGAAAAATAAACTTAAAGAGCAGACGGACAGGATTATTAAAGCCGAACTCCGCTCATTAGAACAATCATCTATATTTAGAACGGGAACAGTGAAAGACAAGCCGGATAACTCAAATAGTCCAGAGTCCAGCACAGCAGGAAGTCAGACTCAGGCAGACAGCCCATTAACAACAAACACGGAAGGATTTCGTAAGAATGTAGATAGGAGCTCGACACCACAAGACGGTCATCAGCCCACACAACTTATTCAAGTAATTCGCTCAAATGACTACAAACCGCAGAAATACACGGAAAATTCAGGGGTGACACCTAAAGCCTTTATCAAAGAGATGGAAGACCATTTCAATGACACTGGGGTACCTGAAGCACGAAGATTAAGGATGATGGAGAGATTTTTATCGGGAAATGTCCTCACATGGTTTTTAAGCTTCAAATATACATTTGGAAACATGTCAGATTTCAACTTAGCGTTTCTGCGCAAATACTGGTCGCCCACAACACAACAGAGTCTAAGGATGGAGCTTTACTCTAGGAAGTACCAAACCACCCAGCAAACAAAATACTCAGATTTCTTTAACATGCAAATGTTAAAATTTCGTGACCTTGATTACCCATTAAATGAAGCAGATCTGGTGATGACTATAGCGAGACAAATGCCAGTAAACGTACAACAAGTACTAGTCGCAGCGAACGTTAGTACGGCCCTACATGCAGAGCAGATACTACGGCAAATAGATTTGACTACATCTCATAGTCATTATAGAGGAGGGAGACAGCTGGAGTTAGTCAATACTACAGAGGTCATCAAACCAAAACAGGCAAACACCAAAACGCAGGGCACTAACACAAGCACTTCCACACCTAGGCGAAACCAGGAAGAAGGAGAAAACAGACCATATCAGCGTAACGAAAATCAGTACAACAATAGGTCATACCAAGGTAACAATAGATACCAACAGAGAGGATATCAGCAATGGCGTGAAAATCGAAGGAATGACAGGCCTTATGGAAGATACGGTGATTACAATGCCAATCAACGATGGAAAGGAAGAAGAGACCAAAATCAAGGAGAGCCACGTAACTATCGAGATGACTGGGATGATAGGCACGCTCAATCGCAAAATTACCTAGAGGAGTTACACGCTAGTCAAGGTGGAGAGATAGGAAGATGGGAAAAGGCCATTGGGAACATGAAGAATCCTGATACACATACTGAGGAAGCTGGAAGTCTACTGAGACAACAGGGATATCAAGGACATGAGCGACAGAAGGATGATGGGAGTCGCAATGAAAAAAAAAATGTTAAATTTGGATAAAGGAGACAGGCTACAAACACAACAGTCGGAAGTTGAAGATGGATGGATAGTAGCGAACATACAAGAATGGATTGCTTTGCCAGAAGACTGCCTGGAGGAGACGGTGAAACCACGGAACGATGAAATTAGGCAGTTACCCATTATTTACGCAAGGATTGGTGGAATTAATATAAGATGTTTATTGGATACGGGGTCACAGATCAGTCTGGTATCGGAGGCCTTGGTTCGAGAGTTGGGACGGAGTCAGAATATTCCTGTAATTCCGGTACCACAGCTCAAAGTGAGGGGTGTTATTCCTGAACGCACCGTCACTTGTAAACGTCAGGCATACTTAGAGCTGAACATATTGGAACACACTTTTGGGCAAACGTTCATTATCATGGCAAAGATGAATTTCAATATAATTCTTGGTGCAAATTTTATTTGTGACTATCAAGCAGTGATAGATTTGCACAAGAATAGTGTCAGTTTTAGAGAGTATGATCAGCTGAAAAATGTGGGATTGCATATGGATGAAATCACTACCGGAAGAGATGTAAATTCTTGGGCATTGGAAGCAATATCGGAAGAGACGGAAGAGGAGGTACGAAAGGCAGAAGATAACATCATAGAAGGAGCTGTTGTGGAACTAGATGGGGAGAGTGAATCCCAGGAGATATGGTCTTTATTAACAGAAGGAGATAACAGTGATGCACAATTTGAAGAGTTACTACCGGAGGCACTCAGCAGGAACCCAGAGCCTGATAATGAAGAAACAGCGATGGTACAACACTTGGAGTTAACACCGAAGGACCGGGAATTCTTGGAGGAGTTACGTGAGATACAGCGAGAACAGGAAGCGGAACCATGGATGATGCTTTTAATTCAATACTTCAGAAAGCAACTACCTACAGGAACACCTGCATTTCGAGAAGCGAAAGCCAAAGAAGGAAGATATGTTTATGTCAACAATTTGCTGCACAAATGGGTAGATAATGACCACACCAAGTTACGCATATTAGTACCTGCATCGTTACAACGAGGATTGACATGGCATACGCACGAAAGTTACGGTCATGTGGGCGTAGATAAGTGCGAAGCGACGATAGGAGAGACATTTACATGGCCACGTATGAGAACAACTATATGTGACGTCATTACAACTTGTGATCCGTGTCAGAGGACAAAGCCCAATAATTACTTAATGAGGCAGTATCCCAGACCATTGCTACCTCATAAACCATGTGAGCTACTGGCACTCGACTGTTTCGGTCCAATCCCGAAGGGAAGGCGAGGTTGCCGTCATTTGCTAGTGTGCATTGATGTATTTTCTAAATTTGTAGTACTATGCCCTATTCAGAAAACGACATCGAAGCAAGTACTCAGTCGCATTCGAAATAGAGTTATTCCAATCCTTGGAAAACCAGAGTTATATTATCAGACCATGGCAGTTATTTCACATGCGCCGAATTCAAGAAAGGTATGGAAGATATGGGTATAAAACACGTTTTAAGCAGTATCCGACATGCCCAAGCAAATCCAAGCGAAAGAGCAATTAAGTGTGTAACTTCATATTTGAGGATCTTCATTCCGAACGAACACCACAAATGGGTCGATAAAATTAAGGATGTAGAGACATGCATGAATTCTACCAGGCACGAGTCAACAGGACAAATCCCTATGGTCCTACACAAGAACGAGTATCCAGTAAGAACGTGGAAAAGCATCATTAACTGTCCACAAGATCCAATGATAGCACCTGACTTGCGAATTGAGAGGACGAGAGCCTACATGAGAAAACAAGCAGACCGCAGTTTACGGCGAGTAAGAAATAAGAGGTTTCACAGGGATCTTGAAATCAACCAGCTCGTTTTGGTGAAATGACCTGCTACATCGGACCCAGAAAAGAAAATCTTCGGTAAATTCTGCGAAAAGTTCATAGGACCCTATTCTATCGTAAGAAACCTTGGAAACAATGCTTACAGAGTGAAAGAATTGAGCACAGGAACAATGTCAGTCTACAACGCTGCCAACCTAAAAAAGTATCGTCGAAGTGAGCCATGGGAGCGCCAAAATTAATGATGCAGTTTGAATATATGGACGTCCTATTATCAACAAAGTGCACGAGGAGTAGTTGAGTACGGCACGTAAACGAGGAAGTAGTGTTGTTGTTGACAAACATTAACGAGACGAGCAGAGTGTTGCCTCAGGCACCAGAGCGTCATGCAAGCAGACTGAGAGGGGAGATGAGCAGGAAATGAAAACGAGTAAATGCCATTCAAGACAGGAGCGACTAGACCAGTAATAGAAAAGGGGTGATTCCGAAATAAAACAATTTGGCCTACGGAAGTCTTTTAAAAATTGTCGACTTTATTCCTAAGTTCGAAATTTTGTGAGTGGGAGAGTTGTGAACCCTTTTATCCTCTGTTGGATAAATGATTCTATGTTTTATTTCTCCAATTAATAAATATTTCAACCAGCATCATGAAAGTAGCCAGACGGAGATGAGGAAATTTCAAGCATTGGTTGGAGACAGCGGGGACATACCTGAAGCAGGTTGACAATAGGCTAAATATTTTAGCTGTGAAAGGAAATAGCCTAGCGATGTGTAACAAGGACAGGTGTGGGCCGCCTCAAATAGAAGCGACGCGCAGTGAGACATGATGCTGGTATGTTCATTGTGATATTCGCGCCTAGAAGAAATATGATGCAGTAATGTGAGTGGCTGATGAGCAGGCTGGACACTCCTACGACGCCAAGATCTGCTATGAACCGCCAAATTACAGAAAATGTGAGAACCAATGAGAGAAGAATGCCTAGTTAACGCGGCAGGTCTAGCGTGGGTACGCTCGGCTAGCATTCACGCGGGAAATCGCCTAGACAAAATCTCTACGATCGATTCTAGGATTAATGAGCATATTCTTGACCTGTGCAATGTTACGAGTTCAGTGATATCTATTTCATTCCTGTACCACAATTATTTCGAGAAATCTTTACATAAATTCCCCCCCCCCACATCGAGACCTAGGGCCAGTTCTTTTATAAGTGGCATGAAGAGCATTGACTTCTATTCTGTTCGTCTGAGGACGTAGACTATTATTCTGTGCGTCTACGGGCGTAGTCGTCTTATTACTGTGTTCGTCTGCGGACAGAACGACTTCTATTTTTTGTGTCGTGGACACAGGTTGATTATTATTTTGTGTGTCTTGGACACAGAAGTTATTGTAAAGTGTTAAATTCAGTGATAGATAGTCACAGTACTATATTGTAGGGGCAGTATCGTCGATAATTCGCCAACGAACTGTGACAGGGAAAGTAGTACCTGAACAGCGAATTTAGTAGTCAGATATCAAGTGTATAATAATCTAATTTTTGAAGCAGCGCCAGAGATGACACCGACGACTACAGAGGAAGTTTGGAATTCTCAACACTCCGTCCAGATGGCTGAGATGAGATAGAACCATTCAGTTGGGAAATGGCAGCAGACGTTCTTTGACGGGTGACTACAAGAGAGATGAGTACAAAATAATATTCTTTATTATTTGATAAATTAACTTATGGTTTATGGGACATATTTTTGTAAATACATTGCTTGTGTGATTAACGTAGTATATTTAGTTTTGGTCTGACACACTTTTGTATGGAAGCAGCTCGCACGAATGTAGTTAGTGGAAGGTTCTTATTTTAGTATTGTGTTAACTAACGTAGCTATGTGAACGGCCGTGTTTGCATATGTTACGCAATGCGGTTAAAAACGTCTCTCGGAGATCTGTAGTGTTTCAGAAGTAGGACTGAATTAATGTAATTATACAGTAGATTGGAGGGTAATTAAAATTGTTTAAGATTTATTATTGATCAGATTCAGTGTGACTATTGCCGATTGGAGCAATGTAATTTGTGACGAAGAGTAATCAGCTCTATCGTAGGTTTTAATATTGTGTTTAATGTTTGTGAGCACCTATTCAGCAGACCTGTGTGAAAAGCGTCATGTCGGTCCCAGATGTGTGTATGTGTGTATTTTTGTGGTATTACAAGCGGGAATTTCAGCTGAGACTGATTTCTGTCAGCTTGGTACCCGGTCCATATTGTATCCTTGCGAGCAATTGTGGATATGTGATTATGTCTGACCATATGTTGAGTTGGATGAGATTTTTGTTGCTGTTGATTCCGTGAGGTAACGGAACAGCTGGTCGGCTATTTATATACACTGGACTGGGACACGACAAGTATTTGAGGAAAGGGGGGAGATGTTTCACAAGGCTGTCTGAACGTGCAAAGCATGGTCATTAGTGAGGAGTGCTCGTTGGCTCCCTAATTACTTGAATTTCAGATAAGAACTGATCAATGGTAAAAGAATTGTTGAAATAAATGGGAGTTGCCTACGAATCACGATAATCTCCGAAGCGTTACCTTAACATGCAGATTCGTTCATATAAAGTAATATTAGCCGGTCAGGTTTTTGTTGTTGTTGGTTTATTCCAGGTTTATTTTCATTTCTGTGACCCGTGAGCCATGTGCAATGCTGTCTTTCCTTGTGTGTATTGAGCAATTGGCCAGTTGGTAGCTCATGTTGTTAAGTGCGTCTTCGCGCTAATGAGGATCTCAGAGAGATTCCTGTAAATAATAGATTTGTAGTGTGTGTGTCAGTCATTAGAGTTTTTAAGGGTTTTTATTAATGTCATGCCCATATCCATAAACGTTGATTTACGTGATGATAGTTCGTGAGCATCGTGGCTGTTAACCCGTTGTGAACGAACGGTCATCCAAGTACTCATTATCTCGTAGTTAGTCATCACGTGCACATAAAACTCAAATGCAAGGTAGTGGAACTAGGATCCACAATTTTATTATAAAGGGGGAGATCCATCTGACTCCTCAAAGTGTTAGATATTCCTGTCAGGGAAAAATTCAGGGAGGATATATTTTTATTATTGTTTGTTTATTTTCTTTTATGCACAATTAGTTATTAAATCTTGTTATTATCTTACGTCTTGTCTCCTTACTTTCTTAATTACAGTTTTTATCCTATGACCCTTGCCTCAGTAAAGCATGTTGTTTGGCGGACGTAAACATCACACTATGAACTGAGCGCGACCCCTTGATCAAGTTTCTTGCATAAAACACTGCTATTCTGAAGGGTTCATAGGGATAAAACTGGCGCGGCCAAGCGTGGGGCCATTTACTGTGGTGTAACGGCGGAGATTACACATGTCAATAGTGGCGTATTTGAGTAAAACTGACATGCCGCAAGTGCAGGCAGATATGACAGTATTTAATCACCGGGAAGTGATATTTTATTAAAAGTAATTGAGGCGAAGTGGATACCGCCAAATGTGTAAAAAAATAAATTAAAATCAGGAGTTTGCAAAGTAAAATACGGTTCACGTTTTTGTCTTTTAAATTAGAGTAAAATTAATATGTGATACCGGGCGCCCAATGATAAATTAAAACTAGATTTGCTTAGAAAGTCAAACTCATGGAAATATTAGGAGGCTGTAGCCTAAAATGACAATTAATACTTTGTTAATTAGTCAGTGTTAATATCAGATCAGGATGACAATTTAATGACTAAATATGTGCTTGGGTTTAAAATTAAATTGAGTAAAACTAGAACCACTCAGAGATGCAATTGACTAGTGGGAGTAAATGTAAAAAATAAATGAACTGAGTTGGATAAAGAAAGTAAATGTGCATTGGATTTTATGTGTGTGTCAAAAGGGCATTGCTTTATGCCATTTCCCTTATGTCTCATATAAAGTGTGTAATATGGCAACGGTGGAGCAGATCCAGGAGATCATTGAGAGTGCGGCGAGGAGAACACAGGAATTGTTAAATACTAAACTGTCAGAACAAAGTGAATCGCTAAATACTAAACTGTCAAAACAAAGTGAATCGCTAAATACTAAACTGTCAGAACAAAGTGAATCGCTAAATACTAAACTGTTAGAACAAAGTGAATCATTGCGGACGCAATTAAACAATAGTAGGCTAGAACAAAGTGAGTCTATAAACAAATTATCTGAGCAAAGTGAATCATTGCGGACACAATTAAACAATAGTAGGC
The DNA here is from genome assembly GCA_946902985.2 of Meconema thalassinum. Lineage (NCBI taxonomy): Eukaryota > Metazoa > Arthropoda > Insecta > Orthoptera > Tettigoniidae > Meconema > Meconema thalassinum. The sequence continues at coordinate 221,981,775 of OX336390.1, read as the reverse complement.
TAGAACAAAGTGAGTCCATAAACAAATTATCTGAGCAAAGTGAATCATTGCGGACACAATTAAATAACAGTAGAATTGAACAAAATGAATATCAGGCGGAACAAGCTAGGTTATTAAAGAGTGAAATTAATGACACTATCAATTCGCAATTAGAGGCGCAAAATATTAAAAACACGAACCAATTAGCTTCGTTAACCGCAGAAATGAAAGATCACACAAATCAACAGATGGTATTACTGGCCCTAGATGTTAGCAAGAATAATGAGAAACAATTAGAGCAGATTAAAAAAATGGAAGATATTTTTGATCAAAAACTTAGCATTCTGGATGAAACGGTGTTGGCTAAATTAGAACAAATTGAAATAGCATGCACAATGAATACAAGCGAGGTCAAAATAGCTCAGGATAAATTGGAAGGACGATTTAAGGAGATGGAGAAAAGCGGCAGGGTCATTCAACAACAATTATCAGCAGTAGATGAAAACATATCCGGCATAATTAAAGATATGGACCGTCTCGAGATAAAATCAGCGGAACAATGGGAAAGCCTAAAATCGGAGCAAGAGCAATTTAAGAGTACATTAGACGAATGGCTGAGCCAGGTAGAAAGTAATCAGGATGACACAAAAAGCCAGATCGAAGGGCAAGTAAGCACGATTAAAGAACAAATAAGGAAAGATTGGAAGAAAATGAATATTGATTCTAAAGAGGAAAGATCCACCATTCTTAAAACAGTAGGCGAAAATCACACGCGAATTCAAGCTTTGGAGCAAGAGGTGAAAAATAAACTTAAAGAGCAGACGGACAGGATTATTAAAGCCGAACTCCGCTCATTAGAACAATCATCTATATTTAGAACGGGAACAGTGAAAGACAAGCCGGATAACTCAAATAGTCCAGAGTCCAGCACAGCAGGAAGTCAGACTCAGGCAGACAGCCCATTAACAACAAACACGGAAGGATTTCGTAAGAATGTAGATAGGAGCTCGACACCACAAGACGGTCATCAGCCCACACAACTTATTCAAGTAATTCGCTCAAATGACTACAAACCGCAGAAATACACGGAAAATTCAGGGGTGACACCTAAAGCCTTTATCAAAGAGATGGAAGACCATTTCAATGACACTGGGGTACCTGAAGCACGAAGATTAAGGATGATGGAGAGATTTTTATCGGGAAATGTCCTCACATGGTTTTTAAGCTTCAAATATACATTTGGAAACATGTCAGATTTCAACTTAGCGTTTCTGCGCAAATACTGGTCGCCCACAACACAACAGAGTCTAAGGATGGAGCTTTACTCTAGGAAGTACCAAACCACCCAGCAAACAAAATACTCAGATTTCTTTAACATGCAAATGTTAAAATTTCGTGACCTTGATTACCCATTAAATGAAGCAGATCTGGTGATGACTATAGCGAGACAAATGCCAGTAAACGTACAACAAGTACTAGTCGCAGCGAACGTTAGTACGGCCCTACATGCAGAGCAGATACTACGGCAAATAGATTTGACTACATCTCATAGTCATTATAGAGGAGGGAGACAGCTGGAGTTAGTCAATACTACAGAGGTCATCAAACCAAAACAGGCAAACACCAAAACGCAGGGCACTAACACAAGCACTTCCACACCTAGGCGAAACCAGGAAGAAGGAGAAAACAGACCATATCAGCGTAACGAAAATCAGTACAACAATAGGTCATACCAAGGTAACAATAGATACCAACAGAGAGGATATCAGCAATGGCGTGAAAATCGAAGGAATGACAGGCCTTATGGAAGATACGGTGATTACAATGCCAATCAACGATGGAAAGGAAGAAGAGACCAAAATCAAGGAGAGCCACGTAACTATCGAGATGACTGGGATGATAGGCACGCTCAATCGCAAAATTACCTAGAGGAGTTACACGCTAGTCAAGGTGGAGAGATAGGAAGATGGGAAAAGGCCATTGGGAACATGAAGAATCCTGATACACATACTGAGGAAGCTGGAAGTCTACTGAGACAACAGGGATATCAAGGACATGAGCGACAGAAGGATGATGGGAGTCGCAATGAAAAAAAAAAATGTTAAATTTGGATAAAGGAGACAGGCTACAAACACAACAGTCGGAAGTTGAAGATGGATGGATAGTAGCGAACATACAAGAATGGATTGCTTTGCCAGAAGACTGCCTGGAGGAGACGGTGAAACCACGGAACGATGAAATTAGGCAGTTACCCATTATTTACGCAAGGATTGGTGGAATTAATATAAGATGTTTATTGGATACGGGGTCACAGATCAGTCTGGTATCGGAGGCCTTGGTTCGAGAGTTGGGACGGAGTCAGAATATTCCTGTAATTCCGGTACCACAGCTCAAAGTGAGGGGTGTTATTCCTGAACGCACCGTCACTTGTAAACGTCAGGCATACTTAGAGCTGAACATATTGGAACACACTTTTGGGCAAACGTTCATTATCATGGCAAAGATGAATTTCAATATAATTCTTGGTGCAAATTTTATTTGTGACTATCAACCAGTGATAGATTTGCACAAGAATAGTGTCAGTTTTAGAGAGTATGATCAGCTGAAAAATGTGGGATTGCATATGGATGAAATCACTACCGGAAGAGATGTAAATTCTTGGGCATTGGAAGCAATATCGGAAGAGACGGAAGAGGATGTACGAAAGGCAGAAGATAACATCATAGAAGGAGCTGTTGTGGAACTAGATGGGGAGAGTGAATCCCAGGAGATATGGTCTTTATTAACAGAAGGAGATAACAGTGATGCACAATTTGAAGAGTTACTACCGGAGGCACTCAGCAGGAACCCAGAGCCTGATAATGAAGAAACAGCGATGGTACAACACTTGGAGTTAACACCGAAGGACCGGGAATTCTTGGAGGAGTTACGTGAGATACAGCGAGAACAGGAAGCGGAACCATGGATGATGCTTTTAATTCAATACTTCAGAAAGCAACTACCTACAGGAACACCTGCATTTCGAGAAGCGAAAGCCAAAGAAGGAAGATATGTTTATGTCAACAATTTGCTGCACAAATGGGTAGATAATGACCACACCAAGTTACGCATATTAGTACCTGCATCGTTACAACGAGGATTGACATGGCATACGCACGAAAGTTACGGTCATGTGGGCGTAGATAAGTGCGAAGCGACGATAGGAGAGACATTTACATGGCCACGTATGAGAACAACTATATGTGACGTCATTACAACTTGTGATCCGTGTCAGAGGACAAAGCCCAATAATTACTTAATGAGGCAGTATCCCAGACCATTGCTACCTCATAAACCATGTGAGCTACTGGCACTCGACTGTTTCGGTCCAATCCCGAAGGGAAGGCGAGGTTGCCGTCATTTGCTAGTGTGCATTGATGTATTTTCTAAATTTGTAGTACTATGCCCTATTCAGAAAACGACATCGAAGCAAGTACTCAGTCGCATTCGAAATAGAGTTATTCCAATCCTTGGAAAACCAGAGTTATATTATCAGACCATGGCAGTTATTTCACATGCGCCGAATTCAAGAAAGGTATGGAAGATATGGGTATAAAACACGTTTTAAGCAGTATCCGACATGCCCAAGCAAATCCAAGTGAAAGAGCAATTAAGTGTGTAACTTCATATTTGAGGATCTTCATTCCGAACGAACACCACAAATGGGTCGATAAAATTAAGGATGTAGAGACATGCATGAATTCTACCAGGCACGAGTCAACAGGACAAATCCCTATGGTCCTACACAAGAACGAGTATCCAGTAAGAACGTGGAAAAGCATCATTAACTGTCCACAAGATCCAATGATAGCACCTGACTTGCGAATTGAGAGGACGAGAGCCTACATGAGAAAACAAGCAGACCGCAGTTTACGGCGAGTAAGAAATAAGAGGTTTCACAGGGATCTTGAAATCAACCAGCTCGTTTTGGTGAAATGACCTGCTACATCGGACCCAGAAAAGAAAATCTTCGGTAAATTCTGCGAAAAGTTCATAGGACCCTATTCTATCGTAAGAAACCTTGGAAACAATGCTTACAGAGTGAAAGAATTGAGCACAGGAACAATGTCAGTCTACAACGCTGCCAACCTAAAAAAGTATCGTCGAAGTGAGCCATGGGAGCGCCAAAATTAATGATGCAGTTTGAATATATGGACGTCCTATTATCAACAAAGTGCACGAGGAGTAGTTGAGTACGGCACGTAAACGAGGAAGTAGTGTTGTTGTTGACAAACATTAACGAGACGAGCAGAGTGTTGCCTCAGGCACCAGAGCGTCATGCAAGCAGACTGAGAGGGGAGATGAGCAGGAAATGAAAACGAGTAAATGCCATTCAAGACAGGAGCGACTAGACCAGTAATAGAAAAGGGGTGATTCCGAAATAAAACAATTTGGCCTACGGAAGTCTTTTAAAAATTGTCGACTTTATTCCTAAGTTCGAAATTTTGTGAGTGGGAGAGTTGTGAACCCTTTTATCCTCTGTTGGATAAATGATTCTATGTTTTATTTCTCCAATTAATAAATATTTCAACCAGCATCATGAAAGTAGCCAGACGGAGATGAGGAAATTTCAAGCATTGGTTGGAGACAGCGGGGACATACCTGAAGCAGGTTGACAATAGGCTAAATATTTTAGTTGTGAAAGGAAATAGCCTAGCGATGTGTAACAAGGACAGGTGTGGGCCGCCTCAAATAGAAGCGACGCGCAGTGAGACATGATGCTGGTATGTTCATTGTGATATTCGCGCCTAGAAGAAATATGATGCAGTAATGTGAGTGGCTGATGAGCAGGCTGGACACTCCTACGACGCCAAGATCTGCTATGAACCGCCAAATTACAGAAAATGTGAGAACCAATGAGAGAAGAATGCCTAGTTAACGCGGCAGGTCTAGCGTGGGTACGCTCGGCTAGCATTCACGCGGGAAATCGCCTAGACAAAATCTCTACGATCGATTCTAGGATTAATGAGCATATTCTTGACCTGTGCAATGTTACGAGTTCAGTGATATCTATTTCATTCCTGTACCACAATTATTTCGAGAACTTTTTACATAAATTCCCCCCCCCCCCATCGAGACCTAGGGCCAGTTCTTTTATAAGTGGCATGAAGAGCATTGACTTCTATTCTGTTCGTCTGAGGACGTAGACTATTATTCTGTGCGTCTACGGGCGTAGTCGTCTTATTACTGTGTTCGTCTGCGGACAGAACGACTTCTATTTTTTGTGTCGTGGACACAGGTTGATTATTATTTTGTGTGTCTTGGACACAGAAGTTATTGTAAAGTGTTAAATTCAGTGATAGATAGTCACAGTACTATATTGTAGGGGCAGTATCGTCGATAATTCGCCAACGAACTGTGACAGGGAAAGTAGTACCTGAACAGCGAATTTAGTAGTCAGATATCAAGTGTATAATAATCTAATTTTTGAAGCAGCGCCAGAGATGACACCGACGACTACAGAGGAAGTTTGGAATTCTCAACACTCCGTCCAGATGGCTGAGATGAGATAGAACCATTCAGTTGGGAAATGGCAGCAGACGTTCTTTGACGGGTGACTACAAGAGAGATGAGTACAAAATAATATTCTTTATTATTTGATAAATTAACTTATGGTTTATGGGACATATTTTTGTAAATACATTGCTTGTGTGATTAACGTAGTATATTTAGTTTTGGTCTGACACACTTTTGTATGGAAGCAGCTCGCACGAATGTAGTTAGTGGAAGGTTCTTGTTTTAGTATTGTGTTAACTAACGTAGCTATGTGAACGGCCGTGTTTGCATATGTTACGCAATGCGGTTAAAAACGTCTCTCGGAGATCTGTAGTGTTTCAGAAGTAGGACTGAATTAATGTAATTATACAGTAGATTGGAGGGTAATTAAAATTGTTTAAGATTTATTATTGATCAGATTCAGTGTGACTATTGCCGATTGGAGCAATGTAATTTGTGACGAAGAGTAATCAGCTCTATCGTAGGTTTTAATATTGTGTTTAATGTTTGTGAGCACCTATTCAGCAGACCTGTGTGAAAAGCGTCATGTCGGTCCCAGATGTGTGTATGTGTGTATTTTTGTGGTATTACAAGCGGGAATTTCAGCTGAGACTGATTTCTGTCAGCTTGGTACCCGGTCCATATTGTATCCTTGCGAGGGCAATTGTGGATATGTGATTATGTCTGACCATATGTTGAGTTGGATGAGATTTTTGTTGCTGTTGATTCCGTGAGGTAACGGAACAGCTGGTCGGCTATTTATATACACTGGACTGGGACACGACAAGTATTTGAGGAAAGGGGGGAGATGTTTCACAAGGCTGTCTGAACGTGCAAAGCATGGTCATTAGTGAGGAGTGCTCGTTGGCTCCCTAATTACTTGAATTTCAGATAAGAACTGATCAATGGTAAAAGAATTGTTGAAATAAATGGGAGTTGCCTACGAATCACGATAATCTCCGAAGCGTTACCTTAACATGCAGATTCGTTCATATAAAGTAATATTAGCCGGTCAGGTTTTTGTTGTTGTTGGTTTATTCCAGGTTTATTTTCATTTCTGTGACCCGTGAGCCATGTGCAATGCTGTCTTTCCTTGTGTGTATTGAGCAATTGGCCAGTTGGTAGCTCATGTTGTTAAGTGCGTCTTCGCGCTAATGAGGATCTCAGAGAGATTCCTGTAAATAATAGATTTGTAGTGTGTGTGTCAGTCATTAGAGTTTTTAAGGGTTTTTATTAATGTCATGCCCATATCCATAAACGTTGATTTACGTGATGATAGTTCGTGAGCATCGTGGCTGTTAACCCGTTGTGAACGAACGGTCATCCAAGTACTCATTATCTCGTAGTTAGTCATCACGTGCACATAAAACTCAAATGCAAGGTAGTGGAACTAGGATCCACAATTTTATTATAAAGGGGGAGATCCATCTGACTCCTCAAAGTGTTAGATATTCCTGTCAGGGAAAAATTCAGGGAGGATATATTTTTATTATTGTTTGTTTATTTTCTTTTATGCACAATTAGTTATTAAATCTTGTTATTATCTTACGTCTTGTCTCCTTACTTTCTTAATTACAGTTTTTATCCTATGACCCTTGCCTCAGTAAAGCATGTTGTTTGGCGGACGTAAACATCACACTATGAACTGAGCGCGACCCCTTGATCAAGTTTCTTGCATAAAACACTGCTATTCTGAAGGGTTCATAGGGATAAAACTGGCGCGGCCAAGCGTGGGGCCATTTACTGTGGTGTAACGGCGGAGATTACACATGTCAATAGTGGCGTATTTGAGTAAAACTGACATGCCGCAAGTGCAGGCAGATATGACAGTATTTAATCACCGGGAAGTGATATTTTATTAAAAGTAATTGAGGCGAAGTGGATACCGCCAAATGTGTAAAAAAATAAATTAAAATCAGGAGTTTGCAAAGTCAAATACGGTTCACGTTTTTGTCTTTTAAATTAGAGTAAAATTAATATGTGATACCGGGCGCCCAATGATAAATTAAAACTAGATTTGCTTAGAAAGTCAAACTCATGGAAATATTAGGAGGCTGTAGCCTAAAATGACAATTAATACTTTGTTAATTAGTCAGTGTTAATATCAGATCAGGATGACAATTTAATGACTAAATATGTGCTTGGGTTTAAAATTAAATTGAGTAAAACTAGAACCACTCAGAGATGCAATTGACTAGTGGGAGTAAATGTAAAAAATAAATGAACTGAGTTGGATAAAGAAAGTAAATGTGCATTGGATTTTATGTGTGTGTCAAAAGGGCATTGCTTTATGCCATTTCCCTTATGTCTCATATAAAGTGTGTAATATGGCAACGGTGGAGCAGATCCAGGAGATCATTGAGAGTGCGGCGAGGAGAACACAGGAATTGTTAAATACTAAACTGTCAGAACAAAGTGAATCGCTAAATACTAAACTGTCAAAACAAAGTGAATCGCTAAATACTAAACTGTCAGAACAAAGTGAATCGCTAAATACTAAACTGTTAGAACAAAGTGAATCATTGCGGACACAATTAAACAATAGTAGGCTAGAACAAAGTGAGTCTATAAACAAATTATCTGAGCAAAGTGAATCATTGCGGACACAATTAAACAATAGTAGGCTAGAACAAAGTGAGTCCATAAACAAATTATCTGAGCAAAGTGAATCATTGCGGACACAATTAAATAACAGTAGAATTGAACAAAATGAATATCAGGCGGAACAAGCTAGGTTATTAAAGAGTGAAATTAATGACACTATCAATTCGCAATTAGAGGCGCAAAATATTAAAAACACGAACCAATTAGCTTCGTTAACCGCAGAAATGAAAGATCACACAAATCAACAGATGGTATTACTGGCCCTAGATGTTAGCAAGAATAATGAGAAACAATTAGAGCAGATTAAAAAAATGGAAGATATTTTTGATCAAAAACTTAGCATTCTGGATGAAACGGTGTTGGCTAAATTAGAACAAATTGAAATAGCATGCACAATGAATACAAGCGAGGTCAAAATAGCTCAGGATAAATTGGAAGGACGATTTAAGGAGATGGAGAAAAGCGGCAGGGTCATTCAACAACAATTATCAGCAGTAGATGGAAACATATCCGGCATAATTAAAGATATGGACCGTCTCGAGATAAAATCAGCGGAACAATGGGAAAGCCTAAAATCGGAGCAAGAGCAATTTAAGAGTACATTAGACGAAAGGCTGAGCCAGGTAGAAAGTAATCAGGATGACACAAAAAGCCAGATCGAAGGGCAAGTAAGCACGATTAAAGAACAAATAAGGAAAGATTGGAAGAAAATGAATATTGATTCTAAAGAGGAAAGATCCACCATTCTTAAAACAGTAGGCGAAAATCACACGCGTATTCAAGCTTTGGAGCAAGAGGTGAAAAATAAACTTAAAGAGCAGACGGACAGGATTATTAAAGCCGAACTCCGCTCATTAGAACAATCATCTATATTTAGAACGGGAACAGTGAAAGACAAGCCGGATAACTCAAATAGTCCAGAGTCCAGCACAGCAGGAAGTCAGACTCAGGCAGACAGCCCATTAACAACAAACACGGAAGGATTTCGTAAGAATGTAGATAGGAGCTCGACACCACAAGACGGTCATCAGCCCACACAACTTATTCAAGTAATTCGCTCAAATGACTACAAACCGCAGAAATACACGGAAAATTCAGGGGTGACACCTAAAGCCTTTATCAAAGAGATGGAAGACCATTTCAATGACACTGGGGTACCTGAAGCACGAAGATTAAGGATGATGGAGAGATTTTTATCGGGAAATGTCCTCACATGGTTTTTAAGCTTCAAATATACATTTGGAAACATGTCAGATTTCAACTTAGCGTTTCTGCGCAAATACTGGTCGCCCACAACACAACAGAGTCTAAGGATGGAGCTTTACTCTAGGAAGTACCAAACCACCCAGCAAACAAAATACTCAGATTTCTTTAACATGCAAATGTTAAAATTTCGTGACCTTGATTACCCATTAAATGAAGCAGATCTGGTGATGACTATAGCGAGACAAATGCCAGTAAACGTACAACAAGTACTAGTCGCAGCGAACGTTAGTACGGCCCTACATGCAGAGCAGATACTACGGCAAATAGATTTGACTACATCTCATAGTCATTATAGAGGAGGGAGACAGCTGGAGTTAGTCAATACTACAGAGGTCATCAAACCAAAACAGGCAAACACCAAAACGCAGGGCACTAACACAAGCACTTCCACACCTAGGCGAAACCAGGAAGAAGGAGAAAACAGACCATATCAGCGTAACGAAAATCAGTACAACAATAGGTCATACCAAGGTAACAATAGATACCAACAGAGAGGATATCAGCAATGGCGTGAAAATCGAAGGAATGACAGGCCTTATGGAAGATACGGTGATTACAATGCCAATCAACGATGGAAAGGAAGAAGAGACCAAAATCAAGGAGAGCCACGTAACTATCGAGATGACTGGGATGATAGGCACGCTCAATCGCAAAATTACCTAGAGGAGTTACACGCTAGTCAAGGTGGAGAGATAGGAAGATGGGAAAAGGCCATTGGGAACATGAAGAATCCTGATACACATACTGAGGAAGCTGGAAGTCTACTGAGACAACAGGGATATCAAGGACATGAGCGACAGAAGGATGATGGGAGTCGCAATGAAAAAAAAAATGTTAAATTTGGATAAAGGAGACAGGCTACAAACACAACAGTCGGAAGTTGAAGATGGATGGATAGTAGCGAACATACAAGAATGGATTGCTTTGCCAGAAGACTGCCTGGAGGAGACGGTGAAACCACGGAACGATGAAATTAGGCAGTTACCCATTATTTACGCAAGGATTGGTGGAATTAATATAAGATGTTTATTGGATACGGGGTCACAGATCAGTCTGGTATCGGAGGCCTTGGTTCGAGAGTTGGGACGGAGTCAGAATATTCCTGTAATTCCGGTACCACAGCTCAAAGTGAGGGGTGTTATTCCTGAACGCACCGTCACTTGTAAACGTCAGGCATACTTAGAGCTGAACATATTGGAACACACTTTTGGGCAAACGTTCATTATCATGGCAAAGATGAATTTCAATATAATTCTTGGTGCAAATTTTATTTGTGACTATCAAGCAGTGATAGATTTGCACAAGAATAGTGTCAGTTTTAGAGAGTATGATCAGCTGAAAAATGTGGGATTGCATATGGATGAAATCACTACCGGAAGAGATGTAAATTCTTGGGCATTGGAAGCAATATCGGAAGAGACGGAAGAGGAGGTACGAAAGGCAGAAGATAACATCATAGAAGGAGCTGTTGTGGAACTAGATGGGGAGAGTGAATCCCAGGAGATATGGTCTTTATTAACAGAAGGAGATAACAGTGATGCACAATTTGAAGAGTTACTACCGGAGGCACTCAGCAGGAACCCAGAGCCTGATAATGAAGAAACAGCGATGGTACAACACTTGGAGTTAACACCGAAGGACCGGGAATTCTTGGAGGAGTTACGTGAGATACAGCGAGAACAGGAAGCGGAACCATGGATGATGCTTTTAATTCAATACTTCAGAAAGCAACTACCTACAGGAACACCTGCATTTCGAGAAGCGAAAGCCAAAGAAGGAAGATATGTTTATGTCAACAATTTGCTGCACAAATGGGTAGATAATGACCACACCAAGTTACGCATATTAGTACCTGCATCGTTACAACGAGGATTGACATGGCATACGCACGAAAGTTACGGTCATGTGGGCGTAGATAAGTGCGAAGCGACGATAGGAGAGACATTTACATGGCCACGTATGAGAACAACTATATGTGACGTCATTACAACTTGTGATCCGTGTCAGAGGACAAAGCCCAATAATTACTTAATGAGGCAGTATCCCAGACCATTGCTACCTCATAAACCATGTGAGCTACTGGCACTCGACTGTTTCGGTCCAATCCCGAAGGGAAGGCGAGGTTGCCGTCATTTGCTAGTGTGCATTGATGTATTTTCTAAATTTGTAGTACTATGCCCTATTCAGAAAACGACATCGAAGCAAGTACTCAGTCGCATTCGAAATAGAGTTATTCCAATCCTTGGAAAACCAGAGTTATATTATCAGACCATGGCAGTTATTTCACATGCGCCGAATTCAAGAAAGGTATGGAAGATATGGGTATAAAACACGTTTTAAGCAGTATCCGACATGCCCAAGCAAATCCAAGTGAAAGAGCAATTAAGTGTGTAACTTCATATTTGAGGATCTTCATTCCGAACGAACACCACAAATGGGTCGATAAAATTAAGGATGTAGAGACATGCATGAATTCTACCAGGCACGAGTCAACAGGACAAATCCCTATGGTCCTACACAAGAACGAGTATCCAGTAAGAACGTGGAAAAGCATCATTAACTGTCCACAAGATCCAATGATAGCACCTGACTTGCGAATTGAGAGGACGAGAGCCTACATGAGAAAACAAGCAGACCGCAGTTTACGGCGAGTAAGAAATAAGAGGTTTCACAGGGATCTTGAAATCAACCAGCTCGTTTTGGTGAAATGACCTGCTACATCGGACCCAGAAAAGAAAATCTTCGGTAAATTCTGCGAAAAGTTCATAGGACCCTATTCTATCGTAAGAAACCTTGGAAACAATGCTTACAGAGTGAAAGAATTGAGCACAGGAACAATGTCAGTCTACAACGCTGCCAACCTAAAAAAGTATCGTCGAAGTGAGCCATGGGAGCGCCAAAATTAATGATGCAGTTTGAATATATGGACGTCCTATTATCAACAAAGTGCACGAGGAGTAGTTGAGTACGGCACGTAAACGAGGAAGTAGTGTTGTTGTTGACAAACATTAACGAGACGAGCAGAGTGTTGCCTCAGGCACCAGAGCGTCATGCAAGCAGACTGAGAGGGGAGATGAGCAGGAAATGAAAACGAGTAAATGCCATTCAAGACAGGAGCGACTAGACCAGTAATAGAAAAGGGGTGATTCCGAAATAAAACAATTTGGCCTACGGAAGTCTTTTAAAAATTGTCGACTTTATTCCTAAGTTCGAAATTTTGTGAGTGGGAGAGTTGTGAACCCTTTTATCCTCTGTTGGATAAATGATTCTATGTTTTATTTCTCCAATTAATAAATATTTCAACCAGCATCATGAAAGTAGCCAGACGGAGATGAGGAAATTTCAAGCATTGGTTGGAGACAGCGGGGACATACCTGAAGCAGGTTGACAATAGGCTAAATATTTTAGCTGTGAAAGGAAATAGCCTAGCGATGTGTAACAAGGACAGGTGTGGGCCGCCTCAAATAGAAGCGACGCGCAGTGAGACATGATGCTGGTATGTTCATTGTGATATTCGCGCCTAGAAGAAATATGATGCAGTAATGTGAGTGGCTGATGAGCAGGCTGGACACTCCTACGACGCCAAGATCTGCTATGAACCGCCAAATTACAGAAAATGTGAGAACCAATGAGAGAAGAATGCCTAGTTAACGCGGCAGGTCTAGCGTGGGTACGCTCGGCTAGCATTCACGCGGGAAATCGCCTAGACAAAATCTCTACGATCGATTCTAGGATTAATGAGCATATTCTTGACCTGTGCAATGTTACGAGTTCAGTGATATCTATTTCATTCCTGTACCACAATTATTTCGAGAAATCTTTACATAAATTCCCCCCCCCCACATCGAGACCTAGGGCCAGTTCTTTTATAAGTGGCATGAAGAGCATTGACTTCTATTCTGTTCGTCTGAGGACGTAGACTATTATTCTGTGCGTCTACGGGCGTAGTCGTCTTATTACTGTGTTCGTCTGCGGACAGAACGACTTCTATTTTTTGTGTCGTGGACACAGGTTGATTATTATTTTGTGTGTCTTGGACACAGAAGTTATTGTAAAGTGTTAAATTCAGTGATAGATAGTCACAGTACTATATTGTAGGGGCAGTATCGTCGATAATTCGCCAACGAACTGTGACAGGGAAAGTAGTACCTGAACAGCGAATTTAGTAGTCAGATATCAAGTGTATAATAATCTAATTTTTGAAGCAGCGCCAGAGATGACACCGACGACTACAGAGGAAGTTTGGAATTCTCAACACTCCGTCCAGATGGCTGAGATGAGATAGAACCATTCAGTTGGGAAATGGCAGCAGACGTTCTTTGACGGGTGACTACAAGAGAGATGAGTACAAAATAATATTCTTTATTATTTGATAAATTAACTTATGGTTTATGGGACATATTTTTGTAAATACATTGCTTGTGTGATTAACGTAGTATATTTAGTTTTGGTCTGACACACTTTTGTATGGAAGCAGCTCGCACGAATGTAGTTAGTGGAAGGTTCTTATTTTAGTATTGTGTTAACTAACGTAGCTATGTGAACGGCCGTGTTTGCATATGTTACGCAATGCGGTTAAAAACGTCTCTCGGAGATCTGTAGTGTTTCAGAAGTAGGACTGAATTAATGTAATTATACAGTAGATTGGAGGGTAATTAAAATTGTTTAAGATTTATTATTGATCAGATTCAGTGTGACTATTGCCGATTGGAGCAATGTAATTTGTGACGAAGAGTAATCAGCTCTATCGTAGGTTTTAATATTGTGTTTAATGTTTGTGAGCACCTATTCAGCAGACCTGTGTGAAAAGCGTCATGTCGGTCCCAGATGTGTGTATGTGTGTATTTTTGTGGTATTACAAGCGGGAATTTCAGCTGAGACTGATTTCTGTCAGCTTGGTACCCGGTCCATATTGTATCCTTGCGAGCAATTGTGGATATGTGATTATGTCTGACCATATGTTGAGTTGGATGAGATTTTTGTTGCTGTTGATTCCGTGAGGTAACGGAACAGCTGGTCGGCTATTTATATACACTGGACTGGGACACGACAAGTATTTGAGGAAAGGGGGGAGATGTTTCACAAGGCTGTCTGAACGTGCAAAGCATGGTCATTAGTGAGGAGTGCTCGTTGGCTCCCTAATTACTTGAATTTCAGATAAGAACTGATCAATGGTAAAAGAATTGTTGAAATAAATGGGAGTTGCCTACGAATCACGATAATCTCCGAAGCGTTACCTTAACATGCAGATTCGTTCATATAAAGTAATATTAGCCGGTCAGGTTTTTGTTGTTGTTGGTTTATTCCAGGTTTATTTTCATTTCTGTGACCCGTGAGCCATGTGCAATGCTGTCTTTCCTTGTGTGTATTGAGCAATTGGCCAGTTGGTAGCTCATGTTGTTAAGTGCGTCTTCGCGCTAATGAGGATCTCAGAGAGATTCCTGTAAATAATAGATTTGTAGTGTGTGTGTCAGTCATTAGAGTTTTTAAGGGTTTTTATTAATGTCATGCCCATATCCATAAACGTTGATTTACGTGATGATAGTTCGTGAGCATCGTGGCTGTTAACCCGTTGTGAACGAACGGTCATCCAAGTACTCATTATCTCGTAGTTAGTCATCACGTGCACATAAAACTCAAATGCAAGGTAGTGGAACTAGGATCCACAATTTTATTATAAAGGGGGAGATCCATCTGACTCCTCAAAGTGTTAGATATTCCTGTCAGGGAAAAATTCAGGGAGGATATATTTTTATTATTGTTTGTTTATTTTCTTTTATGCACAATTAGTTATTAAATCTTGTTATTATCTTACGTCTTGTCTCCTTACTTTCTTAATTACAGTTTTTATCCTATGACCCTTGCCTCAGTAAAGCATGTTGTTTGGCGGACGTAAACATCACACTATGAACTGAGCGCGACCCCTTGATCAAGTTTCTTGCATAAAACACTGCTATTCTGAAGGGTTCATAGGGATAAAACTGGCGCGGCCAAGCGTGGGGCCATTTACTGTGGTGTAACGGCGGAGATTACACATGTCAATAGTGGCGTATTTGAGTAAAACTGACATGCCGCAAGTGCAGGCAGATATGACAGTATTTAATCACCGGGAAGTGATATTTTATTAAAAGTAATTGAGGCGAAGTGGATACCGCCAAATGTGTAAAAAAATAAATTAAAATCAGGAGTTTGCAAAGTAAAATACGGTTCACGTTTTTGTCTTTTAAATTAGAGTAAAATTAATATGTGATACCGGGCGCCCAATGATAAATTAAAACTAGATTTGCTTAGAAAGTCAAACTCATGGAAATATTAGGAGGCTGTAGCCTAAAATGACAATTAATACTTTGTTAATTAGTCAGTGTTAATATCAGATCAGGATGACAATTTAATGACTAAATATGTGCTTGGGTTTAAAATTAAATTGAGTAAAACTAGAACCACTCAGAGATGCAATTGACTAGTGGGAGTAAATGTAAAAAATAAATGAACTGAGTTGGATAAAGAAAGTAAATGTGCATTGGATTTTATGTGTGTGTCAAAAGGGCATTGCTTTATGCCATTTCCCTTATGTCTCATATAAAGTGTGTAATATGGCAACGGTGGAGCAGATCCAGGAGATCATTGAGAGTGCGGCGAGGAGAACACAGGAATTGTTAAATACTAAACTGTCAGAACAAAGTGAATCGCTAAATACTAAACTGTCAAAACAAAGTGAATCGCTAAATACTAAACTGTCAGAACAAAGTGAATCGCTAAATACTAAACTGTTAGAACAAAGTGAATCATTGCGGACGCAATTAAACAATAGTAGGCTAGAACAAAGTGAGTCTATAAACAAATTATCTGAGCAAAGTGAATCATTGCGGACACAATTAAACAATAGTAGGCTAGAACAAAGTGAGTCCATAAACAAATTATCTGAGCAAAGTGAATCATTGCGGACACAATTAAATAACAGTAGAATTGAACAAAATGAATATCAGGCGGAACAAGCTAGGTTATTAAAGAGTGAAATTAATGACACTATCAATTCGCAATTAGAGGCGCAAAATATTAAAAACACGAACCAATTAGCTTCGTTAACCGCAGAAATGAAAGATCACACAAATCAACAGATGGTATTACTGGCCCTAGATGTTAGCAAGAATAATGAGAAACAATTAGAGCAGATTAAAAAAATGGAAGATATTTTTGATCAAAAACTTAGCATTCTGGATGAAACGGTGTTGGCTAAATTAGAACAAATTGAAATAGCATGCACAATGAATACAAGCGAGGTCAAAATAGCTCAGGATAAATTGGAAGGACGATTTAAGGAGATGGAGAAAAGCGGCAGGGTCATTCAACAACAATTATCAGCAGTAGATGAAAACATATCCGGCATAATTAAAGATATGGACCGTCTCGAGATAAAATCAGCGGAACAATGGGAAAGCCTAAAATCGGAGCAAGAGCAATTTAAGAGTACATTAGACGAATGGCTGAGCCAGGTAGAAAGTAATCAGGATGACACAAAAAGCCAGATCGAAGGGCAAGTAAGCACGATTAAAGAACAAATAAGGAAAGATTGGAAGAAAATGAATATTGATTCTAAAGAGGAAAGATCCACCATTCTTAAAACAGTAGGCGAAAATCACACGCGAATTCAAGCTTTGGAGCAAGAGGTGAAAAATAAACTTAAAGAGCAGACGGACAGGATTATTAAAGCCGAACTCCGCTCATTAGAACAATCATCTATATTTAGAACGGGAACAGTGAAAGACAAGCCGGATAACTCAAATAGTCCAGAGTCCAGCACAGCAGGAAGTCAGACTCAGGCAGACAGCCCATTAACAACAAACACGGAAGGATTTCGTAAGAATGTAGATAGGAGCTCGACACCACAAGACGGTCATCAGCCCACACAACTTATTCAAGTAATTCGCTCAAATGACTACAAACCGCAGAAATACACGGAAAATTCAGGGGTGACACCTAAAGCCTTTATCAAAGAGATGGAAGACCATTTCAATGACACTGGGGTACCTGAAGCACGAAGATTAAGGATGATGGAGAGATTTTTATCGGGAAATGTCCTCACATGGTTTTTAAGCTTCAAATATACATTTGGAAACATGTCAGATTTCAACTTAGCGTTTCTGCGCAAATACTGGTCGCCCACAACACAACAGAGTCTAAGGATGGAGCTTTACTCTAGGAAGTACCAAACCACCCAGCAAACAAAATACTCAGATTTCTTTAACATGCAAATGTTAAAATTTCGTGACCTTGATTACCCATTAAATGAAGCAGATCTGGTGATGACTATAGCGAGACAAATGCCAGTAAACGTACAACAAGTACTAGTCGCAGCGAACGTTAGTACGGCCCTACATGCAGAGCAGATACTACGGCAAATAGATTTGACTACATCTCATAGTCATTATAGAGGAGGGAGACAGCTGGAGTTAGTCAATACTACAGAGGTCATCAAACCAAAACAGGCAAACACCAAAACGCAGGGCACTAACACAAGCACTTCCACACCTAGGCGAAACCAGGAAGAAGGAGAAAACAGACCATATCAGCGTAACGAAAATCAGTACAACAATAGGTCATACCAAGGTAACAATAGATACCAACAGAGAGGATATCAGCAATGGCGTGAAAATCGAAGGAATGACAGGCCTTATGGAAGATACGGTGATTACAATGCCAATCAACGATGGAAAGGAAGAAGAGACCAAAATCAAGGAGAGCCACGTAACTATCGAGATGACTGGGATGATAGGCACGCTCAATCGCAAAATTACCTAGAGGAGTTACACGCTAGTCAAGGTGGAGAGATAGGAAGATGGGAAAAGGCCATTGGGAACATGAAGAATCCTGATACACATACTGAGGAAGCTGGAAGTCTACTGAGACAACAGGGATATCAAGGACATGAGCGACAGAAGGATGATGGGAGTCGCAATGAAAAAAAAATGTTAAATTTGGATAAAGGAGACAGGCTACAAACACAACAGTCGGAAGTTGAAGATGGATGGATAGTAGCGAACATACAAGAATGGATTGCTTTGCCAGAAGACTGCCTGGAGGAGACGGTGAAACCACGGAACGATGAAATTAGGCAGTTACCCATTATTTACGCAAGGATTGGTGGAATTAATATAAGATGTTTATTGGATACGGGGTCACAGATCAGTCTGGTATCGGAGGCCTTGGTTCGAGAGTTGGAACGGAGTCAGAATATTCCTGTAATTCCGGTACCACAGCTCAAAGTGAGGGGTGTTATTCCTGAACGCACCGTCACTTGTAAACGTCAGGCATACTTAGAGCTGAACATATTGGAACACACTTTTGGGCAAACGTTCATTATCATGGCAAAGATGAATTTCAATATAATTCTTGGTGCAAATTTTATTTGTGACTATCAAGCAGTGATAGATTTGCACAAGAATAGTGTCAGTTTTAGAGAGTATGATCAGCTGAAAAATGTGGGATTGCATATGGATGAAATCACTACCGGAAGAGATGTAAATTCTTGGGCATTGGAAGCAATATCGGAAGAGACGGAAGAGGAGGTACGAAAGGCAGAAGATAACATCATAGAAGGAGCTGTTGTGGAACTAGATGGGGAGAGTGAATCCCAGGAGATATGGTCTTTATTAACAGAAGGAGATAACAGTGATGCACAATTTGAAGAGTTACTACCGGAGGCACTCAGCAGGAACCCAGAGCCTGATAATGAAGAAACAGCGATGGTACAACACTTGGAGTTAACACCGAAGGACCGGGAATTCTTGGAGGAGTTACGTGAGATACAGCGAGAACAGGAAGCGGAACCATGGATGATGCTTTTAATTCAATACTTCAGAAAGCAACTACCTACAGGAACACCTGCATTTCGAGAAGCGAAAGCCAAAGAAGGAAGATATGTTTATGTCAACAATTTGCTGCACAAATGGGTAGATAATGACCACACCAAGTTACGCATATTAGTACCTGCATCGTTACAACGAGGATTGACATGGCATACGCACGAAAGTTACGGTCATGTGGGCGTAGATAAGTGCGAAGCGACGATAGGAGAGACATTTACATGGCCACGTATGAGAACAACTATATGTGACGTCATTACAACTTGTGATCCGTGTCAGAGGACAAAGCCCAATAATTACTTAATGAGGCAGTATCCCAGACCATTGCTACCTCATAAACCATGTGAGCTACTGGCACTCGACTGTTTCGGTCCAATCCCGAAGGGAAGGCGAGGTTGCCGTCATTTGCTAGTGTGCATTGATGTATTTTCTAAATTTGTAGTACTATGCCCTATTCAGAAAACGACATCGAAGCAAGTACTCAGTCGCATTCGAAATAGAGTTATTCCAATCCTTGGAAAACCAGAGTTATATTATCAGACCATGGCAGTTATTTCACATGCGCCGAATTCAAGAAAGGTATGGAAGATATGGGTATAAAACACGTTTTAAGCAGTATCCGACATGCCCAAGCAAATCCAAGTGAAAGAGCAATTAAGTGTGTAACTTCATATTTGAGGATCTTCATTCCGAACGAACACCACAAATGGGTCGATAAAATTAAGGATGTAGAGACATGCATGAATTCTACCAGGCACGAGTCAACAGGACAAATCCCTATGGTCCTACACAAGAACGAGTATCCAGTAAGAACGTGGAAAAGCATCATTAACTGTCCACAAGATCCAATGATAGCACCTGACTTGCGAATTGAGAGGACGAGAGCCTACATGAGAAAACAAGCAGACCGCAGTTTACGGCGAGTAAGAAATAAGAGGTTTCACAGGGATCTTGAAATCAACCAGCTCGTTTTGGTGAAATGACCTGCTACATCGGACCCAGAAAAGAAAATCTTCGGTAAATTCTGCGAAAAGTTCATAGGACCCTATTCTATCGTAAGAAACCTTGGAAACAATGCTTACAGAGTGAAAGAATTGAGCACAGGAACAATGTCAGTCTACAACGCTGCCAACCTAAAAAAGTATCGTCGAAGTGAGCCATGGGAGCGCCAAAATTAATGATGCAGTTTGAATATATGGACGTCCTATTATCAACAAAGTGCACGAGGAGTAGTTGAGTACGGCACGTAAACGAGGAAGTAGTGTTGTTGTTGACAAACATTAACGAGACGAGCAGAGTGTTGCCTCAGGCACCAGAGCGTCATGCAAGCAGACTGAGAGGGGAGATGAGCAGGAAATGAAAACGAGTAAATGCCATTCAAGACAGGAGCGACTAGACCAGTAATAGAAAAGGGGTGATTCCGAAATAAAACAATTTGGCCTATGGAAGTCTTTTAAAAATTGTCGACTTTATTCCTAAGTTCGAAATTTTGTGAGTGGGAGAGTTGTGAACCCTTTTATCCTCTGTTGGATAAATGATTCTATGTTTTATTTCTCCAATTAATAAATATTTCAGCCAGCATCATGAAAGTAGCCAGACGGAGATGAGGAAATTTCAAGCATTGGTTGGAGACAGCGGGGACATACCTGAAGCAGGTTGACAATAGGCTAAATATTTTAGCTGTGAAAGGAAATAGCCTAGCGATGTGTAACAAGGACAGGTGTGGGCCGCCTCAAATAGAAGCGACGCGCAGTGAGACATGATGCTGGTATGTTCATTGTGATATTCGCGCCTAGAAGAAATATGATGCAGTAATGTGAGTGGCTGATGAGCAGGCTGGACACTCCTACGACGCCAAGATCTGCTATGAACCGCCAAATTACAGAAAATGTGAGAACCAATGAGAGAAGAATGCCTAGTTAACGCGGCAGGTCTAGCGTGGGTACGCTCGGCTAGCATTCACGCGGGAAATCGCCTAGACAAAATCTCTACGATCGATTCTAGGATTAATGAGCATATTCTTGACCTGTGCAATGTTACGAGTTCAGTGATATCTATTTCATTCCTGTACCACAATTATTTCGAGAAATCTTTACATAAATTCCCCCCCCCCCCACATCGAGACCTAGGGCCAGTTCTTTTATAAGTGGCATGAAGAGCATTGACTTCTATTCTGTTCGTCTGAGGACGTAGACTATTATTCTGTGCGTCTACGGGCGTAGTCGTCTTATTACTGTGTTCGTCTGCGGACAGAACGACTTCTATTTTTTGTGTCGTGGACACAGGTTGATTATTATTTTGTGTGTCTTGGACACAGAAGTTATTGTAAAGTGTTAAATTCAGTGATAGATAGTCACAGTACTATATTGTAGGGGCAGTATCGTCGATAATTCGCCAACGAACTGTGACAGGGAAAGTAGTACCTGAACAGCGAATTTAGTAGTCAGATATCAAGTGTATAATAATCTAATTTTTGAAGCAGCGCCAGAGATGACACCGACGACTACAGAGGATGTTTGGAATTCTCAACACTCCGTCCAGATGGCTGAGATGAGATAGAACCATTCAGTTGGGAAATGGCAGCAGACGTTCTTTGACGGGTGACTACAAGAGAGATGAGTACAAAATAATATTCTTTATTATTTGATAAATTAACTTATGGTTTATGGGACATATTTTTGTAAATACATTGCTTGTGTGATTAACGTAGTATATTTAGTTTTGGTCTGACACACTTTTGTATGGAAGCAGCTCGCACGAATGTAGTTAGTGGAAGGTTCTTGTTTTAGTATTGTGTTAACTAACGTAGCTATGTGAACGGCCGTGTTTGCATATGTTACGCAATGCGGTTAAAAACGTCTCTCGGAGATCTGTAGTGTTTCAGAAGTAGGACTGAATTAATGTAATTATACAGTAGATTGGAGGGTAATTAAAATTGTTTAAGATTTATTATTGATCAGATTCAGTGTGACTATTGCCGATTGGAGCAATGTAATTTGTGACGAAGAGTAATCAGCTCTATCGTAGGTTTTAATATTGTGTTTAATGTTTGTGAGCACCTATTCAGCAGACCTGTGTGAAAAGCGTCATGTCGGTCCCAGATGTGTGTATGTGTGTATTTTTGTGGTATTACAAGCGGGAATTTCAGCTGAGACTGATTTCTGTCAGCTTGGTACCCGGTCCATATTGTATCCTTGCGAGGGCAATTGTGGATATGTGATTATGTCTGACCATATGTTGAGTTGGATGAGATTTTTGTTGCTGTTGATTCCGTGAGGTAACGGAACAGCTGGTCGGCTATTTATATACACTGGACTGGGACACGACAAGTATTTGAGGAAAGGGGGGAGATGTTTCACAAGGCTGTCTGAACGTGCAAAGCATGGTCATTAGTGAGGAGTGCTCGTTGGCTCCCTAATTACTTGAATTTCAGATAAGAACTGATCAATGGTAAAAGAATTGTTGAAATAAATGGGAGTTGCCTACGAATCACGATAATCTCCGAAGCGTTACCTTAACATGCAGATTCGTTCATATAAAGTAATCTTAGCCGGTCAGGTTTTTGTTGTTGTTGGTTTATTCCAGGTTTATTTTCATTTCTGTGACCCGTGAGTCATGTGCAATGCTGTCTTTCCTTGTGTGTATTGAGCAATTGGCCAGTTGGTAGCTCATGTTGTTAAGTGCGTCTTCGCGCTAATGAGGATCTCAGAGAGATTCCTGTAAATAATAGATTTGTAGTGTGTGTGTCAGTCATTAGAGTTTTTAAGGGTTTTTATTAATGTCATGTCCATATCCATAAACGTTGATTTACGTGATGATTGTTCGTGAGCACCGTGGCTGTTAACCCGTTGTGAACGAACGGTCATCCAAGTACTCATTTTCTCGTAGTTAGTCATCACGCGCACATAAAACTCAAATGCAAGGTAGTGGAACTAGGATCCACAATTTTATTATAAAGGGGGAGATCCATCTGACTCCTCAAAGTGTTAGATATTCCTGTCTGGGAAAAATTCAGGGAGGATATATTTTTATTATTGTTTGTTTATTTTCTTTTATGCACAATTAGTTATTAAATATTGTTATTATCTTACGTCTTGTCTCCTTACCTTCTTAATTACAGTTTTTATCCTATGACCCTTGCCTCAGTAAAGCATGTTGTTTGGCGGACGTAAACATCACACTATGAACTGAGCGCGACCCCTTGATCAAGTTTCTTGCATAAAACACTGCAATTCTGAAGGGTTCACTACTTTCTTCGAGGTCATATTCTGCGTTTGGAATGTTATGCAGTGCGAGAAGATGTCAGTGGCCAGGATATTGGACCAATCTATGTGACCTTCGGACTAAACTGTATCTGCCAACGTTTATTCAAGATGCCATTTGTATTAATGTTGTTGGAAATTGTACAAAGAAAACCTACTCGATGTATTCTACACTTAAGTATTTGTTTATGTTATTGGCATGACATGTTTAAGTGGTTTATGGTGCTGATGAAAACTGAAAGGAACTTTAATTAAGTATTTCATAATTTGAAGCTAGGCTACTGTGTTTGTGATAATTGGCAAAAACTATTTTATGCTTAAAGATTTGCATGATTCTCCATGTTGATACTCTTGTACAATTTACGTCGTCTCGGTTCTGCGAACCATCGACTAATTTGGGGTCCGGGAGTCCGTGCCGATATTTGGCACTATTCTCCGGTCGAACGTACAAATTATACTTTGGCATGAACATTGAATTGAGCGGCGGAGTTAGTTGTGGCTGGCCTCGATAGGTGGCAATACTTGCCGGTGCTGTCTAGTCCAAGAATTGTAGTTTCTCTCTCTGCCCGCTAGGAAGAGCTATGATCTAGCGATGAAGTATTTGAAAGGAAGGAAGGAAGCTTGTAGTTTAACGTGACCGTTAATCGCGAGATCATGAGCCACGGGACCTCCTTTTTACGTGGAATCCGAACCACAGGACATGGCATTTCACTTCGAAAATCTCACATGCATTGACCGGGAATCGAACCCGGACCGCCTTGGTGAAAGGCATACAGATAGACCACTGAGCCACCACGCCCCCGAAGTATTTGACCACCTCGACGTAATTATTTATGATTTTGGAAGGCTGATATTTTTTCAAGACATGCACGATATTCGTACTGATGTTGTTAGGCCTATTATCATGGATCTACGTGATTATATAAATACATAAGAAGAAAGCTGAAGTTCTGCGATATGTGAAGTAATTGAAAGATATTATCCCTCTTCGTCAAGTTTATTGGCTGGTTACAAATTGTAATCTTACAGGAGATAAACGTCCGGAGATGATTTACATATTATAGAATTAGTGTAGGCTATTGGTCAACGTGAGTATTTGTGACTGTGTCGACTGACTAGGGTATGTATTTATATGGTATTAATCTACGTTGCATGAAATGGGTCTTCAAGGTTATACATTTAAACTTAATGTCATCCTCGTGTATTCACACTGGTAGGCTAACTGACACTCATATTTGTTTGCGTAATTTATGTTTTTTTCTGTTTTCTGTTAATATGTACATGCATTTAATTACGGGTAGTATGCCTCATGGTCTGAGTAATGTTTTATTAATGTGGGACTTGTTTTGATGTTCTAATAGCGCTGGTACGGTTATGGTTTGTCAATTGTTTTCATGATGGCGGAGGTTGTATTGTTTTTCAACTATTAGCGATCATCTGTTGTTAAAATATTAAGAGAATTTGGTAGCCATTGAGATGTAAAGACGAAAACTGGATTAGCTCCGTATATTTTTGAGTTGGAGTGCATTAATTCTTCAGTTTTAGGCAACGTATTATCTTGGAAGTAGCAACATACGTAGGCCTAGCTTCGTGACCCATGTAGTCACTGGAATTAATTAATTATTAGTGGGGAAATATATGATATACGGTATGATGCATTCTGTAGAGGCATAAATGAAGCAATGGAATGTTTAATTCGTCATCGTCTTGATATTTGGCTTGGTTTCTCGCTAACAACAACAGATGATTGGTTGTGAGCACCGCTTATTTACTTCGTCGTAACAACATAGGTTGACTTGGTAAAATATTTATGACAGTTAACTGGAAGAAGCGAGTACTTGGATGGTCAGAATCCACATCTATTTTGTAAGTGTTTATTTGATGTTTGTATGCATGTTGTGATTAATATATTATGATTTTACCCGATTACTTTAGTATTCTTTCTGGGTTCCTGGGTTCAGGGGAGGTTTCAAACAATTACCCTCTGAGTATGGACGTACAATGGCCCAGTCGCTTCGCTCCCAATTCCATTTACTTCATGTAGTGGGTCAATAATAAATAATTAGCTCTAATTGAAAGGATAAATTAATTAAAGCATAGTAATGCCTTAAAATATTTTGAAATGATTAACGAGTTTTGCAGACCTTAAATGAATAACGTAAACGGGTGAATACGTAACTCCTGGTATTGTATTGTATGTTTTGTAGGCTGTCATGCCAAGTTTTTGGAAAAAGCGAAGAGTAAGACCAGGAATTTTTGCCGTGATAAATAGAGTTGTTGTTAAGTATGATGAAAATCCAAGAAACTGTTGTGTTGCCTAAATGGGCCAAATAATGATATGATAATGTCCGTTATCCAAGATATGCATAAATTGAGAGTTGAATTAAATAAGTCGGAATCGTCGTTCGTCAAAGGGTAGCGCCCACTGTTAGGTCTGAAGCCTAGTCAGGTAAGCTTATGGTATATTATGGTTGTATGTGTGTACTGTAGTCCGATTGGGAATGGTGAGGACCTCCAATGCGGCATGAACACACATTGTTATGCATGTAAGACTGGAAAGGATGGTGGTCTCTACGAGTTACTTGCTAACTGGGGAGGCGAATGGTGTTTCTCGACTCCGAGCCACAAGGTAAGTACGACCAATCCAAATGCGTATTGTACCAGCATTGTTATGTATCCGACAGTAAATGAATTATTGATTGGGAGACAAGGTCTCACCACAAACGTATGCGTCGCGTGTCCTCTCTGAATTAAATGCATAATCTATGGAAACGTGAAGTTATTAAAATGAATGAAGAAAGGAAGCAAATGGTTGCAGTAATTAATGAGATGTGTAGGCTTGGATATTCATACAGTAGGAAGAAGTAAAACGTTGAAGAATCACGAGGTTAACCTACGGTCTAAACCGGTCATAAATCTAACAGCTCGAAAGGAGGAAGGGAGGTCAGCCGTCGACCTTGCCTGGGGTTCGCAAGTGGGCTAGCATGCCACATAATGAAGCTTTTGTGATTGGAAGTTTAAAGGGAGTTGAGCTCATAGTAGTAATTAGCACGTGATAAGTAAAGTTTTGTTTAAAGGTGCTAGGATAAAATAAAGAATATATTTGCATTGCTGAAAGTGAGACGAATGTCCTCAGCTTTTGTTTAAAGAAATTGAGTAATATTTGATGAAATGGTAAAAATAAATTAACAGAAAATCGATCTCTGCTTCAAAAGATAATGTGACAGACGGGTAATGAATTTAAGAAGTTTTAGTAGAGTCGGAATAAATACATTGTATGGAAATAAAAACAGTACATGATACAGCATGAATGAAAACCACCTGGTAGCATGAAATAGATAAATGGAGTAGTATTGAGTTCGATCCATGATATAGTGAAATTTGTGTATTGTGTGAACTTAAGGCTTAAAGGAAGAAGTTGTTCAGTTAAAGAACCAGATAAAGATTAATTAAATGGAAGATGAATAGATGATACCCTTTGAAGGGAAATGCAGTAAGATAAATGTCCATAAGCCTTAGATATAATTTTGAACTAAAATGATAGGCACAATCGATGTCTAAGTGAATATAATTCGTAACGAAGAGACATTAATGATAATGATTAGAGGAGTAAGCAAGATGATTTCTAATGATTTTTAGTGATTTTTAGAAAATCCTTATTGATTTTTGAGTGATTTTGATGATTTTATGTTGATTTCTGATTTAATATTTTACTTGATGGAACAATTTCCAAGTAAACTTGTGTGTTTTGATTTTTATATTATTCTTTGAGAGAATACATTTATAGTAAATAGTAAATTGTGAGTTTTTCATACATCCTTGTGAACCCCGAGTATTTTCATATCTGAATGTGCAGTCATACTGTGGGGGAATGTCACATGCCTCGAAGCCGCGAGATATGCTAGGATATCACTAATCATTCTCCGTTCTTAACGGGCACATGGGGGTATATATAATATGTACTGGATATGAATACTAGGTCACAAGGAAAGTTGGTCAAATTAAACTATAAAGTAAAGTTAAAGTTGGTTGGTTGGTTGGTTCCTTAGTTTAGGGGCTGCGACAACGCGGTCATGTAGCCCCGTGTACTTTGGGTGTGTGTAGAATCTGTCTGATAACCGGTGTTAATTGTGATGACTGTATTAGTTTGTGTATCTGTTTTTTAATTCAAGTAGAGACTGCAACTTTGAATTTTCAAATAGTTCCTACTTTTGCCGCCAAACGCCACCGTCAACGACTACTAGGCCTAGTTCAGAACTAGCTACTAGACGCCACCGCAGTCGGCTCTTGGCAACGAACGTAGTAACCTAAGAGCGTTGTTTACATTCTTAACCTATCCAATTTAGTTTCACACAGGTGTAATTAGTGGAAAGATCTTTAACATGCCATAAATCTATGACATGGGACCGCCGGCTTTACTTCCCCTCCGAAGGAAGGCATACTGAGGGATTTTTAACGCTCTTAAAAAATCCGACGGCTTCGGCCGGGTTTGAACCCGCTATCTTGGGCATAGAAGCTCAGCATGCTACCAACTACGCCACCGAAGCCTCCGAAAGTTAAAGTGAAAGAGTAGAAGACCGCATTACAGCCCGCCCAACCTAAATTATAAATTCAAGGAGATATCACCTCTATATTTCTTCTTTGGCGCCCAACGTGGGGAATTCGGTAGTAATAATCACCCCTGGAATGGTTTTTCAAAACTTCTTTTTTTGCTGATGTCTCATGTGGGCGACCAAAAGGTAACCTTCAGAGTTTAACCTGCTATACTATTTCTTCTTTGGTGCCCATGAACGTGAGGCGTGTTTTTCGTAAAAAAAACATGAAAAACTCGAGTTTTCCAAGAATTTTCTTAAAAAACCGAGGTTATCGAATTTTTCAAAATTTTGAAGTTTTTAAACATCTTGCTTAATGTTTTGATTGATTGATGAAGGAGGGAGGGTGCATGCGGGTTTGTTACATGCATACCCGTATAGCAACTTTAACCTCATTATGATGGAGAAAACATTACTTCACATATCGGATCGAACATCATATCTAGCTCGTGTGCATGACGTATTTCAGAGTGGCAGTAGCCCATCCTTTCTCAAATTATATTTGGAAAGAGAATTGCTCTGAGTGAGGAGATGAAGAATCTCCTGGACATAAGGGAGGACGCTGAAAAGAATGCTTTAAAGTTGAAAGAAACTATAGACAATAAGCTTGAGGAAAATTAGGAAGCTGTGGAAAGTAAATTTCAGGAAAATAAAGAGGCTATGCAAGATAGCATTAGTAAGGGTAGCGCTGAGTGCAAAGATAATTTTGAACTTTTAAACACTCAGATGGACACCAAATTTAGTGACATGAGTACTCAGCTCAGTGAAATAAATAACAAATTTGAAGCCTCACAGGCAAAGGTAGATAATAGCATCCTGAATATACAGGAGAGCGTTGATGTAATCAAAGACGATGTAAATCATATCTCAGACGCACAGGCAAAGGCTAATTCGCACTTAGATGAGATCGATGATAAAATTAACGGTATTAAGGCCAAGACAAAAGAACAAAAGGATAGTAATTTCAAAGAGATAGAGGAATTGTTCAAGTACACGCTAGATCTTAAAATAGAAATTATTAATGTGAATTTTCAGGGATTCAAGAACGAGATAAATAATCAGCTAGCAATCAATTTAGAACAATGCGAAAAATCCAAGCAGGATTTAGATAAGAAAATCGATAAGTTGTCAAAAGACACACAAACAATGGAAAACAAAAGACAAGGCGACGTAGCCCAAATTAAGGAACAAATAGGCGGAATTATGAGTCAAGTGGATCAAAGGTTAGGTGAGAACGAAAAGGTATGGGAAACCAAGTTAGGTGATCGAATAAAGCCGATACAGTTACAAATAAATACACAGGGAAAAATTGTTGTGGAACAGGGTGAGCAAATTGAAAGGCAACAGTCCCAAATTGAAGAAATTAACGATAAGATAACTCCTTTGAAAGTTAGTATTGGGGAGGTAAACAAGAATGTAGAACATACCCAGGGAGATTTAGCAAGGATAAAGAAAACTCAGGAGGAAACCCAAGGAGAAGTAAAATCCCTGAAACGTTGGGTTAAGGAAATAAAGTAAGGCTTAAATGAGGATCTAGAAAAACTGAAGGAAGAGTTAGAGACAGGAATACAAGTTAAAATTGGGGTGAAAGAACAGCAGATCCTTGAAACCAAGAAGGAAATAAACGAAGAAATTGAACTATTAAAGGAAGGCCTAAAGAAACAACAAGAGGAAGTAGGAAAAAGAACAGAGAACAATGAAGATCGTATAAAGAAAATAGAACGAGAATCCTTTGCTAGGTTAGAGAAAATCGAAGGAAGGGTTAATCAAAATGAAGCGAGAATGATTGCTATAGAAGGAACCAATTTAAAGGATCACAGGTCAAATCGGGGGAGTACAGAGGACTTAAGGGATAAATGGGGAGAAACGGAACCCCAAAACATATTTCAGAATTATCAAGAAGGGGAAAGCCAGTTCAGAACGCCAGGGCAACCTTTATTTACGTCCACTACTCATAACAACAATAATAATAATACCGCCCAGAACCAGGTGATAACAATCATTAGACCGGAATTTGACAAACCCAAGAAATTCTCAGGAAATGTGTCCTCTATGACACCTAAGTATTGGCTAAAAGAGGTATTGGAATATCTAAAGGATACCAGAGTTGCACCTGCACTCCAATTGAGATCGATTGAAAAGTTAATGGATGGCGATTGTCTGCTATGGTTAAGGAGTTTTAGGTATAATTTCGACACCGTAGACGAATTCAAGGAGGCATTCTTAAAGAGATATTGTGCAGCAGACGTCCAGAAAAATCTAAGGCTTGACCTCTACTCCAAAAAGTACAGTACGAATACGCCCACGAGCTATTCAGAATATTTCACTGCACAGCTGTGCAAATTTAGAGAATTAGATTGTGCACCGTCAGAAAACGACTTATGTCTGGCCATAACTAAGCAATTACCTTATGAGATCCAAAGATTCTTAATTTCGTCAAATGCTAAGACCGTAATCGAAGTAGAAAGCGTCTTATGCCAATTAGACATGACCACCGCGCATATGTCACCACGACATCACAGAACGGTAGAACATGCACACGTAACTGAAGCCCAGACCAAAATAGTTGAGAGATCAAGAAATGATAAGTTGACGGGTACGGAAGAAATCAGAATAGGGCGAAATGTCCCAAGAAATGAACCCAGAGAACAAAACACACCCTATAGAGGAAACTATAGAGGGAATTACAGGGGCAATTATATAGGAAATTACAGAGGGAATGAAAATAGAATGAATTACAGCCCAGGAAGTAATAATAATCAAGGGTACCGTGGATCGAGACCCTGGAATCAAAGAGGATCACCCAATGGAAGGTCATATCAGGCAAGAAGGGGAGACCCGAAGTATCAGAGGAATAATCAGCAAAGAAACAGTGATATTGATTATCAGGCTGAAATCGAAGAACGCCGAGTAATAACCCAAAGGTATTACGACGAGAGAGGAGAAGAATATGACCAACAGCATCCTAAAGTTAGATGGAGCGATGCAATGGACAAGCGAACTTCTCCAGATATCCACGATGAAAGAGGCGCACAGAGCCTGGAACTCCAGGAACACAATCAAAGATCCCAGCGTGAGGATCAAGGGAAAAAACCGCCCAAATTTGAAGGGTTAGAAGAAGAAGAAGATGGAGGATGGATTACTAATCAAGTAGTAAATTGGATTGAAAGTCCCGAGGAACTAATAGAGGAAACAAGGAAGGACCAGTGGCTATAAAAAGAGAGTTACCGATAATACTAATAAGAGTAGAAGGTACTTTAGTCCGAAGCTTGTTAGACACAGGGTCAACTGTTTGCTTAGTGACCCAAGCACTAGTTAATGAATTAGAGAGAAAGGGAAGAGTACTAAAGATACCTATATCAGCAGTTAAGATAAAAGGGATAATTCCAGAAAGGAGTTTAGCCTGCAAATACCAAGTGTTCTTAGAATTGCAAATAGGAAATTTATTGTTGTCTCAAAGCTTTTTGCTAGTGAGCAAGTTACCGTACGGCATAATATTGGGCAAAGATTTTATAAGGGAGCATAAAGTCGTGATAGACTTGTCCCAGAACTGTATTAAATTCAAGAATGAAGAACAAAATTCGCGAAATTTATATCTCATCACAGAAAACAGAACCTAGAGAGGGCGAACAAATCTTGCATATAGAAGAGGACAATTATAGGAATATAACGGAAGAGGAAGTGCTATTCCTAGAAAGGGAATTAAGTACACTTGCCGCGAATATTGAGAAAGAAGCGGAGGTTGAATTTGAAGATTGTCTTAAGGAAAAGCTCGAAGAACCTAAGATGTCATTAGAAGACAAGGACATTTTGAGAGAGGTCATTATGGATAAGAGAAATGTATTTGATTCCAAGCTAGGGAAGATTAAAAATTTCAAGTATGCCTTCCAAGTAAATGACTGGACGCCATTTCGTCAGAAACTCTTCCCAGTAGCCGAAAAGCACTTTAAACAAACCAAGGAAGCGCTACAAAAGATGATGGAAGATGGGGTGATAGAGAAAGTAGCTACACCTTATGTAAGCTCATTGGTAGTGGTAAACAAACCAGATGGATCAGTGAGAGGATGCTTGGATGCCAGGAATTTAAACCAACGGGTAATTCCAGAAAACGATTCAGCACCCCCAATTAAGGAGATTTAGAGAAAGATCAATGGGAAGAAGATATTTACAAATATTGATTTAACGAGTTCTTACCACCATTTGGAGTTGGAAGACAAAACAAGCCTATTGACAGGATTTCAATATGAACAACAGACTATGTGTTTTCGAAGGTTGCCATTCGGATTGAAAACAGCAGGGTCAGCGCTGATAAGAGAGTTAGACAGGAACCTTTCAGAAGATGTGAAAGCATGTACGATTAGATATGTCGATGACATTTTGCTAACATCTGAATCTATGGAGGGACATTTAGAAAATTTGAAGAAGTTATTAAAGGATTTGGAGCAAGCTAATTTCAAAATAAACCTCAAGAAATCGAATTTTTTCCAAAGGCAAGTAACATTTTGAGATCTCGGAATCAATCAAGAATTTTTCTAGACCAACTAAAGTTAAGAATGTGAGACAGTTTTTAGGATTGATAAAGTTCTTTAACAGCCATTGTCCTGCGTACACAAGTACAGTTTCACCCTTGCAAGATTTTCTCAAGAAGGGGGGAAAGTGAAAATGGACTGAGGAATGCGAAGAAGCTTTCATAAAAGCGAAGGACAAGTTACTAAATTTTGTGAAATTAGGATACCCGGATTATAAGGAAAAATTCATCATTCAAACTGACGCTTCTCAGATAGGCATAGGAGCCATGCTATATCAGGAAACTAGAGAACAACCGATTAGAAGAAATTATTTAGCATTCGCCTCAAGAAGATTAAAGCCCCATGAGAAAAATTACACCATTAGTGAAATCGAGCTTCTTGCAATATTATACGCGTTACAATACTGGCGCAAGTGTATGAATTGCCGATCGTATTGCGAACAGACCATAAGGCGTTGACATTTCTAATGAAGACGGACTTATCAAGTCAACGGTTAATGCGATGGGCGTTATAAATCCAACAGTATGATGTGGAAATTGAATACTGTCCTGGAAAGGAGAATATTGTTCCGGACTTTCTGAGTAGAAATCCAGGAAACAGCGAAGAGGCATTCGCAGTTCAGATAGATATTAAAGATCAAGAGACAATTGAAGAATTAAGAAAAATTGAGGAAAAACAAAGACAAGACCCATGGATGAGGATGTTGATAAGCTACTTCGAGGGAAAACTTGATAGAGCATCACCCACATTCATTGAAGCAAAAAAGGATAGCCATTGATTATAGTTATTTTAACAGGATCCTATACAAATTCGCAGATGCAGACCATACTCGGTTGAGAATTATTGTGCCTGCAGACATGCAAAGAAAACTAGTTTGGTTGTTACATCGATCATTCGGACACATGGGAGTTAATAAAACAGTCAATATGTTACAGGAAGCATTCATACGGCCGAGATTGAGAGATACAGTGAGGTACACCATAAAGACTTGCCACACATGTCAGAGAATAAAGCCAAATCATTTCCTGATGAGGCAGAAACCGATACCGCTTTTGCCGGAAAGGCCGTGTCAAATCCTATCAGTGGACAATTTTGGTCCATTACAAAAGGCAAAAAGGGGTAACAAACATATCTTGGTATCCATGGATGTATTCACGAAGATAGTCGTATTATGTCCCATACAGAAGACATCGACAAAGCAAATTGTAAAAAGAATAAAGGAACGGGTAATCCCAGTTCTAGGGAAACAGGAGAATCTACTCTCAGATCATGGAAGTTGTTTCACGAGTGTAGAGTTTCGCCGAGAATTAGAGAATTTAGAAATTAAGCAAATCCTATCAAGCATAAGACATCCTGAGGCAAACCCAGTCGAAAGAGTGATGAGGGAAGTGCAGAAGTATTGCAAAATTTATTGTTCGGAGGAGAATTGGAATGGATTGATATTTTGCCAACCATTGAATTTTGCATCAATAATACAGTTCATGAAGCAACAGGAGAAGTACCTGTTAGGTTACATTTGGATAAGAAGCCGGAAAGGCCATGGGATCAATTTTTACCCACCTTTACAGGCGCCCAATTAGGTAGGGAATTAAGGATTAGGAGAACGTACGAACACTTGAAGGCACAAGCTGATAAAAGGCAGAAAAGGAATCGAAACAAGAGACATCATAGACCATTAGTTGAAGGAGAATTAGTGCTAGTAAAGCGACCAGCTATATCAGATCCTAAAAATCGCATATACAAAAAGTTCCGGAAGAATTATCATGGGCCTTATCGGATAATTATGGACCTTAAGAATAACGCATATAAGGTTCAACATACTGAAACAGATCATAAAATGATCATGAATGCAGCAAACTTTAAAGTTTATCATCCTCCAGAAGAATACGAGAGAGAAACCCAAGCATTGATAACCCAAGTTGAAAGAGAAGTCGAAGATGAAAGGGAGAAGAGATGGAAGCAATTAGAGTGCGAATGTGACCTGAAGGAAACTTATGATCAAATGAAAGAATTGATCAGACACATCGAGAAAGAGAACAGTG
Organism: Meconema thalassinum; assembly: GCA_946902985.2. Taxonomy (NCBI): domain Eukaryota; kingdom Metazoa; phylum Arthropoda; class Insecta; order Orthoptera; family Tettigoniidae; genus Meconema; species Meconema thalassinum. The sequence goes on along the minus strand of OX336390.1, from coordinate 221,947,103 downwards.
AGATGAAGGAAGAAACTTTATGGAAATGACAAAGTTAGAAGGAAACGGGCGGGGACAAGCCTAACCCGATGGTTAATTGATGATATGTATGTAAAGTTAGGAAGAAACAGGAAGGAGAATGTGAAAAGAGAGAACTGATTGAAACGGTTAAGAGCAGACCAAACCCATACGATGGCAGAACGAAGCGAATTATGAAACATGACGGGTTCGAGATATTAAGTAAAGACTTGAGATTTTTGGATAAATAAATTTCCTCAGTTTTTGACAATTTATTTATTTATTTATTTATTTATTTATTTATTTATTTATTTATTTATTTTTGAAGGAGAGATTTGTACCCAACTGGGGATGGTACAACGTCGACCTCTAGACCTTATAGATGAAAAGTATTACTCAGGTCGAACCAAGATGAAAGTGTTACAGAATGTTGCATCAGTTGAGCATTAGTCAGAGCCTGCAGCTGCGTTATTAAAACGGATAAGGAAGCATAAAGTCCCATTACTTTGACAGTTTTAAATTAAAATGAAGGCTAGGAGCCATAAAGGGGGAAATAATCGTGCCTACAGTTCAAGAAATAAAGTGCATTGATAGATACTCAACATTCCACTACCCAGCAGTTTGGAGGATTGGTTGCTAGTCAAGTACGACACTGATGGAGGGACTACTTCCTAACGATTATTGTTAGAACGGTCATTAAGGTCGGCCCCAGAAAAGCAAAGTAAGCAATAAATTGAATACAGAAGCCAAGGACTCACTAAACAAAAGTTAACCAGTTACCAAGAAATAACCTGACGAAAGGAAAACACCATATTTGAAAGCTAAGCTCTAAAGCAAACACAGTGATATTATCTTTTGCTAAGTTGGTAGCACGTAAAGCTGACACGAATTTAAAATCGCCGAATAAGCGTACGTCATCGGGGATTAACACGCATTGATATGGAGGTAAACGAGACCACTACGCGGGCCCCTGAAGAGGAATGATAACAATTTAATTAATTAAAATAATTGAGCGATTAAAATTAATTCCACAAGGAACGAATCTTACATTTGGCACGTTTTACATCTGCAAATAATGTTTTAAGCCAATAGGAGCCCAGGTGTAGGAAATGAGCTCCGAAAGCACTGTAGGGACTACGTTTTAGTAAATTTGAATAAATAAGGGCTTGAGCGAAGCCAGAGTATCAGTCGATCGAAGACCTCGGTAGAGGCACGTCAGTTTATCAGTTGATCAAAGACCTCGGTGCAGGCACGTCAGTTCGTCAGTTGCGCCGTCAATATTTTACGAAGTGTTGTAGCCAGTCACGCTGCAAGTTGAGATAGTCAACAGTTAGAGACTCAAAGGAGTCCGAAAGTATTGAGAACATTGAACCAACGAACTTTGAAGTATTAACACAAAGTTTAAAGAACAGTTGCCAATAGAGAACGCTAGTTCGGCACAGTTCGGAAGTCGTAAGGGCTCAGTTAAATAAGTTGCGTTACGTTCAGTAAAGGCGTTTTTCAAAGACAATAGATCCCAGAAGGGACGGGAAAATAAAAGCAATTGCGACCGCAGAAGCAAAGGAACTCAAGAAGCCAGAGAAAGTACTCTAGGGAAAATCGTCGGAAATATATGATAGACAGTGTACCGGTCCTCGAAGGGAGGCCAAGATAGGAAAACTATAGGTCGCGTTAACCAAAGTATAGAAATAAAAAGTGACGAGAAAATAAAGATAGTTATCGCATACTTAAGTTGATACCGTAAAAATAAAGCGACGAACAATAAACATTTTATCGAGGGAGGGAGAACCAGGAAGTTCCAGTGTAAAGTCACACGCACGATAGGGTTCACATCAGAGATCATCAACAGCCGAAGGGAAGCGCCTAAATCGCTGAGATATGGTCGTGTGAAACAAGTGTAAATAGTATATGTAATCAAGGTATTAATTTTTAGTGTTGTGCAAAGTGAAAGTGTTTTAAATGCCAAGGGTAAAAATGTGTTTTAATATGTATCTATCCAAAGTAAGTGAGTGTAAATTGAAGATGGTGAAATATAGTGTTAAGATGATGGTTTATTAGAAGGCTCAGGATGGGCGAACCTATTCTGAAATATGGTCACCGACCAGCTGCACATGAGGGGTGAGTAATGAATTTCATTATAATTCTATGTTGTATCATGTATTGATTTAGTTGCATCAGGGAATGATTAGGGAGATCATTCACTGATTCACTAAAGAATTCAAATGTACTGTGAAAGTGTGAACAATCATTGAAATGGTGATAAATATTAACCACAAGTATGATATTGTTGTAAGCAGTAAAAAATAAGCACCTGAATAATAATAATAACAATTGATGATAATGATAATAATTGTCGAGTTTTATACTCTTGAAGTAAGGATTAAATAACGAGTTGTTGCACTCTATGATAGTGGTTGAAATAATAATGATTGAAATAAATGGTTGAAATGAATAATGAAAGTATTAATGAAGTTGAAGTAATAATAATAAATAATGAGCTCTAATTGAAAGGATAAATTAATTAAAGGATAGTAATGCCTTAAAATATTCTTGAAATGAATAACGAGTTTTGCAGACCTTAAATGAATAACGTAAAAGGGTGAATACGTAACACCTGATATTGTATTGTATGTTTTGTAGGCTGTCATGCCATGTTTTGGGAAAAAGCGAAGAGTAAGACCAGGAATTTTTGCCGTGATAAATAGAGTTGTTGTTAAGTATGATGAAAATCCAAGAAACTGTTTTGTTGCCTAAATGGGCCAAATAATGATATGATAATGTCCGTTATCCAAGATATGCATACATTGAGAGTTGAATTAAATAAGTCGGAATCGTCGTTCGTCAAAGGGTAGCGCCCACTGTTAGGTCTGAAGCCTAGTCAGGTAAGCTTATGGTATATTATGGTTGTATGTGTGTACTGTAGTCCGATTGGGAACGGTGAGGACCTCCAATGCGGCATGAACACACATTGTTATGCATGTAAGACTGGAAAGGATGGTGGTCTCTACGAGTTACTTGCTAACTGGGGAGGCGAATGGTGTTTCTCGACTCCGAGCCACAAGGTAAGTACGACCAATCCAAATGCGTATTGTACCAGCATTGTTATGTATCCGACAGTAAATGAATTATTGATTGGGAGACAAGGTCTCGCCACAAACGTATGCGTCGCGTGTCCTCTCTGAATTAAATGCATAATCTATGGAAACGTGATGTTATTGAAATGAATTAAGATAGAAAGCAAATGGTTGCAGTAATTAATGAGATGTGTAGGCTTGGATATTCATACAGTAGGAAGAAGTAAAACGTTGTAGAATTACGAGGTTATACGATCTAGACAGGTCATAAATCTAACAGCTCGAAAGGAGGAAGGGAGGTCAGCCGTCGACCTTGCCTGGGGTTCGTAAGTGGGCTAGCATGCCACACAATGAAGCTTTTGTGAATGGAAGTTTAAAGGGAGTTGAGCTCATAGTAGTAATTAGCACGCGATAAGTAAAGTTTTGATTAAAAGGTGCTAGGATAAAATAAAGAATATATTTGCATTGTTGAAAGTGAGACGAATGTCCTCAGCTTTTGTTTAGAAAAAATGAGTAATATTTGATGAAATGGTAAAAATGATTAACAGAAAATCGATCTCTGCTTCAAAAGATAATGTGTCAGACGGGTAATGGATTTAATAAGTTTTAGTAGAGTTGGAATAAATCCATTGTAAGGAAATAAAAACAGTACATGATACAGCATGAATGAAAACTACCTGGTGGCATGAAATAGATAAATGGAGTAGTATTGAGTTCGATCCATGATATAGTGAAATTTGTGTATTGTATGAACCTAAGGCTTAAAGGAAGAAGATGTTCAGTTAAAGAACCAGATAAAGATTAATTAAATGGAAGATGAATAGATGATACCCTTTGAAGGGAAATGCAGTAAGATAAATGTCCATAAGCCTTAGATATAATTTTGAACTAAACTGATAGGCACACTCGATGTCTAAGTGAATATAATTTGTAACGAAGAAACATTAATAATAATGATTAGAGGAGTAAGCAAGATGATTTCTATTGATTTTTAGTGATTTTTAAAAAATCCTTATTGATTTTTGAGTGATTTTGATGATTTTATGTTGATTTATGATTTAATATTTTACTTGATGGAACAAATTCCAAGTAAACTTGTGTGTTTTGACTTTTATATTATTCTTTGAGAGAATAAATTTATAGAAAATAGTAAATTGTGAGTTTTTCATACATCCTTGTGAACCTCATGTATTTTTATATCTGAATGTGCAGTCATACTGTGGGGGAATGGCACATGCCCCGAAGCCGCGAGCTCAGCTGGGATAAGACTAATCATTCTCCGTTCTAAACGGGCACACTACGAAATGCTACCGTCAACGACGCCTACCTGTGAACTTGGCTACTAGATGCAACCGGCACCGAGTAGTGAACGTCGGGACTTAATTTAGCGTTATTGAAATCTAACATACAAATTTAGCTTCACACAATTGTAGTTAGGGGAAGGTTCTTTTACATGCTATAAATCTATGACATGGGCCCGCTGGCTTTACTTCCCCACCGAAGGAAAGCATACTGAATTTTTTTTAACGCTCTTAAAAAATTCGACGACTTCGGTCGGGTTTGAACCCAAGATCTTGGGCATAGAAACTCAGTATGCTACCAACTACACCACCGAAGCCGAAAGAATATTTTATTGTCGTTGATTATCGAACTATAAACCATAACATCATAGTTGCATGGGACAATATTCTCGCCATTGTACAATTGGACTTGAGTTTATTAGGTGCTCACTTTCTGTGTCTGAGAGTTTACATTAAGCAATTTTGTGGTGGTATAGCTGATTCACCAGTTGATTTGAATGGGTTTCTAATGGTATGGACTCAGTCTTGAGGAATGTATTCATGATGAAAATCAATATATGTAAAACAAAAATAATTGACTTCAGCCAAAATAAATCAGAAACCCCTAATGACGTCGAATTTGCAAGTGAATATCTAAAGGAAGTAGGAGACTTATGCTACTTTGAAAGCCAAATAACTAGTGATGCACGAAGCAAAGAGGATATACAAAATCCCTCTCGGCACGCCGGAAGGCGGAGGTAGATTTCACCAAGCAAACTAGGGGATAGATGACAATTGGCAAAATATGGTGGTTTTCGTAGAAGTATCAGACCGCATTTTATACACCTCATTGCGAGAAAATATTTGACAATTGGAGCTTAATAAACTTAGTTTTTCGTCTTTTTATGCATATTTTTAATATTTTATTGTCTTATGCGGACGATAACCTTCTCGTCATTTGAGTTCCATTTTTATACTAGTGGTCACACTGTCCTTTTGCAAGGTTTCGACACTGATGTAATGGTCTGTTACTTCTTAACGCAAAATTTTATCTCCTGCAGAGATGTTGGTTGGTTCCTCAATTTAGGGGTTGCGACAACGCGGTCATGTAGCCTACTTTGGATATGTGTAGAATCTGTCTGATAACTGGTGTTAATTGTGATGGCTGTATTAGTCTGTAATTCAGGTAAGGACTGCAGACGGTCAATTTCAAGTAGTTCCTAATTTTGCTACCAAATGCTACCGTCAACGACACCTAGCTGTGAACTTGGCTACTAGATGCCACCGCAACCAGTAATTGGCAACGGACGTTGGAACTTCCCCTCCGAAGGAATGCATACTGAGGAATTTTTAACGCTATTAAAAATCCGACGACTTCAGCCGGCTTTGAACCCTCGACCTTGGGGATAGAAGTTCATCATGCTACCAGTTACGCCATCGAAGCCGCTTCCCACAGAGACAGATGGAAAACTGAATGTGATCTCGTGCAGTGGCGTTGTCATGGCAACCTCTGTTGGCTTTTGCCATTTTCTTATAATTCCAAAATCATTTGGCTCATCCCTTGGCGTAATGGTGGGTCATATCAAAGATTATTTCAGTCAAACGTTTTAGGTAATTATTAGGGAAATATTGTCCATTTGATACGGTTTTGATATTGTGCCTATTAAGAGAGATATGATTTTTGTTTCCTGAAAAACCCACTTTTTCCCATCCCTTTGGACAATGGTTCGTGCAATCAAAAACTTTTCAAACACACATGTTTGGGCCTTATCCGACACATAGTATGAACTTTGAATGGATTCGATATTTCACATATTAAGAGAGTTAAAGCGATATTTCACTATTTCGATACAAGCCCCACATTTTCACCCCCTACGGCCGATTTTGCCCATTAACGAACTCGACCGAGATTTTAAAGGGATACATATTATGTAAAAAATTCAAAGTGATTGGTGCAAAATTGCGATAGTTATCGTGTCCACAAGAATGTGATATACATATGACACCTTCATACGATATATAATATGGTATTTATTGCAGCCAATGGCCATGAGGCAATATAAAATAATAAACATTTTCATTGACAACAAAAGTTAGTAAGTGACTTAACTTTTTGTCTGCATGTCATGGCATGATACCTTTCACAGACACTTCCACACAATTTGCAAATGCATTCAATACTAGGCTCATGATACCCTTCTATTTTGCATAGCTTGAAATGGAATCCTTGTATTGCGAAACGAGTGATTGTATGTCTCAGGTCGTAACATGGACCCTTCCACTCATCGGACGTATTGCGGCTGTTAAATAAAAGTCACTCCATATTTGCCTCATCTTCGTTTTATGATATATATATATAAATTATATATAAACTTTTGAACTGACGGTTGTTTTGGGGTCTGGGGGATGTGAAACGCGAAGATATGTCGAAATTTTCCGCGAGTCGAAACATGGTACCCATTGCAATAGTTAGCTTTCTAATGAAATGCACCTAAAGGCAGGTTGGCTCAGGCAAGGAAAGGGTCTCCACATAAAATAAATCTATTGACATCAAATATAGATTTAGGTATAGGAAAGACATTTTTGAGAGCCTTTGTCTTGGGCGTGGCACTCTATGGAAGTGAAACTTGGGCTGTTGGAGCAGCAGAAAAGAGGAGAATAGAATCATTTGAAATGTGGTGTTACAGGAGAATGATGAAGATCAGATAGGTAGGTAGAGTAACAAATAAAGAAGTATTAAAACGAGTGGGCGAGGAGAGATGTTTCTGGCGACTGCTAATGAAGAGAAGTGACAGGTTTGGAGGAAACATACTAAGACACTCAGGAGTAGCAAGCTTATTTATGGAAGGAAGGGTTGAGGGAAAGAACTGTAGGGGTAGACCAAGGTTAGAGTATGTTAAACAGATTGCTTCGGATGTAAGGTGTGCTAGCTACAGTATGTTGAACTCAGGACACGGAGGCATGGAGCGCCGCGTCAAACCAGTCAAAAGACTGAAGACTCAAACAACATATTCGCTTTCATAGGCGTGTAATTAAAAATCAAATGCTCTAGGTTTGTACTGTGAATGTTGTAGTGGTTAGTTCAGGCAAAAAAACTAGAAAAGTTGGTGGAATTAAATTTTATGATGTTAGAAACGCAATTTAAATGCCATTTCCGGCGATGTGGCTTTATTAACAACGATGTAATGACCATCCGTTTGTTCCGCAGCCCCACACGCAACAGGGTTCATTCAACTGTCGTTTTAGGCACACGGCTTAGAAGGGCTTAGAAGCATGAAATTTTGTCTATAGAAGGAGATAGTTATATACATGTATTGTTAAGAAGAGGTAGACCTATATAGGCTATTGTAATACGTACATTTCTAGAAATATCAAAGGAAATCACATAAAATTGATCGATCGGAATTACCTGACCTGTTCCCTATTTCAATTAATAACCTGTACATACGCAGTCAAATCACTTTATTGGAACTATCAACTGATATTCGGAGTAACTGCTGGGTGGGGCATGTACAGCAGCTAGACATGCTGAGAGTGACTCAGTAAGATAAGGTATCTGGAGCCATGCTGACTGCAGTGCAGCTCACAGTTCCAGGTAAATGCTGGTGTAGGATCCGTAGAATTAACACAACGATCGACGTGGTCCCACAGATGCGTAATTGGGTTCAAGTCTGGGGAATTAGGAGGCCAGGAAAGTACTCACAAGCTTTAGTTGCACTTTTTTTATAAGTTAAAACAAAGAATCATATTTATGGATAAAGAGAGCCGTTTGTTTCTTATTAGTTTAATTTTATTTATTTACTTGTATTTATTTCCGTCATGAGAAGTTCCATACATTAAAAGTGTAATAAAATGGATACGGCACTAACTGTTTCAAGTCAGCGAGCAGGTCTGCAGCAAGTTGACTCCAGACTCCAGGCTGTACCGGCAAGAAAGAATCAGGTGAAAACCGAGATTTGTACACCTCTGGTTCAAATCGATCCTCTGGCGAAGCTTTCATTTTTTTCTTTCTTTTCGATTGCACTCTCAAGCCGATCTTGAGCCACGCGTAGAGGTAAAAAATAGTAATATCGATCCTTCTCGACCCTCAAAACCCATTTGAATTCACCCGGGTAGCGATTTGATTGGCTAACTTCAGCAGATGATAAAATGACACCGGCACTATATATCGTCTTATTTTCTTAAAAAGAATATCAGTATGGCCAATCCACTATTGCGCATGTACCCAGTTCATGTTTTTTTTCGTCCGCTGTTCAGACAGGAGTCCTGTGTTCCGACCGTAAGCTATGACAGCATGGACAAACTTGATCTTATTCTTCCTCTTCGCCTTTAGGAACACAAAACCCCTGTCTAAAGTGAGCTACTGTCAATATTAGCCTAAGGGATAATATAATATTAGGCCTTTCGTCTCACCCTCTTTGGGGTACGTTGAATCAATCATTTCACTGTGTGTTGTTAGGCCTTATAATAAGAATATTTTTATTTATTTTTATAATAATAATAATAATAATAATAATAATAATAATAATAATAATAATAATAATTGTGTAATAATAATGTGAGTATCTGTGTGATGACAATACCTACTACACATGGCACCTCCAATTCATACTCGTTTCATATAGGCCTACAGTAATTATTACTGATCCATGATTATAAGCTTTAATTGCACATTCTGCCATACTTATCACGTGGCACGGCCTATTACGATATATCAGCTTGAAATTGTTTTTGGAACGATATTGTGATAAAGTGGGAAAGGAAAGGTCAATACATACTGTTGAGCCTTGCAGGCTAATATTGTGATTCGTTGTTAGTTACCGTCATAAAACGATGAAGAATTATTATCTTAATAATTCTAAGTGCCGCATCTACAAGGGACGCAGAGCTCTTGACAATGATAAGGGACCTCTAACCAGGCATCCTGAGCCAGAGTTTACGTGCGGTAGGGAGGCCAGTTATTTCTACCCCTCCTGCAACATCATCCGGCAGGTTCCCGTTTAGCATGACGAGACTGGGAGAAATCGTTAGTCGGGAATCGAACCAGGGACGTCAAGGTTAGGCGCCAGTAACGCTATCCACTACACTTCGAGGCGTTTTTTTTATAATAGAAATATATTGGTTTGGGGGTACAGTATTTCGAAATTGAATAATTGCCAATCAAAATCTTAGCCTAATCACTACAATGAACCATCTCCTGCTGTGACTTGCTTCGTGTTACGCGAATGTTAGTCCTGAGAGAAATAACTTCATACACAAACACAATGAATGCCAGGCTACTACCAGCCATCAGTATGTAAAATGCTCCTTGTAAATGCGTTGTTGTAAGAACTGGACTGTTGTCTTCCTCAACGTATTGTTCACTTTCTTCAGACGTATTAAAATACCTTGCATGATCAAAAATGTCATCCCACCAATGCTCTATCACACCAGTCTCAAGGATCCTGTAGATTATGTTGTCAAAACCCTTTTTCAGCAGGCTTCCCTTCTGGAGATACATGACGATATCGGCAGTCATAATTGGGGTGGATAAGTGTCGTATTAAACTCTTACCATTGACTCTATATTTAGCCGGCACTACATAGTCGACATTCGACTTAGTGTTTTGAATAGACATATCTTTATCAAAAGCTACCCTATCCAAGTACTTGTTCATATCTGAACAATTGGTATACTCAGTTAAGATTCTATTCATGTAATAGTCATCCATGTCTTTAGCAATCAAGAGAAAGTTTGGTATGATTCCGAACAGAAGATCACTTTCCACTAACTGTTCAATGTTGGTAATAGGTGGTAAATATCCAGGGTTGGAGAGGATGCTCACTAAAGATGACTGATACGCTCAGTTGATAATCAAAGAACACGCAATCCACATTATGAAAAATAGTTTAAGAAACCAGCTATTAGGTCTAAAATTAGCTACTCCAGCCAAGAGCACTACAAAAGAAACCATGAAATTCAAAGTTATACCGTGATCTGAGGTGGTTTCTGCCGCATTAGCTGTCTTGCCGGAATCAGTTGTTCTCCTTCCTATCAAGTAAAAAACACAGGAAACTGTAACGTAACTTGCGATCACAGAGATCCACAGGTTGTTCTCGAATACTCGGCTAAGACTCTTCCAGCGGGGAAAAGGTTTATCGCCAGGAACATACCAAAATAGTGGGTCCTTTTGATAGGAGTAAGTTGCCTCCATCACATTCCAGTAAAGAATTGTTGCACCAAAACAACCAAACGCAACGTCTGATATGCCAGTTGTGATGTCCTCGGTTAAACCTTCCCACTGATCGGAAGGAGATGGTCGGTATCTTATTGAAAAATTCATCGATTTTGCTATCAGTTTAATTATTCTTATTTCCAAGCCGTCATCGTAGCTTACAAATACGTCATGGTCATCATTGGTAGAGTAATTTTTAGTTATGACATAGGGTGCCCATGGAACAACGGACAAAGTGATAGTGCACCCATGAAGATCTCTTACCGACTTGGAAGGAAAGAGAGACGTGTTGCTGAGGAAACATCCGGTCGGCAAGTAGCGATCCATTAGCACTACATCCTGTACCACTCCTCCACAGTGATGATAGGACAGATACGGGAACCAGGAGAACAAGGCCACCTCAGAGCTGGTCGATGACATAGCAACCAGCGCATTGGATACCTTCCTATCCCACAACTCTTGTAGAAGTTCTATAACCAGAGAGCTATCGTCTTGAATACCAGGGTATGCAAGAACCACTAGGTGGCGTATTATTGGGTTCCAGAACGACTGTTTACTTAATGTACCTAGCTGATCATTGAGTTCTGTAACAGGATTGTTAGTCCTCAGCATTATTGTGATGAAATTAGGTTTTCCTGAAAACGTTTTAAAAATGACTTCCTGGCGAAGAATGTTATTCACAAATAAAGACACACTTTGGAAACCATGCAGCTCTCTGAGTGAAATATCATCAACGTCTAATATTCTTTCAACATTCATTAAGGTTTCGTTTGAATCATTGTTTTCCTCTAGCCAATGGTTTGTAATAAACATCAGATGTTTCCCAGGACTATAAGTTTCAATTATTTCTTTGATAGAGCGTCCTAATACAAATGGTCTTGTTATTCTTGAATCAGCAAAGCTAGATGATTTTACAACTCCAACGAATATGATGATTAGGCATATTGTAGCCTGAGATTTCATTATTACGTCAGTATCTGTAACAGAAACAATATTTGTAGTTGATATGCAGATACACAGTATTACAAATTGATAAACGGAAGACATCAGCCACAAAATTGTATTTTGAGAAAAATATACACATGTATCGAATACGTCTTGCAATGGCCTTCCCAGTGTGTACTAGACAGTGTCTTGGTGAGGTGTGCTTTAACCAACTGAAGAGCCCAATAGCACACCGGGGCGAAACACTGTCATCTTGTTGAGTTAAGCCGGAACATTTAACACTATTTGTGTTTAAATATATTATGGCTCAACGGACAATGCATATTTTCTTATGAAAATTGTATATTCAATGCCAAGGTAAGGTTATAATTGCTTTGGAATGGAGTTTCGACTCCCATGGTGCACTGGCTTGCTCGTGACGCGGATACACATGTATCGAATACGTCTTGCAATGGCCTTCCCAGTGTGCACTAGACAGTGTCTTGGTGAGGTGTGCTTTAACCAACTGAAGAGCCCAATAGCACACCGGGGCGAAACACTGTCATCTTGTTGAGTTAAGCCGGAACATTTAACACTATTTGTGTTTAAATATATTATGGTTCAACGGACAATGCATATTTTCTTATGAAAATTGTATATTCAATGCCAAGGTAAGGTTATAATTGCTTTGGAATGGAGTTTCGACTCCCATAGTTCACTGGCTTGCTCGTGACGCGGATACACATGTATCAAATACGTCTTGCAATGGCCTTCCCAGTGTGCACTAGACAGTGTCTTGGTGAGGTGTGCTTTAACCAACTGAAGAGCCCAATAGCACACCGGGGCGAAACACTGTCATCTTGTTGAGTTATGCCGGAACATTTAACACTATTTGTGTTTAAATATATTATGGCTCAACGGACAATGCATATTTTCTTATGAAAATTGTATATTCAATGCCAAGGTAAGGTTATAATTGCTTTGGAATGGAGTTTCGACTCCCATAGTTCACTGGCTTGCTCGTGACGCGGATACACATGTATCGAATACGTCTTGCAATGGCCTTCCCAGTGTGCACTAGACAGTGTCTTGGTGAGGTGTGCTTTAACCAACTGAAGAGCTCAATAGCACACCGGGGCGAAACACTGTCATCTTGTTGAGTTATGCCGGAACATTTAACACTATTTGTGTTTAAATAGGAACACCAAGATAGGCTCATCAGCGGGGTTTTAGTGTCCGTGCTGAGTTAAATTGCTTGGTCGTGGGTGAAAGCCAATATACCATCAAAATGTAATACCTTTCATTTACATTGTAGGAATTAAAATTGTAGTTTACTTTTGTTACCACTCAAGCAAGTAATTATCGAAAGTAGTTTTACGTACTTTCAATCATATGTCTGTAAGTATTTATAACATTCCTTAACGTAATTAAAACTAAATTTATCCTAATATGTTTTAATGGCACAGTTACAGTAGATATTAGTAATAGCTTTAGCAAGTTCCTTTCCATACGATAGAAAATTCTTAAATTAAAGTGCCAAACAAACGTTTCAAGGTCATATTCGGGTCCCAAGTTTCCTTAGAACTGATAACAACGGTCATAGATATTGATCCAATCGGGTATATAAAACATATCAAATAACCCGTGTTTTTTTTTTCGAAAACCAGTGTGATTCGTAATTCGAAAGACATTAAAGTTTCTCTGTTACACTAAGAATTATCGAACCATGGATATGTTTTTGATCCACTACTACAGTGGCGGTCCGAGTAGGGCGTACCAAGAGCCCGCTTAAAAGCGTGACTGGGTGCAACTAGGCAAAATCCCGCACTAGACACGGCAAAAACCTAGATAATTTGCTGGAGATTGATTTCTTGGCCTTGAAAGCCAATATTCCATTTTTGGGGGGTACCGGAGAGACTTCTTGCCTTGGTAACCATATAAGAGACTATTACATGACGAACACTTGTTGCCGTGGTAACCATGTCGGAATTTTTAGCCTACTTTTCACATTTTGCAAAAATGAGGAAAAAGTAGACTTATGAGATCGGGCAAATGTCTGTCTGTCCTTCTGTCTGTCCTTCTGTCTGTCTGTCTGTCTGGCTGTGTGTGCCCCCCCCCCCCTATCAACTCCTAAACGGCTGCAGCAATCGAAACAAAATTTGGTAGGAGTAAAGATCTATACCTGAATATCTCACGCCCATATTTGAAAATGATGTCAGTACTACCAACTGCTGAAAAATTGCAATTTAAATTTGAGCTCCATGTTGGATATCTTGGAAGGTATGAATAGGAGCTATTTCAAAATTGGCACACGTATAGATAATAATATCGCAGTTTAATTTCCAGGAGGCCATACATCGCAGTGTTGCCAAAATGAATATACGCCTGCTGATAGGTCCAAATTTTAAATGCATATAACTTCTACACTATCAATTGGATTTCAACCAAATTTCGTATGTGCTATGTGTACATAAACAGACATGACTGAACGTATTCTTAAGATCCACCGGGGCTGCCAACTGTTAATAAATGCTCTCAATTTATTTTATCCAAATACCAATATATCAGAAAATATGCAAGCCGACAGCTTTAAACTATGCACACGTATAGTACCTGACATTCTATATTAATTTGGAGTAACTTATATACGTCAGTGCTACCAACATGATTCTAAGCCTGCTGAGAGGTCCAACTTTAAATACATGTAACTTCTATACTATCATTTGGATTTCAACCAAATTTCGTGTGTGCTATGTGTACCATAACAGATATGTATATGCCGATTCTTAAGAGTAACCAGGGCTGCCAACTGTTAATAAATACTGTCTCTATTTTTGTTACCCTAATATCAATATATCAGAAAGTATGCAAGCCAATAGCTCTAAACTTTGCACACGTATAGTACCTGGCATTCTAGATTAATTTGGAGTAACTAATATAGCCCTACACCAGTGCTGCCAACATGATTCTAAGCCTGCTGATAGATCCAATTTTAAAATGCATGTAACTTCTATACTATCTAATGGATTTCATTCAAAATTGACATAGCAATAGATCATATTATTTCAGATTATTTCTGACCAATACATGTATGTCATTGTTGCCAACATGATTTTACGCGCGCTTTTAGATCCAATGTTTAACTACATGTAACGTCCATGCTATCCATTGGACTTCAACCAAATTTTGTATTCTGTACATTAAAAGATGGAACTAAGAATATATTCAGTCACCAGGGCTGCCAACTGTAGTTCTCTATTGGGCTACATTATTTATTTTTATTTATCGTATGGCTTTTAGTGCCGGGAGTGTCCGAGGACATGTTCGGCTCGCCTGAGTCTGTAGCTGCTTCCAGCGGATACCCTAAAGGGTGAGCTACAAGTTCCGTTCAATTTCAAGTAGTTCCAACTTTCGCCACCAGATATCAATGCTACCTAGTGGTGAACGTTGGAACTTTGATAGAGCGTTCTGACGAAATCTAACCTAACAAATTTTGCTTTACACAAGTTTAGTCTGTGAAAGGATCTTTTACATGCCACAAATCTATGACATGGGACCGCCGGCTTTACTTCCCCTCCGAAGGAAGGCATACTGAAGGATTTTTGACGCTCTTAAAAAATCCGACGACTTCGTCCGGGTTTGAACCCGCTATCTTGGGCATAGCAGTTCAGCATACTACCGACTACGCCACCGAAGGCTACATTATGCCAGGTATACAGTATTTCGAACTAATTAGAAATTTCGATATTACCAACTTAATTTCGGCATTATTCTAGATAGATCCATATAGATTAATCATTGGCATAGTTCTTAAATTTTAAGAAAAGTAGGTCTTTAGTTCGTCACGGAACTTCTTGTTTCTACTCTAATCACCTACAGCCATAAAATATATCCATGTACTCTTTCGAGGTACCAATATTCATTCAATTCTCCCTCTACGAGTATAATTCCAAATGTTTAATGTCTAATTACTATGTCTACCCCAATCGTACTGGAGAAGATGTCCAATTAACCGATCACAGTACCTACTCGCAACGTTTCCCCGTGCCTGACCGCGAACTTGTAACCATCACTCGGACAGCGGGACCGAAATGGTGCCGATCGTGTAAAATTACGATATTTCTCCATGTCCGATTGCGACCATACGCTCCCGAGGAAGCTGGGAATCTCGTCAAATGGGTCCGAAAAAGGCATTGCTTAAAAATCACGATACTTTTCGTGCCCAACATCGTAGACATACCGGGAGTCTCGTAACACGGGCCGAGAGCAGCGCCAATTGCGTAACATCGTGATATTGTTTTGTGTTCGGTTGTGAACTCTAAACCGCAAAGACAACGGGAATCTTGTCAAACGGACCGAGGGTAATACCGATTGTGTAGCATAGTGATATATTTCCTTGCCCTACCACGAACTTGAAACCGTAGAGACAGCGGGAACCTCATCAAACGGCCGAGAACCGTACAGGTTGCATTACATCGTGATACAATTCTCGTCGAGAAACAACATAACGTTGCAGCCAAATTGGATAAGGGAGCAACAAGGGAATCATTTTATTAGATCAGGAAGTACTTTGCACCATATCTTCAATAAGCCAAGGCAGGCATTAACGGCAGTATTCAAGTTTCCAGGACATTCTCAATAGACCGGGTGCGAATAAAGAGTGCTGATTAGCTTACGCGTGGCGAATAAAAACTGGCCTTTAATAGTTGAAGATGTACAGAATACAGTAACATACACCACGTTAGGATGTTCTAGACTTGGCAGCAAACATATGTCACATTGCTCGGCGAACACACAGCATCTAGGAATGCGGGAGGTATGCCAAGGAGGATAAGAGATAACGAGACAACACAGGACATTCCTTCCAGTTCAATGCAGGCAGCAGTGAGAGGAGCTGCGCGGGACTAGACCACATAGCTAAAGCAGCTAAGTTCATAAAATCCATTCTAACCTGGCAATTTAATAACAATCACATAATCACACTAAGCGAGCAAAATTGAAAGTCAATCACCACTATCAGTAGGCCTACGGTATATTAAAAAAATATCACACCTAAATAATTTTGACTAATTGTGCTAGGTTAATTACTACTGCAACTAAATGAGTTTATATATTGTAAATACCATCACCCATACTTGTAGACATAGATTTAATAGTTTATTGTATAACGGATCTGATGATGATCGCGTGACGATTGAAACTGGTCAGTATATTTATTAATCTCATGCAATATTTCAGGTATTGGGAAACACCCATTACAATAGGGTACATTCGTGTTGAGAGACTGAAAAATATTACATTTCGATTAATAAAGCAACACTGAAAATTGGCTTCCAACACGATAATGAAGATCAAAATTAGTAAGTGACCTTAATGGGAGCTTCACTTTCTATTATAATGTTGTTGTTCCATGACATTACTCTTACCTGGAATCCAAATACCCCTTGTAATTATGTAAAATAAGCATTAATTGGTTAACTGATTGGTCTGGATAAATATTATTGAAGCGTGCGTGACAAACCAGGGGTGTGTATAAAATGCGGCTCCGCTACCTACTGTTAGGGGATAAAGTATAGATACTCGAGTTTTGTTGTCAATAAAAACGTTACCCGTAGTCTCACATGAAAACAAACTACACCAAAATTTTCCTTATTTTATTCTGCGTTAGATATGTAGAGTAAACATTTGTATTGTATCCCGTTAACATTTTGTAGCTGATTGAACAAAAAAAAGTGCCTGTTTCTTTTACTAAGTCTAACGGAGTGCTCACTTAGAAAGATCATTACATTCAAAGGATTGATCAGGTCGTAATGGAACTTTAATAAGTGTATGCTCTTGGGCATCATTGTGCCCACAGATGAAGAATCAGGGGAGAAATTATATGACTGAATGATATAGTGGACTGTATTTCCTTATGTACCCTCTAATAACTATTGTAATTAGCCTACCATAGAATGTAATTGAGCTAATGCTCCCATTATTTGAATGTTCAGCCATGTTGACTAGATAACACAATAACAATGACAATGAAGGCCAATCCAAGGATGAATGAATCTTGGAGCATACAAAGATTACACATAGAGATTACAATGAATACACATAGAAACTACACAAAGATTAAACATAACCTTGGCGAGTAAACGAAGAATAGGCTATACATACTCCCCACCTGGAAATACATGGATTTCAATAATCTGAAATGGAAACACTGAAATGTTCCAATGACAAAGACATGAAGCATAGGATGCATTGATGTTAGCTCTTGTCTTAATTTTAAGGGCCTAAATGGCAGTTTCGTTACTTTGCCAGAGTGATTTTATCTTATTATCTCTAGTATTACTGTTCCTAAGTATCGAATCCGCAATACAATTACAAAAGAAACAATTATTTAAATTAATTTTTAGACCATTAGACTTCCATTTAAAGGAAAAAAGTCTAAATTCCAATAATTTTCTTCAAAAATTGAACACAATAAAACACAAGAAGTTCCATGACGAACTAAAGAGCCTACTTTTCTTAAAATGTAAGATTCATGCCAATGATTAATCTATATGGACCTATCTAGAATAATGTCGAAATTAAATTGGTAATATCGAAATTTCTAATTGGTTCGAAATATACGTGGTATAATGTAGCCTAATAAAGCAGTACAGTTGGCAGCCCTGGTGACTGAATATATTCTTAGTCCATCTCTTAAGGTTGAGAATACAAAATTTGGTTGAAGTCCAATGGATAGCATGGACGTTACATACAGTTAGACATTGGATCTATCAACGCACGTAAAATCATGTTGGCAACAATGTCATGCATGTGTTGGTCAGAAATAATCTGAAATATTATTGTTGTGCCAATTTAGGATGAAATCCATTTGTTAGTATAGAAGTTACATGTAATTTTAAATTTGACCTATCATGTTGGCAGCATTGACGTATATTAGTTGCTCCAAATTAATCTAGAATGGCAGGTACTATACGTGCGCAAAGTTTAGAGCTGTTGGATTACATACTTTCTGATATATTGATAATAGGGTAAGAAAATAGAGACAGCCTTTATTAACAGTTGGCAGCCCTGGTGGCTCTTAAGAGTACGCTCAGTCATATCTGTTTATATACGAAATTTGGTTGAAATCCAATTGATAGTGTAGAAGTTAAATGCATTTAAAAATTGAACCTATCAGCAGGCTTAGAATTATTTTGGCAACACTGCCATGTGTGGCCTCCTGGAAATTAAACTGAAATATTATCTATATGTGTGCCAATTTTGGAATAGCTCCCATGCATACCTTCCAAGATATCCAACATGGAGCTCAAATTTCAATTGAGGTTTTTCAGCAGTTGGTAGCACTGACAATTTTCACACATGGGCTGGAGATATTCAGATATATATATTTACTCATACGAAATTTGGTTTCGATTTCTGCAGCCATTTAGGCACACAGACAGAAGGACAGACACACATTTGTCCGGATCAATCTCATAAGTCTACTTTTTCCTCATTTTTGCAAAATGTGAAAAGTAGGCTATTTACAATAAATTAATAACTTACATAAATTAGCATACCACAATCTACTCAAAATCTGATTCTTCTGAAACATCAGGTTCGGGGAGTGTATCTCTCACTGTTTCTGATGACGGAAGGGTTTCATAAAATGCATGATAAGCCTTTGGAATTTGCAGGTTATAGAAAATATTTTTCTGATACTTTAATTTTGCACCGGAGATGCAGAATCTTTCAGGGTAAGGTTTCACTACTTGACAGTCTGATGGGCGGCCTTTTCGGTTCCTGAGAACGAACCTTTGTATAACGAAACCAAACAGTTTTATTTATTTATTTATTTATTTATTTATTTATTGGTGCCTTTATTGTGGCGAAGTTAGGGCTCTAGGCCCTCTCTTACACTTAACTTTTCGGAAAGGCAAAGGATTCTTACCTTCAACCGATATAAAACTGTTCTTTTTCGGGCTGAAATCTATAAAGTCAGCGTGCACCAATAAAGAAACATTGTAGGGTGCTGGATTCTTGCATGCATTTCGTATCTGTTGAACCCATCCTTCAGGAGTGCACACTGGGAGGTTCTTTGCAGACGTATATATTGTTTGATGAATAGAATCACATTCCATTAAAATGTGCCCTGGCTCAAAATAAATGTGATCAATCTGCTGAAGCTTTTGGTGTTTCTTGATTGTTTCTAGACACATACAAACAAAGTTGGCATATTTTTGTTGTCCCTTGCAGCTATCTGACATCATTACATTCTCAATATCAGGCGAATCTGACACATTCGTTACTTTGCTGTAGTAAACATTGTTGTATGCTATTGTGATGACTACGGCAAACTAACCAAAGTGTAGATTCGCTACTTTACCATTGTCAAAATCCCATTGTATGCAGTTTCGTAAATAAAGAAGAGCTAATTGTTGCCAAACGGAACGAGCTACAGATACAATACTTTGCCAGACTGTAGATCTTATATTAATAGTAATTCTATGGTATAGATTGCAGATTCGCTATTTTTGCACTTTCGCTAGCTTGCCAGAGGTGGGACGACATGTTACTGCATAATCCTCTTCTTCCGATGAATCTCCTGAGTGCTGCGAGGAAAGCTTGAATGGTTAGGTCGGAAACTATTTCTAAATGAATGGCCTTGGTGCACATACGTATGAAAATGCATATGTAACCCTTGACAATGGTCTTGCTACGTGGATTGCCAATCTTCAAGTCTGTGCCGGTGTTGCGGAATGGTCTTGCTTGAGACACACGAACTGAAGGCAACTGTCCCATTAATTGCTGTGTGGTTTTGGCTTTGAACCTGAAGAATTTTGCACAAGTGTTAATAACTCTTTGAACCACCGACTTTCCATTGATGATCCAGTAGCACTGTCTGATGGATGCTAAAGTCAACTGATTACCTGAATGTAGGAGTTTTTCGTGTTCCCTCTTGATTATTAAATCAGTAAACTGATGTTTAGCGGGCAAAATCATCTGATGTTTGAAATCGTAGTCTTGGTTGGAGTTCTCTAGTCTTCCTCCAACTCTCAGGATTTGATCCTTGTCTAAAAACGGAACTAAACTTTGAAGTTTGCTATGTCTTGAAACTGAATTATATTTCAACAGATCTGCTATTTCCTCGTGGAATGCTACTGACTGAACAAGCCTAACACATGTCTTGTTGGTTTGCTGCAATTCTTCTAATGTCAATGGACCATGTTTTTGTTCTGAATATTTGCATTTAATGTTGTGTAGAAATCTTAAATAGTATGCAACACCCTTTGTAGCTTGAGGTGTGACGAGAATCTGGTGAATAATTCTGAAGGATTAGAGTGAAATGAACAACTAAGCACTATCTTGCGTTGCTCAGGAATCTCCGAGACATATTGTTCACTGGAAGTGGGCCAGTTCTGTTCTGAACACTGTAACCACCCAGGACCAATCCACCAAAGATGATTATTTACAAGGTTTGTAGGATCAGTTCCACGAGAAATTAGATCAGCAGGATTATCTGCAGATGCAATGTGCTCCCAATCTTTGACTGAAGTATTGCCTTGCACTTCGGCCACACGGTGCACAACAACAAGTTTTCCATTTCGAAGGCGATCCTGCTAACCATGCAAGAACGATCTTTGAATCTGTCCACAGATGAATACTGTGGAATTCGATATTGAGAACCTGACACATCTTTCTAACCAATTGTGATAATAATACTGCTGCACATAGCTCTAATCTGGGTAGCGTAATTTGTTTGATTGGAGCTACTCTGGACTTGGAGCACAGGAAATGCGTGGTTACGTCACTTTGATCTGTTGATGAGCGTAGGATCAAACATACACCGTAGCCCTTTAAGGATGCATCAGCAAAGCCATGCAGCTGCACCTGAGTACAATTTTCTTGAAGCACAAATCTGTTAATATAGATATTGTCAATCAAGGGTATTTGAGAGTGCAGAGTATGCCATCTTGTAGGAAATTCTGTTGGAAGTTCATCATCCCATCCTATATTATCTTGCCATAATTGCTGCAGAAACATCTTGAATGTGATAACAATAGGACTGATTAATCCAATAGGGTCATAAATTGACGATACAATCGATAACACCTTGCGTTTGGTAACTGGAGATCCCATTCCTTGTTCTTTCTGAACACCAGTGAAGACCTGTAATCTGTCAGTCGCTGGATGCCAAAGTAGACCTAAAGTCTTAATATTTTCACCCGAATCAATCTGAAAAGGAAGCTGCGTCTCTCTGCAGTCCTTTGGAACCTCCTCTAACAATGCTGGGTGGTTATAACACCACTTACGGAGGTTGAAGCCTCCCTTGGATAACAATTAGATTAGTTCTCGTTGTAGGATTAATGCATTGTCGACTTTACTTGCTCCTGAAATGCAGTCATCTACATAAAAATCACGAAGAAGGACTGATGCTGCTTGTGGATACTGTTGCCCTTCATCATATGCCAATTGCCTTAAACATCTTATAGCTAAAAACGGAGCTGATGATGTGCCATATGTGACCGTCTGAAGTTGGTACTGTTTGATAGGCTCATTAGGAGAAGCTCTCCAAACGATGTGTTGAAGGCTGTTGTCTCTGGAATCAACCTTAACTTGTCTGTACATCTTTTCGATATCAGCTGTAAAGCCTATGGCGTGAGTTCTAAATCTAGCAACAATCGAACAGAAGTCTTATTGGATAGTAGGAACCGTCATCAAAATGTCATTAAGTGACTTTCCTGACTTCGATTTGCAAGAAGCGTCGAAGACAACTCTAGTTTTTGTCGTAGTGCTGGATTTCTTAAAGACCGGATGGTGCGACATGTAGTATGCTACTGATGTCGCCATACTAGAATTAACATTATCCATGTGACCTAGTTCCTTGTATTCAGTGAGAAACTGGTCATAGTCTACCTTCAATTGCGCATCATTGTTAAGCCTACGCTCAAGGTATTGGAATCTACTAATTGCTGTTTGTAAAGAATTGCCTAATATGCTTGGATCCTGCTTAAATTGTAGTCTGACTATGTTTTTTCCAGATCCATCTCTTGATACATGATCATAAAAATGTTGTTCACATTCCATCTCTTCTTGTGACATAACTGGCTCGTGAAGTTCTTCGATCTCCCAAAAAACGTTGTACTTGGTTATGAAGGTGACCATCATTACAAAGGAAAAACGTTCCTGCAGTATGATGTAGATTCATATGAACCTGACACAATCCAACCAAAATCTGTGTTTTGTAGGACTGGAAACTTCCCTGGTCTCGTCCTGTGTCCCTTCTGAAGAATACGTCAGCACAAAGAAGCATGTCTATCTTGGCTGAAGCATAAAACTTCGGATCTGCTAATTGAATGTCACTAGGGAGCTCCCACTCTTCATGTGGTACCTGCTGACTAGGCATATCGCTTGTAATCTTGGATAGGACCAGACATTCAACATTGTGATGTATGTTGCTTATGGAAGATTGAATTTCAATGCTCACACTATACTTGGCTTCTGATATGAACTGAGAAATACCTTCGATGGGTGTGAGATTTTTGGTCTTCCTTAAGCCCAAAATTTGAACCAAATTTTCTGTTACAAAATTGCTTTGACTGTCACTGTCTAATAAGCAACGAGATAAGTGTAGCCTACCAGCACTATCCTTTACCTTGACTAATGCTGTAGAAAGTAGGACTTGAGTTTGTGGTTTGAGTTTCATAGTGCAATAACTTGACGAGTTATCACGAGCTTGAGCATTGTGAGCCTGGTTAGACTCTGAATTTGAGCATGTGCTGATAGCTCCCTGATGAGACTGTTTAGACGAGTTACCATTGACTTGATGATTCCCAGAATTAAAATGCAACAGTGAGTTGTGACGACCGTTGCAAGTTTTGCATGTAGACTTCGAAGGACAAGAACTTATTCCGTGTGATTTATGCAAACAATTGTAGCAAAGTTTATGCTGCTCAACCAGATTGTATCTACGATGGACATGGTAACCTAAAAATGTATTCCATCTGAAGATGGATGTTGCCCCTTGCAGGCTTCACAATTATTGTTAATTGCAATGTATTGAACCCTTATTGATTTGCCGATCAATAAGACTTCAAGATTTTTATTATTATTATTACTTATATCCAGGCAGTGCCTGTTGGAGTGGACAACGGAAGGCAGGTAGTGTGTCGCAACGCTTGCAACAGAGGTGGCGTGATAGTTATTTCTGGGAACGACCGGCTAAGCCAAGTTCAAGGACAAATTCTGACTAAACGCGCATACAATTTGGCGTCATTATGGGCGTGCCAGAGGTGAATTTCCAACCGATACCCGATTGAATCAGCGAATCAGGAGAGAGGACGCCTGGACCACGCGGCGAGGTGCGTGCCTTAAAAAGGACGCTGAAAACACGTGTATGAAGAACCGCCGATACGATAGGGTTCCGCATGAGTGCATTGAGACGTTTAAATAAAAAGAAGAAGTTTGATACTAGTCCCAAGTCTGTGAGTTGAAAACTACAGATTATTTTCTCAGATTGCCCCCACTCCATTCCATTCTGCCAGTTTCTAATAAATTGATCGGTGATGAGTAGTTTGAGACACAACTTTATCGAGCTCTGAGGAGCATAGTTCACGTTAGTCTGAACGAACATTTTATTGTGCTCTTGGGAGCAGAGTTCATGCCAAGCGGAGGGGAGATCTCTAGTTGAGATAAGCGCTACTCGGCATAAGTAATTTGTGAGACTGTTAAATGCCAGCTACGTGGTTGACTAAGACTGTAATATTTTTCTGTAATATTTTGTGTTATATTTTGTGATGTATATGTGCGTGTGAATTAAGCAAATGCTTAGATAGGGCCAGTTCGACGTGGAAAAATCGCCCAGGACTCTTGAGTGAAAGTCAGTAGCTCATAGCGATTTTAGCAGGTAGAGTTTTAATTTTGAACATTTCTTTTTAAGAAGCCACGCCAAGATGTCTACAGCAAGGTCTATTGGTGGGATGATGTGCTACGCCTCTACCAGAATGTCGACGATGACGGAGTAAATTTCCCATGGGAAAATGCTCTGGGATGGAGGTTGATTTTCTGCAAGCTGGACGGTGATGTAAAAACCATTGATTTATTCAATATGTAGCTAGATTAGACGCGGGAACGTGTAAATAATTTTATTCATGGTTTTTCTTGTGTATTTTAGATTTCGTGAGCCGACAGTCTTTTCTTTTAAATGTACGTTGGCACGTGGCCAAAATTTTTGTGTCATTGTATATTTTTCTTATGAGTCATTATTAGTATGCACGGCGCGTGCATTTGGATTTTATTCATGCGAATGCTGAGTTCGTCATGGACGATTAATGGTGCTGTATTCAAATTCATTTTAAGTAGGAGAAGGGGGTAAAAGTTGTTAGATGTTTTACGAACAGGTTTTTATTCATACTCACTGTAGAACACCTTAGTTCTATATTTTTGAGTTTTTTTATATCCCTTTTCAGGTTCTTCAGTCACGGACTAGACTGGGAACGCAAGTCAGTGGAAATATTTATGTCTTTTATTTCAGGTTTTTGTCAAACCCATACGTGTGATTCTGGTGTGTGTATTGTGTCAAGGTATGTGTATTTGATTCTTCGTGATGAGGGGTAGAATGTGTCTACTGCCCTCAAATTTTGATGGTATTTTTATGGAAATGCAGAGCGCTCTTGGAGGCTACTGTACCTTGTCCTGTGCTGATTCTTGGAATTCCTTGGGAAATGCTAAGATATTTTTATTTGACAGACACACGTATATTATGTGCTATTGGGAGCACGCTTCTTCGAGACTCGAGCCATTGCTACGGCAGGTCGAGGTATGTTTACACGTGGGTTGACAGATGTGCAGATTCCACCTTGCGCCCGTCTATGTCTGGTGATTCATCGTTCAGGCAGTCCAGCTGACCGACTGACCCCTGTAAGCTATCTGTAGCAAACCTGTTCTTGTAATGATCTTTGGATCATAATATTAAATTGGGAGTTCGCCATGTCCGTTACGAATTACCGCATATCGTATGAAATGAAATATTTGTTTTTGATGTAAATGTTGGCTTTGAGCCTAGTGATTTGTGTGACTCATTTCATTTGCTTATATGTTAGATTGTTGTTTGCTGTGACACCGTTGGGTGTATTTCGTATTTTCATGTAAAAATGGCAAGCGGCCATGTGTGTATTTTCGTGATTGGTCACGTGTTGATTTACTTGTGTTGATTTAAAAAGTCCTAATTTGAGGCGTTAGTGTGGATTGCTACGGCAATTCTTTGATTCCAATTTCATGCGGAAATTATTTTGTCTTATTCAGTGTAGGAAGTGTCGGATTTAGTTTAATTAGTGTTTAGTTGGTTCCTCGTGTCTGTCTTGCTCTAAGACAATGCAGATTCGTCCCCTGAAGGTTTACTGGATGGTAACGAATCTCGCATTAAATTGTACACATCGTACCGCATGCAGAGAAGCCGCACACGCACATGTCATTGCAGTAATTTGGGACATTTGGTCCAGATGTTTACGATCTCTCCTGAGATCAGGCCTAGTTTGGCATTTTTATTAATTCAAGAGGGTGTCATTTGGGAGTCCTTGTGGTTTTGCTGTAAATAGTGTAAATTTGTTGATCTGTTTATTAAATTCATATGTTTTAATCCTGGTATTCACTTTTCCTGCATGTTATTTTGTTATATTGTTGTGTTGGCAGTAAGCACAAGAGTGTAGTGCAGTATCTTTGACATAGTCTTTGATATCAGTGAAGTTCAGTGTCAAAAACAATATGGTGTGTGTCGTGTGAATTGTGAATCTTTCCACAACAAATAATAAAATATGCATTCTAGAGGAGTCTATGTGATTTATTAAGAAGTGAACCTAACATTTTATGGCGACCAGTGACACGATTCATTCATAGTAAAAGGCTCCCGTGAATAAAGAAGATGGAAAGACTCGCTAAAGAAAGAACCGTAAAGCGGCGGTTATTTACGCGCTCACACAATCAACTAATGGCGTTGTTAGAAGATGATCAAACTGAAACTGAAAAAGTGCAAGTGCAACTTGAAATCCTTCAAGAAAAGTATGATGATATCTCTAATTTAGATGGATTAATATTTCAACAGATGTTAGACGACGAGTGTGAGGATGACGAAATAGAAACAGAATGTGAATCAGCTGATGATTACAAACACAAATTCCTTAGCTGTAGAACAAAAGCAACACGTTTTATGAATCCCGTTGTTTCCATGACCCCTCCACAAAGTGTAGTGAATGACAATGTTTGTGATAAAAAGAAATATAGACTTCCAAGAATAGAATTCAAGAAATTTTCTGGTGAAATAATTGATTGTAAAATTCACGAGGATGAGGACATTGGGAAGGAAGATAAATTCCAATATTTAATTCAGGCTATGACAGAAGGTTCCAGAGCATATGAATTAGTTACTAGTTTTCCACCCACTGCCGAGAATTATGACAAAGCTATAGAGAGTCTTCAAGCTCGATTTGGTAGAGAGGACTTGCAGGTGGAAGTTTATGTTCGTGAATTGCTCAAACTAGTATTGACGAATGCAGTCAATTCCAAAGAAAGGCCAACACTGAGTAGCTTGTATGATAAATTAGAGTCACATCTCAGATCGCTGGAAAGTTTAGGCGTTACTACAGAAAAATGTACTGCAATGCTGTATCCCCTAATTGAATCATCTTTGCCAGAAGACCTATTAAGAGCATGGCAGAGGAATACTTCCTTCAGGTGTGATTCCGTATCCAAAGATCGTTTGCAGCAGCTTATGGCTTTTCTTCAAAATGAAGTAGTAAGTGAAGAAAGAATTTCATTGGCTATGAAAGGGTTTAGTATTAGCACATTCCAAGGATCTAAGATTAAGGGAGACAAGAAACCAAGGGATGTCATTGAACCAAATATACCTACTGCTTCTGCTTTGTTTGCTGATGTTTCTAAGAGACAGGAGTGTGTTTTTTGTCTTAAACCTCATTCGAGCCCAGAGTGCATTAAAGCTCAAAAAATGACTGTAGGGGAGAAAAGGAAAATCTTAACTGATAAACACTGTTGCTTCAATTGTTTAAAGAAGGGCCATGCAAGTAGAGCTTGTAAATCGATTGTCAGGTACATTGTTTGTGGTGGTAAACATGTGGTATTAATGTGTTATAAGCTCTGTGACAAAGAAAATGAAAGTGTGTCCAAACAGAATTACGAGGGAGACAGGAATTTGGTTCACCAGGATGGCAATAATGTGGATAAGGCTTTAGCTAATGTGTCTTGTTCTCATGAGGTGCACTTGCAAACCCTGGCAGTTGTCGTTAAAGGAAAGGGTAAACAAAAAACTGTACGAGCTGTCATTGATACTGGGTCTACTAAATCCTACATTGCACGTGACCTAGCCGAAGAAATGGGGTATCAGTCAATCAGGAAGGAAACGTTAATACATTCCTTGTTTGGTGGAGTACGTTCTCGAGAAGCAAAACACGACTGTTACAGAATAAGTTTAAAGCGATTGGAGGGAAACTATTCCAAGGAGCTGGAAGTTTTAAGCCAAGATATTATTTGTGAAGATGTCCCATATATTAAGAATGGTTCTTGGAGTGAGGAGATAAGGGATCTGAAAATATGTTTAACTGATGTACGAGAGAGAGGGCCTGTGCAGATTCTGATTGGGGCCGATAAGGCGGGTGAACTGCTCACTGGGAGGAAACATCAACTAAAATGTGGCCTAGTTTTGGTGGAGACTTCCCTAGGGTGGACACTAATGGGAAAAGTCATAGGTAACAAGGCCCAAAGGGATTCGGCATCATTATTAGTGTCATCATTGTTTTCCCAACATACAAGAATTTCTGATCTCTGGGACTTAGAAATTCTTGGAATTACTGACCCTGTTGTGAAAGAATCTATCGTCGAGAGGAATGAGCATGTTAGAAATAACTTCCTTGAGACTGCACGACTGAATGAAGATAACAGATATGAAGTGTGTCTGCCTTGGAGTGAACAACATCCACCTCTCCCTGACAACAGAGAAATTGCTCAGCACAGATTAGAAATCACTACAAAGAAACTACAAGCTGAACAACATTATCAGGAGTATGATAATGTCTTACGAAGTTGGTTGGAGCAAGGAATCATCGAGAGGGTGCCTGAAGAAGAACTGAAGAATAGTGGACACTATCTACCTCACCGACCTGTCTTCAAAGAAAACAGCACCACCAAGATCAGGCCTGTTTTTGATGCCTCGGCGAAGCAGAGAAACGCTCCATCTCTGAACGAATGTATTGAAAAAGGGCCTAACTTCATAGAGTTGATCCCTAGTTCGCTACTGAAGTTCAGAGAAAATCAGATCGGTGTGACGGCCGATGTAGAAGAAGCATTTCTTCAAATAAGTGTCAATCCTAGAGACCGTGATTTTCTGAGATTCCTTTGGTGGGAAAAGGAATGTACAGGGAAGGTAGAAGTGTTCCGTCACAATAGAGTTGTCTTTGGACTTGCATGTTCTCCGTTCCTATTGTCGGCAACCATCAAACTCCACTTGAACGAGTTGAAGAGACAAACAGTCGATAATAGTTCCTACTCAACTTCAACAATAGAAAGATTGGAAGAATGTTTTTATGTGGATAACTGTGCTATTAGTGTTAACAACAGAAATGACCTTCATTCATTCATGCGAGAGGCAAGCATAATAATGGATAAGGCTTCTTTCAATCTCCGAGGGTGGGAGTATTCTCAGGATGGTACAGCTGAAAATCTGACTCATGTGCTAGGGCTCATTTGGAATAAAGGAGAAGATAACATTGAACTGAATCTAACTCATGTTAACGATTTCAAATATGATGTAATCACTAAAAGAGCTATACTAGGAGCTGCACATAAGGTGTTTGACCCTATTGGCTTCGCATGTCCGGTATTTCTCTGTCCAAAATTAATCTTGCAAGAACTATGGGCCACTGACTTGGGTTGGGACACCAGAGTAGACGAAACGACAAAGAGAAGATTCATGAAGTGGTTGGCAGAACTACCTCAGCTGTCTGAGATTAAGATTCCTAGATGTTTGATCGGTAGTGTCCAGTCGGTTGAAGATATATCTCTTCACGTGTTCTGCGACGCCAGTCAAACTGCGTATGCTGCAGTTATATTCTTGCGAATACAGAGGGTTGACAATATAGAGCTACGATTTGTACAAGCCAAGACAAGAGTGGCACCCAAGAAGAGTATCACCATACCACGCCTGGAATTATTAGCAGCTACAATAGGGGTTCGACTAGTGACGTCAGTACTGCCAACATTAACTGCAAAAGAAATCGTTACTTATTATTGGAGTGACTCGTCGACTGTGTTGTCCTGGATCAAGTTAGACGAACCTTGGGGGACCTTCGTGTGGAACAGAGTGCAAGAAATTCGAAGACTGTCCAGAATAGAACAGTGGCGGCATGTTCCAGGAACCATGAATCCGGCTGACCTGGCATCAAGGGGATGTAGCACAAAACTGTTACTTCAACAGAGATGGTGGGAAGGGCCAAAATGGCTAAAACAATCTACTACACAATGGCCTAGCCCCGAAATTTCAACAAACGATGATGAAGTCTTGCAAGAAAGAAAAAAGAAAGTCAACGCTATGACGGTGTTAGAAGTCAAGTCCAATACCCAAGAATGGCACCTTGACTATTTCTCAAGTTTTCGTAGAACAGTTCGTATGATAGGATGGATCTTGAGGTTTCTGTATAATTGTCGACAGAAAAATAGTAGAAGAACTACCGAACTATCCATTGAAGAAACCACAGAAGCAGAAAATGTCTTGATGAAGTTCATACAAAAGGAGTGTTTTGTTGGCGAAAAGGATGAAAGATTCAACTCACTATGTGTTTTCATGGATGATGAGGGAGTGATGAGACTGAAAACAAAAATTATATCACGCAAAGATGATTATGCTTTCCGTTGTCCTGCTATCCTTCCTGCGAAGCATACAGCAGTTCACGCTCTCATTAGGGAGAAGCACAAAGACTTATGTCATGCTGGAACCCAGATTCTGCTCAGTGGGCTCAGACAGAAATATTGGATCCTTGGAGGAAGGAGAACGGTGAAGGGTGCAATTAAAACATGTGTTGTCTGCAGGAGGTACCATGGAAAACATCTTGAAGCAGAACAAACTCATCTCCCCATAGACAGAGTAAGAGAAGCCTCAATTTTTGAAATAACAGGGGTCGACTTTGCAGGGCCTCTGATTTTGAAAGGTGGAGAGAAAGCCTGGGTCTGTCTATTCACGTGTGCGGTTTTTCGTGCAGTACACCTGGAGTTAGTAACATCTTTGGCTACTGCAACATTCCTCGAAGCTTTTCGGCGCTTCGTGTCCAGACGTGGAAGGCCAATGATTGTCTATAGTGACAATGGGACAAACTTTCAAGGCACCTGCAATATGTTGGAGACAATTCAGTGGGATAAAATTGCTGAATATAGTTCTGTACACCAAATAAAATGGAAATTCAATCCTCCCACTGCAGCATGGTGGGGAGGATGGTGGGAGAGGCTGATTGGTGTCCTCAAACAAATACTCAGGAAAGTTCTGGGAAGGTCATGTCTGTCGTACCAAGAAATGATGACTGTTCTGTGTGACATTGAAGCTGTCATGAATTCACAACCACTTACTTACCTGTCCAATGATGGAGAAGACTTGATGGCTATCACCCCTGCAATGTTCCTACAGGAAGTCAAGGAGATTGGAATGCCCGATATCGACATGATAGAGGACATAAAACTTGACAGAAGATTCAGGTACAGACAGAAAGTAAAGGAAACATTAAGGGTAAGATTCAGGAATGAATATCTTGGACAGCTAATACAGAAGAACCACATTAGGAAAAGTCATCACAAACCCTGTGTAGGTGAAGTAGTACTGGTAGCCAGTGACAACACGAAGAGACTAGACTGGCCGCTGGCAAGAGTGACGGAGGTCATCCCTGGCAAAGGTGGTGTCGTGAGAGTTGTTCGCTTGGCGACTACAAAAGGAGAGCTACTGAGGCCAGTACAGAGGGTGTATCCACTTGAAGTGACATCTGGAGAAGATCATGCTTTAAGACTGCAAGTTGAGCGGAATGAAAATGAGAAGAAGGAGACAAATCCAAAGACTGTTAAACCATCTACTAATACTTCTGATCTCATCAAAACCAGTAGTGGGAGAGTGGTGGTTAAACCAAAGAGATATTTTGAGTGACTTATTTATTTATGTGTTCATTTATTTTGTGAAAATATATGTGTTATGTTATTTTATTGTTTTGTTGAGTTGTTTCCACAACTCAAGGTGGGAGAATGTTGTGTTGGCAGTAAGCACAAGAGTGTAGTGCAGTATCTTTGACATAGTCTTTGATATCAGTGAAGTTCAGTGTCAAAAACAATATGGTGTGTGTCGTGTGAATTGTGAATCTTTCCACAACAAATAATAAAATATGCATTCTAGAGGAGTCTATGTGATTTATTAAGAAGTGAACCTAACATATATGTTACCCTGCATGTTATAAGAAGCGCTTAACAACAACTTTACGAAATGGACTGTTACACCCCCCGAAATTGAGTCTCATATGCTTCTTTGCAAGGGTTCAGTATGATTACTTGTATATGATTGTTTCTCATGCTTGACACCATGCTTAGAAGTTCTATCTTGAGCCAATTTGCTACTCTTGTCAATGTGACCCTTAGAAGGTGAAAAATCAATTAATTCAAAGGTTTGAGCTCGCCTTTCAAGATAATCGTACAATTCTGTAACTGAAGACAATTCCTTCGATTTGTTACTCATTTCCCATTGTTTACGTGTAGCCCCAGGTGACTTGTCAAGCATAATTTGACTAATTATGATTTCATGTAATGGAATATCCAACTTCAAAGACTCAACAGCCTTTAAATTAGACTGTACTTGACTTAACAGTGTGCGTAAACTAGAAGATGACTCATTTTGAACAATATCTGGAGATAACAATGATTTGATATGTGTATTTACAATTATCTTCCAATTACGGTATCGCTTACAAACCGTTTCCCAAGCAATATCAAAGTTATGTGCTGTAACCGGAATATTCTGAATGAGTTGGTGAGCATTACCACGCAGTGCTGACATCAAGTAGTGGAATCTTTCAGCATTACCCAAAGTCTGATTCTTCAGTATTAATGAATCAAATAGGTTATGGAAATGCATATATTGTGTAACGTCACCTGAAAATTCGGGCAACAGTATTTTTGGCAAACTGTACGAACCTGTATTAGCACTTGTAGAATCTCTTCCATTGCTACATACGGACGAGGCATGTGTGTAATGGTTATTTGACAGCTGTTGAAGCTTAACCCTAATTTCATCATATTCATCTTCGAAATCGTATCGGACCTGCTCATGAGAATTTGATTAATCAGAATTGCAGTTGTGTCCGCCATTATACGAATGAATAATGGGACAAATAGAATATTCCCAATCCCGCGCTTACGGTATTAATCAATAATCTTTATCCAGACCAATGGTTTTTGCTTAGGCCAATTATTATAATTGTCGGAAGAAAGGTATAGATTATTGAGTTTAGATGTCAATAAAAATCTGGACCCGTTGTCTTACACAAAAGCAAGCTACACCAATTTTTTTCTTATTTTATTCTGCGTTTAGCTATGTAGAGTAAACATTTTTATTGTATCGCGTTAAAAATGTATAACTGATTGAACAAAAAAGTGCCATTTTTTACCAAGTCTAACGGAGTACTTAGAAAGATCATTACATTGAAAGTATCGATCTTGTTACCCTTTTGGATGAAATTTGCTGGAACATTTTCGACCATAACCTAAGGTTAATTATATTTGAGAGACTATACCATACTAAGTCTAGTGTCAAGAAAGAACACAAGAAAAATTTCAAGACAATATAATTGAAGAAACAAAACATTACAGAGACAAATTATATTCATAAATTAATAACTGAAATAATTAAAATTAATTATAACACGCACAAAAAACAATCAAACGAAGAATCTGAATTAGGAAGGGTGATCACATAACAGCTTAATAAGGTCAACCTCGAAGTATAACCCCAATGAAAAAATATAATAGTCACCGATTAAATCAAATAATTCAAGAAATTACCTCAGATGTCCATATGGGACTAGACCCGAAAATCATAAGTTCAGTTAAGTATTAATTATCAATAAGAAGTATTAAATCTTCCAATTATTTGCGAGAGCAGATGAATTTACGTCTTGCCTGTAGCAAATCAACATGTTTTCTTCACAATAACAAATTTCCAAGAGTTAATTGTTAACCCAGAAAAACGAAAAGCCATAACAATACTCAGCTCGTAACCCACGGTTACGAAGACTTACATATAATAAAATACGTACCATAATAAGCGATACTTTTCACAGAGCTCATGAGGAGCCAAACTAAATGAGACATGGAAGAGAACGAAATACATTACCTACAGTAAAAGATAGTTAGGTTAATTAATTTAAAAATCCTTGCTCAATGAAATATGAAGTTCTGATTCGTACACAGAATTGGTAGGCCAGATACCAACGCTAAAATAAAATCCCTTACGAAGTTTTAAACTTGAAACAACAAAATAGGTTACTGGAAACTATATTTAGGTAGTTGAACATACATCACCATACTCGTACAGGCTTCATATATGTAACAGCAGACAGTAAATTAACTATCCACATGTGGGTAATATTTTTGACTGGTAGTAATTAAGCACTGTGATTTAAATTGATTGTAAAAATATTTCTATCAATGAAAGAAAATAATATGTAGTATTTTGCCATCATAAATTAGAAGCCATAACAAACGCACACCCAATCACGGTCTTGCTTATTTCTCGTCACTATCTCGCCGCCATTTTGGAAACAGCTGACCGTAAGCTCCTCCCCCGTTTTGGACGTCAATAGACTATACTGGAGTGGGAATGAAGGGGCAAAGAGGAATGGAGTGGGAGTAGTAGTAGTACGAGATGGTTTAACAGAAGAAGTGAAGAGAATTAGGGATAGGATGATGAATGTGAAAGTAGCACCGAGGGGAGAGACCATGGAAATACTGCAAGTGTATGCTCGAGAGGTAGGCTGCGCCTCTGAAGAGAAGGAGGAGTTTGACGAGGAAATGCAGAAGCAGCTGGGAGGGAGGAAGGAATATGATTGTAATGGGGGATCTGAATGCCCATGTAGGAAGAGAAAGGCAAGGGTATGAGAGTGTGCTTGGACCAGAGGGTTGGGGAAGAAGAAATGAGGAAGGAAATAGACTGTTGGACTTCTGTCAATGGAACAGCCTGCTAGTTGGGAACTCCTGGTTCAAGAAAAGAGAAAGCCACACAATCACACGGCACAGTGATGACTTGACCAGGAAGTCGATGGTCGACTATATCCTGTATGAGAGAGAATTGAATAAGAACATCACAGACATCAAGGTTATACCATCGGAGAACTTGGATAGCGACCATCGATTGCTGGTATTGAACCTGAGAGGAACTAAGGAGAAGAAAGGGACTGAGAACCAGGAAAGACGTATAAGGATATGGAAACTGAAAGAAGGGGATATAAGGGTCGAGTACCTCAAATGGTAAAGGAAGGAATTCCAACAGATGAAGAAAGAGGGGTGGAAGAGGAATGGGCTAGATTTAAGAAGACTCTAGTAGGTGCGGCAGAAGCAGTATGTGGGAGGACAAGTAGTAAGAAGAGGTGGAAGGAAACACCATGGTGGAATGAGAAGACAAAAGATATAGTAAGGGAAAGGAATAGAGGTGGTATCAAAATAGGACGGTAGAGACAAGGGAAGAGTACCAGGAAAGAAAGAAGGAGGCAAAGAATGTAGTGGCTGAGGAGAGAAGATAGTGGATGGAAGAGTGGACAAAGAAGATGAAGGAGGATAGTGAAGGTACAAAAAAGGTCATGTATGGGATGGTAAAAAATAAGAGGTGGAAGGATCCGACGTATTATGATAGAATGGTGAACAAAAGGGGACAAGAGATAGAAAATAGGGAAGAGCTGAAGAAAATGTGGAAATAATATTTTGAAGAACTTCTGAACCCAAATGGAAACCACGGCGAGGAGGAAGAAATCGGCGAAGAGGAAGATGGACTGCAAACAGAAAAACACTTAACATGGAAAGAAGTGGAAGATGCAGTGAGGAAGATGAAAGGAGGAAAGGCACTGGGTGTGGATGAGTTAAGTGTGGAGATGGTGAGAGCAGCAGGGGAGGTGGGGATACAATGGTTGTACCGAGGGATGAAGACAGCATGGAAGGAAAGGAAGACCCCAGAGGACTGGAAAAGGGGAATAATTATCTCGATCTTCAAGAAAGGTAGTAGAACAGAATGCTGAAACTATCGGGGAATAACACTGATGAGTCATTGTGCAAAGATGTTTGAGAAAGTTTTGGAAAGGAGAATTAGGACAAGGACAGAAGGAGGGATGAGGGAAGAACAACATGGCTTCAGAGCAGGAAGGTCCACAGTGGATTTCATTTTTGCTGTAAGGCAGTTACAAGAACAGCACTATGAGTATGGAACAGATCTACTGATGGCCTTCCTGGACATTGAGAAAGCATATGACAGTGTATGCAGAAACAAAGTATGGAAGTCCCTGGAGGACAAAGGAGCAGAAAAATGGACTACACGGAGGATAAATGAGATGTACAAGGGAAGCCTGAGCTGTGTGAAAGTGGGAGGAGAGTGATCGGACTGGTTGGAACAGAGAAACGGCCTGAAACAAGGAAGTGCACTGTCACCGTTACTTTTCCTTGTGGTGATGGATGACATAATGACCCGAGTGGCACAAGTAATTGGGGAAGGAAAGATGAAAGCAATGGTGTTTGCAGATGATTTGATGATTTGGGGAAACAAGTAGGAGGAGGTACAGGAGCAGTTGGACGTGTGTGAAGGAATAATACAAGGATATGGGATGAAATTTAGCATACATAAGAGTAAGATGGTGATCACAACAAGGAAGAAGGAAAGAACCACAACGGGAATAACAATTGGTGGGGAAGAGCTGAAGAAAGTGGAGAGTTTCAAGTATCTGGGAAGCCTGATACAAGATAATGGAAGAAACGATAGAGAAATAAATGAGCGGGTGAGACAGGCAGAAGCATTCCGGAGGTGTGAGAAGCATGATATGGGACAAGGATGTCCCTCAGAACAGCAAAAAGATCATATATCGGACGTACTATGTCCCTATCCTGACGTATGCCTCGGAGACCTGGTTTATGACAGGAAGGGAGAAGAGCAAAATACAGGCCAATGAGATGAGGTTCTTGAGAAGCAGTATTGGAGCTACAAAGATGGACAGAATAAGAAATGAGAGGACCAGAGAATTAATGAAGGAGGAACCATTACAGGATGGTATAGAGAAATCTAGACTTAGATGGTATGGACATGTAAAACGAATGGAGGAGAAGAGGATACCCAGGAGGATACACGAGACGAAGTGGGAAGGAAAGAGACCGAGAGGAAGACCGAGAGACAGGTGGCTGAAGGGGGTGTAAGAAAGCGTGAAGAGGAGAGGAGAAGGCTGGACAAGGGTAGAGGCTGAGAAATGGTGGGAAGACAGGAGACGTTGGAGAGGCTTGTGTTCCAAAACCCAGCCAGTGGCTGGAAACTATGCAAGATGATGATGATGACCGGTACCATTTGAAGTTTAAGCGCCAATAGTCGTGTATGCTTTTGACAGTTTGAACATACATTTATGGTTAGGAAAGATCTTTCCCCAAGTGTCTATTTCTTTCGACGTAAGTGCATTCTATAAGAATATCTATGTGCATGTGGAGAAGTTTAAATGGATACTGCAGTGAGAGGTGGACCAAGCAAGACGATTTGGTGAGTCATATTTCAAATTACAATAACCTACCGGTATTTTTGAGATGATGCAAATGTTGGTAGATATTTTAAGGGAAGTCTTGTGTCTTTATTGTGACAATGGTATAATGAAAACTAAGTTTCCGTGTAAATCAAATCCAGTCTTCGCTAGAGCTTTTAATATTGGCTATTCTCAAGAGCCTCTCAGTCAAAGCAAAGAAATATGATGAACAGATTACCCATGTGTTTCTAACAGGATGGTATAGGGTTTTCTCAAATATCATTCTTAATGGCAAAATGTAAACTCTGCCATTATGATAAGGTTGTAACAGCCTCCTAGCCGGCCCCGTGGTGTTGGGGGCCCCGGGTTCGATTCTCGGCTCCGTCAGGGATTTTAATACTGACGTGAGGGCTGGAACGGGGTGCACTCAGCCTCGTGAGGACAATTGAGTAGCTGCCTGACAGTGAGGCAGCGTCACGAAAACCAAGATTAACGGCTGAGGGGACCCGATGCACTGATCACTTATCACCCCAATATCTACATGATAATTGACTGGGCAGCGGTCGCTTGGTAGGCGTAGGCCTACTGTCGACCAAAATATTATGTGCACTCGAGTTTGAAGGTTGTTTGTGAAGTAACCAATAGACCTACATAAAATCCAATAACATCAACATTTTCTTCGTTCTATTTTACGTTAGGTCATGTAGGTTTGGAATTTTTAATTTATATTTTAATATTTTTTATCGCAGTTGGAACACAAAAAGTGCACGTTTTTAAGCGTGTTTCAACCATGCGTCACATTTACGAATTATTATCTCAAAAACCCGTCATCAGATCGAATCCAAATTTTAACACAATATACATTGGAATGTTGTATAACTGGTTTATTAATTTCAAAATTGTGTGTGTCCAAGAAACAAAGTTGTTATCATTTTTGTAAGGTAACTTTTTCTCGGCTCGGGGTGGTTGGAAAAGGTAGTTCTTGGTTGCATTGTAATCATTATACATCGAAAAGTTATGCTGTATGACTGTGAAATACGTAAATTAATTCAGTTATTTTATATCGGTTTGTATTTCTACGGGGAAATAACACATGTTTCACCTGCTAGCCGCTCCGGCAAAAGCTGTACTGCGTTGCCGAAATGGTGCCCACACGCATCATGGCGCGTCTCGCTCGGAAGTGATGGGCTCCATCTCAGCAACGCCTTTAATGGGCTGTAGTGCCAGGGGTAATTATATTGTAACAGCCTCCGCATTATGTAGTCTCGGGGATCGCATTGAGACTGTGTATCCAAAGGTCCTGGGTTCGATTTCTGGCTCTGCCAAGAAATTTAATTCGCGTCTGAGGATTGGAACGGGGCATGCCCAGTCTCGTGAGGCTAAACTGAGAAGATACGGTTCGAGTCCCACCACAGCTGTCATTGAAGTGGTTTTCCTTGTTTTCCCACTTCTACTCCAGGCAAATGCCATGAGGGGCAGATGGCCTCACTGTTTCACCCCTTAAAACAATAACTAATTAACAAATGTTGAGATGGTTCGTAGCTCAAAACTACGGCCACCTTCCTCAAAATCCTAGCTTCAATCACAAATATACACACTGCTACAGCCATTACAATTACACAGGTTATCAGACAGAGTCCACACACACACACACACACACCTATATACAAGAGACAACATGACCACGATGTCGCAAAGGCCTTAAATGAATCAACATCCATGCAAAAATTCATGACGTATGACAGTTACCAATGAAACTCCTTATGATCTCCAGAAATGGAAGATTTGTGTCATTTGAGCCGTAGGTTGGACTGACATACACATTGCGAAGAAATTTAATTCTGAAGTGCACTCAGCCTCATGAGGCAACTGAGTAGAGGAGGGTTCTATGCCCACCTCAGCCATCCTGGAAGGGGTTTTCTGTGGTTTCCCACCTCTACTGAAGGCAAATGCTGGGATGGTACCTAATGTAAGAATACGGTTGCTTCCTATTCAAATCATGGAAGTGGTTTTCCGTGGTTTCCCCACTTCTACTCCAGGCAAATGCGAGGATGGTTCTTAACTTAAGGCCATGGCCTTCACCTTCCCAATCCAATCCCCAATGTTCAAGCACACTAGTTCAGCCATAACAATAACACAGGTTATCACACAAATTCCACACACAAATACATGGGGTTACAACACCACGATGTCGTAGCCCCTAATATAAGCAACAACAACAATTTCTATTTGCATTCTTGTAGCTCCATTTACCAGTATTTGCAATTTTTAAATACTGTATTATTTGTCTTATCTTTGCTTCATTTGTGTCTGTATTTTTAGCTACTGTCGGTTCGCGTTGCTTGTAAGGAAGTACGTCAGGGTTTCATATTGAATTTGTGCCTTATTGCATAAAATCCTGTAATTTCTGGTGGAATTTAATCAATTATGCGAATGTTTGTCTTCGAATTTGCCGCTAATTCGATGACGCCATGCCCGCCAGTCTCAAAAACTGTTCCCCATACGATTGCCACCATCTTTGTTTTGATGTTACGGTCTGAGATATTGTAGTCGGTCTTGTAAGTTGTTATAGGAACTTCACTTCCTACAACTTAGATATAATAGTTTAATGAAAGCAGCCAATGGCTAAGCTATACATACAATAATATTAAGAATATCGCACAAAGCGCATTTACATCTTACAAGAAACAAACATGAAGGATGGTTGTTGATTGAGGTTGAAATTTGCTAACGATTCGCATTATTAACGCAAAATGATCCTGCAACTTGCTTTAAGTAAAGTTGAAAATATACCTGGCGCAGAATGAATGCATACCAATCGGTATTTAAGATCTAACGTAATTGCAATCTTTCGACAATAACCTCGCAATTTCGTAGGTAAAGTGTAGGCCTACCAGTGGTATCGAGTCTGCTCAGTAACCTAAGGGCCTATAGTTCAAGTTTTCTTCTTTCATATGCAAGAATGACAAGTTATGTTCAGCGTGGAACCTTCGCAATTTTTGGCTGATACAGTATTGGCCCAAAATCCAGACCTGGCACTTTCAATGCGCAGGTTAGAGGTTAGTACTGAACTACTATGTGGAGTGTATCGTGTATGTTGCTCTTTGCTGCTCTAGGAATCCTGAGCGATGCCGAAACATTTCGACTGTGCACGAAAAATGCACAGGAATTTGTGTCTAAGTCATGATCTAAAAATGGGAAGGTAGGCGGGTTATAGACAGCGGAGGAGAAACATATAATTATTACCACAGTATTTCCATAATTATTATTCATAATTACAACAGGTATTTCAGCTGATTTCAGTAGTTTTTACAGGATCAGCACTCCCATACTGTTACCCTTTATTAGTCCAAGTTTGATCTATCATCGCATTTGTGGCATAAAGTTCTGGATGTATTTCGTTCCTCTTCAAGATTATTTTATTTGGGTGATCATTATGGTTCTATAGATGGTAGTAGCATTTTAAGTCCAACGTCTTCAATATGGAATGATTCTTTGGCTAACTACACACATCAAAAAAAGTTTTGCATCACCTCGGTTCCCAGATCTCCGGCATATAGACGTTGACTGTGTATATTGTATCCAAGATACAGTCCCTTTGACTGTTCATAGATGTCACTAAAACTGCTCAAAGATGTAAACAACCATGCATGAGCAGGGCCTATTAGACGGAGGGGGTACGACAGCCGATCAGTTCCAGTCATTCCACCAGGACGAAGGTACGCTGCTCATGTTGTCTGTAGTTCTACCATGCCTAGAAGGTCAATACCGCAGTTCGATCGCGTCCGCATTGTTACTTTGTGTCAAGAAGGGCTCTCAACAAGGGAAGTTTCCAGGCGTCTCAGAGTGAACCAAAGCGATGTTGTTCGGACATGGAGGAGGTACAGAGATACAGGAACTGTCGATGACAGGCCTCGCTCAGGCCGCCCAAGGGCTACTACTGTAGTGGATGACCGCTACTTACGGATTGCCGCTCGGAGGAACCCTGACAGCAATGCCACCATGTTGAATAATGCGTTTCGTTCAGCCACAGGACGTCGTGTTTCAACTCAAACTGTGCGCAATAGGCTGCATGATGCGCAACTTCACTCCCGACGTCCATGGCGAGGTCCAGCTTTGCAACCCCGACACCATGCAGCGCGGTACAGATGGGCCCAACAACATGCTGAATGGACCCCACGGAATTGGCATCACGTTCTCTTCACCGATGAGTGTCGCATATGCCTTCAACCAGACAATCGTCGGAGACGTGTTTGGAGACACCCTGGTCAGGCTGAACGTCTTAGACACACTGTCCAGCGAGTGCAGCAAGGTGGTGGTTCCCTGATGTTTTGGGGTGGCATTATGTGGGGCCGACGTACGCCACTGGTGGTCATGGAAGGCTCCGAAACGGCTTTACGATACCTGAATGACATCCTCCGACCCATAGTGCAACCATATCGGCAGAATATTGGAGAGGCATTTGTCTTCATGGACGACAATTCTCGACCTCATCGTGCACATCTTGTGAATGCGTTCCTTCAAGATAACGACATCGCTCGACTACAGTGGCCAGCATGTTCGCCAGACATGAACCCTATCGAACATGCCTGGGATATGTTGAAAAGGGCTGTTTATGGACGTCTTGACCCACCAACCACTCTGAGAGATTTACGCCGAATTGTCGTTGAGGAGTGGGACAATTTGGACCAACAGTGTCTTGATGAACTTGTGGATAGTATGCCACGGCGAATACAGGCATGCATCAATGTAAGAGGACGTGCTACTGGGTATTAGAGGTAGTGGTGTGTACTGCAATCTGGACCACAAATGCTGAAAGTCTAGCTGTATGATGGTACAACATGCAATGTGTGGGTCTCATGAGCAATAAAACGAGCTGAAATGTTGTTTGTGTTGATCTCTATTCCCTTTGTATTTAACGGTTCCGGAACTCTTGGAACCGAGGTGATGCAAAACTTTTTTTGATGTGTGTATGATGTAAAGCTATTACTCCTTCAATCTTTTGTTAGTTTTAACATGTGCAGCTGTTGGCACAGAATGCTTCCACCCATCACGGCTTAGCGGCTTCGGTGGCGTAGTCGGTAGCATGCTGAGCTTCTATGCCCAAGATAGCGGGTTCAAACCCGGCCGAAGCCGTCGGATTTTTTAAGAGCGTTAAAATCCCTCAGTATGCCTTCCTTCGGAGGGGAAGTAAAGCCGGCGGTCCCATGTCATAGATTTATGGCATGTTAAAGATCTTTCCACTAATTACACCTGTGTGAAACTAAATTGGATAGGTTAAGAATGTAAACAACGCTCTTTGGTTGCTACGTTCGTTGCCAAGAGCCGACTGCGGTGGCGTCTAGTAGCTAGTTCTGAACTAGGCCTAGTAGTCGTTGACGGTGGCGTTTGGCGGCAAAAGTAGGAACTATTTGAAAATTCAAAGTTGCAGTCCCTACTTGAATTAAAAAAACAGATACACACACTAATACAGTCATCACAATTAACACCGGTTATCAGACAGATTCTACACTCACCCAAAGTACACGGGGCTACATGACCGCGTTGTCGCAGCCCCTAAACTAAGGAACCAACCAACCAACCCATCACGGCCATTTTAGACTACCGCAGCGCCTCTAGTGATAAGTAAAGTGTCCAATTTGTGGTTAAACCACAGTATAGTAATCATATCTATACTGTGGTTATTCCATTGACAGAACATTGTTGTTCCCTGACATTGAACTGTAGCCACAGTCGACCGTGCTGTAGCCCATACTCATTG
The DNA here is from genome assembly GCA_946902985.2 of Meconema thalassinum. Taxonomy (NCBI): domain Eukaryota; kingdom Metazoa; phylum Arthropoda; class Insecta; order Orthoptera; family Tettigoniidae; genus Meconema; species Meconema thalassinum. Next base: position 221,904,087 of record OX336390.1, on the reverse strand, counting down.
CTTGGTTTAGTAATTTCAAGAGTCTGGTCATAAAAAGAAGTATTACAGGAGAACATCCAATGTGACATCGAATGGAAAACCATTTACACACGCAGTGCGAGACATTAACTCTTTTCGCCGATCTTCAGTCTGAACAGGAAGTGGCCGATCAGGTGAACGTCTCAATTTTCTATTCACAACATTTACCTCCATAAGTTTCTCTGTTTTGAAGAGATGCCACAATAATGTCTATGTCAGTGGCCAAACTAGACAAACGCTTAAGTTTCAGCATGACATCCAGAGGAATGCAACCCTCATCAAGTTTCATTTTCTCTCTAAGAAATTTATATTTTGGTAGGTTTATGTCTCCAAAATAATTCTCAACTAGACGAACGATTTTCTTCTCCAAATCTGAAGCGGGGCCTTCGGACAACGCGCTCTTTTTTATCTTCACCATTTTCTCACCTCCGCTTTTTCAGATGTAACTTTCTTGTCTTTCTGCTCTTCGTCTGAGTTGTTACACAGCTTCTACTTCACCCATGATGATCCTTTACTTTTCACACGTATTTCAACACTCGCACAACACTATTGCGTTTAATCAGTGAATCTGGAGTGAATCAACGCCGGCTGAAATGCTGGTCATAACTAGACCGTCGCAGAGTTAAAACCAAAGCTTGCTAAAACGATCTTGTTAACTTTTGTATTAACCAATGCAGGCCAAAAGAAGTGCCAAAACGCGCATACTAATTTAGCATTGAAGACGGACTATGTTCGCAGTAATACCATGAAGAAACAACTACATTAGGAAGTGAAGCTTCGACGTAATTCCGTTCCTCTATAGACAGCTGCACATCCGTTCGACTGAGGCGATGTCTATGAGCAAGGCACGTTTCTGTTTTGTTAACAGTGTACACCGATTAAAATACACTATTGTTGTCAATAGATGTAGAGATTGACACTAATATTCTGCTATTGTAAATACAGAAAAATATGATGAAAATAGGTTTATGTAACGATGTGAATTTTATGTATTAGTACACGCATGCTCATAAATTACAAATGTAATATTATTAAATTCGTACAGTTTTTGTTAGTGCATCTTCAATGAATTGTCAATTAGATAGCCTACCATGTCGTGTGACATAGTTGGTTATCAATCACTTAAAGCCTCGACTGCATGCTATTCTATCTTCTGTTATTTTTTTGGTTGTGCTAGGAAAGAAAACGGTGTTACGAAATATGTAATCAAGTATCGTACCTCTTTTTCCATTTAGTAATGGTGGATTATCAGTATTATTAATCTACAGCGCCAAGCCGTTGGAATATTTATCCTTGATTCTTTTCAAATTAGGCTACTATTCTACTATTACATTTTAAGGATCACGAAATCAGCTTAGCTGGGACTCAAAACATCTCAGGGTCTATCCGGACGAACAAAACAAAAGCTAGCTTAACTGATCTCCAGACCCACACTACAGTAAGGATAGGAGGTATTACAAGAATATAAATACCACTAAAAGATGGTATATTGGCTTTCACGGCCAGTGAATTAAAACTCAGCAATTTTTCTATGTTTATGCCGTGTCTTGTGTGGGGTTTCACCTAGGAACACCAAGTCGGTTCATCAGCGGGCTCTTGGTGTCCGTGCCCTGGATCCCCACAGGAGTAGCGAACTAAGCGCTACCTCCCTTTTAATGAAGCGCACCTACGCCTCTTTACTGCGATAGCTGAAAACTCAAGCAGCCTTAACCTCCCGATCGAGGCTTTTAAAAGGATGGCATGGTTTTTATAAAACGCTAAGAAATAGCAGAAAGCAAATAGCGAAAGAAACGCAGTGGTTTTTACTACGTTGATGTTTGTTGCAGCAATAATATGAACAGCAAGAAGTCTATCTCCATGCAGAAGTTTCCTACCGATCCTGTAAGGTAAAGCTCGATTCACAATGTGCAGTTGGCAGTTCGTAAATTATACTCGTAGCCTACATGCTTTCCTAAATAAGAAGCAAACGTATTCATATCCATTTTATTTGCTTATTCCCTTCAACATGACCACACTCCTCCTATTTTATTACGTTATTATCTCGTGTTAAAGATGAGATACCCTACTGCAGATAAGTGATCTAATAATTGGGATGATAATGTGTTACATTAGTTTTATTAGAATTGTCCAAAATAACGTGTACCGGAATGCCAAGAGATGTGCTGTTTGGTAGTGGAGGAAAATTAGTTGATCGCTTCAAGCTTTGTAAATTAGGGACTAGCAAAATTCCCACAGAGAAATAGAAAACATACTAATGTTATTTACATTTAATCGTAACGTCGGAAATTCTAAAACATGGGAAACCGTTATCTCAAATACGTGCGAAAGTATCTGCTTTACCACAGCATTTAATAATAATATATATATATTTTTGCAGCCAATGGCCATACAATTAATATGAAAATACGCTCAAAATGTTACATTATAAATCTGAATATTCACGAAGACTTTTCATTCGTGACTTACACTTAAGCATACGATAACGCTCACATTGATCGTAACAAAGTCCACACACGCAATTATTGTGTTGTGAAGAACTATCATGAACCGGGAGCAGGCTGCGTGTGTGTCAGATTCAGAGAACCATGTAAGAGATACCACGCTTTGACATGCTGAATGTGAACTGAATCCATTACCAGATTTTATCTAAATGAATAATGTGTACTACTGTAAATACTCTTTGCAGTTGCACATTGTGCGCAATTAGAGTTTCATCAATATTTTTATTTGGGTCATGGAACGTCTTGTCTGCGCAGTTTGGAGTGAAAATCAGCCCACGTCTTCCCGGTCGATCCTGGTCACTATGGTCACTACATGTCGTAACTCTGATTTCCCCAACGAGCTTAAACATTACTTATCTTTATAGCTCGTTGGATTATTGTCTTTGGTAACAAATATTTCAAAATGAGATCTTCCAATAATAACGTTTCTTTCGCCTTGATGTAGATCAATCTGGGCGGTATGTATTTAGACAAGCCCCAAGTTCTCTTCAGGAAAATTTAACATACATAAATATTTTAATGCCGCGACATTTTGCTATGATATTGCGCTGCCCTACTAGCCAGAGTGCAGTAAGGGATAACAGCTGAAGATCGAAATTAGGAAGTGATAACCACTAGTCTTATAGGAGCTTCACTTCCTACAACTTAGATATACTAATTGAATGAAATCAGCCAATGGCTAAACTACAGTATACATGCAATGATATTAAGAATATTGCACAAAGAGCATTTACGTCTTACAGAAATTCGTTAACGAGATTGGCCTTTTAGTGCACAGTTTCAGGTGATATCGGTCAGACTACGCCCCATATACTGTACTTTACACTAATCTTGCAGTTATCTTCCGGGTCATGGAGTTTCTTCGTCTGCATGACGTATCTCATCATTACATGCCGTAAGTCATATCCCGCCCGTGTCCACTCCCTGTAGATCATTCAATCCGTTGAGTAAATAGTTGGCCATATCTCTTGCTTCTTTACATTGAGTTCTTGCAGAAGCCCCTTTGTGGGTGCGGATTAGAATACACCCATGGTATGCTCTGTCTGTCGTTGGAGGCGACTGATAGGGCCGACAAGACTGACTGACATGACTGACTTGATTTGGAAGAACCCTTGTGGATGGGGAGGGCAGAATTCATCCACGGTATCCCCTGCCTGTCGTAGAAGATGACTAATAGGGAGGCCTTTTCAAAGGCGTATTTCGATTTTCCGGTCCCAATTTTGGTTTGACCCTTAGAAATAAACGTGCATGCTGCTTGGGAAAGGGCCACCAACTTGGCCATCTGGCCATAAAGCCTACACGGTATTCCCCATCCCGTCAGGTGGGTGCGCCATGTACGGTACCCTTGCAGTAGTATCCGCCTCACAACGGAGGTCCCTGCACGGCCGATTACTTGCGCCGAATATACAGTATCACTGTGCATGCCGAGGGGAATGTGCCTGTTCATGTCACTAGGACCCCGGACAATACTTACTATCGCCAGGTAGGTATTGTCTTGGCAGGGTGGCGGCCACAGTGATGGCCCCCGTTCGGAGTAGGGAGTATTAGGGGAGGATGTTTCCGGGATGACGCGTAAGCGCCCCCAAAACACAACACAGGGGGGTCGTCTCTGGAGTGTCATATCAATCCCTTAGAATGAAGAATTTAACAAGTGATTCCCCTTAGACCGGTCTCTTCGCTACCTGGTAGCTACCAGGACGGATGGCGGAGTTTTTAAGCTGGTGAAATCGATCATTTTTTCGGAAGAAAGCGAGGGGAAATATGGAGACCTTAATGGAATTTCCAAGCTCCGGAACGGGCAGCTCCTGCTGCATACAGCAAACCGAAGCGTTGCTGGAATGCACGCAATTCGGCGAAATTCCTGTTAAGGTCACCAAGCATGAAACGCTAAATGAGATTCATGAGGTTATATTCATTGTAACCTCATTTTGATCAGCGGTAAAGAAATAACGCGGGATTTGGGGAAGAGAGGCGTCACCAAGATTAGGCGCATCACCCGAAAGATTGGAGAGGACATCGCCGATACCGGCGCTTTCGTTCTCCATTTTGAGGGTGATGTAGTGCCTAAGCAGGTGAGGTCACGTCCTTCCATTGCGACATTTGACCTTACATCCTTCCACCTATGCGCTGCTGCCAATGCCATAAATTCGGGCATGTTTCCGCCAGGTGTACTGCGAGGCCGTGTGTAGAGAGTGTGGCAAGGGGACACATGAGGGTGAGAGGTGTACGCCTCCCCCGATATGTCCCAACTGCCAAGGGAGTCACTCTCCACGGTCAAAATTCACCAAGGAAGCCAAGATCCAGGAGATCAGGACTCTTGATGGGTTTTCATATAACGACGCTCGCAAGAGGTATCGTGATATGAACGCCCCCGAATTTCGGGTATCGTTTGCAGCTGCAGCGACGCCCTAAATCACCCCTGCCGTAAAAATTCCCAGTGCAGTACCCTCGATGTCTAGTTTTAGTGTGATTTTAAAATCTCCCCTCGCTGTACCAGCGAGCCCTGCAAAAAGGCACCGGCTAAGCCATCCAAACCGGTGCCTACGGTGAAGAAGTCCTCTTTTCCGAAACAGTCGCCAAAGAAGTCTTCCCCTGCTAAGGGGGAAAATAAGTATTTGCCGACTGGGGCTGGACCTTCATCCAGCAGACCTGATCATACTAAAATTGTTGTGGAAAAGAGAGAGAAGGTGCGTCGCCCTCCTGCTGACGGGGTGGCTACAGTCTCTGCTGGCCTTTCCGCTCCCACGACTATCAAGGAAGCGGAGCCGGCTGAAGCCAAACCCGTCCGTATGGGGGAACTCCCCTACAAAAAAGAAAAAAGGATCGTTGGAGGGGAGAAAAACGGTTCAACGCCATCTCTCTTCCTCTCCTGCTGCTCAGGTATCTGCTGGCCATCCCGCACACACCACCACAATTTGAGCGGTGCCAGCAGGAGCGGCCATGTTTTGCAAGGAACTGCTGTCTGTGGGGAAGGGACCACCTACTTCCCCTAATATCAAGAAAGAAACATATTTGGGACGTGTCGGGGACGGACACCCAGTCTTCGAACCGCGAGATGGTCCCTAGACACCGCTCTCGCTCTTCCCCAAGAGCGAGACTGGTGAAGTCCGACGACGACCACGTGCCCCCTCCATTTTCTTCGTCTTCGGACGGATATGTGGAGATTGAGGTGTGCTCTCCTCCCTCATCATCTTCACCTTCACTATGGCACTATTACTATGGAACTGTAATTGCTATTCTGGTCATCTCACTGAGTTACGTCAACTAATATCTTTGTTTTCGGCAACCATTGTCTGTCTTCAGGAATCCAGGTTTTATCCTGACACGAGACAATAAAGCGTCACTCTCTTCTTTAAGACCGGATGGATGGAGCAGTGGCCGCCAGTGGCGTCTGCACTCTTATCCACTCTAGCCTCTTTAGTGAAGAGGTGCCACTGTGTACTCAGCTAGAAGCAGTTGCAGTTCGTACGTCATTGCCAGTAATGGCAACAGTACGTAACGTGTACATCCCACTGGATTATCAACTGGATTACAACCAGCTGGTGGATCTAGTCTCTCAGCTTTCCCCTCCTTCTCTCCTTCTGGGAGATGTTAATGCCCACAACACCATCTGGGGCTCTGTTACCACTAGGGATAGAAGGAGAGTTTTTGAGAGGCTGATCAGGCGGCTGGAACTGTGTTTGTTGAACACAGGGAAACCTACGCACTTCTCCATTTCACACGGCACTCATTCAAGTGTCGATATCACCTTGTGCAGTCGTACCCTGGTTCGCCTGCTACAGTAGGGTGTACACGACGACCTTTGTAGTAGTGACCATTTCCCCGATTATCGTTACTCTTCCGAACCAGAGAGCCATCGAGTTACCAAGTCGATGGCTTCTCCGTCGGGCTAATTGGCCAAAATTCACAGCACGTGCGGTTTTTGCCGAAGATAACTTTGAGAGTGTCGATGATCATACCATTCACATAATGAATGGTATTTTGGCTGCGTCGGAGGAAACAATACCTTCCTCATCCGGCAACTCCCGCCGGAAGCGTGCCCCTTGGTGGACAGTCGAGAGTGGCAGCCATTAAGGATCGTCGACGTGCTTTCAATTGCTACCGGAGGCAAGATACCACGGCCAACCTCATTACCTTCAAAAGAATGTGGGCTAGAGCCCGATATCTGATTCGGGAGAGTAAGAAAACTATGTGGGAAAAGTATGTGTCGTCCATGACGGCACATACTCCTTCATCTCAAGTGTAGACTAAGCTTCGTCAGATCTCCGAACTCCCGACATCATTGACGATACCCGGAGTCTCCAACAACGGAGACATCATCACGGACCATCTCGCCATTGCCAACAGTATTGGATCGCACTTCTCTGATGTATCCTACATTTCTGACTCTGAAGCTCACCCCTTGTCCTTCGCCACTGCTGCTTCGGAGTCCTACAATGTACCATTCTCTGAATGGGAACTGCGCAGTGCGCTTGCACTGTGCAGGGATACGGTTCCCGGACCGGATAACATACATAATCAAATGTTAAAACATCTGTGCGAATCTGGTATAATACAATTGTTGGCCCTCTTCAATCGTATATGGATTGAAAGGGAGTTTCTCTCTCAATGGCAAGAGGGGATCGTGATACTGATTCCCAAGGCTGGAAAGGATCCCAAGCTTTTCAGCAGCTACAGGCCCATATGTCTGACAAATGGCCTATGCAAGCTGCTGGAGAAGATGGTAAACCGTCGACTGGTGTGGTTCTTGGAAGAGAGAGTTAGTTATTTATTGTTGTTTTAAGGGGCAGAACTACGAGGTCATCTGCCCCTCTTAACACACGTTAAAGTATACAAACCTGGAATGAAATTTAAAATTTAGAGGTGGACACCTAAATTTGAAAAGACCGAAAATTAATAAAACAAAACATTCAATACAACTAATTTATTATAATATAAACAAAAATTACGGAAAAGCAAAAATTCAGCATTCGAAAACGAACAATTCGTTGAGTCAATGTACACTGGAAATTGTAGATTGCTGGCCCTAACCCACTCTCGCTTATAAAGCGGATGACGATATCAGCAGCCACCGCGTCATCGGCTAATACAAGTTTGAGTATCATCTGCAAACCAAGGTTTCTTCGTAAGTCAGCAAGATCCACACTCTTGGAAGAGAGAGGTCTCCTGCCTGAGTACCAAAGTGGATTTCGACCTCATAGGTCCACCACATACCGTCTGGTCGTGACCATCGAGAGGAAGGCCAACTCACTCACTGTCGAAATTCCAGTGACGTCACGCTGCGTGGTTATAGCTTCAGATCGCCAGCCATTAGAGTCGAGTGGATTCTTCTTGGAGTCTTACTTGTTCAACATTTCCCGTGTGTGATTTTTGGTTTAATTGTCATTCAGGCCAGGAAGGTCAACAGTTGACCTCATCTTTGCAGTAAGACAGCTACAAGAACACCATTATGAATATGGGAAAGATCTGGTGATGACCTTCTTGGATGTTGAGAAAGCATATGATAGTATTAATAGAAACAAGGTATGGGAAGCAATGAGAGCAAAAGCAGTGAACAAGGGGACAGTGGCAAGAGTGAAAGCAATGTACGAGGGAAGCAAAAGCTGTGTAAAGGTGGGAAGAGAGAGAACGGAATGGTTTCAACTGGAGAGTGGTCTGAAACAGGGAAGTGCCCTCTCACCCCTGTTATTTATAGTGGTGATGGATGAAATCATACGAAAAGTGGTAAATAGCATTGGGGAAAGGAAAATGAAGGCAATGTTATTTGCTGATGACCTTCTGGTATGGGGAGAGGATGAGGAAGAAGTACAAGAGCAATTAGATGAGTGGGAGAAGGTAGTGTTATCATATGGGATGAAGTTCTCAGCACAAAAGAGTGAAGTGGTCATCACAACGAGGAAGAAGAACAGACTGGATATGGGCATAACACTTGGAGGACAGCAGTTGCAGAAAGTAGAATGCTTCAAGTACTTGGGAAGCATAATTGAAGAAAAGGGAGGCAATAGGATGGAAATAAATGAGAGGGGAAGGTGCGCAGATGGATTTTTCAAGAGTGTTAGGGGGATGATATGGAATAAAGATGTACCACAAAAATGTAAAGGAATCATCTACAAGACCTACTTTGTGCCAATTTTGACATATGGTTCAGAAACATGGGTGATGAAGGAAAGGGACAAGAATAAAATACGAGCAGTGGAGATGAAGTTCCAGAGGAGTAGGGTAGGAGTGACAAGAATGGACAGAGTAAGGAATGAGAGAGTCAGGGAGATGGTAAGAGAGGAACCATTGCAAAATAGAATAGAGCGATCTAGGCTACAATGGTATGGACATGTGAGGAGGATGCAAGAGGAGAGGATACCGAAGAAGATGTTTGGAATGGAAATGACGGGAAGGAGGCCAAGGGGAAGACCAAGGGACAGATGGACAAAAGGAGTTAAGAAGAGTGTGGAGGAAAGAGGAGTGTGCTGGGACACAGTAAATGACGAGAGATGGTGGATGGACAGGAAACGATGGAGAGGCTTATGTTCCAAGCAGACCCGACCAGCGGTTGGAAACTGCTCAAGATGATGATGATGATGTCATATTTGCGTTATCACAGTACCGTACCATTATAGTGGAGCATTCGGTGTAGTAGTTGTGAGATAATGCCGCATACTTGTTGTGTTTGGAGCTACAAGAAAGCGTTAGTGTTTTCCTTCCCAAACGAATGTGAATATGCTTTTCAGTGGTAGGTTTACAATTCAGTGCTTTGTGATAAATAAATTTGTGTTTTCACTTAACAAGAAACATAACCTTAAAGGCCTACGACTTTTTGGTGAGTACGGTACCAATTTTTAGATATTAAATAAAGCTCCTCACAGGAATTTGCTCTTTTATTTATTTTTATTATGTTTCCCTAGACTGTCCTTTCTAATCCAAGAATAATTCTGACATGTTGAGCCTAATGAGGTATTATGCCATTAAATGCAACATAGCCTACTATCAACTGATATCACAGGGAGAACAATATCACCTATTATTATTATTATTATTATATATATTGGAAGAGAATAATGAAAAATGTGCTCATTAACATTCCCTTCCTGTAAGCTGTAATTTATTGGAGTAGGCCTAGCCTAATATATGTCTTTATCCAGCTGTAATTTTGTCTTACAATTCATTTTTAATATTAATGTTAATGATTCCTTATCCCATTCATATGCTACATGCCATTGTTATACAACATAACAGTTCAGAATTTCCAGCTTGCCACGCCCTTAGATTCATGTTTTAAGAGAATCATTAATACAACATCCTACATTGAGTTGATATTTTCTTCCCTCTCGATTATATACTGGTCCATGGGTGTTTTCAGTTCTAGATGATGAATGCTTGCCTCGGTAACCCTATGGGAGGCTCATGCGACATTTATACTCGTACTTCAGTTCGATTAATATTTGTTGCCTCGGTAACCATATAGGAGGCTTATGTGACCTTTATACTTCGGTTTGATTAACATTTGTTGCCTCGGTAACCATATGGGGGGCTAATGTGACCTTTATACTACAGTTTGATTAATATTTGTTGCCTCGGTAACCATATGGGAGGCTTATGTGACCTTTATACTTCGGTTTGATTAATATTTGTTGCCTCGGTAACCATCTGGGAGGCTCATGTGACCTTTATTCTACAGTTTGATTAATATCTGTTGCCTCGGTAACCATATGGGAGGCTCGTGTAACCTTTATACTTCAGTTTGATTAATATTTGTTGCCTCGATAACCATATGGGAGGCTCATATGGCCTTTATACTTCAGTTTGATTAATATTTATTGCCTCGGTAACCATATGGGAGTCTCATGTTACCTTTTTACTTAAGTTTGAATAATATTTATTGTCTCGGTAATCATATGGGAGGCTCATGTTACCTTTTTACTTCAGTTCGATTAATATTTGTTGCCTCGGTAACCATCTGGGAGGCTCGTGTGACTTTTATACTACAGTTTGATTAATATTTGTTGCCTCGGTAACCATATGGGAGGCTCATGTAACCTTTATACTTCAGTTTGATTAATATTTGTTGCCTCGGTAACCATATGGGAGGCTCATATGGCCTTTATACTTCAGTTTGATTATTATTTATTGCCTCGGTAACCATATGGGAGTCTCATGTTACCTTTTTACTTAAGTTTGATTAATATTTATTGCCTCGGTAATCATATGGGAGGCTCATTTTACCTTTTTACTTAAGTTCGATTAATATTTGTTGCCTCAGTAACCATCTGGGAGGCTCGTGTGACCTTTATGCTACAGTTTGATTAATATTTGTTGTCTCGGTAACCATATGGGAGGCTCATGTAACCTTTATACTTCAGTTTGATTAATATTTGTTGCCTCGGTAACCATATGGGAGGCTCATGTAACCTTTATACTTCAGTTTGATTAAGGGGAGATGATGGCAGAAAATTTTCAAAACATGACTTAAAAAATCAACTTATATGAAAGCTTCATGCTTTGAGAACATATTCCCAAAATTTCGAACATAAAATAAAATTATAAGTGGGTTAAATACCGGAAGAATTGATGTCGTGGAGAGGCCACGCCCCCTGCATATTGTAAGTTTATTTCCTACATTCCGTGTTCTGGATGAGAGTGACAGGCGATGGACTATGTAACTTAGCATATTCTAGATTACATTTATGATTACTGTAGTTATTGGACAGGCCTGTTTCCATCCATGTGATAGAAGGCAGTGGCTGTTGTTAGCAAAGCTCTCAGTTTGTTTACATAAAAATGTTATTAATTTCTATTAGATTTATTCATAATGTTGAATTTTGGGCTTATGCCGTGTTTTATTATATTGCAATTCGACGCGTTTCGAAAGAAACCATGTCTTTCATCGTCAGGAATAATCTGGAATACGACAATGTTGCTAAGAGAAAGCAACGAAGAACATATAGAAGGTGCCCAAAGATGGACGCCATTATAGCCCCATGTTAGGGACAACGGAAAGCAGCAGTGAATTACTTTCTCAGGGTTCTGATAATAGGTAGCCAGGATTCACTGAGATTGTAGCCGGTGTCGCGGTTGAAATTATCTGGGTGTTTACGTATTTCAACCGCCTCCCTGATGATTCTGGGACGATATTGCTTTATACGGGCAAGAACATCCACCCCTTGGAACATGACATCATGGCCAGGTGTTAAAGCATGATCGGCAACAGCTGATTTATCAGGTTGAATGAGCCTGATACATCTATTATGTTCCTTAATGCGAGTGCATATTGTTCTCGAAGTCTGCCCGATGTAAACCTTGCCACAAGTACAGGGAACTCTGTAGATACCCGGTTGTTGCAATTTAGGCAAACTGTCCTTAGTTGGTCGCAGGAGTTGCCTAATCTTAACAGAAGTTCCAAATACAGTCCGTATGTTGTATCGACGTAGGATTTTAGCAATACGATCCGTTGTGTTATGTATGTACGGAAGGTAAGCAGTTCCTCTTACATCTCTTTTCTCAACTGACGTCCTATTATTATTTGTTGGTTTCAGAACCGTAGAAATCAAAGCCTTGCTATAACCGTTGCTCTCAAAGGTGGTTCGCAGGGTGTTAATTTCTTCTTGTAAAGAAGACACTTCACAAATCCTCCTAGCCCTGGTAGTTAGAGTTGTAAGGATACCATGTTTCTGGGCAGGGTGATGGTGAGAACTTGCGTGGAGATATCTATTGGTGTGTGTTGGCTTACGAAAAACGCTGTGTCCTAAAGATCCATCCTCTTTCTTGGTGACGAGAACATCTAAAAAAGGTATTTTGCCGTCAGATTCCTTTTCCATGGTGAAACAAATAGAAGGGTGCTGGAGATTAAGGTGATCCAGGAAATGGCTAAGATTTTCCTCACCTTCCGTCCAAACAACGAACGTGTCATCCACATAACGCCACCAGATCTTCGGTTTGAAAGGAGCCGACGACAAAGCTTTCTCTTCAAAGTTCTCCATGAAGAAATTAGCCACAACAGGAGAGAGAGGACTACCCATGGCCACACCATCAGTCTGCTCATAAAAATTCCCATTCCATAGAAAGTAGGAGGAGGTCATGCAGTGATAAAAAAGTCTTGTGATGTCTTTTTCCTGAAGATATCACAAGACTTTTTTATCACTGCATGACCTCCTCCTACTTTCTATGGAATGGGAATTTTTATGAGCAGACTGATGGTGTGGCCATGGGTAGTCCTCTCTCTCCTGTTGTGGCTAATTTCTTCATGGAGAACTTTGAAGAGAAAGCTTTGTCGTCGGCTCCTTTCAAACCGAAGATCTGGTGGCGTTATGTGGATGACACGTTCGTTGTTTGGACGGAAGGTGAGGAAAATCTTAGCCATTTCCTGGATCACCTTAATCTCCAGCACCCTTCTATTTGTTTCACCATGGAAAAGGAATCTGACGGCAAAATACCTTTTTTAGATGTTCTCGTCACCAAGAAAGAGGATGGATCTTTAGGACACAGCGTTTTTCGTAAGCCAACACACACCAATAGATATCTCCACGCAAGTTCTCACCATCACCCTGCCCAGAAACATGGTATCCTTACAACTCTAACTACCAGGGCTAGGAGGATTTGTGAAGTGTCTTCTTTACAAGAAGAAATTAACACCCTGCGAACCACCTTTGAGAGCAACGGTTATAGCAAGGCTTTGATTTCTACGGTTCTGAAACCAACAAATAATAATAGGACGTCAGTTGAGAAAAGAGATGTAAGAGGAACTGCTTACCTTCCGTACATACATAACACAACGGATCGTATTGCTAAAATCCTACGTCGATACAACATACGGACTGTATTTGGAACTTCTGTTAAGATTAGGCAACTCCTGCGACCAACTAAGGACAGTTTGCCTAAATTGCAACAACCGGGTATCTACAGAGTTCCCTGTACTTGTGGCAAGGTTTACATCGGGCAGACTTCGAGAACAATATGCACTCGCATTAAGGAACATAATAGATGTATCAGGCTCATTCAACCTGATAAATCAGCTGTTGCCGATCATGCTTTAACACCTGGCCATGATGTCATGTTCCAAGGGGTGGATGTTCTTGCCCGTATAAAGCAATATCGTCCCAGAATCATCAGGGAGGCGGTTGAAATACGTAAACACCCAGATAATTTCAACCGCGACACCGGCTACAATCTCAGTGAATCCTGGCTACCTATTATCAGAACCCTGAGAAAGTAATTCACTGCTGCTTTCCGTTGTCCCTAACATGGGGCTATAATGGCGTCCATCTTTGGGCACCTTCTATATGTTCTTCGTTGCTTTCTCTTAGCAACATTGTCGTATTCCAGATTATTCCTGACGATGAAAGACATGGTTTCTTTCGAAACGCGTCGAATTGCAATATAATAAAACACGGCATAAGCCCAAAATTCAACATTATGAATAATTACACGGGCCGTGAAAGTCTAAATGACAATATTCTATTAGATTTACTGATCCATTCTTTTATAGAGACTGAATTATACATTCAGTCGTTTAATGATGGCTAGACATGGTTAAGTGTTCAAGAAAGTGTAGAAGATGCATGTAAACAGCATTTGGAAAAGTAAAATGAATATTGAGGTTAGGAATGTAACCATACAAACTCCTGTCAGTGCTTCACGAAAAAAAAAATGCCATTATCTAGTGAACAGTTCAGATTTTTGGTGTAAATACACGCAAGCCAGTGTAACTGGTGAACATTTTACTCACAAGAACAGCCTTACTGAAGCTGTTCTTTTAGCCATTAAGCCAGTGTACCGATCCCACGCTTCACATGAGCTCCTCAAGAGGTTCATCTATAGCTTGCGATACACCAGCGTTTAGGGAATTTTTAGGGATCTCAGTGACGTCACCGTGATGTCACGGCACGTATCGATATTGACTCGCTTTGGTTGCTGGGAGTCACGGTACGTATCGATATTGACTCGCTTTGATTGCTGGGAGTCAGCTGATTCATACGTCAGTTTCGCGCGCGCTTTTCTCCGAAAAGGATGTCCATTTTTCCCCACCGATTTGAGTTTTGTAACCGTAATTTGAACAATTATTATTCCCTGAATAACCTATAGAGCAAGATTTTGATATTAGCAGTGTCATGTACCCGATTGTGTTGGCGATTTGTGATAAAATTGTTGAATTCCTGAAGTTGTTGAATTCAAATAAATTCCGTTACTTGTGATGTGAGGGAAAGTGTGGTCGAAAATTAGTGCTTCTTCTTGTACATGTGGAATAATACGGCATTTGGGATCTATCGGTGAGTTTTTTACGTTGTTTATATATTTATTTTGGTTGTTGCGTTTAATAGGAAAGTTGCACTCTACTCTTCTAAAGCCATAGACAATGTCATTTGTCTAAACGATAATATTACGTCAGGAACGGTGTTTGGGAATACGCCTGATAAAATAGTAATGGATGGGTAAAATTTAGACAAATCGGCATTTACATGAACACCTGCAAAATAGATATGACAGTGTTTAGTATTAGACCTATCGGCCTATGGGTCTTGTTTTTGACGTTTCATATAGTATGCCTGTGAGGCATTATTAAACAGTATGTCAAGGATTGTGATTTCTAATTGAGATACAAGTATTTGCAGCCAATATTGGAAAACATAAAAATACCAACCCAGCAATCAACAACATTATTGACCACAATGTATTATAATGGAATTGTGTTTGTGTTTGCGTATTTGCAGCCAACTTTGGAAAAATTAACGAAACTACACAAAACCATTTCTTGCTATGTGGTGGGGTCAATAACATTATTGACCACAATGTTTTATAAGAATATTACAATGTTCCAGTAGCTAGGTTAATGTATTGATGCCAACCGGCGATTATTACAGACCGCGATTGTTTGTGCATGACTATATTATAAAAACAAATTGGCTGCTTTTGTGTTGTTATCAACCACTTGACGAAATGCTTCTCTGGCAAGATTATGGGAAATGCCTTGGTTATAGGTTATTTTGGGTGGTGACAACTCAATAACAGAAATGAGCATTAAAAAACCTTCGAAACGCATTGTGTTTCGTCAGATGTAATTTATTTATTGGCCTACCTCAATTTTGGAAATATCTGTTCCCGAAGGAAACAGGATGTAAAATTGTCCGATTGAGCTATGTACACCGGCGTTTAGGGAATTTTTAGGGATCTCAGTGACGTCACCGTGATGTCACGGCACGTATCGATATTGACTCGCTTTGGTTGCCGGGAGTCACGGTACGTATCGATATTGACCTCAATTTGGCACGCCGTACATACGAAAATGGCAAGATGGCGGCAAGTGACTGATCTCGTGTGTTAGCAGCTCTTGCATATTACTGTATTTTAGTGGTAATTTGCGTGTTCAAGTGTACTATATGATGCGCAACTGTATCTAAAAACATTTCCAATCATAGTGATGTGTCGTGTGACCAGGAAATTCAGTGGTTCTGTGCAGATAGACACTTTACTTTCTCAACCGCAGCAGCTTGTAACCTACCAGTGCTTCGCCATGTTTCCGCCACACCTCGTGGACCAGTACAGGGTTGCCGTGCTTCCTCCAGTGCAGTGTACTTCATACTACTTCTACTATCAGGTGACATTCACTTAAACCCAGGACCCCTTAACCTCTATTATCAGAACGCACAGAGCATCAAAAATAAATTAACCGACTGTATAGCAAATTCATTAGAAATTAACCAATTCGATTTCCTCTGCCTCTCAGAAACATGGTTGTCAGACTTTGTCTCATGTGGGGAACTTCCGTTTTCATCTGAGTTCAATGTGTTTCGGCGCGATGGGTCCTCCTCAAGGGGTGGCGGTGTTGCAATCGCAGTTCATAACAAACTGAAGGCAAAACATCGGCCTGACTTAGAAACTTCGAGATTAATATCCCAAAAAGGAAGAATTTACTCGTAGGCTGCTTCTACCGCCCACCTACCAGCAAAATTGACACCTTAGAAGAATGTTTCAACTCTAATGTTCTTGCCCTCAACCAAGAAAATGAAATAGTGTTACTAGGTGATTTTAATTCACATATCTCCTGGACATCAATAGACAATGGTACCATAAACTCTCCCCCAATTGATACTTTCATCTTATCTAATTTTATAAACGGTCTTCACCTGAAGCAGTTCAATCTATACCCTACAAGGACATCTGAAACACTGGACCTCATATTTTCAACACTGCGTGATGTCACCGTGGCAGTTGGAAGAAATATCCTGAACACTGACCACAGTTCAATAGAAGCCTCCCTCCCCGTCCCAGCCTGCAGACATAAAAACAGCCCACCCGCCAAGAACAAAACATTTCCTCTCTGGAGAAAGGTTGACTGGCAAGCTGTCAATCAAGATTTATCATCTCTTCCTTGGAGCCTGCTAAGAGCTGAGAGAGATGTAAATAGCGCAGTGGCCTTGTTTGAGGATTTACTCTACTCGGCCATTAAACAACACGTGCCTTTCTCCGTTCCCAAATCCAACAAATATCCGCACTGACTAAGTGAAAACACCAAACTCCTTCTCCAAAACAAAACTCGTGCATGGTCACTGTGGAAATCAGTTCCTAATCCTCATACTCGCAATGTTTTTACTCACCTACGGAAAATTTCAAGAGTTCATGACAGAAGATTACAACCGCTACATTTCTTCCATAACAGGAAATCTCAAGAATAACTCGAAGAAGTTCTGGACACTTATATCATCCTGTAGAAAGACTCCTAGAATTCCACTTAACCTAAACCTCCATAATGAAGAAATCCCATTTGAATTGAGGTCCACACATTTCAATTAATATTTTCACTCAACCTTTTCAGTTCCCGTACCAATCCCCAGTCCCCCTCAACTTACTAGCGTCAGTTCTGATTCACTGTCTCAAATTTCAACAACCCCCGATGAAATCCAAAATATCTTAAAAAGTCTGCCCGCAAACCGATCTACCGGGCCATCAGACATAAGCCCTATATTCCTGAAGAACACCTGTGCATCTCTCAGCATCTCCTTGTCCATAATACTCAACTGGTGCATGACATCCGTCACTTTTCCTGACTCATGGAAAAGAGCTGACGTCACACCTGTCTTTAAATCAGGCAGCAAGCACGAAATTTCTTCATACAGACCTATATCTACCGGCCCTATACTCTCTTCAGTCTTCGAAAGAATAATACATTGCCGTCTCCTCACTTTCACCAAACCTCACCTCTCAGAAGAACAACATAGCTTCGTCCCTGGAAAATCATGTTTAACAAATCTGACTGTTCTGAACCATCACATAATTTCTGCAATTGATCAAAAATCTCAGCTAGATGTAATCTACGTTGACCTGGCCAAAGCATTTGATTCCGTGAACCATTTCCTTCTCCTCCACAAGCTTGCTTCACGATACAACGTACATGGATCCTTCCTGTCCCTAATACAAAGTTTCCTGTCCAATAGGCAACAACAGGTAATGCTTCCAGGGTCTGTATCGTCCTGGCTCCCAGTCTTATCAGGAGTACCTGGGACCCCTTCTCTTCGTGCTGTATATGGACGATATAAACACATGTCTGCAAAATTCTCCGTGTTCCATTCTTCTGTACGCTAATGACCTCAAGATATTCAGAAACATTTCCAGTTCTGACGACCGCGCTGAGCTCCAGGAAGCAGTGAATGCATGTACTGATTGGTTCAACAAATGGAGGTTATCTCCAAATCCCAAAAAGTGCTTCAGTGTGTCTTTTTCACTACTGAAATCTGGAAATCAGGCCGACTATAACATTTGTGGAAATAAATTGGATGCGGCTTCTCAGGTAAGAGATTTAGGTATCATTCACGATGATAAACTGACATTCTCTCCCCACATTGACCACATCAAATCTCGCGCAATGCGCAGTCTCGGCATTCTATACAGGTTCACAGAAATTAAAGACCTCACTGCACTTAAATTATACTTCACCACATATGTTCTCCCTATCCTAGATTTCTCTTCTCCAATCTGGTCTGCCTCGGCTATAACCAATATTTCTAAATTGAACAGTGTCTTTAATAATCTTCATAACAATAGTCAAAGCTCGCAATCCTTCACAAAGGCATTTTGCCAAATCCGACATTTTAAATCAGCTCAATGTACTCGACCTGAGAAGCCGTCTACAATTTACTGACCTGTGTTTCCTACATAAAATTATGAATGGTTACACAAAATGTAACATGCTACTAAGCTACTTCCCACTCCATGTTCCCTCCCGTTCAACACGTCAGAACCATTTACACCACATACCTCGCCCACGTCTTGAAGTACAGAAGCGCTCTATTTTCCACCATCTGCCAACCCTTAGCAACTCCCTTCCAAATATTGACATTTATTCTCTCCCTAGAGAACATTCAAACATAACATTAGAAGATCCCTTTCATCCTCAATCCCTACCCCCTCACC
Organism: Meconema thalassinum; assembly: GCA_946902985.2. Classification (NCBI taxonomy): domain Eukaryota; kingdom Metazoa; phylum Arthropoda; class Insecta; order Orthoptera; family Tettigoniidae; genus Meconema; species Meconema thalassinum. Next base: position 221,885,173 of record OX336390.1, on the reverse strand, counting down.
CTCCTAATCACCCACTACCCCAATCGTTCCCTACGTCTTTCCCGAGATTTGTCCCTTGCTGCCATCACTGCCATTTGTTACCTGTTATTGTTGTTGTTGTTTTTGTTAATATTATTTAAAATTGTTAAAATATTAGTGTAAAATGACCTATTCATGGTTGTATCTAATAATATTATTAAATAAATAAATAAATAAAATCAGGGTTACATTTATGACATATTTTTAAAATTCCGTTTCGGGATCTGTAATTTGCCTATATAGTTGAATTACAGATGACGTTGCACGTCGTAATTAATTTAATTTTATATTTATTGGACATTGTATCGAAAGCCGCAATTGACCTATATAGCTCAATTAAAGATTTCGATGCAATGTTTTATTAATATGAAATTATAATAATTACGATGTGTATCGTCAACTTTAATTGATCTACATAGGCCAATTATAGATTTCGATGCGTAAAATTAAAAATATCAACTGAAATTACGATGTGTTTCGGAATTCTGTAATTGACCTATATAGGCCAATTATATTCATTCATTCATTCATTCATTCATTCATTCATTCATTCATTCATTCATTCATTTATTTGCAATGGGGGTGTGTCCCCCGGTGGCAAATCGGATATACATGACAAATAAATAATTATACATAACAATTCAATAACAATTATACAACAATTAAACTGGAGTATTTACAAAAATAGTCAGTCTTTTCTTAAACACACCTATATGTTTGGGAAAAGGCTCTAAGACTGCGGCAGGTAGAGAGTTCCAGTTATCAATGGCACGGTTTACAAAATAATATTTACCATAATTTTTCGCTGTGGTCGGCCCTTAACTTTGAAAGGATGATCGTTCCTACCCATGTAAGTGGGCTTTCCCAATCGTTTGCTAAACTAACCCCATGCTGGTTGATTTGTATACGTGTTGTACATAGCGCAGAGTCTAGATTTCATCCTCCTAGCCTCCAGTGATTCCCACCCAAGTTTCTTTAACATACGGCTCACACTGCTCCTGGGATTAAAGTCACTGAGCACAAATCTAGCGGCCTTTCTTTGTACCATTTCCAACTCATTGATGAGCCCTACTTGATATGGATCCCAAACCACCGAGGCATATTCCAGAATAGGTCTTACAAGTGACAAATATCCTAATTCTTTAGCAGAGGTACTACTTCCTTTTAATACCCTCATTACAAAGTGCAGGGATTTGTAAGCTTTTGAAACTACACATCCTACATGACTACTCCATTTCATATCATTCCTTACGTGAACGCCCAAATATTTGCAAGAATCTTCTTCTACAAGTATTTCCGAGCCAATGTTATATTGAAAATCCTGCCTTCGCACTTTCCCTATTTTTAAGAGACTACATTTGCTTGTGTTTATTTTCATTTTATTTACAATCGCCCACTTATAGACCAGGTTCAGGTCCTCTTGAAGCACTGCATTGTCTTGTGAGTCATGTATCTTTCGATATATTACACAATCATCCGCAAACAATCGACAGTCACTGCGAATCCCATTTGGTAAGTCATTTATAAACGCCAAAAATAACAAAGTTCCGATTACGCTGCCCTGAGGGCTACCCGACGTTACGGTAATTTCATCCGAGAATATGCCTTCGACTTTCACATTCTGGGAACGACCCGTCAAAAATTCTTGGATCCATAAAATTACTCTTCTATCAATCTTCGTCGAAGCTAATTTATGGAGTAGCATGTCATGCGGCACGACATCAAATGCCTTCGCAAAATCTATAACCACGGCGTCGACTGAAACTCCATGGTCTAACGATTCGCTAATGTCTTGAAAAAGTGATAGCATCTGACTCTCGCATGAGTAACCTTTCCAAAATCCATGTTGCCTATCATTAAACCATGATAATGTTTCCCACTGTTCCCTCAAGTAGTCGCAAATGAGATGCTCCATCTGTTTACAAACGATGGACGTAAGGCTAACCGGCCTGTAGTTGCCCAATTCAAGTCTGCTCCCTCCCTTAAATATTGGGACTACCGTAGCTCTTTTCCAATCATCTGGGATTTGCGCATTGTTTATGGACACATTCAGGGGCGGTTCGAGTGGGGGGGTTGGGGGGGTGTCTCACCCCCCTCAGGTATTTTCTCAGTCGGCAAATACGACATCAGTCAGCAATCGGCAAATCCTGAAAAAGTCGCAACATTTCCCAAAACAGCATTTAAAAAAGCAAAACGGGGCATGGCCATATACGATTTGGTCCGATTAAAAAAATACATATGTATACTGACAGTCGGCATTTTTACCGACTGTCGGCACAAACGGACGCTGCAATAATTTCGAACAGCCAGGCAATAGTCCGGTGCGGCACGGGGAAGAGTCGGCAAAATAACCATTTTAAAAGTTTTACTTCCAGCCTCGGTGCACCGGCTGCCACTTGCCATTTCGTTTCTTTGTGTGGAAACTGAAGAAAGAATGACATGAGCAATATGGGACCAAGGACAAGGGATGAACTCATCGGCACGTTCCTGGATGGGTGTAACATCCCGCGTTCATTATGCAGAGCGACTCAGCTTCACAGCGAAGCGAGCCCAGCATCTGTGCCATGTGGCTAGACAAAAGGTGTTGGTGAGCGCATTGATAACTTCAGGTCAAGCCAACTCATTGATATGTTGTCGGAGGAATGTTATGAATCATAACTTATGACCTGCTACCGCTTGTCTCAGCGCGTCCTCAGATATCCGCGTTATTGTGTCAAAATTGACAGGTTTATGGTTCCATGGTCCCTAAAGGCCAGTGCAGTGGTCACCGAGAATGAGTGAAAGCAGTCGTTCCTGAACCAAGAACTTTTACAGTGATAATTAGGTGCAAATACAGTGGGACGTGAGTTTTTGCCGACACGGAACATTTTCACGGGGCATCGCATACCGATCAAACGTAATAATAATACAATAAATGCATGCGTATTTTCAGCCATGTTTATGTTTAATGGTGTTAACAAGGAAAACGTGAAGAAAGATCGCACGCTGGAGTAAGTCAGTGGCACAAATTGAAAAGTCTCGGAAAGAAGAAACAGGGCAAATTACAAGAACACTTCACTTCAGAAGCAGCGATGGCAGCTTTGTGCCACTTTGTCAATGGAAAATGCCACAAAGACGTTCTCCTTGATAAACTTTTACGGATGATCAGAATTAAGGAAGAACAAGAAAAGGAGTTTCACAAAAAAGTTATCCAGATACTTATTGACACCGCAATAACCCTTTGTCGGCAAGGTTTGGCTTTCCGAGGTCACGAGAATGCAGGGTGTCCAGCGACCTGGAAAACCTTGAAACCCTGAAGAAAAAAAAAACCTTGAATGGAAACAAACCTTGAAAAACCCTTGAATCGCCCCCGAAAAACCTGGAAAAGGCCATTTCAATCTTTAGCTGACACACGTGACTTGGTCAGCTAGCAATGTGTAGACTGTTTATTAGTTAGTTTGGCTGTAAGCATTGTTTATTGTTCCTCTGAGGAATGCGTTTCGAGCATGAAGGATATGTTTCCCGACTCAGAAATCGGTCAAAGTATGCAACTTCATCGGACAAAAATTGGCTATGCGATTGTATTTGGCATTGCTCCGTATTTTATGATCAACGTTAATGAGCTGATCTCTCGTTGCGATGACATAGTTATCGGATTTGACGATAGCTTAAATTCAATATCCCAAAAAACTCAGATGAACATGTACGTAAGGTTCTGGCATTCGGATAAGCCTCAAGTTGCCGTCCGTTATTTAAATTCAGCTTTTCTTAATCGTACTCGGGCCATTGATTTAAGAGAGGAGTTAGTAAAGTATTTGAAGACCGTTGATGGTCTGAAAAGGTTTCCCAACTCTCTATGGACGGACCTCCTGTTAACCATAAAGTGTTTCGAGAATTAGATGCCGAAGTGAAAGAATCGTGCGGAGTTGAATTGCTCGATATTGGAAGCTGCGGACTTCATGATGTCCACTTGGCTTTTAAAGTAGCCATCTTTCATGTCCTCTTGTTCTGTTTGTAGAATGTAAGGAATTTTGTTCTCAAATGAGTTTACTTTAAGTTTGCATTCGTACCCAAATGTACAAGAGTTTTTTTTCATTTCTTTCAATTGTTGTGTAACTGTGAAAGACTGATTATATTTTATTTCTGGAAATATAACTGATTTTTCACCTAACAGCTTACTTCTATCTCTCACTCACCAAGCTATCTTACAGCACCAAGCAAGAAATCACTTGAAAACCACTTTTAACGAACTTTGCATAGAAGTGATTCTTCACTAAATGGAATTAGCAACAGCTATCAAGAAATGCGCATGATACAGTTTAAAAAAAACTTGCTGAGAATACCTTTTTTTCTGGGGAAAATGCCTTTAGTTGTGTTGTAAGAGTCCCTTGATTATTCTGTGTTTTGCTTAACAAATGTATTTTTTATTCTCTTCAATTTAAATTTAATTGGTCTACAATTACAATAATAGTTGTTTTTTAACCCCCACACCTTGAAATTCACTTACAGTAGTCTATTCTTCTTCTAATTTTATATTTTAAAGAAGGGAATAAACCTTGAAAATCGTGTTTTTTGAATCTTGAAGACCTTGAAAATACCTTGAATTGAAAATCCCATTTTGGCTGGACACCCTGCGAGAATGGAATCACTCAAGATAATGGAAACTTCATGCAAATTGTAAAGTTACTTTCAGGGCATAATCCGGTCAAGAATAGGTGGTTGGAAGAAGTGAATACGCGAAAGCACAACGTTACGTATATGAGCAAGGACTCTCAAAATGAATTCATCCATCTACTTGGAGAGAAAACTCGTGAAATAATTACAGAAGAGATCAAGAACGCTGGTATGTTCTCCGTTATAGCAGATACTACTCCCGATATGTCACATAAAGACCGCCTTGCGTTGAATATCCGATACGTCGTCGAAAAAGATGAAGAGCTCGTTCCTGTGGAAAGTCTTTTAAAAATAGACGCTGTTTTAACACACAAAATACACTGGAGAGGAGTTGGCTGAAAAATATTTTTTTTATTTTAAATTCAGAAGAACTTTTACTTCCACTCGATAACCTAGCGTTTCAATCGTACGACTTTGCTAGTGACATGTCTGGCATATACAACGGCACTCAAAAAAGCTATCAGAGAAGTGCAAAATAGATATTCCGTACGTTCCATGTCAAGCTCACAGGTTAAACATTTTCGTAGAGACAGATTGTATTAATGCTAGCGCGCTTGTCCGAGAGTTTTTTGACACTGTTGATGCATTGTACGTTTTTTTTTCGGGTAGCACGAAACGACATTTAATCTTGCAGAAAGAGCTGGATAAAATTGAAAATTCACTTCAACTTAAGAATTTATCAAAACCAAGGTGGACTGCGCGCGCCGAATCGGTGAGAGCTGTTTCTACGTCTTCTGAAGAGATAGTCACAGCATTGGTAACAATGAAAACCTCATTCGATTCTGAATTTGACAGAAAACCCGAACTTTTGCGTCAGGCTTGCACAAAAAGCTTCTAGAATTTGATTTTATCTGCAGCAACGGGCATGTACTTTACCTAAAACATCATGTTTAAAATTAAGAACGTAACCGAGCTTTTAGAAGCTGAGGAGCTGAATCTAGTAGACGCGATGCAGCTGATTCAGAGCGCTTTGAAGTCTTTTGAAGATATCAACGACGACGGCAAGATGAATGCTTTAATAAAGAGTGTATCATCATTTGCGAAAAGTATGCAAGTAAATGCGGAGGAAGACTTCTTAAAGCACCACAGGATCCGGCGACTTGCAAAGAAGTATGACGCGCACGCTGAAACAACAGCAGAAATTTCTTTCTTTACATTCTACAGAAAGGAGTTCCGAATACTTGTGGATGTATTTACTACAAGCGTGCAAGACAATCTCGCATAACTAATTTCTTTACTAGAGCCAGTCCACATAATTTTCAAGATACCCGCTGATAGAAAAAAAACTGCACCATCGAGCGCGTCCTATCTATAAAGCAATTACACCCGAAAATCATCTTACAAGATGAAGAGCTTGTGCTGGCTGAGCTTGAAATCCTGCTTGATGCCAGTAAACAGTGCTCATCTTTTAAAGAAATCGCAAAAAATGCTGTTAAATTAAAGAGGATTATCCCGTGTGTTTATCAAGTAGTTTGACTGATTTTAGCATCCCCAGTGTCTTCTGCATCTTCCGAACGGTCCTTCAGCAAGTTGAAGCTCATTTTCAATCATTTGAGGACATCGAAGGGTGACGACCGCTTAGACTCCCTCATTATGTTGTTTTAAACGAAAGATAAGGTCGACGACATTGAAATTACCGAGAGAGTGGAGAAGTAGTCCGTGTTAAAACATCGTAGAGTAGGGATTTAGAAAGAATAACTAGATTAGTTTTATTCTAGTAATATTTAAACACTTATTTTGTTCATTTATCAAATTTTCCTGCGATTCAAAATTCTGGAACTAATAAAATACATTTTAAATGAAAGCCCTTAATTACGTATATTAGTCTTGTGTATCGTTTGCCACCCGCCCCCCCCCCCCCCCCTTCCTCCTCTTTCCCACCCGTTGCTCAGTTTTTAATCGTATAGTCGGCAACGTTCAACAGCCAGTCGGCATTTTTTAAATTCTCACCCCCCCCCTAATTGTACAAGGTCGAACCGCCCCTGGACACATTACACATCACCTCCAAGTATCGTGCCACGGCCCTACCTCCTAGTTTAAGTACTTCACTAATATTATCAGGACCCTTTGATAAATTGAAACGTAGTTTTTGTATTAGTTTTACAATTGCTGACTGGTTTATTTGGAACAGGGGAGCCCCTGATTCAACGTTAAGGTCCAACACACAGCTATTGGATTTATTGAACACACTACCGTAAAAGACATTTAATTCATTAGCATTGGCCTGTTTCTCAGTAATTAATTTACCGTCACCGGACATTATCATCGACAAATTATTTGAATTTCCCTTTCTTCTCCTAACATAACTGTAATTTTTTTTCCACCCATCACCTCCCGAACCAAGTAAACCTTGCATATAACTGTCATGAGCAGCCCTCTTTTTTAAGACGAGCTCTCTTGATAAGGACTTAAATTTCATCGTATACTTGTCACTATCATGTCTTTTATTGTATAATTTCCTAATTTTCCGTTTTAGACTCCTAATTTCTCGTGTGTAATACTCAGGATCTGGGTTTTGTTTCAGCAATTTAAAAGGGACAAATTTATCAACAGCGCTATTTAAAATTTTCAAAAAGTTAGTCCACAGGGTATTAATGTGATTTCCTTCCGATGCCCCTCCTACAAATAGCTCATTCAAATACCCCTGAAACTTGCCCTGATCCGCCCTGCGATACTGGAATATGATCTTTTTTGCTACATCAGAGTCTAATTTTGTAATGTCACCATATCTAATATTTAATTCAACCCGAGAATGGTCACTAATTCCTGGTACTTTCAGACAGTTAATATACAGCTCTACAGGCCTTACGAGATAAACATCTAAGGTATTATTGTCTCTAGTTGGGAAGTCAACTACTTGGGAAAATCCCCCCTCCCTTAAGAATTTATTTGCAGCGCTCTGAGCTTGACCACAGCTAGTTGACTCACCAGACCAGTCTACTTTGGGGAGGTTTAAATCTCCAGCAATTATTATGCTCTTTTTCATAGCATTACCCGTACAAGTTTTATCATACAGTGTTTCGAGGAGAGAAAAGTTATCTTTCGGTGCTCTATACGCCCCTATCACCTGAAGAGGGAATTTATTTCCGTTATCCGAAATTTGTACATATAACATTTCATGATCCATATCAGCCCACTTTAAGAAACTAGCTATATTTTTGCGCACACAAATAAATAGTCCACCACCTCGCTTCCCCCGATCCCTTATGTACATTTCGTAGGTCCCTTGAATTATTTCGCTACTATTTATGTCCTCATATAACCAAGATTCAGTTGCAATGACAATGTCCGGAGAATACGTCTCTACAAGATTCCAAAATTCAATTAATTTATTTCCTAAACTCTGACAATTAACCTGCAGTAATCTTAGAGTCTTACCTCCCCAGCAAATATCTCGAAATAGCTCCTTCTGTTCCCGTCGGCTGGCAACCTCTGGACCTGCTCCTCCTCACAAAAGCCGGCACGAACCGATGCCCCTGTCATGTAGGCTCCCTAGGTTGAAAGCGCCCCGTCGATTTAGATGCAGCCAGGCGCGGATCTAGAGTTTGGTTTGGTGGGGGGGGGGGGGGGGGTTGTCAGAGAATCGATCTAGAGTTTGGCTTTGGGGGGGGGGGGGGGTCAGAGAATCGAAATCGTTAAGAAAAATTGTATCACTAAAAACACTCAATCACAAAATAACCAAACGTACAAAACCAGACCATTTTTTTTTTGCAAGCTTCATGGATAGAAATTTGATGCGTTTAGCGAACCAAAAATATTCGTACAAATTGCAACGGCGTGTTTTGCGACTTTTACATCGAGCTTCGAGAAAAGTATCAAGGTACGTTACAGTTTCGGCAAGTCGAGCTGGTACCGACAAAGGGAGAAAGTCACAGCTCAAATTGCCAACCAAGCTTGCAATTTGGACGTCGGCAAAAATGCTTGATGCGAAAAAATCCCAAAATTCCTATCCGTGCATTGCTGCACATTCATCATGACATCACTATAAACTTCGATTCGGTAATCACAAGGTTTGCTAAACAAAGTAGACGAGTTGATTTTGTTGTATAAATAATCGTTTTTATATAAGAGGTTTGAAGTTGTAAATATGTACAGTTGTAACAGAACATAATAATTCGAATAAAGATATTTCAGTATTGAATAAAATGAAAAAAGAAAACTGTTTTTCAGTTAAAATTCATTAAGTTTTATTTGTCTGGTAATTGTGTATTCGTTTTTTGAGTTGCAAAAAAAAATTGGTCTCCGTTTGGGGGGGGGGGGGTCATGACCCCCCGTGACACCCACCCCCCACCCTGAATCCGCGCCTGGATGCAGCCCGTCTCGGGCGAAGTCACGGCCACCAATCCAGCAGTCAGCTTCTACGTACACTAATCCCAGTTGTGCACATACCCAATCCATGCGGTCATTTACAGTCTTAACTCGCCTTAACGGAACATCTCCCCGCCGAACAATGCCAATCATAATTTTTGCATTTCTAAACTTGCTTTTAGCTCTTCTGCCTAGTTCGTAGAGCTCCCCCATGATGTAATCAGCTGTAGCCCTCTTCTTCAAATCGTTCGTCCCAACATGTAGCAACAACACTTTAACTTTTTCACAGTCCTCTACATTTGATTCTTCCACTTGTTGGGCAAGCTGGTCGATTTTAATCCCCGGATAATACCGCACTTTTGCACCTGATTTCCTCGAGATATTCGCACTCCGTCGTATCATAGAATCACCCATTATGATAACGTCATCCTTAGTTTGCTCCTGCACGCCCTCTTCCACACTGATCCCAGTAGAAAGCCGTTCAGTCACATCCTTCACCGTTTCTTCTGATTCACGAAGCTTTGCTCTAAGTTCCTGTATTATTTGATCCCTTGCTTTGATTTGCACCCTCAAACAGTCCAGTGTATCACATACTTTACAAAACCAATTTCCGACATCACAATCCTCCTTCTTGACCTTAATACAGCCGAAGTGAAACCATTTCTCACATAGTCCACACTCAACACCATTCTTCAATGTTTTACTGCACGTCGAACACTTTTAAGCTGCCACTGGATCATTTGCCTGATTCACATTTGGAGTAACAGGCCCTGGATTCACTGCCACTCCACCAATAACTAGCAATGCAGCTATCACTAGGGCTATGAACCACAAGTTGCTATTGTCCGTCCAGAGTTAAGAGTGTACTACAAGCTCTTATGGCACAAGCGTTGCCACGCTTAGCGAGTGTAGAAGGGCAGCTATTGTACAGCACTCCACACGAGTAATAGAGCCCTCTGCCGGACTGAGTATCAGCAAGCTCCTCATCCCGACGGAATTTCAATCCTTCGCGCCATTATAATCTGCAACCTTTTACTATAATTCCCGTAAGAATAACAGAATTTGGATGATCAGTTTTTAATAACGACAAAGACTGAGTTATTCCCTTAAGGAGTGGGGGAGCCGAGGATAGTAATTGATTTACATAACAATGCTTAGAACGGATTATAAATACTGCGGCAATTTACTATTTATTTACATTGGAATTTTAGTTACGTACGGTATGGCTATGACAACACAATTGAAATGACATGAAAGCTAACCTGAGTCATCCGTTAGATACGGATCAAGTTTAATACGTAATATGGCAATATAAACTCCAAGGTCAGCCTAGGTCAGTGACAGGATACAAATCATCAGTCGCACGAAACCTACACGGATCCCAGTGAGTCACTTTTATCTGCAGAGGCGAAGACAGTACCCGGAAATAACAAGTAATTTTGTTCTTATCATATGATACTTCACATATTATTACACGCGTAGATGAAAGATTTTCTTTACAAGTTGCTTTACTTCGCATCAACACAGATAGGTCTTATGGCGACGATGGGACAGGAAAGGGCTAGGGGTGGGATGGAAGCGGCCGTGACCTTAATTAAGGTACAGCCCCAGCATTTGCCTGGTGTGAAAAATGGGAAACCACGGAAAATCATCTTCACGCCTGCCGACAGTGGGGTTCGAACCCACTATCTCCCGAATACTGGATACTGGCGACTGCTATCAAGCTCGGTATAGACAGATGAAAGAAAGTAAACAAAAAATTCAGTGGCACAACGTACATTGGACAATGAATGGCAAATACTACAGACTGATGTGGGAAATTTGCGACAATCTGTTCTTTAAAATATTTCTCAAAACAATCATTATCCATTTCATAATGAGCCTTAGCGGTTTATTTTACCCAAAACTACACGCTTCTCATTCGGCACAAATCGCGTAATTTAACCGCTTGAAAGTTCTGTTACGCACATTATTGCAGGTGAGTAGTTAATAATAATAATAATAATTATTATTATTATTCTTCTTTCTTCTTTCTTCGTTTTGCCCACTTAGGGAGCGCGCTTGAACTTGTTGACTCGGGTTGATGGAGCTTTCCTCTTCTTCTCCTCCCAAAATCTCCTCATGAACTCACTATGCCCCTTCTTACGTTCCTCCGTCCATTTTTTGCCAGTGGTCTTTTTAGCTTTTTCGGCGAAAGAGTGATTTGTAACTCGGGTTCCAAAAGTCTTGCGATTCATGATGCTATCTTCTGTAATGTTTATTTCCTTTAAGTCCTGTTTGATTTCTTCTAACCAACTGATTTTGACCTTCTTTGAATTAATTATATCAAGCAGTTTTTTTTTGCATATCTGGTGTTGTCCATTCGGCAGATGTCACCATAAAATTTCAATCGTCTCTTACGCACGGTATCAGTGAACTTATTGATTACTGTGTACAAGTCTGTGGTTTTCCTTTTAATCCATATACCATTAACATAAACGGGGCCATATATTTTCCTGAGAATTTTACGTTCCTGGATTTCGATTTCACCAATTTGAGAGTGGCCTCCTAGAGATATAGTTTCGGAGGCGTACAATGCTTCCGGAAGAACAACTGTCTGGTAGTGCCATAGTTTTGCATTTCGTGACATCACTCTTTTATTATAGTGATTCCATGTTATTCGGTATGCTTTCTGAAGTTTGGTAGCTCTTTCTAAATTAGCTTTCCTGTCCAATCCAGACGGTACAATAATTTCTCCTAAATATTTGAAGGAAGGTACGTGTCTAATTATTCCATAGTTGGTCTGTAGTGGAGATCTCGAGATATTCTGGTCTCCATTTACTATGAAATGCGTCTTCTCATACGATATTTGGAGTCCTGTCTTTGATGCTAACTCATGTAACTTCTCTATGGCATACTTGGTTTCTTCACTAGTCTTGGTAAAGATAGCTAGATCATCAGCAAAAGCTAGGCATTTTACTTTTATTTTCTGTTCCAGAGTACCAATGCTTATGCCTTTGATGTTGTTTTCCCACTCCCTGATGACTTTGTCTAACACTAAGTTAAAAAGCAGTGGGGAGAGGCCGTCACCTTGTCGAACTCCGGTATGTACTTCGAAAGGCTCTGATAGTTCACCTAGGAACTTCACTTGAGATGTTGTGTCAGTGAGAGTCTGGCGGATTAAGTCCCTGGTTTTCCTGTCAACTCTGAGCTCTTCTAGGGTGTTCAGAACAGTTTGTCTGTCAATAGAATCATACGCCTTCTTAAAATCCACGAAGGTGACAAATGTGTTGGTACTGCGGCGTATCCTTAATATCGTCTTTAGGCTCCAAATCTGCTCCGAACACGATCTACCTTTCCTAAGGCGGCTTCGGTGGCGTAGTCGGTAGCATGCTGAGCTTCTATGCCCAAGATAGCGGGTTCAAACCCGGCCGAAGCCGTCGGATTTTTAAGAGCGTTAAAAATCCCTCAGTATGCCTTCCTTCGGAGGGGAAGTAAAGCCGGCGGTCCCATGTCATAGATTTATGGCATGTTAAAGAACTTTCCACTAATTACACCTGTGTGAAACTAAATTGTATAGGTTAGGAATGTAAACAACGCTCTTAGGTTGCTACGTTCGTTGCCAAGAGCCGACTGCGGTGGCGTCTAGTAGCTAAGTTCTGAATTAGTCCTAGTAGTCGTTGACGGTGGCGTTTGGTGGCAAAAGTAGGAACTACTTGAAATTAAATGTCTGCAGTCCTCACTTGAATTGAAAACAGATAACACACACTAATACAGTCATCACAATTAACACCGGTTATCAGACAGATTCTACACACACCCAAAGTACACGGGGCTACATGACCGCGTTGTCGCAGCCCCTAAACTAAGGAACCAACCAACCAACCTTTCCTAAAGCCTGCCTGGTATTCACCAATCAAATGATCAGTTTGTTGTTCTACTCTGTTTAAGAGTGCTTTAGATAATACCTTGTATATAATTGGTAAAAGTGATATACCTCTGTAGTTGTTGGGGTCCGCTCGGTCGCCCTTTTTATGCAACGGATGGGTAATGGCATTCTTCCAGTCCTTCGGAATTATTTCGCTCTCCCATATTTCTGTTAGGAGTGTATGAATTCTCCTTATGAGGTCATCTCCTCCTATTTTCAACATCTCAGCAGTTATTCCATCGTTCCCAGGGGCTTTGTTATTTTTGAGCGATTGGATTATCTCTTGTATTTCTTGAGTTGTTGGGGGAAGTGAGTCTGGGTTTGGTACAGGTTTTTCAAACTGCAGTCTTTCTTTGGAAATAATCAGCCAGTATCTTGCAGTTCTCCTTACTGTTTGTTTCTAGTCGTCCATTACGTCGACGGAAACTTAGAGTTGGTGGTTTGTACCCTGACAAGTCCTCACGGAATGTCTTGTAAAAATTTCGAGTGTTGTTTTTCTGGAAATCCTGTTCTAACCCTTATTATTATTATTATTATTATTATTATTATTATTATTATTATTATTATTATATAATATCATCACGGGTTTTTAAAAAACGTACAGCAGCACTTTTCTCCTGATTCTTGGTCTTTATATAATTGTAGACTTTACAAACTATCTGTCGTTCTCTGCGCCTTAAAATTTCCCCGGGTTTACGTTTCGCAAACGGAACATCAGCCATATATTTAATGCCACTTATACCTAAATCACAATAATTTTTATATTACACAAAACGATCCTTCCACTCCAACACTGTTTCAAATATCTTGGAGAGATCTGGACTCGTGCGTTCAGTGGAGAGCTTAGGCACGTACTACAGGGCGCGCGCTGTTCCATCCAGCGCGCAGACACTGCTGTCACATACATTACAAAATCATGTTGCATATCAAGAATGTAAGAATTACATATCATTAAATGAATGCTGAGGATCACGTACTCTCCACCCATGATCATTAAACTATTAAATAACATAGCGAAAATCCAGTTTTAAAGACTTCGAAGTCATCAATTCTGGGGGAGTCCGCTAAATGTAAAAGCCCATAAGAGATCGTAGTACACTCTTAACTCTGGACGGACACGCACACACAAACACCGGAAATCCCGACTACCCTTCGTATACCACAGTCCGATCCTCGCCCGATAACACTCCAGAGAACAACCCATTTCAGCACACCTGAGAGCTCGGGAAAAACACGATCTTTCACTTTGACTGCCAACTGATATTTCGACACGGAAATTTTAAATATATGACATGAATTTTGAGATTTTTTTAAATGTTTTGGAATCTTTAATTGAGCTATATAGGTAAATTATAGTTTTCGATGCAATTTTATTTATTCACGAAATGCAAATAATTACGATGTGAATCGGAATATTTAATCGACCTACCTAGGACAATGAAATATTTCGAAACGGAAATTTTAAATTAATGACGTGAATTTGCGATTTTTTTAATGTATCGGAAACTTTAATTGAGCTACGTAGATCAATTATAGATTTCGATACATTGGTCGTTTCGAGGCTTTTTGTATTTCTCCACCCAAAAACCCCTATTACCCAGGCTTTTCCCGTAAGCTTGCTAGAGGAGTATTTCGTGACGTCGTTGATGACGTCACGGAAGTCGCCATTTTGTTTTAGGGGAATTTTATTCGCGGCTAGATCGCAATGTATAGTAGCCCCCTTCAAGAAATGTACACATGGAAAAACTCAAAACCCTAATGAGAGTTTAAATTTTCTTATTTGCAAAAGATGTCCAAAGACAAAATTTGTTCCCAGCCATTTGGTGAAAATGGCTGCTTTTGAGGCTGCTTCAGTCTACAATAATGGAAACAAAGGGATTAATGTCCTAAAGCAGCTAGGATTTGAACCGGGCATGTTTGCACAGAAAATGCTAGGACAAATCGACAGCCTTCGTGTCATGAAAGCAGATGCTACTATCATAAATAAGTTGAAATTGACAAGACAAAAAAAAGAGGGGCAACAAAACAGGTGTAGAGTATCAGGAAGGAGAGGAAGAGTACAGTTACGGAGGATTTTAGACTGTGAAACACTGAAAAAACTAACATGCATTTATATTTTCTTGTTTTTCTAAGTTTTGTCATTTCCAGGGTGTAGGTACTTTTTTCTCCAGAACTACTCGTAGAATTAAAGAGAAAATTGAAACTCACATAGAAAATTACATGGTATACAATTGACTGGAAGCATTTTTTGATATGCCAATTATTTTGGAAACTAGGGTCTTACCAAGTAACATTCTTGAGACAATTCTTGACTCTCTTCTACGCTTCAAGTATGAAAAGTGATCCGCGAGAATATTGTGATATGCTACAGTACATTGATTTCATGGTTTACCGTTAGGTAGCAGCATTTGTGCTAGTATTGGAGTTATGAGTGTAAGATTTGAAATGTAGCCGCCAGAGTGCAGTTAATATGCATTCTATTCGTGAGATGTTGAAATTGTTTATTTATGGCATTCTTTGACTTTGACTATCTTATAAGTATGTGTTCTTGATAGTAAGAAAGATGGTTTATTTGGGAACTGTCATTTCTGTCGGAAGAGAAATGTTGATGTCTTAGAAGTAGTAATATTGTATCTTTGGCCACTGACAGTTTTGATATGTGGTAGGCCTATGAGATTGTACGTGACCTGAAAGTAATGCCATTATGGATCTGGAGCTATTACGACGTTGGAAACGCTAGTAAGTTATTTTATGTTGAAAATATATGTTGAATACGGATGAGTGGTAATGTATGTGTTCTCTATGGAGTATATGTCTAGGACAATTTGTCATGTTTTCGCCTCTCCGAAAACAGAGTTCACTCGATGTTTCCGTAAAACTTGGATCCCTTGGAATGATTGTATTGCTGGACTGCGTGGGAGTTCTCTGGGGGTACCTTGTTGAAGATTGACAACAGCGAAAGGAGTAATAAGTTGACGATCAGCTGTGAGGTTGATGAGAAAAAAGGTACCAAGAAAAGGTAACGAAAGATATTGTAAGAAGATTTGTTCAGTTGTTGATATACATTTGTAGTTTACAGTTAAAGGTTATGACTGTAACTATGTGGTTGTGGGGAGATGATGATCAGCTGTTACGATGTTTTGAAAGAGATACGAAGGAAGGTAACGAAATGTTGTAAGAAGATTTGTAGAGTCGTTGTTATATGTTTGCAGTGTGTTAATTATGTAACATTAGACTGTGATGATTTTAACCTATGAGAAAACAAGATATTATCGTCAAGTTAACTGCAAATGTATTTTGGAGAACCAAGTTGACGAACAATGAAGAATAGTCTAACGTATTCTGTTGGTGTTAGGGGTCGAATTAAGGAAAGGAAAAATTCTGGAGATGAAAGGATCACATTGGTTGATACATATTAAGCAAAACGTCTGATTTCATCTTAAGTTACGACTGTGATTGATTGTGAGATAAATTGTATAGTTCTATCAAGTTGGATGAAAAGACTGTTGTTGATATGTGAAAGGTATCTATGAACCAGAGATATGGAGATTGTTGCGAAGTGAAAATATGATGCTGAATGTCATTTATGGAACTTCGATGTTTAACTGCCCTTGAAGAGATCACTGTATTGAAGACTAATATACTTTTTAATTATGGATATTTTGAAGTGAGATGATAAGTGTTTTGGGAGTTGTATGGAGGGCTTGTTTAAAAGTAAGTACCCTAATTAATGTTTCTACATCTCTTATGTCATGTCATGTTATGTGTGTCAATGTTCAAATGTTGTTGAATACATCATATGTTGACCAGTCATATCAGTGTATCATTTCCTAGTTATGGTATTCATTAGCAACTTCAAACTGGTAGTCAGGGTAAATGATTGCAAACGGTCCAGCACCATCCATCAAGAGAGTTTGCCTGAAGGGGGTAACGTGTCAGTGCTTATGCAGTAGCGTGGTTGACGAATTATCCCACATTTTATTGGTTTGAAGTTGTTGTGAGTGCCAGACTGGGAAACGATAAACAAACAAAAAACTTACCTCCAAGTGTGTTATGATGTATTTGTGCATAATGTTTTATAATGTTGTATTTATTGTTTCATGGACTACATATCACTCTGAATGGACGAATATTTGAGGAAAGCTATATCTTATTTATCGAAGGAAGAATTATGTGATGACATTGAAATAAGAGGTGGCGTACCTAATTGTCATCGTGAACTGGATGTCATTCTGCTAAAGTCATTGAAATCTATTCCTATTTGTGAACTTTCTGACGATCACCCTTACTGGACAAAAGGTGAGTTTGGTATTGAAAATTGTGTCTCTGAATTTTAAAATTATATGAAGTGTTGGACAGTGTTGACAAGTCTTCGTCTTATCGTGTGAACAAATTGCGTTATCTTCTTTGCATTGGATTCATCGTTTAAGGAGATAAATTGATTTTTGGTCGAAAAGCGATGTTGATGTTTCTGTTGACTAGTTTGCGTTCCAAACTTATTGAATGTTTTAATCGGTTTTCATCGGATGGTTTTGTGGATAATACTGGTGAATCGGTTGTATGTTTGGAAAGTGTGGATTCTAATGGCTTTGATTCGTGTGATTTGAGTGTGAATAATTATTGTATTAATAATTTACTATCTAGGGCGATGGAGAATAGTGAAAGGAGGTCGGATTACTTACAAACTAGATCTAATACAGGGGTAATTGACCAGAGTGAGTCTCCAAATAATGCAACTGAGGTTAGGTCGAACTCAAATATGTTGAACTTAGATAGCTCTAACAATTTAAATGAAAGAGGTAACCAGTCGACTGAATCTTTTTCATTCCATAACGCTGGTAGTACTCTAATTAATGCTGGATTTGGTCATTCGCATAATTCTAGGGGCGTACAAACTGATGATAATGTACTTGGTGTTCGAGAAGTGGTTGATAGGGTTAATTTGAATGATGTAGTAAATGAGAATGCCTCTTATAATGTTGTTTCTCCAATTAAGGTAAGTGCTGTGAGGGATATTAAATTTGTTATCCTGCCCAATCCTTTATTTCTGATTATGAAGGATTGTCATGTGTGCAATGGTAGTGAAGGTTTTGAAGAAATTAGTTGAGCTGAAGGATAGTGCCCGTGTATTTGGTCTCTCGGAAGTACAAATTCTTAGGATTGTATACCCATGTACTGAGGGTATGTAACGAGATAAATTAATTGAAAAGTTGAGCGCTAATTGTACTCTTGATGAATTTCATATGGAGGTCTTAAATTTTTTCATTACTCCACGTACCTTGTCTGATTTACATCGTGACTATTTGTTTAGAGTTCAACGTATGGAAGAGACCTTAAACGAATATTTTCTGGGCATCAAAACTTATGCCAAGGTTTTTGCGGTTAATCTAACTGAAGAACAGATTGTAAGCTTTTTAGTGGAAGGGATGAATCCTATTTATCGTGCTTATTTAACCATGAATGCCAAACCTAGAACCTTCGTTGAATTCAATGAACTTATTTTATCTGCTGAAAAGGTTAAGAGAGCCAACATGTCACGAGTGGATTATACTTCTTTGCAGTGTAACTATGTTTTGGGTAATGTAGGTTATGTTTCTCCTCAGAGTACCTTACAGAGGCGTAAAACGGTGCAGTAGATTGACAGTCATCGGGATACTGTTCATTTTAGAAATGTATTTCAGGAAAATACAGCTCAGGATAGTAATGTTTTTCAGAATTATGCTTTTCAGGATCGACTCGCCCAGAGACCCGAGTTGGGTAACAACGATAAAGGTAAAATATGTCATTGCTGCGGATCTTACGATCATCTACGTCGTGAGTGTAATGCTAAGTTCTCTGATAAGTGTCGTAAGCATTATAATGGTACATCTAAGGATAATAATATTTTAGTATCATGTAAAGTGGAAAAGAAATCTAAAAATTCACGTGATCCTAATTATCATAGAGGCCTTGCTAAAAGTAAAAGAATGTGCAATCGGGTTTCTTACGTGGATAAAGGTTTTTTGTCTTTTATTGAAATAGATATAAATAATGAACCTGTTGTCGTTGGTTCTGGGAGTGTAAGTTCATTTTTGGACTTTAAATGGTTTACTCGTATGAAGTCAGTATGTAAGTTTTGAGACTTGATTAAGGAAAAGAATCATGTAACGTCAGCGAATTCGTCCTCTTTGGACATAAAGGGGTATATTAGGGGAAATATTAGAATTTCGAACTTTACATGGAAATTCAGATTATGGGATGTCAAGAACCTTTCATGTAAAGTAATTTTAGGGGCGGATTTTTTTTATCACACGTAGGGTTGATGATTGATTTAAGAAATCAAACTTGTTGGTTTAAATTTAAACCTCAGTTAAAGCTTAAGTTTAATGATTTTGCTTCTTGGGTAAATGTGAATTCTGCACAAAAAGGTGTTAATGGGGATAAAGTGAAGGATTTGGAGCTTAGTCATTTGACTTCTGATCAAGCTGATTGTATTCGAGAGTTGTGTGATGAGTTTTCAGATGTGTTTACTGACAGGTTAGGAATGACCAATGTCATAGAATATGAAATTGAAATTGAACTGTCGGACTCAATTCCAGTAAGGTCGTCACCCTATCGTTTGGCTCCACCAAAAATGAAAGTATTAAAAGGAATTATTGACGATATGTTGGATGAAGGGGTAATTAGAAAATCGACATCTGCGTATGCTTCGCCTATTTTTCTTGTACCCAAGCCTAATGGAGAGTTTAGGCCGGTTGTTGATTACCGGGCTTTAAACAAAAAGGTTGTTCTACAACAAATTCCTTTACCAGATTTACAGTCGTGTTTTGGCTGGTTTCAGGGGGCGAACCTTTTCACGGTGTTAGATCTAAACAAGGCCTATTTGCAAATTCCTTTGGTCGAGTCCTCTAAATCAGTAATTGCTTTTGTAACCGACTGGAATTTGTATGAATTTCAGAGGCTCCCATTTGGACTATCGACAGGAGCGGCAGTTCGTAATCGTTTGTTGGATAACGTCTTTGACGGGATCAAATGCAAGACGGTTTATCATTATTTGGATGATGTTGTAATATTCAGTAGGAATTTTGATGAACATGTTGAACACGTCAGAGAAGTTTTAACTCGTCTTAGAAAAGCGGGTTTAACGGTAAAGCCATCTAAGGTATCAATCGCAAAATCTCAGATCTCATTTCTAGGGCATATTGTTTCTTCTAATGTTATCTCGGTCGATCATTCCAGAACTCAATCAATCAGAGAATTTTAGACCCCAAAGAATGTGAAGGAACTTGCCCGCTTTATTGGCATGTTAAATTATTTTCGGAAGTTTGTTCCTAACTTCGCCCATAGAGCTGCTCCCCTTAAAAGTCTTAGGAAAAAAGGAACTGAGTTTATTTGGGGTTCGTCCCAGGAATCAGCATTCGAGGACTTGAAGATGGCGTTGATCAATGCTCGAATATTGGTGATACCGGATTTTAGTAAACCGTTAATAGTGCAAACTGACGCGTCGAATAGGGCTATCGGAGCTGTACTTTTACAGGAACATCAAGGTGACAGGTTACCTGTTGCGTATGCTTCCAGAACGCTTACAGATCCTGAAATGAAGTACTCGGTGTATGAACTAGAAGGGCTTGCTGTGATGTTCGCGCTTGAAAAGTTCAAGCTATATGTTGAACATGTAGAGTTCCAGCTTGAGACTGACAACCAAGCGCTGAGTTGGGTTCTGGGTAGACCACGGAAGACAGGACGCGTAGCGCGCTGGGCTACTAGAATCTTGTCCTTTAAGTTCACTGTAAAGCACATAAAAGGGAGCGACAATGTTATCGCCGACTGTTTAAGCCGGATCTATGGTGAAGCTTCTGAGTATTGTAATCAGGAGGGCAAAGCTGATAAAGCGTATATAGCAGATGGGTCATGTAATGTAATTTTGTCAAACTGTCCTTTGCTTTTTGGTGATGTTTCTCGTTATCAGAAAGAAGACCCAATTTTAGGAGAAATAATAGGTAAGATTGAGAAAGGTGAAGTGATAAAACCTTATTTAATGAAAGGAAACATATCATGTTGTACTGCTAGGACCGATCAACTCGCGAAAATTGTATTACCTTCAGTCTTAATTCCTGAAATCTTTAGGTATTTTCACGAGTCACCTATTGGGGCACATCTGTGTGTGTTTAAAACCAGACAGCGAATTAGGGAAAATTTTATTTGGCGAGGTATGGACAATGATATTCGTCGATTGGTAAATAATTGTAATATGTGTAAATTGGCAAAACCATCATTAAATACGAAAGTTGGAATGTTAGCCTCTGATATAGTCTAGAGACCTATGGGGACGTTGTTTATTGACTTTATTGGGCCGTTTCCTAGGTCGCGAGCTGGAAATAGATTTGCGTTGGTCTGCACCGACGGCTTTTCTAGATTCAATTGGATCTTTCCAACCAGGTCGGTGACTACTCAAACGGTGATTAAGTGTCTTGAATACATTTTTGCATGGTTTGGTCCTTGTCAAATTTTAGTGACCGACGATGCCCAATGTTTCAAATCCAGTATCTTTAGTAATTTTCTTTTTGAGCTGGCAATTTCTCACACCACTTCATCTCCTTATTACCCTAAGGGGTCTTACGCCGAAAGGATAAACCGGAATTTGCGTGCCGCTCTTATAGCTTACCATCATAAATACCACAGTCGGTGGTACACGTGTATTTCTTGGCTTACTTATTCGTTTAACACCGCTGTTCACGAATCACATAAAACCACGCCTTTCAATCTTATGTTCTCCTTTCGTCCTAACTCTCCTATTTCAAACCTGTGGACTTTGAATCAATTACTTCCGGAGCAATATACCTTTAACGATATCAGAAAAATTTGGAAGACAGCAAAAGGGAATATGAAGGTTGCTCATGAGAGATTGGCTGAGAAGTACAATAAAGGTCGTAAACTTACTTCTGTTAAAATAGGGGATATGGTATACGTGAAGAATTTTTCCTTGAAAGAAGTGGGTCCAAAGGAGTCAGGGAAATCGAGAGAAAGGTTTTGTGGACCTTTTAAGGTTGTTAGTTTCCTAACTCCTGTCACATGCCTAGTTAGTGATCCGGTTAAAAAGAAGATTTTTAGGGTACATCTGTCTTTTATTAAAAATGGAAATCAAAATTTGAAATAATGTTGTCGTGTATTTTTCTAAATTGTGTATGGGAAATTTTTATTTCTCTGCACAGGTGATGCACTTTCGTCTGAATCGTGCAAATCTGTAATTTTTCTTCTTGTATTTTCTTTTCGAAATTGTGTACGGTCTAAGGTAACTTGTATACATGTATTTGAGTGTATGAGTGTGAGTGATTGTAATTAGTTTTGTTCTTATAATCGGGTGAGTCTTCTTGTTGTTTCTCGGTGTGAATTAAGGTTAGGGTTGGTTCTAGATTAATTGTAAACTTTATTTGAGTAAAAACGCCGTACGTGTAAAATGACATCACGTTGAGATATTATAGGTAGGTATTTACAAACCACTTCTTTCTCCCAGTGATGACTTGTTCATCTATTTACTTGTTGATTCATGAAGGTAAGTGCTTGCCGAAAATGTTGTTGGGTGATGGGTGATCATGCTATGCCAGGATAAAATGTGGCTAGTATGACATGTTGATTTACTGTGTGTTTAATTGAGGGTTGTTATTATTGTGTATGTCGATGTCTCAACGTATGTCTATTTATATTCTGGACATATTTGGGGAATATTGCGGGTGGTTAATGATTTTTTATCTTGGGGGCGTTTGTAAGGTTGTGTGAATTAGATGAAAGATTGAGAACGTTTGTAAATTATTGGTCTGCACGTGTGAGTCACATTCTGTCGTATTGTGTGATTTTCTTTCTCTTCTAGTATCTTGTATCGGTGTATTTGTTTTTGATGGGGGTAATTGTCTAATATTTCCTAAATTGAGTACCGGATATATTTTTCTTTTCCTCTGCTCTTGTGACGCATATTCGTCGGAATAGTGCTATGCTGTAAGTTTTTTGTATGTAAGTATTTTTTGTTTGTGTGTGGGTGATTGAACTGTCTTGAGGTGTGTATATGTTGTGTTTAGTTGAGATTGTGTTTTGACGTAAAGATGCACGATAGATGTGCTATTTGGCGTGTGTATGTTATTTGTGTGTTCGTTTGTCTGCACTTGTGATTGAAAGTTTTCATTTTGGTCTCATTACAGTTATTTCTTGGAATTTTGGCGTTATTTCTTATTTTTGTTGTATTCTTGTTTGTCATGTTCTTATGATTTTCATTTTTGGGTTGAACACATTTACAATGTCATACATACGCCATTGTCTATTGAGGGGTTTTCTCTTTTGGGTATTAATTTTTGTGTGTTCATGTACCATTCTGGGTCTGTTCATGTGTAATTCTGAAAACTGTTATTATCTTTACCTTTTCTGGTTGATTTGTTTATTTGTACTTACATGTAAATTGTAGAGTATGAAGTTTGGGTGAAGTTTTATTTTGATTGTTAAGATGTAGAAACGTATAGTTGGGGTAAATTATTAATTTGGAGGTCTCCTTGTTATCTTTACCTTCTTGGTAACTTGTTAGATTTAAGACTTCTAAATATTTTGCTGTCGGAAGGATATTTTGTTTGCAGTGTATGCCTCGTGGTCTGCTTAGGAATTGATATATTGTGGAGTGAGGAGAAGATTTAGGTGAACATGAAAGTTGGATCGAAGGACTTAATCTTCGTATGGACCTGTATCTACTACAAATGAGACTATGAAGAAAATTGTTTGATGTAGTTATTTAATTTTGATGTGTGTGAATATTGGGATATTTTTGTTTTCTGATAAGTGTCTTTACCCTTGAGGTAGAGTAGAGGTATTTGTTAGGGACTTATGTTTGTACTCTTTTATGGTACGTTGTCTTGGTTCGTTGAACCTTCGACAAGTTTGAGGGCGGGGAGTCTGAGCTAATTCTTGACTCTCTTCTACGCTTCAAGTATGAAAAGTGATCCGCGAGAATATTGTGATAAGCTACAGTACATTGATTACATGGTTTACCGTTAGGTAGCAGCATTTGTGCTAGTATTGGAGTTATGAGTGTAAGATTTGAAATGTAGCCGCCAGAGTGCAGTTAATATGCATTCTATTCGTGAGATGTTGAAATTGTTTATTTATGGCATTCTTTGACTTTGACTATCGTATAAGTATGTGTTCTTGATAGTAAGAAAGATGGTTTATTTGGGAACTGTCATTTCTGTCGGAAGAGAAATGTTGATGTCTTAGAAGTAGTAATATTGTATCTTTGGCCACTGACAGTTTTGATATGTGGTAGGCCTATGAGATTGTACGTGACCTGAAAGTAATGCCATTATGGATCTGGAGCTATTACGACGTTGGAAACGCTAGTAAGTTATTTTATGTTGAAAATATATGTTGAATACGGATGAGTGGTAATGTATGAGGAAAATGCTAGCTTGTGTTCTCTATGGAGTATATGTCTAGGAGAATTTGTCATGTTTTCGCCTCTCCGAAAACAGAGTTCACTCGATGTTTCCGTAAAACTTGGATCCCTTGGAATGATTGTATTGCTGGACTGCGTGGGAGTTCTCTGGGGTACCTTGTTGAAGATTGACAACAACGAAAGGAGTAATAAGTTGACGATCAGCTGTGAGGTTGATGAGAAAAAAGGTACCAAGAAAAGGTAACGAAAGATATTGTAAGAAGATTTGTTCAGTTGTTGATATACATTTGTAGTTTACAGTTAAAGGTTATGACTGTAACTATGTGGTTGAGGGGAGATGATGATCAGCTGTTACGATGTTTTGAAAGAGATACGAAGGAAGGTAACGAAATGTTGTAAGAAGATTTGTAGAGTCGTTGTTATATGTTTGCAGTGTGTTAATTATGTAACATTAGACTGTGATGATTTTAACCTATGAGAAAACAAGATATTATCGTCAAGTTAACTGCAAATGTATTTTGGAGAACCAAGTTGACGAACAATGAAGAATAGGCTAACGTATTCTGTTGGTGTTAGGGGTCGAATTAAGGAAAGGAAAAATTCTGGAGATGAAAGGATCACATTGGTTGATACATATTAAGCAAAACGTCTGATTTCATCTTAAGTTACGGCTGTGATTGATTGTGAGATAAATTGTATTACTGTCGGACTTATAGTTCTATCAAGTTGGATGAAAAAACTGTTTGTTGATATGTGAAAGGTATCTATGGACCAGAGATATGGAGATTGTTGCGAAGTGAAAATATGATGCTGAATGTCATTTATGGAACTTCGATGTTTAACTGCCCTTGAAGAGATCACTGTATTGAAGACTAATGTACTTTTTAATGATGGATATTTTGAAGTGGGATGATAAGTGTTTTGGGAGTTGTATGGAGGGCTTGTTTAAAAGTAAGTACCCTAATTAATGTTTCTACATCTCTTATGTCATGTCATGTTATGTGTGTCAATGTTCAACTGTTGTTGAATACATCATATGTCTACCATTCATATGAGTGTATCATTTCCTAGTTATGGTATTCATTAGCAACTTCAAACTGGTAGCCAGGGTAAATGATTGCAAACGGTCCAGCACCATCCATCAAGAGAGTTTGCCTGAAGGGGGTAACGTGTCAATTCTGTTCATAAGAAACGAATCCAAATTTTATAATCCTTTCAAAATTCACCTAATGAAAAATCTAAGAAACTGTTCCAGCAAACAAAGTTCCTTGTGCTCTCAAATATGTGTGGAAAATTATAAAGCGATATCTGCACGGGTGTTTGGAAAAAATGTACCCGACTGATGCTTTAAAATATATAAGGATTTTTTGGAGCGAGTTCAAATATTAACCAAAAAATCTATAAATCATTACACAATAGGCTTTACTTATTATGAATGCTTGTGCAATTTTCATTGATCTGTGTTTACTATTACAAAAGTTATGCCAATTTTAAAACTTCTCTGTTATTCAGCCATCGTCTCCCCTTAATATTTATTGCCTCGGTAACCATAATTATGGGAGGCTCATGTGAACTTTATACTTCAGTTTTAGATGATTAACTTTTAGGTTATGTTCTGGACGATTTAGCTTGCTCCCTTTTCCATGTTGTTCATCTTATATACGGTACATTATGTAGGTATTTACCCTATTATTTTCATTTTTCATTTCTATGGGGTCTTGATTATGGACAATTAGAAAGCCTCTAAAGAACCCCTCATGACATTTGATATCAAATAATTTCTAAATATTAATTATGACTACCGTAGTTAATTGTACAACCATCACCCCTTAAAAATTTTTGATGACGAGGACTTACCTGGGATGTAAGCGATCACATTACTCCACTGAGTACTCATGTGAATTAGAATGCCATTAAAACATTAACGAATGCAGAAGTGGAGTTATGAACAGGCTATAATTTATTAATAAAGTGGGGTAAAAATATTGTGCTATTTACATTCTAATAGCTATCACACAGCTTCCTTTAGTGAGTTTTGTTTGATATGGGCTTCAAATAATTTATAAGTGATCTATAATAATGAATCTGAAAATGTGCTCATTAACATTCTCTTTCTGTAAGCTGCAATTGATTGGAGTAGCCTAATAAATGTTTTTCTCCAGCTGTAATTTTGTCTTACAAATCATTTTTAGCCTATTTTCAATTTCGAAAATATAGGCTTCTGAGATCACCTTTTGTCCGTGTGTGTGTGCGTGCGTGTGTGTGTGTGTGTGTGTGTGTGAGGTGTGTGTGTGTCCCCTAATAACTTTTAAACGGCTGGAACGATTTCAATGAAACTCAGTAAGTTCATAGCACTATTCCGCGCGACCCCGACCGTGTCCGTCAAATTTTGTTACGTCTCACCAATCCAACATGGCGGCTGTGCGAAATATTTCACCAGCATTCAATATCTCCGAAACTATTCCCGATATCACCCTGGAATTTATTACGGTGATAAAGGGAACTACTAGAAGTTCACCTATGTGACTTTTGAAAAACTGGTAACTACATAACCAACATGGCGGCCACGCGAATTTGCGACTTTTAAATAGACGTTTCTCGCGATTTAACCAACCAAACGCAATAAAACTTGGTACAGTATATGTTTATACACATAGTAATGCACCGACATCTAACTTCGTTCAATTGTTTACATAACCACAAGAAGGCGGATGTGCGAAATATTTCACCGGCATGCTATATCTCTGAAACTGTTAGCGGTATCACCCTGAAATTTTGCACGGAGATAGAGGGCACTACTGGAAGTTCATCTATAAGACTTTCAAAAACCGATTAACTACAAAACGAACATGACGGCCATGCGAATTTGAAAATTTTAAATAGTCCTTTCTCAGGATTTAATGTTCCAAACGCAATGAAATCTGGTACAGGAAATGTTTATACACATTGTAATGCACTGGTATCTAATTTAGTTCAATTGTTTACATAACCTCAAGATGGCGGCCGTGTGAATTTTTAATTTAAGTTTTTATTTCTTGTGTCGTAATCATGCGATCAAAGTGAAAGCTTGAATAATGAACCTACGCAATAATTTTCCTTTAATGGTACATAACTCTATTGCCTATCCATTTAACAATCCAACATGGCGACCATCCGAAATATTTAGACGGTTCTGAATATCTACGAATCTATTATAGCAATCAAACTGATTTTTTTTATTTTCATAGGGGCTATGAACTTAAGTTCACCTATAGGACTTTCAATAACCTGGTGATCACAAATCCAACATGGCGGTGACGCGAAGTATAAATATTAACATGGACGTTTCTCGCTATTTAACCATCCGAGTGCAGTGAAACTTGGTAAAGTAAATCCTTATACGAATGTTAATACACTGGCATCTAATTTATTTCAATTGTATCCACAACCACAAGATGGCAGCTGTGCGAAATTTTTAAACCTTCTTGTTACTTCTTGTGTCCTAATCATGCGATTGAAATTTGAATGATACACGTACAAAATAATCTTCATGTAACAGTACATAACTCTAGGACATACATATATAAAATCCAACATGGCGACCATCCAAAATCCTTTGTCGGTTCTCAATATCAACGAATCTATTACAGCAATCAAACTGCAATTTTGTATGTTGATAGTGGCAGTTAACATAAGTAGGATATATGAAAATAGGCTGTATAGTTCTTCACGGAACTACTTGTTAATATTGTAGTAGGCCTACAGTAGCATACTCTTTCTATTTGTACTGAAATTTTCTCAGGATATGTAGCCTATAGCCTACTGCTGAAGTTAATTGATATTTATAATTATAACACCAATGTACAATATTCATTGAAAATTCCAAATTGGAAGTTAAGGCAAGGTCTTGTGAGTTCGGGTGGTGGTGAAGAGTGGATCGACGGGCCGTGACGTCATAGCGGAGCGCTATGGCCTTCCTTTCGGTTGTCACGGTCTGGTACGACTTGAGAGTGCCATACAGGAGGCTTTTCTCCAAAATAAGCATCCAGTCACGGTTTTATTTGACCTCGAAAAAGCGTACGACACCACATGGCGCTACAGGATCCTTTCCACCCTTCACGAGTGGGGACTCCGTGGAAATCTCCCGATTTTCATTGCGAATTTGATGTCCCTCAAACTCTTCCGAGTTAGGGTCGGTAGGTCATTAATTCAATATTATACCAAAGAGAATGGAGTTCCTGAGGGTTCTGTGCTGAGTGTCAGCTTGTTCGCGATTGCCATAAACGCTATTGTTGCCGCCGCAGGGCCCACGGTAGTTCCATAGCTGTATGTAGACAATTTAGCTTTACATTACAGCTCTGGCAGTATGGCAGTCGTGGAACGGCAATTGCAGCTAGCAATTGCACGACCGGGGGTTTCGTTTTTCAGCAGCGAAAATCTTCGTCGTCCATTTTTGTCGGCTCCGGAGGCTACATTTACACCCTGAACTACATCTCAGGGATGATGCGTTGCCGATGGTTGACACTTACCGCTTCCTGAGGCTCCATTTTGACAGCAAATTAACGCGCCAGCACCATATACGGCAACTAAAAACGGCGTGTCTCAGGAAACTGAAGATGCTCAAGTCTCTTAGTGGCACTACGTAGGGGGGGGGGGGGGGGGGGGGGCTGACCGTGCGGTGCTGCTACGGTTCTACCAAGCCCTCGTCCTGTACCGGCTAGACTATGGTTCTGCGGCATATGGTTCAGCAAGGCCGGCAACCTTGAAAATGCCGGACAGTATCCACCATAGTGCAATATTGAAGAAAGTCTTCTAGCACAGAACAAAGCGAAAGAAGAAACAAGTAGTTCCGTGAAGAACTAAAGCCTATTTTCATATATCCTACTTATGTTAATTGCCTCTATCAACATACAAAATTTCAGTTTGAGTGCTGTAATAGATTCGTAGATATTGAGAACTGTCTAATATTTCAGATGGTCGCCATGCTGGATATTTATATAGGTCTTAGAATTATGTACTATTACATGAAGTTTATTGTGTACGTGTAGTATTCAAATTTCAATCGCATGACTAAAAAAACAGAAGTAAAAACGAGATTTTAAAATTTCGCACAGCTGCCATCTTGTAGTTATGAAAACAATTGAAATAAATTACATGCCAGTGGATTAACATTTGTATAAGCATTTACCGCACCAAGTTTCACTGCACTCGGATGCTTAAATCGCGAGAAACATCCATTTAAATATAGTTCGCGTCGCCGCCATGTTGCATTTGTGCTCACCGGGTTATTGAAAGTCTTATAGGTGAACTTATCTTCATAGCCTCTATGAACATAAAGAAATTCTGTTTGATTGCTGTAAAAGATTCGTAGATATTGAGAACCGTCTAAATAGTTTGTATGGTCGCCATGTTGGATTGTTATATGTATAGGCCATAGAGTTATGTATTATATATTAAAGGAAAAATTTTGCGTAGGTTCATTATTCAAACTTTCACTTCCATCGCATGATTACGACACAAGAAATAAAAACTTAATTTTAAATTTTCGCACAGCCACCATCTTGAGGTTATATAAACAATTGAACTAAATTGGATGCCAGTGCATTACAATATGACTGTATAAACATTTACTGTGCCATATTCCACCGCGCTCAGATGGTTAAGTCGCGAGAAAAGTCTATTAAAATGTTTCAACTTCGCTTCGCCGCCATGTTCGTTTTGTACTTTACAGGTTTTTGAAACTTACATAAACTTGTAGTAGTGCCCTTTAACACCGTGCGAAATTTCAGGGTGATATCAGTAATAGTTTCGGAGATATCGAATGCCGGTGAAATATTTCGCACAGCCGCCATCTTGAGGTTATGTAAACAATTGAACTTAATTAGATGCCAGTGCATTACAATGTGTATAAACATTTTCTGTACCAAGTTTCATTGCGTTTAGATGGTTAAATCGCGAGAAAAGTCTACTTAAATGACTCAACTTCGCTTGGCCGCCATGTTGGTTTTGTAGTTACCAGGTTTTTGAAAGTCTCGTGGTTGAACTTCTAGTAGTGCCCTTTATCACCGTACAAAATTTCAGGGTGATATCAGTAATAGTTTCGGAGATATAGAATGCCGGTGAAATATTTCGCACTGCGGCCATGTTGGATTGGTGAGACGCAATAAAATTTGAAGGGCACGGTCGGGGTCGGCCAAAA
This sequence comes from Meconema thalassinum, assembly GCA_946902985.2. Taxonomy (NCBI): domain Eukaryota; kingdom Metazoa; phylum Arthropoda; class Insecta; order Orthoptera; family Tettigoniidae; genus Meconema; species Meconema thalassinum. The sequence continues at coordinate 221,854,699 of OX336390.1, read as the reverse complement.
TAGTACTATGACCTTACCGAGTTTTATTGAAATCGCTCCAGACGTTTAGAAGTTATTAGGGGGTGATCTCATTAGCCTATTTTTTTTTTCATAAAATGAAAATAGGCTAAAAATACGGGTTAGTAATGGACACAATGGAAATGTTTTAAAGGTAAGTTTCAATTTGTAATGTGTGTGCCTACTATGCTCGACAGTTAATTCAGGGTGGAAATTATAAATTATTTTAAGCAAATATCCCCATAGAAAATATTAACCTGTAGTGAGGACGTGGATGTGGAAGTATGTACTGGGGTTTGGAGATCTTCCCACTGCAAGCCAGATAAGGCGGGAACATGTACCAATGCGCCGCGGAAATTAAGACCAATATTATTGAAAATCTTACGGACAAGCCGATTCAAATGGTAACTGTGTATCGTGGTCCTTATTGGAACTACAGAAGGGAAATCAGTTTAGAAACTGTATTTTAGTTCGTGCTCATTTCTAGAAACAGCTAATGCCACCACAAGCCAAGCGGCAGTAAAGCAATTAATGATTTAAATATTATTACTCAAACGTCAAAGCAATTTGTACCGACAGTGTCGTATACTGTACATGCTGAAATGAGTCAAAACTCTCGAAGTGATAATAGGCGATCATTTGATTGGTTTCACGGTGTCATAAATTTAATCTCTTAGGAGAAATATGGCAGAAATGGCTGAATGTTATATCAGGTCTAAAAATATTTTTAGAAACGCAAGGATAATCAAATCACATTATAAAAGATTTGTTATAGAACATTAACCTGAACTCACATCATAATTAAGGGGAGGGGGCGTGGTGGCGCAGCGGTCAAGCTGTTGGCCTCTCACCAAGGTGGACCGGGTTCGATTGCCGGTCAATGTATGTGAGAATTTCGAAGTGAAATGCCATGTCCAGTGGTTCGGATTCCCCGTAAAAAGGAGGTCATGTGGCTCATGATCGCATGATTGGTTGGTTGGTTGGTTGGTTCCTTAGTTTAGGGGCTGCGACAACGCGGTCATGTAGCCCCGTGTACTTTGGGTGTGTGTAGAATCTGTCTGATAACCGGTGTTAAAAAAATCGCATGATTAACGATCACGTAAAACTAAAAGCTTCCTTCCTTACATCATAATAGTTTCCTACTCCTGTTATGCCGAGATGGTCAAGTTGGTTTAATACAGTTGAATATGTGTTTGAAATCAGTACAAACCTTAGCTGAGGAATAATTTTGTAATTCATTTAAATGTAAAATTTTGAAAACCTAGGCTCCTTCGTTGCTTTGAATTGGAACTTGACAACATACACATAAGAAACCTGCAGCACAATTATTAATGTCACTAAAAAGCAAATGTGATTATGTGAACTAATACAGTGTGGCCACTTTGATGATAAAATTTATTAATGAAGAGTCGATGTCGATTCTAAGAATAGAGCACTAGTTCAGAATTCATTACAAGTATGAGCTGGATTGTTGTTGCTGCTTATTTTAGGGGCTGTGACATCGTGGTCATATAAGGAACCATGTGTATTTGGGTTGTGTGTAATTTTTGTGATAGCCTGTGTTATTGTGATGGCTGTACTAGTGTGTGTATTTTAAATTGGGTATAGGATTGGGAAGAAGGCGGCCGTGGTATTCAGTTAGGAACCATCCCAGCATTTGCCTGGAGTAAAAGTGGGGAGGGGGGAACCACTGAAACTACTTCCAGGATGGCTGAGGTGGAAATCGAGCCCTCCTCATCTCAGTTTTGCCTCACGAGGCTGAGTGTACTCCGTTCAAACCCTCACACCAGAATTGAAATTTCTTGGCAGAGCAAGGAATCGAACTTGGACCTGCGGGGCGGTTGCCAAGAATGCTAGCCACTACACCACGAACTGGTCAATATGTTCTGAATTGACACTTAAAAATTAAAAAACTAGAATCAATGGTGTTAAATGACGACCGAAATATTAAAACATTTGAAGCATTAGATTATGTTTCTGAACCAACAAAATTGCTTTTTGGGGTAGGAGTGAATAATTTTGATAACCTTAAGCAATGTTCAGTAAATTACTAGAGTTTGTAAATGTTGGTGAACAGTGTGATATTTTTATGCTATGTAGAGTTATGCAAATTAGCTAAGTAAGTTTTCAGTGATAAATCTGAGTTCAATATGATGTATGATGTAATGTGCTTAAAGAATTTGTTGATAAATGTATGCGGTCATTGTGGTTACCTCTTTCAAACGCAGATAGTGAACGTTTATTTTACAGTACAATCACGCAGTTACAGATAATATTATGAGAAGTTGTATGAAAGAACAAAATGTTGTAACTTGTATGTTGATGTTTGATTGAAGATAAATGACAGATTGTTTTGTATGCAACTTAGTTTTACATTCCACGTTTTTAAATATATAACAGAACAAAGCTGATTGCCGATGATACATTTATTATTTACAATTTATAAGCTTTATTTTCTAATTTATACAGCAAACATTATGCATTATATAAAATCATTAATTTATATAGTAACTTTAGAGCCTATTTAAGTATATGGCATTAAAATTGATCACAAATTCACGAAATTACTACAATTCTTACAACCATAAATACGATATTTCATAAATTTTTCACGGATTTTCCTAAAAATTAGCACTAAATAAACCCTGTCCTGATTATAATTAATTCTTTCAATATTATTTTTCATAAGAAGCAATCATTCACTTCTAAACCTTTCAACAAGTCTGTTGTTTTGTTTCCGTTGTATTATATCCTGATGTAAGACTCTTTACTGCCTTGAGATGGCTATGCAGTTGTGGTGTCATTGAAACATAAAATTACATATGTACCGGTAAGCGTTAGGTGATATTTTAAATTAAAATATAAATGCCACTGATGATATTGTGCAAAAAAGAGCAAGGATTTATCAACCACTCATGAGATATGATTTTTAGAAAACCTATTAAAACCCCCTGTTCAGGCTGATGAATGGTCAGACTAATAAGTGCCAGTTCATAATATATTAATACTGAACCATTCTCTTCCTCATTGACTGAACAAGAAAGGTCACTTCGGTATGTCCATAGCTCCTATCGCACATACCGCTAATAATTCAATGAAAGCAGTTCGTGATGTTTCGTGGACAGAATAATCAAAATGGCCAGTTTATTCTCCCAATTTAATGCATTGCGACTTATATTTGTTGCGTAGTTTGTAAGACAGAGACTTAGAAGAACTGAAAAATGCAATTCGCACTGAAAGTAAACGCTACAACGCTCGTCTGCAGGTTGAGTGAGAGCATTTCAACACTCACTGTAATGGGGTAAGTTTTATTTTTTTCAATCTGTTTTGCAATCTGATTATCCATTCATCAAAGTTGATGGTTTATTGTTTTTTCTACGGGCGTACGGGAACAGTGTGACAGCACCCGCACTCTCGTTTTAACGATACGCGACATGCATGAAGGTTGGTAACACTTGCGGGGTCCATCCTGGATTTCGTTGAACGGCTTCCAACCAAGCTGAATTTCGATGACCGATAATTCCGTGATCTCGCGCCTACGTGTTAGTTATTTCGATGGTAAAACAGATTTTGATTCTGACGTGGATTTCATTTAATGCCGATTTGAACCGAGCCACGCTCCACGTCTTATCTGGGTAGCTGAACCTTCGGATACCTGACGTATGATTTTCGATGCCTACTATGGCCATCCTGAGTGTTTCCTTTATTCGTTTTATTTCCCCCCGAGTGGGTGCGGGATAGAATACACCCACGGTATGCCCTGTCTGTCGTAGGAGGCGACTAATAGGGCCGACATGACCGAATAACTAGCCAGTTTTTTTTTATTTGTTCAGACCTCCCCCCTGTGGATGGGGAGGGCAGAATTCATCCACGGTATCCCCTGCCTGTCGTAAAAGGCGACTTAGAGGGGGCCTTATAAAGGTCGATTTTGGTTTTCTGGTCCCAGCTCTGGTTTGACCAATAGAAATAAACATGCATGCTGTTAGGGGAAGGGCCACCAGCTTGGCCATTTGGCCAGAAAGCCTAGACGGTATGCCCCATCCCGTCAGGTGGGTGCGCCATGTACCCTACAGTAGTATCCGCCTTACAACGAAGGTCCCTGCATGGCCGAATACTGGAGCTGCATAAATCACTGTGCATGCCGAGGGGGAAGTGCCTGTTCGTGGCACTGGGACCCTGGGCAATATCTGCTATGCCAGGCAGGTACTTGGCTGGGTGGCACCCACAGTGATAGCCCCCGTTCGGAGTGGGCAGTATTCGGGGAGGATTTCGTCCGGGATGCCTAGTAAGCGATCACGGACACCTGTACAGGGTGGCACCCTCAAAAAGCCGTCTCTTGAGTGTCGAGCTAATCCCAAGGTGTATACGTCTTAGGATGAAGCCTTTAATAGAAGATTCCCCGCTGACAAGTCTCCTCGCTACCTGGTAGCTACGAGGACTGACGGGGGTGATTTTAAACTAGTAAAATCTATAATTTTTTTCTGAGGAAATCGAGGGGAAATTTGGAGACCTAAGCGGGATTTCCAAGCTCCGGAACGGTCAGCTGCTGCTGCACACCGTTGATCGGAAGCAAACCGAAGCGTTGCTGGAATGCATGCAAATCGGCGAAATTCCCGTTAAGGTCTCAAAACACGAAACGCTTAATGAAGTTCGTGGAGTTATTTTCCATCGTGACCTCATATTAAATAGCGATGCGGAATTGTTGCGAGTAGTGTGAATTGGAGAGTTCAAAACCCACCGCCACCGCTCCACCGCTGGAATACTAAAATGGAATTATATCTAGAAGAACCAATCAGACTAGAGACTTGTACGAGGTGTCATTGAACTCGGGCTGACACTCCCTTTCCAATGGACAACATAGCTCCACCCCAAAATAAAACCTACCCCTACTATGGGGTGAAATTGTATATTTTTTAGAAAATCTCGCTTTTCAAGTGGAACATGTGAGAGTTTGAAGTCCAATATGGAATTAAACGTTGTTCCACACAAGAGACATGTGTATGGTGGAAAGTCACTATGAATTAATATGCTTGTCCACTCATGGCTTTTGTAAGAGGGCGGGCTTTTTAAAGATGGTGACTGTAGTGTAACCTAACCTAACCCAACCCACGAGGGGTGATCAAAACGTTTTCCAAGTGGTGCTTGTCGATAGGCAAACCAATAATCAAAGAGGGGTATGTCAGACCTTGAGGCGATAACCCCTTTTGATTGATCCATGGTGATTTGTTTCTTTGGACTGATCCCTGTTGACTAACCCCTTTGGACGGGTCCTTATTAAAGGGGGTCATTTTTGACAGGTCCTTGTGGACGAGTCCCTGTGGACGGATCCTTGTTGACGGGTCCTTTTTGACTAATCCCTTTAGACCGGTCCCTTTGGCCTGGTCCCTATGGACTGGCCCATGGTCCCTAATGCTATGATGAAATTAAACGTTGTTCCACATGAAACGCATGTGAAGAGCTGGTTGCTACTATGAATTAACATGTTTGTTTTTTGTTTTTATGCATGCGCACTTGGGGTTTTTGTAAGCGGGCGGGCTTTTTGAATAATGATTTATAGATGAGTTATTTTTTAAAAAATTACCAAAAGGTCCAAAACTAATAGGTCATTAGCTTTTTAATATCTCATGAATCAATAAGGCTAGGGACCTGTATGAGAGGTCGTTGGACTTGAGGTGACATTCTGTTTTTGAATATATTATTTATTTATGTCAAAAGGGCCTAACTGCACTTTTGTTAATATCTCGCTAACTAATAATCAGAGAGGCTCAAGTGAGGTGTCATGGGACTCAGGATGGTCAACCCATTTCCATGACCAACGAATTTACCCAAAAGATTCAAAACAGCAAGGTCATTGACCTAATATTTTATAAACTAATAATCGAATATCAACATGTGAGGTGTTATAGGACTTAGAATGGTCAACCCTTTCCCATGGCCAATGAATTTACCCAAAATACCCAATACATCAAGGTCATCGACCTGAGATTTTATAAACTAATAATCGGATACGAACATGTGAATTGTTTACCTTGTGTGTGATGAAACATAGCTAGGTAGAGAAAGAATTAGTGTAGGCTACATGTATGGTGACTGACAAGTCTTTTACCATTGAAACTTGTTTCTCAGATCAAACTGCAGTATAGAGAGAGTATAGGTTGCAGGTATGGGTTAATAAATGACGAACGGTGTACACAAACTCTGATTTATCGATTCAAAAATTAAGAGTAGACTATCTTTAATTGATTGGTTAAAGAGGATAGCTAAAACACAAAAATGCTCAGTGGTTACTGGGACAAGATGGTCGCTACACACAACAAGCTTTAAATACTTGAGGCTAATAATCTATACACACACACTCGCTTGTTCTAAACTAAACTGTGTTGCTGTCAGTGCTCAGACAGTAGGCTGATGACAAAATGCATTGCTAACAGAAATATAATCATTTCCGGTTGTATAATGTTACCAGCTATCCATTTTGTGTTGCAGTGTTAAGCACTTTTAGCTCTTGTACTGGTGGTCTTAACTCGATTTCCAGGTCTGAGGCCTAGATCGAGTCAAACTAAGAAACAAGGCCAAGGTGGTGTAGTGGTTAAGCTGTTAGCCTTTTCACCAGGGTTCGATTTCAGGTTAATATGCATGTCATAAACATATTAAACAAAACAGAGATAAAGTTCAAAACTGATTACATTTGTGTCTTTTCAAATTATTACTTGGATTACAAATACAAAGGTGAACTCGGTTTGATATACAGTTAATGCTGTCTATCACACACTAGACTGTAAGAAAGCCAAAAGAGCAAAAGGCGTAGGTAGAGCAGTGGTAAAATTGCTATATGTAGAGAACTACCTAGCGGTTTTATGAACTGGCAAAGCTATATCGCATAAACAGTGCAGGATACAATCCAGCAATCAAATTTGTATCTTGTGGAACAGAGAAAATGCACTTTTACTTTGATGGATAGCAAATGAGTGCAGATGAATGACCTATGCTTTAGCCTACCATAGGGTTATAACCACGAGGTGGAGGTGTAACTTCTATATTTTATTGTTTAGAGACATGGCTTTTTTGTAACCAGTAGATTTAGTATTTTGTAAATATTCATTTTTGTAATTGTAAATAGTGGAAACATATTTTTGTAATAGTAAATGTTAAATGTATAACTAAAAGTTATTTGGGATAAGTGTGCATGTCAAGGATAAATAGCGTGGTTATATTTGTTTTTCAAAGACAGGTATGGTTGTGTGAATGTATGACTATAGATAGAATGATAGAGAGAGAAAGTGTGTGTGTGTGTGTGTGTGTGTGTGTGTGGGTAGCATTGATTGTTCAACCAAAGCAAACACGGCAAGGTAGGATGGCGGGGTAATTAATGTATATAGCAAATGGTAAATAATATACTGTAGATTTTTTTAACAATTGTGTTTAAAAAAAATGCAGCGGTAGATAGGTGTTATTTTGTAAAACAGTCTTACCTACAGTAGTAGTAGTAGTAGTAGTAGTAGTAGTAGTAGGCCTATATGTTTCTGAAAACAAACAGAAAGAGAATGCACTAATGCCATAGCCAAGCACTTCCATTAAGGTGATTTCAAGAAAATTTTAATCAGCAAATGTGTGTTTTACAAAACTCAACTTTCAGCATGGACTAAATCATAAACGTGTCGTCTGTGATATGAAAAAAAATAGGAAATCCATGTTTCCATATCAACACAATTTAAAAACTTAAAACTGACATTTAAAAATTGTAAATGGGATATTGACAAATGTGTAAACAGCAAAATGGAAAATTCTTGTTTCCATATCATGAAATCCAAAAACTTTAAACTGACATTTTCAAATCGTGTACATGGAAAATTGACAAATGGCAATGTGTGAAATGTGAAAATGAAAAAAATAATGAACAATACGCTATCATTATTTAAAAAAATAAAAAACCGTCGTGTTCTGTCGTTAAAGTGTGAATCAAACCACATCTACTTATTTGGATCACCCGAGACTGAGTAGACATGTTTTAGTTCTAATATACTTTTAAAATTTTATGTTAAAGCTCGAATTGAACTCAAGAGCTTTAAAGTGCCAGCTTACTATTATAACCGTTACGTCACAAAGACAACTTTACACTACTCTTAATGAACAATAATAAGAAAACCAATAATAAATGTTTTTTTAAGGATGAAAATGGTGACACTGTTTCTGTTGCACAGTCTGCTAGCTACTAGCCAGCAGCTGGGGTCTTAGAAAACGATACAGTTGACATTTTCTAATGAGATGTGACATGTTTCAAAGTACAGTATTATGGGTTGCTGTTGAGTAAAAACTATTCCTGTACAAGGAAGCAAGGGTTCGAACCCCTTACCTAACATTACTATTGCCTGAACATGGCTTGACGACACTGTATTATTATGATACTCGGTAAAAAAAACATAGATAAAGTGTATTGTTTAAGATCACTTTCTTTCTGAACATAGGTGGAGACTGTTGATGGTTAACAATGGCATTAATATAGTAGGACGTGGGTATAGCAATTAAGAAAAAACAGACAATACCCATACAATATTTTTATTTATTTAATATAAGTACTTGTACAATAGTTACATTCAAAATACATTTCTTTTTTCTCTATTACTATTTAGTCCTTTTTGATTCTCTTGCATATGAAGGGTAGATAACCTTCTAGTTCATCCCCTTAAAACAACAACAACACAACCTTTTGCATAGTTTGTGATGTTGATGACTCTTGAGATGTGGAAGATGGATTAAACACAACTTTTACAGCAGGGGTTAAATGTTGCTCAATAAACACTGCACTATTTTGAGTAGCAACATTTTTTTCTTGTACTAGCTTTTTAGCATTGTTATGATTATTTGTTGACACCAACAGTGTTTCATCTGGTACACCACATTGATGATCACTCACACTTAAAACCTTACCATTTCTACTTTTTAGATTGCCTCGACATCTTTTTGACCTCTCTTTTGAGCATCGCCAAAATATTATTCCTTTTACATTTTGACGATTATAGTTATAAGAGTAGCCTTTATAGAGTATACGTTGTTTACCTTTGTTAGTTGTAGTAAGTTCCATACTAGCAACTAACCTGCTAGTATGATTTGCTCACTACAAAGGTTATAACTGTTCTGATAATAAAATCATTTAGCTTTGGCTTTTATATTTAATATGTACAGTTTGAAGTGATAACAAAAGTGAGAGCAAAATGGTAGCATAGTAGTAGTGGAGTAGTGGGGGTTCTGCTTCACTTGACACTCCTGTGCCCAATAAACCAACATGGCCGCCGCGCGAAGTTGAAACATTTAAATAGACTTTTCTCTCGAACCCATGGTCGGAGTTTCACGAATGAGGTGTTCATAGGACTTGAGGTGACGCCCCTTTGCTATGGACCACTCGTTATACTTTTGAAAAAAAAAAAATGAAAATTTTTGTTTTTGAAACTAGGTGATAGTTTGAAAACTAAACATGATAGAACGTTGTGCCATAGCTCAAACGAATGGTCTTTATGCCCTTTATTTTCTATAATGAAACTTTTTTACTTTTATGTTTTTTTTGAAAACACTTTAATTTTGAAAATCCTATATTTTGGAAACTAGGAACTCTACAAAAAAAATTGTTTGACGTAAATCAATTGTCCCTACCCCCTCTACCCCCAAAATAAATTTCAAGTCTCTAGAATGAAAACCTGCAGTAGTGTGGTAAGGACAGAGCTGTCTCACTTAGCAAGTTGTGAGACCCTGCGACCTTGGAATGGAAGGAGCCATGCTAGGAGGGCGTGCTTGGATTCGTTTTTTTCGTCTCGTTGTGCTCTTTACGGGAATGTAGGTGTCGAAAAGGTGAAAATTTGGAAACACGGTCTTTTTGGGGTAAAACCGTGATTTTGAACTTTTTGCTTTATCTCGCGAACCAAGTATGCTAGAGACATGAACGAGGGGTCCAAGGACTCGGAGTGACGTCCTCTTTGCTATGGACAACTCGTTATATTTTTAAAAAAAATTTGGAAACGCGATTTTGGGGTAAACACGTGTTTTTTGTGATTTTTGCCGATATCTCACGAACCAATAACGCTAGAGACGTGTAGGAGGTGTCCTAGGACTCGGGGTAACGCCCCCTTTCGAGTGTGGTAGATATTTTTTTCAAAAAATAATTCACAAAGGGCCTAACGCCATACATGTTGAAAAAACGTTTTCTTTTTCTTTACCTGTTTATAATGTCCATGAAGCGTGGTGGTTGAGAGAGACGATACGGCTGGGTATGTGTGTGTTTCAACGAACCTGTCGCTAACCACAAGGACCATGCTTAATAGAACAATCGCTATTTCGGCGGATCGGTGTATGACAGAGCGAGCGTGCGTTTTTCCTGATATTTTACCTTTGACGTGTAAACGGTGATGAGAACTTGATTCTATGTTGGTCGAAGCGAGTATCGAAAACAAACGAGCAGGAGGTGAAGGTCATTTGAGCTTATTGGAAGGCTCCGATCTGACTTGACAACAGGTGCAATGGAAAAAATGACCAAGACGCTTGAAGGTGAAATAATCTGACCATTGTGGTGGCAGGGAAGTGCGAAAGGCGTGCACACATGTGAAACCACAGGCACGCTAAACCAGTGACATTCTGTCTTGCTTCGTACGTGACAAAATGCAAGTCCATGTGACATTTGATCTACCGCAGGTGTTCACCTTGGACGTTATCTGTCCACGTGCATGATAACTGTTAACAAGTCACATCCTGTTTTGCTTCGTACGTGACAAAATGCAAGTTCATGTGAAATTTGATTCGCCACAGGTGTTCACTTTGGGCGTTAGCTGTCCACGTGACCGATAACAGAATGGTCAAAGCGTGGGAAAAAATGATTATACATGCAACGTAGTATATATAAAGACATGTCGTTATCATTTCCACTCTCACTTGGGTGGACTACCTTTGAACACACTGCGTTGCATGAAACCCCTGGTCTTGTTTAACAGTTTTGGTGTTGGTGGAAAATACTTAACCGTGTTGTGGGGTAGGTATTTATTTATATACTTATTCATTTATACATTTATTGATTAATATATATGTATATTTACAAGCAATTATTTATTGATTAAGTAATTAATGATTTTATTTATTTGTTTGCAGATAACCGGCATACCTTACATGTCTGAGGGAGAAGAAACCATTGCACTTTTGAGCCCACTAGAAGGGAAGAGTAACAAGTCACTGCAAGTAAAGGTGAGATGATTTTTTTAAACTAACTTGTTTCATTTTTTTTGTTTTATGTTTTATTTTATGAAATGTATGTATTAACCTGAATTTAGGTATTTATAGCGGTTTATTTTATTTATTTCTAGAAACTTGGAAAGAATAGCCTTACCGCCGTAGCAGTCGCTGAAAAAAAACAGAAACGCACTAAAGCGAAACCACTGCCAAAGAGTGAACTGTTTAAAACTCAGGTAAGTCCAACTTAAAAATGCTATTCCATTTTACCACTACTGAAAACTCGTAGACAAAAAAAAAATCATTACCTGTACATGACTGGGACAATGATTGCTTTCTTGATTAATGGCTATGTTGTTGTTGTTGACTGGGAAAAGTACAAGGCCATGTTGGATTTTCTAAAAATAAAAATAATAAATTTAATTTATGGGTGGTTCCCTATGGACTCAACGAATATCCACAGGTTTGAACATGATAATGTGAACAAAATGACATGACATTCATTTTTGTTTATATATTGGTTAAAGGGAGGGTGGGGGAATGTAAATGACTGTAGCTTTATAAAAAAGAAAATAAGTACATGGGTTACTGTTAGTGCCAACATACAGTTTATTTTTAATGGTGTTTTGATATATTAATGCCAATTAACGTTAACGTTTTATTTACAAGTATTGATTGATTGATTGATTGAGTGATGGGTTATTTTGTTTGCTTTTAGGTGTCGTCATGTGCCATTAACGTAATGAACAGACAGTGAACAAGCATGCATTATGCTTTAAAGTACTCTGTGCAATGTTAATAACTTACAATAAGAAAAAGTTTTATTATAACACATGGCGTTAGTACCAAATACAACAAGTGAGCAAGTTGGTTTACCACGTGGGTTAAATTTAAAATCAGAACATGATCGATGGTTAACATTTGAATCCTGGCCTGTAGGCTTTTTGTCGACGCATGAACTTGCAAAAGCCGGTTTTTTTTACTTGAACCGAGAAGATGTGGTGCGCTGTGTGTTTTGTCGTATTGAACTTTCACACTGGGAAGAAAGGGATGATCCCTTTAGAGACCATTTGCGATGGTCTCCTCACTGTCCTTACATGCTTGGAAAGCAAGTGGGTAACCTACCCGTGCATTCATTTTACCGAACCACAAGGCCTATGGCCGCTACTTACGTTGCTGAATCACAAATAAATAATAATAATGATGTATTACCAGCCAACGGTAGTGTCGATATATGTGGTCCATATGCCATAGACAGTGTTGAATTGGCGTGTGCTTTTGAAAAATTGGGAGTTTGCAAGACTAAAGCACTAGCACACCCAGAGTACAGCTCTGTTGAAAAACGTTTCGAATCTTATAAAAATGTTTGGCCATTAATATTAAAACACCTTACCAAACAGCTAAGTGAAGCTGGATTTTTTTATACTGGTGAAGGGGATAAAACAATATGTTTTTATTGTGGATTTGCTTTAAAGGATTGGCAAATGACTGATGACCCTTTTGTGCAACACGCTCGTTGGTTACCAAACTGTAAATACATGGTGTTGCTTAAAGGTCAGGAATTTGTGAACACTATTCGTAAAGAAAAAGTGATTGCAGCACAAGACATAAAAGTGCCTTTAGAGTTAGAGCACGCGGAGCAAATACATAAGGCTGAAAGAAAAGACTTGTGTTACGAACAGATACAAAAGTGTGACCAACAATTATGTAAAATTTGTTATCAAGATGAACTAGGTGTTGTATTTTTACCCTGTGGACACATGATAGCCTGTGTCAAGTGTGCATTAGAACTTAACACTTGTGCTATATGCAGAAAAGTAGTATCTGCTACAGTTAGGGCATTTCTTGCATAACTAGTATAATTTATTCGCCATGCATAGTGCAAAATCCCTAATTGCACAATATTATTAAAGCTGTTTTAGAGTGTAATAGATATGCTTTTGTTTTGTTTATAGACTACTACAATGAATGTTTTGAATGCTGTGGGACAATCATGTGGCTTAGAGACAAAGAAGCTCAGCGAATTGCCAACGCATATTCCATTCCGCATTATCAAGATTCGGAAATTGAAAACAGCATATGGTGATCGTGTACTTTGTGTATGTGAAAACTTTGAGACATTTCTGCCTATACGGTTTAATGATATGTCGGAGAGTGTTTTTGATGAAGTCAATAATGCTGTGCAACCTGTACACTTAATTTATGAAGGTTTTAAAAACAATAGGTGCATGGTTCGTTTTAATTAAATAAATAAATAATGTGAAATAATAATGGAAAATATAAGTAATGACAATATACTGAAAAAGAAAGAAAATATGTGTATAGAATAATAATGTTTTAGTGTTTAGTGTTGTCTTTAAAAATATTATGATGAAACCAAAAAAAAAATGTATATAAAGTTTGTAAATAAATGCAAAATGATGTTACAATGCTGTTTTATTTTATACAAAGTTAGTATATTTAACATTGCAGAGTATACATGATTATGACAATAAATGCACACTGAATACAAGCCTTTCTCACTTTACAATAGTCTGTTATAGTTTTAAACACAAGGCTTGTTGTAGATCATTTTCTAGCAATGTCCATTCAATGTTGTTTTCGAAAAGTGGGGAAGCCACAATGGTTGTATTGACATAAAAACCTTATGGTTATTACTATTTAGTCACTTTCACCCCCTTGCATATCAAGAGCAGATGACCTAGTTGTTCCACTCTTTAAAACGACAACAACAACACTACCTCTTGCATAGTTTGTGATGTTGATGGCTCTTGCGACGTGGAAGATGGATTAAAAATAACTTTGAGAACAGGGGTTAAACGTTGATCATTAAACAATGCACTATTTTGAGTAGCAATATGGTTTTCTTGATTTTTTGTCGACGGCAACTGTGTTTCATGCGGTACACTACATTGATGATCACTGACACTTAAAACCTCACTATTTTTACTTTTTAGGTCACTACGACAATGTTTGGAACGTTGCTTTGAACAACGCCAAATAACAGTTCCATTTTTATTGGTTCGTTTCACAATATATGAATATCCTTTATAGTATGCGTAAGGCTTACCATACCTAGTCACTGATACTTCCATATCAACTGTCGAGTATAGACTAAGCTCTAGTAAAGTCAACTTGGTAATAAGAATACTAGTTTAATGTGAGAGCAAATATGGATCCAAAGAGTTCAGGTAAAAGTGAAAGCAAATAAGCAAATATTAGAAACAAGTGTTGGGGTGAAAGTGGTCGCAAAGTGGTAGACCCATTACACAATAATTTCAGCACGACGAAGCTCTTGTTCAATTTCTTTGATTTCCCAATCGTGACCAGTATGGCCAGATTGACGTGAGGCATGCAACAACTGTAGCCGCTGGACGAGCTTATTGGGATTGTGCCAGTATACAAATTTAACAAATGGATTTTTAGGTGTAAACAAAGCATTACCATTATCATGATCATTATCATCATCATCATTATCATCATCATGATCACCATTATCATCATGACCATCATCACTGTTACTATATAGTCCTTTTTGATCCTCTTGCAATACCACTTTATTTATAGTCTGAGTTGATTTTGATAGTGTTGAAGGTTTCTTGGACGTTGACAACTGTCCTAACATAACGTTTTGAGGACATGATAAGTCCTTTTGAACAAACACTGCACTATCTTTAGCCGCAATATCGTTTTCTTGAACTTGCTTTTTAGCATTTTGATAATTGTTTGTAAACAGTAAGCGTGGTTCGTTTCGAGCACTACATTGATGAACACTCACACTTAAAACCTTTCCATTTTTACTTTTCAGATTGCCTCGACATTTTGTTGACCTCTCTTTTGAGCATCGCCAGAATATTATTCCATTCACATTCTGGCGATTATAGTTATAGGAGTAGCCTTGATAGAGTGCACGTAGCCTACCTTTGTTGGTTGTAATAAGTTCCATTGTAGTAACTGACCTGTCAGTACGATGTTCACACTACAAAGGTTACAACTGTTTTGCTGATGGAGTGACCTACTATAAGCTTATATATTGGCTTATGTGTTGGCTTTTTGTGTTGGCTTTTTGTGTTGGCTTTTCGTGTTGGCTTTTGTGTTGGCTTTTTGTGTTGGCTTTTTGTGTTGGCTTTTCATGTTGGCTTTTCGTGTTGGCTTATGTGTTGGCTTTTTGTGTTGGCTTTTTGTGTTGGCTTTTCGTGTTGGCTTTTGTGTTGGCTTATGTGTTGGCTTTTTGTGTTGGCTTTTTGTGTTGGCTTTTCATGTTGGCTTTTTGTGTTGGCTTTTCGTGTTGGCTTTTCGTGTTGGCTTTTGTGTTGGCTTTTCGTGTTGGCTTTTTGTGTTGGCTTTTCGTGTTGGCATTTCGTGTTGGCTTTTCGTGTTGGCTTTTTTTGTATTGGCCTTTCGTGTTGGTTTTTTGTATTGGCTTTTCGTGTTGGCTTTTTGTGTTGGCTTTAGTATTGGCTTTTGTATTGGCTTATTTGACAAGTTATTTGTGTCAATGTATTTAGTGGATTTTTTCTTGGTGTTGGAAAGTAGTTGAAAGAGAGGGAATATTTAAAGACTTAACCTCAGCTCACTAACCTAACCTAACCTAACCTAACCTTTCAACTCTCAGATGTTAATTAAATTCTGTGCATAGTCGAGTTGGAGCCCAAGACCTCAGGGGTAAAAAAACAATTATTTTTGACGACTTATTTTGGTAACTTATTTTAATGGCTAACCTAACTTTACCTAACCTAACCTAACCTAACCTAACCTCAGCTCACTTTGGATATTACTAGTAAGTGTTCATATCCTCTGCTAGGTAGCATGCTAGTAGTACAGGTAGTGCTCATATTTACCGCTAGATAGCGGAAACATATTTTGCATGTTGCATGTGACACTTGTGAAGTTTAACCACATGCAAGACGTGCTTGTATAAGTTCTCTATTTAAACTCAATATACAATTAACCACTAAATGTTCAGAACTAACATGTATAGCCATGTTTAGGGTATATAGGAGACCCTTAGCAAGAAAGGCTGTCTAACCCACGAGTGTACAGCCTTGTCATACGCAGTAAGCCCCTGTTGGCTTTCTCAAATTGTTGTTGTTGTTGTTGTTTTCTGCCAACAGGGGCTTACTGCTTATGACAAGGCTGTACACTCGTGGGTTAGACAGCCTTTCTTGCTAAGGGTCTCCTATATACCCTAAACATGGCTATACATGTTAGTTCTGAACATTTAGTGGTTAATTGTATATTGAGTTTAAATAGAGAACTTATACAAGCACGTCTTGCATGTGGTTAAACTTCACAAGTGTCACATGCAACATGCAAAATATGTTTCCGCTATCTAGCGGTAAATATGAGCACTACCTGTACTACTAGCATGCTACCTAGCAGAGGATATGAACACTTACTAGTAATATCCAAAGTGAGCTGAGGTTAGGTTAGGTTAGGTTAGGTTAGGTAAAGTTAGGTTAGCCATTAAAATAAGTTACCAAAATAAGTCGTCAAAAATAATTGTTTTTTTACCCCTGAGGTCTTGGGCTCCAACTCGACTATGCACAGAATTTAATTAACATCTGAGAGTTGAAAGGTTAGGTTAGGTTAGGTTAGGTTAGTGAGCTGAGGTTAAGTCTTTAAATATTCCCTCTCTTTCAACTACTTTCCAACACCAAGAAAAAATCCACTAAATACATTGACACAAATAACTTGTCAAATAAGCCAATACAAAAGCCAATACTAAAGCCAACACAAAAAGCCAACACGAAAAGCCAATACAAAAAGCCAACACGAAAGGCCAATACAAAAAAAGCCAACACGAAAAGCCAACACGAAATGCTAACACGAAAAGCCAACACAAAAAGCCAACACGAAAAGCCAACACAAAAGCCAACACGAAAAGCCAACACAAAAAGCCAACATGAAAAGCCAACACAAAAAGCCAACACAAAAAGCCAACACATAAGCCAACACAAAAGCCAACACGAAAAGCCAACACAAAAAGCCAACACAAAAAGCCAACACATAAGCCAACACGAAAAGCCAACACAAAAAGCCAACATGAAAAGCCAACACAAAAAGCCAACACAAAAAGCCAACACATAAGCCAACACAAAAGCCAACACGAAAAGCCAACACAAAAAGCCAACACAAAAAGCCAACACATAAGCCAACACGAAAAGCCAACATGAAAAGCCAACACAAAAAGCCAACACAAAAAGCCAACACAAAAGCCAACACGAAAAGCCAACACAAAAAGCCAACACAAAAAGCCAACACATAAGCCAATATATAAGCTTATAGTAGGTCACTCCATCAGCAAAACAGTTGTAACCTTTGTAGTGTGAACATCGTACTGACAGGTCAGTTACTACAATGGAACTTATTACAACCAACAAAGGTAGGCTACGTGCACTCTATCAAGGCTACTCCTATAACTATAATCGCCAGAATGTGAATGGAATAATATTCTGGCGATGCTCAAAAGAGAGGTCAACAAAATGTCGAGGCAATCTGAAAAGTAAAAATGGAAAGGTTTTAAGTGTGAGTGTTCATCAATGTAGTGCTCGAAACGAACCACGCTTACTGTTTACAAACAATTATCAAAATGCTAAAAAGCAAGTTCAAGAAAACGATATTGCGGCTAAAGATAGTGCAGTGTTTGTTCAAAAGGACTTATCATGTCCTCAAAACGTTATGTTAGGACAGTTGTCAACGTCCAAGAAACCTTCAACACTATCAAAATCAACTCAGACTATAAATAAAGTGGTATTGCAAGAGGATCAAAAAGGACTATATAGTAACAGTGATGATGGTCATGATGATAATGGTGATCATGATGATGATAATGATGATGATGATAATGATCATGATAATGGTAATGCTTTGTTTACACCTAAAAATCCATTTGTTAAATTTGTATACTGGCACAATCCCAATAAGCTCGTCCAGCGGCTACAGTTGTTGCATGCCTCACGTCAATCTGGCCATACTGGTCACGATTGGGAAATCAAAGAAATTGAACAAGAGCTTCGTCGTGCTGAAATTATTGTGTAATGGGTCTACCACTTTGCGACCACTTTCACCCCAACACTTGTTTCTAATATTTGCTTATTTGCTTTCACTTTTACCTGAACTCTTTGGATCCATATTTGCTCTCACATTAAACTAGTATTCTTATTACCAAGTTGACTTTACTAGAGCTTAGTCTATACTCGACAGTTGATATGGAAGTATCAGTGACTAGGTATGGTAAGCCTTACGCATACTATAAAGGATATTCATATATTGTGAAACGAACCAATAAAAATGGAACTGTTATTTGGCGTTGTTCAAAGCAACGTTCCAAACATTGTCGTAGTGACCTAAAAAGTAAAAATAGTGAGGTTTTAAGTGTCAGTGATCATCAATGTAGTGTACCGCATGAAACACAGTTGCCGTCGACAAAAAATCAAGAAAACCATATTGCTACTCAAAATAGTGCATTGTTTAATGATCAACGTTTAACCCCTGTTCTCAAAGTTATTTTTAATCCATCTTCCACGTCGCAAGAGCCATCAACATCACAAACTATGCAAGAGGTAGTGTTGTTGTTGTCGTTTTAAAGAGTGGAACAACTAGGTCATCTGCTCTTGATATGCAAGGGGGTGAAAGTGACTAAATAGTAATAACCATAAGGTTTTTATGTCAATACAACCATTGTGGCTTCCCCACTTTTCGAAAACAACATTGAATGGACATTGCTAGAAAATGATCTACAACAAGCCTTGTGTTTAAAACTATAACAGACTATTGTAAAGTGAGAAAGGCTTGTATTCAGTGTGCATTTATTGTCATAATCATGTATACTCTGCAATGTTAAATATACTAACTTTGTATAAAATAAAACAGCATTGTAACATCATTTTGCATTTATTTACAAACTTTATATACATTTTTTTTTTGGTTTCATCATAATATTTTTAAAGACAACACTAAACACTAAAACATTATTATTCTATACACATATTTTCTTTCTTTTTCAGTATATTGTCATTACTTATATTTTCCATTATTATTTCACATTATTTATTTATTTAATTAAAACGAACCATGCACCTATTGTTTTTAAAACCTTCATAAATTAAGTGTACAGGTTGCACAGCATTATTGACTTCATCAAAAACACTCTCCGACATATCATTAAACCGTATAGGCAGAAATGTCTCAAAGTTTTCACATACACAAAGTACACGATCACCATATGCTGTTTTCAATTTCCGAATCTTGATAATGCGGAATGGAATATGCGTTGGCAATTCGCTGAGCTTCTTTGTCTCTAAGCCACATGATTGTCCCACAGCATTCAAAACATTCATTGTAGTAGTCTATAAACAAAACAAAAGCATATCTATTACACTCTAAAACAGCTTTAATAATATTGTGCAATTAGGGATTTTGCACTATGCATGGCGAATAAATTATACTAGTTATGCAAGAAATGCCCTAACTGTAGCAGATACTACTTTTCTGCATATAGCACAAGTGTTAAGTTCTAATGCACACTTGACACAGGCTATCATGTGTCCACAGGGTAAAAATACAACACCTAGTTCATCTTGATAACAAATTTTACATAATTGTTGGTCACACTTTTGTATCTGTTCGTAACACAAGTCTTTTCTTTCAGCCTTATGTATTTGCTCCGCGTGCTCTAACTCTAAAGGCACTTTTATGTCTTGTGCTGCAATCACTTTTTCTTTACGAATAGTGTTCACAAATTCCTGACCTTTAAGCAACACCATGTATTTACAGTTTGGTAACCAACGAGCGTGTTGCACAAAAGGGTCATCAGTCATTTGCCAATCCTTTAAAGCAAATCCACAATAAAAACATATTGTTTTATCCCCTTCACCAGTATAAAAAAATCCAGCTTCACTTAGCTGTTTGGTAAGGTGTTTTAATATTAATGGCCAAACATTTTTATAAGATTCGAAACGTTTTTCAACAGAGCTGTACTCTGGGTGTGCTAGTGCTTTAGTCTTGCAAACTCCCAATTTTTCAAAAGCACACGCCAATTCAACACTGTCTATGGCATATGGACCACATATATCGACACTACCGTTGGCTGGTAATACATCATTATTATTATTTATTTGTGATTCAGCAACGTAAGTAGCGGCCATAGGCCTTGTGGTTCGGTAAAATGAATGCACGGGTAGGTTACCCACTTGCTTTCCAAGCATGTAAGGACAGTGAGGAGACCATCGCAAATGGTCTCTAAAGGGATCATCCCTTTCTTCCCAGTGTGAAAGTTCAATACGACAAAACACACAGCGCACCACATCTTCTCGGTTCAAGTAAAAAAAAACGGCTTTTGCAAGTTCATGCGTCGACAAAAAGCCTACAGGCCAGGATTCAAATGTTAACCATCGATCATGTTCTGATTTTAAATTTAACCCACGTGGTAAACCAACTTGCTCACTTGTTGTATTTGGTACTAACGCCATGTGTTATAATAAAACTTTTTCTTATTGTAAGTTATTAACATTGCACAGAGTACTTTAAAGCATAATGCATGCTTGTTCACTGTCTGTTCATTACGTTAATGGCACATGACGACACCTAAAAGCAAACAAAATAACCCATCACTCAATCAATCAATCAATCAATACTTGTAAATAAAACGTTAACGTTAATTGGCATTAATATATCAAAACACCATTAAAAATAAACTGTATGTTGGCACTAACAGTAACCCATGTACTTATTTTCTTTTTTATAAAGCTACAGTCATTTACATTCCCCCACCCTCCCTTTAACCAATATATAAACAAAAATGAATGTCATGTCATTTTGTTCACATTATCATGTTCAAACCTGTGGATATTCGTTGAGTCCATAGGGAACCACCCATAAATTAAATTTATTATTTTTATTTTTAGAAAATCCAACATGGCCTTGTACTTTTCCCAGTCAACAACAACAACATAGCCATTAATCAAGAAAGCAATCATTGTCCCAGTCATGTACAGGTAATGATTTTTTTTTTGTCTACGAGTTTTCAGTAGTGGTAAAATGGAATAGCATTTTTAAGTTGGACTTACCTGAGTTTTAAACAGTTCACTCTTTGGCAGTGGTTTCGCTTTAGTGCGTTTCTGTTTTTTTTCAGCGACTGCTACGGCGGTAAGGCTATTCTTTCCAAGTTTCTAGAAATAAATAAAATAAACCGCTATAAATACCTAAATTCAGGTTAATACATACATTTCATAAAATAAAACATAAAACAAAAAAAATGAAACAAGTTAGTTTAAAAAAATCATCTCACCTTTACTTGCAGTGACTTGTTACTCTTCCCTTCTAGTGGGCTCAAAAGTGCAATGGTTTCTTCTCCCTCAGACATGTAAGGTATGCCGGTTATCTGCAAACAAATAAATAAAATCATTAATTACTTAATCAATAAATAATTGCTTGTAAATATACATATATATTAATCAATAAATGTATAAATGAATAAGTATATAAATAAATACCTACCCCACAACACGGTTAAGTATTTTCCACCAACACCAAAACTGTTAAACAAGACCAGGGGTTTCATGCAACGCAGTGTGTTCAAAGGTAGTCCACCCAAGTGAGAGTGGAAATGATAACGACATGTCTTTATATATACTACGTTGCATGTATAATCATTTTTTCCCACGCTTTGACCATTCTGTTATCGGTCACGTGGACAGCTAACGCCCAAAGTGAACACCTGTGGCGAATCAAATTTCACATGAACTTGCATTTTGTCACGTACGAAGCAAAACAGGATGTGACTTGTTAACAGTTATCATGCACGTGGACAGATAACGTCCAAGGTGAACACCTGCGGTAGATCAAATGTCACATGGACTTGCATTTTGTCACGTACGAAGCAAGACAGAATGTCACTGGTTTAGCGTGCCTGTGGTTTCACATGTGTGCACGCCTTTCGCACTTCCCTGCCACCACAATGGTCAGATTATTTCACCTTCAAGCGTCTTGGTCATTTTTTCCATTGCACCTGTTGTCAAGTCAGATCGGAGCCTTCCAATAAGCTCAAATGACCTTCACCTCCTGCTCGTTTGTTTTCGATACTCGCTTCGACCAACATAGAATCAAGTTCTCATCACCGTTTACACGTCAAAGGTAAAATATCAGGAAAAACGCACGCTCGCTCTGTCATACACCGATCCGCCGAAATAGCGATTGTTCTATTAAGCATGGTCCTTGTGGTTAGCGACAGGTTCGTTGAAACACACACATACCCAGCCGTATCGTCTCTCTCAACCACCACGCTTCATGGACATTATAAACAGGTAAAGAAAAAGAAAACGTTTTTTCAACATGTATGGCGTTAGGCCCTTTGTGAATTATTTTTTGAAAAAAATATCTACCACACTCGAAAGGGGGCGTTACCCCGAGTCCTAGGACACCTCCTACACGTCTCTAGCGTTATTGGTTCGTGAGATATCGGCAAAAATCACAAAAAACACGTGTTTACCCCAAAATCGCGTTTCCAAATTTTTTTTAAAAATATAACGAGTTGTCCATAGCAAAGAGGACGTCACTCCGAGTCCTTGGACCCCTCGTTCATGTCTCTAGCATACTTGGTTCGCGAGATAAAGCAAAAAGTTCAAAATCACGGTTTTACCCCAAAAAGACCGTGTTTCCAAATTTTCACCTTTTCGACACCTACATTCCCGTAAAGAGCACAACGAGACGAAAAAAACGAATCCAAGCACGCCCTCCTAGCATGGCTCCTTCCATTCCAAGGTCGCAGGGTCTCACAACTTGCTAAGTGAGACAGCTCTGTCCTTACCACACTACTGCAGGTTTTCATTCTAGAGACTTGAAATTTATTTTGGGGGTAGAGGGGGTAGGGACAATTGATTTACGTCAAACAATTTTTTTTGTAGAGTTCCTAGTTTCCAAAATATAGGATTTTCAAAATTAAAGTGTTTTCAAAAAAACATAAAAGTAAAAAAGTTTCATTATAGAAAATAAAGGGCATAAAGACCATTCGTTTGAGCTATGGCACAACGTTCTATCATGTTTAGTTTTCAAACTATCACCTAGTTTCAAAAACAAAAATTTTCATTTTTTTTTTCAAAAGTATAACGAGTGGTCCATAGCAAAGGGGCGTCACCTCAAGTCCTATGAACACCTCATTCGTGAAACTCCGACCATGGGTTCGAGAGAAAAGTCTATTTAAATGTTTCAACTTCGCGCGGCGGCCATGTTGGTTTATTGGGCACATGAGTGTCAAGTGAAGCAGAACCCCCACTACTCCACTACTCATAGTGGTAGAAAATATAACATGTATTGTTAAGAAATAGTTTAAGCGGTTATGTGGATCCATTACATAATAATTTTAGCACGACGAAGCTCATTTTCTATATCCAATAGTTCTCCTTCATATTCAGTATAACCAGCCTGTTTATAGACATGCAGTTGCTGAAGCCGCCGGATTAGCTTACTTGGATTGTTCCAGTAGACAAATTTAACAAATGATTTTTTAGGTGTAAACAAAGCATTAGCATTATCATTATTATCTTCATCATCAACATCATCATCATAACCATTATCATTATCATCATCATTATCATCATCATCATGATTATGATAATCCTCATCACTATTACTATATAGGCCTTTTTGATCCTTTTGCAATACCACATTTTGCACAGTCTGTGTCGCCTTTGATAATGTTGGGAGTTTTTCAGACATTGACAACTGTCCTAACACGACTTTCTGAGGAGATGATACATGCTTCTTAACAAACAATGCACTATCTTGAGATGCAATATCTTTTTCTGGGACAAGTGTTTTAACATTTTGAAGAGTTTTTTTTTAAACAGCAACGATGTTTTATCTGGTACACTACATTGATGCTCACTCACACTTAAGACATCACTATTTTTACTTTTCAGCTCACCTCGACACTGTTTTGAACGATGTTTTGAACAACGCCAAATAACAGTTCCATTTTATTGGTTCGTTTTACAATATATGTATATCCTTTATAGAATGCGTATGGCATACCATTGCTATTTGTTGATACTTCCATGCCAATTGTCAAGCATGAACTAATCTCTAGCAAAGTTCACTCGATAATATATATAATAGTTTAAAGTGAGAGGAAAAGTGGGTGCAAGAGTGGGTGCAAAAGTGGGTGCAAAAGTGAGTGTAAAAGGGAGTGCAAAAGTGGGTGCAAAAGTGAATGCAAAAGTGGGTGCAAAAGTGGGTGCAAAAGTGAGTGCAAAAGTGGGTGCAAAGTGGGTGCAAGAGTGGGTGCAAAAGTGAGTGCAAAAGTGGGTGCAAAAGTGAGAGTAAAAGGGAGTGCAAAAGTGGGTGCAAAAGTGAATGCAAAAGTGGATGCAAAAGTGAGTGCAAAAGTGGGTGCAAAAGTGGGTGCAAAAGTCAGTGTAAAAGGGAGTGTAAAAGTGAGTGCAAAAGTGGGTGCAAAAGTGAATGCAAAATTGGATGCAAATGTGGGTGCAAAAGTGGGTGCCGCTTATAGTAGGCATGCATTTTACTAGAATGTGATTTGAGTAAATGTAATTTCTGAACCCAAGTAGTGAATAGTCAGTTGGTTTTGATCTATGCAAGCGTAAACATGTCACATACACTGGTGATGGATACTCAAGGCTTTAAGATCAACGAAAACAAGTACAGTATATATTTAAAGAGGTGACTATCATTGATTGCACAACACGCGGGTTACCATATCTTTTTTGGGACTAGTGTTTTAACATTTGAAGTGTTTTTTTAAACAGCAACGATGTCTTATCTGTCACACTACATTGATGATCACTCACACTTAAGACCTCACTATTTTTACTTTTTAGCTCACTTTGACACTGTTTTGAACGATGTTTTGAACAATGTCAAATAACAGTTCCATTTTATTGGTTTGTTTTACAATATATATAACCTTTATAGTATGCATATGGCTTACCATAACTATTCGTTGATACTTCCATATCAATTTTCAAGCATGAAATAATCTCCAATAAATTTCGCTCGATAATAGAAATAATAGTTTAAAGTGGGTGCAAAAGTGGGTGCAAAAGTGGGTGTAAAAGTGAGTGCAAAAGTGGGTGCAAAGGTGGGTGCAAAAGTGAGTGCAAAAGAGGGTGCAAAAGTGGGAGCAAAAGTCAGAGTAAAAGGGAGTGCAAAAGTGGGTGCAAAAGTGAGTGCAAAATTGGATGTAAATGTGGGTGCAAAAGTGGGTGTCGCTTATAGTAGGCATGAATTTTACTAGAATGTGATTTGAGTAAATGTAATTTCTAAACCCAAGTAGTGAATAGTCAGTTGGTTTTGATCTATGCAAGCGTAAACATGTCACATACACTGGTGATGGATACTCAAGGCTTTAAGGTCAACGAAAACAAGTACAGTATATATTTAAAGAGGTGGCTATCATTGATTGCACAACATGCGGGTTACCATATCTTTTTTGGGACTAGTGTTTTAACATTTGAAGTGTTTTTTAAACAGCAACGATGTCTTATCTGTCACACTACATTGATGATCACTCACACTTAAGACCTCACTTTTTTTTACTTTTTAGCTCACTTTGACACTGTTTTGAACGATGTTTTGAACAACGTCAAATAACAGTTCCATTTTATTGGTTCGTTTTACAATATACGTATAACCTTTATAGTATGCATATGGCTTACCATAACTATTCGTTGATACTTCCATATCAATTTTCAAGCATGAAATAATCTCCAATAAATTTTGCTCGATAATAGAAATAATAGTTTAAAGTGGGTGTAAAGGTGGGTGCAAAAGTGGGTGCAAAAGTGAGTGTAAAAGTGGGTGCAAAAGTGAATGCAAAAGTGAATGTAAAAGTGGGTGCAAAAGTGGGTGCAGTTTATAGTAGGCATGATTTTTACTAGAATGTGATTTGAGTAAATGTAATTTCTAAACCCAAGTAGTGAATAGTCAGTTGGTTTTGATTTATGCAAGCGTAAACATGTCTCATACACTGATGATGGATACTCAAGGCTTCATGGTCAACAAAAACAAGTATATAGTTAAAGAGGTAGCTATTATTGTTTGCACAACACTGAATCTATTTTTGAAATTTTGACAAAGGGCCTAAGTGCACTTTTGTCAATATCTCGCGAACCAATAAAACTAGGGCATTGTATGAGGTATTGTTGGACTTTTTGCCGAAGACTGCTGGTAAACAACTATGCACCCACGACATTTTTAAAGATGGCGGCTAACCCACGAGGGGTGATTAAAAATTAATCCAAGCAGCGCTTGTCGATAAGCAAACCAATAATCAAAGGGGGGTATGACAGAGCTTGAGGCGATAACCCCTTTTGAATGATCCCTGTTGATTTGCCCCGTTGGACTGGTCCCCGTTGACTAGTCCGTCTGGACGGGTCCTTTTTGAAGGGAGTCATTTTTGACGTGCCCCTGCTGACAGGTCACTGTGGACGGGTCCCTGTTGACAGGTCCTTTTGACTAATCCCTTTGGACCCGTCCCTTTGACATAATTTGGCTAAATGCATGGGCCAACCCATAGGGATCAGTCCAAAGGGACCGGTCCAAAGGGATTAGTCAAAAGGACATGTCAACAGGGACCCGTCCACAGTGACCCGTCAGCAGGGGCCCGTCAAAAATGACTCCCTTCAAAAAGGACCCGTCCAGAGGGACTAGTCAACGGGGACCAGTCCAAAGGGGCAAATCAACAGGGATCAATCAAAAGGGGTTATCGCCTCAAGGTCTGTCATACCCCCCTTTGATTATTGGTTTGCTTATCGACAAGCGCCGCTTGGATTACTTTTTAATCACCCCTCGTGGGTTAGCCGCCATCTTTAAAAAGGTCGTGGGAACATAGGTGTCTACCAGCAGTCTTCGGCAAAAAGTCCAACAATACCTCATACAATGCCCTAGTCTTATGGGTTCGCGAGATATTAACAAAAGTGCACTTAGGCCCTTTGTCAAAATTTCAAAAATAAATTCAGTGTTGTGCAATCAATAATAGCTACCTCTTTAACTATATACTTGTTTTTGTTGACCATGAAGCCTTGAGTATCTATCATCAGTGTATGAGACATGTTTACGCTTGCATAAATCAAAACCAACTGACTACTCACTACTTGGGTTTAGAAATTACATTTACTCAAATCACATTCTAGTAAAAATCATGCCTACTATAAACTGCACCCACTTTTGCACCCACTTTTACATTCACTTTTGCACTCACTTTTGCACCCACTTTTACACTCACTTTTGCACCCACTTTTGCACCCTCCTTTGCACCAACATTAAATCATTATTTCCATTATCGAGCGAAATTTATTGGAGATTATTTCATGCTTGAAAATTGATATGGAAGTATCAACGAATAGTTATGGTAAGCCATATGCGTACTATAAAGGTTATACGTATATTGTAAAACGAACCAATAAAATGGAACTGTTATTTGACGTTGTTCAAAACATCGTTCAAAACAGTGTCAAAGTGAGCTAAAAAGTAAAAATAGTGAGGTCTTAAGTGTGAGTGATCATCAATGTAGTGTGACAGATAAGACATCGTTGCTGTTTAAAAAAACACTTCAAATGTTAAAACACTAGTCCGAAAAAAAGATATGGTAACCCGCGTTTTGTGCAATCAATGATAGCCACCTCTTTAAATATATACAGTACTTGTTTTCGTTGACCTTAAAGCCTTGAGTATCCATCACCAGTGTATGTGACATGTTTACGCTTGCATAGATCAAAACCAACTGACTATTCACTACTTGGGTTTAGAAATTACATTTACTCAAATCACATTCTAGTAAAATTCATGCCTACTATAAGCGACACCCACTTTTGCACCCACATTTGTATTAAATTTTGCACTCACTTTTGCACCCACTTTTGCACTCACTTTTACACTCACTTTTACACTCCCTTTTACACTGACTTTTGCACCCACTTTTGCACCCTCTTTTGCAACCACTTTTGCACTCACTTTTGCACCCACCTTTGCACTCACTTTTGCACCCACTTTTGCACCCACCTTTGCACCCACTTTTGCACTCACTTTTGCACTCACTTTTGCACCCACTTTTGCACCCACTTTAAACTATTATTTCTATTATCGAGCGAAATTTATTGGAGATTATTTCATGCTTGAAAATTGATATGGAATTATCAACGAATAGTTATGGTAAGCCATATGCATACTATAAAGGTTATACGCATATTGTAAAACGAACCAATAAAATGGAACTGTTATTTGACATTGTTCAAAACATCGTTCAAAACAGTGTCAAAGTGAGCTAAAAAGTAAAAATAGTGAGGTCTTAAGTGTAAGTGATCATCAATGTAGTGTGACAGATAAGACATCGTTGCTGTTTAAAAAAAACACTTCAAATGTTAGAACACTAGTCCGAAAAAAAGATATGGTAACCCGCGTGTTGTGCAATCAATGATAGTCACCTCTTTAAATATATACTGTACTTGTTTTCGTTGACCTTAAAGCCTTGAATATCCATCACCAGTGTATGTGACATGTTTACGCTTGCATAGATCAAAACCAACTGACTATTCACTACTTGGGTTTAGAAATTACATTTACTCAAATCACATTCTAGTAAAATTCATGCCTACTATAAGCGGCACCCACTTTTGCACCCACATTTACATCCAATTTTGCACTCACGTTTGCACCCACTTTTGCACTCACTTTAACACTCCCTTTTACACTCCCTTTTACACTGACTTTTGCACTGAATTTTGCATTCTTTTCTGCACCCACTCTTGCACCCACTCTTGCACCCACTTTTGCACTCACTTTTGCACCCACTTTTGCACCCACTTTTGCATTCAATTTTGCACCCACTTTTGCACCCACTTTTGCATTCACTTTTGCATTCACTTTTGCACTCCCTTTTACACTCACTTTTGCACCCGCTTTTGCACCCACTCTTGCACCCACTTTTCCTCTCACTTTAAACTATTATTTATATTATCGAGTGAACTTTGCTAGAGATTAGTTCATGCTTGACAATTGACATGGAAGTATCAACAAATAGCAATGGTATGCCATACGCATTCTATAAAGGATATACATATATTGTAAAACGAACCAATAAAAATGGAACTGTTATTTGGCGTTGTTCAAAACATCGTTCAAAACAGTGTCGAGGTGAGCTGAAAAGTAAAAATAGTGATGTCTTAAGTGTGAGTGATCATCAATGTAGTGTACCAGATAAAACATCGTTGCTGTTTAAAAAAAAACTCTTCAAAATGCTAAAACAGTTGTCCCAGAAAAAGATATTGCATCTCAAGATAGTGGCATGTATCATCTCCTCAGAAAGTCGTGTTAGGACAGTTGTCTATGTCTGAAAAACTCCCAACATTATCAAAGGCAACACAGACTGTGCAAAATGTGGTATTGCAAAAGGATCAAAAAGGACAATATAGCAATAGTGATGAGGATTATCATGATCATGATGATGATGATAATGATGATGATAATGATAATGGTTATGATGATGATGTTGATGATGAAGATAATAATGATAATGCTAATGCTTTGTTTACACCTAAAAAATCATTTGTTAAATTTGTCTACTGGAACAATCCAAGTAAGCTAATCCGGCGGCTTCAGCAACTGCATGTCTATAAACAGGCTGGTTATACTGAATATGAAGAAGAACTATTGGATATAGAAAATGAGCTTCGTCGTGCTAAAATTATTATGTAATGGATCCACATAACCGCTTAAACTATTTCTTAACAATACATGTTATATTTTCTACCACTATGCTACCATTTTGCTCTCACTTTTGTTATCACTTCAAACTGTACATATTAAATATAAAAGCCAACGCTAAATGATTTTATTATCAGAACAGTTATAAACTTTGTAGTGAGCAAATCATACTAACAGGTTAGTTGCTAGTATGGAACTTACTACAACTAACAAAGGTAAACAACGTATACTCTATAAAGGCTACTCTTATAACTATAATCGTCAAAATGTAAAAGGAATAATATTTTGGCGATGCTCAAAAGAGAGGTCAAAAAGATGTCGAGGCAATCTAAAAAGTAGAAATGGTAAGGTTTTAAGTGTGAGTGATCATCAATGTGGTGTACCAGATGAAACACTGTTGGTGTCAACAAATAATCATGACAATGCTAAAAAGCTAGTACAAGAAAAAAATGTTGCTACTCAAAATAGTGCAGTGTTTATTGAGCAACATTTAACCCCTGCTGTAAAAGTTGTGTTTAATCCATCTTCCACATCTCAAGAGTCATCAACATCAAAAACTATGCAAAAGGTTGTGTTGTTGTTGTTGTTTTAAGGGGCTGAACTAGAAGGTTATCTACCCTTCATATGCAAGAGAATCAAAAAGGACTAAATAGTAATAGAGAAAAAAGAAATGTATTTTGAATGTAACTATTGTACAAGTACTTATATTAAATAAATAAAAATATTGTATGGGTATTGTCTGTTTTTTCTTAATTGCTATACCCACGTCCTACTATATTAATGCCATTGTTAACCATCAACAGTCTCCACCTATGTTCAGAAAGAAAGTGATCTTAAACAATGCACTCTATCGATGGTTTTTGTACCGGGTATCATAATAAAACAGTGTCGTCAAGCCATGTTCAGGCAATAGTAATGTTAGGTAAGGGGTTCGAACCCTTGCTTCCTTGTACAGGAATAGTTTTTACTCAACAGCAACCCATAATACTGTACTTTGAAACATGTCACATCTCATTAGAAAATGTCAACTGTATCGTTTTCGAAGACCCCAGCTGCTGGCTAGTAGCTAGCAGACTGTGCAACAGAAACAGTGTCACCATGTTCATCCTTAAAAAAAAGTCAACATTTATTATTGTTTTTCGTATTATTGTTCATTAAGAGAAGTGTAAAGTTGTCTTTGTGACGTAACGGTTATAATTGTTAGCTGGCACTCTAAAGCTCTTGAGTTCAATTCGAGCTTTAACATAAAATTTTAAAAGTATATTAGAACTAAAACAGGTCTACTCAGTCTCGGGTGATCCAAATAAGTAGATGTGGTTTGATTCACACTTTAACGATAGAACACGACGGTTTTTTATTTTTTAAATAATGATAGCAATTTGTTCATTTTTTTTTTCATTTTCACATTTCACACATTGCCATTTGTCAATTTTCCATGTACACGATTTGAAAATGTCAGTTTAAAGTTTTTGGATTTCATGATATGGAAACAAGAATTTTCCATTTTGTTGTTTACACATTTGTCAATATCCCATTTACAATTTTTAAATGTCAGTTTTAAGTTTTTAAATTGTGTTGATATCGAAACATGGATTTCCTATTTTTTTCCATATCACAGACGACACGTTTATGATTTAGTCCATGCTGAAAGTTAAGTTTTGTAAAACATACATTTGCTGATTAAAATTTTCTTGAAATCACCTTAATGGAAGTGCTTGGCCATGGCAATAGTGCATTCTCTTTCTGTTTGTTTCCAAAAACATATAGGCCTACTACTACTACTACTACTACTACTACTACTACTGTAGGTAAGACTGTTTTACAAAATAACACCTATCTACCGCTGCATTAAAAACACAAGTGTTAAAAAAACTACAGTATACTATTTACCATTTGCTATATACATTAATTACCCCACCATCCTACCTTGCCGTGTTTGCTTTGGTTGAACAATAAATGCTACCCACACACACACACACACACACACACACACACACACACTCACACACACACACACACACACTTTCTCTCTCTATCATTCTATCTATAGTCATACATTCACACAACCATACCTGTCTTTGAAAAACAAATACAACCACGCTATTTATCCTTGACATGCACACTTATCCCAAATAACTTTTAGTTATACATTTAACATTTACAATTACAAAACATGTTTCCACTATTTACAATTACAAAAATGAATATTTACAAACACTAAATCTACTGGTTACAAAAAACCATGTCTCTAAACAATAAAATATAGAAGTTACACCTCCACCTCGTGGTTATAACCCTATGGTAGGCTAATGCACAGGGCATTCATCTGCACTCATTTGCTATCCATCAAGGTAAAAGTGCATTTTCTCTGTTCCACAAGATACAAATTTGATTGCTGGATCGTATCCTGCACTGTTTATGCGATATAGCTTTGCCAGTTCATAAAACCACTAGGTAGTTCTCTACATATAGCAATTTTACCACTGCTCTACCTACGCCTTTTGCTCTTTTGGCTTTCTTACAGTCTAGTGTGTGATAGACAGCATTAACTGTATATCAAACCGAGTTCACCTTTGTATTTGTAATTCAAGTAATAAATTGAAAAGACACAAATGTAATCAGGTTTGATCGTTATCTCTGTTTTGTTTTGTTTAATATGTTTATGACATGTATATTAACCTGAAATCGAACCCTGTTGAAAAGGCTAACAGCTTAACCACTACACCACCATGCCCTTGTTTCTTAGTTTGACTCGTTCTAGGCCTCAGACCTGGAAATCGAGTTAAGACCACCAGTACAAGAGCTAAAAGTGCTTAACACTGCAACACAAAATGGATAGCTTGTAACATTATACAACCGGAAATGATTATATTTCTGTTAGCAATGCATTTTGTCATCAGCCTACTGTCTGAGCACTGACAGCAACACAGTTTAGTTTAAAACAAGCGAGTGTGTGTGTATAGATTATTAGCCTCAAGTATTTAAAGCTTGCTGTGTGTAGTGACCATCTTGTCCCAGTAACCACTGAGCATTTTTGTGTTTTAGCTATCCTCTTTAACCAATCAATTAAAGATAGTCTACTCTTAATTCTTGAATCGATAAATCAGAGTTTGTGTACACCGTTCGTCATTTATTAACCCATACCTGCAACCTATACTCTCTCTATACTGCGGTTTGATCTGTGAAACAAGTTTCAATGGTAAAAGACTTGTCAGTCACCATACATGTAGCCTATACTAATTTTTTCTCTACCTAGCTATGTTTCATCACACCCATGGTAAACATCTCACATGTTCGTATCCGATTATTAGTTTATAAAATCTCAGGTCGATGACCTTGATGTATTGGGTATTTTGGGTAAATTCATTGGCCATGGGAAAGGGTTGACCATTCTAAGTCCTATAACACCTCACATGTTGATATTCGATTATTAGTTTATAAAATAATAGGTCAATGACCTTGCTGTTTTGAATCTTTTGGGTAAATTCGTTGGTCATGGAAAAGGGTTGACCATCCTGAGTCCCATGACACCTCACTTGAGCCTCTCTGATTATTAGTTAGCGAGATATTAACAAAAGTGCAGTTAGGCCCTTTTGACATAAATAAATAATATATTCAAAAACAGAATGTCACCTCAAGTCCAACGACCTCTCATACAGGTCCCTAGCCTTATTGATTCATGAGATATTAAAAAGCTTATGACCTATTAGTTTTGGATCTTTTGGTAATTTTTTAAAAAATAACTCATCTATAAATCATTATTCAAAAAGCC
Organism: Meconema thalassinum; assembly: GCA_946902985.2. NCBI lineage: Eukaryota > Metazoa > Arthropoda > Insecta > Orthoptera > Tettigoniidae > Meconema > Meconema thalassinum. The sequence continues at coordinate 221,821,002 of OX336390.1, read as the reverse complement.
CGCCCGCTTACAAAAACCCCAAGTGCGCATGCGTAAAAACAAAAAACAAACATGTTTATTCATAGTAGCAATCGGCTCTTCACATGCGTTTCATGTGGAACAACGTTTAATTTCATCATAGCATTAGGGACCATGGGCCAGTCCATAGGGACCAGGCCAAAGGGACCGGTCTAAAGGGATTAGTCAAAAAGGACCCGTCAACAAGGATCCGTCCACAGGGACTCGTCCACAAGGACCTGTCAACAATGACCAGTCCAAAGGGGCCTGTCCATAGGGACCCGACCACAGGGACCTGTCAACAATGTCCTGTCAACAGGGACCCGTCAACAAGGTCCTGTCAAAAATGACTCCCTTCAATAAGGACCCGTCCAAAGGGGTTAGTCAACAGGGATCAGTCCAAAGAAACAAATCACTATGGATCAATCAAAAGGGGTTATCGCCTCAAGGTCTGACATACCCCTCTTTGATTATTGGTTTGCCTATCGACAAGCACCACTTGGAAAACATTTTGATCACCCCTCGTGGGTTGGGTTAGGTTAGGTTACACTACAGTCACCATCTTTAAAAAGCCCGCCCTCTTACAAAAGCCATGAGTGTACATGTGTAAAAAAACGGAAAACAAGCATATTAATTCATAGTGACTTTCCACCATACACATGTCTCTTGTGTGGAACAACGTTTAATTCCATATTGGACTTAAAACTCTCACATGTTCCACTTGAAAAGCGAGATTTTCTAAAAAAAAAAATACAATTTCACCCCATAGTAGGGGTAGGTTTTATTTTGTGGTGGAGCTATGTTGTCCATTGGAAAGGGAGTGTCAGCCCGAGTTCAATGACACCTCGTACAAGTCTCTAGCCTGATTGGTTCGCGAGATATTGCCATTTTAGTATTCCAGCGGTGGAGCGGTGGCGGTGGGTTTTGAACTCTCCAATTCACACTACTGTTGCGGGATCTGGGGAAGAGAGGCGTTACCAAGATTAGGCGCTTCACCCGAAAGATTGGAGAGAACAGCGTCGATACCGGCGCTTTTATTCTCCATTTTGAGGGTGATGTTGTACCTAAGCAGGTGAAGGTCACATCGTACCACTGCGATGTTCGACCGTACATCCCTCCACCTATGCGCTGCTATCAATGCCAGAAATTCGGGCATGTTTCCGCCAGGTGCACTGCCAAGGCCGTGTGTAGAGAGTGTGGCAAGGGGACACATGAGGGTGAGAGGTGTACGCCTCCCCCGATTTGTCCTAACTGCCAAGGAAGCCACTCTCCACGATCGAAGCAGTGCCCTGAGTTCTGTAAGGAAGCAAAAATTCAAGAAATAAGAATTCTTGATAGGCTTTCATATCACGACGCTCGCAAGAGGTATCGTGATATGAATGCCCCCGAATTTCAGGTATCGTTTGCAGCTGCAACGACGCCCTCACTCACCCCTGCCGCATCTTTACCGAGTGTAGTACCCTCGACGCCCGTATTTTCAGCAGTGTTAAAATCACCCCTCGCTGTACCAGTGAAAAATGTCAGCCCGAAGGAGGTACAACAACCTTCTTCGGCCCCGCAAAAGAAGGCGCTGGTTATACCATCTAAACCGGCGCAATCGGAGAAGAAGTCATCTTCTTCTCCGAAACGGTCGGCGAATAAGTCTTCCCCAGCTAAAGGGGGAAAGAAGACTTTGCCGACCAGAGCTGGTCCTTCTTCCAGCCCACCTAATAAGAAAAAAAAAATAGGGGGGAAGAGGGAGACGGTTCGTCGCCGTCTCTCTCGCCCTCCTGATGACGGGATGGCTACTGTCTCTGCTGGCCTTTCCGCTCCCACGACCACAAAGGGAGCGAAGCCTGCTGAAGCCAAGCCCGTCCGTATGGAGGAACTCCCCTATAGAAAAGAAAATAGATCGACGGAGGAGAGGGGAACGGTTCAGTGCCGTTTCTCTTCCTCTCCTAAAGGCAGGGCTCCTCACATATCTGCTGGCCATCCCGCTCCCACCACTACCAGTGGAGCGGTGCCAGCAGGAGCGACCTTGTTTTATAAGGACCCGGCGTCTGTGGGGAAGGGACCATCTACTTCCCCAAACACACGTCGGCGCCGATCCAAAAAGAAATCTCTTCGGGTCGTGTCGGAGACAGACACCCAGTCTTCGGACCGGGAGAAAGTCCCTCGACACCGCTCTCGCTCTTCCCCAAGAGCGAGACTCGTGAGGTCCGACGACGACCGCGCGCAACCTAAGAGAGCCCCCGCTTCATTTTCTTCGTCTTCGGACGGAGATGTGGAGATTAAGGTGTGCTCTCCTGCCCCATTATCGCCAACTAGAGATGGGGAAGGGTGGCAAGCGGTCAAGCATAAGTAGAAGACTCAATTCTACTTAAGTCCACACCATGGCACTATTACAATGGAACTGTAATAGCTATTCTGTTCATCTCGCTGAGTTACGTCAATTAATATCTTCGTTTTCGGCAACCATTGTCTGTCTTCAGGAATCCAGGTTTCGTCCTGGACATGAGACAACAATGCGTCACTTCAAACTCTTCTCTAAAGACCGGGTGGACGGATCTGTGGCCGCTGGTGGCGTCTGCACTCTCGTCCACTCGAGCCTCTTTAGTGAAGAGGTGCCGTTGCGTACTCAGCTAGAGGCAGTTGCAGTTCGTACTTCGTTGCCAGTAATGGCAACAGTATGTAACGTGTACATCCCGCCTGATTCTCAACCGGATTACAACCAGCTGGTGGATCTAGTCTCTCAGCTCCCCCCTCCTCTTCTCCTTCTGGGAGATGTTAATGCCCACAACACCATCTGGGGCTCCGCTACCACTAGTGGTAAAGGGAGAGATTTTGAGAGGCTGATCAGGCGGCTGGACCTGTGTTTGTTGAATACAGGGGAACCTACGCACTTCTCTATTGCACACGGTACTTATTCAAGTATCGATATTACCTTGTGCAGTCGTGCGCTGGTTCCCCTGCTACAGTGGGGTGTACACGATGACCTTTGTAATAGTGACCATTTTCCAATTGTCGTTACTCTTCCGAACCAGAGAGCCATCGAGTTACCAAGTCAATGGCTTCTCCGTCGGGCTGATTGGCCAACTTTCACGGCACGTGCGGTGTTTGCCGAAGATACCTTTGAGAGTGTCGACGATCATACCATTCACATAACGAATGGTATTTTGGCTGCTGCTGAGGAAACAATACCTTCCTCATCCGGCAACTCACGCCGGAAGCTTGTCCCTTGGTGGACAGCCGATATTGCAGCAGCCATTAAAGATCGTCGACGTGCTTTCAAATGCTATCGGAGGCAAAACACTATGGCCAACCTTATCACCTTCAGAAGGATGCGTGCTAGAGCCCGATATCTGATTCGGGAGAGTAAGAAAACGACGTGGGAAAAGTATTTGTCGTCTATGACGGCGCATACTCCTTCATCTCAAGTGTGGACTAAGCTTCGTCGGATCTCCGGACTCCCGACATCACTGTAGATACCCGGAGTGTTCATCAATGGAGACATCATCACGGACCATCTCGCCATTGCCAACAGTATTGGCTCGCACTTCTCAGATGTATCCTGCTCCGGAAGTTACGATCCTACATTTCTGACTCTAAAGCGGGAGGCAGAGACTCACCCCTTGTCCTTTTCCACTGCTGCTTCGGAGTCCTATAATGTACCATTCTCTGAATGGGAACTGCGCAGTGCGCTTGCAATGTGCAGGGATACGGCTCCTGGACCGGATAACATACATAATCAAATGTTAAAACATCTGTGCGAATCCAGTATAAAACAAGATGTTCAGGGAAGAACATATAGCCTACTTTCTCCTAAATGTATGGGTATAGTTATAACTCTTTGTCTTTATCGCCTCCTAATTTCTTCCAATTCGAAGTGCAAATTGGCACACTGGATTTGAGGAGTGGCGTTCAAATAATTTACCCCAGCATTTTGCAATTTCATCAGCAAACACTCCAAACAACGTAGGTATTCAGTTTATTGACACCGACTACTTACAATAATTTAAACTTCGTTGCTCTAAACGTATCACTGGGAGAAACATAATATTTAATATACCTATTACACAGCTAATTTGTAATCGCACACGGCTAACGAGAAAGACAGGCCATGGCACGTAAACCAAACCCTTCTGTGACGTAGGCAATGTACCGGTACTGCTTGATGGTGCTTGTACGTTTAAGTCGAGAGCAATTCATAAGCAGCAGAAATGCAATATTTATATCAATCTTCATAAAATGGACGCAGTTTAGATGTTCCATGTGTTTTCAAACACGATAAATTATACTGTATAGGTTTGCAAAACTACGCCTATTGAAGTTACTCCTTACAATAATCCACGCGAACTACGATTCAAGGGTTCGTTGTGTCTTTAATAGCTGCAACGAGCAGGCTACAGTAAGTCGAGTTGTAGATTCTGTGACCTTCGTGCACATGTGCACATGAGTATAATTAGATCAAAGAATCTTCCAGCACAGTATAGATATCATTAACTTATTGTTGTATCAAGGGGCGGAACATAAATTAATTTGTTTATAGAAGAGATCTGCGGAATACACTACCCACCGACTAACGACTTGTATCAATACCTTCTATGAAGACAAGTGATAAATGAATACCAACGTTTATACAGGTTCAATGATGTAGACAAGATGACTAGGTACCACACCGGCAGTAAAACGAAGACCAGGCAGTGGTGCAACAGAACTACATTGCTGACGTCACGAAAACTCACCAGAGCCGGTCATTCTCGTTGGCCGTGATAATCGCGCCTTATCTTGGGGATGTGTACCCTCTATCGGCAAAAATAATAACCTTCTCAATTATACTGTAGACATGGGTTCACTAACTGGCCGGTAGAGAGCATAGCTCGCATCTAGAAGGCTGTGGTTACCAATAACTTAGTTCAAGTAATTACTCTTAGATGTCAATCCGGTGGTGAATGTTGTTTTAATTAAATATATATTTTCAATTTCAAAATGCACCATATAATGCTTTATTTTATAACGTCTCAGTACTCAAGAAATAATAAATATTAAAAAAATCAAGCAAAAAAGTCCAACTCTGATAGGATTTGAACCACTGCCAGCCTGATGAATGACCAACGCCCTGACCACTCAGCCAATCGTGCACACTCTAATAGATCGTTAGGAACCAATATATATATACCACGTTATAGCAAATCATGACTTGGACTAAACGTTTTCTTCACTGGAGTATATTTTAAACCGAATTCATTTCATAGAAAGTTCATATATTTGTTACCACTAGGCTATATTGCATGCAACATACTGAAATTAATAAAATATAGGTCAGAACGAGAGATCAGCTGCCATCTTGTCAAATAACCGAGACGACTCAGCTTTTTAAAATCACTTCTAGACTATAATATTAAAATATAAACTTTTAATTTCAGAAGGGCCACGTCGTTTCGAACAGATTAAACGATTCTTGGTTCGATAGTCGGAACTGGTGGGTCCCATGTTATGGATTATAAAGTTTGCATAATTCACACGGCCGCCATCCTGAAATGGTACGGTTGATGACCTCGTAGTTTGGGCACAAGACGCGTCTCATATGAAGGAACGTTGTTACCAAATTTGGTAAAGATCCGATTATTAGTTTGGTCGTAATGCATTATTACGTTTTGACCATTTGAGTGGCCGCCATTAAGTTTTGGTAAAGATGGCGGCAATATAAAACATGACACTGAGGTGCCCTTTGCCAGTGCTACCTCTGTACCAAATTTCGTTCAATTCGGTTTCACCGTGTTCGAATTGATAGGGGGGGGGGGGCAGACATTCAGAGTACACACACACACACACACACACACACATGCACAGACTCACACACACACACACACACACAGACAGACACACAATTTTTGGCCCTGTAGTGATCTCATAAGTCTACTTTCATTTTTTGCAAAAATCGAAAGTAGGATAAAATCAGTTGATCCTCTTCAATCGTATATGGATTGAAGGGGAGTTTCCATCTCAATGGCGAGAGGGGATCGTGATACCGATTCCTAAGGCTGGAAAGGATCCCAAGTTTGTAAGCAGCTATAGGCCCATTTGTTTGACAAATGGCCTATGTAAGCTGCTCGAAAAGATAGTTAATCGTCGACTGGCGTGGTTCTTGGAGGAGAAAGGTCTCCTGTCTGAGTACCAATGTGGATTTCGCTCTCATAGGTCCACCACTGACCATCTGGTGCGACTTGAGAGCGCCATACAGGAGGCATTTTTCCGAAAGCAGCACCTAGTCACGGTTTTCTTTGACCTCGAGAAAGCCTACGACACCACATGGCGCTACGGGATCCTTTCCACCCTTCACAAGTGGGGACTCCGTGGTAACCTACCAACTTTCATTGCGAATTTCATGTCCGTCCGACTCTTCCGTGTAAGGGTCGGTAGGACATTATCGCAATACTATACTCAAGAAAATGGAGTTCCTCAGGGTTCAGTGCTGAGTGTCACCTTGTTCGCGATTGCCATAAATGGCATTGTTGCCGCCGCCGGGTCCGCGGTAGTTCCATCGCTGTATGTAGACGATTTAGCTCTGCATTACAGCTCTGGAAGTATGGCAGTCGTGGAACGGCAATTAAAGCTAGCTATCAACCGGGTCGACAGGTGGGCTCACGACCGGGGTTTTCGTTTTTCAGCAGCGAAAACCTCCGTCGTCCATTTTTGTCGGCTCCGGAGGCTACATTTACACCCTGAACTACATCTCAGGGATGCTGCGTTGCCGTTGGTTGACACTTATCGCTTCCTGGGGCTCCATTTTGATAGAAAATTAACGTGGCAGCCCCATATACGGCAATTAAAAATGGCATGTCTCAGGAAACTGAACATGCTCAAGTTTCTTAGTGGCACTACGTGGGGGGCTGACCGTGCGGTTCTGATACGGTTCTACCAAGCCCTCGTGCTGTCCCGGCTACACTATGGTTCTGCGGCATACGGTTCAGCAAGGCCGGCAACCTTGAAAATGCTGGACAGTATCCACCATAGTGGCGTTAGGCTGGCGACCGGTGCCTTCCGGACCAGCCCGATACCCAGCCTAATCGCCGAATCGGGTGTTCCACCTTTAAATTATAGACGCCAACATATGCTTTTAGCATATGCTGCCAATGTGCGTCAAATGCCGCAACACCCGACCTGTCAAGCTCTCTTCGGTATCCAAAACCACCAGGGGTACGCCAACCGGCCTCGTGCCACTCGGCCGGTTGGTAGGAGTGGCTGTAGGTCCCTGTATGATCCGGACATCTAGCGAGGTGCCTCCGTGGCAAGTCCCGCGTCCGGAAATTCGGTTAGATCTTCACCGAGGTCCTAAGGTGAACACGGATGCCTCCGTTTACCGGAGGCAGTTCCACAGCATAGTTCACCAATTTCCGGACGCTGGCATTCTCTACACGGATGGTTCGAAGGTGGACGAGAAAGTGGGTTGTGCTTACGTTATTGATGGTGCAAATACTAAGATCTCTTTGCCTGAGGCTTGTAGTGTGTTTACTGCGGAGCTCGTTGCCATCTATGAAGCTCTGCAGTTTGCACTACAGGATGCACGAATCCACTTTCTCGTGTGTACCGACTCTTTGAGTTCGTTGCAGTCAATTGCTACATGTTTCCCGCAACACCCCCTAGTGCAGCGAATCCACGACCTACTAGCCGGGTTGTGCCACGCTGACACTCGAATCACCTTTCTGTGGCTTCCAAGCCACATGGGAATTGCGGGAAATGAGTTAGCTGATCAAGCTGCAAAAGAGGCGGTATCACCACCACCTCGACCAATGGAGGTACCTGCTAGAGAAATTCGCTCTCGGTTACGCCTACAAGTTCTGGCTTTTTGGGAGAGTCAGTGGCTAGCTGACCCACTGCCCAGTAAACTGAGAGCGATCAAGGGAACCACTCACGTGAGGCGGAGCTATTTCCGGTCACGGAGGGAGTCCGTCATTTTGTGTAGGCTAAGAATAGGTCATACAAGATCCACCCACTCGATTCTGATGAGAAGGGAAGACCCCCCACTTTGTACCTGTGGAGCCGTTTTCACCGTGGCCCACATTTTCACCGAGTGTGTGGATCTTGCTGACTTACGAAGAAACCTCGGTTTGCAGATGACACTCAAACTTATATTAGCCGATAACGCGGTGGCTGCTGATCGCGTTATCCGCTTTATAAGTGAGAGTGGGTTAGGGCCAGCAATCTAAATTTTCCAGTATAAATTGACTCAACGACTTGTTCGTTTTTGAATGATAATGTTTTGTTTTTCCGTAATTTTTGTTTATTTTTAAATATTTTTTTTATTTTATTTTTTTAATGTTTTTGTTTTTGTATTATTAATTTTTGGTCTTTTTAAATGTAGGCGTCCACCTCAAAATTTTAAATTCAATTCCTAATTTGTATTCTTTAATCTGTGTTAAGAGGGGCAGATGACCTCGTAGTTCCGCCCCTTAAAACAACAATAACTAACTAACCGTTTTATTTCATACTCACGCTAAATGTCGGGATAAAATCTTATTTTAAATCCCGGAGCATCCACTATACCTCTGTCCTAGATCTAAATAATTAGTTACACACACTCAGGATGTAAGCACAGAGAATCAAACGTCGGGTATCCGAACGTTCAGCTACCCAGATAAGTCTTGGAGCATGACTCGGACACCAAAATAACACAGGCTATCAGGCAAATTCCATACACACTCACCAACAAGTCCATGGCATGATGGCCAAGATGTCTTAAGTCCCTAAATGAAGTAACTACTCGTACTACTACTGTTGCAGTTAACTTTTAACGATATCTTTTTCTTAAATTTAATGACGTGAATTATGATAATTCGATTATAAAATAATTGGGATATCCAACATTTGATGTGTGATGTTATTCTTTGTTTATGGTGGTTGACCTTCTCCTATTGCAAGAATCACTACTTGTTTATCTTTGGAAACAGATTCTGATTATACTATTAGTCTAACATTTGGAACACTTTAAAAACGTATTTAACCTATTACAGAATAAGAATGCGTTTTGTGCATGGAGAGACAGATCATAGCGCATAGCGTTGAGAGATTTTTCTCATGAAAGAAATCATTGACTAAGAATCTTGGGTATTTATTTGTCTCTTTATTTCTAAGTTCAAGAGATTTACGCGTTCGGAAATTACCTTTTATTACATGCTCTGCACAGTAGAGATGCGATCGGAAGTACCATTTAAATGGAACATTGAAAAATACCGGTACCTATTACTAAAATTAGAAAGTGCAGGAGTTACAGAAATGAATTGTGAAGACATTTGAAACCACAGTTCACAATGATTAAAGAAAGACAAGGAAAGGACAAATGTCCGCTTTTCGTAATTCTGTTGTAGTTAATTCGGTCATCTTGGTCATCAGCCCCGTGTAGTTGTGTGTGTGTTGAATTTTGTCTGATAACCTGTATTTATGTGATGACTGTAATAGTGTTTGTAACTGTATTAAGGATAGGGATGAGGTAGGTGCCCCGGGACTTAAAATAAGGTAATATCTTGGCATTTGCCTGGAAAGAGTGTGGAAAAACCCGGGGGAAAACCACACTCAGAATAGCCGCTGTCAAAGCCGGGATTAGAACCTATGATCTCCGGATTTGCTGCAGCTGGCCTCACGGCCGTGGTGCACGATTAAACGAGCACAGGGACGGGACTTTCCGTTATCCGAATCACCATGCCCAGAGATGGTTGTGGTGAATAGGTTGGTGATTAGTGAAGCCTCCCGGAACAGTATTAGGTTTTCTACGTAATCTATAAATCTTCCTTACATTTTATATAGATCTTGAAATCTCAATAGAAAAGGGGGACCGATAACTTCCGGAAACATCCCTCCTACCTAAATCCGCACAGGAGAGATATTTGGAAGAATCTTGGCTGAAACATTTTTTGTTGTTGTCAAATAATGTTTTGTTATAAGAAATTACTTGTATAGCCTAAGCCTACCTGAGTACAGAAACAGTCCCATCTCCTTTAAGCGTGCCCTATTTACTGTAGCATTACTATGGCTGGTCATGCAAGAGCCCATTACACGTTTGATTATTACTCACTGATAAGTTACATGATCGAGATTGAAAGGACACTAATAGACGTGACCATGCCTGTTATTTCACTTCGTCCATTAGTTGAATTCTCACGGAGATAAAATTTAAAGTGACTTTTGATTAACTGGGACATGCCACGTGGATTTAAAATACTGTTTTATTTCTATTTTATCTCATACCCTGAGAGAACTATGTTCATGCCCACAAATATATGAAATTTTAATGCTTTTCAGTCGGTCATGTACATTTCTTTCAGGATTAGGGAATAACCCATCTCATTTGGGTACAATCGTGTTGACGGACCGAAAAGCATAAAACTTTCTTTACTAAGGCAACACTGAAAATGGCCTCAAACACCGTAATAAACCCATAAATATATATCATTAAAAATATTCAGTCTGTTTGTATGTCTTACTGGAGGCTGAAGACCAAACACTAACACTTACCTGCGGTTTTCAGAATGGATTGACTGTTTTCCCCGGTGCCCCCAATAAGCTAGGCTCTTATTATTATTATTATTATTATTATTATTATTATTATTATTATTATTATTATTATTATTATTATTATTATTACTAGGGTGATCCCGTTGAAATTCAACGGAATACCAAGTCCCTGAGTCGGTTAAGTACATTTTTCTGGCACTTATTTGATGAATTTCCAGGACGGAATTGGTTAGCTTCGGAAGATTCTAAAACATATCACTGCCCATTTGAAGGGTTTTTAGCATTGTGAGGGTATGAAGATGAAATATAATGATGTACTACGCCTTGAATTTGAAAACATTAAGGTCCATAACCGGAAGGTAGTATATATTTGCTCCAAATGAGACAAAGGACTCAGCGTTGTTATACTGACGAATGTTATCCCTGAAATTGTTGGACTGTTCGTTATTCCCTGTGAATAAATCTTTTAAGTCATCAGGCATACGACTCTCAGGCAATTTCAATTTTTTATTTTAACAGCATACACCGAAATAGCCAGACGAAGTTTCTTCAGCTGAGAAATACAGTGCGGAGCAGTAGCTGCATTTATTACTACTTAAATACCCCATACTAAAGCAATTTATCTCAGTTTTTGTAATAAAAAAATTAAATATTGAATTTGAAAAGGCTGTCGACTTTGGTAATGTATAGGTCTTACTTTCCTTTTCCTCCGCCCTGTGAAGGACTCCCCCCCCCCCCTTTTCCGTTTTTCATAATCATCCTCCACTGCTGTGGGCGCTAAATCGAAGGGGGAACTTTATATTTTTTGTCAGTCGTGACGATAAAGCCAAATGCCTCATCTGTGGTACAATAATTACGCGTGTAAGAAAATTGTCCTTTGGAACATACTATAACAGAGTACATTCAGAAACAAGATGTTCAGTAAATAACATATAGCCAACTTTCTCCTAAATGCATGGGTATAGTTATAAATCTTTGTCCTATTCAAGGAGTATAATTGAATGTTGGTTGTAGAAATACAACGTGCTATACGGATATTAAAAGTCGATTGATTGAATCCTCACCTGAATTATATACACACTAATACAGCCATCACAATGACACAGGTTATCAGACAAAATTCAACACTCACCCAAGTACATGGGGCTAAATGACCATTATGTCCATGCATCTCGAATGAAACAACAACTACAGCTTCCTACCCAAATCCTTCCTGGTATAAAAGTACATACACTAGTAAACCTACAGATATCACAATGATATAGGTTATCAGACAACTTCTACACACACCCAAGTAAACGGGGCTACAAGACCATGATGCCGCAAAACCTCTAAAGAATCAACAACAAAAACAACAACAATAGTCTCTACCGCGGATCAAGGTCAACAAATATTAATCGCTGTATTCAAGTGTTGAAATATGTGGTGTTATAAGTATATACATATAATATTTTCGATTGCAAATACACACCACAGTATTATATGCTTAACATTATAACCAGCGAGTAGTTATGAATCAATAAATATCAAAAAGAACGAAGTAAAGAAATGTGAACCTGCAGGGATTGATTCACGAACCCCCAGACTATGAGCCCAAGTCGCTACGATTACGCCATGGATGCCCTACGATAATACTTGATAAACAACTGGTTTAGTAAAACTGTATCATATTTTGTGTTGAAATCAACGATTTCATTGATTTAATTGTAACTCTTCATGCGTAATTATTAATCCTAGTCAACCTTCCTGTCTGTCTGTTAGGTAGTCAGCCCGAAGGCTGGTTGGATCCTCAAAAAGTACCGCCGTTACGTTATGTGAGTAGATACCCACAAAAACCCAACTCCAATTAATTATTCTATATATACTATACTGCTCGGGTCCAAGCTCGTGAACTAGCGGGGTGAGCGAAAAGAGCAGGGAAGGATCAGGCGAGAAGAAAAGGGTCTGTCAACAGCCCGCCGTGATATCTGGTATTCCTTTCTATTCCAATACTGCTAACATAGGGCCGTTGCTCAAACCACTGTGGTGTTACGAATGAGCGAGTTACCGACCAATGTATTTGGTTCTGTACTATGCACGGACCGAGACACCTCATCACTCATCAACACCACTTCTCATAGTCCTCTCAGGTTCACGCAGCTTAGACCGGAGCACAGTGGCGTAGCTACAATGGGGCAAGCGGGGCACCGCTGACCCAGGCGCCGAACTGACAATGCATTGTTCCCCCATTCAGCGCATCACCATGACTCATCGTTCCACCCCTTCCCCCTCCACTGCGACATCACACCACAGCAATGCACAGTGGCAGAGTACTAGCAGAAGTGCAGTTGGTAGGTCACCGCAGCGGTTCCCAGTTATGTGGCTGAACTTAAGTTGTGGCTTGCATTGTGCTATTTTTTCAACGACCCTATGAAACGTACTTCTGAAAGTAGAGCTAAAAATAAGGAAGGTTAATAGAAAATACGAGGAAACGGTTCGTGCTTGTTAAATCGTTAACTGCATGGTTGCACCCTCAAACTCAATCAGGTTTAGAGTACGTTTCGGTGCAGAAACAAGATCAAAACGAAGCAAATGAAAATAACGAAGGTAAGAAGAAACCAAAGTTAACTACAGTATATTGTAAAAGTGTTATAAGTTGTTAAGCAAAATAAAATTACCGTATTATTATTATGAGTTCCATTAACAATTTGGTCAGGGCGTAATATTTCATAACAAACTAATATCGTATTACGTTAATATTATAAAAAGCATAGAACGTGTGATAAAAAAACAAACAAACAATGAAGCGGTTTGCGAATTGCGACGGTTGATTCACTTCACTTGGACTGAGCACATTTGTTTATTTTTCACTACACATTAAAAATCACCCTGTATCGGGTATACAGTAAGCGTCGTTTGAACGGACAACTATCATTGGTGACACAGTCTTTTTGTCCCGTTAACCAACCAATAATCAGTTAGTTGGCTTAGTTCAACAGTTAGTTGAATCTGTTTCTACAAATAAAACACAGCAAAAAACTATAAACCACTATACTAAATTTTATTGATCAATATTATTCACTAAGTATCTTTTTCAGATGTTGACGCTCATCAACAGTCTGAAGTACCGTACATAAAATCGATGTTCCGACCACTCATAGTGCCTTTCATGTCTTGATCAGCCAGTCGATAATAACAAGGACGCAGTAAGCCTGACCGAAACTGGACACGCCATTATGTTTTGCAAGACAAAATTAAATTTCCCAGTCCCGTCAATAATCCAGAAATGAAAAGGTTAATCATAGCATCAGGACCTTGTCAACAGCGTGGTCCCTTTCCAAAACAGCCTGATGGACGAGGAAGTAAAAGATTATTTTCAACTAATTACTACAGTTTTATATCAGGTACTGGGATGAAATGTAACAGACTCTGGCTTTCCTATTCGCAAAAGTTAGACCGTGTCTACTGTCAACCGTGTTGGCTGTTCCCACAACATTCAGAGAACACTTTCGGTAGTACGGGACTAAACGACTGGAAACATCTTTCTGATAGAATTAAAACTCATGAACAATCGGATGACCACATATTTTCTTGAGTTATATTTGAGAAATGGAGGAATGATGAAACAATGAGTGATGCTTTAGAAAAACAGTCGAAAGAAGAGAAAAATTACTGGAGGAACGTTCTAGGAAGAATAGTTAATGTTTCATTAACTTTGGCCACCTGTACCCTTGCTTTCCGCGGAAGAAGTAGTAAAATAGAAGATCCAAATAAAGGAAATTTCTTGTCTCTAATAGAACTTCTGTCTGACTATGACCCTGTACTAAAAACCCTTTTGCAAAAGCCGGCAGGAAGTGTAAACTATTTAAGCCTTAGCATCCAAAATGAAGTTATTTCTTTGAGGGCAAATGAAGTACTGAAAGAAATCAAATATGAAATACAAAGCTCTCCTATTTCTCTGTTATTATGGATACAACTCAGGATATAAGTAAAGGTGATCAGTTAAGTGAAGTTTTCAGGTACATCAAAGTGGTAAATGATGAAGAAAATAAACCCCTAGAAATAAAGATTTGCGAGACGTTTACATCTTTTACAAAAGTTGAAGATCAAAGTGCATTTGGTTTGGCAAGTTAAAGATAAAGGTCTTGAATTGAAAAAATGTCGTGGCCAAGGTTTTGACGGCGCAAGCGTAATTAGTGGAGTATACAATGAAAAGCAGAAAAAGATTCAAGAAGTTGCGCCACATGCATATTTCAATCTGGTGTTGAAAAACGCTGTAGAAGCCAATCGTGAAATATCGTAGGTTTTTGAGGATGTCCTAAATGTAGACAACTTTTTTGGACACAGTATCAAACACTGGCTAGGGTTGCAAGATGCATCTGAAAATGCAAACATAACGTTAAAAACGCTCAACCCAACAAGATGGTCGGGAAGGTACGAAGCAGTTTTTTCTTTAAAGGAGAGGTTTAGCGATGTATTAAGAGAGCTATCCAAATGTATTTTGACAAGTAATAAGGCAAAAGAAAGGAATGATGCAATAGGATTGAAAAAGAAAATTGAAAGTTTTGAATTTGTGCTTATGTTAGTTGTGCAAACAAAGATTTTTTAGCAACTGAACATCGTATCTAAATGTCTCCAAACTGAAAATATGAGTATTGTTTCAGCGTTTCATCTATTAGGTGATGCTCTCTTAGGTGTTACAGAACTAAGAAATTAATTTGAGGACCTTGTAAAAGAAGCGTCAACTATGGGCTCCAAGTGCGGAATACCTTGCGAGTTATCTGAGAAAAGACTAAAGCAAGTTAAAAAGCATTTTGTTGAACTGAGTAGGCCTATAGACCACCGATTTCTCAATCCTGAAACTAGATTTCGGTGTTTTACCCCATGATTGATACAATTATGGCTCAGTTAAACAGCAGATTTAAAGACATGAAGTCAGTTATTAATGCCTACAAAGTTGTTCAGCCTTATTTCTTGCACAATGCTTCATATGACGAACTGATTAAAGATGCAAAATGTATCGTCGAGACTTTTTCTGATGATGTGTCGCCAACATTTCTTGCACAAATTTCCAGCGTGCGTGCATCTTTTTCCTCTAAAATTAAGAAAATGTCGACTGTTAAGAAACTGATAGACCTCCTCTACATTGAAAATCACATTCTGATTGCAAGCAATCCTGACGTGTGTAGGCCTACTGATTGTTTAATGTTCTTGACTGTAGGCCTACTATCACAGTGGCTAAAGCAGAAAGATCTTTTTCCAAGCTGAAAATTATCAGGTCCTACCTGACAAGCACAATGAACCAAGAACGTTTAAGTGGGTTGGCCCTTTAATCGATTGAAAATGAAAGAGCTCGAAAACTTAACTTCTCACATATAATTAACATGTTTGCAGTTGCTAAGAGTAGGAAAAAACGTTTTGTGTAAATTAGGTTAGTTGATAAGTTTATTTGTTTTAAATATTTTGTATAATAACTCAACATTTTTTATAAACAATTAGTAAGAATTTGTAGATTTATTTTATTTCAAGTTATTTGTATAATACATTTATAATTTCGAGCTTTCGACCAGGCGTGTATTTTATATTTAAAGTCTATTACTTCATAGACGATCCTATCTGTTCCCTTTGGTTTTCTACTCGAGCTTCATTATTGTGTACTTTTAATATATATTTACATGCAGTTTTCTTCTCTTTCTAATTGATATTTGTGTAGACGTAGTTGTCTTATTACGATATCACAATTTCACAAATTGAAAAGCTATAGCTATTATTTATAATAATTATTTAGGGCATTTTATGGCGCCAACAGCCAAAGAATAAATTAAGTATTTCTAGAAAAAGGGAAGTGGCAAGGGGGGAGGAATTCAAAAAGTGCATAAAGTCTCTTTGATACGTTCTTATCTTCAAACATTATTATTAATAAAGGCCTGCATTGAGGTTAGGTTTTCAAAAGATAGTGAGGGGGGCCCCATTTCAACTTCTTGCCCCGAGACCCCTTCAGGTCTAGCTACGCCACTGCCCGAGCAGTATATAATACGCTATGTTCATCCGAAAAAAAAAAAACCCAGGCTCCTGAACTAGAGGGAGTTAGAAGGTGCGTTTTGTGCCAAAATCTTCCCAATCGTCTCAATAGTAGGCCTACAGGAAAAATCTCGCATATCCTGAAAAATCAACGGAAATATATTTGTTTAAAAAGTGTGTTTAAACTAATAAACAAGACGATAGCCCCTGACAGAACTGTGTCGCGTCCAGCCCGCATAACACTAGAGTTGGGTGGGTAGTCTGTACACATGGGGCACACGCAACCTATTGTACATTGAAAAGAATATTCAAACAGAATTACCCGCAACAGTGACGAATTGCACTCTGATTTCACAAA
Organism: Meconema thalassinum; assembly: GCA_946902985.2. Classification (NCBI taxonomy): domain Eukaryota; kingdom Metazoa; phylum Arthropoda; class Insecta; order Orthoptera; family Tettigoniidae; genus Meconema; species Meconema thalassinum. Next base: position 221,804,156 of record OX336390.1, on the reverse strand, counting down.
TATCGACAATTTGTTTAAAAAAGTGCGTTTAAACAAATAAACTTATAAGAAGCCCGCATAACAGTAAAGCCAGGCGGGTGGTTAATCAACATGTGAGATTTCTCGCACAAGTCCCCTAATAATTGTATTAATGCAGCCAATGGCCATACTTTTCTGTTCAGGACGGGTCAGGGAATGGATACCGTATTGGAAAGAAATCGGCCGTGGACCTATTGAAAGGAACCGTCCTGGCATTTGCCAGGTGGTGAAACTGGGAAACCATGGAAACCATTTTCAGGACGTTAGTTAGTTAGTTATTGTTGTTTTAAGAGGCGTAACTACGAGGTCATCTGCCCCTCTTAACACAGATTAAAGAATACAAATTGGGAATTGAATTTAAAATTTTGAGGTCGACACCTAAATTTAAAAAGACCAAAAATTAATAAAACAAAAACAAAAAATTAAATAAAAATAAATATTATAAAAATAAACAAAAATTATGGAAAAACAAAACATTATCATTCAAAAACGAAAAAGTCGTTGAGTCAATGTTCACTCGGTCGAGATGGGATTCGAACCAACGCGCCAGCGATGCGCGAGGTAGCGCGTTAGCGCTCGCGGTCACCGCGGTAATTAATTGAGATCGATAATAGGATATTAGCCGCATCGTGTACGGTTTGAGTTTCGTTTGGTTATTAAATGAAACTCGTTTGTAATTCACATGAATTCAATGTCTTTTATTTACATGAAAGATAAATGCAGTTAACAATGCAAAGCTTTCTGGTAAACTATGTTTTTAGTTTTGATTTCCGGCGCGTAAATAAACAAAGATGACGGCTTTCCGACACGTGAACACGTGACATACAGTTGTGCATGCACGAAACACGGAAACTCCAAGCAGTGGCGTAGCCAGGAGGGGGGGCTTTAGACCCCCATCCATTGGAAATTTGCAGGTTGTGATTTGTGTCTGTTTCACAGTGATGTGCTGTTGTCACCTTTCGGCCCGGGTCCCCATTTGAGGCTACACACGTCTTCATGACAACGTATAATCCCATTAGTATACAGTATCTACACAGCCGCGAGGCTTAGCTTATATTTTTCTAGCGCGCGTCAACAATGCTCTCACGCAGCCAGCAAGTATGTGCCCACGGCGTTGTGTTAGTGTGTGTTATTGTTGCTGGATTTACTGTATGTAAGCATTGCGTGAAGGTTATATCTTTAATTTAACATGTGTTTTACAAGAGGAGGTGAGCAGTGCAATAAACAGATCAAATATTAGAAGCAATATTTTAGTGTTGCTAAGTAAACTATAAATGGGATCACTTTTCAGCCGATCAACACGAATGTAGGTACCCAATTAGTGCCTGAAATAAAAATACATGAATCGTTTATACACTTAATAATTCTGACCCTTAAAACAACAACTTCTCACATAAAGGAAGGAAGGAAGGAAGGAAGATTGAAGTTTTACGTGACCGTTAATCGCGAGATCATAAGCCACGGGACCTCCTCTTTACAGTAGGCTACATGGCATTTCAATTTGAAAATCTCACATGTATTGACCGGGAATCGAACCCGGTCTGCCGTGGTGAGAGACCAACAGCTTGACCGCTGCGTCACTTTTATTAAGTGTGTAAATAATTATTGAATTATGAATTACACAATTACACTGGGAAATTAATTGTTACTCCTCGCCCAATCTAATTGGGTGTATTCGTGATGACTGGCTGAGAAGTCATTCTATTAATGTAGACTGTTCAAAAAACACGACGACACCCGAGTTTCCAAAAGACCCTGAAAGATAAGATTTGAGCTATGGATTTTTGGCTAATATTATAAATATTTTCAAGGGGAGCGTGATGGCGCAGTGGCCTAGCTGTTCGTCAATCACCCAGACGGCTGAGTCCAACCCCGGTGACAGCGGGGTGGAATTTTCACCTGAAAAATTACGTGGCGTCAGGAAGGTCATCCGGCCAGAAGCCAACCAAAATGAGCCTGGTTGGCTCCGGCGACCCCAATTGATTGGGATAAGCAGTAGAAAGTATTATAAAGCTTTTCAATCAAACAGCGGAACTAGGCCTTGAACTGTGACTTATTAGAGACGCCAGGGTGCCAGAATTTTGCCCTGAAGGGGATCTTTAACATGCCAGTAAATCTACAGACACAGCTCCCTCGCATTTACGCACCCTTAAATGCCAGCTGACTGCGCCAGGATTAGATCCCTTAACCTTGGGAACAGCAGGCGAGAACGTTACCGCTGAGCCACGCAGCCAGTCGGTTATCAACCAGAAGCATGTCTCGGTAGGATATCTATGCATGGCTTCAGTGGCGTAGTCGGTAGCATGCTGAACTGCTATGCCCAAAATCGCGGGTTCAAACCCAGTCGAAGTCGACGGGCCCATGTCACAGATTTATGGCATGTAAAAGAACCTACAACTACAATTAGTAATTTGTAGCCAAAAGTTGTAGGCTATTAGGTTAGAAACGCTCTATCAAATTCCAACATTCGCCGCTGGGTGTCAGTGACAGTTGGAACTACTTGACATTGAGGAACCTATGGGCGTTCATATGAAATGCCCTGCTATGGCCATTGGCTCCAATTGAAATATAAATATCTATGCATTTTGAAAATTAAGACATAAGTAAACGAAAATAATATCTCAAACACGTGCCGATATTTTTATTTTCAGATGTAGAAAATTGCTTTTTAATAGTCCGAGTGCTGATTTAATGAATAAAGATGTAGACTATTATGTACAATAATATAAACTTATTCTGGAATCATTTTGAAGCAAGCCAATTTATGTCGTCAGGGTAATGCTCACAAACATAGATGTGGTACAGTGATTGTTAATTCTCTTATGAAATAGCATACCTGGTCTCCCACATGGCTCCTGTAAAGGTACCGTACACAATTGCTATTGCCGTAATTATTTGTAAAATTGACATTGTGTTATTCAGGAGTGAAAGATTTCAAATCCACAGAAAGAATACAAAGTACCTACAATTGAGCCATAAGATCATTTTATACTTTTCGTTTCACAAATCACACTAGTATTTTTACTAATTAACTATAAGTTAATGTTACTCAATTTTACGGAATAGCTAGCTTTTGATATGGTTAAGAATTTGATATTAGATTATACCCATACCAGCAACCCACCCCGGCTTCGCCCGGTATCTTAAAGAGTTTACCCAGCGTAAGTTTAAAAGGTGCACGGACGGCAGGTTCCAGACGCAATTCAAAAAAGCCGGGGTGAACAGCGAAACTCCAAACACATATAGTCTACTCTTCTCCAAAGTCTTAACTCGAAACGACTCGACAGTTGATGCTGGCCGAAGCTGGGGCGATAGGCTCGCTCGTTAGCTCGTAAACTCGCTCCGAAGCTAGTAAATTAAATTTCCACTTAATGGAGATTGTTGGAATAAATGAAAACGTAAAATCACTTATGGTGGGTGATGTATTAAAGATAGCGATATGCTGCCGCGGATTTTTTTGTAGAACTTTTCATGCTGACCAATTCTTACACTCATAGTATATATATTTTTTTAATGGTTTACCCTGCGTAAGCTTAAAAGGAGCACGGACGGCAGGTTTTTCTTCGACTCGATTCACTGAAATCGTTACTGCTCAGCTTCATTTAGTCATAAATGAATGTTTTTTACAGAAACCTTCCTTGAAAAATCCTTTACTAAATGGTGAAAAACCGCATCAAAATCCATTCAGTGGATTTCGAGATTACCTGTTACATCCAAGAATCGGGGACTTTGTTTTATACTATGTAGAGATGTCCGCGACTATCATTGAAACAAACACATGAATTTATAACTAGTATGGGCAATTAATTCTATGTAAGATTCATTAAATACGTCATACAACTGCACCTACGGATACTTGTAAAGGACCGAACTATTAAAAACACAGCATTTTTTTATTTTCCTATGAATTAAATGTGCACAGTATATCAACATTGTAGCTTTTCTATTGTCTAGTAGTTAGTGATTTAGCATGACTTATGTTTACAATGGAAATAATCACTCAGGTGGGTTAAAATTCATAAAACCCTTGCAAAAGTCCCTCAGTATGCCTTCCTTCGGAGGGGAAGTAAAGCCGGCGGTCCCATGTCATAGATTTATGGCATGTTAAAGAACCTTCCACTAATTACATCTGCGTGAAGCTAAATTATATATAGGTAAAACATTTGACTAACGTTCTTAGGTTCCTACGTTCGTCGTCAGGAGCCGACTGCGGTGGCATCTGGTAACTAAGTTCTGAACTAGTTGATCGTTGACGGTGGCGTTTGGCGGCAAAAGTAGAAACTACTTGAAAAAATTCAATGTCTGCAGTCCTTACTTGAATTAAAACAGATACACACACTAATACAGTCATCACAATTAACACCAGTTATCAGACAGATTCTACACACACCCAACGTATACGGGGCTACATGACCGCTTTGTCTCAGCCCCTAAACTGAGGAACAAACCAACCAACCCTGCAAAAGTGAAATCATCTGTTCCGCGAATAACGTGCTCAAGGCAGTTGCCTACCAAGCTGATACAATTTCGTAACGCAGCGAGCTACGCGACAGTGTATTTTAGAATGTGGTAATATATCTCCGTCCTCCCAGGGTTGATGATGATAATTCTTGTTTAAGGGGCCTAACATCTAGGTTATCGGCCCCTAATGAAATGAAATGGTATGAAATGAAAGGATGAAGATAGATAACAGCCCACTGACAGATATGAAACGAAAATGCATTATATAAAACAGGCAGTGAGCCCCAACAATTATGCCTTATTTGAATAAAAATAGTAAAAGGGGGATCCTCCCAGGGTTACCAATCTAACTTTTCCCCCGCGAAATATAGCTTATTTCAAACTGAGGCTAGCGACAAATAATTTTGAATCCCACATTGCGGTACAATATTAATTTTTCTTTCTTTTCTTGGCGGGATAGAAGTTTTATGTAAATTAATCAAGTTTTTATTAAAAATAACGCGTTTTAATAAGGACTTAGAAAATTCTGTGGGTAGGCTACATTAACACTAATTTTGGGATCGTTAGGCCTATAAATTTCTTGGAAATGAGATAAACGTCAGCTGAGTTGCTTCATATTGCGTAAATACGTGCTGTATATCTCCAGCGATTTCCCGAATTACGGTTATTTCCTAGTTACGAATGAGAAAAATTTGTCGCATGTGTAGTGTAAGCAACTAAACCTTTTTCCGGCTTCTTGTAGCATTTGTAAAGTAAGAAGGATCTTGGTAGGTGACAAAAATCTTCGAAAATGGTATTTTAGGCGTTTAGGGCTAATTGCAATATAATACAGAGGATCTTGTTTAAAAAACTGAATAAACATAAAAATGAGTATTGTATAACTCATAAATCAACACGATACATCGTTGAGAGGACATGCCAACTTTTGCTGAGACCTCTGTAAATGTTTTCTCTTGTAGAGAGATACGCAGTCTTCATGTTAGTACACAGATAGATTTGAGTTTATTTTGTTCCTGTCAAGGAAACAGGAATGTTCTAGATTTGCCATTGCGGTGGGACAATCTAGTAAAAAATTAATTTAATCTTTTAAGGAACTGATTTTTCGTTTGTCTTTTGTGCATATTGTATTACTCGCAAACTTCGGGATCAAAATAAATGAAACTTTTCTTGAGTACTGTAATAATATCTCATTGAGTAATGGAAATACTTGTAGAGTTGTTAATTCATTTGAGGGGCTTGATACATCTTGGTCATCAGCCCCGTGTAGTTGGGAGTGTGTTGAAGGTGTCTGGCAAACCTATATTGCTGTGATGATTGTAATTGTGTGTGTAAATGTATCTGGGACAGGGATGGGGCAGACGCTCCAGGGCTTGAAGTAAGGCCCCGGCAATTTCCTGTATGGAGTGTGGCAAAACCCAGGGAAAAACCACACTAAGGATAACCGCTGACAGCACCGGGATTCAAACCTACGATATCCGTACTTACCGCAGCTACCCTCGCGACCATGGTGCACGTTTGACAAGCGCCGCTACGCCGTGGGACGAAATGCTTGTAGAATTTGGCTTGAGTAACTATAACCCCCCCCCATTGGACGATCATGGCTTCGCTACTGACTCCCAAGTTAATTCCGCAAACTTCCAACGACTGGCCTTGTGATTTGTTGATGGTCATTGCGAAGGGCAGACGTACGGAGAATTGCAACCGTTTAAAATCGAATGACACGTCCGTTGGAATCATCGGGATGCGAGGAATCAAAACATCCTCTCCTTTGTACTTTCCCTTGATAATCGTCGCATCGATGACGTTGTTCATACGCTTTTTCAGAGCCAGTCTCGTTCCATTGCATAACCGAGGTTGATTTATGTTACGCAACATGTTGATGACTGAGCCTACTTTCAATTGCAAATTGTGAGGTGGTAATCCAGGCAATTCCAGCGAATTCAAAAATTCTGTGGAATAATTGACTACCTCATCCTGGATAACTGTGTCAACCGATTTGAAGATAAACAACTGTCCCAGAATGACAGTTTGAAAAGACTCGTTGAGATCATTGTTTTTTATTTTGCTGCTGTAGATTTAATAAGTACCGCACGACAGTAGTTGAAACCCATCAAAACATAATGGTCAATGGGAAAATATTTATTGAAGTACAAGCTGTACCCGGCATGCGTTGCAATGCCAATCAAAGAAAGTGTTGGCGTTGAAATTCTGTTTCTTGAAGTGCTTTTGGATACACAACATGTTAACTGCCTCTAAGCTATCATAAAATGGATTTTCTAATTTAGAACCATTCGTGGGAGCGTGCACAACAACTTTCAAAAAGTTTCATCGCTGTCACTCATTTGTTGAATCTAATCGTACGCTACCTATTGTGAAATGGATTTACTAAGTCGAAACCCTTCCCTGGCGTGTACACAATGACTCATCAATGATTCATCGCAATCGGATGAATGGTATATGCACGTATAGGGGTTTTTGTTTAAACGATTCGTGCGCTGTCACTCATTTGTTGAATCTACTCGTGCGCTACCTATTGAGAAATGTATTACTAAGTCGAAGCCCTTCCCTGGCGTGTACACAATAACTCATCAAGGTTTCATCGCAATCTAAGAATGTTATATGAACGCAATAGGGAATTTTGTTGAAACGCTTCGCGCGTCGTCACCCATTTGTTGCATCTACTCTTGCGCTACTTATTGTGAAATGGATTTACTAAGTCCCCTTCCCTGGCGGGTACAAAATAACTGATTGTTTCATCGCAATCGGATGAATAGTATATGAACGCATACCTGATTTTGTTTAAACGATTCGCACTCCGTCACTCATTTGTTGAATCTACTCGTGCGCTACCTACTGTAAAATGTATTTACTAAGTTAGAAACCGTCACGTAAGTGTCCACAACATCTCACCCAAGTTTCATCGCTATCGTCGTTCATTTGTCGAATCTACTCGTGTGCTACCTACTGTGAAATGTATTTACTAAGCCAGAAACCTTCCTTGGTGTGTCAACCATATTTCACCCAAGTTTCACTGCTAACGGCAGAATGGTATATGACCTTATACGGGACTTTGTTGAAACGCTTCGCGCGTCGTCCCTCATTTGTTGAATCAATTTGTGCGCTGCATATTGTATAGGGGATTTACTAAGCCAGAAATTTTCCATGACGTGTACACAACATCTCACCCAAGTTTCATAGGTACGGACGAATGGTACATTTATGCATACGGGACTTGGTTGAAACGCTTCGCGTGTCGTCGCTCATTTGTTGATTCTACTCTTGCGCTACATATTGTAATATGGATGTACTCAGTCAGAAACCTTCCCTGGAGTGTACACAACATCTCACCCAAGTTTCATCGCAATCGGATGAATGGTGGTTATGTGAAGAACAGCCCAAGTTCGTTCTCATAAACGGGAGAAAGCATCAGGCAATGCCTGGACAAAATAACTACTGTGAAAGAAGCTATTAGACTGAATATTTTGGGCTAGGGGAGTGCGGCCTGGTTCCTTATACTCAACTTTAAGTTTAAATTTAACACTGAACATTTAAGCATTAATATAATATAAACTTTATTTGTTGTTTGACACAAGTGATACATTCTATACATTACTGGAAACCCTTTGGGTTTAAAAATTAGTAGGTTGGCACAACTTGGTGCTATTTACAAGAGTTCATTTTAAAGACACACTATTTTGAAAACAATTGCACTTGCAAGCAATATTAAAACCATTAAAACATATAAGATTATTGATAAAAATAGAGAATAAAAGAACGTAACTTATCTTCCGATGCTATTCATGTTGACTAGAGAGGTTCATTGCTGCAGGTCGGCCGTGGCCAGAGCTTGCTGGTTTGCTGTTGTAGTTTATAGTTTACGAACACTATACTTTGTGATTTCGATGTCCAGCATCTCGAAATAAAGTATCGGCTCGAAGAAAGGTCTCTTCTTTAGAACCAAAGTTCACTGAAGAGCGAAAGTAACAAGCAAGCTTTCATCTTGCGTAGCGGTGAGAACTGTGATCTGAGCCTGGCGACAGCTCATCTAGTTGTGGCTTTGATACGTAGTAATCTCCAGCGTAGCGGTGTGACGTGCTGAGTACACCGTCTTATGTTGAAGCATGCCGTTAGGTATTTGCCCCATGGAACGAAGCTTTGGAAGACTCCATGAAGTGATGCGGTAATGCGGTACTGGATCTGGCGTGCTGGATCTGACTCTTGAAGAGGAGAACCGCTTCTTAAATAGGGCGTAGAACAATCGAGAAATCAGCACTGGCTGGCGGCGACTGATTGGCTAAAGCGGAGATGTGACGACAGTCCTTCACGTAGCGGCTAGGCGAGAAGCACACCTGGCAGTAGTGAACTTGTGGCTCGGAGAGTCAACATCTATGAACAGGCTGAGGTATGTGTCTTAGAAATTTTGTTTGTTACGAGTAATCACTCGAAAATTACATTATATATTATAAACATAAATGTGATTAAATACATTAATAGTTCGGTGGTCCCAAAGCATTTGACCGACAAATGCGGCATAAGAAATAAACACACATTAAAAACATCACGAAAGTGATCATGCTCCGAGACCCCCGAAAGAAAACAATCAAAGAATCATCTGGAAAAAACATGAACAACAATGAAAGAGGATGACACTAAGCCTCAACAGGCAAAATAGCAACCATAGAAATTGGTCTAGTATAGACTCCCTTACTAGTGAGAACATCTACAACTCTCACATGATTATCACGACCCAAATGGCAGTGAGTTACCCTACCAATATTCCATACGAGGGGGGGACTTGGATCTCGCAAAAGAACCATATCTCCCACTCGCACATCAGGCCGGGAAAGCCGCCACCTCTCTCTCCTGTTAAGTGAGCCGAGATACTCCAGCTTCCAACGGCGCCAAAAGGAGTTTCGCAAAGATTCTAACTTTCTCCAGAAAATAGGCAACCCGAGATCACAACGTCGACTCAGCAAAGGAGGCGTAGAAGCTAAAGAACAGCCTATTAAAAAATGACCAGGTGTTAAGGGAAGAAGATCCTTAGGATCGTTAGACAAAGGCGTGAGCGGCCTAGAATTTACGATACCCTCAACCTGAATAATTAAAGAATTGAATTCCTCATAGGAAAGGATGGCTGAACCAAGGGTTTTCTTCAGCTGTCTCTTCGTGAGCTTTATGCAAGATTCCCAACGACCACCATGATGGGGGGCGTAAGGGGGAGTGAAATGCCATTTGAATCCCTTAGCATGAGAAAAATTAGAAAACTGTTCCTTAGCAGAAGGGGAGGTAAGCGCAGTTTTCCAAAGATCTAAAGTACTAACAAAAATTTTTGCGTTATCTGAGAAAACCTCGGAGGGAACACCCCTTCTAGCGGCAAATCTAGAAAAGGCTGCTATAAAATAAGGAGTAGAAGCACTTGTAACCAACTCAAGGTGAATGGCTCCTGTCACCATGCACACAAATAAAGAAATATAAAGTTTACCTAACAACTTTCGCTTAGATAAAGGGGAATTAACTTGATAGACATAAGGCCCAGCATAATCGATACCCGTAAGGGCGAAAGGCTTACTAGGTTCGGAACGAAAAGATGGCAAGTTTCCCATAATTTGCGTGATTGGCGGGGGCTTAGATTTGAAACAAGGTATACATTTCCGAATAACAGAAGAAACTTCATGAACACCGTTAATGAGCCAATATTGCTCGCGAATTAAACAAAGCAAAGTGCGGGTGCCAGCGTGCAAATTCTGATAATGAAATTTCTTTACGATGAGAGTAGTAATAGGATGTCTAGAAGGGAGAATAATGGGATGTTTTTTCTCATCTGAGTAACTAGAATATTCTAGCCTGCCCCCCACTCTTATTAATCCATCTTGGTCCACAAAAGGGGTGAGAGGTAACAGCCTACTAGACTTCGGTAAAGCTTTTTTGCTTAAAAGTGTCTGATACTCAAGAAAGAATACTTCTTCTTGCATAAGAAACAAGATTCTACGAGTAGCAAATTCCAATTCCATTTTAGTGAGAAAGGGTTGCGGCTTCACAGGCTCATCAAGAACAAGAAATTTCCATCGAAATAAATATGCTACCACACGAATTAATTTATTAAATGAAGAGTAACGCTGAAAAAGACTAGTAGCAATAGAAGTTAGAAAAAGGGAAGCGGTAGCAATGCGAGCATCAGGAACATCTTCTGCGAGCGGATTAGATGAACGAGGCCAACAAGAGAAATCCTGACTGAGCCACGCCGGACCATTCCAGTATAATTTAAAAGAAATTAATTTCTTGGGCAAGCAGCCACGTGAAATTATATCAGCGGGGTTTTCCTTCCCCGGAACATGATTCCATTGGTCAAAATGAGACAACTCTTGTATTTTAGAAACGCGATTAGCCACAAAAGTGGTCCAATGTGAAGAAGGTTTTGAAAGCCAAGCTAACACGATGGAAGAATCACTCCAAAACCATGTGCTCGAAAATTTCAAATTTAAACTGATTTTTAATTTACTGGCTAATTCCACAGCCATTACAGCAGAACATAATTCCAATCTAGGCAAAGATATGGATTTGAGTGGGGCTACCTTTGATTTTGCACAAATTAAATTGGAAAATCCGGGTAAAGTATTGGAAGGGCGGCCTACTAAGTAGGCGCAGCAACCATATGCCTTTTCAGAACTATCTGCAAATATGCGCAAATCGAAATACTGACATGAAAGGTCCGAAATTAAAGTGCGAGGAATAGAAATTTGAGAAAGATTTAACAAACTCTTGCGGTATTTCAACCACTCATCCAAAAGGGGGGAGGGTACCTGTTCATCCCAACCAATTTTCAATAACCAAAGTTTTTGCAAGAAAATTTTTGCAGTAATAACCACCGGAGCAATGTACTGCAATGGATCAAAAACTTTTGCTATTTCTGATAATAATTGCCTTTTCGTTCGAGGGTGAAACTCAGATAAGTGTACCTGATAGGAAAAGGTATCTGAAGAAGGAGACCAAAAAACACCCAAGGTTTTAATAGCTGATTCCTCAGTAGGAAGCGCAACACATTTATCAACAGGAGTTACTTGTAAAAAGTTAGATAAAAATTCGGTTGAGTTCGAGTTCCACTTATGAAGGGTAAACCCACCACCGGAAAGAAGAGAGTTTAAATCTTCACAAACACGAAGTGCTTCAGAAATACTAGAAAAGGAATACAGAAAATCATCTACATAAAATGCAGTTTTCAAAACTTCAGAAGCTAGAGGATGAAAAAGATGACCATATTGTTCGGCCAACATGTGAAGAGATCGTATTGCGAGAAACGCAGACGGCTTAAGACCGTATGTCACTGTTCTTAAACGAAATATTTTTATAGGTTTTGCATTGTCATCTCGCCACAAAATTCTTTGCAAATCACGTTGTTCTGAATTTACTAGAATTTGCCTATACATTTGCTTGATGTCAGCAAGAACAGCAATGGGGAATAGACGAAAGTTAAGTAAAACTGAAGTAAGATCTGTCTGAATAGCGGGTCCAGAATGCAGAGTGTCATTGAGAGAAACACCATTAGCATCTGGAGATGACCCATTAAAACTACTCTTATCTGTTCTCGGGTGGAAGAATTTTTCCAAACCGGATGATGATTAAGATATACTATTTCTTTAGGAGGATTACTAATTTCTTCAGATTTTGGAACTACTTCCATGTGATTCGCTGATTCGTATTCTTCCATGAAGGAAGTATACTGAGTTTTTAAGAGAGCATCCTTTTTAAAGCGATTTTCAATTGCGAATAAAGCTTTGAGAGCTCTGGAATGTGATTCTGTAATAACAGGGGGGTTAAAAATGCGAGGAAGAGTAACCACGAATCTGCCTTCAGTAGTGCGAACAGTGGTTTCTACGTAGTGTGTTTCACAGATCTCATTATTGCGAGAATGAGGTGAGGTAACTTGAATATCCTCAATGTCCCAGAACTTAATTAATTCTTGATTTAAATCAGCACCAACAAAATAACAATGAGATTTTTGTTGAACTGGGTTGCGGTATATTTGCCCAGTGGCAATCCAACCAAAATCAGTTCTACGAAAGAAAACATCACGGGCAACTTTAACCTTTTCTGGATGTAAACATTGCCAAAAAATGCTGGCACTTAAAAGAATTTCTACAGATGAAGCTCTGTTGAAATTCGGATCTGCAAGTTGCAAATGATGCGGAATATTCCAACCCTGGACTTGAAAAGAAGTAATGGGGGTGTCATTACCTATGGAATTGATAATTAAAAAATCTAAATTTAAATGAATGCCGAGATTATTGGAATCTTTTACATCCACTTTAGCATAACTCAGAGATTGCGATTTGGAACCATTAATTCCTGTAACTTCTATAGAAGTAGGGCATATTTGTAGACCTAACTTGCGAACTAGCGATTCACTGATAAAATTGTTAGTTGCAGCATTATCTAACAATCCCCTTACAGAAACCCATTTTCCGTGAACATTCTTCACTAGAATTTGGACAGTGGACAATAAAACTTGAGTTTTACTGAACGAAATAGAGCTTTGAGTAAAAGACTGAGCGTTATTCGGCGAAGTCTCAGAATTAGATTTAGCGGATGAACTATTGGTTGCTGATGACCGCGATCTTTCATGTCTATGCAGGAGAGTATGATGCTTTGCTTTACAGTGAAAACATAACCGTTCAGAATGACAATTGCTTATCATATGTGTCCCTGATAGGCAATTGAAGCAGTGCTTGTGGGTGGTAATTAATTTGCGTCTTTCATCCACAGATAAAGATTTAAATTGAGCGCACTGGTACAAGTTATGCGGTTGTTGACACAAAACACAAGCTTGTGCTTGATTGGAAGACCGAATATTTGTAGAAAAGGCATGTGATCTTAGTACTCTCTGAGTAGGGCTGATGTCCTTACTATTAGAGGAAGGTTTGAAGGTAGAGCTACTCTTTTGGCTGGCTACAGCAGAGAGAATTTGGCATTTCGCCTTTAAGAATTTAATAATAGCTTCATAGGTACACAATGAATGTTGCGACAGATCTGCTTCCCAATCTTTTAAAGTTTTAGTGTCTAATTTAACAGAAATAAGATGAATCAAAAATAGATCCCAATGGTCAACTGGTTGGTCCAAATTGGCAAGCGCACGAATATGAAGTTCTGCAGCATCGATCAAATTACGAAGCGAGGCAAGATTATCAGCTTGAACAATAGGTAAATTGAATAAACCCTGTATATGACGTTGAGTTTTTAAACGAGTGTTCCCAAACCGATCTCTGAGAAGTGCCAAAGCTACTTCATAATTTTCATTTGTCAACGTAAGCTCTTGGATGAGTTTGAGTGCGTTGCCTTGCAAGGACAAACGCAAATAATGAAACTTCTGTATTGAAGGAAGAGAATCGTTTTCGTGAATCAATGAATTGAATAATTCAAAAAATGGTTCCCATGTAGCTTCATCTCCGGTAAATTTAGGTAATTCTATTTTCGGTAATATAACACGGGAAGGAAAAGAAGAAGATTCTGAAGGAGTTTTCTCCTGCTTTTCCCGCAATGTTAAACTTCTTAAAAGCTGCTTTGCGTCTGCAAACCCCTTATAATATAAATTTTCAACCTCGGAGCGGTCACTTTGCTGGTCGGGATATTGTGTCTCAATATTGCTTTGGATCTCGTCATACTTTTCAAAGGCCTGTTCATAAACTTTCAGTCTTTGAGAAATTATGTCACTATTACGTTCTTTTTCCGTGAGCTCATATAGAAAAGTGCGAAAACGCGTGAGTTTGCCCTTGACCGAAGCCCTCGCATTAATGAGTTTTTCGTCCATTGGCATTGTGAAAGTTTGTTGTGAAAGTACTCACGACTTCCCTGTGAACTCGTACAACAGCCTGCCAGAAGAGAGAGAAAGCAGCCTTTCCAACGGTTAAATGTGGGACTTGTTTTTGTGTTTCCTCTTCCAGTGCCAAACATGAACTCCGAGCTGAAACTTTCCAAAAGAATTAGAAATCACAATTTTTGAACAATTTATACACTTAATATTCAGTATGAGAGAAAAATTTTGTTAATTAGTTTAAATATTAATTTCTGAGAAAGGTTCAATCTACAGACTTGCTTCAACAAATGTTTACAAAACGCACTCCCGGTTATCGGCTCCATATGGTTATGTGAAGAACAGCCCAAGTTCGTTCTCATAAACGGGAGAAAGCATCAGGCAATGCCTGGACAAAATAACTACTGTGAAAGAAGCTATTAGACTGAATATTTTGGGCTAGGGGAGTGCGGCCTGGTTCCTTATACTCAACTTTAAGTTTAAATTTAACACTGAACATTTAAGCATTAATATAATATAAACTTTATTTGTTGTTTGACACAAGTGATACATTCTATACATTACTGGAAACCCTTTGGGTTTAAAAATTAGTAGGTTGGCACAACTTGGTGCTATTTACAAGAGTTCATTTTAAAGACACACTATTTTGAAAACAATTGCACTTGCAAGCAATATTAAAACCATTAAAACATATAAGATTATTGATAAAAATAGAGAATAAAAGAACGTAACTTATCTTCCGATGCTATTCATGTTGACTAGAGAGGTTCATTGCTGCAGGTCGGCCGTGGCCAGAGCTTGCTGGTTTGCTGTTGTAGTTTATAGTTTACGAACACTATACTTTGTGATTTCGATGTCCAGCATCTCGAAATAAAGTATCGGCTCGAAGAAAGGTCTCTTCTTTAGAACCAAAGTTCACTGAAGAGCGAAAGTAACAAGCAAGCTTTCATCTTGCGTAGCGGTGAGAACTGTGATCTGAGCCTGGCGACAGCTCATCTAGTTGTGGCTTTGATACGTAGTAATCTCCAGCGTAGCGGTGTGACGTGCTGAGTACACCGTCTTATGTTGAAGCATGCCGTTAGGTATTTGCCCCATGGAACGAAGCTTTGGAAGACTCCATGAAGTGATGCGGTAATGCGGTACTGGATCTGGCGTGCTGGATCTGACTCTTGAAGAGGAGAACCGCTTCTTAAATAGGGCGTAGAACAATCGAGAAATCAGCACTGGCTGGCGGCGACTGATTGGCTAAAGCGGAGATGTGACGACAGTCCTTCACGTAGCGGCTAGGCGAGAAGCACACCTGGCAGTAGTGAACTTGTGGCTCGGAGAGTCAACATCTATGAACAGGCTGAGGTATGTGTCTTAGAAATTTTGTTTGTTACGAGTAATCACTCGAAAATTACATTATATATTATAAACATAAATGTGATTAAATACATTAATAGTTCGGTGGTCCCAAAGCATTTGACCGACAAATGCGGCATAAGAAATAAACACACATTAAAAACATCACGAAAGTGATCAAATGGTATGTGAACGTATACGGGACGTTGTCGAAACGCTTCGCGCGTAGTCACTCATTTGTTGAACATAAACGTGCGCTTCGTATTGAAAAATGGATTTACTTAGCCAGAAACCTTTCCTGGAGTGTACACAACAATTCACCAAACATTTATCACTATCAGACGAATGGTATATGACTTTATACGGGACTTTGTTGAAACGCTTCGCGTGTCATCGCTCATTTGTTGAATCTACTGGTGCGCTACCTATTGTAAAATGTATGTACTAAGCCAGAAACCTTCCCTGGAGTGTACACAGCATCTCACCCAAGTTTCATCGCTATCGGATGAATGGTATAAGAAATAAAATGAGACTTTGTTGAAACGCTTCGCGCGCCGTTGCTCATTTGTTGATTCTACTCGTGCTCTACCTATTTTTAAAGGGATTTACTAAGCTAGAAACCTTCCCTGGAGTGCACACAAAATCTCAGCCTAGTTTCATCGCTATCGGACGAATGGTATATGAACGCAAACGTGACTTTGTTGAAATGCTTCGCGCGTCGTAGCTAATTTGTTGAATCTAATCGTGCGCTGCCTATTGTAAAGTGGATGTACTAAACCAGAAAATTTCCCTGCAGTGTACACAACATTTTACGCAAGTTTCATAGCTGTCGGACGAATGGTATATGAATGCATACGGGACTTTGTTGAAATGCTTCGCGCATCGTCGCTCATTTGTTGAATCTACGCGTGCGCTACCTATTGTAAAATGGATTTACTAAGTCAGAAACCTTCCTTGGAGTGTACTCAACATCTCACCCAAGTTTCATCGCAATCGGACGAATGGTATATGAACACATACGGGACTTTGTTGAAATGCTTCGCGCATCGTCGCTCATTTGTTGAATCTACGCGTGCGCTACCTATTGTAAAATGGATTTACTAAGTCAGAAACCTTCCTTGGAGTGTACTCAACATCTCACCCAAGTTTCATCGCTATCGGACGAATGGTATATGAACACATACGGGACTTTGTTGAAATGCTTCGCGCATCGTCGCTCATTTGTTGAATCTACGCGTGCGCTACCTATTGTAAAATGGATTTACTAAGTCAGAAACCTTCCTTGGAGTGTACTCAACATCTCACCCAAGTTTCATCGCAATCGGACGAATGGTATATGAACGCATAGGAGACATACATACCCACCCACAGACAAACTATCACGTTACATTGATTTTTATATATATAGATTTTCTTATATACATCCTTTGTAGGATTACTTTCTTTCACTATTGCAATTTTAAGGGTGACAAAAGTTTGCACTCTTGACATCGCAACATAGTGCTGGCCATGACTACCTCATCTACCTATCTTTTAAATAGAGACCCATACTTTCCCGAGTTTCCACTTGAGCTTTATTGATTGTGATAAAGTAGGCCAAGTATATTGGAAATTGTTGCCTCTTAAAAGAAAATGGAAGTGTTTTATCGGTTGTTGTTAAATCAAGTCAAAGGATTAGACCTTTTTGCCTAATTTTAACTGCACCTATTATTTCTGTAACATCCACTACCTTAGTCACAAAAAACGTGTTCAATTAGAATAAAGAAAAAAGTGTGAAGCGTGCCCAATCTACCCAGGGGATCAAGATTTATACTCTAAGGGGAAAATAAAAACATAACCTATTTTTTAAAAAATAATAGAAGAACTCAAATCAATTTCAATCATATTGCAATATATATTATTATATCTTTCAAAATACATAAACAGGAGGTGAAGGTTGTATTCACAAGAAAAAGGAAAACTACGACTATAATAATTACCCAAAATAAAAATTATGGAATCGAAGAAAGCAAAAACAAGAAGAGATTAAATTAATTACCTTTCTAAAACAAATATATTAGATATCGAACCTGATGTTGACTAAACGCAGAAGGAAATGAAAAGACAAGGTAACATGCTTATGGGTTTAGTTTAGATACGATTCCAAAACAGAAGTTCTAGACCAACCTATAATAAGGTTAATGGAATTCGAAATAATTATCTTCTTAGTTAAAAATATTTCGTATATCGAAGGTATTCATAATCTCATGAATATTTCCCTTTTAATACTTTTAAAACATATCATTTATCGAAGCGCATACTAGCATACGTCAATCAAGAATCGCAAAACAATATCCTCGCAGAAAAAACGTAAGAAACATATTTCGGATTGTTAGATATAAGATTCATGGAAAACAATCCACCACGTTTACAGGACAACGAAAAGGATAAAATAAAGTCCAAGGACATAACACAGGCTTATATGAAGCAAACTACAGTGTGGTCAAGGGAAAGAAACTACGAAAGAAAATATTTATAGGTTAAGAAACTTGAACCACACAAACAAAATGATGTTACCATGAGATGTAAATCTCAGGACAACCATAAAACTCAACTAGAAAGGAAACCCAAATAACTTCAGAAAAACATGCTACAATTACGAAATAACCATAGAAACACAACTAACGAACTTACCCAAGTAGTCACATCTTAAACTAAGAAAAACTTCGGTTCACATGCCGAAAAACATATATATATTTCCTGTTTGCAAATCGGTAAATTTAATATAATATCTTTAAAATCTTATCTCCCGCGACGGTCGGATTCAAATGTGGGTAGGTTATAGCTAGGGATTAACGCTACCCCAGGGAAGATGAAGAGAAAAGGAAAGAGAAGTGGGTTTCGGAGTGAAGACCAAGTGTGGTTAAATAGGACGAGAGTCCAATACTAAGCATAACCTTAAACTAAAGTGAACGTTTAATCACAATTTTTCCTGCGCAAGCCTGCGGGATACCTAAAGTGGGTATGGACCTGGACACAGCTAACGGGAAATGCGGCTGGAGCTTGGGCTATTTGCAAGCAAGCGGCGATCGTACTTTCCCTTCCCAGCCTAAATTTGGATACTATGGGGGAAGGGTGGTAGTCTGGCAAGACAAAGAATGACAGATTTACTGAATATCCTTTCAAAGGAGTTAAGTTTAAAAGAATGTTTTGAAAGGCGCAAATAATTTGAATTTGCCGTGATGATTTTAGTTCTTGGAACTGTAGGATTTCCGACGACTGATCGAGTACTCCCAGGAAGGGTAGTGATGAAGCAGTTATATTGCTTTTGGGAACAATTTTGTTGTTTTCTTTGAAAATTTTGGTAAAAACACCAATTGTTGCATTTAAAAAAATGCTAAGCTTTTACCCAGCAAAATGCCGACTAAAAGTCTAGACAAGAAGAAAAACTTGAATTTTGAGAACAAACCCTAAGTTACAGAGAAAATCTCAACAAGCAGGAAGCTTGCGGAGCTAGCTATACTTGCCTTCAGGGCTCGTTAGAATTAGCTATAGCAGCTAAAAGATGCTTTGAAAAAGATGTCACTAGAAGTTTTCGTTCAAATGCAACAAGAAGCAAAACTTTTATTGTTTGAGTATGAAATTTTCTTAAAGAGAGCATAAGCCGATGGGAAGAGTCAGGGAAAATAGGGTCCTGCCTACTCGTTATTCTATAGAAAAGGATGAAGCGAAAAAGAAATATGGTTTTATTTTACAATAAAAAGGAGTTGACGTAACAAACCATATACAGTTGATTTAGATTTAAATTAATAACAATAAGTAGTTTTAACATACAACGGTCTAAGACTTAATGCTAACAAATTGGAAATTTTTTGACAATGTGAATAGGACGCAAGTTGAAAACTTGCTTCGAGCACCAAATCTGAATAAGATTTTAAAAGTTGTGCTAAAATTGAAAACTTTAACTTTTCTAACAAAGATTACAAATAATTAAAGTTTTAGTAATTATATCAGGTACAAGGTGAGCACTTTTGAAATCCTATAGGAAATCTTAAAGGCTATGAAAAATTACAACAAAGAAAAGAGAGAAAAATAAAGAAGACGTTTCTATAACTTCATATATTTATACAGTAATTACGGTTGTGCTAAATTCAAATAGGAAACCTGAAGAGAAAAAAAAAATTAGATGACTCAATTATGAGTAGAAAAAGTAGAATTCCCCCATTTAGAAGGGAAAAGAATTAGAATGTGGACTAGCCACTGATTTATGCAGAAGTTAATTCGTGAAATGCGAAACTAAGTTGGGAGGGCACTTTTTGGCAAGTGAGGCCTCGTTGATTAATAGCTAGGTACATCAATTGACTTAAATTTAGAACTTAATTAGATTAAGTTAGTAAGGTGTTTAGGGAGGAAGAATTGGGAACTTGAGGAAAAAGTTTTGGCCATATTTATATTGCTCTCATTCGAACGCGACACGTGTGGTGGTTTAACGGGCACTGTTTTCACTATAGTCTATTGATGTATTTGAAAAGTTCACTATTGTTGCACCGCCTCCGTGGCTTAGGCGGCAGCACGCCGGCCTCTCACCGCTGGGTCCGTGGTTCAAATCCCGGTCACTCCATGTGAGATCTGTGCTGGACAAAACGGAGGCAGACAGGATTTTCTCCGGGTACTCCGGTTTTCCCTGTCAAATTTCATTCCAGCAACACTCTCCACTATCATTTCATTTCATCTGTCATTCATTTAATCATTATCCCAGAGGAGTGCGTCAGGCCTCGGCAGCCGGCACAGTCCATATCCTCGCCGCTAGATGGGGACTTCATTCATTCCATTCCTGACCCGGTCGGAGACTGGAAGCAGGCTGTGGATTTTCATTTCACTATTGTTGCACAGAAAGTTCACAAGGAGAAAAGTTATTGCAATTATGTAAATCACTAGTTGAATTTTAGCTTGAGAGAGTTTATTTCGTTAGAAATTTGTATGGGTTGTAGTTGAATGCTGAAGAGAAGTTCCCACGGAGGAAAACAGATCAGATTTTTAACAACATTAACTGTGATGCAAATTCCTCAGTGAGGAGGAGTAATTCCAAGTTAGAGTGGAAAATACTAGCTTGCTGTACTTGTAGAAATGTCGTTTGACCCAGAAAGTTCCAGAATTTTGATGATTGTTGAATTGGGCAAAAAGGTCCCACGGAGGAGCAAAGCTAAGTTTTATATAGACAGTGGGTGTTTTAACAAGAATCACACGGTGTGAGAAGCATTCTCAGTTAAATCGTACAAGAAGAACTAAATTTTCAGGTTTTAAAGTCAGCTTAGATGCCATGGCATGACTAGAAAAATCCCTCGAAGACGGTTATAGTACAACAATTTGAAATTTCTCACACTGTCTATAAAATTGTATTAAAAAGCATTTAGCTATTTAAAAACCATTAATATGTGGTGAAAACCATTAGAGTTTGGTACTTAGTTCATTGTTTGTAGAGTAGATGATCCATGGCGACCGTTAGATTAAATCCACAACATGGCGTAGATATTTAAAAAATGTCTCGAGTAGACAGGAGACAAGCCTTAGGTAGGCTCCAACTGTAAGTGTTGACGTCTGACACACAAGTGAGCGATGAAGAGGACGAGACCCCCTGAAGCCTTGCCGGCTTGACCACAAGTAGATGAGTGAACGAACGGAGCAACGCGCGAAGGGGCGAGCGGCACCGCACACGTCAGAGGTAGGCGAGCGAGGGGAAGGGAGATCGAGCGGCTAGGGGAAGCAAACAAAAAAGGTTATACAAACATGGGAAACATTATAAATACAAAATTTCTCATGTAAGTAATGTTTCTTCACGGAGTAGTTGATTGGCGATGATGACGAAACCTGGTGTGTTGATGAGGAAGTCTTCTGGACTTGAGGCAATGGAAGGACTTCAGAAGGCAGCTGCAAGGCGTTGCCAAGCTGGTTCCACAGACTATGCGCTTCCGGAACAAACTTAAAACAACCATGAACAAGTGCACGGGCAAACAGAATATATAAGTTCGCTGCTGGTGTTTGCGGGAAGAAAATCTAAATGAATGAATTAATATAAGAGAATGAAGAGCGGCAAATGCCAAACTCTGCCTTACCGTGTATTTCGAGAAATAACCAAAATGTTATACCAATTCCATCGTGATGAAAAAATAGAGGGTAGAATAGCCAAGAGGGCTATTCTACCCCTTAGATTTTTCCGGAGATTATTCCTACATCTTCTCGGCTCGTCTTCTCAACACAAAATAACAATTCCTTCCAAAGACGTAACAATCAATCCAAGATAAACTGAAGATCAACCAGCGTACGCCATGTTTGCGTGAACATCTGGTCAAAACAGTTGAAAGATGCAGAGCGTTACCGACAGTTCAAGCTTGCTCCGCTAGGTCGAGCGAGAGGTAATACCGCACAGAAAGTCCGGGAAATTCAAATAACTATTGAATCGTAATCAAATTACGGCTCAAATCTCCCCCTCGCTAAGTCAGACAAGGTTTACCGAAGGCGACGAATTAGGTTTTGTGCAAGGTAGAAGAATTATGGAATAAGAATGTGATGAATTCCTTCAGTTAGAAGTACATGTCATGCACTCATTCTTATCCACAAGAATGTCTTCGTAGGTACTGGTATTGAGAAATTGACCTAGAGGATGCTTAGAAATGTAAGTATTTACTAAAGTTCAATGCACAAGTTAATACACATCCTTCACAGTACATTTTTTGAAATACAATAATATTTCTTCAGCAGTAGACTTCGCGTACGGATCTATGTGATGAATGGTGTCGAAGATGAAATCCCGGCCGAAGATAACATCAACTGGCATCAAATCTTCACGGTGTTCTTCTTGACGATATATCTGCAAACAGATACCACTACCGAGAGAAAAAGTTTCCTGTAGTAATATCTTAACTACTAAGGTCATCATCTAGTTCGTCGGAATAAAATATACAGGGAAAACTCAAGAAAACCACAAATGTTTGCCAACAGAAAATTAAGGAAAACAAGTTTTTTTAATCCAATTCCTCAACTTGTACAACAACCAAATTAATATACAACTTTCATTAAATAACCAACATTCACAGAAAGAACATATAACTTTCTTTATATCAGTTACAGTTTACAATGATTGAGAGAAAAAAAAACATATCTTAACATTTTTATACAGACGAAGGATCACTACCGTTCTTCATTTGAGACAGGGATATTCCAAGGGATTCCTTTTAGCATCACCATCAATCAGGTGCGAGTCGTTAAACAATAAATGAAGTCTCAGGATTCATAGAAGTCCGTACTCATTTTTTAGGTAAAAATGTCACATTTCCAACAACAACAAAATTTAAACAAAAGATAAGAGCCTCTATTGTACTAAGAAAGAAGAGCAACAAAAGCGAAAATCAAGTTAAACCAAAATGGGAATGACACGACAGAACATACAAGAAAGAAAAGCACTAGGATAACACGCACAATCATTCATTCATAATCCACAAATTTTCAAGTTTCCCCCCAAAAAACTACCAGCCCCAATAATAATTATCCCCAACGATGGACAAGAATAAAACCGAGTACCCACACAGATATCAACACCCCCCCCCCCCAAAAAAAAAAAAAAAAAAACTAGTATCATTTACAGTTACACACTCCAAAGAACAACAAGAAACGATCTACAGAACGCATTCTACGAGGATATTAGGGAATGTATCAAGATGTAATCACCAATCTATGCATACTGCTTATATGATAATACTGTTTCAGTCCAAACAAGAATATAAAACGATCTAAAGAACGCATACTATAAGAACCATCCTTCCAGTAACAATAATCATAACTCACCTTAGTTAAGAGTCACCTTCATCCTCGCCCCTCGTTGTCCCCTACCAATCGAGGTTAGAAATAGAAGGTATAAGACTTATCCTACACATTTAATTAAAATAGTCCCCTACACAACAATAAAACAAATACGGTAGGAAATCACTCTGATGAATTACAAATTACATCCTAGGCCACAAGAAGTTCAAAGTGCAACCAACCGTTTAATAAATAAACAACCTAACCTTACTTGAATAAGATGACAAATCAAAAATAACCCCCCCACAAATACTATTTTCAACACTAATTTACCACTTATATACATACAACACATATTCACCACCGACATACATATCCTATATAAAGTAAAGTTACATAACATTTCTCAAGGAAAATGACAGACTACGATGAGCTCTCAAGTTACGGATTTTGAGAAGGGTCACTGTCTTTTTTGATATGTGATAAATGCACTCTGAATATTTTCTTTTTTGTAGAATCACTCTCTAGCATAGTAATTGGAGTGAGAAAACTGAGAATTTTGAAAGGACCACGGAATCTTTCTCTCAACTTACCAGACTCCTTAGGACCAACGTCCTTTAAGGCGAAGTACTTAACCTAGACATAGTCTCCAACCTTGAGAGATGTAGTTTTCCGACCTGTGTTATGTCTCTTTTCTAACCTCTCATGTGCAACTTTCATATTGTTCTTTGCCTTTCTCTAAATTGATCTAACATCCTGGAAGGTGTATTGGTCAGGAAGCAATTGATTTAATGACCACAAATTTGCAATAGGGGAGTTAGGTGTGAAGGAGAACATAAGAGCGAAAGGAGTCGTACGGTGAGATTCGTGAACAGCCGTATTAAAGGAATAGGTCAACCATAGAATACAACTGTCCCACAGACTACGATCGTTGTGATGTTTTGCGATCAAAGCCGCACTAAGATTGCGGTTAACCCTCTCGGAGTATGGCACCTTAGGATAATATGGAGAAGAAGTAATAGGCACAATAGATAACTCGAACAGGAAGTTCCTAAAAAACATTGGATTTGAAACATCTGGCATTATCTGATACCAAGAATTGACCAGGACCAAAATAAGCAAAAATTTCTTCTAAACACCTTATTACCGTTTGGGTCGTTGCAGTTCGAGTTGGGAAGATCCAATTAAAACGTGTGAATCCGTCCGTACATACTAAGGCGAATCGGTTTCCCAACATGCAACGGCCCGACGAAATCGACGAAGATTTTCTTCATAGGTCTTTGCGCGATGTCAGAAGACAATAATCCTGCTCTGGTATTATTCGACGGTTTAGCTAAGTTGCAAGCTTTACAATGGTTTACCAACTTCCTAACATCTTTATCCATACCTTTCCATATGAAATTTTCCTCTTGAATACTCCCAGGTGAGCACCAACAGGCGATTCGTGGAAATACTTGAATATTTCTGGAATCAATGCAGAAGGAAGAACTATTTTATTAAGTTTATCATGTCTAGCGGTACAACATAAGATATGATTCTTTAAGGAATAAGGCTTCACAACAGCACCCCTTTCAAGCTTACTAATGACGTCAATGAGGATAGGGCCTTCTCCTTGATATTCAGAGACATCTCTGAATAACCTCGTGCGATCAGAAATAATAACTTTGGCCGATTTATTCAGAGTGTTAAATATTTTATTACCGGTACTCTCAATGTTAACATCAGTCTCAGAATTATTCCCGTACATGCGACTTAAACAGTCAGCAATGACATTATCACTCCCTCTTATGTGTTTAACGTTAATCTTAAAAGATAGTAAGCGGGCAGCCCATCTCGCAATTCTGCCAGTATTCCTGGGTTTACCAAGTACCCAACATAGGGCCTGATTGTCGGTTTCTAAATTAAATTCTACATATTCAATGTAGAGTTTAAATTTCTCCAGAGCAAACATTACGCCAACACCTTCTAACTCGTACACAGAGTATTTCCTTTCTGCATCATTCAAAGTTCTTGACGCATAAGCAATAGGTAATCGCCCTATCTCATGCTCCTGTAACAGCACTGCACCAACCGTACTGTTGGAAGCATCAGTTTGAACAATAAACTTCTTAGAAAAGTCCGGGATTTGCAAGGATAGGAGCATTGGTCAACGCAAACTTCAAGTCCTCAAACGCGGCATCTTGCTCGGGACCCCAAACAAATTCAATGCCCTTTTTTTCTTAACTTATTAATAGGGGCTGCACGATGTGCGAAATTGCTTATGAACTTCCTAAAATAATTTATCATGCCGATAAAACGGGCCATTTTTTACTTGACTTAGGTGGTTTATATTCTCTAATAGACTGGGTTCTAGAATGATCAATTGATACTCCAGAAGATGAAACTATATGTCCAAGAAAGGAGATTTGTGGTTTAGCGAAGGAAACCTTGGATAATTTTACAGTTAACCCTGCTTGCTTAAGTCTGGACATGGTTTCTCTCAAATGTATTACATGATATTTGAAACTTTGGCTGAATATCACTACGTCGTCGAGGTAGTGATAGACGAATTTGAACTTCATTCCATCGAAAACGTTGTCCAATAATCTACTGAGCACAGCAGATCCAGTAGACAATCCAAAAGGTAGCCTTTGAAATCCATAGAAATTCCAATCCGTTGCGAAAGCAGTAACGTGTTTGGACTTTTCAGCAAGAGAACCTGAAAATACGCTTGAATCAGGTCGAGGATACTATAATGAGTAGCCCCCCTGAACCAAGCGAAATAGGACTGAAGATCAGGCAAAGGAATGGACTCGAGAATTACCATTTTTATTGAGAGCTCTGTAGTCAATTACAGGCCTGAATTGTCCGTTAGGTTTAGGCACAAGGAGTATTGGAGAAGAGTAAGCTGATGTGGATTTCCTAATAATTCCTTCTCCGAGCGTACTGCCAATTATTTCTTTAAGGATCTTCATTTTAGGTGGTGCAAGACGATATGGAGAAGTTCGTACAGGGATGGAATCAGAAAGCTCGATATTATACTCGATTAAATTAGTCACTCCCAACTTGTCGGTTAAAACGTCCGGAAAATCCTTACAAAGTTCACGTATCTCACTTGCTTGATCATTTGACAAATAATCGAACTCATGATCATCAATACCCAACGACTGTTGCATTCACGCGTAAGTTAGACGACAACAGTTTGAAATTCATTTTGATGTTAGGGCTAAAGTTGAACCAAAACGTTTTGTTCATCAAATCCATCAACAATCCTACGTGAGAAATAAATCAGCACCGAGAATGACATTACAAGATAAGTTGTTCACAATCCAAAGTTTAAATTTTCTCGGAAAGTTATTTATACTGATTCTTACTACCACGCAACCATATACCTCCAGATTGGAACAATTTGCGGACACAACTTACTTGGATCCATGGTAACCTTACCAAACTTGCAAATCATAGTCATATTTTCAAACCATCTTTTACTTAGGAAAGAACTTACACTTCCATAATCAATTAGAGCAGTTACAAGTTCTTTGTTAATATTAATGTCAATAAAGGGAGAAGTACCATTAGTTACATTCGAGATACGATGGCACACTCTTTTACTCACCTTGAGACCTCGATTATAATTACAATTAATTTTACGTTTAACATTCTTTTTATGAGAAGGAGTATTTGTAATATGACCATCCGAGGAAGTCTCTTTCATTGAACCTCAGAAATTACGATGATTTCTTCGGTTACAGAAACGTGCGATGTGATCAAAGGAACCACAGAGATTACATCTCTTACCTTGGTTGGACATATATCCATCTGGATGAAATGCCTTTTTCTCATGAAAACCAGGACGTTGAACACCAGGATAGTATGTCTGATTATATTGGCAAACCTGACCTAAAGAATCATTTTTAGGTATTCCAGTGACATCGTAAACAGGGGGTGGAATATTATAAACACGTTGTGAATTAGCTTGTCTTACTTCCTCAGCTTTCATTACAATCTCATTCAAATGAACACAAGTCGTTGGATTAGAATACATTGTCAAACACAAAGGATATTCTGGATTTATGCCTACAACAATAGAAGAAATAATTTGTTCTTCAGATAACTGCAGGTTAAGTACTCTAGCGTAGGTTCTAATATCTGAGAAATAATCGTTCAAAGTCTCAATTCAATACATCAAATGGAAGGAAGTAAAAGAAACATTAGAGCTCATTGCAGTTATTAACTTTTCTCTTAGCAAACCAGCAGTATACGGGAAAATCAATACCGTTGCACATCTGAAATTCACCGATACATGTAGTCAAAGGGAGAGGAAGACTAGCTAGCTTAATATTATTAGAACAATTGGACGACGGAGGCAAAATATCATTAGTCAAGACGTTATTAGTGAGGTTAGACATGTTTTGATTCCCTTGATTAACTCTTGGATACTCTACCATATCTTTACTGCTAGATAACGTGCCAGCATTAGAGTTATTGGGCAACATAGGAGCATTCCTAACATTATTTCTGTTAGGTTCTACTGTCTAGACAACGTTCGAAGACCCTGTTAGTATATTCTCAGACAAAAAGGTCGACTTTCAAGGTTATTTGTGCCTGCATCAAAGTTATTCAGCAACAAAGTTTCAAAATTTTCACTTAAACAATTATCAACACCTTCAGATTGAATAATTTCAGAAGGATCACACGCGTTAAGCTCAACACTCGAACTATCGACATCCCCATCAGGATTATCTAGTTGAACGCTAGGAAACAAGTTTTTAAAACGCATTACTAGTTTAGATTGAAAACCTTTTAAGACAGTATGGAATTCTGCATCATGATCAGACCAGATCTTAATTAAATCACCGAGTCTCGGGTACCAATGAATGGCACGAACCTTAAATCGGTAGAATTGCGAAACAGAAGGATTATTACTTATATCAGAAATAAAATCATATAAATTTAATAAGGAATTAAGAATAGGTACAATGTCTGCTTTACCTTTTGTCCAATCAAAGGAGTCCCAGTTTGGAATTTCAATAGGCACCGACATTAATGTTCTCAGTAACGCAATATCGGTTTACTGCAGTCCAGTAGAGTGCTTTCTCCTAATTAGAATTTCGTAGGAAATCTCCTCCTTAGTGAGATTAGTAATCGAGTACAGTCTTCTCTGATCCATTGCTCGTAGAAAGTTCATGCAACAAAAAAAAATACAAATGTTTAGAGAAGAATATTAAAATACATACCCTACAATAAATTTTCACAATGAGAATTCGGTTCAATTACATAACCTAAGTTAGTTAATTAACCCCCTCCAATATAATAAAGTTGATAATGATACGATCGCGATCTGCTACCAAAATTGTAACATCCACTACCTTAGTCACAGAAAAGGTGTTCAATTAGAATCAAGAAAAAAGTGAGAAGCGTGCCCAATCTACCCAGGGGATCAAGCTTTATAATCTAAGGGGAAAATAATAACATAACCTGTTTTTTTATAATACAAGAACTCAAATCAATTTCAATCATATTACAATATATATTATTATATCTTTCAAAATACATAAACAGGAGGTGAAGGTTGTATTCACAAGAAAAAGGAAAACTACGACTATAATAATTACCCAAAATAAAAATTAAGGAATCGGAGAAAGCAAAAACAAAAAGAGATTGAATTAATTACCTTTTTAAAACAAATAAATTAGATATCGAACCTGACGTTGACTAAACGCAGAAGGAAATGAAAAGATAAGGTAACATACTTATGGGTTTAGTTTAGATACGATTCCAAAACAGAAGTTCTAGACCAACCTATAATAAGGTTAATCAAATTTGAAATCATTATCTTCTTAGTTAAAAATATTTCGTATATCGAAGGTATTCATAATCTCATGAATATTTCCCTTTTAATACTTTTAAAACATATCATTTATCGGAGCGCATACTAGCATACGTCAATCTAGATTAAAATCGCAAAACAATATCCTCGCAGAAAAAAACTAAAGAAACATATTTCGGATTGTTAGATCTAAGATTCATGGAAAACAATCCACCACGTTTACATGGCAACGAAAAGGATAAAATAAAGTCCAAGGACATAACACAGGCTTATATGAAGCAAACTACAGTGTGGTCAAGGGAAAGAAACTACGAAAGACAATATTTATAGGTTAAGAAACTTGAACCACACAAACAAAATGATGTTACCATGAGATGAAAATCTCAGGACAACCATAAAACTCAACTAGAACGGAAACCAAATAACTTCAGAAAAACATGCTACAATCACGAAATAACCATAGAAACACAACTTACGTAACCCAAGTAGTCACATCTTAAACTAAGAAAAACTTCGGTTCACATGCCGAAAAACATATATATATTTCCTGTTGGCAGATTGGTAAATTTAATATAATATCTTTAAAATCTTATCTCCTGCGACGGTCGAATTCAAATGTTATACCAATTCCATCGTGATGAAATAATAATTCGAGGGTAGAATAGCCAAGGGGGCTATTCTGCCCCTTAGAATTTTTCCGGAGATTATTCCTACATCTTCTCGGCTCGTCTTCTCAACACGTAATAACAATTCCTTCCAAAGACGTAACAATCAATTCAAGATAAACTGAAGATCAACCAGCGTACGCCATGTTTGCGTGAACATCTGGTCAAAACAGTTGAAAGATGCAGAGCGTTACCGACAGTTCAAGCTTGCTCCGCTAGGTCGAGCGAGAGGTAATACCGCACAGAAAGTCCGGGAAATTCAAATAACTATTGAATCGTAAGCAAATTACGGCTCAATTTCCATATCCAAGCAATTTTCATACATATTTTTTTCAATTAATATGGTTCCATATAGGAGCCCTTGGGAAACTTTCAAATTTCTAAGGAGCATAACCGTGGCTAAGACGTTTGAAGTATGTGGAGGCAAATCCCTTAATTCCAAATAATTAGAGAATTCTGTAGGAAACTGGAAAGTAGCTGGCTTTCATCTTCATTATTTAATCTGTTAACGCTGGTGTATGTTTCTGAACTACTGGATATAAGTTCAATGACTTTCAAATTAATTTCATTCCATTGTTCATTTTTTGGTGTAAGAATGCAAACTTTCGAGAAATGTA
Organism: Meconema thalassinum; assembly: GCA_946902985.2. Lineage (NCBI taxonomy): Eukaryota > Metazoa > Arthropoda > Insecta > Orthoptera > Tettigoniidae > Meconema > Meconema thalassinum. The sequence continues at coordinate 221,773,661 of OX336390.1, read as the reverse complement.
TTATATCCTTTCCAGAAGTGAATGTTTCGCCGTAAATCTTATTCACGATATCCTCATGTGTTGAAAGTCTGGCTGGTAATTCAGTAACATTTGATTCCTCACCATCTATTTTAACTGGTTCGATCGCGCGTTTCTTTGTAAGCGGTGTATTTTGGAGAAGGACCAGTAGAGTATTTAATACAATTATGAATAATTGTTTGGCGAGAAGCGTGTGGCACAACAGGAAAATCCTACCTGAAGTCCCCTCCAAGAATAATAACTTTCCCACAAAAATGAACAACGTCGTTACTTAGGCCTATCATTTAGAAGTCTATTTACACACATTAATGGATGAATGTTTGCCATTGGGGCTTCATTCCATATTATGAGCCATGCTAATCGAATATCGTCATCTGGATTGCAATTCAATTTAGAGGTATTTTGAATCATGGATGTAGGGGTTATGCTTTTGCAAAATACTGCTTAAACTATGAAGTGTGCTCTCCCTGTTGCAAGAATTTGCTTGATTTACATATCTGATTCTGAGGAGACTAATAAAAAAATGACCGCGTAAGAACCGTCGCTTCAATTTTAGGAACATAAGGAACAAATGCAATTATGTGCAATTAAATAAATTTAAACAATATGGACCGTATTGATGTGGCACGGTAACATTGGCACCAAAGAAAACGAAGGACATAGCATTGTTGTACTGCCGAATATTATCTCTGAAATTCCTTGAGATATCTCCAGTGAAAAATTGTTGCAGCATCTCAAATACTGAAACAATTGATGTTTGCCACATTACGAAATCAGAAATACAATACTATTTCTATCCTTTTTGTCTACATGTAAGCAATCGTCATTTACCTGCATCTCTAGTCCAGTATCCATAATCTTCCTTAATAAAATTACCCCTCACAAAGCTTATTATTCTTCCACTCCATTCTTTATTATTCTTGCATTTTCACACACAAAATAGACAAATAAAATACACGAAACCAACACTAACAAAAACAAAACAAAAAAAAACGCAAAGTTACAAATATACTGTACATCATCTTCTATAGAACAAAATAACAGGATCATCTTCGCCAATAGTGGCATCGCCGACTTCCATTTCAATGGCGATATCATCTTCAGAAAGACCATTGGCACTAACATCGCCAGAAACAATTATTCTCAGTTCACCAGAATCACCAGCATAAATATTTTCTTCTGGTAGAGTAGCCGAAGCTATCATAGTCAGAAGAAACTGTAGAATCATCATCATCATCATCTTCATCTTCATCTTCATCTTCATCTTCTTGATCAGAAATGTCAATACCTTTGGGCTCAATTACATCGTCATCAGCATCTGCATTATCAGATTCATTATAGTGTTGGGCTGTATGTCTCGCACGTGCTCTAACGTGGCAAGCTCCTACTGCTCTTCTGGGCCTAGCTCCATCATTCCCACGGCCATGAATGGGAACACGGACAGCAGGCTTTTCTGAATATATGATAAAAATTCCTGCAGCAGGTTCTCTCTTAGTCCAGAATCACCACCTTCATCAAAGCCTTCCTATTTGCTCTTCCTTTTCTTCTTCTGAACCTTCACACTCTTATTTCCATCTGCCTGACATCTCATCTTTTCCCTCCTCCTTCTCTTTCCCTTCCATATGGTCCATTTTTCCCCTCCACCTGGTTCTCCTGCCTATCCTTCTCGTCCTTCTCCTCCAACGCTTCTTCACGTTATCTTCTATCTCATCTTCCACCGTTTCTTCAGTTTTTTCTCCTCCTCCATTTGACGTCCTCTTCTGTCACGTCGACGGCGACCTTTGTGTCTACCTCCGCAATTACTCTCTCTTATTCGCCTGGTATGGTCTCTCCAACATATACCACTACAACCTCGCCTTATCTTTTCCACTTCTTGATTATTTTTCTTACGCCCTCTAGCATCACGTACATCACAAATATCCTCCTTTTCCTCTACAGACACGCTCTCAGATTCGACTATCTCAACTTTCTCTTCTACAATGCATATGCTAGCCACCTGCTCTTTGACCTTGTCAAGCTTCTCAGAGATATGCTCACCGACATCATCAAGGACCTCACCAAGCTTCCTTGACCTTATCTTTTCCACTTCTTTACGCCCCTTAGCATCACGTGCTTCACATTTCTTCTCCTCTTTCTCCTCCTTCACAGACACACTCACAAATGCCACCATTTCAACTTTCTCTTCTACGATGCATATGCTCTCCACTGTCTGCTCTTCCAGCTTAACTTGATGAGCATCCAACTTGTCTACTTCAGGGTAGCTCTGTTCCTGAACAGCAATCTGACCACCTAGGTTATTTTCCAGATTAGTGGCTTCTACACTGACTTCTTTGACCTGGCTAGTAACATGGCTGTCTGGGATAATCTCTGACAAATGCTCCGAGACCTCATCAAGCTTCTCCGACAAATGCTCCGAGACCTCATCAAGCTTCTCCGACAAATGGTCACTGACCTTACCAAACGCCTCACCAAACTTCCTTGACATTCTTGTCATCTGGCAGGTCAACCTCTCCTCCATGCCTACAGACGTGTCACTAAGATACACGAGCCTCCTCAACATGGCCATCGGCGGCTTCGGTGGCGTAGTCGGTAGCATGCTGGGCTTCTATGCCCTAGATAGCGGGTTCAAACCCGGCCAAAGCCATCGGATTTTTTAAGAGCGTTAAAAATCCCTCAGTATGCCTTCCTTGTGAGGGGAAGTAAAGCCGGCGGTGCCATGTCATAGATTTATGGCATGTTAAAGAACCTTCCACTAATTACACCTGTGTGAAGCTAAATTGGATAGGTTAAGAATGTAAACAACGCTCTTAGGTTTCCACGTTCGTTGCCAAGAGCCGACTGCGGTGGCGTCTAGTAGCTAAGTTCTGAACTTGGCCTAGTAGTCGTTGACGGTGGCGCTTGGCGGCAAAAGTAGGAACTATTTGAAAAATTCTAAGATTCAGTCTGTACTTAAATAAAAAAAACAGATAACAAACACTAATACTGTCATCACAATTAACACCGGTCATCAGACAGATTCTATACACACCCAAAGTACACGGGGCTACATGACCGCGTTGTCGCAACCCCTAAACTTAAGAACCAACCAACCAACCAACCAACATGGCCATCATCTCAGCTTCCATATTTCTTATTTCGTTATTCGTGCCTTAACGTAGGGCGCCAATGAAACTTCTCTTTTCTCTTATGGATTTGTTTTAAATAGTTAAACTTATCTTCTTTCTTATGTTGTTTGAAGTCAACCAACAACAACAGCACAGTTAGGTGCTCAATGTAACTAATCTCTTTTCATACTTATAATCGTCGGGGTGTATATGGCGTTGGACACGCAAGGAATATAAGGACAAACAATGCCTTTATTACCTTTCTTTATGTACATGTAAACCAGCTTCCATTTACCTGAATCTCTTCCACAGATTGTCAACATATAAGCAGGATTCCACTACCTGCATCTCTTGTACATTGTCTAACATCAATCTCCAGACCAGAGAGACCTATTTCCACATCACTTTTCATAAAAACACAGCTACCATTTTTCCTGGCATCGCCATATAACATTTTTTTCTTTTTAATCCAGCTTCCATACTATCATATCAACACTAAGAGTAAAACATTCCCATACTCATTTTTCTTTCCTCATTAAGTTCTCAATTCAACATATAAAATAAACGCACTTCCCTTCTTAATCTGCAACTTCCTCCATCTTATCAACAGCCAACACCATAGCCCATCCTTCTATTTTTCATTCCTCATTCATCATACATGAAACCTATCTTTTTTTATTTCACCAAAAAATATCAATCTTCCTACAATCTCCATAGTAAAAAAATCATCAGACCTAACACTCATAAAAAGAACATAGCATTAAAAGAACCATACAACATCATAAATAGAGAATATTTACAGACATGAAACTCAATTTTGCATGGCAATTCACAAAAACATTCCCATGGCAACCATGCCATGTCAAGGAACCTTCTTGATATCACCTCACATACAGATCAAAGCCACCTGCCACCCACTGATGGAACAACACAAATAATCTCTATGCCACAACACATAAGATTCTCCATACTGCCCCACCAATAGGTGGCCATGGCTGGCAACCTCATAAAATAAAAATAACTAAATATAAAGAAACTAGAAGAAGTCTCTGTAACCCACAAATGTTAGGTTACAATATTTTATATTTCGTCCAATCAATTTTACCATTACAACAACAAATGCCAAAGTAACCAAGCGTAGATTTCTCACAAGATAAATACAATGCAGAACAATGCTTACATTTGTCCGTCAAGGACCCATACATGCATAATATCTGAAATTGTTTCTGAAATGGCGTATACGGTTTATATTGGATTTTAAAAGTAGCTTCGTATTTTCTCCGATTTCTCACTTGCTTGCGGCCAATGTTCGTTCTCGTCGAACGGGTTTATTTATAGTAGCATTTCTCCCCAAATTAACGTCATATTCGATAACACTATAGTGTCCTGCATCAAAGTAGTCGCTAATTAACAAATGGCAAATAATAGGCCTACTCTAATTGCCAAAATCAACAGCGTGGTTAGACTCATTGTTATGCACTCTAAACAAATATACAATAAACAATTGGATTTTACAATGAAATTCAACATGATCAGTGTATTCACTGTTCAGAGACTTTTATACACGAGTTGGTTGCTGAGGAGAATGCGATGAGATTGATCGCCAATAATAAATTCCTTATCATTATCCCTTTCAGCAACAATATTTTTTTGCAATAGCTTACAAATGCACCTCAGGATGACTTTCTTCGTTTTGATATAAACAGTGCGAAACTGTTCTAAATAAGCAATTTCGTCACCTGTTATAGGTACAATCCTATGCGTTCCCATGACAGTAAATTGTGCATGAGAGTTTAGAATCACTTCGCCAACTACTGAAATGAGCATAGACTCACTTCGCCAGCCACTGTAAAGGAGGCAGTTTGAGAATATAGCCTACTGTATATGATCCCGTGTATCTCAAAAATCCTGTTAACACAGGGCAGCTCACTCTTAAGGCTACATTCTTGGCTCTCGCCCTGGAGGTCTGGGTTCGATTCCCTGCTCTGCAAAGAAATTTAATTCTGGCCCTCAGCCTCGAGAGGTAAAACTGAGGGTAGGTGGAATCGATTCCCACCTCACCCAACTTGGATGTTGTTTTCCGTGTTTTCTCACTTCCAATCGAGGCAAATACCGGAATGTTTCCTAACTTAAGGCCTTGGCCCTCTCCATGCCATTCCCCACCTTAATTACAAATACACACATTAATACAGTCATCACAATAACACAGGTTATAACAGAAAATTTTACACACTCACCAATGTACACGGGACTAAGTGACGACTAAGTCCGATCCCTTCAAAATAATTATGTTCGCTAATTGCCTCTCATGGCGAAATCGATTGTCCGCACGCGGTGAGTGCCTGGAATATTACATTTTTGTTTACTAATTTTAAAGTATATGACAATAGCAAGAAAGAACAATACAGAAATTTAAAAAAACGTATCGGAGGTGGGATTCGAACTCCTTCGAAGATGCATAATCTAATTCACAGTCTGAAACGCTACCACCTGGGCCACCGAACCAATAAAAAGGATTGGCAATATTAAGCTACATAAACAACATACACATTCATCGTCAGTTAAAGTTCCTCAACATTTCCCTTCTTTTTATTCTATTCCAGTATAGAATTATAGCCTATATCGTGGAAACAGAAAATATTCACCTCATTTTATAATTCTCACAACTATCACATTAAACGCGTTGGATTTCTATCGCCATGACTGTCCTAGGTCTGACAAATGCCCAGGCGATTGTGCGCAAGAAGCAAGAATTTTGAAGTTTTCTTTATTAATTTAAAACTATACGGCACGGTAACACATTTTTTTCTTTTAAAGACACTCTGCAAATATGCAGGTCAAAAGCTTTCGTCAAAGTGCTTTACGAAGTCAATCAGTTCAGTCGTTCTCTCAAACTCGCGGTAACAAAAATCACCTTAAGTGTTTTAAATATATAGATAAGTGGTTATGGAGACTCAGTGACGGCTATTTTTAATAGATAAAACCTGTGAGTTTTAGCGGCTTCGTTGGCGTAGTCGGTAGCATGCTGAGCTTGTATGCCCAAGATAGCGGGTTCAAACCCGGCCGAAGCCGTAGGATTTTTTAAGAGCTTTAAAAATCCCTCAGTATGCCTTCCTTGGGAGGGGAAGTAAAGCCGGCGGTCCCATGTCATAGATTTATGGCATGTTAAAGAACCTTCCACTAATTGCACCTGTGTGAAGCTAAATTGGATAGGTTAAGAATGTAAACAACGCTCTTAGGTTTTACGACCGATGCCAAGAGCCGACTGCGGTGGCGTCTAGTAGCTAAGTTCTGAACTTGGCCTAGTAGTCGTTGACGGTGGCGCTTGGCGGCAAAAGTAGGAACTATTTGAAAAATTCTAAGTTGCAGTACTTAAATAAAAAAAACAGATAACACACACTAATACAGTCATCACAATTAACACCGGTTATCAGACAGATTCTACACACACCCAAAGTACACGGGGCTACATGACCGCGTTGTCGCAGCCCCTAAACTTAAGAACTAACCAAATCAACCAAAACCTGTGAGTTCTAAAATTAAGCGAGTTTTCTTTTTGAAAATTCCTCAAAATTTGATATTGGCGCAAAATAATCATTAGAGAATACAAAACGAGTTGTCATTAGGACTCGATGGCGGCTAGATTGGGGGCACTGGCGTGGAATTTAAAATTTCGGTAAATGGTCCATGGGATAAACAAAATGAGTGGAGACTAACAAAATTAGTGTTGACTAGAGGAGGATACTAGAACGAGATTTGAATTTTTGCCCATGGAATAAATGGGGTTGTCATGGAGACTCAGTGGGAGGGGTACCTAGTTAGTTATTGAGGGTTTAAGGGGCGGATCTATGAGGTCATCTGCCCCAGGGGTACCAATTTGTGAACCTTCAATTTGTCCGTGATTTGGCACACAAGGTAAAAAGAACGTGTTACTATCTTGATCACGCGTGCTCACAACACTCATGGGGATACTAAACATATGGTCTCATGTAGAGCGGCCACGTGTCAAGTTGAATTTTGTTTTGAGTCATCGTATGACGACACAGTGTGACTCGTGACAAGCCAAGAAAGAGATGTGAGACCACGTGGAAAGTTGAATCATGATCATCCTCATGCCCGAGGAGTGGAAAGGGCCCTAGACAGAGAGGTCCGCATAACAAAGTTTCCTAGAAAAGCCTGGTTATGTACCGGTACTTGGATCAAAGAAGCCGACACAATTCAAGGGGAAGTAACATATAATAAGGTTGGGAGTTAGGTTACATATAGCCTATGTCTCCTTCAAAATCAGGATTGACAAAACATACATACATACATACATACATACATACATACATACATACATACATACTGAACCCTTGCGAGGAGCTTTTTATGAGACTCTTTCTTCGGTTAGTGGACGGTCCAATACGAAGTTGTTTAAATTATGCTTCTACAAGGTGCAAGGTAACATAGTCCAAAATATATGACAGAAAAGAACAAAAGTGAAGCCAAACTAAATAAAAACAAATTTAATTTCAGAATAAAACATAAACACAACAACAACACGAGGGAACACCCTCTTAACTTTACACCCGATCTACAGTGAATGCAATAAATTTATCTCACCAGAGATGTCAACAAAATAACAGGTCCCGAAATATGGCCTGCTTATCTGCAAATCATGTGTGCGTCTGATGTGACCAAGCATGCAGATATGGGAGAGTACATGATACGTGATTTGTTGCCATCCTGCGAATGCCGTCAGGTTACAAATCCGCATCTGAGATAAAATAGCAATGGGAACTAAACACTACTAATAACTATCAATACAATACCGACACTCACTAACTTTAAATATTTACAACAAACAGAGATTTTCGTTGAAATCTGGATCAACGTGCCACGGCACAACAAACTGCCTCATCGCAGGACTTTATCAAATAAACACAAGTGTAAGTAGCGTGACCACGATACAACAACAACAAATGACCGCATGTCATCTTACACTGAAGTACACAACTAGATGCCAACAAGAATTTACATACCATGAAAATTAATAAACAGATGCTCAACAGCAATACAATTAATATACAAGAAAAACATTTCATTTGGACGTCGCACATGGGAATACCGCTCAGGCGTGGCGATCTCGACCCTGAATGATATATTGCTCTTCAATGAACAAGCAAGCATATTTACAACTAGGTCACTGCGAGGCCGTTTCCCCCTCCCCTCACAAACAGGTGTCCAGAAAATACCTCAGATCAGCGCACAGTGTGGAACTCGTTATCACATGTCAAATCACCCTTCACGTGAACCATGTCCCGGGCCAGCACTAATTGCTCAGGTCCCAAGATCAACGAAAGATAGCTGTCAAGAGCAGCTCAAGTGTGTGTGTGTCATCAAAATAATATATCATCAATTCCACTTGGAATTACAAGATCACGAAGAACACCTGCCAACTCAGCTCAATAAATGTGTCACCAAATATCTCATTAATTCCCCTGGAATTACAAGATCAGCATTGGACTGGCTGAGGTCCCTGCGGGCATCACTCACCATCCTTAAAACATTGCAGCAGGCAGAGGACTGGCCCCAAGCCATCATCCCGTGCAGATAATTCACACATACACTCACATAGACACACATAGACACACATAATCACACGCCAGGGTTTTGACAAACACCTGAAATAAAAGTACACAAATATTTTCCACATACAGCGCGCGCCTGTTCTAGTATTCTGACCGAAGAATTAATCAAAATCAAAATTTAATGAAATAAAAGAAC